>JAIOKQ010000119.1:4800000-7229752 GCA_020654165.1 Oryctes rhinoceros
GTGATGGATACGAGTCGTTTGTTGGTGTCTCGCAAAAGAATTAAGTTATTTTAAGGAAATCGTAATTGCGATAATAATAACAGACATAATGTTTTTAGAAATAAAGGATATCTCATTAAATAGGTTCTTTATCTTCCGCCTAGTCGCCTGAGCAGTTATTGACCTTTTTTTTCATACAATGCAGGGAGGCACACGCATTTCTGGCGGACCTTCATTTAACGGAGTCGATTTAGATGATCCTAAAGAAATTGTAGACGTGGTTGCTTGTTTGCCGACTTGCATATTGGATTTGTTTGAGTGACTGCAACAGTTCTGTGCATAATCAAGGAATTAGACATAATGTAATGTTTCTTCTTGCAGATATTTGGACATAAGTTCCCTGAATTTACATTATCGCGCCACTTTTCCCAGCTTAGAAAAATCATGACGCGCATATTTAACACGGAGATACCAGAACCACAACAATGCTAATGTAGCTTACGATATTGATGACGTGAGAAGAGGAAAGCAGTCGCTAGAGAACACCTGGCGGCATCGGAGTTGCTTCGAGCGTTTTTTTCTCGTACTGAAATATTTCTTGGCGCCACCTAGTGCCAAGAGATACGATAATGTCGGATGCCAAAACCATCTCTCGAGTAGTTCTTCGACCGCTCTTGCGTGGTTTTGTTGATTTTCGGTTCACAAGCTGAGTTACCAACTGCTTCCCGTTCAGTTAGTTGCGCCTCCGGTGTAGTGCTAACTATAGCCTATCGCCTTTCTTCACCTTTCTTCTCTTGTAGACGAAACGTCAAGCTTTCCATTAACTACCATAACACACACCAAACCCGGAACACGTTTACTTTTAATTACTTTGGTTATCGAAATAACCAATGCGGCAATAGTTATCTTCTCACTCAACTGATGGAAAGATACGATACGATAAAATTCAATTAGATGGGTAAAAAGTAGTACTTATGGAATTTTTGGCTATCATCTCAATTAATCGACCATAGATGACCGATCGGTAGGCGCTGGATCTTACTTAACCGTGCTCAAAAATACGACACAAAAGCATCTAAATGGACACTGCGCCCTTCCCTCCATTACTCATCCTCGCAGGCTAAAACAATCTCATAACCGTCGCGGTGACGTACGTACATTTATGAACAATCTGGATTTATAATCCGGGCCTGTCCGGCCGATTTTGATATATAACGCGCGGGGATATGTGACGTTGCTAGCGCCATCTATCACGCCCTTCCATATAACTTTTACCCTTGTTCTCTTCAATATCGGCCAGCTGTTTCGCGGAGCCGCTCTACGTATATTTCGATTTATGTTTTCATTACTTCGTCGCGTCCTTGTTTGCGCTGCCTCGGAGAATTATCCGGAAAATATACAGCGTCCGTCCTCGACGAGGCAGATTGCTGCAACAGCGAAATTTCGTTTGCCGCGCTCGCTCTCGACACGACCGCTAATTCGATGCAGCTCCTTGGAGTCGAGCTCGAGTGTTGGGGCTAATTTCGGCGGATGTATTTTCGCGAAGGACCGTGAAGAGTTGGCAATAAGCCAACGGTTGCTATGGAATTGCGGAAACAGCGGATCGGAGGAAATTGCGACTTGTAATTTGATGTAAATGTACTATTTGGGTTGCTTAATACGTTTGGGAAGCTGGCTCTTTGTATGAAATAAAAGTTTGTTTGACGGCTTTAATATGGTTTACGGTTGTAAAATGCGGCAGGTTCGAATACTTTGGGCTTTTTCGTTACAAGTTTACCGGCAGATTGTTCGAATTTTCACGGCTTGTGGAGAAGAGGAATGCCACTACTCGGGTTTTGTCACCTGTGACGCTCCTGTAAATCCAGCGAAGATTGTTTGCGAGAGGAAGAAGCGGCAAATACAACAGTGTTTCCAGGAGTCGCAGGACAGCTTAAACAACATTACCGCCAGCAAGAAACCTACAATACCGGCGAACTAACGAAATCCTTTAGTACCAGCCACTTAATTAGTTTAACTGGCGCGAGAATAACTCGAAGAGATACCTTATATCAAGCTATATACAGCGTGCGCCGTAATTATATCTTCAAAAATATTGATAGGAAAATCGATACGCAGATTCCTATGGCCATATCCTTTCTCAGCGTTGCTATGAGATTTAATACAGTCGTCGTCCCTTTCGGATCAGCAAGTTTGCTACCGACATCAAGTCCTCCCTCGCCGTCCAGATTGAATAACGTTCCGGTGAAAATATAAGGGGGGTCGAGAATTCCAAGAGCTCTACAAAGGCGAGAGGAGTAAATAAATTAAGAAAGGAGGAAAATGGGCCAGGCGAGGCAATTTAGGCGCCTTTTGTTTGCGCGAAATGAATTACTTTTTCCTTTTTTGACGCTCTTCGTTTGTTCCGCGAAAGGTTACCTGAAATCACAGGGAAAAATGTCGGCGTTAGTAAGACGGAAGGTTCACTACGACGGAAGGAAAACGGGCCGTTTCGATGGGTAAATCTTGGAGAAAATTTAAATAAAGATGGCGTGTTGCGATGTTAATTACGTTCGAAATGGAGGGTAATTTTAGTGATTCCTTTTCTTTCAAACATCGTTGTATATTGAAGGAACAAGATTCCGCACTGTTTGCGCTTTGCCGCTTTTCTCTCGTTATCCGACGACCAAGCTTCTTTGATTTTGCCTACAGATGAAGATGCACCCGTTGCGAGCTTGTTACAACATCCTGTTGTTATCGCTTAACACGCAATTCTCAATTCGTTGCGTGACGCCTTATTTTTCAAGTTTTACAAGTTATACGGAAGTTTTCGCTTAGAAAACGTAGTCTTTGCGTACTACGCAAAGACTGCCAAGCGGCGTAACGTAAAGGTGTAACATCGCGGATAATTCTGTTCCTTTCTCGAGCCGATCGTAACCGGACACGTACAGGGACGTACCGATTAACAATTTGCAATAATCTTGAGGTCGTTCTCGCCCGGCCGAACGAGACTTTCTCGACTGAACTCGAGTAAATGTTAGTTAATTTTAAGCACATTCCTCTGCGTAACCTCACCGACTGTAATTAGAATCACTTGTTAGTTTCAGACGGCTTGTTTGGCTATTTAGAGTTATTGCTTGCTGCGTATGGATGTCTAAAGTTCTTTAGTGTATTATTGATCGAGTGGTCGAAAAAAAAAAAGACAGTCGCGCCTAATTCCCCTCTGTTTTGTACCTCTTTAACTACAGTATCAGGAATTCCTACCAAATCAACACTATGCTGGCAACTGTAAAATTCTAAGCGGCCGTACTCAATGAATTTCGATGACCTACATATCGTGCATATCGTATTACATCATCGTTATGCTGTAATACTTCCAAACGACCGTCTTAAGCGAAAATCTTCGTATATGAGAGAATGTATTTCAAACGATGTTATCTCCAGCATCGATAAAACCCATATCGGGACGTAAAAATATGTCCGTTGCCTATCGTATATTATCCGTAAAACCATGCAGCGTATGCAGCGAGCCCAACAAGACGTAAAAGTACGCGGTACGGAGACGGTACAGAATGTGCCCGCGTAAAAGCAACGGAGAAAGGATAAAACCCGAAAAAAAATCGCGCACCTCGCCTCGAGTTAATTAAATGTTATTTTTGCGGTGCGCAAACAGATATAGGAAGAACCCGGCCCAATTTTATGTTCGCCGGGAAATACGAACGGCTCCGCATGAAAATTAAAAAAATTCTCTCCGGGAGTGTTACGGGAGGGACGTTCGATAAATACCTGGTTTGGCGAGGAAAAAACATTTTTATGCGTAAAGCTCGTTTTATTTTCCAATCGTAGTCTCCTTTGAAGTCGATATACTTAGCTGCAGGTTTTCCTATTTATTCCATGCCATCTAAAAAAGAATAGAATTTCTCTAACCCCGCAAAGGTAGGTATCTGTTTCTACAATCGCTTTTGAGTCAAATGTTTTTCCGCAAAGCCGTTTCTTCATATTCGGAAATAGAAGATAATCTATGGAAGTTAAGTCCGGCGAATCCGATTGGCGCAATTCGTTTATTTTAAATTGTTGAATTTGGAAATGGCGACGGCACAAGCGTGCGCGCGTGCATCGTTTTGACGAAACAGAATTGTTTTCTTCGCCAAATATGGACGTTTTTCTTTCGCATCGTTGTTGAAACGTTCCGATAAGTTGGTATAATACTCGCCGTTAATCAGCCATTTTTCTTTCTCAAAGAGATCAACGTGGATTATGCAGCTTAGATCCCAAAGCACGGTGGCAATGATCTCGTTAGCTGGTAAACCGTCTTCGGCATTCTTTGGCGACGGTTGGCCCACTATTTGAGCTATTTTTTGAGCTTTTGGTCAACAAGTTATTCGAATTGCACTTTAACATCGGCAAACGTTCTCTTGAAATTGACATACGTGCGTATCTATGGTCAATTGTGAGTAAACGCGGCAGCCATCTTGTTTCTATTATTTCTAATGTAGTGATGTCATTTGGGCAACCGGGGCATCCCTTTATTAGATTAGAAATGCTCGTACGGTACCGTTTACTTTATAGTCGATAACGAAGATGTAGAGTTCCCATAAATTTCACCGAGTTCCACTTTTATCTGCTCAGACGTTTTCGCTTTTCAAAAACAAACATTTAAAAGACAGAGGGAAAGATACCTCAAAGTCAATATGTTATATTAACTGCTCAAAACTTAAAAAACAAACATGGAAATAAAGGCTCCTACGATTAGGAGAATGAAGTGATCATCTTATAGGATAACACCGGATGGAGACGAGTGGAAGAAAGGCCGAATCCATCTAGTACACAGACGGCTCAAGCTCAGAGAATTGAAAAGAGTTAGATCAGCAAGCAGAAAACTATCGATCTGTTGCTATCTATTCAGAATAAAAGCGAAACAGACGAATTCGAAACTGGCGCGGGGCCGCATGAATACGCCCAATAAGTTGGGAAGCGGAACTAAGGTGACGCGAAGGACATCGAGGGAACGTAAAGGCTCGTCAAATGTTGAAAATCGTCCAATGCACTCGGTGCGAACGGCATACACGGTAGTATATATAAGAAACTTCAAGACTGGTAGAAGGTCATTTCAGGTGAGAGACAGGCCAGGCAATTTCTATATTTATAGTGCATTACTACTAAGCAGAGGCAGGAAGTCTGCTAGTACAATAGTGGGCCTATTAGCAAGGCCCTGTATGCTCAAGAAGCACAAGAGTCATTTGGGCCTGACAGAGGAGACAGCATGCAAATTCCGCCAAGAGGCTGTCGTCCAAGTTCTGTTCGAATGTATAGCGGTGATACGACCACGGCTCTTGGAAATGGGCTCGAAATACCCAAAGGCCAAAATCTATGTAGAGGGGTTACTCGAAAGACTGCTAAATCCAGCAAAGAAAGCAAAGCTAATGTAATTGATGTAATGAGAGGGGAACCGCAACGGATCGGAAAATATCGCAGCGGGGCAGGCCAAAAACCACGTCGGGTAGTAACTAATCCAATGTAATCGTTCACGGGGTCAGGCGAACTGATCAGATTGGGCAAATTGTTTCATAAAGTACAAGCCTAAATTATCTGCAACCTTCTATATATTTTTAAAATATCCAACAGGCCTCGATAACGCAACGCTTTGCATTATACGTGCAACCGTTCTTGTATATCTAAAATTTTTAAATCGTTTAGTATAACTTTGCACGTCTCTTAATTGTAAATCTATAGCGGAAGATTGACGGAAAATATCCCTATCCTTTTGGGATCGATTTCGCCGTCCTTCAAGGGTGAAATCGCATCGTTGAACCGGACAGTTTGACGTTTGATTCGTACCCCTCCCGTACAACGCGTCTGTCGGACAGACAGCTTCCAAATCGGACCGTTTATAAGTTGGAGATAATTTTAGACGGTGCTCGAATCAGCTAACCCTTTTCGCGATGCGGAGATCAAATTGCAAATTAGATCCGATCGGTTCGATGGAACGAAGTAACCCCGTTTTAGGATTCGATAGCATTTGATAAAATAACCGATAAAAATATCTCCGGGCACCATTCGAATAGTGAAATTTAATCTTACTTCTATGAGCCTTGTCCGTTGGATCCCTCCGCAATATGATCCTCCGTTGGGCGGAGGCTGCTGGTCCTGAATCGACGTCGTGGATGACGATCCGGATGGCCTCGGCGTCGACAGATGCTTGGCGGCGCGGTGCCGGTTCCAAGTCTTCCAGGGCTGGGGTTGCCGCTGGCCGAGGTACGGCGGTTGTCCGTAAACCGGCAATGTCAGGCCTGCAATCAAATATAAGACGATCGTTCGAATCAAATTATTTTATTCCAGACTGAAATAAAGCTAAGGTCGTCGAATGAAATGTTCCCAAATAGAAAACGGGATAGTTCTCTACAAGGGATTAGTTTTTATTTGACTGGAAATGTGGACGGTTACCGTGTCTAACAAATAAACGGTGAACTGTTAAATTTAAATTATTTTCGTTTAGGAGGAAGTCGTCGATAGTCATATAACTAAAAAAGATTGTAGATATTGATGAGATGTTTGCAGGATGAATCGTGCAAGTCACCAAGAGATAGAAGAAGGAAATCAAAGAGCAGATAAGCTGGCTAAGAGATCCAAATAACAAAGACATGGGAGGACAATCAAAAGGCCTCGTGTTGCGAAAGTGTTGTGGGATAAAAACAGGCGGGAGCACTCGCACAAAAAAAAATAATACTATCGTTCAGCAAAGGGAAACTTATGTTACTGACGCGACTTCCGACATGTCGTGTAACCCTAAAATATCGCTTATTTAAATTAGGAAAAGCTGGAAAACGAATTTGTCGTCTATGCCAAGAAGAGCGGGAAACGACAGAACACATTCAGTGTAAATGAGTTCCCATAACACGACCAACCAACATTTCAGTAGCCACTTCTTACATCTACTGAACTGGAGGAAGATGATCCTAGAGGCTCGTTGAAAGCCCCTATTTACTGAATCACACACAAAGGCTTTTTGTTGCAAAGGGCGTAGTGGCCAAAATTATCTGTGCCATGGTATATGCTTATTTGAATATTTATTTGTACTTATTTAACGTAAAAAAGGGTTTACACCCGTACAATATTGCGTTCGCCCAAGACCTGAAGCCATTGCACCGTCGTAAGCGTCGTGACTTTACTGCTTGGCCTTTAAAGCAACTTGACAGGGATCGTAGTTTTGGGCGGAATATTATCTTCTAAGATGGAGCTCATTTTTGCTTAAGACAGTGAATATTTTAACAAACAAAATTATCGTGTTTAGGGTGGAAATAATGAGGAAGAGATGCGCGAGAAGGTCCATCATCCGCAAAAGGTCGCTAAATGGTGTGGCTTACGGCATGGCATCTTCTTCAAAACGTAGTAGAAGGTGCGGTTGCAGTGATGGATGGGCGGCATCGTTTAATCAAATTTAACTAAATGAAATTGATTTAGGTGGTTCCAAAAAGACAGTGTCGTCTGTCACATTGTTAATGTCGCTATTGACAAACTTCAATGTAAATTTTAGCTGGTCCGAGTTATTGCATACTGTTGTCTAAAATTGGATTATTTGAAGTGCTTAAAAAAGATTTGCATCGGAAATAATTTTTATTTTATTTAATCCTAGAATCATGCCGTTCTTATTGGAAAACCCTCCGTAACTAGAAAATTAATTTCAGCATCGTATCGCCTCGCCCCATTTCTCCCTTCCCACTTCCCCCCCAAATACGTTCGAGTATTTCACGATTAACTGGGGCAAATTATCACCCCCCGCTTAATAAAACCATAATATGGACAACGGCTGTAGATCGTAGATTAATAACGGCGAAGTATGCGAGAAATCTAACATGCCGACGACGACCAGACCCTCCATTATTACGTCCCGGAATTTCGATAATGCCACTGCGGAGGTGGCTGTAATTCCCTCCTTTCGTCTATACATCTCCCTCCACACCTTATCGTATTCCTCCACAACCTAGCTCCAGCCTTCGTTCTCTGCCCTCTTCCTGCTTCCCTTCTAACGTTCGTCTTACCCATCTATTATATCTGGGCGTAATTAATATTGACGTCGAACGTCGACGTATACAAGCTGTCTTTGATGTCAAATGTCATGTTAAAAATAACGCCATTATAATCGGTTCAACCACGGACAGAGAGGTACGTTCAAATTGAAAGATGTATAATTAAATTTACAAATCTATGGATTGTAAAAAAGAAAATAGCGAAGTATGAAAAATAATATATTAATTTTTAATTATTTTTGGGTTTCTTTTTCTTTTATTTTAAAGTGATTTAATTTTTTCTTTAATTTTTTTTGTACTATTCTAAATTGATGTTCTTATTCCTTTCTCAAATTTTTTTATAATAATAAAAACTTATAATTTATAATAAAAGCAATAGAGAAATCACACAGTTGAGAATTGTACGTCAATAGTATAATATAATAGCAGAAGTATTTTATATTATTTTGTTTTGTATTCTATTTAAAAAATCGCTAATTAGCGATTCCGCAATTGCGAAATCCAGCTTCCAAACGAACTATCGTCGTCCAAGCCGGTGCATGAGTCAAATCGCGTTGGCTCTCCGTTTTAACCCGTAATTACAGTTAAAAATTTGCTCTGATACGGAAAACGGTGAAATGTAACTGTAATAGAGTAAGTTTGGACACGCGCTAGGTATACGCTTGAGCTGTAGTGGTTTGAGTAAGCGCTGCACTGAAGCGTTGCGCAAGTTGAAACTTGTAAATGTCAATCTGTGTCTTGTATAAAAACAATATAAACATATTTGCGTGTCTTACATTATTAATTTATCTATTTCATTATATTTTTAAATATCTTCTAATTGTTTTGTGCGGTGTAGTTTGAAGTTTGTAATTATTGGCCAATTGAAACGCTGCAAGTAATACGTTTCGAACATAGCATAACAACAGCCATAAATTTCTTTGGCGTCACGAAGAAATTGAATAGCAGGTTGCCTCGAATGATACGATTGTAAGAGCCCAATAACACAGTATATGTTCTCCTTTGAATATGAATTTGGATGATTAAGATCTGTGGGAGATGAATAGAAAAATTTGAAGATGTTGCGTGAAATCCCGAAGCTTAAAATGCAGGATTAAAACCGCAGAATACTTACGCCGGTTACGTAGACGAGGAGGAAGTTTCTAACAAAATAAGTTATGACAACATTTGAAAAGAAGCATCGACAATGGAAGATATTCGTCGGTAGGATTTAGAGGCTAAACAGCAAATTACGCACGAAAGCTTTAAAGCGGGAGCTGCACGAATGTCATCTAATATCAAGCCATACGCGAAGTGTATTACTCGTTCCACGCATATTGTACACAAAAAACCAATATCACCGAGGAACGTGTACAATGCCGATGAAGTTGGATGTAATCTAAAAGTACGCTGGATGTTAGCACTTACGGGTCAGGAAACCCTTGAAAGTTGTGCAATTTTATCAGCTATAGTTCTACAGATGGACGTTGACCGTAGCAATTATCTTCGTTATTAAAGCAATTTTCGTTTCTTCTTCGACGTCTCGCGAGCTCGCTGGAAGTCATTCCGAAACCTCACAAATAAATACTTTCTTCTTATTCTTTGTATTGACGAATTTGCGAAACTGATGCCAAAAGATTAAAAAAATAATAATAAAAAACAACGGTAATGGCACAACATCAAAGTTGGCTGTTATTCTTATTTGTATTTGTTTATAAATTCTCTATTAGTGGACGTTAAAATCGTAATTTTCCAATGTTTTATTTTCGTCGACATTCTCAAATTTACCAAAAGTAATTATAATCTACAATTTTTTTCTTGTTTTTTTTTTTTTCTTTTTAAAAGTTTACTTTTATTGAATGTCAGTTCATTTTTTCAAGTTTTACCCTCCAGCTTGCTTTCATGTTGTCAATTAGTCGTCGTCAATTGTTTTCTTTTATTTTACCTTTAAAACGCTGTTACTTATCTTACATTTTCCTTTTTACAATTTAATTGCTTTTGATTTTTGGTTATTTAATTATTCAACGCAAATTTTCAATTTCAATTTCAAGTGATTAAATTGCGAGAAAAGAAAGGAAAAAAGTAACATGAGTAACAGGATTTCAAAAGTAAAAAGAAAGAAAACATAAAAGAAAAGGAAAGGAAGATTGCAACAATACAATATGAAGCGATCCTAACCTAATCCTAATAAATTCAAGGAAGAGAAACTTTTCGTTTTCTTTATCAAAAACCTAAACAACGATAGCGCATGATACCTTTTCAAGTAAGTGATCCATCTTACATAGTTCTCGCACATTCAAATTTTATTTTGCAGTTATTTCTTATCTTATTTCTACAAGTACTTCCAAGATCTAAGCGTTCAGTTGGAGTAGTTAACGAAGTATCTATGGTACCTAAAGACTATAAAAAACAGTAAGATCTTTGTATCTACCCGAATTTTCCCGTTTCAAATGTGATCAGGTGCATCGGGCGCGCACAATACCGCGTATTCCATTTTGGATATCGATGCTAATTCCGTGCTTCTACTGACTGCGGAAATCCCGTCGCGTTGGGAAGAGCGGACCAGTTATACGGACGAATGGAATCCAATCAAGGAAGGCGAAATTGGATACAGTAGCGATGGTAAAGATCCGACGTTTCGATTCCCGTCGTTCGGGGAAACGAGATGTTGTTTGGAAAGGTGTACCGGTGATACAAACATCAAATCGTAGCTACTGATTTTGATGGAATTTGATAGGATTGTCCGTTACTAGCTTTGATGAAAGCGATTCTTGTGTTTTTAATATAAGAGCAGCTTACACAAATTTTACTATTAAATACGTGACAAACTATTTCAACCGTCCAACATTTAGTTCCCCCATTGTAAACGAGAATTACTTATAGAAACTGGCGTCGTTGGCAGTAGAAAGAAAGAAGGTAAGCTCTCGTCGAAAACTGCAACTGGAGCATCGGCAAACGAGATTTATTATTCTCGAGAGGCAATTTCTGCATCCAGCATTGCATTTTAATAAGACGCGAGCAATTGCACTTATCTCAAGTGCGACGTTTCTACAAAATAAATTAGATCTTGCTACTCTCCATTCTTAAGTAATGACAATGATCCGAAGGCTGCGTCAAAAAAAATCAAAATTCTTAGGAAAACAAAGGAAACCTCCAAAAAGTATTCGCGAAGAAATGTTGGGCGCATACGGGAATGGTATCATCATATTCAAAGTCGACTGTTTGCGAATGGTCAAAATTGTTTAAACATTGTCGGGAATCGCAGTCCACGTTGGGCTGTTGACGTGATCACTTGCGATGTTATTAAGAAAAAAAAAAAAAAACAAGTGTTTGATACTGGAAGATGAAGAAGTTAGTTAGCGCAGGAGGATGGGTTACACGAATAGAACGGTGTATCGAATGTGTTCGGTTGCGAGCAACTACTTTTATTTTCTAAAGTACGTTAGGCCATCTCTCCGATGATATTCGGTTAGTTGGCCTCTTGATGCATACAGACACACCGCGGGAGGTCGCTACCTCAAAATCTCAATATAGTTATGTTCGAACGATCGCAATTCTGCGAAAAAGCAAAATCGTCGAAAGACCTCAGCGATCTAGTGGCGTTCTCTCCTTCGCAAAATCTTTTCGAACGAGCCCTCGTGTAACCGCACATATCATTTAAAATATTGAAACGAGAAAAACTAAATATTTATTTCATTTAGAATCTGAAGCTGTCAGTATTGCACGATGAGGATCATATTAACTTTGCAGGTATAGAACGGCTCATTTTATTGTATTTATAAGAATATGAATGAACACGTAGTATTTGCAAGAATAATTATCTGTTTTGTGGTTTTAACGACTCCCCTGTTCCTTTGTTTCAATCTGATCTCGGTCAGTCAGTTTTTCCCATCTTATCACGGTGTTATATCCGACGCATGCCACGTCCCTTCTAGTGTTCCGCCAGGCTCTAATCTCGCTCCTTTATTATACCTAGTATTTGCTAATGATCTGTTGAAATATATTGATTTCGAGGCACTACGTTTGTCCGGCGTCCCCGCAAGATTCCCGTTTCTAAGTGCTATTCTTCGAAGAGATTGAGCTTAAATACATCTAAGCGGGCTCGCAAGGAATTCGGATGAAATCACGTGAAGTGGTGGTGTGCGTGACTTAGGTGTTACTTACTTCGGCTGTAGTTTAACTTTCAATAGCCATGTTGAACCTGGCCATGGCATGAAAGAAACATTCTCATGTGGAAGATTAATTCTTCAGTAGTCTTCTTTGAAACACCGAATATCACATAAAAAAAATGATGATTCGTCCAAGCTTGCAAGGTAGTCCGCTACATCGTTGTTCCATGTGACTTTCGATACGTCCTTTCCGGTTTTTGCTTATTTCTGTAACTTCTCACTCATATTTCGCTTGTCTTCCGTCCTTTCATATTAAGTTTTTGTTATCGTACGATTTACCTTTTTTTCCTATTTTATTTTTCAAGCCTTCCTTCTGATGTGACCTTTTCCCGTTTCATCCATTCCTCCATATCCCTGCTACCTTTCGTAGGTATCACATTTCAGCAGCTTGTAACCGTTTCTGCTGAACTCCAACTCTCGTGTTATATGTCCTTGTTGCTGTTTTCCTCCTACTTCCTGTTTCAGCTTATTTCAACAAACCTAAATCCGTCTACTTGTTCGAGTATTTCTTCTTCACGTCTTTGTTTTCTTCTTATTAACTGTTAAGTTGTATTCTTTGACTATATCTAGCCACATATTAATATTCATTTCAAGTTCTTTTTCGTTTGTAGCCACCAGTAACCATGTCACCAGCGTATACGCAGGCTTGGACTTTAACTTGTAAATTGTGATATCCTATTTGAAAGCAAGTATCGGGCATAATACGCCTGTGTTCCGTATTTTCTCTCTGTTTACCACATCAGATACCTTCTGTATACCTACAAATCCAAATGTGACCTTTTCTCCCTTCGTCGGAGCTTCTTTTACGAGTTGTTGTGATCATTCACGCCCTTTGCATGTCTAAAGCGCTTTGTTCACCTGTGTATTTAGCTAATACGTTGAATCCACATTGCCACTACCTACATGCATGCACGCACCTATCGATTCGAACCTTTGTACAACGCCGGATAATATATCGAAAAAAAAAAAACAAAAACTAACGAACAACATGCATCCTCTCTCTATTAAGCATAAACAAGGCACCTTCGCATGACAGGCGCAGCTTAGCAAGCTGGCCGAACCTCGGGTTTTAAATGAACGGGGATCGTATAGAGCTTCCCGTTTAATGCGATTCACTCTCGGCGACCGCATCTGAGACAATAGGGCCGCGGTATTTTATCATCGATTGACCCAATTCACCTGTACATTTCGAACACACGTGGGGCTAGCGCTCGGAACACGCTCGATACGAATCGGCTCGTTCCCGTACGAGTTTTGTATGCATGTAACACGGGTAATTAGCATTGTTTGGCGCACACGCAAGACGGCATTATTTCGCCGAAGATTGTTAGCTACATCTCAAAGCGGGAAGGATATTGACAATGTTGCAACAATACAGTTTAAGGTACCTTGTTCTGTTCATATTATTTAAATCTTTGATTCGGTTTCTTAGATCGTGCTGCTTATTTTTCGCTGTGAATGTTTTCCGAATTTTCTATTTGGTTCACACATCTTCCTTTGACGTTGTTTATAAATGTAGTAACTATCTACGTGATGAGACTTCTCTCTCTATGTTTTCTTCTGTTAATATTGATTTACGAATATCGAAGGCGCGCGATTTCAAGCCGCTTCGGCTGCCCAGCATCGTTCTTCCGCTTATTATATCATTCGCACGAAACGAGATAAACGGGATAACAAACTTTGTCCCTTTTAATTCCTCTTCTACGTCGTCCGAGCAATAAACCCGGCCGCCTACCATGCGAACTCGAGGCGAAAGGCTTACGCGGAAAAACCTCTTAATTGGATCAACGTTCTCGCGTACAATCAACAATAATTTCCACTCGAACTCTTCGAGTGATAGAGACGTGAGTTGTTTTCGAAGGCAACCAGAGTAAATAAAATGAAACGAAAGGCTGCGCCACCGACGAGGAGAGATACGAGCAGGCGCTCGCATACGCGGATGTACGGACGTAAAATGATACGGCGTGGGCTCCTTAAGTACGTATTCCGAAAGGAAAGTAAACAGGATGGATATTTATTATTTTCTTTAATGCAGCACGAAGCAGCAAGGACATCTTGAATGGTTTTAAGAATTTGGACTCGCTTATAGAGGCCAGCAATGGTTTAGTTCAGTTATTTTTTTTTTAAGTGTGCGAGTCGCGAAGCATTTCTAAGGAGGTCGGGAGTGCTTCAGCGAAGTAAATGGTGCTAATAATTGAAGAGTTTCTCATCTGCAATTTACCTTTCGATCCAGAACGTACCAACTTTCTGTGATAGAAATTCGAATTTAAGGCGCGATTTCAAGTTTTTCTTTTATAATCATGTTGAGATTAACCAGCTCGTTCGAGACATCCAGAGGAGGATTTAGTATCCAATCTTTGCTGTTGCCTTGAGATTCCTCTAGAAAGTAAGTAAATAGATGCTCTGTTAATTTTTCAAAGTCTTCAATCATGCAAGAGATACGAGTGGTAACGACTATCGACTGATCAGTCTTTTGAATGATTCAAACTGCCGCTTTTGCAGAGACATCGACCGGAACCTAATTTCTAAAACGAATCCTTCGATTTTACCTTTGGCCGACAGGATGTTCTCA
Organism: Oryctes rhinoceros; assembly: GCA_020654165.1. Classification (NCBI taxonomy): domain Eukaryota; kingdom Metazoa; phylum Arthropoda; class Insecta; order Coleoptera; family Scarabaeidae; genus Oryctes; species Oryctes rhinoceros. The sequence continues at coordinate 4,814,703 of JAIOKQ010000119.1, forward strand.
TCCTTTCCTTGTGAATACTTGTTCAGCATATTTAAAAAAAATAAAGAAATAAAGATTGCAAACACATTAACTATTTTATTGTTAGTTCAGAAACTCGCGTCGATACTTTACCTTCGCTAGCCACCTGATCTCGACGTGATAAAGCGACTCCCACGAATTAATGGACACAATCGAGTTTGTAAAGCTTTCCTTTAATACGAATTAACGACTGTAAAGACATTTTGATCCGAAAGTTAAAAACTTTACTGTTAAAGCTCGACATTGAAGAAAACATCGCGTCGATCATCCGTTCGGCACGACTGTGACACTAGTTATCTTACGCCAAAGACGGCACACCTTTCGTTATAGAGATACGTTTTGCACAATTACAGTCTAATATCTTAGAAATAATGGAAAGAACATATACAGGATGTTGAAATTGTGTGGATGCTTGAGTGTAAGGTTGAGGCAAAAAGGAATTCAAAAATGTTCTATTATATAGGGTGTTCCATTTAAAATTTCACTGTATATCCTTTCATAAGCGATACAATTTCTAATCAAACATACTGTACAATAAGTATAAATCAAACAAGTCATCTCGAAAGATATTCTTGATTGATACCCTTTTACAACGTTACAAATCAGAACTAAACAAGTCGTGATAAAAAAAAAATCGTGCGGATTGAAACGGCCGATTTTGCCTGTAAAACCCCAAAGCATCTCTTCAGCATTAGCTCCACACATCTAACTTCTTCTCGGGTTTTCCTTCCTGTTACGGCGCTGAAACGAACGGCGAAGGTGTAGATTTTCAACTATCGATCGATTTGCAAAAATAGATATGGAATCGTGGGCAATAACTCACCTCACCGAGACGTTGGGCTCTCGTCGAAGTGGCGTGACAGACGCTAGGCGCGAAAACGGTACAGAAGAAGATAGAACGGAAAAAAATGAAGGACGCAGAGGAAGATGGATGCTTTGAAAAGCGAATACCCGAGAGGCTGAGACCGAGGTAGGAGGAATTCTGAAGTTCCTACGGAGAACAAAGCGGGAAGGGGGTGAGGAGATATTAGACGGGGGTATCGTCGGCGCAATTTAATAATTGAGCAATTAGGAAATCGTTATTTCGGGAATTTGCGGGCGTTTGCGTCGCTCAGTCTCCACTCCCAAGATGTACGTGGTATTCGGCAACGGACGGGAGGGCCAGTTTTGCTTGTACAAACGCAATCAGACGATAGCTTTAACGTAACGATAACTTTTCGTTGCAATTTTAGTTAAAGCTTCGAAATAACTCAAAATTGTAGATGCTAGACGCGGTCTAACGTTTACACTTTGTTTATCTGAACTAATCGCGAAGAGGAAATCATTATTGTCCGGTTATTGTGAGCGAACAATACAACGCAAAACGATGATTACATGATAAAGAACTAAAGGATGAACGCTTCCAACAAGACAATGCCGCAGATGATAAAACACCGCAAACGAACACATAACAACGAATTGGTCCAAGAACTGAAGCGGTAAAACCACGGTGTATTTGCCGATATGCGAAACAAAACTGTCGCTTTCGCGGGCGCGAAAACCTTCGGTACCCACTGCATCCTCGTCGTATAGCCATTTGGTGTGGATTTTCGTCTCAAGATGTGCTCGAACTTTAGTTTTTTTTTGAAGATGGGACGTCCCATGTCTTCTTCTTGAAGACATGGGCCTCGATAACATTTCCTTCCAGCAGGACGGGGGCACTTGCCGCACGGCCAAGAAAACTGCAAATTTATTGCATGAAAAATTTGATTGAAGGTCATGCGATTTAGCACCACTAGACCTTTCGCCTTTGGTGTTTTCTTATGCATCAACTCCACGCAAGTAATCCACATACAATAGGTGATTAAAAGAAACAATATTCGTGCGGTTCTGGTTGAAATTAACTTGAATATGTGCAACAAAGTAATTGAAACTTTCGAAAAAAAGTCACTATTGCAGAAGGAGTCGCCGTGGACGTTAAACAAATATTGCGTCCCACTCATAATTTTAAGGGTTTGCCAAGAATTCTATTCAAAATTTAAATCTCCGAGTTACTGTCGGAACGCCCATTAGGAGCATGATTACGGCTTCAAACGAACGTAGAAAGGTTTCCTCCATTTTCCGATTACCATACGTGCATCGAAGAAGTAATAAAGGAAGCCGTACTTGGTATCTCCAGCTATCAATTTGGTCGCCCGTATATCGGGGCCCTTTCAAGAAATTTGCATAGACTCCTCTTGATATGTAAATCGAGTTTCTTTCCTTTTACACCGTGTCTTGGGGAAAGGGACAAAACTTTATCGGTAAAGGTATGCAGTCTGTAGGAGCACGTTGTTTGTTTGTCGGCGATCAACCGGCAACTGTTTGACTTTAAAATGTCGATATTAAGCGCGTTTTTCGCTAGCAAACGAAACCATTTGGATGGATTCCGAATGTAAAGGAGGACGGAACTTAAACGTATAAAAATTTGCAATCGAAATGTAAAACACATGACGTAAAGTTGCCCCTCTGCCTCAAGTGGAAGGTACCAACACTCGTCGATGACAGGAACTGTATATTATTGGCCTTATGATGTCATGAATTTTCGTTTCTGTTAGAATAAAACTTACAATTATGTGTTGTAAAATAGCCAAACTTCACGTAATTGACCAAAAAACAACAAAAGATAAATGCGACACTAACCACTCTACCCGTGACCCAAAGATTCAATAAAAGACACCAAAAAAAGGTAAATAATAGTGGGCAGTTTTCTTTACAATAACAAGCCAAGGGAAGACAGTTGCATTTAGACACTTATTTCGTCACATAACAACGAGTAAACGAAAGTATATCTTTTGGGGATTATATACCCAAGTTTGACTGACGTAGCGCTTCTTGTTAATGACGTATCGGGATGTTGCACGCGACGAATACAAGTACAACAGTCCTAAAATGTACCTTTGCACAGATGTCATAACGATTGAATTTACATAATGTATACACTAAAGCTCAAAATATACAGCGACATAAGCAAGACGTACATTTTTGCTGGAAGTAATCGGTTCTGGTATCGAACAATTACTTAACAAAAATAAAATATTTCAAAATTGATATTCGACACTGAAAGATGGACAAAGAAAGACTATTTCCTTGTCGTATAGTCTTCCGTCTTATAATCTTTCCGTGTCGTATAGCCTTGAATAATTTAAGCCAATCCAGTCTGAGCTATTATAGACCTGGTGCCTCTTATTGGATGGTTTTCCAGAATTCGTAAAATTTGGTCCTCAATGCTGGAGCTCTTATAACTTACACCTTGTATAAAATATAGTAACGATAACGACAAGGTATAGTACGCATTCCAATTATTTAATTTCAACAAGAACGGTGGAAATGCTAAAATTTCAACAGAAAGCGTTTCGTAGACGAAAACATTTTAAATGAATAAGCCGTATATTCCATTCGTAGTGACATCATTAGAAACTTCTAAATAAGGAGTTCCATGAGATATCCTGTATACCGATGTAATACGTCTCGCACCAGTCGACTGGAGTGGGACACCTTTTTGTTGGTATGTACCAATTTGCGGGGATGTTCGCCCAATTTAGACAAGAGAAACAAAGAGCACGTAAACAACAAAACCGCATGTTCTCGGAAATCCCATGTTAAAACGTGGAAAATCATCCGGGACAGGTCAAAATAATGGCTTGTTACAAAGAACAGTAGCGGTGAATACTTTTGTCAGCGGCTCTTTGTACGTATACGCGCTTCGATATTACTAAACTACATCTCAACGCTTGGTTACAATTTCTCTTCCATTCTGTATGTAATCTATTCGTCCAAAAAAAAAAACGTTGTATCCAGCAAAAACGAATAATGGGCAAAAAACATGTTGATGTGTGCGTCAGACGCTTGATGAATTTTCATTTTTGTATTGTTGTAGTATTGCGTGTTCAATGAACAATACACGTTGCTAAACTGATACGCGTAGAAAACAACAATACGGAGCCTACTGATAATTGTTGTTTCGTGAAATACGATTGACATGATTTTTTTTTATTGGGTTTTCCCCAGAAAATATATTTTCATCTCACATCGATGTGGATGGAAAAATATGCAAAAATTTCAATTCCTTTTTGATCTGAACATTAATGTTTTAATAGAAAAAGGCGTAAAACGGAAAGAAGACGAAGTGAGTTAACGTTATTTTTAATACTTATGTGAAAACGTCCAAAATGAGTTGCTACATTATTTGTCGCTTACGCGAACGGATTATTTCTATTTCCAATTAATTTTCAATTAATTCCGTAAACAAATGCATCATTCTAAATGGTTGCGCTTATAGCTCTCAAAAGCTAATTGTTATTGCTGCTATTAACTTCTTCCGGGTTTCGCGAAATGTCGAAACTTTCGCTCGACGTTTTGCCATTCTTGCTGACGGCTCCATCAGGATAACCGAACTGATTCTCCGTTGTCCCGCATTCTCCTTACATACGCTGTTGGCGCATTTAGCCGTGAATTTTCCGCTCCACAGAGAGTAGTAAGCTCTTCAACGTGGTACTCCTCTTTTCTGTTGACGATTTCGTCCCTTTCTGCTTCTACGGCTTCTCGGATGAGTCGTTCCGTAGTTCTGTGTGGGGACTACCATTTTGACGTTGTTGAAGGCCAGTCTCGTATACATGTTCTGCCATCGCTGATTGGTCGATTTTTTTAAATCTTGCGTCCCTTTCGCGTTCCTTTAGCTCTTCTGTTTATTTCACTGTAGCACCGTCCGCGTTGACATGTTACTTTATGTGCGATTTTTGTCTGTTGGAGTCCCGAAACGTACCTGTATGTCGTATTTCCTTCAGATTCGTGACCCCCATTTACGTATGGTCAAGTTCGTAAAGGGAAACAACAGGTCGTCATAGCATCGACCCATCTAATCCTAATTTCGGTAAGCAAGCGAATCTACTCTGTCGCCGATCGCAGGATCAGCAACATCTTCTCGACGAACGACATAAAAACTATTTTCGAGCTAAATTTCAAGCACTCACCGCAATCATCTGGAAGCCCCTGATTCCAAACTCAACCAAACAAACGCAGCGTACATTGAGAAACAATGCGATCCGTTAGCATTCACGTTACCATGAGCATGAGTATTGTACGCGGTTGTTCCGTGTAACCGGGTCCGCGTTGGCTGAGCATAGACCGAAAACTCCAAATCCACCAAATCCAATTTAACTCTCTTCTCGCAGAAGCTGTGGTTCCTACTTGGGAGTCAACAACAACGTTGGTCATCATTACTAAGCCTTCAAGGACGAGTGGCCCTTCACGAAATTAGCAGAGGTTAGATAGACATGAGAATGGATTCGGAGAGGGGGAGGACGGGAGGTTCCTAATGATTTCGTGAAGCTCACGGATTGTACTCGTTTCGGCAGGCTTAAACCTTACGCCTGTCCAAGCCGAGATCCTATGATCAAGAGCAGGCCCACGTACCTCCAGCCACGCAACCGCTTCCTCTCGCCATGCACGCTCTCACCATCTAATCTCGAAACCCGATATATTTATGATCGAACGATCGCCGTAGGTTGAATTCGTGCCCGATCAGGGCGAAATTCGATATTTGTACGACAAGACGTAGCGGTGCACGGGCGAACGACTTGACGGATCGGGGCCGAGCGGAAGAAAATTGACGTCCTTCACCGGTAGAGATACGTTTTTTCTTCCGTAGGTCGGCGATGCTACGCGTCCATAGAAAAGATGGGACATGGCAGGCGATAAATTAGATTTTCGCAAATGTAGCGTCTTTTAACGCCTTGGATTATCACGAAAAAAAAAAGAAAAATGAAAACAAGATTCAAACATAGCAAATGGTTATTCGCGCAACAAGTAGTATATGGGGGACTTTGTGAAGAAAGTGAATATTGGAGGAAAATTCAAATAGTTCGAGACGAATGCGTTGCACGTAACTCCATTCATAAAATTACATTATCCAACACCTCTGAGTTATGCGGTTATTGCTATTAACATGATCTTGGTCGTTGGTATTTATATTTATAAAGTTTAGTATCATCCAGAAGGAACTGCTTCTAGTATTTCGGTAAAAGTGGATGCCGTCGGTTTACTCCGACCTTGTATCCTTCCTGTTATTTCCGCTTTATTCGAAAGCGAAGCTTAATCTTAGCACTCTGTTATGGTATTGGATTTTCATTCACCATGGTGTGCTTCTGTTGTAATATCCACTTCTGCATTTGCCAAGAATGTTGCTAAGAAACATTTTATACTGTGTCCTGCATATAAGGAGTTCGTCTTCGTATTCTCCTTTATCTTTTACATAATCCCCAATTTAATTATCTCATCATAGCAGCAAGCATCTAGTATTCCCTTTTATTAACGCGAGCTAACAGAGAAAATAAGTAAACGGCTTGGATAAATATAACACGATGAAAATACTTTCGCCATTACGTACTCAGGTACCCAAGTATTTGAGTCATCAAGTGCGTCGCTTTCTTTTTTATTAAAATTCTTGCTTTTTTGGCTTTGCGGGACCTGCTCTCCACATTCAAATAAGAAACCAGCTTCGGATAAATAAATGCAAGAAGCTAGCCAGTGGAAGACGGCAAGGCTAAAGAAGGAGAAGTGGAAAGCATATCTTTCAAACAAAGCAGACCAAAACTACGGAAGGAATATAAAAACGAAGTTAAGAAGGACGTTAAACATGCCAAGGAAGGTTTTGGCAAGGAGATGGGAGAAGGCAACGGTAGCGAGAAACCTCAGAAAAGATAAAAAAAAAGAGTCACGGTTCAAACCGAAAAAATAGGGAACGTATGAACAGGAGATCATGGTTGGTCAGAAACAGCAAAATACAGAAATCAACTTAAGACAGGTATCTAGTAACCAAGCACAGTCAATAAACGTACATGGCCACCCAAGATTATGAAGTAATGAGAGCGACACGAAATTAAGGAGAGGAAATGATAAGAAACATAGGAACAGGAGGATTAAAGGTAATTCCATGAAACGTAGAATAATGCAGGGATTCTCGAAAATTGGCATTATTTTACCGGTCTACAAAAAGAGGAGTCACCAGTGAGTGCGATAACAATTAACCTTGATGAATGTATTAATTAAATTGTATGAAAAAGTACTAGAGGAGAAGATTGAAGAAGCAAAATAGAAGAAGAAGACCAGGCAAAACCACACAAGATCACATTTTCACATTAAAACAGATGATAGTGAAAAGATCGAACAAAAGGATCTACATTCCTGGAACTTTTGATATTCTATCATAGAAGATGGAGAAACCTAAAGAGAAGATAAATTGCGGAGAACTACTTACACTTCACGAAGTATTAAAGTAAGGAGGAATATTGGGTCAGAATAAACCGGGAATCACATCGATCGATATATGAATGCAAAGAATGCAAATTTTTATTTGTCAAAGAATGAATATCCGAAACTCACCCGACCGCTATGAATCACGACCTTTTTAGCTCGTCGATTCGACGGCCACGCGACGCGAAAGTTCGCCATAGTTATAGTTTAGTTAGTTGGTCGGTTAGTTATAGAGGAGTTAGTTAGTTAGTTAGTTAGTTAGTTAGTCGACAACTCTAATTTTATGATTAATATTAAAGGGATGGGAATGACCGAGAGACCGTAACGTTCCACTCCCCTTTCACGTCGATGCAATCCTTTCCCTTTGTATAAATAATGCGAGTATTTAGAAAGGGTATAGCCGTATTCACTAGCTTTGATGTTCCGCCACGAGTTCATAATTAATGCCTCGCAAAACGAACCGAAGTAACCTCGTGGAAATTGTAATAATACGACAGGAACTATAACTACAGAGTTATGTAAATGTGTGCGTCTGTATTTGACAGCTCCTCTCTCGTAGCACTCGACTTTTCAAACATAGTTCTAATACGCGATTCAGATTTAAACAACAAAGATAAAAAGTATCTAGTTTGAAATTCCGGCGCACGTGATGTCGTTTTTATTGACATCATGAACGGGTACAGCAGAAAAAGGCCTAAAGGGTAGCAATGATAAGGTGGTACCAGACGACTTCTTGAAGACGTACACCTTATGCGATAATTATTCTCGATATTTTTAACAAATTCGAAGTAAATTGTTGCGTTTTAAATTCACGCAAAACAAAGAAACAGAAAACAATCAAGTTTTTCAATAGAACACGTTGCATCAACGGCGCCTGTACTATCGCTTTCGGATACGGCCAAACATTTTGAAGTATCGTATAGTTCGGTGTACAATACCCTGGAAGGATTCAGTTATGAGTCGCATAAAATATTAAAACATCAAGTGCCCTTCGAGGGAGATAAAATACGAACATACGGAGAAAATAAGATCGGACCAAGAACCGCCTCTTGCGGGACTCGCAAAGTCACAGGCAAGGGATCCAGATGTATGAGCAACGCCCACCCTGCATATGCCTATCTCGACAAATCTGACGACTTCTCTAACGAGCGATTGTGAGGTGCGCAAAGACTCGACTAAGATCGCAAAAGATAGCAACAGGAAAGCGCTTTTCTTCGATGAATTGATGGAGGGAAATCATAAAATTGATGTATGGCGAAGATGATCGACTTAACGGAACGAAATCTTAGAATGGTCCAAGAAGGAATTCAGTCTCTTCGACACGACAACCATATTCGAAAAGCATTGCTATTGCTGAAATGACGGGAATCGGACGATACTTATCAGGAGATAGTCTGTCAACTTTTTTGAATATATTTTAAGGGCATTAGGAGAGATGCCCAATTTAAAGGACAGATATGTAAGATAAGTCAATGGCATACAGACTTCAACAAGAAAGGAGGAATTCCATCGGGGCCTTTAAGGCTACTGAAAATCAATAGAAATTCGTCCTAAAAACGTGTTTCCTCAATTAAGTTATTTTTTAACAAGAAACCCTAGAATTAGTTAATAAGAAACAACACAAAATGAGAGATGTGCATTTCGTGTAATATTTGGAGTCTTCGACGTTGGCGTACATACATGTACAGAGAGATTCCGTCAAATATCCTCGCAGTCACTATGTGTTAGGTCTGGAGCTATAACAGGTCTAGACATAATGATGTCCCGTAATAACATAATGGAGCTTGAAAAATGTAACGAAATGGATTCTTAAAAACTTTTCCATCATGAACCGAACAGCCGTGTTGTTGAAACCAAATGCTTTTAAAATTGCAAGAAACATTGTAAAAAGGTCGCCCTATAATACGATCTCCAAAGATTCCCGCCCAAGCATTTGGCTTTTAAGAATATTACGACATATTCTGATGGGCGATGTTAGATTATGCAGATCTCCGTTTATACATTTCAAAGCTTCGGTGTGCTTGCTGAATGAAAAATAAAGTTGAGTGTCTTACAGGCGCAAACATCTCATTGGTTTCATTAAGCAATAAAAGTAGAAGATTTTAGTTTCTGAAATGTTTCAGGATCGTTAAAACAATAACACACACACACATACACAGTATACGATTGCAAACAAATGCCATCCGATATTAACCAATTGCTAGTCGCGTTATCGAAAACGTGTACGACGCGATTGATCTAGTTTATAAGCGTACGGGACGAGTAAACTATTGCCAGCCGATGTAATGTGCTTGATGTTTGTTTGAATCAATAAAATATGGCGTAGCGAACTGAATGTGGCCGTTCGACCGTTTAATTAATTCATTGCCAACGCTGGATTTAGTTGTGCGTAATCTAGCGATTTACACTTATGCCAGCAGTGAATTTTCAATGATTTACACGAGTTCAAGGCATCAACACGTCCCAAACGATAATGGAAAAACCACAGTACGTAGCTATACTTTCTAGCTTTGCACCGTCTTTAACGTACAGGTTGGTCTAGATTTGACTTTTTTTTTCCTGAAACATTAGTCACTAGTTAAGCAACCTAATTGTACGTTAACGAAAGCCGATTTTGAACTAACAAATGATCGCAAAAGGGAAACAAACATGACGTAGCGAGTATATAAAAAAAAGTTACAGTTGAGATCCTCTTCTCCTCGTCCGCCGATCCTCTTCCGGTAGCACCAAAGCGGTGGCGGGTGCCTGTTTTTCTGGGCTCGGAGGTGTCGTAGGTTCCGGAGCGGCAGCGGCTGGAGGGGCCCTAAACGAAGCTCTCCTTCCGCTGGTCGGCGTGACGGTACTCAGCGGCAGGACCGTAAATACATCGTACGCGGAAGCGCGCCTCGGCATAGGCGCTGGTAATCCTAAACCGCCCGCCTCTTGGGTTGGTTGAGCGGCCGGTTTCACCTCGTCGTCGTAGCTGTGCTGTCTGGCTATCGCCCTGCTGGCTCTTCGAGATCTAGTCGCTTCCCTGATGGGCGCTTCTCGCGGAGGGCTATTCTGCCTGCTCGGGGCGCCGCTACGACCTCCGCGACGGCCCCATTCCGGGTCGCCGCCCTTTTGACCGGCGCCTTTTAGCTGAAACGAAAAAAAGAAACGAGTCTGTTAAATACGTTTTTTGAAAAATTCCATGAAACTCAACACTGAAGTCCTGTAGCACATAACACACATTGACTGTCTGCATACCTTATTTACCTTTTCTAATTCCTTCAACGACGCCGGGGATACGTCGGAATGGCGTCTTAGTTCCGGACTTCTCGGTGGTGCCAGTCCGCTTCCCAAACCGGTATTCAATCCGCCTCCCAATCTAATCTCCGAATGTCTCCTCTGCAACTCAACCAATGGGACGTCCAGCGAGCTATCGGTGGAATCTTGCTGAGGAATCTTCTTCTCCATATCGTTCTTCTTCCTCCGGCAAACACTGCAATACCACAAACCATCTACTTCATCCTCCTTCACCTTGCTGTAGCTGGCGCAGTCCTCGCAAATCTTATTGGAGCACTGGGCGCACTTCTTGTGAAATTCGTCATCTTTCACCACCTTCAAGCATATCCGGCAACCCAATCGCACTATTTGACCGTCTTCGGTTACGGTTGAAACGGGTGGTGTGGCTGGTTTGGCGCTGGATGGCGGTGCGATCTGTTGCTGATTGTTGTTTTCGGACGCGGTATCCGCGCTTTCGGCAACATCAGGGATTAGGGATGGTCGGGGTGTCATTTTTACTGAAACAAGCAGAAATTGTTGGTGTTTCTTTCTAACTTGTCTTGTCATGTCCATGTCATGTCAAGCCAATGTCAAGAAAAAGAATAACAAGACGTTAACCCTACTTTTTCGGATAATTTTTTTCGATGAGTTGATCATCTGAACAGTCTGCCTGTCATCTCTACGATCAGAATCATAGACCGCGTTCATCAGAAACAACTGCTTCCTAGCGGTAAACAATGCGGCCGCCATATTTGCTTATGTGTGCTTATTGCCGTTGATCGTATTTAGTACGACAGATACTTACGTAAAAATCCTGAACAAAATGTCATATATGTCAAAGAAGTCAAAAATCGATTCTCACAATGCTGTTGCGTTCAGCACTATTCCTCTGTTTGCTGGGCGATCCAGTGCAATCACGGGACTTCAAACTGACCATACTCCACACCAACGACATTCACGCGACCTTCGAACCTGAAGGTAATAGATCGCGCGGCGGCATAGGTCGCGTCATGGCATACATCGAAGAGAAGCGCAAGACCATCGACCATCCGCTTATCTACCTGGACGCGGGCGACGTGTTCACCGGTAGCGATTGGTTTTCATCGGCGGGCTGGAAGATCGCCGGCTTCTTCATGAAACACCTGAATCCGGACGCGATCTGCCTCGGCAATCACGAATTCGATCGCGGCGTCGCCGAATTGGCCGCATACGTCAAGCGAATCGAACAGCCGCTGTTGTGCGCCAACTGCGACATCTCACGGGAGCCGTCCTTGAAGGATAAGATAATACCGTCGACTATACTGCACATAAACGGGACGAGGATAGGGATAATCGGCTATCTGGCGGTGGATTCGCGAACTACGGATAAGTATTTCGGTAAAGTGAAAGTGGTCAATGAGATGCGACCGATCCGACGCGAAGTGCAGTGGTTAAAAGAGGCCGGCGCTGAGCTGCTCATTCTTCTATCGCACGGCGGTCTCGACAATGATAAAAATGTCGCGAAGAGATCCAAGGACATCAGTATTATTATAGGTATTGTAATGTTCCTATTTACAACATCGAAAACGCCACGCAAAGCGCATTTAGAGAGCTTCTATGTCCGCTCGTTCAGCATCAAAATCTCTTTGATTCGGTATCTCCGGTCCTTTTATTTCGGCCATTTAGGTGGCAGGGATGTTATTATTAAAATTTTTAAGATGTTTTGTGGGCTCATAAATTGCGCAAGGATACTTTATTCATCATGTGCCTTGCCGTCTATTTGGCCACGCATATCTTAATTATTGGATAATATTTAGTAGTTAGTCTTTTGTTCAATAAAGACAACATTACCACAATTATTAAATAATGCGGATTATTATTATTATTGTTCTAGGTGGTCATTCACATTCGCTGCTGTACTCTGGTCAATTCGCCGAATTCAAAAATATCTCGGCCGGTCCGTATCCAACAATCGTTAAAAATCTCGAGGGAAGGAACGTATACATTGTGCAAGTGTTCGAACGAGCCCTCTTCGTCGGAAAAATGACAATCGTCTTCAACACGCAGTCCAGGGTTGTGAAACGATTCTCCGGTCACGCTCAACTAATGCACCGCAAGATCCGTATCCATCCCGACGTAAGGCGCATCCTCAAATTCTACAAGCCGGAAGTCGAGAATATTCGTACCGAGGTCGTCGGGAAGGCCTTGCTTCCGCTGGACGGTTACTGGTCCAGCTGCAGATACCACGAGTGCAATATAGGAAATATGATTACTGACTCCTTCATCCATTTGAAAGCTAGAAAGTTCAACCATAACAGTTTTTGGACCGATCACAGCATCGCCGTAATTAATAGCGGTGTTATCAGACATAGCATCTTGCCGAAGAAGGAGAACGATTACAATATCACCTACTCCGACGTTCGAAAGGCTTTGCCGTACGATAACAGCCTAGTGACGGTAAGCGTGGGCGGGCATATCATCTTGAAAATGTTAGAACACGCCATCTCGTGGTCGAATACAACACACAAAGGTGAGTTCCTACAATTCTCCGGCCTTCGCGTTGTCTACGACTTCTCCAAACCCGCGGGCAAGCGTGTGGTCAGCGTTCGGGTGCGTTGCTGCCGTTGCCCGGTGCCCAAATACTATAACCTTAACAAGAAAGTCCGATACAAGATCCTCACTCTCGAGTTCCTGGCGCAGGGGGGTGATGGATTCTCGATGCTTAGGCATCAACCCATCCAGTGGAACCTGGTCGACAAGACGGATTTCTCCGTACTTGTGGACTATATGCGCTTCCATCAGATCGTTGCGCCCATCGTGGACGAGAGGATCATCGTATTAAACGATAATCGAACCGTGCTGAATGAAATGGAAAGTGTTTCCAGGATGAAGAAGTGGAAACGTAGATGATGTTTATACGTTTAATCGCTCTATTTTCTTGTAAAATAAAACAAATGGGTTTGCTGTTTTTTTTTTTTTTTTTTTTCAGAACAAATCTTGGCAACTTCGGGAATCGAATATTGTCCAATCCTTATAGCGCATACATTATTATAGAGCTCTTCATCTACACGAGATTGGGACGATCTATAGTGAAGCAGTGATAATCTGTAAATGTTCAACAAAATAGGTTTATTTAACGTGAAACAAATTCGAATTTTGTAACAGAAGAGGAGACAATATATAAAGCAACAGCAAATGTAAATTAACGCGTTCCACGGTGGGTGCACCTATCCCGTAGCTCATTAAACGGCTGTATTCGTGGATCAGAACTATTCTTTGTTCGTCGATCGGTTCGGCTAGTTCCGTTCGAGCCAAGTATTCCATAAGAATGTCGACGGTTTCGATGTGCTCCAAATATTCCCATATTTCCGTCCCGAACAACATCTTAAATCCGCCTCCGCCCTCGGCTAGATATATGATGGTACCGACCTCGTACGTTCTCTTGTCAGCCAAAGGTTCGAATATGGCTGTCGGGCAACCGTTACATCGCACTATGACCTCTGCCACTCTACTGCCTACATCTCTACTATAATCATACGTCACCCGGATGCCAGACACCTGCAGGAATTCTCCTCCGTCCTTAGAATAACCGGAGACCGAATGTTCGAGGGCTTCGCGCAGCGTCTTCCCTGACATACGCAGCACGGTGAACGGGTTGCCGTACGGAAACGCACTTATTACATCTCCGTAACGTAGCTCGTGATTTTTAGGGTTGACACCGTTTAATATGCTACCGCCATTTATAATGTATATCCCCACCGGATTCCAACTTGTCGCGTTGCCGTACATCCTAGCCATCTTAGAAGCCATCGCGTCCGTTATGAGATTCCCGAAGTTGCACTCGCGTCTGTTGCAATTCTTATCGAAGCCGTCTAGTGACACCCACGATCTTCCGACCTTCTTCTTTTTGACGGCGTCGACCTCGGCGCGATACTTATCCATGATGGTTCTTACTGCCGGCGATTCGGGGATGTTCTCGTCCATCACCACCGGGCCACCTTCGTAGTGCTCGACGTTGCCCTCGGGTGTGAAAGTTACTTGGAAATATCCAACGTGTTGGGTGCGGGAAGTTGTATGTAAGACGAAGACCGGTTTACCTTCGGCGTCTTCGACAATAGTCGGGTACTCACCCTCCGGACGGCGGCCCAGAGTGACGTTCGAATCGTTTCCGCTGTACAGCAACGTATCCATGTGACCCCCGATTATAATTCGGACTCCTTTCGATTTGCGCGCAAGCCGCTTGTTAAATTCGTAGTCGCCGTGCGATAGTACGATTTCGAATTGATCACTTAAAGCCCTTTGCCTTCTCCTTAACGTCGCCTCCACCTCCTCGCTGAAACTGATGAATGTCGCGTTTCTACCGAATCGTCTCGGCACGATGCCTCGAACAAACGACCTTGGAGACCTTGTATCCTGCGTAGAAATGTATTCTTCCAATCGCGGAGAGCTTTTGCAGTTGCTGCACACGTGACGGTTATCACGTAACCTCTCCAAGTATTCAAGTAATATTTCTTCGCCGTGTATTAACTCGTGTTCGCCTAGGATTTTGTGGTTAATATGCATTTCGTTCATTAGATCCGCGGCGATCTTGGGCCCGTGGACTTTGAACCAGATGCTTCCGTCGAACATGTCGCCTAGATAGGCTACCAGTGTTCCTTTCGCAATCTTACTCTCTATAAACGATACTACCCTGGCCAATCCGCCGATTTTCCGACCATCTATGGAAATCGGGTCAAGCTGGGAGTGTGCGTTGCCTATGTGTATGATCTGTAAGGTGCGTGAATCCTGACAAACGTATGTGTGGAGATGAAGAAGCATTATTTGTACGACGATAGATACCTTTTTAATCATTTCACGCCACTTGGATGGTGCCTCTCAGCATCCGTTGTCATTTGACGTTTGACACTGATAGTTTTAAGATGATAAGTTTTCAGCTTAGCTAAGTCAACGTTCGATGTAAGGCACATTCGTTGTTTCAAGCCGTTAGAAAGTTCTGATCACTAGAGAGGACAAAGGCGGATGAAATTATTACTTTTTTGCAGAGACTAGAAGTTTTGTCGAGTCCTGCCTTTGTCACCTTTACTGATCACTGAAGATGTGCCCCCTTTTCAGCTTCATTCATCACATGCGGGAACAATGCAATGTCGCAGGAAGCAAGGTTGTACTTGTAAAGAGGATGCTCAAGATGTTTCGAGAACTTTCCATTCTTGACTTTGACAGCGGGTCCTTCAGAGTTTCGATGATCTTAAGCACACACTGCTCAGTGTAGCACTGTTACTGTTATACGGCCATCATTTATTTTTAACGGTACAGCCAAGTCTCGTCGTCTGTCACGATATCGTTCGACATCCCTCGACAAACATTTTTAACATGTTCCGGCGCCAAATCTCACGTAGTGTCATCTGTTCTTTACGCAGCTTATGCGATTACCTGCGCATCTATCCGCCTGTTTTCGTCGAGCATTACGGCCGTAACGTTTTCCTCCGTAACTGACGTTTGTGGCCTCCCCGTTTTTTGAGCGTCCTATAACGTGAAAATTACCTTTTGAAATGGACAAACATTGCCTAACACGGGAGTCGTTTCTTCTAAGCACATTTTAAATCATTATTGTTAGTGAACTATCGGACCCCTAAACACAGCGCAATGGAAGCTAGTATGCGAATATGAACATGTCTTAAAACACAGCGAACAAACAGTTCCTCCTGCGTCTGGTGAGATGCGGCGCTTTTCTAAAGTAGAGCCATTTTTGAATTTTCTCGTCGAACACTTAGTAATGTCAGCATTATAGATAGACTTTGTTGTTCTAAGGTTAACTAGATGACTCACCTACTTTATCTTGCGCAGTTAGTAGCGACGAGGACAGAGTTTGTTTCAATTTACCGAATGTCGTCCCACTATCAGCTGTCTCTGTTGTTCCACCTGGATCCGTGGCTACCATCTGCAAACAAGGAAAAACACGTAAAACATACAAATCATCCATAATTTTTTTTTTGATAAAATGTAAAGTCGACATAACCGATTCGCAAAAATTGATGGCTGGTTAGATAAGTGCATAAGAAGTTATTGATGAATTTATCTATGGCTTTTAATCCTTTTTTGGCCTAGACAATAAACAAACGGCTGCGATCGATAGCATTATTTTTTAGAATTTCTTGTAAAAGTAAGGGGCATTTAAGGATCGATTCTAGGACCATTATTCTTTCCGTTAAAACTCATTGATCTGCTCGACTAATGAATGGATTAGTCTTATATATCTTAATAATTTATTCGGATAATAGTACCTATATTGGAGGATCTGGAAGTATTCGATGAGGATGTTGCCCTTTTGTGACTCATGGACAGTAGCGTCTTCGTTAGTTGATGTTCTGGACATTTCTCTTGTGCAGTGCTCTCTCGCACGTTTAAAATGCTTATTTTTAGCTACTTAATTGTTCGATATGAAGCACTGTGCAATTTATAATTTGTGCTCCTTGCAAAGAATATCTTGCAGGTATATCGTACCGTGCATGTCTTGTGATCTCTGTTAGTAAACCGGGTTTTCACGATGATAACCGAACTGTATATGCCATCGTTAGTTGATCTATACCCAGCTTAAGTCGTGATTCCTCTATCATCCATTTGCATTTCTTTTTGTAGCTCTGGCCTCCCAGGTTCTCATTTCTAATCGATAACTTTTATGTAATGTTCATGTCTTTTCATGCGGTTCAGGTCTTTTCATCACAGCAACCTATTTCTCGTCCGGGAAGTGTAGGTTTATTTCTGTTGCAAGACGGCAACAATTTTTTTCTGTCTCGATTTGTTTACTCTTCATACTATATCTTTCAAACCTTTTTGTTGATCGATCAACAATTGACGGACCCAGGTCTGAGGAAATGTCCATACAGCGAACAATTAGATTCCAACCACCTGCGATTACTTGGTGATAAGGTTATTCAGGTTGCAACAACAGGTTACAACAACAGCGCAACGACCCTCAATATTTTTCATAAAATGCCGTTGATCATGATCAAGATATATTTTGGTAAACCAACTGAAAGATATGACGGCGTAGTCTTTAGTTCTGGGGCGTTCCGCCTTTTCCTATTTTAGCTGTCAATTTGTCAATGCCTCCGACAATGTTTGACTCTCACCGAACGCGCTCAATAATATACTTCCTATTCGTTCTATTAGTGACCTGCGTAACTGAAGCAAAGGAGAGGTACAGCATTTTAATCGTACAAAGCAACATGATGATACCGCGAATTGTGGACAAAACCTGGCAAATAGACTTTTCAGGCGTTAAGAAGATAATGCTGTCAGACGCAATTCTGTATTTTTCCAGCGCTGGCAAGACAATTAACGCGGAAAAATGGTTCGCCAAATTCGAAAGGCTCTTTAATTCTAAAGGAATTGACGCTGAAGAGTACGATAGTTTACACCGGACGGTCGCCAACAATGTCGGACTGGTTATCGTCTTAGCGAATCTTAGTGACGTTGTCGCACATTCGTTTATGTGGCGGCATTGGAATTCTTACGTGCTTCGAATTCTCAACGGTGAAAAGATTGGATTTGTGGATTGTGTGGAATCGCGAGACGAAACGGTGGAATATAAGATGGTTACGGTGAGAAATGAACTGGCTAAGTTGAAAGGAATGGGCGTCAATGTCACGATAGCTTTAACCCGGAAATCGTCCGATCTGGTCGCGCATATCAGGAGCAGGGCGTTGGTAATGCATTTGCTACACATCTAGAATAATGGTTGTACTAATTTTTTAAAGATTAGCATTTGGGTGGTGTCTGGATTCGTTTGAATATAAATCCAAACGAGTCCTAACTGCTCGAGTCCACCACGAGCCCAAACGGCACTCAACCTGGCGTAAGTCGGATTCGGTCAGACCGACTTGGACTAACTTCACATCGAATTGAGTTCGGTTCCATTTACGCTAGATCTGATCGGGCGCAGACGTGGGAGAGCACAGATAAGTCTTTTCGATTTCAACCAAGGCGGCATGTTTAGCTTTCTTGATGGTGTTGCGCACCAGTTTTTCGTGCTTTGTGGCTGTGGCATATTATCCGTAATAGTAACAGGCTTATCTGATAACGGATCTACGACGGTAGCTTCGAGCTTTTGATGCGTTTGAAAATTTCAGTAATGTTCGATCCTCAGTTGTTTGCGTCAGACGATGTGTTTCTGTTTAGATGGAAAAAGTCCAATATCAAGCCGGCATTCGGTTGCCTTGCATTTGAAAAGCAACAGGCAAATTAAACCCAAAATTGGTGGTATTTACGGGAACTCTGCACCATCATTTGCCACAGTCAAATTTTGGACACCGGAATTTAAACAAACGGATCATGCCGGCTTGGTTAACGATGAATTTTTCGGACGATCAAAAATTGCAACCTCTACCAATAGCATCGGAAATGTTCACCAAATGAAACAAAAATCGAAAATTTATTCGCTTTACGCGCTCATCCAATTCATCAGAACTATCCCCAGCGACCTTTTTCCCAAAGTTTCGCGCAGAGGACAAAGATTTTTCACCGAAGGGAGGAGTTATTTCACAGAACAAGATGCTTTTCTTTGCGTGTTCCACATTCAACAGGTTCCGATTTTAAAACGTTTCTCCATACATTACAGGTAGATTTGATCCTCGAAAGCGACGGTGGCATCTGGACCAAGCACGGTTGGAAACGGATGGGTGGCAGCCGATCGCTCGCCGCAATGCTACTAACCGTCAACGAAGATGGGCTCGTGGAAGAGTTGACCACGAACAAATACGATTTAATACCGGATTCCGGTAGACGGAAGCGTTTGGAAAACGAAAGCGAAGCACCGTCGACCGACACAAATCAAACACTCCCTTCGAGCAGATCTGACGAGATATTCGTCGCCTCCGACGTGCTAGCTAGTCAGTGCAACGTAGACAGAGATTGTGCCTTCGGAAACCTAGTCGCTGATGCCATAGCCTACTACGCCAGGTGGCGGCTCTCTTCGCCCAGCTACCAGTGGTCGAAGTATCCGATCGCGTTCTACCATACCGACTATAGTAATATAGAATTGCGACGCGGCTATATGTCGCTGAGTACTTTCGTGAACGCGTTTGCGTCCATTGACGAACACCTGTGCCTGCTCCGTCGACGTGGACGTAGGATAGAGAACATCCTTAGCAAGTTCGGTGGCAGTTTCAATATGCCGATGATGCAAATAGCCGGGATGTATGTTTGGATGGGCGACGATCGCCCTAATCTCCTTACTTCGAGATGCTCGACGGGCTGTAACGATTACTCACTGAGCGAAATGGACGATCGCGATGTATACTGCCTCATAGGACCGCAAGGCGCTCTCAACAAAATCAGAAGGATCCGTTTATTTTGGGGCAAAAAGAAGTGCAAGGTGCTAAGTTCTACCGTTCTAGGTAATACTAATAGTAGTATATTTTCCCACAGATTTTAACGCTTAATTGCAAGGAAGGAATACATAACACATAACAACGTAATTACCATTTTTTTATAAATAATTAAGCAATAAATGTAGCGTAAGGAGTGCTTTTATAAGAACAATTTGAGTATTTGAGAAAGAATCGGCTCCGACAAGAGTTGTCCGCGAAAAAGAAGGTACAAAGAGATAGTCGTCTCATTTTTTTTTTATCACGGGACACCTATTTACATGTTGCGGATTTTGTGGTACTTATGAAGACCTTTCAAAAATAACGAAAATGACCCACACTTTTCAAGAGACGTGTAGAGACTAATTCTTCACAACCTCTGTTCCAGACGCTCTGCGAGTTTACGCATCCGACAAGAGGGATATCTTTCCTCAAGCCGAATGGAGGTATTGGTCAACTACAGGGAGAATGCTTAAAGCTAACAGATCGGGTTTTAATACGAAACAGCTCTGCCTACTTGGATTGTGCATGAGTTTCGGTGTTGTGTTGTTATCTTTTATTTTAAGCATCTTTGTGGTAAATTAGAGTTGTTTTAGTTACTTTTTACTCGTGTTTATTCCTACCGTGTACTTGAATCATTAATTTTACAGCTACTCGGAGGTCTCTAAGGAATGGGTCACGGTAAGATTTTATCCAACCCGTAAGATAATTACGCGTAAATGAGCCGAACACAGAAACAGGAAACATCTTCCGAGAAGTTCAAAAAGCGCTATTAAAGTATTATTTCAGGTTGGATAAGATTCGAAAGATCCTGGAATAATTTCACCATTGACATTAATGCTTTCTTGCAATTGTTTTTGAAAATTTGGGAATTTAATGCATGGCCATCTAATTTCGCGTATTTTCTGTAATAAGTTTAAAGAAAGTTCTATCTTTAATAAGACTTAGTAACATGTTAAAGGTAGCCAAGGTGGCCGTCGTGGCGAAGCAGTTTTCTTGTTAATTCTTCAGATGCGGATGCTGTTAAATGAACGTTCCGAGGTCGAAATGAAGATTGTGATACAAGCGTTCTGAAATTCTGAATTTTGATCGGTCTTATAAGGTGATCATTGAAAGCCGTACTGAGTAAGCATCGGGTCGACTTCAAAGCGAAAAAAGGTACCTTGACATGCTACACGGGGAGCTCAATACAAATAAAAAGGATCGTCAAAAACAGCCATATTTAATAGCCAGCAAAGTAGAAGCAATCGTCAGCTGTATTGAAAAAATTTTCGAAGGTGTGAGGAAACGGGAGGAAGCTTCGCTCTCTGCGAGGGACGCTGCAGCTTAAATGCTTAAAACTGGAAATTTGCTTAAAGATAATCTCAGAACGTTAATGAATTGATTACTCACACCAAAAACGTTTTCTTGAAAACACCTGCAACAGTTACTTTATACAAAGGGCAAAGATGGGGGACGCCTCCTCATTATCCGCAGAGAATTTGGAGAAAGTTGTTGATGCATTAACTCATTTAAATGAGGATGCACAGAGCATAAGCAAATGCAAAGCTCTGCTACGGGATCCATCTTTACGAATTAATTTCCATATTATTAACGAACATTTTCGTGATATGCACGACACTTGATTACTATCACATAGTGATTGATGTAATTCGGTTCGAAGATCACTGGTGACAGTCGTAAAACCAAACACATACTTACGCTTACCTGAAAAACATCGAAGACTATGGTACTAATCGAAAAGATCGCATTGCAAAGGCTACAACGTAAAGGAAACGTCGTTCGATTTTGCGGGTGGCGTCCAATTCTTGTGCTGCAGCTAAGCAAATCAGGGATAAAGTCTGAGGGCATGCTTCCGTACAAATCATCTAAATTGTAATAAAGAAACGTATGCAATTGTAAAGAAAAAATTGCACAAGAAACTCCTGTTGCTGCAGCATCATAAGCAAGTCCGATTAGAATCTGCTCGCAATCATCGTGAATGGTCAGATGAGTGGAAAATAGTTGCCCTCAGCGATGAAAAAAGTTTAATTTGGACGGAACCGATGGCTTCCGGTATTATTTTCACGATTTGAGGTTAGCAGAACGATTTTTATCACGTCGTTATAGCCGAGCTAGATCAGCAATAGTTCGGGATGCGATTTCAACTCGAGAAACAGTGAGACTAGAAATTCTGGAAGAAAGACGGACTGTTCAAAAGTACATGAAGTTCCTCCAGAGACAAATCGCTAATATTGGCTTGGTGCATCCCGATAACGAATGGACATTTCAACATTATAATGCGCTAATTCACACAGCCAGAATAATCAATCAACACATGAATCAACGACAACAGTATCAATGTTATGGAACGGCCCGCCGTTTCCTTAGACATGAATATTATAGAAAACTTATGGGGATGGATGATGAGACAAGTTTACGGCGAAGGAAGACGGTTTAACACTAGAGAAGAATTAACGTTTGCCATAAGAACCACTTGGAAAGCAATTCTCATGATTTTGTTAAATAATTTATTTACTTCGTCGTCTCATCGCGTGTTAATAGTTATTGAGAAGCGAGGAGATCTTACTCATTATTAAAAACAAAAAATAGCTGCTTTGTTTCAATTTCTTGTTGTTTTTTTTTTTTTTTTTTTTGAGTGAGAGGGGTAACCATTTTGAAATTGTTAAAGCAAAAATCGGCGTCTAGATTTGATTTTGTAGACTTGATTTAATTATTTTTATCGTCATTCTAACTAAAACTTTGGCGTCAATGTTGGAATTTTTCCACCGCTCCTGGCCGCTGCTTTCATTGTTAGGAAGGTTACATCTAAAATCTCCCCCATATAACGTGCTCATAATCTTATCAATCTGTCAATTTCTTACGTCAAAGTTAATGTCGCTTAATATTGCATGTTTAGAAAGAGAAAAATAGAAGATGAAATACATTCTTCCAAATTACGTTTGGTGCTTTTTCCTCTTGATGCAGGAAGAGAAAGTATTATGTGGAAAATATCATCTTTTGATACTCTACAGCGACAGTTTTCGATTTTCTTCCCATTTGCGAGATATGAATCACGAATACGAAGACACCGAAGACTATTCACAAAAAGCATTGCATTTTAGCATGTCAAGTGACCGTATTAACTCCACACTCGTTCGAAGACAATCCACTGTTGATTTTTTTAAACAAAAGGGAGAACATATAAGCAATATCTACAATGTAATTGATTTAATTAGTAACGCGAGGTATTTCGTTGTATTTCTCGAAGCATTTACAACAGTCGTGAAGAATATGGATAACATTAAGGTATCCAGTGAAGTATTTATGTTGCCGTGGTATAAAATCGGCGTTATTAATTGCTTGATGTTAGGATCCGAGAGGACTGAATTAAATCTAGAGGAGGTTGAGGCAATTCGAGACGAAGCCTTACGGTTAGACAGTCTAAGAACAGATATAGTCATAGCAATTGGTGCAAAGCAAAACTTAATCGAAGATATAGATGAAATAGATTTCGTTTTCAATGTCGGCGGAAATGTTAATACCAGAAACTCGGAAGATATACGGATTATAAAAGATGCGTGGTACGAGCTTCCTGAGCGTTTACGTATGATTGAAGTGGAACTCAAGCCATTGCCCATAACGGATGATTCGTCAGGAACCAATGACGTATTATTGAGGGATACGAGAATAGCCAAGGTATAGTATTATTCGAAATAATACACAGGAATGGTCGTCGTCATCAACCGGTGACCGAATAAGCTGTTTGTTTCAAACTTCAATAACTCATAACCAAGAGAAATCGCTGCTTGGTCGACATGAACATTGAAAATAACAATATAACAATATAAAAAAAAGCAATAATTAAATTTAAAGAAATATATAGAAAAATATACAATGTTAAGATAGCTTAGCTTCCTCATGGTACTGATGGAATAATAATTCACGGCAAGCCCAACAAAAAGGGAGAAAAAAATAAACCAACATACGGATATGTTTCCGCCAACCCGGCGTCATCAGCGTGGTTTCGAGAATATTTTTTTTCTCTAGCTTCTCTCGCTGTTGCCTCACAGTTAATGCCACAACTTTCCAAACGACAGACTCGACATTTCTTGGCGCCCTCTAGTGCCAAAGAAACGCATGCCTGCCGTTCAGGAACCAGCTACATGAACCGGGTACTGTTCCCTCGAGTGGTTCCCTGACTGCTTAACAACTGCTTGACAATAAAGGCGCATAGAGGCAATAGAGGGTGCCAAGAAATGTCGAGTTCAACTTTTGAAATTTGTGGCATTAACGGCGAGGAGGATATGTAATATTTATATTTCAACGTGTTGCACATAGAGAGAAAGAATCTTTTATCAAGGAATACTCATAGATTTAAGAAATAATTTTTTCAAATACATTGGCTGTAATTAAAGATGCATCATGGAAAAGTTCTTTGCAAGATAACATTAATTAGTAACCAAAATGCTTAGACTACAAATAAAGAGGACAATTCAATAAAATAGAAGCAAATTAATCTCAGTAAGCGCCAAGAGAAGAATACCAAGCGCTTCAGAAGAATATCTTGTCGGAAGTGGTCCTTCTGAGTGCGCCTGAACCTATTCTACATGCTTTACCTTGATTTGCATGGTTTATAAGCAGCACGTTCTCGTCTGGCGATTGCTTGAAACAGACTACCCGAATTTTACACGTCTTTGTTCAACTGTCGTATTGTAACAAGAGTTCCTGTATAAACATGTGCGAAACATCTGGCTCTTTCATGGAAATACTTGAACAATTTAGGGGTGGTGCATTTTTAACTGCAGCAAGTGTACTATTACAATTCCAAAAGTAACCCCGCTAATAATCAATCGATTTCCAACCCTGATAGACGATGGAAGTCGTCGGGATGGTGGAAATTTTAGCGAAATTAGATAACAGATGCATGAGAAAAGAATGCAACTTCGGCAACATGATAACCGACGCGATGATCTTCTACGGCAAGATAAACCTGACCCCGTACGGCATGAAAAGATGGTCTAATTATCCGATCGCCTTGTATGCGGACGTCATCAAGCACGAGATACCCAAAGGCAACGTTAGCGTTACCGATTTCGACGAGACCGTTCTGAACAAGGATAGGGTAGTGAGGACGCGCGTAGTCGGCTGGCAACTCGAGGACGCGCTCACCGACGACAGGAATCTGAACGAGAGGATACAGGTATCGGGAGTACGCGTCACACGCATCGCCGATTCCGATCTCTTCGTCATTACGACGATGTGCGGCGACTGCCCGATGCCGCGATTCGATCTGCTCGACACGGCGAGAGGATACGACGTGTTGATGAATGAGAAACTCGCGCGGAAATTGAAGGTGAAGGTGATGCCGGGGCGACGAGCAACAGATATCATAAGTAAGTATGAACATCCTATGTATCCTATACGTAAATTACCGAGTGCATACGGATTAATTTGCGATCCCCTCTCAATATGGTGCGTCGATAAAGGTCCGTTACGTCCGTTAAGCATGTTGTAGATTGTAAATCGCCCGAAAACGATGCAACCTATGCTTCTACGGTACTCGTACAAGAGTACGTTGTGCCCCCAAATTATCGCGCTGTCTTTTTGTATTAGTAATTAAAGATGGCTGGCACAAAATGTATCGCTTAGTCATATCACGCTTTCCCTGCATTTAAAAAAATTCACGTTACTAATTTACGAAACGAATTTCAACAATATCATTAATGACAAGGACGGTAAAGTAGTGTGTCAGACAACACTAAAGTATCGGCACATTCCGCACCAAACAAATTTAATTAAGTAATCGCCTGTTTTACGTTTTCCAATGTAATATTATGCCCGGTTTCGTTTATACGTTGTGCTAAACTTGACGATTCTATCGTACCGCATCTGTAGCACCTAATGTGCTCGCAGGGTAAATTTTTTTTATCTTCATTTATTAGCCGTTTAAGCAATTCATACGTAGGTGAGTCGATGCTTGCAACCGTTCAACTCACGGATTTTCTCAATTTGTGGATTTTTACTTACATCTTTCTAATTCTGTTGTAGCAATAGTTCGAGTATATGTGTCGAGTGTAAAGTCGATCCTACCAACCGAAGATGATCGATACGAAGAGGCTAAAGACGAGAGGATCTTTATGAAATTAGGTATCCGGCATGTTCCAGTTTTCCGCTTGATTCTAGTTATTATTAGTTTCCTTTCCTTTTTAGACCGTGCCACTAGACATAGTAGTGATGCGTCCCGCATGGAACCACGTTTTAATTGTATTTTGCTAATGAATGCTGTACTTGCGGCAATAATTTCATACTGATCAAAGTTATTTCGAATCTGTTGTATTTTTCCTAAAAAAAAAAAAAAAATAGCGAAATAAAGTACCACCCGTATATTATCATTTCAACGCCTGTATAAATCAACAAATATGCAACCCACTTCATTCCTACGGGTTCCAATTAGACGATTTACGCCAGCCCCTCCCCGCCTCGTTTGCTCGGCGAGCTTAATGGAGTAGGAAACCCCAAGTGCACCTTAGAGTAACGCGCGATCCATCCGGCAGAAGTACTCGCGGTAAACGTGAGCGAAATACACAACGTCCTCTGTGTACGTAGAGAAAACGGCTTGCATCTTATGAATATGCATATTCATGATAATTAAGACACCGGAACCGCTTTACAGACGTGCAGAACGCGATATTACCGGCAATCAAGGCGGGCGTTGGGTTCGAGATTGGCTGGGTGGGATTTGCCGGCACATCATGTTGATGTTTGCCGTCTCATTTATGAACGGCGCGGGTTATATTATGCGTCCTAACTACATTTGGAGATTACGGGATGACTGGAGGCGTTAAATTTGAAATCCATTACCGACGTAGAGGCAGTTCAAAAATTAATCCACTTCCATTTAGAACCGTACCGTTATACCATTGAAAATTCATCGCGTAGTGTACCGTTGAATGGATACCTTAAAACTGGTTGAAACATAAAAGCACAATGAATAGAAAGGTGAACTATATTTAATTAATTAGAAAATAATGAGAAATCGTGAATGATCGATGATTTCCAACCGTCAAGCTCAGAACTAGAGATGTAGACACTTGTGCTAATAACGTACAGCTCGCGTGTGTTTACTCTGCAGAAACAAAAGAATCGGTAGAAGCTCCAGGAATCTTCACATCTACCTTAATTTTTAATATAATAAGCGATGATCCTGGATCTTTGAAGATCCCAACTATATACAGTGCAACATACGAACCAGAAGCTAAAGAACAATCCGAATCAACCGAAACAAACAAAAGTTATTCGTTGAAGAAGCGCTTCGAACAAAAAAAATGATTTCTTCTACTTCCATGAAACTGGGCCTGTTGCTGCTGTTACTGTTGAGGATCGAAAAGTAATAAACGCCGATTGATATACAATAATCTGTTTGCCTGAAGTCTTCGGTGACTTCACCACGACAATGCCAGCGCTCTTAGGCACTACATCGAACAGTCGATTATTTCAAAGATGGTTCGTTACTCAAATTTGCCTGACTTATCACCTAACGACTTCTTACTATTCCATCTTGTCAAAAATAAGTTGTTTTGGTAAGCGGGTTTTGACAACAGGAGAAGTCGTTGAAACATACCCAGTTCAAATTGTAAACATGTTTGAATAACTGGTTTCTTCGAATGTAAAGGTGCTCAAAACCTAAAGTCGAATATTTTGAGAAACATGGGAGCCATAAATGCAATTAAATTGTATTTATGGCTATGTTTCCAACCAACCGATATATTCATATTGGTACATCATCTTCTTCCTTTTCACTGTTAAGGTGGGCGAATGTAGGTTTTCAACGGTGTATACCGTAAAGAACATCCTTATTATAAAACTCAATGCATCTCCATGTTAATGTTTGAAGCTTTTTAAACGAAACACGTATGATAGAATTTCGAAAAACGAAAACATCTTAGAATGCGATCAGTTCTCGCAGATTTTTATTTGGGCTGCCGACCGTACTTAAAATGTTCATAATTTCCATTTTGTTTTTATTTGATTCGCTACCGTTACGTAAACGTCTAAAGTCGAACGCTTCATCAGCGTATGAGTACGTGTCAATTTTTACCGAATTTACGAGCGAAAACAGCTTCTGTCATCTAAGGAAGGCGCGCCGTAGTTAGAGTAGGCGGATGAGTATTTTCACGGAAATGCCAAGATGCTTATCGCGTCATACGGTCACAGAAGACAGCTACGGCGAACGCGCCCAGATGCGACATGTAAATGGAGCTGCTTCGAGGTAGACTCTGGGGTAAATTGTTATTCGCAACGAAGCGATATGCCTCCCCGACGGCAAAAGAGATGGTAAGGTAAGGGGACGGGAAGAAAATCTGCGATTCGACTTTTGCCTCGCATCCTTGGTTCCTTTAGAGATTATTAGATTAGAAGCAGTACGAGATTTTGGGTAATTTTAGAGCGAGATGGGTGTGTTTCGCTAATTAATTAAATTGAAATCACGTCTAGTTCGTCTTGGCAAGTTTATAAAAAGAATGTTGCATGCTGGAGACACAAGTTGAAGTAGTCCCATCAGATTATTGTATTTTGCATACGTTAACAAAGGTCTCGTATTTTTAGCTCCTTTAGGGTCGGTTTCATTCATACGAACCACGAGCTCTGTAATTAATCCGTCGACAACAGTTATTTTAAAAAATAAACTTTCAGGTTTCATGTTCCTTTTGAAACTGTAGACATCGCGCGGATTTTTAAAATGTGATCGCGGCCATCGTGGCGACCGTATATTTCGCGCGAGTTCCTCCAATAAAATCCTTCTAATGCTCCGAAATGAAGAACTCCCGATTGTTTTCCTTTAATTTCAATGAAGTGAAAATGTTCATCGCATTCACTAAATGAAACCCGCCGTCCACAGTTTTCCACGGTTAATTGTTCGCCTTCTAGATCTTAATTAGAAACGTAGAGCCTTCTTCTTACGCGTTGCGTTATAAGTTGGACGTCGCCCAGCTGTCATATAATGATCTTCAGCGGAAGTGCCTATTATCTCTGAATGACCCGACGCAAAACACAAAGTAACCCTCTAAAAAGGTCCTTCTCGCATCAAACGTACATTACGTAAACGTACATTCGCGTTTGGCTGCAATAATCGGAATAATCCAAATAACTAATCACCAAACCTGGCCCATTATAATCCTCCCCAAGTAATCTAATAGGTGTACCACTAACAGCGGCTGTGCTACATAAAATAGCTACACGACCCAGCATCATCGTTAATGTGATGCTGATGTAAGACGACGGACGCCGAACTAACGCGAAAATTATTACATTTCCCTTCTATCTTCCCTGCGTGCGTATAAACGAAGACAACTTAACGTTACGATGGAAGCGGCACATTTAAGCGCCGTTGATAATTGGGTTTGATGTAGTTTCGCGTTATTGTACAGTTAGTCGTCTAACGACGTTAGGATATGGCCAAGATGGAGGCCATTTCCGCTAGATGGCGTTGCGTAAATGGAAGAGCCTTTTAGCAATATGGTACTAAATTGGCAAAGATAGTAAACATTAATGCGGGCAAAAATAAATTTTGTCGATTATAGACTTAATGGAAGTATTGAAATGCGAGGATTTAGTCGTGGCGTTTTGCTCAGAGTTCTTGAAACCAAACTATATGTAAATATGATAAAACGGAATTCTTAAAATGATGGAAACAAATCAAATAATTTTAAATTCGTTTATATACTTATGTTCAAAGAGGCAAAAATTCGGTGAAATAAGTCCGCGAGATGAGAGGTTAGAAAAATCCATCACGGACAACACCAACCATCTGCAAGATAAGGGAAGGTACGGGAGAGGATGAGACATAATCGTTGCAAAATTACTTGATGCTGATTTATGTACCTAAAATTTATGTGACGTACCGATATCGCGTGCATGTCGTATATAAACAAACAATTTCAAAATAAAATGTTTGACTTTGACAAAATTCGTGATATTATCGTGAATTTAATTCAAATAACATTTAATCTTGCAAATAAAAATATCACGGTTGCCAGAATGTTTTCGTTGCAAGCAGGAGAAGACCCTTCTAGAATGAGCGGTTTGTATACCCTTGTGGACAATGACATAAACAGAAAAAACAATTACAATTTGTAAAAATGCTATTTCAAATTGCTGTTTCGTTTTGTCATTTTGACACCTCACGACACCGCAACACACGCCACATTTCTCGCATTCTCTCGTCGTCAAAATACTTCATGAAAACTCTCAACACCGCATGTTAACGTATCCTAGACCCGTACCGCTTGCGGTTACGTTGTATACGGCCACGTCGCATCGCAGACATCTTTCCTCTTCTTCGTAGCACATCTAAGCCGTTTTTATCGACTAATATCGGTAATAAACTGTAAATTTATGTGCTCCCGGCTGACGGTACACTTTATATTCCGCGCCAAAAACCGACCGCATCGCTGGAAGCATAACAAATTAGATGAGAAACGAGGAGAACTTCCGAAGAACGGAAGCGGCCCGCGTTCGTGCCAGTTTAAGAGCCGTTATATATTTTTTAATTCGGATCGTAAAATCTACCGAATATAACGTCGGGATAATTTTCTGGGAAAGAGCAAAGCTGTCTTGTTGCCCGAGGAGATCGTTTCCAACTGTAAGAAGAAGGATTTTGGGGGGAATATTGACCTGATGCGGTAAACTGGAGAGGAAATTGCATAAGGGCGGTGCGAAAAGGAGCGATGTAATGGTAATTTAAAGCGATCGAGGGATGTAGAAGGTAAGTTAGATTCACGAGTTCGGAAGAGTGCGCTTTTATGGTTGTAGATTTTTCGAAATGGTTTTCTTCTTATTACGAGATCCGTTTAAGGGCGTTAAGATACATTGAAACCTGTAGCTCATAACCTCGTAGCTACACAAAGTTATTTTCTTAATGGAATGTAGATTGATTCAGTGTTTTTTTTGTTTCGTTTTTCTTTTATTTCTTAGAAACAATTTAATAAGAAAGAAAAAAACAGATAGAATAAACCCAAAAATTCAGGAACGAAACGTTTTATTTAAAACAAACGGCCACAACCAAAAAAAACAAAAAGTTACAAAGTACAAGTATTAGGACTATCAGCTACATCACTGAACACTAACAATATGCACAATACTCGAAAAAAGTCCAGCATGCTTTGATAAACACTGGTATGACCGGTTGCTGTTAAAAATAAGGCGAGTTTAAAGGAAACCAAAAGAAACCATTAAGTGCACTTCCAGCAAGAGCTCCAAACAGAATTAAGCGACAATTAAGTAACAACTTTACAGTAACCATAAAAATATAAAAAAAATAAAAACAATACAACTCGTGTTAGACATCGTCTCAATTAACGATGATATTAGAAAATGGGAAGGATGCAAATCGATGGAATGAATTAATTTGTTGCGGAAATTGTTGGATCATGAACGAAGAGTTTTATGCATTTTATATAATGACAACCAACAGAGAATGAGAGAAAGGGGAGGAGTGGTTGGGGGATTGATTTTATCCGTCCGCCCGCAAATCCTGTTAGTGGTATTTGTTTTTGTTGATGGCTCGAAGCCGTGTCGCGTTCTCCCGAATAAGGATTTTAATTGAATTTACGCAAGGATTTAAAATACGTCAAACCACAGGAGTTTGCAATAAAACGCTTTTTTCATACTGCCGGTTCTTGTTTACACCGCCTCTTCAACCGCTTAAATAAAAAGGACATCTTCAACGGTTGCTTACGATTACTACGAGCTTAGATCATCTATTGCAGCGGAGTAAAGTAGTTCTTTTTGATTTTCGAAGAATCTTAGTAATAACTAAAGAGTCCAAACGATGTGCCCGAGCATTGGCGTTGCGTGGAGAGTTTACCAGAATAACAGTGCGCTTATTTAAAAATAAATATATTGAGTCACTTTACAAAACGTTAAGAAAAAACATAAATAACTTACCTAACATGTTTACATTGTTGCAGAAATATCCGGACGTGCACGATGAAGTAATTGCACCATCATATATGTTTCTGTATTAGTCTCGGAAAGGTTCGTACGTAGCGACGTAAATAAATGCTTATATGCTGAAAAGGATTGTTCGACGTTGAGAGATGTTATATTTGCATAGTTAAAGTGCTCTTTGTATCTGTACAACGTATCTTCAGTATTGGTAAAAAGCCGTAATTTTGTAAAATCTACATTTTTATCTAATACACTATTAAATTTTTCACGAACACAAACACTTTTTTCATCATCAAGGATATGCAGCGCTAATTCTACGTGGTCAATAATTGCTAATGAGTCCGATAAGGACAGCGCACTGTTCTGTAACTTTTTTATTGCATCCACTATTGGAACGTAACTGTCGTAAATAATTTTTAAATTTGCTGCAACTTGAGGATTTTTAAATTGAACCTGGCTGAGCCTTATTACAGCCGCTTCTTTGCCGTCTAGTTGTAAAACTACTGATTTAATTTTTTCAAAATGTTTATAATAATAGAATGCTGCTTCTAACCACGTACCCCATCGTATAAGAATTGGTTGCGGCGGCTCGGGTATGTCAGGACACTGCGAATGAAATAGGCGAATACGTTTCGGAGATTTAAGGAAAACCGCTTTCGTTTGTCCTATTAGTTCATCCACATCAGGATAACTTGTACGTATAATGTTTGTTACGTATACTTTAACACGTTAGAACGGCAACTAAATGCATCGTTTATTTTTACTACTTATGCGAGAGCGGAGTTTACCCCACTCTGCTCTCGCATCGACGCTACTGGTCGGGCACATCGTTTGGACTCTTATTAATAACCCTTTTCTATCCGTGCCATAGGTGTTAATGATGTTCTATTTTCATTGTGTTTGCTTCCGGGCTGCTTCAACGTAGCTTTGAAGACGCGCGACACGTTCTTTCAACACGTCAACATCTTCTGCTCTGCAATGTTATCGAAAGTAGCGGCGATATTTGGCGGTTCCGAACGTTCACCGTTAACCAAACTGGTACGATCACGC
The DNA here is from genome assembly GCA_020654165.1 of Oryctes rhinoceros. Lineage (NCBI taxonomy): Eukaryota > Metazoa > Arthropoda > Insecta > Coleoptera > Scarabaeidae > Oryctes > Oryctes rhinoceros. The sequence goes on from JAIOKQ010000119.1 coordinate 4,847,561, forward strand.
TGCCCAGAATTTCGCTATTGTAAGAATTTAATGACCGCGGGATAATCGATTTTTTCCCATTTCTTCAGAAAGCGTCTAACGTGGCTGAGCTTTTCAAAGGTACCTTTCAGCGCATGCGTAATCATGTAACCAGAATATTTTTGACCGGTGGCGCCATCTGCATGTTCGGATAGGAACGTTCAACAAACTACTGCGCTTATACGTCGCCAATTAATCATCGCCGGTCGTGGATAATTCAATGATCCAATTGGTCCTTGGCGTGAGGTTACTATATGTAAGAGGATTATTACGTACTAGGTTGCTTAATTATCACCGACGGGAAATCGGCATTTCCATAGTTAGTTCGAACCGACTAAATGCACGCGCTCAATACGTTACGACCGTATCTAACTCTATTATTTTAATTGAGAACCATAGAGTTTACTTCATTAAAGCTAGCGGGCGCCTTTCGAAGCGAATAATTGGAACAAATTTACAGTGCCAACAATTCCTTGAAACAATCACGGCATTACGCGAAGCATTTTAATTGAAAAAGTTGCTTTTCCCAAGGGAATCCTACGGAAACGATTGGTAGAATGGAAGATATTCCTTTAGATGCATTTACTACTTCTTGAACCATCACCACATAAGATGTCTGAAAAGTCAACAAGACACATCAATTTTAGAGCAATTTTTTGAGAGTTATTCTTGGAATAGCATGGCCGAAGCGTATTTGTAGATTAGATTCATTCTCAGTGGCTTGTATACGTTGCCCTTGCGTTGTTAGTGACATTCTTTAATAAAGTCGCTTAACAACCGTAGCAGTACATGCGAAACGAGCAATACTTTTTGTTATTTTGCGCGAAATACTGTTATGTGCTTTCTTATGATTATCTGATGTAAGCAATGCAGACAACGTCTTCTCGAAACGGCAAAGGCGAGCGGACCTGTAGCCAACGTTCCAGAATCGGCAATTGGCCATAACGAACCGCAACTGCTCAGAGAGGCAATTAAAAGACGTTCTGTCGTCGCCAGAGGAGCAAGGGAAGATTAATAAAGAAAAGTTACTTAGTATTGCACCACAATGCACCGCGACGCAAGGCTGTTAACCGCGGCCTGGATAATGGTTTAAGTGAGCGTTATTAATGTTTAATGAAAGGCAGGTCACCATCGCCAAGGGAGCTGCAGGCCAGAGCCACCGTTACCACCTCCGTTCGATTCCATTCCGGTCCGTGAGAAACCACTGGTTTCGCATCGACGGACCGCACCCATCGTGGATATTAAGTTGCTATATTTTTCTGTTCGTTTTTATATTAATATTTATTCGTAATGTAATGAATCTACTTCTCTGAATCGTTTAAATGATATATGGTAGACAGAAAAAGTTAAACAACAACTGTTAAAGGTAAAAACAAAAAATAAAGGAAATATCTACAAACAAAAGAGTAAACAGATGACAATGAATATCAAAAACAAAGGATTCATGCCAGACGAATCAAGGCAAAAATTTCGTGAAGAATGCTTATAAAAATACTCAGAAACTACTCATTGGAGCGATGAAGAACATGAGACGAAAGAGGACCGGAGCAATAATAAATATTCAAGATAAAGAAGGATGAAATGAAATGGGATACATAGTAAAGGTAGAGAGGGAAAGACCGGAACAAGCGCGCAAATTCAGGTATTAGGAATGGGCACTGAGATCAAAGCATAGATGAATAAATAAGCGAAATGCTGACAACTGGAGGAAAATGATCTAACAGTATTAAAAAAGAAAGAAATACCTAAAGGTATCATTAAAAGAAGTAGTAATGCGAATACTAATACATTGACGCTGTCAGAAAGATACAACAGTAAAATAGCCATGAAAGTGAGATTTTTCAAGGTAATGGAAAGATAATAAAACAAGAGCAGAAACAGATCGTTTGGGCGACATTTTAAAATAAGATCTGAAATGGAAGAAATAGAAGAAGATAAAACAAATAAAAGGAAAGCAAAGGGTGGAACAGAAAAACATGGTTAAAAGAAGCGAAGGCATCAACGGTCAGTAAAGGAATTAAACGGAAGAAAATGTAACTATATACGCAAAATACGGAGTGAAATTTGTAAAAGGTCAGCTCTAGACGACTCAATTTCATAAACGCCATTCACCCTGTGGATGAGTAGAATAGCTTATAGATTATGAACGTAAGTATGTATACCTTAGTAGAAATTTCTTTCAGGTTTTGTCGTGTAATTAATATTGCTTTTTTGTCAAACGTCAAGAAAAAATATTAATTACGCGACAAAACCCGAAAGAAATTTCTACTATGGATTACGGTCGTGAAAGCCTACACTCTCCTATGCATACCTTGCTTAGCTTCCAAATCCTTTCAAACCTTTAAAGGGCCGTACAACTAATTCATTTTCTGTCGCCAATACTACTTTGAAATTACATAAGACCGTATAAGCGCCACCAGTGGAGGTACCAAAATATCACGCAATTCAATTTCTTGAGATGGCAAGACAATTATCGCGATGTCGGGCTAATTAAGTATTGGGAAATTACCGTGATTCCTCCAGAGGCGGTTCGTATTTGCCCCAGATCAGCCGAATCAACGCAACAAACGCAACCACGTATGATCAATGGCCAACCCGAAAACGCTAATCTTTATCCGTATCGATTTTCAAAGATTGTAGCTTAAAATTGATGAAAAATTCGCTTTTACCATTTCTCTTTGACAAATCAAAAAAAAAAAACTAAACCTCTTCCAACACAAGCAGATTTTACAATTATTGTATTCGACACTAAATTCCCGTCATTCTCCATTTACGAAGATGCCACCTCAGCTTGAAAGCCAGAGCATTTATCGCTCCAACGTTTTGCACGAAACCAAAACTTTTAACCTATTCAAATTCCTCGACGCTGGACGTATTTACAGCGTCTGCATCATCCTTACCGTAATAAGTTGCATTCCTTGACTAGTTCCCTTCCGCCTAAATAGTTTCCAAAGGCGGTGGTCGCACGCTCTAGTTCGTTATTTGATCTTATCGTAGAAAAGGGTTTTAAATACTAAAACAATAAATGTTGCAGTTATGTTGGGGTTTCTTTACGAGACGAGCAGTACTTTTAAGCGAAATCGATGTAGGAAGGTTTGAATACGATCGTTTCAAGGTGATGAACAAGGCGGTTAAGACTAGCAGCGTTGTATATTAAAATTTTAGTTGGGGTTGCATAATAATTGTCAAAATACAACAGTTAGTTTTGATTTCGAGGTATTGCCCTTGTTAGTCGGACTGCTACATTTACAAAAGCTCCTCCGTACCATATCATTCGCATCTTCATTGTTTTCTTGGTCAACAACAACAACCACTGAAGGTTCAACCTGGCTGAAATGTTCAAGAGTACCTTTCAATGGAAGCACAAAAGAAAAAGTCCAAGAGAGATTCCAGAGAGCGGTACTTAAGAAGATGATGAGTTTATAGCTGAAAGACGTAGTCACAAACCGTAAAACGAAGCGCATATAACATCTCCAAATTTATCATTCTCTTCTAGCCGTTTTGCAGCGTCGAATAGCCTTAAATAAGCGCCAAGACTCTCAAAACGGCTCCGAATTTAAGCGAATAAAAGGAATAGTTGGTCCGGGACTTTCGCGCACGTTCTATTTATATCCCGTATCGTCGCGAGACTATCTCGAAGAGATACTCTTCGATTGAAATAACCGGACACCGGAATACGGCCGAATCCCGGTCGTTTCCGGTCAAGACGTCACGCACATCGCCTATCTTCGATCGACTTTCCGAATCAATAGCAGGGAGATGTGCTGCTGGAAGCGGCCCCCTGCAACGTTATTTTTCCCAGCGCACCCATCCGGGTGATCGGAAAAATATGTGCTTTAAAGGGCCTGTTACGGATTGGTCTAAGTGGAGCGATAAAGTTTTGGTATCGTAAATTTGGACTGCTGTTGAGAGATTGGAAAGAGTTCTTGTGGAATGGATACCATTAAGAAATTACTTTCCCTTTCGCAGGTTTCCCAGGTCCGATTCTAGCTATATGGAACGATTCATCCTCACCAGAATTAAGGTACAAATTGATAGATTACCCATCCTATTAAGCAAACTTGGCTTCCAGCGACTTTTCTTTGTTTCCTAGCCGCCTCGGAAGGTGGAAATTTTCATTGAATAAATAAGCTATTGCATCCATAAGCACATATTTTGGAGGATAAATACGTGGACGTAGTGGAAAGAGATGAAAGCAACTTTAACAAGCGATATATTGATGCAAAGAGAACATTTTACAGTTCTAGAGTTCTAGCTACATGCTAGATTGTCGTTGGTTTTTTGTTCTGCACCTAGTTTTGTTTTTTCCATAGAGTTCGGTCTATTTTACAAATTCTAAATGCATTAAAAAAATTTATCAAGAATGTAACTTCGCCGCACGTACGAGACGGTTTACACAAAAAGCAACAAAAACCTGACGAATAAAGCTAACCATAGTCGTACTCTGTTCTATTCGATTTATTGAGGTAAGGCTTATACCATACAATAAATACCTCCATCAATTAGCAAGAAGCTGTCATCATTTCGCAGCCATATCAGAAAGATTCAAAATAGGAAGAGAGAGATAAAAACTTACAATAGAGGTTGACAGATCACCAGATTACGGTTAATACACACACGGAAACTGATAATAAACCTTTCAGATTGATATCTTATAAGATAGCTGATATCCTTAAAACCTACTTGGCCGTTTCTTTTAGAATCCCGCATGCTGAAAAATCACATACTAAATAATAAAGATCAGATCAATAACATGGATAGATGTGTAACGGACTTACTTAATCGCAAAAATTATATGTACGAAATATGTCTATAGGACACATAAATCCATTAAAGGAGTCCCCCTACTCTCGGCTACTGGTTTTTCTCACTTTCCCTCCCATCTATTGGAATCTAAACGTATCTTTTACAAGGAGTCGAGCATTAAAATAACTGCATTTCGTTATTACAAGACAACAATCTTTAAATTCACCCTTTCTGTACCTCAACTTGTCGGTACTATCGAGATTGTTTTGCTGTTATGTTCGGGTTTAGCCTTTGATATGGTGAGTACAATTTTTACTTGAATTAATGGCGCTGCTTTCGCCATTTTGTTTGACTGCTACGTCCTGTGATAATTCAATGCCTCTTCATATTGGTGGCTTTACCTAGTCTTTGATTAGTACCTTAACAACAATTCTACGTTATAATTTAACATTTCTATCGCACTTTAATTATTTAATTATTCTTTGTTAAAAAGAAGTTTCTTTTTAATCTTCAGCTCGATAATCTGCACGCAGTTACAAGACACCGTTCGTCGCGTTTTTCAATAAAGTGAAATTTGGCCTCTCCTTCTCTCACCAGTTAAAACCAAGCGCCACATTACGATTGGCTCCTAAGAAAACCTAACGAAACATGCTATTTTTCCCTCTTCATTTGTCTGGTCGTACATTTCGACATTTCCAATCTACTTTCCCTCGCTCGCAACAAACGCCTTAACCATAACGATATCTCGATTTCCATTTCTGTCGCCTACGCGTACGCGACGCTCAAACGGAAAGAATAGAATCTACGGTCCCTTTAGAATTTTACCGACAAACAAAAGCGAAACGATAAAAAAATATTGTGTATGAAACTGTACGGTTCACGGAGCGGGTATTTTCGCACCGTTGACGCGACCGAATTCTTCCCCATCCCGCTACACATCTACCTTCAACGAAGTAGTAAACGACGGCGTATTTTTCAATAAAAACGTCGCTTGTGTAAACGCGAAATTGTTTCTCCTTTTACGAAATTTCTCCCAGGTCCGTTTCCTAACCGAACCGACTCCGTAGTGGCCGTAGCCAGCGGTAAACGCGAAGAAAGAGGAACGAGATGAATCCAACAATTTCCCGTCGTTCCCACGGGGTGGAGGAGACGGATTTAAACGTGATGGCGAACGTACTCGACATAAGATGGCGCTGCTAGAATTGTTGCGGAAACAATTAACGAAAGATGCTTGTATATTCTAATAGGTCAAGGATTAGGAGTACGCTCCTTCATCTCAAATCTGGAGTTCTTCAGCCTAGTAATACGTTTAAATTATACCGCAACTAAGCTCTATTTAATATACAAATTACTATTTCAATGCCATTTAACCGTGTATAATAATAGCAAGAATTACAGGAAAAGCAGCGAATAGAGAAAACAGACCTTTATCGCACACAGTTCTGTGCGACTAATTAAGGATAAGGCGGATATATGTTGTACGTTTTATCGCTTTTATCCGTATATTTCTTCGCACATCATTCAGTCATACGGTCGATAACGGTATCCCCGAAACAGTTGTTTCGAACTAACTTATTCAATTTGCGTAGTGCGGAGTATGCCGATACGTTAGTGTTGTTTACTTAATTAACCTGCGAATTGGAGAATATAAATCAGAATATTATTTCAAAAGATTGCGTATGCCCCTCTTTCTACCAGTGTCCAGAACTTTTTGCGCCGCAAAAGGAAAATGCTGTGCTTCGATATTAACGATGTTAGACGGCGCAAAACAAGCACCAAATACTAGCTACGAAACTTCATGATCCGAAGGTCCTCGGATAGACGTCACGCTCCTAATTCAAAACATTGTAACTAGCTTAATATTTGAAGCGCAACGTTTTCCTTTTTGCAGCGCAAAATAAGCACGTACACGGAATTTCAAAATGCCGAGGTGACAGCGCTGGCATCATCCCAGCTCGGCCAAAAGTAAACCGTTAATGTTAAAGCGTAAAATTCTCATTTTTCCGACACAAACTGCACATAATAAGCGCAAAACGTACAATTCCAGTGGTGGGCATACGCGCCTCCGTGATTCCTATATCTGGAGTATGTAGCTATTATGTATCTTCGCGCAAAATGACTTCTTATTTATTTTAAATGTTTGCTTACATGTTTTTGAAAGGGATATTCGGCATATTCGACACTTGCTGAATGAATTAGATTTCTTTATTTGATTGATGTCATCAGAAAAAATACTTATTTCAAAAATAAATTTTCTTCCGCAAAATCTTCATTTACGTTCTGGTTTTCTTGCTTTTTACTTTTCCTTCTCCGCAACCAGATGAAGTTGCCTTTCCTTCCCTTTTTACTTTTGCCGTGTCTCATGCTTTCCTTTCGGCTAAATCTGCAACCGCTCTTTTCTTTTTTCTCAAGCAGTCCAATCAATCTTTACTTCTCGTTTTTAACAAAAACGAACCTTCGTAACATACCATAATTCATTTTCTAAAAACCTTCAGTTTGAATTCGGAGAAGTCTCGGTTACTGCTTCTGAATGACGTAGGCCTGGTCTGTCATAAGTAACGATATTTTCATTGGTAACTTCCGAATCCCCGCCAACAATCGAAGCCATCTTTCCTCGTCTTCTACACTGTGTTCTTCCAAACAAAAAAAAAATGTACTCTCGAAGGGGAACAACTCCTACGTAAAACCAGCATTTAAGACTCCAGGTCAGACAAACTAGTGTTCAGTCATCTAGGACATTGAACAGCCATCTTCACGTAGCTACCGGGGTGGTTGTATCTGATCTGCCAGTTAGAAGAAAGCTGCGCGAATTTGATTTGGGGGCTGTGGTGCTACCGAGCCAGCATCGTAAACGACGTCTTTGTTACTGATAATATTAAAAGAATGATGTGAACGCTTAGCCAATCTACAATTGCATCGAGCACCTTTGACACATAATCGCTAGATGAGCTTGTAGAAGCGATGCGACAAGGATAGGATTGAATTCCGCAAAGATTTATCAAAACACACGTTCCACAAGCGCACAAAAATTTAATAATAAATCTAAGCTAATCTCTTATTAGCGGACCACTTCGATCAAACGGCGGTTCAATCAAGAAAAACCTCCAAAAGAATATCTCGAAACAATAAATCGTATTCTCCGACAAATATGTTTAAAAACCGCCGCGGGGCAGCCAATTAAAACCACTTCCGCGTCGACGAGACGAAGTAATTTTTAATGCACTCGTACCTAATTCAGAACGCCATCGTTTCGCGGCCTAATTGTCGAATAATCTTCCGCTTGTTTCATTTTATTCCGCTTCTGGCGTCTTGCCAAAACAGATACGAGCGACCAGAATGGATCGTTTCTCTTCCCCCTATTCGAATAATCTAGCTCCTCCACCATTTTCCTGCTAAATTCCCGATCGTTAGCCCCTTTTTCTTCGATGTTGTCTGGCCAGATGTTGCACGTCACTTATTGCAGCCGTTATTGCTTCAGATTTGGGCCGCTTCCGTATGTAAATAGATAAATTGTTATATGTTGTGTACGCTTCGAAAAGAGTGTATCTGAAATATTTCAATATTTTGTTTTATCACACAAGTTGCGCGTTTTGCATGATAATCTGTAGTCTGATATGGTCCTAAATGGCTGAATTGCTGAACGATTTTTGTAGTCTTTAGCAATCTTAATATTATTACTTTCGCCCGTCCTATATCTTTATTGCTTCTTTTATGTGACTTCCTCGAGGCAACAAATGTTCGCTGATCCTTTGGCCAACTTCTCCCTTTTCATTTGCTTAGATTGTGCAAACATTCGTGTATCGCCCCGTATTTCTTTCTCGAGAACCTCTATAGCGTTCATGTTTTAAACAGAAACGTCTATAATTGGCGTATCCATCACGGTTTTGTTAGAAACAAAATTCCATCACTTCCTGCATAAAAAACTTGGATCCGCTGTCGTTTATGTAGTACTCAAAAAAATATTAAAATTTTCAAGAACATCAAGGTAATATATCAGGGCCCGTTTTTTAAGGGCAGTCGACGCCGTCGTCGACAAGGAAGCCATAAGCGGCCACGACGACGAGGATGACGAAGTTAATGGACGACCTGTTGCTGTTTGCGCAATACGAGGACAAGCTTTAAAAAGCAATGTCGGAGATGTTGATACAGGACTCCGAGGAAAATAATGAAACACTCCGGTTATTCTGATTAATGCTCCGTTTATATTTAATCCTGGACGTCGTCGTCCTCACGCTTTGGGAACCAATCCGGCTTTAGCGAAGCCATAATCTTCGTGTGATATAGGTCCTAGGGATGCAATAAGTGCCAATGGTAAGTTAGAACTTACAAATTTTGTTGGTATCGACGGTTTACCAACGTCTCCGTAGACGTCGTATTCTTTTCTAAAGATTTGACCGATTCTCCATTTCTTTCTCAAATTAAGGAAAAGACATCCCGTTTCTCAATCTCTAAAGTACCTAACGTACTTTACCGTACTCCAAAGTAAAGTGATTGGTTGAATATGAGCGCCAGACGCAAATTTTATCACGCTTGCTTTGTTCAGAAATTAATTTTATTGAATATACCATCCCATTTGTTACAGCAAACGTGTGCTTCGTAAGGACGTATGATATTTTTATATTTTGTCCCACGTATTGAACTAATCGATCCTTGGCGAGTTAAAATTACATGATATTAGAATCAGCTTAACAGCTTTGCCACCTACCTTCTTCATGAATGACATCACGTGCGTCGGCAGCATATTGACGGCTGGATTATTGCTCCTGTCCTATAACGAACTTACGTACGACGGTGATCAAAAGGATGTCGCGCTCGCGAATCACTCTATCGAATTTCACTTATCTACGTCGGTAAATACGTAAAATATTAACTAATCTTCACATCTTGTCGATGGTGAGCAATATTTTCTACCACTTGGCACATAGCTGAATCCACCTGCAACAAGAAGAGAAAAAATTAAGAAGTAACATGGATAATAAATTTAAATGTTGCAAAAACGATTTGTAGCTAAATTGGTGAAATAAATATTTAATAAATAGAATGTTGCGTCGTTGGAGAGTTGTATCCTCGGACCGTGTATATTCTGCAAAGCTGCTTTCTGCAGCTTGTGCAAAGGATTCAGATTCACTTACTCGTCTTCAGCGCTGCTAATCCTCTAGCAGCGGTGATGACTAAAATCCTACTGACTGCGCCAGTTAAGGGACGACGGATGACGTCCGTTAGAAAAATGCGTTTGATGTTTAAACAGACAAAATGTTTACAAATAGTTAATACACTGTTAAGTTAATACTAAATACTATACTTATCTTTCGCAAGGTGCCTCTAGTGTTAGCAGAAACAATGCAAGGCTCGAAAAACATTTATAGTTGAAGACTAATACACTCCGCCAAAAAAGCATCGCATAATTTGGTTTTGAATCATAAAAGTATCGCATAACCTTTGTTCGTAGCATAAAGTTGTCAATATACTTTAATGCGCTCTAAGATATAATTTCTATGATTGTTTAAATAAAATACAGGCCGAATAAAAACAAGAACTCATACTTGAGATTTTTATTAAAACAAGAAATTATAATTTTGGAAAGGAAAATGTCATAACAGTAGCTTTTAATACTGAGTATTGCCACCTCCTGGCTCTTATGACCGCTCGCATACGGTTCGGCAGAGATTCGATTAACCTCCGTATATAAGCCTGATCCAAATTCTCCCACTCGTCACGGAGAGCATTTTCTAGTCCATGCAGGTCCGCCGGGGCAACATTTTGGGTTCGTATCCGTCCGTGAAGGAGGTCCCACACGTGCTCGATAGGCCAATCTAAAACTGGAATACCAACATCGATTATTGCAACATGCGGTCGTGCATTATCGTGCATTAACATGAATTCGTTTCCTATAATTGGCGCATATGGTACTACATGTTCTTCTAAGATGTCCGTTATATACCTGTGGGCAGTCAGTGTACCTCTGTCTGCTGGTACTAACTCTGTACGACCTGTTAAACAGATGCCTCCCCAAACCATAATAGAGCCACCAGCGAAATTAGGTCTAGGTCTGATATTACGATGCGAATAGCGCTCACCGTCTCGTCCGTACACTGAGATACGCCTATCTGAGGTGTAAAGACCAAATCTTGACTCATCTGTGAAGAGTATATTGGCCCAGTCATTAATGTTCCAATTTACATGTTCTCTGGCAAACCTTAAGCGAGCCACTTGGTGGTTCCTAGTGAGACGAGGGGCTGTTACAGCTACTCTAGCTCTTAATCCACTCTGTCGTAACCTATTCCGAATAGTTTGAGTACTCACACGAGTATTTCTGACTCTAGCCAAGTCGTTCTACGATTGTCTCGCAGTTACATGTCTTCAACGTAATGCTTGTAGTAGTAAATAGCGGTCATCTTGGCGAGTAGAACATCTTGGACGACCTGGTACAGGTCTTCTACTGTAATTGCCTGTTTCCCTATATCCGGCTACGGCTCTAGAAACACTTGACTGATTGATGTTCATCAAATTAGCAACGTATGCTTGAGATCGTCCATCTTCGATTAAAGCAACTATAGCAGCCACTTGTTCTGAAGTTAAATTGCTCGTTTTAGTTTTAAAAGCGTCGGTACAGAACTCTGACTTCGCACTTTAAAATTTGTCCGTATAGGAAGACTTTCAATAAACAACTGAACGAACCTTACACATATGCATTTTTCTAAATGTGTTCTTTTAGAAAAAAAAGTAAAAAAGCTATGTTCCATGATTTTGTTAGTATTTTTATAGTTCACATACACGGGACAAACTTTTTGCGAACGTATAAAAATATCTTGGTTTATAAATGCCCTTTTTTAGTTTATGCGATACTTTTTTGGCGGAGTGTATTTAGAGTGGGCCATCGTTGTCTGTACGCCAGGACAATGCTAAGTACTACCGCACACAAAATACTGATTATTCACCGATAGCGATAGCGAAACAACTCAAAATGAGGCTCATGTGTATTTTGTGCTCCAATATTTAAATAACAATCATCGAGGGAGATCGATTGTCAAGTTGAAGAAGCTAAAATTTTCCACAATTCCACAATAATTTAATTGTTAATTCTACCGCGTCGTTCCGAATTAAACCATTCTTCCCAGCTGAGCTAATGTACCCAGCTATATACAACATTACGCACTGTATCCAACCGTTATTATTAGTAGAACGTCGTCGTAATTCCGCTAACATTAAGCCGAAGCGAATTGGCGTATTCAACGCCCTCTACAGGCGACGCCCGAGGTCCAATACGTATGTACGTACCTAGCATAATTCCGGAAGGAAGAACAAGCACCCCAGCGGCTGTTCGAGTCGAGATTGAGAAATACACATAGAACGTAAGCTAGTTGGCAGCGTGCCATGTTAAAGAGTTACGAGATGGGGTCGATGTCTGCAGGCGCAAACTTACGCTTTGGTTAGAGTGGAGAGAGACGGATGGGGTGGGTAGTAAGGAGGATGATGGGAAATTGTCGTCTCGACCGAGAGACCGTAATTAGATAAATTGTGCAGCGTTCAGAAAGTCCGGGTTAAATGTTACGAGGGCGTGCTAAAGTCTCGTCTCTGGTGTCTTGTTCCTCGGTGTTTTTTTTTTTTTTTTATTCAAGGGAAGAGCGAGGACGTAACGTTGTTTCGCAGGAATACTTTAAGAACGCGAACGAGGTGAGATATGCTCACCGAAACACCTTCTAAACGGAGTTTTTATTTATCTGAGAATTCTTTAGAAAAGAAATGGGAATAGGTCACGCTTAGGTTTAATGGATCGACGGTCACAATTGCTGCAAAACCTAAATATACAAGATGAGACTTTTCCGATGTTATAAATTACGTAAATACTAAGTGAATAATTGCTAGATACTTGTCTAACAAGATCTCCATCTCTTTATCCAAAGAGTTTTCTCCATGTATTTATTTTAATTTTTAATTCACCCCTTTATGTTGAGTGCATCTTTTCTTAATATTTTACATGTAAGTTAGGCAGGTGCGTGATTCAGTGGAAAGTGTTGGTCTTTCCTACATGTTACGCTGTGCGTCTTGCGATTGGTGCTAGATCTTATTTAAGGAAAAGGCACGAGAATTTAAAGAGGATGATGTCGTCACTTAACGTTGCATTGTTCTACTAGCGGCGAGGTGTGTGGCCAGCCAAAGACTTAAGTACTCGAGAGGGTAAGAAATCTCCTTTATCTCGTAGACGTGGTATTGCACCATCGTGGTTACGTACAAAGGCACGCTAGGTATCTCACGATGCAAGAATGCAACGTTAACCACAGTCCAAATAATGGTTAAATATGGTGGTTAGTTAATAAACCACCAACAAGAGAGCCGTCGTCACAATCAGAAGGGCGAGAAGACGCCGCCCCTTTCCCGCCAGTGAGGCGCTATCGGTTTCCCATCAACGGACTGCATTCATCGAGCTAAGTCATACATTTTCTTTTGCTTGTTCTTATATTTACAATTTATTTCAAACCTGTTGCAATGATTCGTTTAGATTATATGTTCTTTTCTTGTGTTTAATAAAGTTAATATTCGTTTTATTCTATTCTGAGGGGGCCGCATTTTCAGCAATAAACGTTATTTTTGTGTATTATAAACGATCGCAAGTGGCCAACGTGCGGCCAGCACCATCCTCCATCGGTAATCCCGTTTGATCACACTACAACTTCTGCAAATTGTTGCATATACACTATCGGCTATTGAAGTTAGTACAAGAAGTGAATTACTTCCAACTAAACGAAAACTGCAAGAATTCCAAAGAAAATAAAAATGTATGCTCAGAAATAAAAATATAAACAAATAATAAAGCAAAATAAAATATTTCAACACTACTATTTTCGCTTTTATCACTCTATCAATTTAGTCAGAGTTTCCCCAAATATGTATATTATCATATTCGGCTTGGAGGATCTTAGGGGAAGACTTGTCTTAATCGTCTGTTCAGCTCATTGCACAGTAACTCGATGCAGTACGAAGGAGGAGTGATCAACGGTCTCCCGCTCAGTTAGTTTCGCCTCTGGCGTAGCGTAAACGTCGAGTTACCGTGCTAACTCGACGTGCCTGCCTAGCTTTCCTTCTCTTGAAGCAGCCCCATATGATTGTGGGCGAAACGTCGAGTTTTTGTTTCACCATGGCAAGGTCCGAAGCCGGAACACGTTTAGTTTTAACTTGAAGTTGAATTCGGTTCAACTAACGTATATCGCAGCATTAAATTGAATCGAGTCGCTACTTACCACAAAAGTTGTCAATAGAGGCCATTGATGTTACAGTTATTCCGGCCGCGGAATTAATAATAAAGCGATGTCCAAAACGTTCAAACAAATCTATCAAAAACATCTTATTATTGAAGTCAGATAAATTAGAGTCTATAACCACCAGATCATCTTTCGAGACTTCATTTAACAGGTTAGATAACAAATCCAAAGAAACTGGACAGTCAGCTGATGGCAACCTACATAATGCCAAGTCGCTAATTTTAAAACTTCCACGTTCGAAAACTCTCTCAACATGGAAATGCTCAACCGGAACGGTGGTAACGTCAGTCTTTAATGGAGTGGTCTCTTTTAAAAGTGGCCACTCAACCAGTTTAATTTTTTCTTTAATTTGAAACCAATACGAATATTTTAAACAGGTCTGCCGTAATTTTTTGAAGAAAAATCCGGTTTTCACGCAATTCTGACGTCAAATAGATTGAAGAAACGATTCAGACAAACACCGTTAGATGAGACCCAACGTCCTTCTGCGTGTAGTGTTTCCCTGAAAAATTATTCCATTCATCTTCGTATTTCTACTACTTAGCTAAAATATGTATGTATATTTCTTCGGATGCCCTTCTAAACTATCTAAACGGACAACTTCTTCCCGCCCTATTAAAACGAATCGTAACGCTGATTCCGACTAGTATAAATATAAAAATTTTAATTTCACTCCATAATTTCTGGCAAGTTCTCCTCGTCGTCCGTCTCTCTTCTTCGTCTCTTATCGACGCGTCGGGTAATAAAACAATTACGTTTTCTGACTAGACGCGACCGGCATCGCTCTTTCGCGAGCTTCCTACCAGCATCTACCCCTCCCGCCGCCACACATCGTGAGACGCTCTATGATCCAACAGGGAGATCCCCTAATGCAGTTGCCAAACTCGATTAGATGTGGTGAACGCGCTAGAGCGCGCTGTTCTCGCCATTGTCTGGATCGTAGCGATTGGTGCTGCTAAACTGGTCGGTTGGACGCGACCAATCGCTCCTGCGAGTCGCGTTCGCTGTCTCTCTCTTTCGGTTAGAGTGCGATGAGTGCCGGATATATTTATGCTGGTGTTTATCTGTTACTTAGTCGGAGAGCCGCGGTTTGTTAGCTGATCGGGTGTTTTGATAAGTTAAGCGGCTTGGATTACGATTGAAATTTGAGTAATTGAAAGCTTACGCGGCGTCGCCGACGACCCGAATAGATCCCTATTGTACGGGGCGCAGGTTGTGATAGTGTTTATTTGATGAAATTTATCAAGTTTTTAAAGACTAACTGTTTGTTGAATCGGAAACAAATGATCTACGGCTGATGGCTGATGAATATCCTTCAACGACTGTGTTGATTGCGCGGACATGAAATACGGTTTACGAATATTGACTCACCCTGTATGATAAAAATAATACAAGGCATTATAGTTGTTACACTTCCACGCCACATCTTGGTAAATACCTAATTGAAATAATAAAGCTGACATTAACCGGGTCGCCCACCTATAAACGTAGCATTTAACAAACTGATTTTATTTTCGCGAGAAGCTTTTATTTCTTTTACGATGGCGAATTACCGTCTCGACTATGACGGAGCCGTAAAATTGAGCACTTCTCACGTCGAAGTGCCCATAACCGAGTTTTGATATTGTTCCTGATATTGATTCTTTCGCGGTCGCGGTTCTAAACCACCGCTGATATTATTGGGTTATAATTTACGGTTACTGGCCTGCTTTTATAGAAAGCACAGTTTTAATTCTGTATGCTGCGTTAAACATTTCAGAAGACGCGAAGGGCGATCTACTGGAGCTCAATTTCGTAAAGGTAAGGTCTGTAATGGATATCCTTAGAATGGATTATTCGTCTTCAAAAAGTCACCTTTCGAATTCAGCACCATCATTACCGTAACTCGACCGTTGTAAAGGGAAAATATTATTATACAGCAAATAAATAAATTTTCGCCTTCGTGGGACTATTTACCTTCACGTCGAGATAATGATGCGAAACGTAGCGGGAAAGGGTAATAATTAGCACAACAAACTTCGGTTCCTACGTGCCCAAAAACCGCCGGAACTGGCACTTTATTGCGCCGGTGAAAGAGAGACGCAATCCTGCGGGATCTCACGCTTCCTTGACCGTAAAAGCTTTTCGCTGAATTAAAAGCCACCAAGGATACCAACGAAATTGCTTATTCATAAAAAAAGTTTGGGTGAGCCGGTTAACTATGGAAAATATGAAGTCATTCCTCGCAGATAGTACTTTTGAGATTTGTTAATAGTTTCCATGTCTTTGATTTTCTTCGTGTCGGAGGCCATTTACGCACCGACTACTCCGACTCTTGTAACGTTAGGAAGGAGTGCGGAATCGGACTGTGCTGAAGTCTTTTATGTATCCGGGAATATCGGTTGATTACAAAGTCTCGTACTTGATCTCGATAAACTAGCCCGAAATCAGTTAATAAAGTTAATTTGGTTTACTGCGATCCTAATGATTTATGACGCTGAGTTATTTATAAATTTACCGAACTATTGGACGTAGATGTAGATAGGTCTAGGTAACGGTTGAGAAAAGTCTCCGGGAGAAACGAGATAATTCGCTCGAGCGAGCGGCGTCGTTCTCTCGTGTTGGCTCCTTCTGCAATTTTTTTGACGGCTTTCTTGTTTGACTCATCGTTACATTACATGCTGGGATAATCACTGGATTAAATGTCTTTACGTACATTGTTATGTATAGACTTGGAGAAAATCGCAATAAAACGATAGAATTTAAAATATCCTCGGATCTAAACGAACTTGACAGACGAAGAGACATTTGCTTTTAATACTTGAAATTATCACAACATGCTTATAAAGCGGCTAAATCGCTTCTTATCGTCAATAATCTCTATGAAACGTGTTAATAAAACCAGCGTAGATGCAGTTATATCCATAATACGACCCGAGCTACATAAAACGGTTCTTCAACGTCGTATACTCCACATATTACCCTTAGTTCTTTTGTTAGTTCGTAACCCTCGTGAGAAAGGGGATCGTAAAATTTCGCAATAGATGCGAAAAGGTGGCGCTACTAAAAACCCCTGCGAAAATAACGATCCCCGCCTTGCGCTGCTATACGAGCATATTTTGTTTCTTTTCTATGGAAGCTAAAACGTTAAAGCACTGGCGCTACCGTTCTTTCCAAAGGAAAAAAAACATAACAAGTGAAAAGTTATATACCTACCATTACTAACTGTTGATTCTTAAGCACTTCCTCGATGTTGTTTACTTAGATAGTTTTACACGGTGATTAAATTCAATGCGAGTGAGCTTGAAAATTGAAGCCGTAGTTGTGCAAAGATTAGTATTACAAGGTATATGTACGGTAATGCGTTGTCTGTTTTATCCTGGAAAACGACGGAATAACATCTTGCGTTTTTGAAAAATAAATAATAAAAAAATAAATAAAAATATATGCCAACTAGAGATTCCGTGGCCGATAGAGTGCGTTTAGATGCTCTCTTTCTAGCAGAGCATCCGGTATTTATTTTCTCTTTAATTTGAAATGTGGCGGTTGCGTAACAGGAACTTTTTAAAAAGAAATTATTATTACGACGTAAAAAATCGATTAATTGGGTAAAAGGAAAATTACAAGCTTGTAAAAAAGGTCATAATTAATATTCGGGTCCCATTATTATTTTTTTTATTTTCTATTTTTATTATCTAGCATACAAGCGAAAAGGAAAGGAGGATACAACGTTCAATTACGAATGCAAAATAAAGGAACTGCAAACAAGGAACAAGAAAGAAATGTCTCTCGGGTGTTCTCACCTACTCGATGTTTGATTTGGCGTTTCTCTGATCATGCTGTCAGCTTCTTCACAAGACTGTATAAATCTTCCGAAGAAGCTGACAGCACGATCAGCGCAACGTCAAGTTAAACAACAAGTACGTGGCAACACCCGAAAGACATTTCTACTGTGGATTATGGTCGTGAAAGGTTACATTCGTCTGAAGGAACAAGAACCCTTGGCATCTTTACTTATACGTCGAGATTACTGAATGAATTTTTTCAGGTGACGGATTCTAGACTTGTCAATGCCGTCCTAGATTAAAGTAAAGATTCGCACAATTATAAGCCGTCCTTCCTACAATATGAAATTTTCAAGTTACATGATCTCTTGATCTCCGGGCTGTCGTCGCCTCGTCCACATTCTTACGGGACACCTCAAGAACTGTTATTGCACTGGCGGGACACCTCATTCATTCCTGAGGGTTTCCTATAGAACTTGTTTCCGGTCAATCAAGCGAATAAGCTGTGGACCAAATGAGGCGTAGCAGTTACAAAGAGGTTCAATCAATTGTGTATATTTGCATTACATGAAGAAAGGAAATACAGAAGAAGGCATTTGGATTTTATTATTTATACTAACCTTTATCATTAAAACAGCGATAATTGGCGTATCATTCACAAAAAGATCATACTTTTCATAGATAACGCAGAACAAAGAACAAAGAGCAGTACCCTGAAGGACTCCGGTTTCGAAGCATTGTAAATCTCGCATTGAGAAGGTGGAGCTATAGTGTCACTTGATTTAAGAGATCCGAATTTCCTAAATTATTACATTTTTAAGCTTTTAGCTTTGAAAACAAGAAAATTAACGCAAAATCATGATGTTACTATACAGGCTATTTCACTAAACCTTGTTATACCATCGTTCCAAGTAAAAAGGACGCAATCCCGGATTTAATACGCCATAAAAATTAAATAATATTGAAACCAACGAAGTCATTAATTATTTATAACATCTTCCTTCTTCTAAATTTGAGAACGATACGTGTTAGTGTATTTCCACAGATATCCAAAGTCAAATTGTAACATTCAAATTCACGCGAAACAAACGCCTCCAGCCGAGAACATTTCGTATTCATAGTACGAAGCTTCTCTTCGCAAGTACCGTTAGCAAGCTTAAATTTAATTAAAAAACATTCATCCAAATAAACTACCACCAACAACCAACGCGCATATTCAATTTCGCCAATTTAAACTCGACAGAGATCCGAGAAGATAGCTCGCTGCAAAAACAAAGAGAACAAGTTTCAATACGCGGACGTGTACTTCGAGATGAAACGGATGAAGGCACTACCATCTTCCTCCGTTCTTTCCCTTCACTTCCAGGCGAGTATATCAAAATTTCCGCCACCCTATCCGTTCCCAAACAGCGCGAAACGTTTCGCGGTGTTCTGCCCGTGTCTAATTTACGCGATTACGGTTGGGAAAACTTTATTTTAAGTCTTGTTCGGATAAGGAATAGGGAAGTAGGTGGGGATGGAGGAGGAGCGGCAGAATTACGCGTTAAGGGTGCTTTTATTGTCAAAGCAGGATATGTCTTATGGGACAGGTTTTCTTGGATGTAACTCGTATTACTTATGTTAGTTAGTCAGGTGTATTTGGTTAATTATATGTTCGTATAAAGTTTATTCATCTTTTGAAATGTTTACTTCATCCAGCTGCTGCGTTGGTGGAAGTTCGTTCCATTTCTGAGCAGTCTGGCCGAGGCGAGTTCCAAAAGTTCCAGGTAGCTGTTTCGTTATAGCATATAGCCGTACAATTATGCGGGTAAACCTGATAGTCGAATTCAATTTAATAAGATATAGCCTTAAGTCTGCACAATCAATAATTTACAGCCAGATTCCTTTCCTTCGTGATAAGATTTGCTCCGGCGCTAAAGTCCCCTTCCACGAGGTACCGGGAGCTTCGTTGCAATAGTCCATGATGCAAGATAAGCAGCAAGTACCAGATTGGTGAGAACGCAATTGCTTTGTTTTGTCGATGTTCCAACTTTTTAAACTATCGATAATAGGGTTACTCAAATTTCGAAGAATAAACCTCTGTTTTGGCAATAACCTTCTCATTTGACGTGAACCGCTTTCCGCTAAGATAATTCTTCAAGATTGGCAAAAGGAAAGAGCCGCAAATGGCTAAATCTAGCAAAATATGGTAAAAGAGCCACTAGGTTATATCGTAATTGGAGTAGCTTCGCTATTTTATTCACATATGTTGGCTCTGCTGCTCTAAACCGATAACACCTTAGTAACAGACTTGCGCAGTCTTTAGGTGCCTAAGGTACCTAAAGACTGCGCAAATTCAACCGATCAAGATCTTTGGTACATTATCAGTATTATAAAGAACTTCGTAACTTCACTACTTCGACTTTGCGTAGGAAGAAGAAAGCATATCTAGCTTCTATTCTTGCTACCATTGGTACACGAAGTCTTTGTCTCACCTTGCGTAATCTCCACGTAACCAGCGAATAGCCAACATTTCCTTTAGATACTCCCACGTCAATCCATTATTATGACAATGGCGAGAGACATTACGAATCCCGTTGTTTAATTAATGAAAGCGCGACCAAATTAAGCTTCAGGGTGCAGATGGACGCTTTGAAGCTGTTTATTCCTCACGCGTTACCAATCTTGACCCATACATTACCAACTTTTGCTTGAAAAACTTCGTGTTTCCCTCGGTCTTTATTGGTATCCTTCCTACGCTTTGCAAAAGAGAAACCTTCCTACTCTTGAAAAGGGTCACGGAACGTCCGTTAAAAGTGTTTTATTTGGAGAATGTTATCCTTTCATCTGAAGAGTCAGGATTTGAACGGATCGTGGTTGCGCTACTACTTTATTGAAAGTCAGACTTGACTTCAGCAGAGCATTTGATATCCTAAACCAGAACGTGCTTCTTTCACTTTTTATTATCAATCGGAGTTCCGCGGGGATCTATGACGGCACCAGTATTCTTCACCCATGTCTGATCCATTCGAAATGTCATTGCTATACGGATAACACATAGATTCGTATTGCCTGTCGTCCTTCCCAACTTGCTGCCGCTTCCGATTTACTGAACCAAGAACTTGCAAGATCGATGACATTCTCTACACATCGCTCTCTCCCGTTTAATCCTCGTAGATCGTGCGCGATTGTTTCGTTGAAGTGCAAGGGTTGATTGTAGCATCGGCGATGGTGTTAAATTCAATGAAATGATGTTGCCGATTGTGGATGGCTTTGTATGGATGCGTCCACGACTGTCTTTAACGTGCTTCTTTTTCTTCTTTCAAAATAATTTATCCTCGTACACAAATTCTAGACACTAAAGTAAAGGCGCACCTCTGCGACTCCATGTCTTCTATGGTCCCTGTTTAGACGTTGCTACTGTTGCGCAAATAGCAACGGCGTTCGTCTTATATTTGAGATTCGAAAGTATGACAAAGTTACATATAAACTTTTGGCTCGACATGGGACAACGCAGATCATCGCACTCCTCTTTCACAAGGTCATCTCGAAGGAGGTACCATCTTACCTACATAACAAAATCACTTTTCGGACAGATGTGCGCCACCTGGATCTAGAGTACAGTGGTTTGCTCGCATCGATTATTCATTCCATCGCACACAAGGCTCTATCTCCGCAACTATCCAAGACTTCATTGCACAACATTCTGCTAAAATCGTCGGGTGCGTTGGTCTGGTCTAGTATGTCCGCGGACGTGGTCTGTTTAATATAAACTTTAAACTTGTCTTATTTTTTACGTATTTTCTTTTTTCGCGCCTAAGGCGTCAATTGCCTGCGATTGTAGGAAGCCTTAGTTAAAGATTAAATGAAATAATTTATCGATAATAACATAGAAATTTTGTAAATTCAATAAGGGAGGTAGCTGATAAAAATGGATGTTCAGTAACAGAAAATGTTCTTGCTGTTTCTTAATATAAAATCACTGTTTACGACGCGATGGAGTTCGCATACAATGCTTTAAAAAAAATGAAAATCGTTTCAATATGTGAGCACTCCAAAACGACAATTTTCCGACATTTTGATTTATTTATAAAGACGCCAACTTTTTTCCACCGTTCTTCCCCATACTTCAATCATCCTACGTGCATTAATTTCACTTTGACAGTTAGGAGTCTCACGTTCATCTCCATTATTTGCTTTTGTACGTGGTTGTCCAGGGCCCGCCTAACGACAGGGACCGTCTCCACGTCTCCCGGTATGTACGTCACTGCGGGGGCGCTTTTGTTGTTCGCGGCTTTTGTTATCGTTGTTTCGAGAATTTCCGCGGACGCAAACGCAATCGCTTCGCCTCCAGCGAGTTCCCATCATCAATCAATTAACAGACGTACCGAGTGATATCTACGATTTTTATCATTTTTTTTTTCGCGTACATGTTTTTCATTTTTCTGGGAAAAATTGATTGCAAAACGTACTGGGGAACGCAAAAAAAAAGTAATTGAATCGTATCTTTCCATCTCCCGACGAAGCTCTATGTTCATCGCTATTTATCGAGGGTTATTAGGTGTGTTATGTTTTTGGAATTAACTTAATATCGGGAGTTCATTTGGTAACTTCCCAGCCTAAATTTTTGGAAATCTGTGAAAAATGTCTTGAAACACGTTAGAAGTATTATCGACGGGGGCAACTTTTCGTTAAAAATTAACTCACCCACTTGATCCTCTTGCCCCCAGGAGTTAACCCCTTAAAAACCTTTAATGAAACGGGGTATCGAATAATACCTCGTCTTAATGGTCTCTTCAAGCACAATTTGTATTAGAAATTTTCATTGATATCTCCCTTAAGAGCGTATATATCGATATATTACGCCAGCCTATATTTTTAACTTTGCGACGGTATTAGCGTACATACATCTACATAATACCGTCACGAAATCCAATAAATACCACCGCTTCATCCTATACGTAAATCACCATTCGCCGTATCGCGTTTTATTCGCCGGCGACGACGACTTCGGCATTGTCTCGTATTTCATGGCGGGCACACCGACTAACCCCCGTATCGATCCGAAAAGCGCCGTTGTCGAGGTCTTCTTCCGCCAAGCTCCCACTTTTGCAGGCGGAGACGCGGAGGGCAAAGGACGGGCACGTACGGAGATCTCGGGGTGGTGGATTTATTTATTTATTAAATGGAACGGATGATGCCTAAGACGATCATCCGCGCGCTTATATATAAGATTTTGGAAGCGACCGCGGTACAAAGCCGACGTTTCGAGAAAGCCTTTTAAATATTTATTGCGAAATTAACCGGGAATATGTAGCTGCGTATGTTGAGCGAAGACCAATTTAAAGTTCGGTTATAACATTGTGAAATCCTTAAGTTAAATTAATTCTCAAGTGAAAGCGAACTTATTATTTGTTATAAAGCTCTACAGGGTAGGGCGTTTCGAGCTTCGGCCAGAAGTATCTCAAGAAGTAAGTAGATTAGACGAAGATTATTAAAATATCTCTTTCTAAACAACACGTTAGTTGCGTCCTCTAGTGGTTTCAATTCCGAACATGAAAACTACTTTTAAATGAATGCTTTTGGTAACTTTCATTGTTGAGCTTCTTGTGATCCTATAGAAGTTGCCATTGCTGAGACACAGTCCATCCTTAAACGAACACCCGGTATATTTTCGTGTTCCAAAAAGTGGTAGCGTTCGATGCGATGTCCCTCGGAACTCTTCACAACGGTAAATGATGATCCTTAGAGAGAATCAAAAGAATCTTTAATTTTCTAGAAGAACAAGAGGAAACATCGATACGAAAGTCTATCAAAACTTAACGAACTTATTCCTTTCAAGCCAGCGGAAGCGAAAGACGTTAGGGTAACACCTGCGTAAAGCGCACACTAGATGATAATGCATTAAAGCCGCTAAAAGTAAGACCATGCATTCCGTACTTAACAGTGCAGAGTATAGTTTCGATCGATAGTTCACGACTGATAATAAGTTTACTTTTAGACGGTGCTAATTAACGAAAAGTTTTCTTGTAATTAGTCGCTGATGCTCGGCTAAAATAAACAAAAGCGCCTCGTCTAACGCTTCTTCTACGAGAAGTGCTACTTTTTCCCGTAAAACTTTAATGAAAGAAGTAGAAAAGTGAGCAAAAACTATAACGTTGAGAACTTCATCTTTACTAACTTAGATGGTGTTGGTTGATTCGTCGTATTAGAACAATGCAATACAGTTACTACAAGATTAGTTTTGAATTCTTATACGACCAGTCCGAACGTTTCGTTTACTGCTACGATAAACATCTTCAGCGGCAAGGTCGAAGTGTTCGAAGTTTCCTGGATTTTTTTAAATCTCTTTCGCCTCTCTTTGTAAGCGAGTGTGGTAATGTGTAATCATGGTCAGAACTTCGGTGCTTGAGAAATTAATGATATGAATCCCATCCTGAAGAAAGTGTTCGGACACCGCGGATTTCTCTGTTTGACCAAAACGCCAGTTATGCTTATGTCGTTTTAGCCTGACGATCCACAGAAGCAGAGGATCCTGAATGCTCCAGTTGATATTGAGGAATCTCTGGGGTCTTACGTTGAGCATAGCTGATGAAGCAATTGACGGTGTCGCTCTAGCGTCCTGTCCATTACGCGTATATAGGGTGTCCATTGCCAATCACTGAGGGATCTGGTGTTTTTTGGCGGTCCGTTTCGAATTGCTTGGCCGCATTGCCCTCTTTATCTGCGGACTTTTATACCCGCTGGCTTGTAGAGCTGAGTTGAGGTGCTATAGTTTCGGGTGGTGGTTAGAGTTATATACCAAGACGTCGAAAAATGGAAGCCATCCGTCCTGTTCCAATTCCAGGGTGAACTGGATTCGTGGGTGAATGAAGTTGAGGTGTTGTAGGAACCCGTTTAGCGCATTCGCTCAGTTATTAGTTGATCGTTTACCGTTAGCGTATCTGTTTCTAGCTTGAACGATGGTAAACATTCGGAGCGGAACCGCTACAAATGAACCGTCGCGTCACATTATAAGCGATTCATTATGCTGTCTTCCTAGATCTACTAAAGCATTCACAGATAGGATACTAAATAATAACAGACCCATTAATTTGCTCAAAAATTTCTCCAAATTATTTAAAAAAGAAATTTTTCGGACTACCCTCGGAATTGCGCTCATCCCCAGCACCATCTCTTCTCAATACCCGCAATAAATACTTCTATTTATCGCATCAAACTTTACTCTTTACTTACAACTTTAACTATTGTTTACCCAAACAAGCTTTTTCGACGAATATAAAAAAAAAATCTCAAAACTTCCATTTTTGTTGAACTAACACGGACCTTCTTCTTCGTAGCACCTCCTCACCTCAATTCACACTGATCTATATTTCTCTTCGCGAAAGAAGCTTTCGTAAATAAAGAAATAAGAAAATAATCAAGGTGTATAGAAGTAAAAACTCGATTGCCGGAAAAGAAAAAAAATCACCAACGGCGTGCCGTCGAAGCCGGCGCTTTCTAGAAAGGGATGGGAAAAGAATGGCGACAGCAGCGACGTCCATAATAACCAGTTGGAGATCTTCATTGTTAGAAATAATTGGATTTTTTCGTCGCGAACAAGTTCGGTAAGCGATCGTCACAAGAAGACGTAGAAAAGGACGCGGAGAACGAAGAGAGAAGCAGCCCTCAGAATGGAATGAATTTCTAATCAAATTACGGGAAAAAACTAATAAAGGGTTTGAATAGTCGGCGACGATGCCGTCCTTCTGGTCCCTCTCACCGTTAATTTTCCATATTCGCTCGGTCGAACGGTATCAGGAAAGTCATTTCATTATATGCCACCATTTTGTCGTCTGGATTTTTTTCTTTCTTGGCGTTCTCTTCTTTTTTCTGCTGCTTTAATCTTAGAGTTTCCAAGGGCGAATTAAGATTGCCTGATGTTTTTTTATTTTTAAATTGTTTAATTTTAAAATAAAAAAACTAAAATAAGCAAATAAATAATAAATAAAATAAAAAAATTTAGGGCGTAATTTTACCAATAAACTGTATAGTTTAACCCAGTTTCCTTTTCGTTTAACCAATCAATTATAAGCATAACAACGACAGAATTTAATATACAGTATGCGCGGATTTCTTTGAGACAACATGAATAACCTTTGCATTTAAGAAAGTAAAGACATAGTTAAATTAGCAAGAAGAACTCATTCCAACTAGAATAAAAAAAAAGTTGCTAATTTGTTTTATTTACCCGTAACTCAAGGGATTGAGGCAACATTTAGCAAAGCCAGTTCAAGTTTTGCAAATTTTTAGAAATGTGTGCAACAATATGTAAAACGTCTCCAAAATTTTGAAGAAGGAGGCATTATTCTTTCTACTAACAGAAATCAGTAGAGCCGTGATCACGAAAACTTTGCTTCTTTGATGGAAGTTGATCAAAGAATATGGTATAAATGCCTTAAATAGACAGGTCGAATCACATTTTTTTTCGATGGGAGGGGACTATCAGTTGCATTAAAGTATTCCAGAGACCATCCACGTTGTGCCTACATTACGCGTACATGTAGACAAGCAACGACCTTTTTCGATACAATTCCTTTCCGAATTTACATCGCTCAATAGCCCGTATATTTCGCCGTTTCTTTTTAGGTCTCCTTCGTATCGCATCGGTCCATTCCCTTCATTACGGTAATAGTTTTAATTGAAACCTATTTCCATCCTCGGCTTAGGCACGACCCTTCTTACGGCTATCGCTTCTCATCTCCTTCGCAAACACTCACAGTGGATCCCATTTTGTGCCTCTCTCTCACCTTAATTTACTTTTATATTGCGATAGGATCGTTGGCGTTGGGGTTGTTAGCACTGGTCAAACTACAGATTCGAAAGGAGCAACGAAAAGTCGTCGAAACGTACAGTTCAAGGCGAAAGTTGAATGTATCTACAGATATCTCGTTATTGGAATAACCGATAACAAAATTTAACCGCGTCCCAACGAAGAATATGACATCAATATCCAAATTACCGTTGATGAAGCATATGCAAATAATAGAACGCAATCAATTGGACGTTGCTGGTCTTCCCTTCTTATAGAATAATACATGGAACGTCAGTCGAGATAAGCATCCTGCGTTGGTGTTTTATATATTCAGCAATTGAGATAGCTTCGTCAATGCTTTTCAACTTCTTGATGTTACACAATGCATCGAGGTACGTGCCAGATTAAGATACGGAGTGATTCTTGCTGGTTTTTGAGAATTTTCCTAGGGCTCTCGTTGAACGAGCTCGGGTGCTAAAGACAACAATTTCTGCTTAAGTTGGATGGATTTCAGCTTGAAGTGAGTTCATTAAGGTCGTAAGGTCTTAAATTATCTTTCGAGTAACATTCCAATTATTTCTATTGACGGCTACAACTTTCTGAGATCCGATAGGCAGATTTGCGACCGTGATGGTGGAGTTACTGTTTTTCTAAAAATATATCTTATCCTCTAATATCGAATCCTCCTTATGATCCTCTTTGGATAAATATGTCGGTTTCCTTAACGGTCATATTGATTGTCTTATTTGATTTCTATGCTGTATTAGGTACATGCATGGTTAATACCCGATTTAAAGGACAATGCTTTACATCGCGTAAAACGTACTGGTTCTAGCGTGGCGCTTGCTTATTACAAGTGACCGCGTAACATTACCAATGTTGCAAACCAACGCGATGCTATTAATGACATTTCTATTAACTTTGTTCAACGTACCTCTTTAAATTTCTTAGAAGATTCCGAGAAAAAGGATACACTGTTACTCTCGTTGGTAAAATTTCGCAAATGGCATTAATATATCCATGTTACGTCTTTGTAATGCTTCTCTTTTACCATAAATGCATACGGGAGGAAGCTATTATAGTTCCTATTCCAAAAGTCGCCAATTCAATAGTGTATAAAGATCTTACGTCCATCAGTATCCTTCCGACTTTATTCAAGATTGTTGAGGAGATAGTAAATCGGTGTGCGATCATCATCATCCGTTGTGGATGATACTCTTTCCAACAATGTCGAAGGCCTTACGATTGTTGTACAGGAGTGCTTCAATTATTCCAAAGGTTCGACACGGTAGACCATGAATTGTTTGTAGGCATTATGAAATATAGTTGTTTTGCGTTTTTCAGGGGCTATTAGTTTGACAGAATGCAAAAAGTAAATGTTCATGCTGCTGCTGTTTTAAACAGCAACGTAGTTGCGAATTTTTCTGATTGCTAAACACGAGATGGTTTTTTCACGGATCACGAAAATTGCGGCGTTAACTGTAAGACAACAGCGATAGAAGGTAGTGATAAAAAATACTCTCTAAACCACGCTGATGACGCCGGGTAGGCAGAAACATGTCCGCGTGTTAGTGTCTTTTTGATGCGTTCGCCGTGAATTATTCCATCAGTACCATGAGCAAGCTAAGCTATCTTTGCATTATATATTGTGGCTGTTTATAGCCACAATAATCAATTCGATTACCCCCAAAGCTTCACCTTTACGCCCTTTAAGTATACCCCCTTTAAGTATACAACGTTACGGTTACCACAACGGCGGATCTCATCGCCCGCCCTGAAGGTAGCTCTAGCTCGTTGTTTGCAAATCGACAATTTTGTTCAGGTCTTAAACGGAACCGCCCCGCAGGGCACACTGAAAGGATTTCAGGAACTATTTCTCTCCTGCACTCCGTTTTTCTTTGTTTCTTTTTCTATCTTCCTCCTGTTCTTCATCCTCCGGCTCTTCTCCCCTTGGAATTTTATTTATCGACCTTCCCTTACTAGTCACCCTACGCCACCATGAAGCAGCAGAATAAAAATCTACTTTTCTTCAGTTGCTGTTAGAAGAACGATGTTGAAAGATGAAAGAAAAAAATATCGTTGTTCTGTTCCCTTGTGTAGCGCAAAAGGACGCCACCTTTGCGTGGGTGGTATGAGTAACGAGATTGGAGGATTGGATGGCGAGCATGAGCACCAATAACTCCTTAGGGGTACTAATTTTATTAATAAATCGATATATAACCGGGAATATGGATTTCAACCCTCGCAAACTCAGAGCTTTGCAATATAATGGTGTTTGCAGATTATTTTCCGCATGGAATCCGCTATAACGTTGGTAAGCTTCGCAAGCGACAAAAGCTGTTGATCGTAAACTTTAATTGGCGTGTTAGTATTGCTGTTATTTAAGCAATTATTGTTATATTGTGTTTATTATTAATCCGGATGGAATTTGCTGAGAAATAAGCAAAATAAATGTGTCTCCGGAAAATGAAAGAATAAATTTGATCGATAACTTTTGAATATCATCACCGTGCGGATAACACTCAAATCTACAAATCATTCGACATTTTCAATATTGATAATCGGCCATGACTTCATAAAGAAATAAATTTTTCATAAAGAAATATACAGGGTGTCCAGAAAGGGTAGGGGGTATTTGTATCTGCGCCACCCATGTAACGGCGCGGTGGGAAGAGGCGCGGTAAGGATAGATTTTCGCACTGCTCTTTGGAGATTCAGTAGCCATGGAAATGTACCCGGGAGACCATCGCGCTTTTTGCGTACGCGCCTATTATCGCAATGGTGATTCGATGGTCACAGCTCAACGTTTATATCGTGCAGAATTTAACGTACGGGATGCACCGAAGGACGATACCATCAGAAAATGGATTCGAATGTTTGAAAATACCGGTTCGACTGTACAAATTAACAAGCCAGGTCGCCCGCGCTTTGTTCGAAGGCAACAAACGATTGAAGAAGTTTGAGAGTTTCAGTGCGTGAAAATCCGTCTTAGTCAGTGCGCAAACGCAGTCAAGAACTTAACATTAGAAAATCATCGTTGCGCAAGATTTTGAAGCAAGATTAACATCTTACAGCCTATAAAATTCAGTTTGTTCAAGAGCTTAACGTTACTGACTATCCTCTACGACTGAATTTTGCAAATGAAATGCTTCAACGTTTCCCAACGTTCGATAACATTATGTTCAGTGACGAAGCGAACTTTCACTTAAATGGTCACGTAAACAAGCACAACTGCCGCTACTGGACCAACGAAAATCCAAGACAGAAACATGAACGACCATTACATAGTCCAAAAGTTATTGTGTGGGCTGCCATGTCTGGTGAGGGCATCATTGGGCCTTATTTTTTTTGAAGACCGGCGCGGGCGAACACTTACGGTAAACGGTGAACGGTATTGCGACATGTTAAGAAACTTTTTGGGTCTACAACTGCAGGTGTTTGAAGGTTTTAATGATGGCGCCACTTGCCACACCTCAAACCAATCACTTGCGGCTGTCAATCAACTTTTCCCAGAAAAAGTGATCTCTCGTAGAGGCACCGTCAATTGGCCCCCCGAAGCCCCGATCTTACACTCCTAGATTACTTCTTATGGGGATACCTTAAAGAGAAAGGGTATGCAAACAGACCACAAACTCTACTACAATTGAAGCACAATATCCACAGTGAAATGGCAGCCGTTTCCAAAGAGATGTGCAGAAGCGTGATGGCAAATTTACGTGTTCGGTTAGCGAAGTGCCAGCAGCGCGAGGGTCAACATTTGGACAACATAATCTTTAGAGCTTAACTTTCTAAAACTTTTTCTAACGATTAAAAATAAAAAAAAATTCTGACATGTAGTGTTTTTTTTTTATTGAATTTACAAATACCCCCTACCCTTTCTGGACACCTTGTATTTTATTATATATATGTATATATCCATTTTGGATGTCGTACAGGACATACAATAACTAAAGATTTCCCACCTTCCACGGGCAAAGATTTATGAGACAATCTACAGTGGAAATAAGTCTTATTCAGTACATTAGCTAACCAACTCGGGGTCGGGTCGAATGTTTTTGCGTAGGCGTCTTCTCCTAATAAACCCGCTGAAGTCAAGAGCTCACGTTAAGCTTCAACTTTAACCGCCGAACGACGATACCCACGCTTACCCTCGACCCCGAAGCGTGGTGCCTCTTAACGGGAGATAGCTCGCTAGCAGGGTAGCGCGGAAGGAGAATCCTCAGGAGGCCCCGGACCATCTTACCCGCGTTTCCAACAGAATTAGAGCGTTATTAAATATTTCAGATGACAGATTTGGACGTGCTATACGTACGGCGAAACGGTGTTGCTTCTCGTTGGCGGCGGTTTCGAGAACGAGATGAATAATAAACGCGATATTACCAAGACATGAATGGGATCGTTTTCATTCATCATGATTCTTTTCATCTCGTTATGATTTCGAAGTTTAAGACGAGCTTAGTTTGCGCGGACGTATAAAACTTTTGACAAGGGAAGGAAGAGTAACAATCTTGGATCATTAAGGTTCGTTAGCGCTCGTCCCTTGAATAATGTTCCTCAATAACAAAACTATTTCCTTCAATTCTTAAGACGTCAACAATACTCCTGAAGTGGACCGCCCGACCTATTCTAAAAATAACAGCCGACTTCAAAAACAAACGAAAAATAGAAAAGGAAACGACGAAGCCGTAAAGGAATCGTATACATCGGAATTTATAGCCAGCTTACGCATTATCCCCTCGCCCCATTCATATATCCGCACTTAACATTTTCATTATGCAATCAAACGCGTGTTTCGAGGCCCAACCACCCGCCATAAATAAAACTTTTCCCGACTTTAACGCCCCCACTCGTAAACTTAGACCGTCTGCTGCTTTACCGAGCCGGGCTGAGCGCGCCACCGCCATCTTACGCCTTAAGCGCGGCGTAAGGTATAAGAAGTAGACGGATGATGAGGAGGTTGCGTGGGTGCGAAGGCGTCTTAACAGTCGTTGAAATTGAGTTTCTGTTCCTGGAATTTTAAAAGTTTTATTAAAAACTCACCGGCGCAACAATATGATGAATTTTATCGACCCATCCTGCTCAACAACATATCGTTATCTACGTATATGGAATAATAATATAAAATGGCGATCTGTGGCTGCGGAACTGCACTACGAAGCTAAAATTTGCTCGTGTATTTTCGCTGATCATCGTGTGCACTGTACTAAGCAACGCAAAGAAATCGAAATGTTGTAATGGGCCTCCCAGAGATTAGTAATCTACATATGTATAACCTGCCTCTCCGTTTACATTCTTAGGATATTGGAGGGTCTCTATCGATGCTCTAATTTTCGTCGTACTGGATAATACGTGGTGGGCAGTGTCCAGATGATGTTCAGCAATAGCCGAATTCGTTCAAAAAGTAAATTGTTAGCGTATCTTGCAATTCCGCAGGCTTCTAAGAAAATAGCTTTTACTCTACAACTCTAGTCCGTATCACCGTTGGGAACGGGATAATTCCAGATGACCTCTTCATCTTTCAGCCGCTACCCTACCTTCAGATCCCGCACCCAACACTCGTAACGCTTCTGCAAAATTATTATTACTACTTAATCCGTCCTCTCTCGGCTTCGGGGCGGAAGCCCTTGCCTTCCGCCGGTATTAAATTCCACGCTCTAGAATTAAATTTCGGGAACACGGCTCATAACGCCTCGACCCTCCCCCACGCTAAGCCGAACAACGATGGACAATCCAAATTAAATATTAACGGAAATAATTACCGAGCAACAGGAGTAGGAGTTCTGATGGTTTTCGGGCGCGGTCCACGACAGGCGATACCAGTCGCCGAAGCGGTCCCAATATAAGCCGATTATAATTTAACCAGCGTAAAAGTCACCGAACCTGATAAAGGTTCCGTACGCAAAGGGACAAATGGAGGCGATGCGATGTTAAAATCTCCTATTCCGGTGAGGGGTTTTTGAATTTTTAATCAGCGTGGACATTGGCACGCGTTCGTCGATAAATTTTTTGATGGAAAAGGAATCAAGAGAAAATGTAATCTATTTCACAGTTAATGTCACAACATTGTATCTGATGCCAATTCAAAGATTGCAGATATTGTAGCATAAAGCTGATATTTCAAAATGGCCGATGTCGCAGTAGACGAAGTCAACAGCGGAAAACCGAGTTCGTCACGCGAACCATAATATTGTATGGCGTTAGTAAATGAAGATTTTCTATTTTAAGCCTGGACATTAGAGTACATATGGACGCTATTGTTTCAACAACGATGCTTTATAATGTAGCGCTTGAAATGAAGAAGGGCGTCACTAACGATTGATTACAAAATGTTAACGAAGCAATTCTAGAGAATATTTCCCACCCCAACAGAGGAAGAGATGTCCGAAGTTTGCTCATTAATGAACACGTTGCCTTGTCGTATTAGTAAAAGAAGGGAATAACAAGATTGCTTACGGGATGGAGTTGACCTCAAGGAATATAACGGATAAAGCTACATCTACTTTTGAGGATGAAAAATCTGTTGTGTACTCTTCAATCTAAATAAGGCAAGTAATTGCATAATTAAAAAAAATATATTACCGTTATTTATCATTTACGCCTAACACGGTCTTTATATCAATAAGCAATAGAACGGCCTCCATTGCAGGGGCAAACCCATCATTTAGTACCGTAGGAATGAGTGGTAGGGAAAGGCCACCACCAGCAGCAACAAGGTGCGCTTTTTTAGTTAGGTTATTGGTTGTCATGTCATTGGGTGTTAAAGGCCGAGCGACCTTCGACATGTCTAAGGTTGCCTCTGTCTCACGACAAATCATCGCCGATCCTCCTCAACAGTGTTGCGTACAGCATCGATGCTTTTTAGGAAGAACAATCGAAATTCTGCAAACCAGTATTTCCTGAAGACTCTTCGTTACCACAGTGAATTTGGTTTAAAAGATCAAGCGCAGAGTTATTCTCTTTTACAACTTCGTTCTTCAAAAACAACGAAAACGCGTTTTATTCTCGTTGTTTTTGAAAATAAATGTTGCAACGATTTGGTTGGATACACTGTCTGACGCTTGATTACTCTCACGCTGATTACAGCCGCAAATCCAAGCGTACATTTAGATTACACATTTTACGCTCAACTTTGTCTGGAGATTTAGAATCGCTGATAACTTTCTCCATTTTTAACAGTTTCACTGTCATTTCTATTGCGACACTTGATTACTGTCGTTATACTTTTGTAATTATAGTTAGCTGGGGGGGTAAAATAAATGAAAACTACGTTGCTTAGCAACAAGTCAAGAATTGTTCGGCAGTAGTTGTCAAGTTGTTACGGTTAGGATCGTGGAAGAACTTTATGTTTACAAAATTGAGGAAAAATCCAAACTGTTCAACGAGAAGGCTATTCGAATCGAGAAATGGCGAGAAATATTGAAATATTAACGCTTACCTGAAAAACATCGGAGACTATGGTACTAATCGAAAAGATCGCATTGCAAAGGCTACAACGTGAAGGAAACGTCGTGCGATTTGGCGGATGGCGTCCAATTCTTGTGGTGTAGCTAAGCAAATTAGGGATAAAGTCTGAGGGCATGCTTTCATACAAATCATCTAAAGGTTAATAAAGAAACGTATGCAATTGAAAAGAAAAAATTGTACAAAAAACTCCTACTGCTGCAGCATCATAAGCAAGTCCGATTAGAATCTTCTCGCAATCATCGTGAATGGTTAAATGAGTGGAAAATAGTTGCCCTCAGTGATGAAAAAAAGTTTAATTTGGACGGACCCGATGGCTTCCGGTATTATTTTCACGATTTGAGGCTAGCAGAACGATTTTTATCACGTCGTCATAGCCCAGCTAGATCAGTAATAGTTCGGGATGCGATTTCAACTCGAGAATCAGTGAGACTAGAAATTCTGGAAGAAAGACGGACTGTTCAAAAATACATGAAGTTCCTCCAGAGACAAATCGCTAATATTGACTTGGTGCATCCCGATAACGAATGGACATTTCAACATTATAATGCGCTAATTCACACAGCCAGAATAATCAATCAACACATGAATCAACGACAACAGTATCAATGATATGGAACGGCCTGCCCTTTCCTTAGACATGAATATTATAGAAAACTTATGGGGATGGATGATGAGACAAGTTTACGGCGACAGAAGACGATTTAACACTAGGGAAGAATTAACGTTTGCCATAAGAACCACTTGGAAAACAATTCTCATGATTTTGTTAAATAATTTATTTACTTCGTCGCCTCATCGCGTGTTAATAGTTATTGAGAAGCGATGAGATCTTACTCATTATTAAAAACAAAGAATAACTGCTTTGTTTCAGTTTCTTGTTGTTGTTTTTTTTGTGTGTGTGTGTGTGAAAGTAATCAATTGTCGCTTTGAGAATTACCATCAGAGTGAAAAGAAATCATCAGAAATTGGTTTTTGAAATCGTTAAGGCAAACTGGTGGCTAGATTTGCCAAAACGACCTAATTTAACTGTTTTTGTAGTCATCTCTAGTGTTGCGTCAATTGCGGAACGAGAATAATCAAATGTCGGGCACTGTATACAGCAATCCTTTTTTCTTTAGTTTTAATACGCTTTATCAATGATATAGCGCTTGCGTTATCGTAAAAGAAACAAACACAACAGACGCCCACACGTATTTCCTTACAAAGCAGTACGTCTAATCTAATAAGCTATCATCGACAAAGGCATCGGGCGGATTACGTTAGGTTAAATTTCTATTGCAAATATTTATGGTTCCTTCCACGCGATGCCCCTGCTAGATAGCTTCTATATACGGTAGGCACATATGTATACCTAATATATGTATAGGAGCACATACATTTGTGTGTATGTACGTATTTGCATGACAGTCAGTGTAGGTTGACGTAGGCACGTCTTCATTTTGTTATTCCACGCTGGTACCAACTCAGAAGGAGGATTTAAGGCGCAAGGATTAGGTTTTGACATTCGCGAAGTAGACGCGAAAAGCGAGCTTGACGTGTTTAGATTAGACATTTCGACGAACATCTGAAGGAAAAATATACGTACATGGAAAAGTAATCCTTAATATCCCTAAACGTACCGTGTCTATTTCTGACGTAGGCGTCCTCGATCTGAATCTGAAACCATCTAATATTTCGTAATTAGCTAAAGTAATGCTTACGCGGAAGATATTTAATTCTTTAGCATCTTAGAAGCTGTATATTATCCGAGCTTTCCTACAATTAAAATCGGTACGAGGGTATAAGTCAATTAAGAACTTCAAGAAAGGAACACAAATTTAATGAATAGAGGGAAGGAACAGCTACATTACTCAGGTCTTTGTGAATAGGATGAGGCGGATACGTGTTTTTTCCGCGCACAATATTACAACATAATGCCCCAATATTTTGATCTCATCCATCCTCGCCGTAAACAAATTTGAATTCAATGTATTCCCAATTGTTCAATCCGGTTGTTCACGATGTTGGCCGGATGTGGACGAACATTATCATCCATTAAAATGGACCCTTCAACCCAAGCAAAATCGGTCTGAAAATTTCACCCAGAAACTTTCTCGAACAAATTGTGACTGTTCTAGGTTCACGCCAAATCAAAATACGCCTATTGCCTGAATTTAGGGCCAATCCTGTATTCGTCACAAAACGATACTTGTGCCCGGTCATCGTGATTCCGATTTATATATTGCTCAGGCCATATTCTTCGCGACCTTTTAAAAGAGGACAGTTAGTAGAAAGCATAGGGACCTTCGAGGATACGTAACAACGTTGCGAAGACGATTTCTTATTGTTTGAGCTGATACTACTCTTCCCGCAACAGCGTTGGGTCCTTGTCCTCGTCTTCTCTGAACATTCTCCAGTTTCTAGGCTCAAACGCGAAATCACATTTTGGTTAACTGCAAAAGCTTCAGCAACAGCTCGCTGTTTCCGTCCACCTTCCAATTGACCTATCGCCCTCCAAGCTTGTGGATGAGGCAAATAGCGTTGCCTTTCCGTTACTATCCGTAATTACAGTTAGAAATTTGCTATGATACGTTAAATGGTGAAACCTAGTAGACTGTAATCGAGATCGCTCGGATACGCGTTTGTACACTCTCAAGCTGTAGCGGTTCACGCAGGCACTGCCCTGAAGCACCGTACAAGATGAAACTTTAAAAACGTTATAGTTGCGATATAAAAATATTTTTATTCTATTGTTATTTTTCTAATTATCCTCTAATCCTTCTGAACAGTGTACTTCGTAGTTTAAAAGTCGTTCAAGTTACGCGATTAAATTAAACATTTTACACCCTCCATCATACTAATTCTAACGTAACGGATACATATGTACGTCAGTTGGCCATCTTTTACGATCTCATTTCGAAATTGAATACAATCGCGAACTTGGCTATTGAACCGTTTCTGACTCCTAGACAAACTGCAATAAAAACCGCCGACCAACTCCGACGTTATCCATGAATAGTAATGAACAGCATCCGGAATAAGTCCCGCACGACGGAATAGATGTAACGCGGACGGCTTGCAAACGCTAAAAAGTCCTATTTAACGGCGCTATATAGAGCGCTCGATTTAATGGACGTTATTTATGCCGGTAATTAGAAATTTGAAAGTTCAAGCGTTGGATTCGCATGTATTTGTGAATCTGAAGTTCCATATGTGAAAGAAAAAATGCAAATTTAGGAATACACGCCAATGGTGAGAAGCGTAAGCTTCTTTTCTTGCGTACAGTGACGGTCAGACGGACTACGTAAGGTACGAAGCTTGTATTTAGTTCGGGAAAGTTTATTGTTCTTCGGGAAGAATCGGGAATTGCCACTTACTTTTATCAAATATTTAAAGATTTAAAGAACCACTCTCAAGTTCCACGACAGCAATAAAGACAACCAGTTTGCAAGTGTAATGACGCTTGCTTGATGAGACATCAGCGATAAGTCCTACTTACGCATGCGCTGCTTCAGCAGCATCTCGAGCAAGGACTGTAAATACGAGCATAAGAGATCAAGAGGTAAATGAAGAAAAATCAGCAACAACAAGTTAACAAATTATCCTCTATTACTGACCAACGTATATTATTTTTAACCAGCCGTTACATAACATTCCCTCCTTAAGATTATCGCGAACCAGTACATCCCCAACAACCGGGTATTTACCTTCCCTGGCGTTGTTGGAAGTTATCCGCATGCAATGCGTACACCTCATTATTTTTAATGAACTTTGGAATGGACCAACGAGCCGATGTAATGCACGGTAGATTCGGACGGAAGACGATTAAACGATTTATGGGACGCAAGAGGGCGAGGGTAGAGGCGAGACGTTTTATTCGCATCGGTCGGATTAGTTTCTCGCGGTGTCGAAAAAATCTCACGACTGCGCCGCTAGATAACGCTAGAATCGGTGCTAATCGTAACGGATAGCATACAGCCATGTATGGTGTAGAATTTTACGGTTGGAAATTGAATTTTTATCCGCGCTAATCCTTAACAGTCGACGGTGGACAAGTTTCGTTGGGCCGCGGAAATTGGTAATTCGCTTTTCGTAATGCTTTTGTTGAATATTGATTCCAACCAAAGTGGTTTTATAAGAGACTGGCGATAGTTCACATTTCCCAGCGTGGATTTTGAAGCATCTCATATGTTGAGGAAGGTCATCGTCCTTATCTACATTTGAATCTTGAACATTGAAAGCTTCTCTTTCTAGAGCTACTGTCATTGTTTGTTTTTTGTTTATTTTAATGTTTTCAATGTTTTACGCATTAAGTTAACTTAATTTTTGCTGATTTTAGAATGACGTTTACCGCTGAAGAATACGCTTTTTTTCTAGAGTGAGCATCACTGCAGTGGCCCACATTATCAAAATAATTCATTCAATATTCAGTGCAATCAAACATGCGGCAATTTTATAAAAACAATTCATTTGAGGTATTAGTTAATTAGAAAATGTTGAAAAAAATATCGAAGATTTTCTCAAATATTCTTTTACTTAAAAAAAATTTTTTTAGGCAACCCGTTTCGTATTTAACAAATACATCCTCGGACCAAGAGTTCATATTAGGTCAAGAATCTAGAAAGGCAAATAGTGCAACTGCGTAACACTTCACCATACGTAACTTGCACAGTTGTATCTATTGAGGATTTCACGCCTTCAAAAAATTTTTATTAAGTTGGAGACTTTGCTTTTGAACCCTTTGCCATCAGAAATACGCTGCGTTTGTCTTCAGTCCATCACTTATTCGACTTCTAAGGTCCTATTTGTCCAACAGAAGCCACTAATGGATTCAAATCTTTCGAGTTTAGGTTCGAATTTGGGTCCATTATTATTCCCATCTTTACGCTACACGCTTCACTGGCTTCTGCAGCTTGCCCTGTTCTAACCTACGCTGATCATTTAAAAATACTTGTACCTATTAAGAACTGGAATTACGTTATTGAGCTACAGCCTGATTCACCGACTGGTTTGCCTCTTCCAAGGCGCTGGTCAATGTTCATTCACAAGGAAATTTAACACAATTCCTTCCACTTCTCCATCAACAACCGAGCACATTTGAGAGTTAATGAATTTTGTGATCTTCAATCGGGGATTTTATTCGGTCGAAAGCATCAAGCGGAAGTTTAATTCAGAAGCCCGGATATTTGATATTTGATGTCAGGGCATTATTCCTAATCCGACCTTGTGTTTATAACTTGTTCAACAAGTTATAGAAATTGTCAAATTGACAGATACAAATTGATATTTCATTTTAATTATGACTTAAACATCATTTTGACCATTTGAACACAAAACTTAATCTCGAATTAAGTCAATATATCAGTTGGAATGTTCCTTCCTTGTGAATTATGTCGCATTCCGCACTTAATTGATGATTAAAATTTTTTCGTGGTAATTAGTGACATCACAAAATTAAGCTGAGATGCACATCCTAATCCGAGATTAAATTTTAAGTTATGTTGGTGCAACTGATAATTATTATTGAATATACGTATATCAAATTTATGTTAAAATGCGTGTAATGCAGCAAAAAGAAAAAATAGTTGATATCAAATGTTATGTAGAGATTAGCTTAGTTCACGATTAAAAAGTGTTCTGTAAACCGACTTCTGTCATTTGGCTTGCAACATCAAAGGACTACAAAAACGTCTGCGTGTGTATAACCTGACAATTTCATAGTTTCCGGTGTAAGTGCTGCATTAAAAGTATCCCTTTTAAACTTTCCCCTTTCTTCAAAGTTATCAGAATTCCTTTAATTTTCCAGCAATATTACTTCCTATGACGCAGTACCTTTAAAGAGAAAAATACGAATTTTTACGATTTCCTACTGAAATTCCCAACCGTATTTCGTCTTTTTATATCTTGTTACTTAGACCGGGAATACAGTTACAACCTGCAGCGGCATTACACATCGGGTAAGCAAGCATCCGCTGCTGGGGGCAAAATGGCTTTCGTACCGGGCGAAAACTTCGTTTCCAACGAACGATATTGGATATGGAGTGGTATGGGCATCGCTTCCGCTATTAAGCATTTTCCGGTTTAGAGACGGTTATTTTCTATTCGTATTTAATTCCTGCATGTTGACAGTTGAGAGGACGAAATCGAACGTTGGCGTGGGAAACGTTCATTGCAGGTTTCGTACATTGGAAAACGATCGTCGCGTTTTGATGTTCCGATTTCAAGGTTTGAAATCGTAAATGGAACGTCGACTACAATGTAATTATGCTGTATACGTGTATCGTAAAGTGCGAAAGGTTCTAAACACAGAAGCGCGGTCGGTGTTACGTGACATTCATACCTAGTTAAATAATCGCGCGTGTTAATTCGGTTTTTAATCCTGTATAGATGCACAATGATCGAAAGGAGACAATCACATTTTAACAATCGAAATACGCTATGAATAAAGATGGTGAATTTTATTGGCACGCAGTGGCGCAGGCCGTACAAGCCCGGCGAACGTTACATGTTTATCTGTTAGGTGTCCAAAGTTTTTTTTTTTAGTATGTGGAAAAGGTTGCTGCTACGTATGTCCAGAGTAGTTTAAGCGCGTAACGTTACTTTACACGTGTGTTGGTTGGTTCCTACTCGCAAACTCGGTAATTCGTGCATCGGATCTGGCGAATTTTCGGTTTTCTTGTAAATTCGGAAAATTAATGTTAATTAATTTTAGCAAATTTGTAACTTGTTTACACATAAAATGATTTATTCCTTACTTTGTCTTTTATTGCTTCTGATAGAATTGATGATAAGGAAAGGAAGATATCTACGTCGTCGGTATTCGCCTATTCTTTGCAGATGCGTCGGTCACCAGTAGATGGCGCCGATGTCCGACTTCCAGAATACCGTATTTTCTAACTGACCATATGTCTCTTATAGTCCGTTTCACTTTATCTTAATCTGACTATTGAGCAGGTAAAACATTATTAGCTTATCGCATTGCTTGTTTACACAAACGTAATTACCTGCTCAGTTAGATTAAAATAAAGTGAAACGGACTATACCTCGTGAAGTTTTCGAATTAATTTTACTAATTATTAAATTAATGTGAACAGTGAATGGTGATGCTTGTGCGTTCATTAACAAATCAACCTGTCTAAAGTTTGTCGGAAATAAAAGAGGTAAGTATTCATAAGAAAAATAATTGTTTTATTTACAATAGAAAATAATCAGAAACGAGCTTTAGAGAAATGAAATCAAACATAAGAATAAACAAACGTAACAATAAAAAAGAATCCAAGGATTGGGCACATACACGTTGCCATCCAGAAGAAATACATAGGTTTTTCCAAAAGTTTGTTCACGTAAACGTATTTACATTCTGTTTAAGCATTCGCCAATATGATTCAAGGAATGAAATAAAAAGTTATTATCTTAATAATAAATTGTCTCCTTCTTTCAGTAAAAGTTCTTTGAATCTGTAACGGGCAGCGGTTCGTTACAAGTTGACTAATAAGCAGCTATGTGCCATGTCAGAAGAAAAATAATTCAATTTTAAGGTATAAATATTATACAAAATGTTTTAATTAACGAACGATAACAGCTTATGGGCCCAGATGAACTCTTCAAAATAAACAACCAAACCGGACATTTGTTAATGTATTCTGTTAAAATAAACCCTCTTTGAAGAAGTTTAAAATGGCGCGAAATACGATGATGAATTAGCCACTTTAAACACCCGTAATTTCAATAATTACAAGTTCACAGTAAAGCGTTTACTACAAGAAAGACAGGTAAACATAGCTTTAGAAAAAAAATTGAATGATTTTGTAGATGCGAAAGAAAAAGAGGACTTTTTAATAAAGGACGCTAAGGCAATAGGAGGAACCATTGTGCGATGTGTAACGGACGAACATCTAGATCTTGTTGCTTCGTTGAAAGTAGCAACCGAGCCAACCACATTGACATGGCTCTGTGATAAATAAATGTACGTGAGAACCATAGGGAATAGTTCAGTTGAGCGGCTCGAAATGAATGCTTTACGCCATCCCTAAGTAAAATAGATGAAACATTAGAAATACGCCCGCACTAGCCTATTCCGCCACTAACCTATTCATGACTCAAATGAGCTTCTACATACATGAATTTAAAAACAGCAAAAGGCGGACCCGCACTATCGCCAAATTAGGTGCACTTTTCGCAGAAGCGCGCTGATAAGTCGTATTATCATGAGCGTCTGTGCGCATAATGAATTACCTAAATTCATTATCGGTTTATTAAATAGTTCCATCATATTTATTTCTTTAGATACGATTTTTGATAGGCGTTATTACATCCTCGCCATATTCCCCCCTTTTCCCGCTGCGCGAAACAATGTTCCGTGCAAGCAGCGGAATTAATCTTCTCGACCACCGAAAGGTCTTCGCCGCAAGAGATCCGCCCCCGATTCCGAGGAGGTCCGCGCGAGGTTCGAATTGATTTTCAGGTCCCCGGGATCCCGGAATAGACGAGAATTTTACGAGATGGGCGGCTGGAACCGCTCTCCGTATTAATTCGTACATAATTAATGCGTAATATTTACATAATTAATACGATTAGCCGCGTTATTAATGCTTTCTTTGTACCGCATAGGAATGAAACTAGGCGCATAATAAATGCGCGTATAAGCGCCCGATGTTCAACAAGCGCGCTTGATAGTTGTGATATGCCTAATTCGGGCATTTCGGGGATTTCGTCCCTGTACTTCGTACCTTATCCAAAGCCGCAAAACCGTTAGCGAGGAAGGCGGTTGGTTATTGTTAGACGCCCATGAGCCGAACCATAGAGCCATAAAAAGCAAAACAAAAATGTTATTCCAAAGTATAATGGGCCGAAAATGATTTCATTAGAAAATATGCAACCGTGTACAATGAGATAAGAAAATAGCAAAAGATCTAGACGCAACAAAGAACATTATTCCACTAGAACAACCAACTCTAATTAAACTTTTCCTCAATGAATACGCCCTTCGATTCCCTTCGAAAAGTTTTGCCAACGAACAGCGACCTATTAATCCCTCAATTTAAAGCGAGCTTGGTCAGAATTCCAGCTTTAGCGGATTTAACGTCCCGCAATGCGCGCAAGGCCCTAAAACATTGGAAAATATTTTTTTGCCTTGGCCAAGCAAGCGTCCCCGGCGAACACCGCCAACAAATTAGTGTCGTCGTGATTAGGGCACTAGCGCTTCGTCATATTCAGCTGACGATCGGAACGGGCTGATGATGACTTTTTTCCGTACGGATCCGTAAAATAGAGCCGGTAGTGTTTGCCGAAGGCTTGTCGACGATTCTACGCCTCCATAGCTGCGTAAAAACCGTTAACGACCGCAGAAATGGGAGGATACTAAAAGAATGATGAAAATACGCGATGGAACGGTGATCAGTGGATATTTGGAAGTTTTGAAATTGGTGCGGTTCCCTATTTTGCGTCACGCTGTTAATGAAACGGGTAATTAATATGAATTTCGCGCAGATGTGCGATAATTATGCCTAATTGTACACACGGGGAACTCTCCCGACGAAGCAATCTGGCAACAAATTGACGTTTTTACAATAAACGCTTCGGTGGCACGATGATAGAAAAGCGGAAAATGTATTCTTTTGATATAGCAACGTCTTTCCCTAAAAATAACTCTCACCAAACATAAAAGCTTCAGAGTTTCTCTTAAATTCCGTAATTTTTTGGTGGCATCGAAGTGAGCGTAAGCGTCTGGTAACCTCGACGACGACGCCCTCTAGATGCATGCGCAGGTAACTGACGATCGACCGCATCGTCGCTCACTTCATATACATTATAATCTCGAGCCTTTTATCGATGCTCCAGTCTTCCGTAACGCCATACCATCATTACCATCACGATCGGGACCGTTCTGGTCTTAGGCAATGCATGCTAAAGCCTTAATTTCGAGTCGATGATGAAGCGAAAGGGACGCGCTCGTCGAGCGGAGAGGTTTCCAACTTTTCGGTTCGTTCGCGTTCCTTAACGGGCCGTTAATTTAGTCGTGGAAAGTTTTGGGAGACGTCCACGACGCAAACACGATCGTCTAATATCTTTCGGAACGTCGTATTAACGCC
Organism: Oryctes rhinoceros; assembly: GCA_020654165.1. Classification (NCBI taxonomy): domain Eukaryota; kingdom Metazoa; phylum Arthropoda; class Insecta; order Coleoptera; family Scarabaeidae; genus Oryctes; species Oryctes rhinoceros. The sequence continues at coordinate 4,891,656 of JAIOKQ010000119.1, forward strand.
GATGGCGGGGTTTCTCTTCGAAATTTTCGTGGATGGTCGCGTGTAGGCAGTAAAGTTTCACGTTTCACGATGTCTTGCTTTAATGGTTTAATTTTGGGAATAGAAGATTTGTCCCGCATGTTCGTGTATGTTATTGGTGTTCGTTAGCCTTTTATTTTTAAGATGCGGAATATTATGAGTTTGGCGTTTTTTTTCCTTATTTCTCTTCAATATCTCATAAAACATGAAAAATCGAGAAGGACTATTAGCTGGCCAGAATTAACATATTAAACAATTGCACCGGAAAAACATATGAAAACCGATACATTAATTGAATATGATGTGTTGCCCAAAAGAAACGGGTCAGGAAAGTTTAAAATTAATCGTACAACGTCATCATTCACCCCCCATCGCGTTGAAATTTCCGCGGTTATTACGTTTGCTCCCATCGAATGCGATTTTCAGCAATTATTTCGACGACCACAAGTGTAGAGATTAGAAATTTCATTTGCAGCGAAGGCGGAGAGAAACTGCCGTACCCGAAACCCGACGCACGGTAATTAGTTTGCCGACCGTCGACCGCAGTATGTGGAAGAGATCGACCGTCTAGAGTTTCCCGGGGACTCCCGAGCTTCCTTACCTGCCGCCTCGCACCACCGCCAAACGGGGTGCCCTAATGAAGACGCCTTTAATTAAACGTCGTCCGTCTCTCGTGCGCGCGCGAGATCGAACAGGAGCCGTCGCCAACGCCCACGATTTCAAATGTTTGCGTTCGCGTATCGATGTACGCATCGTTATTAGGGTTGTTTGGGGATCTCCCGGCTGGGAGTCCGACGTTCCGGCGAGTTAAAGTTTGTTATCAATTAATAGTTTCCGGCGTTTCGGTTTAATTTCGACGGTAGTTCGGTGCATTGTCCCTAGGAATTTCTGCTAATAGACCGCGGACACCGCTAGCAATTGCCACAAATTTGCTTTTCCCAAATATCGTGGTGCTGAGGTCATATTTTTTTGCTTTGACAAATTGACAAGTAAAATTCAAAGGGTAAAGGTGGGCTGAATCGCACTGTTTGCAATGAAGAAGCAAATTTACAAATGCTGGAAAGTAGTCGAATACCTGGACAATTCGAATGTTCCGTTACGAACTGGTAGCATGCCTTGAAAATTTAAGTGAACTTGTGAAATTTTGTGTGGAAGTTGGCTGATTTTCATCCGCTGTGTATTAACTCAATATTATAAAATATTGAGTTAATTTTAGTGAGAGATATGACTATCGAAACAATCGACACGGATCGAATACCTTCAAATTTGCTTAATACCGCTCTCCAGAAAGGATGGGTAGTACAATTCTTCAAGACACGCCCTGCATACTATACACATCACAGTTAGTTCCACAACTTTACGAAAAAAAAAGTTCGCTACAGCTCTTATAATAATATCTTTTATAACCGCAACAACATCTCGCAACTCTACCCGAACACCCCACAAAGGAAGAGCTCTCCGCTGAACTGTCTAACTTTTCGAGACTTTCACATTACGAATTCCACAATCTCACTCACCCTCGCGTGAGACTTTTCACGTTTAAAAGGGATGCACAACACATATGTGCGAAACAACGAAAACCTCCTCCGCTTCGCCGGGTTCTTCCGCAATCCACCGTACGGACGCTAGGTACCTTGTTCGCATCGTTTCAATTGATGCTAACGTTACATATGTACATATATACGTTTTAAATACGCACGTACGAACTAGTCAAAAGTGTGCGCGCACTTTTAACTCGGATACATGCATGAAAACCGATAACATTACGCGGCACGTTGCCGGCTGTTGTTTCTTTGTCTCAATAATAATAATAATAGCAATGATAATGTTAAAAATGGCTCGGTGGTCAAGTGGTAAGAGGGCCAGCGCCTGACTGGGCACTGAGTTAAAGCCAATGCGTTCGAGTCCCGCTAGAATCGACAAATTTTCTTAGTGGGTCCGGTACACTCGCGAGTCACCATTCGCATTTGGAGTTACAATTAACTGCGCTTCACCCTTTACGGCGAGGGGGTGACAGGAGCAAGGCCATGTAACACGCACAACTTACACATTAAAAGGCTCCTGAGGTCAAGTTAAAAAAAACGTGTACACCACGTTGGGCCGTCACCACACTTAAACAAATAATAATAATAAGATGCAAATGCAAAACGACGGCTCATCACTGCACATTTATGGATGACGTAGAAACACATATGGATGAGGGTATCTAACAAAAATGCTATAATCGCATGATTTGCGTGCGATCAGAGATTTCTGACGATTACTCGTAACAATGCTGACGATGACGGGTACACAGAAACATGTCCGTTGGTTAGCGTTTATTCGCCTCACATTTTGATTTAACGTATGTCTAATGGAAAATCTCTAAAGCTTATTTCGCTTCTCACGATGTAAGTTAATAAATAGGTATTTGCAATATCAACGATCTATTTGACAAACATAGTCTTGTTAAATGATTTCCTTTTTTTTTTGTTTAACAAAACGAAGTCAACGAACACGATTTATTGAAGCCAGCGCATTATTTGTTTCATTATAAACAATAGATTTATCGAATATCGAATCGTCGGAAAGCTCGCCATCACTTTTAATCTCCGCATGCTGCGCCGACAGGTCAATTGATAATCGGCAATCCGTTGCATTTTACGCCAAAAAAAGCATATTTAAATAACTGCCGGTTATAAAGTTCGTCCTTCCGCATGATTACTTCGACCACGTCTGATCACGCACGAATTCGATGCACGTTTATCGACCATCGTGACAACACTACCAACCACGCGGATCCTCCGTGCCCCGTGGAATTTGTATCAACATTCATGTGGAATTAATTTCGTGGCGTTTTGGAAAAGAAAATATACCCTTGTTGTTCACGCCAAATTGAAACGCACATATTATATGGATTTAGGGCGAATCTGCGAATTCGTCAGAAAGCAATACTTGTGTCCAGTCACGGTGGTTCCAATATCTACGTTGCGCAGCCCATATCCTTCTCGATCTTTTATGAAGAGAAATCAGTGGAACGCATGCTAGCGGTCTTCGAGCGTACACGATGCTGGGCGTCCTCGTCATCGTCTTGCCTGAACATCTCCGGTTCTGCAAACGTGAAATCACACTTCGGCTAACTGCAAAAACTTCAGCAACAGCTTGCCATCTACGTCCACCTTCCAATTGACCTACCGCCCTCCGAGGCTGTGCATGAGTAAAATCGCGTTGCCTTTCCATTACCACCCGTAATTATAGTTAAAAATTTGCTATGATTGAAAATGGTAAAGTCGAGATCGCTCGGACGCGGGCTTGTATACCCTCAAGCTGTGACGGTTCACGCAGACGCTGCACTGAAGCGCTGTACAAGTTGGAACTTGTCGATGTATCCTGTTTCTTGTTTAAAAACGTCATACATACGTTTTGAGCGGTATAATTTTCTTGAATCCAGAGTTGCAATTTATTTATATTTACATTTTATTAATATTTAATTTATTATACACTCCGCCAAAAAAGTATCGCATAAACTAAAAAAGGACATTTATAAACCAAGATATTTTTATACGTTCACAAAAAGTTTGCCTCGTGTATGTGAACTATAAAAACACTAACAAAATCATGGAACATAGCTTTTTTACTTTTTTTTTCTAAAAGAACACATTTAGAAGAATGCATATGTGTAAGGTTCGTTCAGTTGTTCATTGAAAGTCTTCCTATACGGACAAATTTTAAAGTGCGAAGTCAGAGTTCTGTACCGACGCTTTTAAAACTAAAACGAGCAATTTAACTTCAGAACAAGTGGCTGCTGTAGTTGCTTTAATCGAAGATGGACGATCTCAAGCATACGTTGCTAATTTGATGAACATCGATCAGTCAAGTGTTTCTAGAGCCGTAGCTAGATATAGGGAAACAGGCAATTACAGTAGAAGACCTGTACCAGGTCGTCCAAGATGTTCTACTCGCCAAGATGACCGCTATTTACTACTACAAGCATTACGTCGAAGACATGTAACTGCGAGACAATTGCAGAACGACTTGGCTAGAGTCAGAAATACTCGTGTGAGTACTCAAACTATTCGGAATAGGTTACGACAGAGTGGATTAAGAGCTAGAGTAGCTGTAACGGCCCCTCGTCTCACTAGGAACCACCGAGTGGCTCGCTTAAGGTTTGCCAGAGAACATGTAAATTGGAACATTAATGACTGGACCAATGTACTCTTCACAGATGAGTCAAGATTTGGTCTTTACACCTCAGATAGGCGTACCTCAGTGTACAGACGAGACGGTGAGCGCTATTCGCAGTGTAATATCAGACCTAGACCTAATTTCGCTGGTGGCTCTATTATGGTTTGGGGAGGCATCTGTTTAACAGGTCGTACAGAGTTAGTACTAGTAGACAGAGGTACACTGACTGCCCGCAGGTATATAACGGACATTTTAGAAGAACATGTAGTACCATATGCGCCAATTATGGGAAACGAATTCATGTTAATGCACGATAATGCACGACCGCATGTTGCAATAATCGTCAGGATATACCTTAACGATGTTGGTATTCCAGTTTTAGATTGGCCTGCGGTAAGTCCGGACATGAACCCAAAATGTTGCCCCAGCGGACCTGCATGGACTAGAAAATGCTCTCCGTGACGAGTGGGAGAATTTGGATCAGGCTTATATACGGAGGTTAATCGAATCTCTGCCAAACCGTATGCGAGCGGTCGTAAGAGCCGGAGGTGGCGATATTCAGTATTAAAAGCTACTGTCATGACATTTTCCTTTCCAAAATTATAATTTCTTGTTTTAATAAAAATCTCAAGTATGAGTTCTTGTTTTTATTCGGCTTGTATTTTATTTAAACAATCATAGAAATTATATCTTAGAGCGCATTAAAGTATATTGACAACTTTATGCTACGAACAAAGATTATGCGATACTTTTATGATTCAAAACTAAATTATGCGATACTTTTTTGGCGGAGTGTATTTTATTTATGTTAAAAAATAAATTAAATTATTTATTTAATTTATTTTTTATTTATTTATTTAATTTGCATTCGACGATGCAAAAAAGGCCGTTTCCAACAATCGCTCTACCGCGTTTATAACAAATTCACACGCGTTGCTAACGGTAGGTCAACTAATTCAAATACATCCTGTATACGTGCAATTAAAGCTCCATCCTAGCTTATTCATCTACAAGAGTTTTCTTAAGCGATCGATCCCCCTACAATTACAACGCGAATGCATGTGACAAACATCGTTAATGATATATGAGTATTGGAGTTGCGGCGGGTTCCGTCTCACCGTTTTGTGAATCCGTCGCGGTAACAACATACGACAATTACAATGCCAATAACAACAAACGACCGAACATATATCGCGCGTCTGTACGTACGTACATGTGTACATAACTCGGGGGTTATGGCCGAAGCCCCCTCTATTATTGATATATGGCTAACTGAAGCGTGGCGGTATTGAGAGCTCCACCGTGTTCACGTTGTAGAAATATGAAGCCGTACGTATGTACGTTTGTCAGTTCGAATACGACAGGGAATTAGTAATTGATCGTATTTTTAAATTGTACGTACGCATCGCACCGCACCAGAAACGGTTACAGCTACATACGAGGGGTGTTCAATTGAAGTATAACGATCTAATGCATGGGCTTCGATGGCTTCAGCAAGACCAAGGAAATACGACTAAGTATTATCTTTATGCTGACGATACACAGATCTATTCCTCTATTAAGTGTCACCTTTTATGCTGGGGATTCGCATGAAACTGTTGTTCACATAAACAATGATCTTCAAGTGCTTGTTGAAGCATCGCCGCGCAGCGGCTATTCTCATAGAAATGATAAGAAATTAGATAACCTCGTCACATAGATGATCTCATCCATACGTTCTTTGTTCGATCTCAACAACGTGTTGATGAATTAGCTGCGCCGCAACGTTAGCATCTAGCGACTTTTAGCAGAAATTGGCTTCAAGCATATCAAATGTGGCATTACGATACAAGTTGGGCGAACGGGCAAATACATCTATTTATGTACCATATTACCGATATTGAATTTAAAAATTTGTGCTTTGAAAAGGGTAAATCTAATTTTAATCAGTCCAATTTAATGAAATCTCTTAACGTCGCGAATGCGACTAACTAGCGTCTTGCAATTTCGTCTAGAGCAGTTAACGAATTACATTCCATTTATAACATTTCTAAATTACCAACGGGAAAGCAAACTTATCCGCCGCTTTCTTTGCCGATCTCGGCGCTACCAAAGCCGCAAGCAATAACATCAAAAATTAATCAACGAAATGTATTTCTAAACGCAGCAAGCGGAGAACCACTATAACAATTACACACCGGGCGGGTATCTCGGCTTCGTTATTTTTAAGATCTCGTTTGAAAGTTAATCGCTTCACGTGCTCCCCTTAAGCGAAAATGCGATCAATCCTCATGGCGAGGTATTCGAGTTCCAACTGAATGAAATACATTTAAGTAGAGTCTATTCCTTGCTATTACGTTAGACAAAAAAAGAAAAACTAAACTGGTTGGCTTGAGCTCAATCATTGAGTTTGGTTTCTCGCTTGTCTTGCTTTTTATTTTCTAAGCGCATACCTCTCAGAATATGTCTTTTTCGGGGAAATAAGCTTTCGTTTAGGGTGCCACATTACACCTTTGTACGGCTACGTTAAGAGGTCTCATTTCAATACACAAATGACGTAGAAATGGCGTGCGCGTTCTAGGACGCCCTTCTGTTTATGAACATTAGCCGTGACAGGGAGTTGTCGGTCGTCATTAGGAGACACGAAAGAATAATATTTGTGCCGAATCTATTAACCTAAAACGCTGCTACGACGAAGAAAGGATAATTTATAACGCAACTAAGTCGACTATTTACGTCGATCAAGAGTGAATGGACATTACCGGTCTTTATTGACGAGAAATTAATGACGTGGCTAATTTTGGAACGTGAATTAACGATTTCTTTTCACTTCACGTGAAATATGACAAGGTGACATTTTTAAAAATATTTTTAAATCGCCCTATTGGAGAATGCCAGAATGTAGCAGGTTAATGGGCCAAATCTTCAACCTGACACTCTTTGATTTTTACGAACTAGAAAGAAAATAGAAAGAAAAAAGAAATGGTGATCCGCAACAGATATTAGATTAGATGTCTCAACATTGTTTTATTTTATTAAAATAGTTCCTTTCGAAACGGTAACGGCAATGCCAGCTCCTTCGTCGTGATTATTCAAAAATATTCAATCTTGCATCCTCGAGGATGTCTTCTAAAGCTGATCCAAGAGCCTTTGGACTCCTTTGGGAACGACCTCTTTCGCAATCGTTCCTAAGGCGGTCCATGTTCTGCAACTAATTCCTCTCTTCTAATAAAACCTTAGCGGCAATACGTGAACGGACTTGACGCCATGTGTTATATGTGCTGGTAACCATATAACGCGGGAATTTTTACATCTTCCCTGAATTCCAGACCCAAATCGAAACCATCACCAACGCTCACGTTAAACGATCTTCCGCTCAAATATGAAAGAACCAACCATATTAACTCTTTCCTGAAAGTAATCCGATTCATTTTGAAAGCGATGCCGCCGCACCAAACGATATCGACCCGACGGTCTCTTTCCGCTTCGAAGGCATCCCGAATTGCATCCGACAACCAGAGCAATTGGAGGTCGGCAGATGACCCTGATCTGAACCCAACCGGTTCACGAAGTAAATAAAACTTTCAGGTTGACCATTTCTTTTCACGGCTTCAGGGATCGTGGAGCAAAGACTGATCGGCCTGGCGAAAACGAGCGCTCACGGTTAGACTTTGGAATGGTGACGATTACAAAGAAATGGAAAACGAAGAACGAGTATTCCTTTAATGATCCAAGATCCGCATCGCATTCTCTGAAAGGACTTTCAGAACATGGCATCTCCTCCATGGTATTTAGATCTTACTGAATAAAAAAAAAAGAAAAAAAAGAAAAACAAAACTAATCGTAGTATGAATAATTTACTTGAAAGAGTTGAATACAATACAATTTATTTTCCAGCAATGCTGCAATGCTGCAATGCTGCAATTTTAAGAAGCAATAGAGTATTTCAATCCATGAACATGCTTTTACCCATCCTTTGAAAGCACAGGTGTTCCACTTAAAAACGGACGAGAACGCTAATAAAAAAACCGCATGCGAAGTTGCCCGTTCGTCGTTATTAATGGCGCGGTAGACCGGCCGTTTAAAACGACTCCACTCGTACCTACCGAATGAAATAAATTAACCTCCTGAAAAACGTGGACAACGCCTAATTCGAGAAGCTGTGGGTACTAAAAGATTTCACGAGAAAGAGAAGGTAGAGAAACAGAGAGGTGGAAGAGACGCTAAAATTTCCTCTAATTCTGTCCATGTAAATGCTTATAAAAGTAGATTTACGGGCGAAGCCGTAGGACGGGAGGACGAACTATTATGGACAGGATGAGATCCGGGCGCTTCCTCTTCGGGAGATATTTCATCGTAAAAGTAATGGAGACTCGTAAGGACCGTCAAAGGGAAATGGGAAAGAAGCTCGAAAGACAAATTTGCAAACTGTTGCAGAAGAAGACGGATGTTATCCTGCGGGGGAAGGCGCTCAAGCGATCCGAAGCAAACGTATTCATTTTTTTTGCTTTAACCCCTTCGCTACTGATGGATCGTATACGTCCCAACAGGATTTGGTTCCAAAAGTAGGCATTGTATATTTATGAAGTAACTTGAATTTTATTACAAATGTCTCAACCAAAACATTGTGGTTCTTTTCTTTTCTAGTGTTTACCACAATTGGTAAGCGGTCTCTTGCATTTATCGTACACCTTGAACGATGAACGATGCATTCTCGCGAGCTGTTAACAGCGACGATTCTGAGAGATTGATCAGGAACCTTTAATATGAACCTCTTTGCGTATTGGTAGCAGCTGCCAAAAGTAGTCAAAAACAGATATCGTTGCAAGCTAGATCTACTCTTGAATTTGGCCGTAGATTCGTCTATTTCCATGCCTTGCCTGAGCATAATTCTTTTTTTGAGACAGGATACTTCATGTTCAATGTAATAAAGTTGATTGAAGTCGTCTGATCTTTCTGGCGTATTGAAATAAAGCCTATTTACCAAGAGCTGAAATTTGTCTTTGGGAATGGCTGCCTTCCATTCTTAAAGATTTGTTGGACGATCAGTATTTACGAATTACTCATTCATACGAATCAGAAGGTTTCTCTTTCCTTCGTACTAAAACAAACTGCTTGCGAATAGCTTCTAGACCCTCCATTCAAATCCGCTAGAATGGCACAAGCTTGGTCATCATGCGCGATCATGCGTCAAACCGCTAATCTACTTCTTCCCATCCAACTGAACTAGGTAGATTTGGACAAATTTTTGTGCGGGGCATAACATCAAGTGCACGTTCGGGAGAGTCTGAAGTCGTTATTGTTAAGGACTTCGTGAATTAATCAGGCAGTAAAAAAAGCAGAGCGACTAACAAGAAACCGACACCGACTAAGCCAGAGATTGAAAGACGGCAACATCAGTGGTATGTAAAGAGATGAAGCAAGATGTGTGCGTTTAAAAGGTTTCGTGGCCCTAAAAGAAGCAGCGAGCAAATTTGATATTAACTGGTCACCACCCATTAAACGAGCATCTACATAAAATGAGACCCGTATCTGAACCAATACGTAAAGAATGCGATGACGAGGAAATTCGTCCACATCTAAGAAAGCCACTCCGAAGCATACAACAGCATAACACGCAATGGCTTAGGGGCACTAGACTCTTCAATTCCACGATGACTCCTGCGAGATTAAAAACTGATTCAGGGATTACTCGGCTGCAGTGTAGGAAACCACTACAGACCACCACGTTGTAATAATGATATTATTAGCAGAGAGCAGCTCGATGCTCCAATGGTACGAAGGTCTGCGTCTGACTGGGAATAGTTAGGCGCTGTTTGTTCGAGTCTTTCAAGGATCAAATTTTCTTCGCGGGTCCGATACTCTCCCGAATCACCGTTCGCGTGATCGCACCATTTGGTGGTGGATAATTAACTGCGCGTCGCCCTTTACGCCGAGGGGATGGTAGTAACAAAAAAGGATTTCAGACTCGCTTTTGTCCTCTCTAGTCGCACATATCTCTACCGATAAATACAACAATAAATCGCGAAAAAAGGAACCCAACATTTGCCGCCATAAATCCTCTCTTTTTCATCGCCGCAACATTCAATATATGTATATTGGATCGTTTCAATGTCGTATAGGTACACATACACGCACACTAGCACGCGGATATTAAAATTACGATGAGCTGGCCGACGTAGTGCTTATCGACGCTCGCTGTCGGTGTTAAGGGCACCGCTTGAAGATACCCACACGATTCCACGAATTGTCGTTATCTCGAAACGGAATGAATTTATAATGGCATCGTTATATCGGTTAATGTGTCGGGCTCTTCGAAATTGACGTTTTATTCCAATATTGAACGCGTGAAACCCGACGCAATTCAATCATTACGTTGTTCGGACGGTGTCGATGGTTATTGCTTGGTTGGTTGGTACGTTATAAAAACACGTAAAAAACAGAGAGAAGTCGTTATCAAATATCTACTACGCCTGCATACACGTACTCCGTTATTACATTGATATTTTACATGCTGCTGTAACGGAAGGATCCCCTCGATGTGATAATTTCTTTTATACGAGATGGTGAAAAGCATGGAATAGAGGAGAAAATAGGAATATTGTATTCTTACGATATTTAAGAATATCTTCCAAGCGTCTAGCGGATATATGCAGCAGCGTAGATGAATTGAAAATTGTATTTTGTTAATCGCCGAGTACGTTTCCGATACGATCGTAGGGCGTTATATTCTTCCAAATTGTTGCTTGTAAATTAGTTCCGTTGATAAGTCACTTGAAGTAACGCGGTGCGAAATGGAAGTAAGCAATTAAATCTTTGTATTTTAAACATGAACTTTCATTCTGGGTAGTAAAAGTGTTTGTTGGAAATTTCTTTTAATAGCACATAATCTGGTTTCCTTTGTAAGACCGCGTGAATTCTGTTCCGTATCTTTCCGCCAATCGATCCCTCTATATTTTTTAAGTTACTCAACAACGATTCTAGGCGTTGAAGGGATTCGGTTAATTTCAAATTTTTGTTATCTAGAAACTTGATCGTTTTTGTTACGCTTGAAAGATGCTTATTAATAAATTCTAATTGCTCCACCAAATCTCTCTTTTACAATTAATTCTTGGACTGACGTTACGTAAATAGATTAGTTCTCGCTTAGTACAACACATTATTGAACACAATAATTATCATAGGAAAGATATTCAAGCAGCCATTAACCGCTATATTAACCATTCTCCACAGCAACCCTCTTACGTCCCGCTGATGAGGGAGTAGCCATGGTCTCGATTTTTTTTTAACATCATACGTAACTCATTAAATCATAACATTCCCGCTTCGTTAGCATATAACAAGCCCTATCTAAACTTTTTCGGAACAAACAGATCCCAATCAGTGCGCAGTAGTAGCCTTGGAGATGTCCTATAAAACTGAGGACGAAACGTTGGCAGAAGCTACCACAACGACATTGTATGCAAACATTTTTTTCCTCTCTGGAAGATGGTAAGGTCCGTAAAGGCTTCAGCAGTTCCTTTAGATTTTTTTGGGAACGAAAAGTAATCGGTTGGCAATAAATCAGGTGAATGCGAGCAATTACACATTAACTCGATGTTTTTCTCCTTGAATTGATTAACCAGCGTTGTCATGACGATCAGGATGATGTCGCCGGTGTTCGTTTTCCTGATTTCGTCCATGATTTCTGGTAAACAAATTGTTGTTTTCGACAGCAATGAAGAGATCCGTGAGGCAGTTCCACTTCGAGGACAAATGGCTAGCGATATCGCATTTAAAAAGCGTTGCAATTCCAAAAAGGATAATTTGCTAACTAACGATTAATGTTTAGTAAGTTCATGATTTTCTTTATTAAATCATGGATTTGATCTATTTGCAAAATTATATCATTTTGATGGCATTTTTTAATTGAACCGTTGCTTATGTAAATGCTTTAAGAACTATTTTTATATCTTCATTAAGACCAACGTACAGGCCGAAACGCAAAATTCTTTCCTTTAAGATACCTACATAATCGAGATTTCCATCACTTTCACTCTTATCATCGGACAATATTAAGAATGTGAAATTAACATCGTCAAAACATTAGCAGATACGATAACACGAATTGATGTAAGTTAGAAAGAAAGCAACGTACTCAAGATGGAAGCAATCTTACCTGTTTAATCCATTCTTCTTCTCTTCCTGCTTTTGTTGTGAAACGCGTGTCTAAGATTACCAAAAGATGTTACTTATCAACCACTGGATTTATAGAAAAATCAATTTTTCCATATAAAACACCAGTCTCTCGAAATCGGATCCCCGATTATCTTCCAGTTGCAACCTGTTCGCGGCCGATCGAACTTGTTCAGTTGGAGAGATAGTGGTCAGTTTCAAATTCTGTTCTTTTTCTTTGTTATTAGGTTATTAATGAATTTCGGTGGAAGGTGTGGAGATGTTTAATGAAAATCTACGTCTACTTCGTAAGTAGACGTCTAATCCGGGTTCCGACTTTAATGGATTACTTCCAAAACGTTTTTCCGGGAGATCGTTTTACGATAATGGTCGATAATCACCTTCCTGTCTTTCGACGATTCAAAATCAAATAGGCGTGGAAAAAAAAAACGAAATAGTTTGCCAATTTGAAACGCGATTATTTCTTTTTATTTCTTTTGTTCTCGATTGATTTTTTTTTTTAAATAAATTTTTCGTTATTATTACGGACGATGTACTTTCGTTTCGTTCTCTCTTCTTTCTTATTTTTTAAACACAGCGCAAACAACGCGCAGATCGACGCAAAACGGTAAAATTTCGGATTTTCGCAAACCCGCCGACGGCCCGGACCAGGCAAGACTCCGGCGTAACAAGTAGGTCCGTCGGTCCGGGATAGGATGCGCGCGCACGTCGGTTTGGTTCTCCCCGCTCAACATCGAACGCGGCGCCCGGCGGCACACGACACTTGTTGTACCTCCTTCGCAGCCTTCGGGTTCCCTCTCGCTTCCTCCCATCTAGGCCCCCAGGTACCCCTTTTTATTCCCCCCTCCCTCTCCCCCTACCATCTACGGTGTATATGTGATGGTTACCTCTAATACTACATCCCAATTTTCTACCTTTCTCTTCATACCCTTGTCTCCCTCTTCGCTTCGCGGATTCTGTTTGTATGACTACAGCGAGATGTATGTACGGTATAGGAATATATGTACGTATAATATAGACATGCATATATGTACGTCGCTGGTGCTTTTTACGTTGAGATCGGAATGGGGACAGCGCTAAACTTTGCAAAATTTCGAATAGATGGATTATCGAATTATTGGAAAAACCCACGATCGAAATTATCGCTCTTTGATACGATTTCATTGAAATTCCCGCAATTAATTATATCCACGGTTGAGACGCGGATATCAACTTCGTCACATTTCAACAATTTTTGGAATGTGACGACAGTGTCTACGGATGGTTCAATGATCTACTAAAGAGAAAGCGCAAATATTGCAGAATGAAGGACATCGTAAAGAAAATTAGTTTTACATCAAGGTTCTTGGTTAGACACGTTATTTTGAATTATTTAATTCGAAACTACAAAAACTTCGCAGTAATTAATTGATATCTTCGTTGGTGCTGGAACGTTCTGCACCTCACAACTTTAATTAATCAATCCTGGACAAAAAATACGTCGATCTTCATTGTCAACCATAGACCGAAGGATGAAGAAAAAAAAAACGCTAATTCCAACATGTTATCCCTTTGTTTCGCTTAGTCGCAAAACATCGCAGATCTATCTATCCTCCACCCTACCTTGAGTAATCTCTAATTCGGCCCAAATGCGACATTAACTGTTACAAACGTCGCTTCTTAGTATGGAGAAAATTCATTTTTTTCCGCTGATCAAATGACTATTTGCGATTTGATTGATATTTATCTTTTAAGCTGCTCTAAGTTTCTATTTAAAGTACATTCGATAAAAACCTAGTTTTAAACGAAAAAAAAAAAAAAATCTATTAAAAACCTCCTAATTTTAAACAAGCGACTCTTTACCGACTCTGTATAATCTCAAATCGCATTTTCTCTGGCCGTTGCTTTTAATGGCGCGCCGATTTCAATAAACAGTATAGATGCATGGATTTTGTATAGATACGACGGCGTTCTGATATCTCGCGTATCTGCGCGAAACGTGCTAACATTAATAACCACTAAGCAGACACGTTAATACGTAATAATACGCCCACGCGCACGAGTTAAATTTAATATAGTTTAGTCGTAACGCTAGAAATTTCACGGACGACTGATCTAGGCAAATTGCTGGAATTAATAATCTGCATACCTGAACGTCTGTCTGCCTCCGCTCTGTGTAGATTGATATAAAAAAGGGCCGTTATAAAATTAGGATGGACGAATTAGCGCTTTGAACGGAACAAAACTGATTCGACAATTAACATATCACGTCGTTTTTAATTTATCGGGACTGTGGAGTAGTACGGCGCAAATAACTCTAAAGCAGCGATACACTCCGCATCGCACAAGTTTAATTAATTAATCCGAGACAGCTGCTTCGAAGATTCGGCCTTACGGTTTATACGGTAAACTTGCGTAGTCCTATTTATCATCGTTTCATTGTCAGAAGCAGGTTGTAATTTTATTGGTTAAAATAAGAGGAAAATTAAAACAGAATGTCGAACGTAAGCGTCTCACAAAATACAGTGTTTTTCAAAAAAGAGGCCCGGCAGAAACTGACGGTAAGAAGTCCGTGAAACTCCCCTTTCGAAGCATATCGTAAGGCGTGAGCAAGGTTTTGAAGAGTCAAGATGTGAACGTATGCTTCGGTAAAGATCCGGTATTTATAAAACTGCATGTAGTATCTGTAATAAAGCCTATAATATTGGTCAAACGAAGTAAAGCCTATAATGTTGGTCAAACGAAATAAAGCCTATAATGTTGGTCAAGCGAAAAGAGCGATAGAAACTGAATTCTAATAACGTATAACATATAAGAACATAAACAAATTATCGCTACGGCCGATTGGACGCGTCGAGTATAGCGCAACATATAAATGAAACCGGGCACAGTATTAAATTGCAAATTTTAATTAAATTTTATTAAAAATGTAATCGTCGCCGCGAAAATTAGACGCGTTCGAGATGGTTTACATGGAAAGTAATAAAAATCTGGTGAACAGAGGAAACGGATCGTAGTCGTACTCTGTCCTTTTTGTCCTTTTGCGTTGAGCTGACGCTTGTTTATACACTCCGCCAAAAAAGTATCGCATAATTTAGTTTTGAATCATAAAAGTATCGCATAATCTTTGTTCGTAGCATAAAGTTGTCAATATACTTTAATGCGCTCTAAGATAAAATTTCTATGATTGTTTAAATAAAATACAGGCCAAATAAAAACAAGAACTCATACTTGAGATTTTTATTAAGACAAGAAATTATAATTTTGGAAAGGAAAATGTCATAACAGTAGCTTTTAATACTGAGTATTGCCACCTCTGGCTCTTATGACCGCTCGCATACGGTTTGGCAGAGATTCGATTAACCTCCGTATATAAGCCTGATCCAAATTCTCCCACTCGTCACGGAGAGCATTTTCTAGTCCATGCAGGTCCGCTGGGGCAACATTTTGGGTTCATGTCCGGACTTACCGCAGGCCAATCTAAAACTGGAATACCAACATCGTTAAGGTATTCCTGGACGATATGCAACATGCGGTCGTGCATTATCATGCATTAACATGAATTCGTTTCCTATAATTGGCGCATATGGTACTACATGTTCTTCTAAAATGTCCGTTATATACCCGTGGGCAGTCAGTGTCCCTCTGTCTACTGGTACTAACTCTGTACGACCTGTTAAACAGACGCCTCCCCAAACCATAATAGAGCCACCGGCGAAATTAGGTCTAGGTCTGATATTACACTGCGAATAGCGCTCACCGTCTCGTCCGTACACTGAGATACGCCTATCTGAGGTGTAAAGACCAAATCTTGACTCATCTGTGAAGAGTACATTGGTCCAGTCATTAATGTTCCAATTTACATGTTCTCTGGCAAACCTTAAGCGAGCCACTCAGTGGTTCCTAGTGAGACGAGGGGCTGTTACAGCTACTCTAGCTCTTAATCCACTCTGTCGTAGCACGTCTCTCACGTGCGAATCCATTAAAAACGGCGGCAGATGTACACAAAGAGGTAATTATAGAGATTGACAGACCGATTAGTGTATGGACAGTCAGACGAAGATTACAAGAAGCCGGATTACATGGTAGGATTGCTAGACATAAACCGCCTATGAGCAAAACAAATAGAATGAGAAGATTACAGTTTGCCAGAAATCATTTTGCATTGTGCTGCAGATTGCTGGAAATTTGTATTGTTTAGTGACGAGTCAAAATTTAACAGAATGGGATCAGATGGCAAAAGATATGTACGTCGCGGCCCCAATGAAGCGATGAATCCTAAGCATACAATAAAAACAGTAAAAGGGTTTGGAGGAAATGTGTTGGTCTATAGGTCTATGTGTTGATATATAGGAGTTGGTCCATTGCACAAAATTAATGGAATAATGGATCGATATGTGCATGTTGATATTTTATCCAACATTATGCTGCTATATGCGGAGGATCGTTTGTCCGTACTTTGCAAGTACCAACAAGACGATGATCTCAAGCACACGGCTCAGATTGCAAAGGACCGGTTTCGACAAAATCATGTAGATCTTCTCGATCGGCCTTCTTGTAGTCCCGATTTAAACCCAATCGAAAACTTGCGGCAAGATGTGAGACTTCGTATTCGAGATAGAAATATTTCAAACCTCGAAGAACCGTTTCGATGTGTTGAGGAGGTCTGCAACGATATTCCCGTGGAACGATGTCGGCATCTTATCGCTTCCATGCCTAGGAGATGTGCCGCAGTCGTTAAAGCAAAGGGATATCCCGTCAAATCGAAATTCCAATGTACCCATTTCAATGCTCGCATTTTACATACGGAATGATTTGTATTATTGCATTAGTGTCGCTATTCATTTGCTCGCAATTGTAAATGCGATATTGCAGTAAGTATGGTATTGCTTTCAGTGCAAATCACGTTTACCCGGTGAAATTTCCGATTCTAATTTAATTCTAGCTTCATGAGCTCAAGTGTCGTCGATGTACAAAAATTAGAGGCTTACATACTAATTGTACTAGTACTAAGAGGTGTCGTATGAACGATTTGCGACTTTAGTTTGATATAAAGGAAGGCAGAAAAGACGAACGGGATACGATGTAATCAAGATAGCGAAATAACCCGGGACATCAATGTTGCCATTTACAAGATTATAGAAATATTGGTAATCTGTTCAGTTACGGCGTAAGTCTAAAGAATTACCATTCTAAAAGATAAATAAAGCTACATAATTATTGAGCTTCCTCCGTACCGAGAGGCACCTCGTAATACGCATGATGAATCCCGTTTTTTTTTAATGTAGAGCTGCTGATCGGGTGTGATTTGTGCTCATCAAACGTGAACTTAATACGCGGAGAACTTACAATGCGTAACGAAGATTAGAATTTAAACTTAGGAATACGCTTATGTGTTCGTAGTTTCATGTCTCACACTGTGCGAGGACTCCTTTTATTCCGATAGCCGATATTTGTGAAAGTGACGGGCTCCAGGACGTGAAGTGCGTTTTCGAACCTCATCCTTTCCCTTATTTATTTGTAGGGTTTGTTTGTTGAAATTTTTATCGTGGGTCGTTTCTAGTTGCTAAATTTGTACGTAAGGTGATAAAATGGGCAATGATCCCAAACCTTGTAAAAAAAGAAATAAAAACTTACAATGCGTGTATAACTCATACGGTGGGGCGGTTAGTATAAATACAGAACCGCTTCGGCGAACCAATTCAATTCCTAAATAAGACGTCGGGAACCGTGGTGACTCCTGCTTTGTTTCAGTACGTCGCTAGGTGTTGCCGTAAAGTCGTAGAAAAAAATGAAAGATTATTGCCGAATAGGCAAGTTGGTTGGTTGGCAAGACGGTTGACAAATAAGAGTGATCTGACATTGCTAGTGGCGGGGTAATAAAGAACCGGAAATCCAAATGATGGTGATTATTTGAATTTCGGTTTTACTTACGGAAGAAATAAGCAACGAAGAAACACCGCGACAAATGCTTTGTTTAGGACTTCTAGATCCCGAGCGTACATGTCGAAGACTTTCATGAGACTCCAATAAGACAACTACATACAACAAATTAGGAATATTTTGTTTTGTGAAGTGAATTTCCACCTGAGTCGCCCTCGCAAGGCATCCTTATCATTTCATTTCTGTGCCTTTTCAAACCGATAAACTTACCTTACACCTCCCACCATCGAACACTCTTGTCGAATAGAATCCGATCGATCCTCTAGCGTGAAATTATATCCTTCTATCTTGATCTTGATTTATCAGGTTAATCGCACCGAAAACCACAGCGAGTGTATGTAATTTGTGGCCACTTCCTCTTATAAATGCTCAGCGTTATCCTTGTCCGTCGCCGAGACAAATTTCGACGCGTTCCGCTTATCAGAGAGAAAATGGCGACCGGTCAAAGTTCGGTCCGAAAGTAATGACTTGGAAGGGGCGTATCGGAGAATTTATCGAGATGAAAGTCCGTGGTTGTTTACGCGATAATAAAAACTGTAATTTTGTACAAATTTATTCTAATAGACGTTGTTAAGCCACGCCTTCGCGGAATAATGGTAATAATAAATGCTGTAAGTAAATAGCAACTTGTAAGAGGAGCCTGGTAAAAATGAGACCCGTAAGCGTCGCGTTTACCGGCGGTTTCGTTACTTTCGTTGCACAAGTTTTAATATTGGCAAATCTGTATCTTATTCGTCGAGGCGTATCGCGAAAATTTGCTTGTAACGATGGCAAGTTGTCCGCGTAGAATGAAGAGGCTTCTAACCACTTTCTCCGCCTTATTACGACTGAAGACGGACGTAAGGTAGGCGCTGGCCATTTTTCTACAAGAGTTGCCATAAAGCTAAAGCAACTCTTGAAATAAAAACTTTTTTCGGGTTCGAACCGTGTCATGTCGTTAAAATTTAAAAAAATTAAAAAATTTTAAAAAATTAAAAAAATTAAAAAAAATATATTTTTTTAAATTTTAACGACATGTCACGGTTCGAACCCGAAAAACGTTTAATTTCCAAGCAACTCTTGTAGATGCTTTCAAGAAAATTTTTTCGGTATTCCGCAACGCTACGTAAGGCATGGGCGACGCATGTAATATGCAGCATATTTTCGATTATGTCTTTAAGCAATTTTCAAGCTGTAAGCGTACGAGCTGCAGCGTCACTTACAAAGAGCAAAGATTTCCCCCATTTCTCGACATCTTCAAAAATTTTGTCAATACTGCTGACAATTGTTTCCGTTATTGTATCAGCATTTTTTTAGCTATTAATTATGACTAGAGCTCCCCAACTGCGTGGCGCACCATAGTCGTCGATAAGGAACATAAGTAAAGTACATAAAAACAAAAGAAATAAAGAATTTTAAAACGCTTACTTTTGTAATTAGCCGTATCCAATATAGTGGGTGTTAATGCACAAGGAAAATAGTATTAGTCAGCACACGAGGAGGTAGGCACATTAAAACTGTTACCGTAAGCGCAATCCGATTTCTCAAACATCTGAAGCATTAGGAATGTTTCCACAGTCGTTTCTTTCAAGGATGTTCGTCGTTCTGAAAAAATGTTTTTATATCTTGAAAATGAACGCTCGACGTCTAATGATGTAATACACGCGTAATTAAAATAATCTTTGAATTTAGTCACCGGATCAGTATCGGATCATTACCTTCCCAAACTTGTCTTAACCTGCTAAAATTTGTATCTTTCTTCATAACACTTTCAAATTTTCTTGTAACGATATCATCTTTTTTTTGTTATTTATACAGTGTAGGAGTGTATTAACGTCATCTAATATTTGTACTGACTCCGTCGGGGACAGCGCACTATTTTGTAATTTATTTATTGCCTCAAGTACTTCTCTATAATTGTTGTAAACGGTTTGTAAATCTGCTTCAACGGAAATATCTGGGAATTTATCCTGGCTTTCGTTAATAGCCGCAGATTCGTTGGGATTGAATTGTAAGACGACTGATTTTATTTGCCGGAAGTATTTAAAATAATAAAACGCTGCCTTCAGCCATGTCCCCCAACGCGTAAGAATCGGCTCTGGTGGTTCGGGAATACCGGGACACTGTTTATGAAATTCACTGGTACGTTTGGGAGATTTGAGAAACACTCGTTTCGTATTTGTTATTAATGCATTTACCTCAGGGAAATTTGCACGAATAGTTTCAGCCGAAATATGCAGAGCATGAAGTTTACAAGTAATATGTAACATCATCCCATAATGTTCTTGAAGAGAACGACCTACACAACGCATTGTCGCGGCACCATCGGTCATGAAAATTAATACTTGAGTAGTGGCAATTTCAAATGTTTGTAAAGTATCAACGACTATGCTCCCGATAGCGTCGGCAGTACACGATTTTAGTATTTTACTAGCTAATAAAATTCCCTTTGTAGGTTGACGAGGTTCCAGTATACGTACAATCACATTCAAAATAGAATGTTTTTTACGGTCTGTCGTTTCGTGAATACATAACCACAGTAGTTTATTCTTTATTGCAGATCTGATCCTGTTTTCAATTTCGGTACGTACACTTGGCACACATCTCCTTAAGCTTGTTTCCGACGGTAACTCAAAGTCTGGATTATATTTATTCCAAAATTCACGGAATGGTTTCTTCCTGAGTAAGGAAAACGGTAAATTACACGCAGTCAGCATATAAAATAAATCAATTATAAATTGAGTTGCCTCAGTCGGTGATACGCCCAGTTTTTTATTTTTGTGTTGCTGACTATTTACATGTCTTCTACAGCCATATTTATCATTGCACATCAGAGGTATGTTACAAATTTTACATATAATCTTACTTCCATTATATATTAAGTCAGGAAATTCTCCACAGAACTTTTTCACTTTGTCGGCCTGTGGGCGTTTCTTACTACGCGCGTCCGCCATACCGTCACAACCCGATCGCATACGGTAATAAACTGCCGAAATGCGATGCGAGTTATTTGCTTATATATTACATTACATATCCCCCCGGCCACGCCCGGCGGTACGCCTTCTGACTTGCCACGCACTTTGGGGAGCTCTAGTTATGACTTTGCTAAACAAAACACCAACAACGAACTATGCTTCGCCTTAACGCCTCCATAGCTTCCTTTGCGCCTAACAAGCAATAATTGTCTCGTACATTTAATTTTGCTTACGTCTTTAGTGTATATTTTTGATAAATAGGTTTCTTTCTGTATCGTTGAAATCTTGTCGGAAACTTCTTGCAGAGCGGATATCTAATTTTCGGAAATTCTCATCCGAGGCATTAGGATTGCGATGAAGATCGACTTTTAAATAATCCGTAAATCGAGATTTCTTGGAGATTTTATACTAACTGGACGAATTGTGCAATATGTGTTCGCCGTAGCGGACGTTTGCAGAAACTTCTCAATAGAGTCCGTTGGACGTTCGAACTATTCACTATTCTCTTTCCCTTAATTTACCGTTCCTCCAAACGAGAATTTAATTTCGTCCGTTCCATCCCGAATCCAAAATTAATCGTACGGCTGGTTAGTTGCATTCAATGCATAAGGGCATACGTATTATTCTTCGCGCGTAAACTAAACAACTCGAATGCCGGCGGGCCGAGCAGCCATCCTATCCGTTTACGTATTATTCCTGCGGTTGTAGTTTAATAAATGGCCCGCCTTATCTATTCACCGTCGTGTGCTGAACAACCTGAACGAAACGAAAGCAACGTAACGTCCAGATACGAGTACACTAGAACGTTCAAATACGTATGCATGAACACGAACAATAGAGCAAAAGGTCCGGTAATAATGCACGAAACGACTACGCCGATGACGTAGGAATTTCGGGCGAGTGCAATGGGAATATCGGTTTCATATGTCGCTTAGGAATCTGTTAGCGTTGTAGGTAAAGCGGAAATGTTTAATTTGTTTCCTCTACCTAACGTTTCATCGCTTTCCTTGGATAAAAAAATAATGAAGAAGTAGAAGTAGAAGGAAGTGGTTCCGATTCTAGTAAATCTACAGATTTAAAAAAAATGTTAATAAACAACAATAATAATACGTAATACGTCGCATATCTAATCTATAAAAGGTAAAAGCAATTTTCCTTACCTTCCTAGAAGCGCGTATTGCAACACGCTTCTCCCGGTTCTTACTAAACATCTTCCCTGACTCTCGTCGCTCCTAATGCCGGATTGACCCTCCTCTGCATCTCTAGTCGCTTCTCTTCTTTCGTGAATGTTCTCAACTTGCCTCAACTTGAGTCTCCTTCACCTTACATCTTCTTAGGACTTCACCCCGTTCAACAGAGAATCCGAATCTAAGCACCTGAAACAAGAAGGAGCGTAAGCATAAAAGTCGATAAACACATACATAAAGCAAAAATTTTCTTACCTCGAAATATCTGCGATCAATTCCGCTGGTAACTCGATTAATCCTGGCAACATCTTAAACACTTATTTCTACCGGGATGTGTTTCTTTGGCCAAAATTTGGAGTGTTTATATTATTCGGAAGTAACTGTTCTTGTTCACTGATGCGCAAAATTTCTGCCAGAGCGGTTTCGATGTTGCTATATGTAGCTTGTTCTTTTAAGAAATAGGTTGTACCCAAGCTAAGTAAGTACATAAGTGAATAAGATATGTTTTCGTTAAACGAAAGGAGTCCATTAAACAACTAGCGCTGCGCGACAAATCGAAATCATCACAACCATACACCAGCACTTCAAATCGGAGATAAAATGTACGGAAATAATACATCCATTAACCATTGCGTAGAACTTTTAATCAAAAGCATAGTTTACGGATCGAACTTCGTAGCTCTTTATCGAACGACCGGAAAGAACTTTCGAAACTCCTTAAAACGCGCCTCGTATCGAATGACGTACGAGAAGCGCTCCGTCCGATCGAGGGAGCGAAATCAGCTTGTTGCATTTGACTTCTCTTGCTCGGTCTCGATAAGCGTGACACGTGGAAGGATGCGCACAATGGTTAGCCAAGCGTACGGCAATAGAAGACGAACGTGGCGTGACTCCAGCTCGAACACATCCGCTTCGAACGGAGAACCGGAGGGCTTCAAGGATACAAGCTAGGAGTACGAATCCCTGACATCGGCAGGCTTGTAAATGTCTCTCTGCACAGATGCTTTGAACGAGATATACGAATGATGTTCTTACGATCGCATAGGAAACTGATGCATGTAGAGGATAGATCGGCGCGGATTTTGATAGAAATTGTCAACGATAACCGTATCGTGCGGCATGTACAATATGACACGACGCCGCTACAATGCCGTAGATAGGGAGTCCCGATTGTATGAATTAATACGAATTGTAGAGAACTGCGGGTGAAGTTCTTCCCATTGATTGCAACCTGGAAACTACGTATGCAACAGTTAGACGATGGTAGTCGCTTCCTTCGAAGCCTTTAGCGGTGCGATCGCTTCGCGTATTCTTTTCACCTTTCTTCGTTTCCTCGTACCATACTCTGGATCCAGATATCTTTGAATCCTCGATCTTACCATTTCAGCTTAGACCTTCAGTAGATATAATTCGCTTGTTTAAAACCCTCCTTATGGGATTTCAATGTGTTAGAGAAAGAGAGAGAGGTTCCCTCCTTATGGGAGTTTCAATGTGTAAGAGAGAGATAGAGATAGTGCTGGCGGCCGCTAGATGAACTACTTTTTTTTTTTAATTAATGAACAATTCAGTATATGGTAAAACATATACTGAAAAAAAATGAAAAATGTTGATAAGCGCGTTGATATTAAATTAGTAACCCATTGAGAGGATCATGGTAAAAGGCGGGGCGCTCGAAGTTTAATAGCAAAACTAAATTTTAAAAATATTTCGATATTCACCGAAAATCTGGTAGCTATTGAGATGGAGCGAGTTAGGGTCGTTTACAATAAACCAATATGATGACCAACCAATGTATGATTTTTATTATAATTTTTTAAAACGCAGACATGTGGAAAAGGTACGTCTTTGCTATATGGATACCGACAGTTCCATTTTAGAAATTAAAAAGCAAAATTTATCCAAATTTGATACGTCAAACTTTTCGGCCGATAATGTTTACGGTATAGCACCACAAAATAAGGCCGTATTGGGTCTATTTAAAGATGAACATAAGGGTAATATTATGAATGAATTGATTGGTTTACGGTCTACAGTCTATAAGTATACGAGTTGAAGGTAGCGAAACCAAAAAGGTTGAAGGTGTGAAAAGGAGCGTAGTCAAAAATGAAATTAGTTTCGAGGATTATAAAGACTGTTTATTTAATCAAAATTTAATCTATAAACGATAGCATTTATTTAAAACGCGAAAGCACAATAAACTGGCTCCATCATATCGCGATGATAAGCGGTGGATTGATGCGGATGGCATACATACTCTAGCGTGGGGTCATCACGATATTGTTGATGCAGATCAGCCTGGTGATTGTTGAGCCAGTTGTCGCTGTTGCACAAGTAAGTATCCCCACCACTTCATTATGACGCTTAGAAAATTATTGATGTTGAATCGGTTTCAATTTGTGAAAGGTTCGGTTCGGACGTGTTTTTAAAGAAATGGCTAACATTAAATACCACAATCTTGACTTACATCCGCTTCTCAAAGTGCAATCACAAGAAATTGAAAGTAGTTCAAATGAAAATTTTTCGAAGGAAATGGCGAATGTTGAATGTCATAATCCCGACTTACCTTCGCATCTCGATGTGATATCTACAGATATCGAAACGGAGTCAATTGAGAATTGTTTACTAGTGCTAAAAATATACGCCTAACTGTTTTTCTTCTTCTAGATACCTACAACGAATTCATCGATAACGCTCTTAAAATGCAAGAAGAAGCTATTATGAAGGGAAGACAGCTCATAGGACAATCGAGCTATTTTCTAAATAATAGTGCTTGTAAATGGCTTAACATCGGACTCAGTCCATCAGCAGGTTTGATACCGATAATACAAATTAAATCAGTTTCAACTTATAGTTTTTTTTTTACGTCCAATGAATGGAAAGAATTCTGTAGAACCGACGGTTGTAGCCCTAATCACCGAATTCAGGTCAGCCAATACAAAGACATTGCTGTCATAAGATTGAAGAGTCGAAATCAGCAGCTGGTATTATCCACAGGCACATACAACAACCTTTTTAACTTGCAACAGTTAATAAAAGATAAAATTATTTCGTTAGACAGCGAAAATTTTATAAAATTCTATAAACTGATACTAATGCTTTGTTTAAATCTAGAAGGCGACTTGTACAATAATATCGTGAAATTATTAACTGATCATCCGAAATCTACAAATTCATTTCTCATCTACGAATGTATTCAATTAGCATACAGTAAGTAATTTTTGAAGTGAAAAAATTGTGCTATTTAGTGTTATACATATTGTTAAATAAATATTATTAATTATTTACTCCCGCTTTTCATTTCTATACGTTAACAACACATAGGAAATAAGACATGCCAACTATACATTAAGTAACTACGAAATTAACGCGTTAAACTATAACTTCAAATTCCCAAGTTAAAAGTTAAATAATTCTTAGAATTCATTGTCGTTATCCGTAGGACGTCATATTGGTATAGATTAGGCATCTGCCATCTTCGTACCGGCATCTGCTACCCCATTACAGGAATCTCTCTTACCGACATCGGACATTATGATACAAGAATCTACTTTACCGGCACCTGGTATTCAATTACAGGAATCTATCTTACTGACATCTGCCCTTCCATTACAGGAATCTGTCTTGCCGGTATCTGGTATTCAATTACAGGATTCTGACTTATCTGCATCTGCCCTTCCATTACAGGAATCTGTCTTGCCGGTATCTGCCCTTCCATTGCAGAAATCTGTCTTACCGGTATCTGGTATTCAATTACAGGAATCTGACTTATCTGTATCTGCCCTTCCATTACAGGAATCTGTCTTACCGACATGGTAGTTCGACTGGTGGCCGCCAGGGAGCCATATTCGCAACTATATATCCCTCTCGTTCTTCCATAAGGAGGGAACCGCTGTCTCTAACACATTGAAATCCCACAAGGAGGGTTTTGAACCGGCGAATTATATCTACTACCTTCCGCCTTAGTCTTCCTATCGCTAGCCTTCATTCGGACAGTTTTCTTATTACACCAGTTCTGTCTCTTTCGTATTTTTGGTCATACCGCCTCAGTCAATTAATTTTGCTGCGGCTTCTCCTCTCCTTCTCTTCACAATTTTGTGGTTCACGAAGTTTCCGTCTTGGCCATCTTCCGTTTTTACTGGTTCAATGATTCGTCGGAGGGTTTTCATCTCTAAAATCCAATTGAAACGGTTAAGCACAATGTTTTCATAATTTAAAAGTGTTGAATACCTCCAGTAGGCTCCGTTGCCATTTCTTCTGTTTCCTTTCGTCGATGATTTTTCTCTTTTATCATAACTACTAAGTATTTTAATGTAATTTGTTGCAGTAATATGCTGCCTTTAAAAGCGTTCTTGGATGTCCTTTCTTTCCATGTTTCTTTAATGATCACGTAGATGTTTTTCAACAAACTTTCCCCTCCATTTTTTAATTGGTTCACGTGGAACGTCGTCAGGATCCCCAACCTCTTTCGCGTTTCATTTCCTTCCATCCGTTGGTAGTCGAATTTCCGTGTTTTCTATTCTATAAAAGGTGAAAGCAATATCTACAATCTATGTATTCCCTGATAACTCTGTTGCGTGATCCTTGCTCTTCCTCTTCCGACATCCCAAGAAATCCTTCAACACAAGTAGTTCGACGAAAAAAATTTTTTTAACGAATTTCGGCTATTATTCGCCGAACAAATTGGCATGTTTGTGGAGACAAATGGCGACCGCCTCCAGATGCATTAATCTTACTTGTGACACATGCTTAATCGTACAAGAGGGGGCCGTAATTAATCTGCTAGTCCGCGAAAGACGTTAAACTTCGAAATTTAAAGTAGACCGTAGGGAATAATGCATGAATATAATTAATGTCTTTTCGGGGAAATCATTTTCTGGTCGACGTCGACTGGGCAAACGTCGGAATCAGCTCGTATCTAGTGCTTAAACCATTACAATGTAAAACTTTTATAAATGCATGATTAAGACGATAAATCGTAGTTCTTCATACACAACGTGAACCAAGAAACCGTGAGAAAAAAATGTTAACAGTAAAGACTTATTTAAGTAAGAAGTTTATTCTTACATTTTAGAGCCAAACTTTTCAATGCTGCCAAACTTTTTACCGTCATGCGTAAAAGTTTTAATTTTCTACCGTCAAATTTAAACGGAATATGGACTTCAAAAATCTCCAATCGGATGCACACCTATCCGTCCCCCTTCGATCCCGGGCGTTTAAACCTCTCCGTTCTACCCGCTTTTCAACCGCCACTCACTAAAAGCTTTTTTATCTGTTTTCCCTTTAAAGTACTTCGTCTTCGAAAGGCCTGTCTTTTAAACAGAACGGCGTCGAGTACGCCCCACCCCCACCCTCAAAAAAAAACGCGTTGAACGGAAAGTAGGAGAAGGGAGAGGGGCATCGACCGAAAACAACGCCGACGACATCGTAAGGTGCGTTCTCTCATCATGACATACGCATGAGCGACAACAATGAGATATAACGGAGAAAACAGACATTTTTTGTCCGCGTGCGGAATACAGCGGCATAGGGTATTAATTAACGATGGCGTCCGCTTTGGTTCCTGAAAACTTACACAAAACATGGATGGAAGACAATTCCGATTAACCGCTCCAAAGCGAAGTATCCCGATCAACTACAAATTATTGCTCTTTGAGATT
Organism: Oryctes rhinoceros; assembly: GCA_020654165.1. NCBI lineage: Eukaryota > Metazoa > Arthropoda > Insecta > Coleoptera > Scarabaeidae > Oryctes > Oryctes rhinoceros. Next base: position 4,919,712 of record JAIOKQ010000119.1, read on the forward strand.
TAATCGCGTCTTCCACGGTTCCAACAACAGTGCTATGAAAACGCGTCTATACCAATCGTACCCCTAGCTCAAACTATAAACTATGTTGCTCTGGATAGCTGCATAAATATGTCAAGGGTTGTTTCTGGTATAGTTCAGATGCTGAGTTACTGCCATCGACTGCTTCCCGCTCAGTTAGTTTCGCCTCTGGCGTGGTGAACACGTCGAGTTACCGTTCTAACTGTTGCCTACAACCTCACCCTTGCTAAGGAAGCTCCATACGATTGTTTGCGAAACGTCGAGTTTTCTTCCAATAAAGAACGGCATGGCCCGGAACACGTTTCGTTTTAACCAATTCTGGCCGTGGAAGCCTGCGCTTCCATGCTGTATAAATTCGAAAATTTAGAAAACCTGTATAGAAAAAGTTTTGGAAGATAGTCTCCTGAATAGCATTGTACATTCGCTTCATTCTACGGTTCATATTTGGTTTTGAATAAAAGATGTCAAATAAAAAAGCTATCGTTTCCATTTAAACAAGTGCTATGTGTCATGTACTTGTTCCTGATTTTAACGGTTCAAAATAAAAACGTAAGCTTCCACGGCCAGAGCCCGTTAAACCTAAACATGTTCCAGAACACGTTTAGCTTGAATTTAACGGTTCAGTTAATATAATTTTAACACTCACTAAGTCGACACGCTGTATATTAGGTTATTTTCTTACGTATATAATATCATGATGCGCTGATATTTACACAGAGAAAAAAGTACATATTTAAAACAACGATATACCGAGTGTTCGTCCAAGGATGAATAACGCCTCTATCTCAGCAATAGTAAGTTCTACAACATAAAAAATAACCAAAAGCTTTCCGTAAAAAAATTGCTTGAATGTCCGAAATTGACCGGTAGAGGAAGCAACTAACAATAAGTGATATTATTTAGATTTGCTTTAATACTTAACGATAAATTCTTTCAAATACAATCAAGGTTTAAGGTGAGCTCTTAAGAACTTGGGTTAAGACACGCTACTTAATTTGAGCATCTAACCAAGCGCCAAGGTGCCAAAGGGTTTGAAGATAATTTTTTAAATTATTTAAATGGTACATTCAGGAATTGGGTATTTAAACCGTCAGAGTAGTTTCTCCGTTCGATTTTCGTCATCCTCGTTTTTATCGATAATAACCCACAATGAATATATCCTTCCATTCAGAAGCTATCGGCAGTTCTATGTAACGTCGCTGTTTCACTTGAATTTTTTGAGAAATTATTGCTCTTCTTACTCTCTTAGGCTAATTGCGTCTTCCATTGACCGATTTTAGTTTTGTGCTTGAATCTTTTTTTGAATCCTGCTAATACGTAATACCATTGCTGAGATAGAGCCACTGTCCATTCTAAAACAAACACCTGCTATATAGTAAAATCTGCAACAGCAACACTTTTTGTTAGGACCATTATGTATTTTGTTAGATCAAATAAACGTGTTATAATTCTTAGTGTAAATCGCCTACGCCACTGGAAAAAGAAGAAGAACTACTTCGGCACCGTATATACGGCGACATTCACTCGTTCAAATCGCGCTAGATAGAAAGAAACGGAACGGAAGAATGGGAAATAAAAAGAGGATCTCGGTCATCCTCTCTTTGCGCCGTGATTAAGTATTCCGGAATTGCGGAGTCCTCGGAGCACTTCGGGAGCGACGATAAGGGATACAAGCGTCCCCTAAAAAAAGCGTCGCGTACGATACGAGACGGCGCTACGCGTCTCACGGATCGGAAGTTAAACACACAATACAATAGATCGGAGAAGCAAATGGAATAATACCTTTATTGTTTTTTATGATCTGCTCTTGCTCGCTATTACGAAATAAAATGTGTTTTCGTCTCTTCAGGTTATTTCCGAGGTTATATCTTCCGAGCGACATTGTGACGAAAACAGAAGTGAAATTGTGAAACGATGCGTTGCCGGGTTTCAACCACGATGAATACACGCAATAACTAATAATAAAGGTAATGATAATGAAGGATGTCGTCCTCTCTCTCTCTCTCTTTAGTAGCTAAATCAAATAGTGTGAACGCTATAAGAAAAAGGAAAATGCTAGAAGCTAATTATTAACGACCAAGGGATATACCACGATCTTCCGTTGCTTTATGGCTCCTAGCTAATCTTCTGCTATCGACATACCCACCACCTCTTCCGTTTAGCAAGCTTGTAATTTTGCGATTTTGTAAGAAAACGGAAACTTCGCATGATTTTCTGAGTTACGATTTCAGCAAAATCCTAACACGACGAAATGCCTCGGATTGCTTTGTTCAACTTTTAGTAACGAAGCACCACGAGACATTCTTCTCGGACGAACCTTAATGGTGGTATTAACTGATCCAGCGAATCAGAAACTATTTATTCATTTATTAGTATTTATTTTTCTTCTTTTTTTCTCCCTCCTCCACGTAGTACAATAAATAAATAAATACAGAGGAATAAGAACGATAATCATACCTGGAAAAAGATAAAAATCACAAGGTTGAATTACAGATGCAAACAAATTAACCATATTTTCATACTTAAACTAACCTAATGCCAATTCTGTGATCAATTATAACATAATAAAAACAATCCATCAATATATAACACGCACGCATCGCACAAAGAAATCTCCATTCTGTTGTCCACTGAACATAAGTCGACGCATACATCTCTTAAACGCAGCAAGCGACTACCTCGGGCACTCTGTTATATACGCTCCGCCAAAAAAGTATCGCATAATTTAGTTTTGAATCATAAAAGTATCGCATAATCTTTGTTCGTAGCATAAAGTTGTAAATATACTTTAATGCGCTCTAAGATATAATTTCTATGATTGTTTAAATAAAATACAGGCCAAATAAAAACAAGAACTCATACTTGAGATTTTTATTAAAACAAGAAATTATAATTTTGGAAAGAAAAATGTCATAACAGTAGCTTTTAATACTGAGTATTGCCACCTCTGGCTCTTATGACCGCTCGCATACGGTTCGGCAGAGATTCGATTAACCTCCGTATATAAGCCTGATCCAAATTCTCCCACTCGTCACGGAGAGCATTTTCTAGTCCATGCAGGTCCGCCGGGGCAACATTTTGGGTTCATGTCCGGACTTACCGCAGGCCAATCTAAAACTGGAATACCAACATCGATTATTGCAACATGCGGTCGTGCATTATCGTGCATTAACATGAATTCGTTTCCTATAATTGGCGCATATGGTATTACATGTTCTTCTAAAATGTCCGTTATATACCTGCGGGCAGTCAGTGCACCTCTGTCTACTGGTACTAACTCTGTACGACCTGTTAAACAGATGCCTCCCCAAACCATAATAGAGCCACCGGCGAAATTAGGTCTAGGTCTGATATTACACTGCGAATAGCGCTCACCGTCTCGTCCGTACACTGAGATACGCCTATCTGAGGTGTAAAGACCAAATCTTGACTCATCTGTGAAGAGTATATTGGCCCAGTCATTAATGTTCCAATTTACATGTTCTCTGGCAAACCTTAAGCGAGTCGCTCGGTGGTTCCTAGTGAGACGAGGGGCTGTTACAGCTACTCTAGCTCTTAATCCACTCTGTCGTAACCTATTCCGAATAGTTTGAGTACTCACACGAGTATTTCTGACTCTAGCCAAGTCGTTCTGCAATTGTCTCGCAGTTACACGTCTTCGACGTATCGCTTCCTTGGTGTAGTTTCTTAGTTGCTTATAATAATCCCAATCACTATTTGCTTTACTTCTAAGATAGTTTGCGTTACGCTTTCGACAAATTACTGTCAAAATTTCGATCTTCTTTATCTAGTAAGGACCCGACATAAATAATAATTTGTATTGATTATTCTATACTTCCAGTAACATTTTGATGAGGGTGTGCCCTAATTACTCTAAGAGTTCTCACGCTCTCATTCGCCAGGACCCTACAAAAACCGCTATAAAATGGAAAAAACCTTATAAATTTACTTTTTAGTATGTTGTTTCTTTCTAGAAACAAAACTTACATAAACTTCTTACCTGGACTATATATATATTTCCACTCGTAAAAGAAAAGTAAATAACTGGTGTGAAGGAAGTATGAACGTTCTTGCTCCTTTGTTTTTAAAACTTTTAACAACATTTTTTTCCGCCGCTCTCAAAAGAAGCGCTAATGAGCATATTACAATACAAACGGAAATTATCTTCAAAAGAAAAAGAACTTTACCTTCTTAATTAAAAAGATAGATTATAAAGGAAGATGAAAGAAGCGAAAAGAAAACCTGCCGTCGGACAAATACCCCCTCGTCGTACGGCTTATTTCGTCTGCAAACAACCCGGTAATACAATTTTCAACTCTTCTTCTTCATTTTCCTTTAGCCGCACCCTCCCCGCCGTCCCCGGGAATAATAAAAATCTTATCAACCCTTTGCTTCCCTCGACGTGAAAGTGCGGCGTATTTCGCGAATATCCAACGGATTTTCCTCGCTCGTTTGTGCGGTTCTTCTTCCGCCTACGCCACCCTCTCGTTTTCCTCCCGCTCTTCGTTTCATACCGATGTATTTTTCTTTGTTTATCCGTCGTCGGCGGAGAGCTCGGCAACAATTCGAAACATGCATTTCTCGTCGCCTCCGTCGTTGCAGAAAGCATATTTCTATTACTAACTTTGCTTCCGTCTCTAATTCTGGAATTTATTATTTTAATTTTCACCATTTCATCCTCTTACCCCTAGCCGCAAGCGGCGTACGATTATTCGAAGAAGTTTCCGCTTTTCTTTTATGAATGCCGGAAAGAACAGGGCTTCGACAAGTGTTTAGTAGAGCGTTGTCCGATTTAAAAGTGTTGAAAATAATTGACAGAATGGGTAAACTTCGGAAGACTAAGGTAAATATTAAACAATTAAGACAAAACATCTCGCCTAGATATTTGTTTCGTTATGTATTATAGTTGTGACAAAACTATCTTCATCACGTATCTAAATGCAAGATTTGTTGCGACAATGGCATCATATCCTCATTCGATTAAAATGTTTATCCTCTGTGCCTAACTTTAAGCACAGGAAAGGGAACCAGAATTTTTACCATGACGACGTCTAAAATGAGTGTTGATCGAACGAAACTTTCTTTTCCTTTAAGAAGAAATAAAAATGGGAACAGGAGGACATACCAAAAACAAAAGCAATGAACGCAGGAAAATGGTAAACGCGGTAAAAATAAACGGGAAATACTTCGACAAATTCAACGTGAACAAGGGACTTAAGCAAAGCGATGTCTGCAATGCTCTTCAACCTATTACTAGGGAATATACTGAGAGACAGCGAAATCAAAACTGATCTACAATAGCAAACGTCCATTCCATTCCAGAGAAAGAACGAAAAAAAAAGGATTGCACGTGCAATTTCTGAAGATCCACGTGTTGTATTGTTCTCCAATGTGTTACTTAGCATTTTTGTAATGTTGAACAAAGTTTTAATATAGAACATAATTACTTCAAATATACTCGAACCTCAATGATTCAACAAGAAGCAACCAAATAAATTGAATTGAAAGAAAACGAATTTGCGGAACTCTTCCGCACCGCTGTATACCATCAATCTACGACTGGGTGGGGATTCGTAGCATCCCTTGGAGTGCTTTTGTTTCTTTATACGTTTCGGCGCCCTCTAACGGGTAACTCGAAAAACAAACAACAAAAATTAAAAAAATATTAATTTAAGGGGCTTATTTCTCTTTTTGCTTCTCCCATTTTCTCCTTTGAATGCAACGCTTTTTATTCCACAGCTTTTCTACGACAACGTGAAGTTAACGCCTAAAAAGTTTTTAATGAGATTCCATTTACAAATAAGAGAATGGTAGATGTAGTAAATAGGAAATTAAAAATAAATTGAGGCTTACGTATGGATTGTTACGTCGATCTGATAAAAAAAATATAAAATGTGGTAAATAAGAGATATTTAATTTAACGGTAGTGTGTTGCGCCATCTATTTATTAATAAAATGCTAAAGTAGATCTCTATAGTTACTTTCCTATACAGATTTCTGTTATAGAAAAGATATGGCACGAATCACCTGATTTGATATATTATATGTCAAATGAGCCAACTAAATGTAAACATAAATCACAGATATAAATAATGCTCGTATAAATTAGCAAACTATCAATTATATGAAAGTACAAAATGTCTCACAGCGACAGTGAATTAAAAGCGGACCAAAAACACAGAATTAAACGCCCAGTGTTCAAAGCCAAAAGGAAATTCAATCCGGACTTGGTGAACGCACTCAAAACTCACTTGCATCCCGAATTACAAGAGCAAAGACTTCTCAAAGCGGTATCGGTACACAATACCGAAGCCGTGGAGAAACTCCTCCAGATGGGCGTGAGTGCGAACAGCTGTGACAGGCAATTACGGAGCGCCCTTCATATAGCAACTAGCAGAGGGTACGCCGACATAGTGGAAATGCTGCTGAAGCACGGCGCGGACGCGAATAAAAGAGACATTATCCGAAATACACCCCTACATTTGGCAGCTTGTACGAATAATCTGAAGATTATCACATTACTAATCAACGGAGGTGCCAATATAAGATCGTTAGATCTTCACGGAAGAAACCCGCTTCAACTGGCCGACAGTAAATTGCAATTATTACAGAGGAGATGGCACGAAGGTGCTATCGAGATGACACAAGTACGAGCACAAATCAAAGAGGTATGTTTGGTCATCTTAGATTTAGTTTAATTACAATATAATGTAATAATAAGGCTATTAGAAAACGTAGTTTCCCTGTAAGTAAAGACTATCGACATTGGAAAGAAATAATTTCGTCACATATATTTAAGTGCTTAGTCATGGGCGTAATCAGAGGAGGGGCAGAGAGCGCCTCGACCCGCGAATTTAATTCAGTACGGAGTGACATTATTTCTCACAAGATCATAATTTCATCCCGAATTTAAACAGCGTAAACGCAATCCCTAACAACTCAATGAAATTGATAAATACAAAAAAAATCATAATCTGTTTCTGCTTCTTTCACTTCCAGATAGTCGACATCATGATATCCCTTTGGAAGAACAAGGAGGCCACGTCCTGGGGACATCACCGAACCAACGTTGACGACCTGGAAATTATGAAACTATCCATAAACGATTCCGCAGCGCCCCTCAACGATCAGATGAATAAGCTCCTATGCGAACTGCAGCAATTTACGATAAAATGAAGGAAAGACGTTGCGATAGAGGATGCAAAACACATTCTATACGAGCGAAAACGTTTTTATTATTGCAAGAATTATTTTACAATATGTGTGTAATAAATCACAGATGTTTTGGCTGTCGATGAAACTTTCAATACCGGAAAAAAAAACTTACAAATTATAACGGTAATGCTAATTGTAATAATCATTTTAAGTCGATCAAGTATCCCTTACGAAACTTTTTTTATCGATATCAACGATACGGATGAAAGACCAAGATGTGATTCGTTTGATCTATTGATTAAGTAGTTACTTTTAAAAACTAAATGCGATGGGAAGATATACATTAACTAATACTAAGTTCTGCGATAAAATTCTTTATATTGTTATATACGCAGTCTATCGTAATAAATAGGAAATACGGATATTAGCTTGCAAACTTTATTTCTTTCCTTAATGTTTCTCCCTTTAATACGATCAAAGACAATATATTTTTTTAATATTGTTAGCACAGACCGAGATTTTATACCGTGTTTACAATTTAAAAGCCATCGGCACCTTCACGCTAACGATAAAATAAAAAAAATCGACTAAAAAGTGATCTGAATTGACCGTTAGGGGACGCGATGAGGGAATGTGTAGTTTACTTATTAATATTACAACAGAAATATGCCGATCTAAGCATGCTAGAAGTGTGACAGGACTACCAATAGTGAGAAAGTAACAAGATGCTAGGACGGTTGTTTTACATTTTCGGAAGCCCGTTAAGGTAATACCCGATAAAGGAACTCCCTCCACGAGGTATGTGTTTAAAAAATTTGATGGAACGAAAATGCAGCAAGCCAATTGCGCAACGGAAAAAATAACAGGTTATAGTCTTTTTGAGATCTTTTTTTGACTACAAACTAATAGAGCGTACATCCAACATTATCACAAATGTAGTAACGAAGAGTCGAAATAAACGATGATAAGCAAGAAGGTCGTTTCCCTTTGCGAGAAATTACGGTTTCTCTTTCTAACATTAGTTCCGTCCTCTAGCGGTCAATTCAAATGCTTTTGTAGTTCATTTTTGTTTTAATCGCTAGGACGTACTACTAATGAGATAGAACCACTATCGATTCTTATACGGACACCCGGTATACGACGACGTCAATTACATTAGAGTCTACTAGTTATGATAAGGAGTTGAATTTAGTGCGGTACTGATATTACTAATTTGATCTCTCGGTTTCTACCAAATTTTTTTCAGATTGTAATATCTACGTATAATTTAAAGACACAACACGCATATAATAGTTTACATTTCACAGCCACAAGTAGAAAACAAAAGAAAAATAATATCGTTAGTCGGTATCATTTAGGTAAAATAGACTGCCATGGTTAAATCTAGATTGCAATGATATTCGTTGTTTCTAGATTTCATGAAACTAATTCTTCATTTGTTTCGATGAGATTCTTTTCGAAAGATCTCCAATTTAAATCAGATATACGAGGGAATCTTACAAGAAAATTTACTTGTAGATCTCACCGAGTTTGTGGGAGATTACCACTTTCGGAAGCGTATCGAGTTAATAGCGTAGAATATAGGATGATTTTTTTATTTGGCACAAGAAGGCGATTGTTTTATAGAAGTATCCGAGAATAATTTTGAATTACGATTTCAATACATTGAGCCATAAAAAAAGTACGAGCGGATTTTAATTTAGAAGTAAAGACACTAACTGTCAAATTTTGCGCAAGTATTACAATTATTACAGAACCTACTTAAGAAAATCTAAATCGAAAAGAATCAACTTTCGCGCTAAACTAAGTTAGGTTGAGAAGATTCTGCGCTAATCTTTTAAAATCCTTCATCATATTTCTCGCGAGTCTAATTCAACATTACTAGTCTATACAAAAATCTAGAAACAAAATAGAATATCACCGGAAAATACACCGCTTTTTGTACTAAGTGTTCTTTTTCTACAAAGTAGATTCAAAATCGTAAACATCTTTCTTATAAATGTTCTATGACATGTTTTAAATTATTCTCACTATTTTCGCAAATAATGCAACATAATAGCGTTGAATGAAGGATCCATCGATCGACGCACTTCCCGATAGGACAGCCTGTATATATTATAACGACTAGAAGCATTAAAAGATTGCCCGTTCTATCTACCTTCGAAAAAGAATATTTTAGTTAATCCGGATAAATAAATCAATATTCGTATAATCGCGATCAGGCTTCGCTATGGCTAATAGGAACTGCGGTTTTACTTAATAATTTATTTACGTTTATTATTTATTATAATGTTTCGGGCAAATTAATTTTAGTCTTAACTTATCGATGTCCAGCATTACAAAATTAATATTGTCGCAATTGCGTATCCGTTCTTTCGCTTCGTTCTCATCTTTTACCGGAAATTTGAGAACATTTATATTCTTATCTTTCTTATTATTTTCTAAGCTATTTCCATGAACACACATATGATTTGCGGTAGTCAACTGTAATAAATTGCTGTAATAAACCGATCGATGCTACCACTACCGTTGCGTCTCTTCACAATTCCTTCACTCAACGATAATTGTTATTTATTTATTTTTTCAATAGAGTAAAGCTTTAATTCCTATTTCAATTACTGACAATATCTAATATATACTTATTAACAATTGCTAAAGTATTATACATATCTATTAACCTAAGTTCAACCTTTTATGATCACTAACTAAACCCAATATCGTTTAATGTGAGATTTATCTAATATTTCCCTCTGTTTAGACCCTAGTTACTAGCTACATAAATAAACATAAGTAAATATATTAAACCCTCTTTATTCTATTTCTTGTAATATCAATAATCGTGTTTGGTTTACCTAATAATTGCTTTTATCTTAACACTTTTGTAGATAATAAGAATAATATCATGTTTAGTCTTATTTATATTTGGCTACTTTCGTCTGGGGAAGCTCGAAGACAAGATATTGGCATGATTGCTTCTTTAATCTTGATTAAATCAACACTAGATAAGTTAAATTAATCATCTTACACAGAAAAGGTTTTCTTTAACATCCATGAATTACCCCATAATGATCTTTGAACGCACTACTAACATTTGCTTTCGTTGCTTAAGATTGGGGTTATTCGAAGAGGACTTGGTTATTTGTAAATGAATTATTAACTTTACACCCTAGAATTATTTTCAAAACATATATAGGATGAACTAGACATCAAACAATTTAAACATCAACACAGACAATATACAGACGAATCCAAATATGCACTTTGTAGTTCTAAAAAGACAGTATATTCACACTTCAAGAAGACTCATTGTGTTCGGTCAACTGGGAGGTGACTGTTTTTCTTTGTTTCAAACTTCAATCGTTTTTAAGAGAAAGACGATCAAGTACTTGAGGCTTTAAAGCAAATATTTCAAGTACTTGAACTTATTTTTTTATAATTATAGTTATTTTTGCTTGATCTTAGTTTACTGTAGTGCTTCAAGTACTTTTAGCAAAAACACTTTAAAGGCTTCACAAATTTTACTTGTACTATAGTGCTTTATATTTAGTATGTCTAATGCCAGCATTTTACTTTTTGAATCCTGTATTTGATAATTCATGTATTATTGCAAATGGAGCTACTTGACACTTGTCATCTTAGAGCATTCTGGCCCAATAGTTTTTTACTCGACGTACGTTTTACTCAAGTGCTTCACGCGGATCTATTAGAAATCATTCAGTAACCTTCCCAAAACATTGATTTCAATGTAAAGGAACTTGTTTGGAATAATTTGAATAGAAGGAAGGCTGGCAGCAAGAATACTTTAAAATATAACTGGAGAAATTATTCCTTGTCATATTAAAGCTTTTATCTACAGAAAATGCTATTGTATTGTCAAATTGGCGCGTTTTGATGCAAATTAATCAGACGATAACAGATATTATCAAGCGAAAGAAGAAATCTTTAATTTTGAAGTTACAAAGCAACAAAAAATATCAAGACTATTTCCCCTCATAAAAAAAAAAAAAAAACATTTTCGGAAAACCTAAATAGTTTGCCAAGGTGAAGAGTTCAAATCTGGTTGGCGGAAAACGTTTTTAAACGAAATTTTAACATAATTTAAATTTTTTCGGTGCGAGGAAACTCCGATGCGGATTTTAAGCGCACCAAAACACGTCTTCTAGCGTTCGAACTCCCCTCTCCTTCCGCAATCCCTGAGTAAATATTATTCACCTACGGCTTCTTCTTTAGATACTATCTAACCGGATCAATACCGGATCCAGTGTAGACAAGACCACAACCTTAGGATCGAAACTTTCTTCGGTTTCACGTTCTTCGGGATCCGGAGAAGTCCCAGGCGGATATCAAGGAACCATGATCCTCGCTAAACCCGGAAACACTTCCGCTTGAATCGGGCCGTATTCGACGTGCTCGCCATCTACCGTCATATAACCCCTCTCTTCCATATCCGGTTCGATCCGGAAAGCCCTCACAGGCAGGAAATCGATGCCGTTTCCGGTGTTCTGGACGTGCGCTCCCGTACTTAGGCCTAGAAGGAAATGAAGTAGTTGAGTACGGGTGACGTTGCCTTGGATTATTAGCAACCAAATGGTGCCGTCGTTTAATTTCGAATCGGGCGCGAAGAGGGCGTCTTCGCCGAGGTGGCTTTGATAGGAAGCATGAACCATAACGAATTTTCCTGAAAAGATCGAGTGTTAGCTATGTTAGTACATACTTTTTAGAAGATTGCTATCTCATTTTCATCAATTAAAGACGAAAGTAAACATTTACAACTGTCATAAAATAAGAGAAGGATGGAAACGGGGAGAATATAAGCGATGAAATGCGCGTAAGATTGGTGTTTGGCGATCGCTGACTTACATCTTAACATTCCATAACTACGCATATAAAAGTCAACGGTATACATATTCTTATCCCTACCTTCTAAGCAGATCCAATTACTAGGCAAAGGACCCGTCAAACAAGGTAACTGCGATGCCGGCCCATACATTCGGTACTTCCCATGATTCTCTTCATCGCCGCTATCAGCAGTCGATTGATACGAGCTTCCAGTGGCCGAAAAATAAGCGCTCTTCTTCGACGCAGCGCTATACCACGAATCCAACCGTTGTCTTCCTTCCTGAGTCTCCAATGTAACTTCAGTTGGCAAATCGAAGGAACTACCGCCTAGAGGATTACCGTTGGTGTCTTTCTGCTTCGTCTCGGTCTCCATCGGCAGGTAATACACTTTCCCCGAGTAAGACCTGAGGCCGATCAGGCGAGCGACGCTCCAAATCGTGAACCTCTGCCCGCCGAGAATTCTCAAGCGTTCACTCTCGATATCTATGTCGGAGAGAAGGCCCCAGCCTATCGATAAAAAGGAGAATATTATTTGGGACGTGTTCTCGACGCGCACGAGATCCATGGGAACGCACCTGTTGCGTACGAGGGATAGGGCCGAAGGTAATGTCGGGATGGGAAGGTAAGGTTCGTCGGTGTAGTAAGCTATGCTGCGGGCGAGGCCGTTACCGGAACCACCGGGAACGACGGCGATCGGCAGGTTTTCGATCGTACGATGCCAATCGGGTCTTTCGAACATGCCGTTGATGACTTCGTAGACAATACCGTCACCGCCTACCTGAAACAAAAAGGAGAACGAATTATTCGCTACTACAACATTCACAATAAACCGGAGGCGATTGAAATGTACACAGTGGTTGCAAGGAACGACGATAATCTTTCCGCTGCTATTCACCATACGGTAACTCCGTAACAATGTTACAATTACCTTGGACGATCCCTGGTCACAGTTCACGTTTTCGATATTTCATACAAAGATTAGTTGGCAAGTTTACTGGAGTTGTGCTCTATGATCTTGAGATTAAAGCAAAAAAAATACAAGTACTCAGTATCTCGCTTCTCCTGATGTTAGTCGGTGTATGAAATTAGAAATGTACAAGTCACTAAGTACGTCATCACACAAACAAAATATATGTAAGGATTGCGTCAACAACAGAGTGCATTATTAACAATTTTGCAATAGTGTTAGTTAGATACCAAGTTCGTATCGATATCATAGCTCGGTATTCTTTTGTTATTAATGACGCATCGTGCAATGCAATTATCGCCGGGTGCAATTATGACATTTTCGAGTGAACCTTGAATGTACAAGCTGCATTCTTTGTATTCTGCGACTCTGTAATCGGTTTAAATCGATACACAGGTCACCGCGAGCTTTCAACATCGTATACGTAAAAATCCGTTGTTTTATGTGAAGTATGAGAAAAATCTTGCATTGTTACTTTGTAATGCTGCAGGAAATAATATTGCAGGAAATAATATTACTAATATCATTAACGAGATAGTTTTTTTTACTAACACATTTTTCTTTTTTTTTTTTCTTCGGAATAATTTTCTAATTCTAAAGAACGGCACCATTTTTTGATTGCCTTTGGTACCCATCAACTTACGTGAAACTTTATGTTTTTAAAAGTATTTCAAAAAATACCTAGAAACGATTGCCGAAATAATGCTGTTAACAGAAGCGTAGCTACCGCTGTAGCAACTGAAGCAATGATACGAGAATCGACCAACTTCTCGATGTGTATCGTGATGTGGCTAAGCAAACCGAAATCTACGAGCTGTTTCTGGGCTTTAGATTTGTAGCCGACTGTACCGCAGTAAACCTTGAAACTGGAATTTTAAAAAACGCGAATTTTAAAAAATTTGTAGAAACGCAATCGACGAACATGGAATTGATTTGTCCAAATGTAGGAGCCAAGGTTACGTACAAATACTGATTTCGTTCATTGTGCAGCGCAAGTTTTTGACAATTTAGAAACGGTATACACCTTCTTGTTGGCATAAATAGCATAAAACGCTGGGCAATGTCGAGTGACGATTCATACGCGTGCAGGTGAAAGGTAACTGATACAACTATGAGGATGGTAGAGAAGATCGTAGAAAATAAACAGGGAGACTGCGATGTAGGAAGTGAATAAAACGTTAGTTTTGGAAAAGTAACAGATTGTGGGAGAAGTGCCGGAAATGTCGGGGATCAATAATCAAATGTAAATAAAAGGGTCCTTTTTTCTGGCGGTCAGCCACAGGTAACTTTTAACAGGTAGAATTTTCATTCTACGTAAAATCTCCAGATATTACATAAATAATATACATGATAAGACAAAAGAATACTTGGACAACTGGCAAGCAACGAAGCTGTACGGGCAGCGTACAGAAGGCTTACTTTTGTACAGATTTACTGCGTATCGTCCAAGTTTGCTTCTGTGCCATCATACATAATGACATAATACGTACATGAATGATAAAACTAGAGAGATTATTTTAAAAACTCAGCAATTTTTTAGGGGGGAGCGGGTTGAATTGGACAGTTTGTCTTCGCCTTCAAATTCTTCAAATAAATTTTATGAGATAGAAATAGACAAGTGGTAAAAATAGACACTTCTAAAGAATATTTTTTTTTCTAGAAAGTGGGGATACTACGTGCATGTTTAGTTTTAGATATTTTTCTGACATCGTTTGGTCGTTGTTTGACGATGAGGACCAATCGTGTCCTCGAAACGGCCATCCCGGACTAATTATTATATTTTACTATATAATAAATTAAACTTGTACGCTGCGGAGGTTCATTTAAATCGGTGCCCTTTCTTATTAACCAATTTTACGTTCAGTTTCGAAACGTACATTCAGCACAACCGGAAAATAGGCGAAGCGATTCGTTTCGCAAACATCTTCTACAAGCTATACGGATCAATTCTGCCAAGGTTCGTGGTGTATGTAATTTCATACGACATACGTTATCGCTTGTTACTCGATAAATAGTAACCCATACTTTTGTTGCTGTTGGTTTTATTAGCTTCGGGCATTATCTGCAGCAATCGAGCGCGATTCTCATTTTCGAGAAATGAAATAAAACAGTTTATATGTATTACGTCGCACAGGTAAATGGAAATTAAATTATTTCTGTTCGTTTTAAAAGTTTCGTAACGTTTCTACGTTAATACCTTGAGAAGAAAGAATGCACGAAATTCGAACAGGTTATTAGAAAGCTGTTCAAGGAATGTTAAACTATGAACGATGAAGATTACGAAGCGCATCTGTGACGTTTTCCGTGTTATCTTTTTAATGGCATTCCATTTCTAGTAGAAAATGGGATAGGAAGGTGCTATTAGAAGTTTAGACTTGTACTCTTTCGTAAAGTAGTTTTTTCAGCAAAAGTGGTGATCTTCTAGTCTTACCGAAACCAAGCCTTGGCTTTTTCTATTTCTTTCTGTTAAACATTTATATCGAGCGTCTCCGTATGGTTTTAAGTTACTAAAATTGTTGCTTCTAGATGAAAAACAATTCTAGGGCTCTTCAACCACGCTCGCTAAAAAGGAATTTGTTAAATTTTCCAGTCTCGCTGGCCAATTGACGAGGATGTTCGCGTAGGATGATCAACCGAAGACCCGCTTACGGCTGCGAATTTCTCACGAACCACTCTCGATTCCTGTTGACAAGAACGTCCAAGAACGGGAAGATGGTGTCATGGTGAATTTGATGTTTGGATGTATTCCATTGAAGGCAACGATTTGACGGAGAAAGTAGACGAGACGTTACAATCTACTCCGACAAATCGAGGAAAAGAGAGACTCATTAATCGGGGACTCTATTTATGCGACAAAGTCACTCAATCACCACCAGAAAGGAACACGCAACATTCTTTTGCTAATAACGTTAATCAAGATTTTTCTTACTCGGCACAATCCTTTTGAAAATGCGAACCACAGTTTCAGCAGCAAGCAACGATGCATCACAGCGGAACTCGAGCACCGTTACGACTAAGACTTCAGTTAATAAGTACGAAGCGCTACATCCACTTCTAGTGGACGAAGGACGAAGACCGACAACAACCAGCAGGATACGCATACCTTCCATGCGTAGCCGAAGTCACCGATAAGGTGAAACAGAGCCTAGGAGAAAAGAACACGCGCTTCAAGACGGTGACCAAAATCCAGCAGCTACAACCTACCAACATCACAGCACGTGCGTGTGGAAAAAGCTACATCGGTCAGACAGGACGAAGTATTCAGTGCAGAGTCAGGACATGAGAGAGCCGCACGCCTTAAGCACATTGAAAAATCTGCAGTAACTGCCACAATATGAAAAACATGTTACGTGAAGGAGCTGTAGGATATCTGTTTTTAATAATCTGCCAATTTTAATCGTGGTTGCGGCTCCATCGGTGACAAATATCCTTAATTGTCTTCGCTGTACACCGACTAAATTAATAGAATCTTGTCTTCGCTGTACACCGACTAAATTAATAGAATCTTTTATCATTATCACTTGCACTATAGTTTCCGCCTTCGTCTTTATAAGATGTTTGCTGCACAAAAGAAATGGTATCAAGGATACATGTATTACACTTGTTAGCATTTGTTGTTTTGTCCACGTTTATCCATATTTTTCTGATCGGTAATTTCCAGGCAGGAATTATACACTAATATGAAACAATTTACAATCCAACTCAAAAGGAGACAAGAACCTGAATTACAAGGTGAACAATACTAAAACAAAAAACAATACCGCTAAAGAAACATAAAAATGCTTATTCGATACAAAGATCCTATACCTGAGAGACATTAACAATTTTTACACATAAATAAAACTGGAAATTTAACTGGCATCACTAAAACGACGTAATAGCTCCGAGACGCGAAGGTTAAACGGACGGCCATTGAAGAACCTTGGAAAAAACCGTTAATTACTGTGAGAATATCGAGATCTTTAATAATATGTAATTGGACAATTACGTTTCTGAGGTAATTACATCATATGTGGCCAATAAACACTGTACGTTGTTGTTGTTAAAAGGAATTGCTTCATTCGAGTAATAAAAAACGGACTTTCTCAACTTGTTCCAAAAATATATCAAGTTTGTTATTTACCACATTTAACTTAGGTTACAGTTATCATTATAAAATTGATTGATAACAAATATACATATTTTGCGTCGATGTCGATGTTCCTACTGATTCAAAAAAATATATTTAAGACCATGTTACCATCAGCAAAGAAAACCTTTGTGTTCGATGTATACTGTTGAACGACACTAATTTGGACGAGTATAATTAATTATTAACAACAGATATACTAATAGAGAAGCATCAGAATATTGCTGGACAAAATGAACAGGACAAAAAAAAACAGTTCTTCAAACATCCCATCCCCATTAGGTTGATCACCAACAAAGAACGGTTAGAGACCTAGCGGATCACAGACCAAGCAATCCCATCCACTTTACACAAAAGTAGATGAATTTGTTGAAACCATTTTATTGGAGGACGTAATAAACATAAAAAAAATCTTTCACAATTCATGGCGTAGACCGGAGCAAAAGTTCGCTACTCCGGTGAAGGACCTCAAGAACGAAAACGATAATTTATTTGGTAATTGTACAAAATACTTACAAGATAAGATCTTCACTTCTGTGGTTTTCACAGACCGAGAACGGGGTTGGATGCACGTTACAGAACTGGAATTTAAGATTACAGATAGCGTATCTGGATTCGAGTTGTCGGGTAACGGATTCGGATCCGAAGTTTATGAAAATGGATCGGGTTAACACCAAGATCCATGCCGGTTCTAGCTTTGATGCTTCCGGTTCGTTAACTCGAGAAACCTCCAATCCAACGAAGCAGTTCCAGAGTTTGGTCATATAACAAGGCCTTAGGATACCGAGGTCTTGAGAAAACGGAAGATTAAAAAGCCGATAAAACGATTAAATGCGCAAATTCAATGCTACTTTTTCCGAAACAATTGCACATCAAATGTTAACACAATTAGCAATTTTTTCAATGCGTAATGCACCTCCTTAACCGAATCGTTTCATGAACTGTTCTTCTATTTCAATTGTCCCTCTTCGATTTATATTTCTTCTACGGTTTTGTTAATTTTGTGTTAAGTCAGGTGTCAAGAAAAACAAATATTTTTTTTAGATTTTGGTTTTTTTCTCCAAGCTGGCAACGATATCTTCATTTTGTTTTTTCACAAAATTGTTTTTTCTTGTTTTGATAGACCTCGGCATCATTTTGTCCTTATTTTCCGAAGAAATTTCCAAATTAATTAAAAAAAAAAAAACGATTTCGAAATCGAAGAAAACGATTTTGATACAAACCTTGTAACAGAAAAACTAACATGGCTGTTGGTGACTACCAATCAAAGGATTTTCTGGTTATCACTAAAATAGGCAAATAGGCAAAAAGGTACACGTGTTAGGCGGAAATGTAGAAAACGTCTGTCTTCCTCCTTCATAAATGTGAAAATTAGAGAACTCTGAGTCCATATTAAATTTGATTTTTTCATTGAACCCTTGTGAGTCTTCAAAGGAAGCAAAATTATATTTTGGCAGAGTTTTTTGGGAGATAAAACAAAAGTACTCAGAAATTCTTATTGTCAATTTTTTTAAGAATATGTTGTATTTTTCAATTCTTTTATTACTTTCCTTTCGAATCAAAGTAAAGAACAATCAACATGCAACAAGTAGTCTGTGACAAAACAAAAAAAGCAGTAAATAATTTTTGTTTTCTATTACTAACTTGAGTACTAAAAAAAAATCTTTCAAGGTTACTATTATCTAAAAAAAATTATCTGAGTTCATATATTGTTTAAACAATAAATCATGGATATTGTTTTATCGCATTGCCTTTTATTTGAAGAAATAATTAGACTTTTGCATGCATTACATATTGTACAGTTCGTTCTTGTGGAGCACTTGAGATTAGGTAAATGCAAAAACATGTTCTTGAATCAAAATAATAACAATTACACATCGTACTAATTTATAAGAAAAATAGAAATAAAACTTACCAGAACGATACCACTCCATTGATAAATATTACAGGTCCTAACGAACTCCCTAGCGTAATTCGCATGCTTCGTTATATGCAGATCATATGGAATCTCTGCCTCCTGAAGTATAGGCACCACCTTATCTTGGAATATAGCTTTACCTCGTCCGGGACCACTCTTCGGGTTACATAAAACTAACAGTTTACGTTGCTCGTTAATTTTATGCATGATAGGTGTGTCTGGGGTCTCGTTCTGTGCCTGCTCCCCTTTGATGAGTTGTTTGATGGTGTTCCTCCAACGTTTGGCCTCCTTATTATTGTCTTCATACCTATCGAACGATCTAAATCTAAGGGTTATTATCGTATGTTCTCTCTTGCAGCTGCCACTCTTCGTATTTTGAAGGATGTAAGCGTAAATATAGAGGTAAGCGCTTATATCGTTCTCGTCTTGTTCTCCGGAATTTTCTTCGACAACTTTTAGGGATCCTCTCGGAAGGCTCTGGCAAGAACAAGACGTCGTAGACTTCCTACTCCGTAAACACTTGCAACCGATGATATCTCTCGTCGGAATCGTCTGCTTTTTCTCTTGATTATCACTTTCTTTTATCAAGCTGAGGCCCTTCTTCGTTAGCCGTACTCGAAATACCGAGTTCTTCTTGGTCAGAACGTAAAACGTTTCCTCCAATAAAACGCGTTCCTGACTCATTTTCGTATCTAACAACTTTCACTATTATGGATTTCTTCGGGTTAAATAATCGTTTCACATCTCTGCGGCATCGACTACTACATTCGAAAGCTTCCACAAAACTGCTCGATCCGACCAGTTCTAGTCCCTTGCGATCGCGCTACTTGGATTCAAGTTTTCAAGTTTACCTATCAAGGGTATGGAAATTTTTAATCGAAACTCATTAACGATCAAAGATAATCGGATAAGATCTTTGAGGCATGTTTTTAATAGCTGAAATACTCGTATAACGGTTTATCGGCTCGGAAACGGGAGAATTTAAATTTAATTCATTCAAAAACAATAACGAACTTAGTAACGATCGGTGGCAAACAGTTCGTTTCGTAACTTATGTCCTTGAATGGATGTAAACATTTATTCTCTTCATTTAAAGTATTGATTCCTTCTATAGAGTAATCAAAAAATGAACTTTATACATATTAGAAATTACATGGTTTACGATAAGATAAAACACTATATCAAGATCTGTAAACAAGAAGCAAAAGTACATTAAAACTCATTTATGAAATAATGCAATATGTGCCGCAATACTATTCATAAATAGGACGAGTAAAACAGTGATTCTCAAAATGTATGCAGTGCAACCTAAGGCCTCCGTATAAGACTGCGTTCCGAGTCTCGCAAGGGTTCCTTAAAAAGGTCGGAACCAAAACTTACTGCTTTTCATTTGACATCCAATCAATATAGAAGGAAATTCCTTGGGTACACTGGAATAGATCGAATGTATAAGTATCTTCTTTTATCTCTATCTAAGCAGGAAAAGCTGAAACAAACGTTCCTTTATCATTTTTTAATCTCCTCCAACACCAGCTAAATGTGCCTCAGCACACTTTACTATTACTTGAACAGCGATACATCAACAACATTTACGTTGTTGCGACGTTAAAAAAAAAAAAACGGTTTTTGTTGAACTACCGCTATCAATCCAAGACCGGGGAAAAACATTGTTCAGGTAATCGCGCACAATTCTTGCAAAGCGGAAATTTGGTCCAAAAATTTCGAAAATGATTGTTGCAAAAAATCCAAATAATTTTTGGACGGTCAATATTTCTACATGGTTATACTGTAACGGATTCGGACCTTTGTTCTTTTAAAGACATATCATAATACTCACGATTTGAGTAGTTTCGACTCATGATCTCAAAAAATAATATTTTTCCTTGAAAAAAAGCTGTAAATAAATTGGTCAGATTAAAGGATGATAAAGGAACATTCGTCTCGGTTTTTGATGTTCATTGTCATCCCATAGACCGTGTCCGCGAATATCGTAACATTCTGTACGTAAAAACGTCTTATATTTAGCCTGAGACCCAAAACTGTTTGATTTCCATTTGATGCCTAAACACAGATCTTTTTCAATCTTAGCAATAACCTGAAAATTCTTTGATTGGGAGTGGTTGAGTAGATAATTTGAACCGAGATTCTATGAGGCGTGTCATATAGCAATCAATAGCTGTACCAGTTTTTCTATGAGTATAATTCCTCAAGAAATAGATCATCTTTCAAAATATATAGAGAAGAAAGCAGCAGTAATAACTATCTTCTCTATTTTTAACCTTTAATCTTTAACGGAAAATATCTATAAAGTTTAATAATAGTAAAGTACCGTGCTTTACTATTACTGTGTATAAAGTTTCGTTTTATCAAAACATTCGTTTCTAATATATGTATATTGTTCCTATTTTATCGCATTTATTTCCACTTATCTACTTTCAACTTTTTTAGTTAATTAAAAATTAAGGATGTTTCAGAACGACTGGATTAAGGAATTCGTCATCAAATCTTGTAGTAAAAAGGATTTTCTTTCACAACAAGACAATGTATTTAGTTTCAGAGCTGTTACAATTAAGAACGGCACAATGGTACAAAAATTATTCATACAAATTTAAACCTAACAAAAGATATTTTACTTTTATTTGTTCAAAATTGAGATAATTTAAACATTACACTTAACGATAAAAGAATTAAACCATTGTGTAATAAAATCAACACCCTTTTTTAATAATAATAATAATAGTTTATTGACCAACGGATTCCAATTACAGGACAATATTATACAAACAAAATACGTATAATTCTGATAATAATGATTGAATACAAAATAAACAAAAAAAAAGTAAAAGGAAACAAACTCAAAGTTTATTAATATTACTAAGAAATACATCACAATAAAGCGTATCTGTTATGCGGCACATAGAAGTGATGGGAGAAAAGGGTAACAGATTTGTTTGAGGTACCGGAAGAGAAAAAGTAGGAGAAGAACGTGAAGATGCGCGAGGAACTAGAAAGTTCAAGGAAGAAAGCAAGTCAGGACAATGAAGGACAGCGCGCACCAACTTCCAGACGAAATGTGCACTCTGTCGCTCGCGACGAGAAGCCGCGGTGTGCATCCTGTGTCCATCAAGAAGAGCACCATAGTCGATGTTCCGCACTGGATAAATTCCATCAATCTTGTACCTCTTGAAGCCTAAAACTTTCGATGCGGAAATACAAAGGTGGTCGATATGCGGTCCAAAGCTCAAGCGACTATCAAAAATAACTCCAAAATCGTAAAATTCATTAACTTTCAGAAGTACTTGGCTGTTGATGGAGTAAGTAGAAGGAATTGAGTTAAATTTCCTTGTAAATGACGTATATCAGCACTTGTTCACATTGACCAGCAGCTTTGAGGAGGCAAATCAATCAGTGATCGCATTAGGGTTAAGCTGTAGCCCAATAACGTCATCCCAATTCTTAATAGGTATAAATATGTTTAAATCATCTGCATAGGCTAGAACAGGGCAAGATACAGAAGCGAGTAAATCATTAACGTAGAGATTGAATAATAATGGACCCAAATTTGAGCCATGAGGAGCACCTGAAGACGAACTAAATTCAAAAGATTTGAATCCATTATAAAAAACATAATTGCTTCTGTTGGTCAAATAAGATTTTAGAAGTAGAAGAATAAGTGATGGACTGAAGCCAAACGTAGAACATTTCCGAAGTAAAATATTGCGATCTAATGCGTCAAATACTTTACTGAGATCTATGTATATCACATCAACTTGTGCTTGTGCGTCAAGATGCTGGCTAATAAATTGGGTAATCGACACAAGATTGGTAACTGTTGATCATCCTCCCACGAAACCATGTTGGTGAGGTGAAATGTAGGTGTTTTATGTGATAACATATGGTGGAAAATAAGAGTTTCATAAACCTTCGCAAAAATTACACAAGATCGAGATTGGCTTATAATTATCAACTACATTCTTCTCTCCCTTCTTAAAAACTAGGATTACTCTTTTCAACGAGAAACAAATTTAGTGATTTTCTTTCATAACAATTTGCTACGTGAAAGTTACTAACACATAAAGCTGTCAATTCATGTTTTATTGTAATAATTTCAAAGTTTTGTCCTGAGATTTGTTTAGTTTCATAATTGATCTAAAGATGTTTTCCCGAGGACCGGTTTTAGTGGAAAACTATGCACCAAAATCTTCGCCCCACGATTGGATGAATGCGGCACACAGCACGGGCGTAAGTAAAATTTTATCGCTGTAGAATTATTTGCAATTGAGGTTATATACGATGACTTTCGTTTTAGACCTCAATTATGGCAGCAGAATTCAATGGGGGCGTTGTTATTGGGGCCGATTCGAGAACTACCACAGGGTAGGACATATTTATTAGTAACATTCACATTCATAGCTTTTAAATTCCAGCGCATACATTGCTAATCGAGTCACGGACAAGTTAACCAAAGTAACCGATAATATTTATTGTTGCCGTTCTGGTTCGGCGGCAGATACGCAAGCAATAGCAGACATTGTAGCATACCACTTAAACTTCCATGCGTAAGTGTATAGATGTACAAAGTTTCTATTTTCTAACCTACTTTTCACAGTATGGAACTTGGCGAGAAGCCACTAGTAAGCATTGGCGCAGCAGTTTTTAGAGAGCTTTGCTATAACTACAGAGACTCTTTAATGGCCGGTATATTAGTCGCAGGATGGGATAAACGAAATGGTGGTCAGGTGTACTCAATTCCGATTGGAGGAATGTGTGTACGTCAACCTGTATCTATAGGAGGCTCGGGTTCAAGTTATGTATATGGTTATGTTGATGCTAATTTTAAACAAGGAATGACGGAAGAGGAATGTGTTAATTTTATAACGAACAGTGAGCGGAAACTGTGAAGTTTTCATTCTGCATGATATTTATTTTTTAATTTCTAGCTTTGAGTTTGGCAATGTCACGAGATGGATCATCCGGTGGCGTGGTTCGACTGGGTATCATTACTGAAAAGGGTATCGAACGTAGAGTTATTCTTGGTGATCAATTGCCCAAGTTCTATGAAGGATAGTTTCATGTAATTATTGTACTTTATATATCCATTAAATAAACATGGTAAATTTGTAATGGCGTTTTATTTAAATTGAATGAAGAAAAATGGAACTTTGTATGTAGGATCGGCAATGCATCGATTCCCTTGTGCATTTTCGTTAATTGTTGTGTATATTGTACTATGCGATGAAAATACACGAGTAGATCGAAACAGTGTAATCAGTCTCCCGTTTAGGACATCACTAGCAATAATAGGGTGTTTCATTTAATCTTCGCAACAAGTTCGACTAGTGTAAATGTAATTTGCTATTATGCCTGCCTTCCTTTTATTAAAAAGAAAATGTTATCTTTAATTGCTCAAGGAACTAATTGCCTTTATCTACATACTACTTGCATGATGTTTATATAAACGATAAATATAATTGAATCTAACACAGTGTCCTGAAACTTTTTGAATTATATATTATATATTCGCTTTAAATTTAAGAGATTTCCAGTAGATGGCGCTGTAGGATGAACGTAACTATCGTGTCCTATGCAACTACAGAGAGATCCAGAAAGATTGTCGGGAAAAATACTGCTTTCCGCAGGACGTGTTATCAATATCTACTACCAATTTAATGAGTGAATATAGACGCACAGAAATATTAGGATTCTAATAGTAACCATTGTCGTACGTAATATTTTTTATCTTGTTATTATTTTGCAGTTTCCACGATTTCGTTTTTTACTAGTTTCATACACATATACAGGGTTAGTAAAAAGTCCCGGAACAGTCGGATAACTTTGTTATTCGATTTATTGTTATTATTATTTGCCGATTAAACCGGAAGTGAAAAAAATATTAACTGTATTACATAAAATGCATTTATATTAACTATACCTCCATACCAAATTTCAGAAATCATAATTTTCAAATAACAAAGTTATTCGACCGTTCAGGGACTTTTTACTAACGCTGTATAAAAAGTTTTTCTGAAAGCTACTGATATAAAGGTTTTTATTTGGTGTAAGTAAGCATACCTAAATAATAGAATATTAAAAATATTTGCGAGTTTGAGTTGTCTATTTTATGTATTAACCATGAAGGTAATCATTTCCAGCATTATATATGTTTTACAATAAAAGCATATGTTTATTAATGTATGTATATTTCTTGTTAACTTTTCTGTAATTAATTTGTTGTAATAAACTTACTTTAGTTAAATAACAATTTGTTCTATTTTATTTTCTATTATTGATTCACAGTATGTTTCTGTAAATGTTTAGGGAAGTTGAATACAGTAGGAAGTGCATGAATTTTTAATAATTTAATTGCTGCACCTAGCCTAACTTTGTAATCAATGTCAAGAAAATGTTGACTACGAAGTTTGCTACTTCGAGACGGCTTCCATTTTTCTCTCCTTATAGCTGAAATCTGAAATACGTAAACATGACAAATCTCCTTCTACGTGCTATACTATTGTATGAATCTTAACTTACGAATGAAACTGTATCGTTGGATGCTTAGAATACACATTGTTACATACAATTAAGAACCATTTCGTCAATTTAAAGTAATTTACACCAAAATTTAAAGGTTGACAAGTATTGCGTTGTATTAACAACAACGAGATAAAACGGAATAGCAAGCCTTCACATACGCTCTTTCTTACTCTGTGCGCCCGCCTCACATTTTTCTGTGTTAAGAGTAGGGAGCAGCCGTTCCAGTATCCTCTGTATGCAATTCAGACAGAGGTTGCCAAGTTTTTAGGAAAAATGTCCGTTCTTATTTGAAATATTTTTTTTGTATGTATAGTACTAACTAAATTTGTTCTTTAAATAAATTTTACAGACCGCCGATATCTGGTTTATGGCAAATAACTAGGGAGTACTCTACTTTTGAAGCTTTGAGAAGACAGAGACGGAATCTCAGTCAAGTGTACAATATATTAAAGAGAATATGCTGAATATTTTAATCCTGTCACAATACTATTCGGACTAATTCAAAGTACAAAAACTAAGTCGGTTTAGTCACGTGCAACGTTGGCCAATGAAAAAATACTTATGTTAAAAACATTAATAAAATGCTGTTAATCGGGCGTTTCTTACTTTTTTGCTTACAAAATTTTGCATTTTAACATTTACAATGAATGCGCAGAAAGGGCATGTGTTGTTTTGGCAAATGGACCACACTGAATAATCTTTCTACCGTTACTACTATCATCGACTGAAAATACACCGTAACCCAGTTAACACAACTAATTCCATAAATATAAACTGATCCTTACAGAAAATATACAAAAGGAACCATTACAGAGGTTGATTGAAATTAGTATCCTATAAAACTGCTTTCTCCGTCGCGTAAGTCTCCGCGTTTTTCTTAAGAACCGTGGAAATATAGAGTTGTATTCCAACCAATACGTACGTAAAGACCACGTACACAATCTGAAATTTAAAAATATGCGTTTGTTGAAGGATTAATCCAAACACCGTACGACGTACCTTACCTTCAAAGTCCAAATATATCCCACGGTTAATTTCTCTGTTATTTGTAGCTCGAAATGTTTGGAGTTAAGAATGTTTGCTAGCATCTCGACCTGAAACGTATATTTTTAAAGCTACGGATTTTCTATTTAGACCGTGCAAATCACCTTTCTTCGACGCAAACGACCATATTTAGAAAAAGGCAAATTTAGAAGGCCATGGATTTGGTACTTGTGCTAGAATAAATAAGACGGCTATGTTACACTTTATCTTAAAACACATCACAAGATGTGCAGCATCTATGGTTTTGGCAATTTATCTATGTTATGATGAGAAACTGGCTAATACAAAGCCCCAAATTAAAGCATAAAGCGATATCAGTCACCTGAAGTATGGAACATCTCGATCACGTAAATATTCGACAATTTTAAATCTGACGCATGTAGTGAATCGTTAACAGAAATTAAGGCAATAGGATAGAAGCACTTAAGGGTAAGTTAACGCTCTTAGATACGACAGTAACCAAACGCAGGTTCCGCCGTTGGTGTAAGATGTACCAAAATCTAGCGAAACTACACGCTGCTGAGTTAGGGAGAAACGCCAAATTCGTTTACAAAATCCATCTTATGCTGGCTGCACATCAGCATATAACAATTGCTGCAGGATGTTTATATTTTATCACCATGGGCGTAGCCGATATTTGGTCAGGGGGAGAGCCGATTGATGGCTTCGTCGCGGATTAAAAAAAAAGAAACGAAAGTAAAATTATTTCAGAGATTTAGGTGAAGAGACATGATCCCTTCCTGCCCCCTCTAGCCACGCCCACGTCTACTATACTGTTTTTTTTTTTCTTTTTAAATTGCCCATTTTACACACCTTCTGCGTGTACTTCTCGATGCTGTAAGTTGAATAGATTGTCATGAACCCGAACCAGATCAGCATCAAATGATCGTAAGCCATCTGCGAATAGGTTCTCCATATGCTAAATCCAAGTCCTCTCAAAACTATGACGTAAAAGTTGGCGAATGCCAGAGTTATCATAGTTACCACGTGCAGAATCATCATTTTGCACACGTAAGCGTTGAACCTATCGTTCGTATCGTACATTACTATAAAGGCGTCCGTTATATCCGAAATTTTCGTAAGGGATTCGCTTATTTCGTCTTCTAAAGCTTGACAGAGCTCTTCATCGAGAATCTCGACCAACTCCATCATTATGTCGATGATCCATTTCACTCCTAACGTGCACATACAAATTAAATAAATACGGAAGTATAAAATAACTTTGACTAGAAAATAGTCGACGCAATACAAGTAGACTAGAAAACATGGCGTCAGTATTGAGAAGAGAACGTATACAATGCTCTTTAAGCCGAATCTCACCATCGTACATATAACTTTCTCTTTATTAATCCGTGCTACCATGATCAAGACAATTTGAGCCGACATGAAGAACCGTTTGAGTATTTTAGCTCTAGAGACGCATGTTAGTATAACGGGTGAAGTATAGAAGATCCCTAAAGAGAGGATTCCGCATGCATTGACGTTTCCTGCGTCCCAAAACGGTTGGTTAAAATCGTAGAAGGCGTAGAATTCATAATACATCGTCGCTAATAAAACTAAAGCGATACCCGCCGCTACCGACATAAGGAATACGGACTTTTCTATAATCCAACGTTCTTCTAGATTATGCACGCATTTATATTTGAATGGTGTTATCCCGAGAACACCGCCGAACATTAGCCAAGGCTTTACTGTACAAATCAAGCATAGCATTTTGTGTCTACGTTGATATCTCGCTAACATTTTCTTACACACTTTTTGAATTAGTAGCTTTACCATCTTACAAGGCGTTTAGTATGATGAAATGATGGACACATGTAATGCGACATAGCTTTGAATCAATAATTACAATAATTACAGAAACGACTAATCTCTAGCATAACAAATTCAACATTTGATATTAATTATTTATTTGCTTTTTGATAATGAATGTTGGTAATTAAGGTACATGGGTATACGTGGGCGTTAATCTGTATCCATGTATACCCATCCATCTGTTTACAAAAAAAATCTACATTTTTTTTGTAAACAGTGTTGCAGATTGAATTGGCGCAGGAAGTTAGATTTCCATCTATCCTATATGTAGGCAACAAGCGGCTCGCGAGATATTTTGAAAAATCCAATCAAAAAGAAGAATTACACTACGTACTCATACTCACTCCAAATGAGGAAGATCGAGTGATATCGGGTTTGTCGCTTGTTCCTAACGTATTTGCACACTAAAGTTTGGCTCACAACATGTCAAAGGTTGCCCATACTTGATCTATCCCATACTACAAAGCTGTACGTTACTAATGTACAAGGAGAGTTCGATAATTAATTGGCATCGTCAAAAGATGGCGCTACTAAAAGTGGAATAACTATTTTTTGGTAAAATGTCAAAGGTTCTATCAGATTTTCAGACAGATTTTCTTTTTTTTTAATTGACAACCATTACAAAGCCAATAATAAAGTTGACAACTTTTTCCGGTATAACCGGAAGTGTCAGATTATTGAAAATATTTTAATTCAATTAACATTCATAAAATGAATTCATCATTAGAGCTGGCATTTCCGCTCGTTGTAGCATGTGCTTACCCACAAGCAGATAGTCCACGATAGAAACGTTGCCAGGAGTGGCGATTGCCCAATAACGTCGCGACTTTATTCTTTTGTGACATGCCGATTGCGGCAAGAAAAAAATTTGCAACTGACAAATTTGATGGCGCTATGAAAAAGCAAATATTGCTATTTTCGGCGAGAGTTAATTTTTTTAATTCGCAATTTTATTATGTTGGCGCTACTGTATTTGCTGTTCGTGATCGATAGTATCCTCGATGATTAGCAGTTAAGAAACAATCTAACACATTCAAGATCAAAAGCGGGCGGTAAAAATGTATTACAGTTGTAGCAATGTGCTCGGTAAAATAACGCAACGAATACAATATAAACTGTTCATATTTAAAAGCATTGTAAAACACGTATCTTCCTAATAGATACATTTGTTGCGTCTATTACACAATTCAACAGTGATAGCAAGGAATTTGCCGTAGTTTCAAGAACTAAATAAAATTAACTGCGGACTCATGCATCGCCAATTGGCTGTCGCCGCCAATATTAACTTTGTGCATTCACTCGTTTGATACGTAGATCGTACGTCTTGTTATGATGCGCAAAATATCAACTCTATTCATCGTCTAATCAGATAAAAACGACTTGAATGAGTTGTCTGATAAAACAAAAAAATCACGAAAATGTTACTAAGGCTGCAGGGACGACCAAAAACATTAAAATCTGCCAAAATATGTGTTCGATGTCTTTCAATGAGTACCAAGTTCGAAATATTTTTATTGAATTCAAATGTAAAAGATCAGCAAATATAATACGGAGTGTATAACGTGCTAATTGATCAGATGCCACGGCTAATCGTGCTATCACGCTAAGAACATTTACATTGTGAAGTGGAAGAATATCTGAAATCATCCACATTCCACGGACACATGCCATTTCCAATACGACGAACATTCCCAACAATTTTCTTATTGCCGGTTAGTACGAACAGGACACCAATGAGCATGACCAAAAAGTGCCGCTTTTCGTCCTACCCCAAGCGTATATTGATCGCGCCCCTCGCATGTAAACGGATCTCAATGAAAACAATCGCGTTTCCGTCAGTCCCGGGCGAAGGCATCGCTTTTAGATCTTAGCTTACCTTTCGTCGCGATCCTTTGAGAAGATAGTGAATTTTCGACGAGCACGGCCTAAATATTACGAAAATTCCCTTAAAAATAAACGTGCAGATAATCGGTTTCGTTTTTGAGCTCACAGGTGAGTTGTAGAACATACTTCTCGCTTTTTATGGAGAAATTTAACTGATTAGTAGCTACATCAAATGCATGCACTTGGACATTTATCTTTATTTGAAGCCGATATCAATACTAACATTTCAAAACTGAATTAAAATTAAATCACCGTAATTACAGGGCAAAACTTTTCAATTCGTTTGCCAAATAAGAACCAGTTAAGCAGCTAACACGTACCTCAGTGTTTCTTACACTTTCTTTTCTCTTTGTAGCAGTAATATATCTTCGAAAACAAACGATTGCTGTTTAAGATGTCTACGGTGTTAATTTACGATGATTTTGACGACAGCAATCGTCAAGAAAGCTATAAGGAATTGCAGAAGTTCAAAGAAGAGGTTTTGGACACACAAAAATCGGCCAAAAGAAGAAAATTTTTGAAAGATCTCATCTTAGGATTTTTGTCCTTCAGTTTATTGGCCAATAACTTCATACAATGCGCTGTCTTGACGCCGGTTACCGAAAATGAAAATAAACTATCCCCGGAAGCTACGATATTCTATATTACTAAAGATTTGGCGCTATTAATCGCTAGCCCCTTCGTTGGTGCGGTGATTGATCACATGGGATCCGACGCCCCTTTCCTTGGCGGATCTGTGGTGATGTTCTTATCAACTGCTATGTTGGCGTGCGGAAAGAAGCCGATTTTCTTCCTATTTGCAAGGATTTTCCACGGTTTCGCCACTGCCTGCGTCGAAACCTCGGCCATGTCGACTATTGCTAATATCTTCACCACCACCATAGCAAGAACTAAAAGTTTTGGAATCCTATTGGAGATCGCAAGCTTCGGATTCTATTCAGAAACCTCGATGCTGATCGATTTTCTTCTAGCAAACCTGGATCAAACCGTCTTTCTGATATTGGCCTTCATCCCTTTCGTGAACGGGATAATCTTATTCTTGGTTTCATCGAGATTGAAGATGGAAGAGGCTAAGGAGTTCCAGATAACCAAGCCGACTCCAATTCCAATTTGGAAGCTGTTTGTCGACCCTTACATCATCCTATGCTCGGGAGCTTTGATGGTCGCTAATATCCCTTTGGTATTCTTCTTGAGGGCCATGAAGCTTTACGAAACGAACGAGTTATTGCAAATTGACGGCTTTAAACCTGATACGGCATGGTTCCTGCTTTTCGCCCATCTCCTAGGGATCACTTTCGTCATCCTGGTCACCGCGAAATACTCCAGTTATCGTTGGTTAATGGCCTTAGTTGGATTAACACTGGAGGGCGTTAGCTGCTTTACTGTACCGTTCGTGGACAGTTGCGAAGCCCTCGAAATAGTCGCCTGTGGTATTGCTTTTGGCTGCGGTATGATAAGGGCAACTATTTTACCAACGCTGGCTTGCATAATGGAAATACGTCATGGCCCCGTGTTCGGAAGCGTTTACGCTATTGCCAACGCGTTCTATGCCGTTGGATTCGTCATATCACCTTTGGTAGCGTATTTAAACTTACCATCGATCGGATGTGCTACGATAGTAGTATCGATGGGATTGTTGAACATCTTGTACGCGCCAGTTCTATTTTATTTGAGGAGATTTTAAGAGAAAAACATCGTTTCATGCAATTTTCAGCGTAATTAACGCTAAAACTTCTTTCTACCTGTTGATACACGTGCATGAAATAATTGTTTCGTTGTATTTGTTGACTTTTCAAAGATAAATGTTGTTTACTATGGAATGGGTTAAAAGAAATACGAGGTAGGGGGATGGGCGTAGCCAGAATTTGGTCGAGGGGGAGGCCAATTAGAGTTGACATTTTGGAAACTTCTCTGAAGAACAATAAGAGACAACAGAGAAATTAGTTCGGAGATTTAGGGTAGTAGAGCCTGCCCCTCTGGCTACGCGCATGGTTTAGAGACAATGTAAACTTTTCCGCGTAGAAGGTTATGGATAACCCTTCTTTGCAAGATGATTTGAAGCAACCTACACAGAAAGAAAAATAGTGGCTTTCGATTTTGTTGAGAAGAGGTACTCCGGGGCAGTTCCAGAGCAACACAGGACAAACGAGATGTAAGTAAAAGAAAGATGGCGGGCGATATAACCTATACGAGGATTTGCTGCTATCCATGGGCGCAGTCAAGAGGGTAACAGAAATTGGGACTGTAGAGGAGTGAATCGCTCGGTTATTTAGAACGTTCCGAAACTATTCTAGAACAACTCGGAGCAACACAACGGACAAATCGAAAGTTACTAATGTAGAGCTATGTAAGTGTCAAATGTCAAACTTAATACTTCCGTCACTACTTCTTACGCTTGACTTAAAATCTATGATCTATAAAATAAAATTGAATAAAATATGTACTCACATGTCGTAGAATTTATTTAGACAATTGATGGATGTAAAATACATGGTTTTTCTTGAAAAATATTACCCATCATACAGCTTCAACACAGCAAACGCTATGTCGAAATAGCTGTATGGTGCATGGTGTGTCGACAAAGCGTTTCTATTTCACTACTCTACAAACCTCAGGGTATTGTTTATTTAATTTTTTTATTGTTGTAAATCCACTGGTAAATAAAAATAGACCGTCTAATTACTATTGCAATTGCCTTTTATTTCAAAATTACCGCCAATTTCCCCGACAGCATTTTTTTTTAAATTCCGCAGATAATTTAAGTTGGTAGTTCCGATCTCATACATTACTTGACAGGTTGAATCATCGGCCGAACATTAAAGAATCTTTATTAGTATGAATTGACCCCTATTTAAATGCAAAAAATAATGTTCCGCAATATCCCAGAACTTTTCATAGCCAAACTCCTCTCATGAATTTCTCATAGGCTCACTTTCTAGTACAGTATTGCCGTGTAAGGCAATACTGTAGTGGTTGACAACGTCATCAAAAACGTTCGCCTAACCTAACCAAAAAAAGTAATCGCTAATTATGCTGTAGTTGTTCACAGTTACGATTATAATGGTTATAGCTATTGGTTTTGAAGGTAGCGCTAATAAATTGGGTATTGGAATTATAAGAGATGGCGAAGTGCTTTCGAACTGTCGAAGGACATATATAACACCCCCCGGTGAAGGTTTCTTACCGAAAGAAACTGCGATACATCACCGTGAAAATGTTCTCAAAGTATTGCGGGAAGCTATCGATAAGTCTGGCATTAAAATTGCGGATATCGATGTTGTTTGTTACACTAAAGGTCCGGGTATGGGCGCCCCTCTAGCTACAGTTGCGATCGTCGCAAGAACTGTTGCCCAAGTATGGAACAAACCTTTGCTAGGTGTTAATCACTGTATTGGACGTATCCTTATTTTAGAGCAGTACTAAGTACATGTTTTACTAATGTTTCTTAACAATCCATAGATATCGAGATGGGTAGACTTATTACCGGAGCCAAAAATCCAACTGTATTATATGTCAGTGGCGGAAATACTCAGGTCATAGCTTATTCTAGGAAGAGATATCGTATATTCGGTGAAACAATCGATATCGCTGTTGGCAATTGTTTAGATCGATTCGCTAGGTTTATAAAGCTATCTAACAATCCAAGTCCAGGATACAATATCGAACAACTAGCAAAAAAGGAGAAAAATACGTACAACTCCCATACTGTGTTAAGGGTATGGATGTCAGCTTTTCTGGGATCCTAACCTACATAGAAGAGAAAATAGAATCGCTCCTGAAAGAAGGATATACCGAGGCGGATTTATGCTATTCTTTACAAGAGACAGTGTTTGCAATGCTAGTAGAAACAACGGAAAGAGCTTTGGCTCATTGTGAATCGTCTGAAGTATTAATCGTGGGTGGTGTAGGATGTAACGAAAGATTACAAGAGATGATGAATCAAATGTGCATCGAAAGAGGTGCAAAATTGTTTGCGACTGACGAACGTTTCTGTATCGATAATGGGGTAATGATTGCCCAGGCAGGAGCTGAAATGTTTAATAGTGGCACTAGGATGAAATGGGAAGATTGCTTTATAACGCAAAGGTATCGAACGGATGAAGTAGAAACTACTTGGAGGAAAGATTGACTTTCTTTAGCATGTACAAATTTGTTATTTTAGGTACAGATAATAATAATAATGATAATATTTCTTTTTGTAAAATAATTGATTTTCATTTAATAAACTTTGAGTGATGGAACCAAATTCTACAGTATGTGCACTTGGATAGCTAGATTAAATTAACATTTGGTTAGTTAATATATTAAGAACTTCTTTCAGAATCGGTAAAACAAAAATTGCAGCCGATGTTTCCGACGTTTAAACACAGAATTTATTTAAATAAGATAAGTAGAAGTTTTGAAAATTCGCGGTTAATTTAAGTTGGCAATTCTGACAATAAGTATATAGCACTACTGGTACCACCAACTTAAATTGTTCGCGAAATTCAAAAACTTCTATACTGAAGATTCTTTGAACAATCTGGAAGCAATTTTTTTCCCAGCATTAATTACATTAAAAAAAAAGCAAAATAACTAAATTGATGGAAAAGTAATTTTCTGTTTAATTTAGTCGTTTAATTAATATACTCGGAAGGAACAATAATTTACTGCACTGAATAAATTAAGTTTTTAAGTAATGATAGAAATAGGCGTAACCCGAGATGTAGGTATTTGAAAAGTGACGAATTATTTATCTTTGTGTAATTTATGTTTGACATGTTAGAGCAATTCTCCTAAATAGTTTTATAACAAAGAAATCGTTGTTCCGCGAATAAGAAACTTGTAGCTTGTGGGTAAGCGTTTGTTTAGTACGAAATTTGTTGATTAATCTAAACAAGCATTGTCAAAATATAACGAAGAGTATGACTCAATTCTGTTGAATTTCCTAGTTTCATTTTTAAAAATCGGAAAGTTTTCATCATATTGTGGTATTAGTCGATGCGTTACCAACCCAAACAATCCGAATAACCCTAACACATTTGTTTCCAAACGAAGCGATGGGTTGGACCGCAGTTTGACGTTTGATGACGCTCGTCTACAATTTCCATTTAAACATTCAAAAAATGTTTCTCAGAATCCGTCTATCGTGAAAAGAACGACGAGGACGAACACACACCAACATGTCTCTAAGTGCTAGCGCCGAGAATCTAGCCACTGACACGCAGGTATTTGTAATCGAATTTTTTCCACCTCGTTTGCTTCAATGCTACAGGAAATTTAAAATTCAACGAACGTATTTCGCAGGGCTACGATGGCTCCAGTAATATGTGCTTGGAATTGGCGTTGGAGGGTGAGAGGTTGTGTAAAGCAGGCGATTGTAGGGCCGGCGTCGCCTTCTTTCAAGCTGCGATACAAGCTGGAACGGACGATTTAAGGACATTGAGTGCCATATACAGTCAGTTAGGGAATGCCTATTTCTATTTGGGTGATTATGGTAAAGCGATGCAATATCACAAACATGATTTAACTCTTGCAAGGTAAGTTACCTTTTCGTTGTAGTTATAAAATTATTTTGCTTAATTTCTTCATGCGTAAATTGGTGCATTTTGCAAATTGGTTTCAACTTCATTTGATTTTTAAGATAACAGAATGGTTTAAACAAATGTGTTTATAGTTTACGAACTGATAGTCGTGTTTATTGTGAGTAAAAAATCCGTATAAACATGTGTCTAATTTTCAATGGTGATTATGAAACACATAGATAATTACCAGTAATAATTCAAAGTCGGCTTTCTAAGACCCCGTCCCAGTACAGCGATCAAAAAATTGATGGAATTTGGGTAAACTCATAATTGCACTACAGAAAATGCATTGTTATACAGATTAATAATGCAGGCTTGCATGGGCAGGGTCTATTAAAATTAAATGTGCTCTGGGTTTTGTTAGCTAATGAATGTTTTGCCCACAAGGGAAGGAAAAGTGTGGGGACTTATGGGAGAAATGTTGAGTTTTCAATTGGACACGATCCTATCCCAGAACACGTTTAGCTTTAACATACAGATTGTTCCTTTTAAAAAGGGAGAATTTTATTTAGAACATCCTATTTTTGCTGCCGGCGCTACTGACGTACTTTTCATTTTGGGTTCACTGTACCCAAGAATGGGGAAGATAGGTGACCCAAATTCATGTTCAAAGCAACTGGGCGGAGTACTAAACATAAGAGTATCTATATAGTTCATGTAAAAATGTATTTTTGCTGTCTACAAAATTCTGAATTAGCCAATATGAAAAGCTACCGACCAACTTTGTCAATGCTAAAATATTACAAAAAATGTAGCATACAGGATGTTCATAAACGTATATATCACGGTTGCAGATGCTTCGCGATGACCCTAAGATAATATTACAGTCTGAAAAAGAAATCTTGAAATCATTCATATAAATCAGATCATTTTAAGAATCCTTATTTTCCTCGTATTTTTTTTCTAGGACTATGGGTGACAAGCTAGGAGAAGCCAAGGCTTCCGGTAATCTCGGAAACACCCTGAAAGTAATGGGCCGTTTCGACGAAGCTGTAGTTTGTTGCAAACGCCAACTCGATTTATCGCGAGAGTTGGACGATAAACTAAGCGAAGGTCGCGCGCTCTATAATCTAGGCAACGTGTACCACTCGAAAGGCAAGCATATTGGGCGAGTGGGCCATAAAGATGCTGGGGAATTCTCCGACGAAGTTAAGGCTAGTTTAAATAAAGCAGTGGATTATTACGAGTACGTGTATAAAATTTATCGGCTATTTTAGTCTGAATTTTTAAATGACATTTCCAGAGAAAACTTGATGTTGATGAAGGATCTAGGAGACATAGCCGCTCAGGGCAGAGCTTGCGGAAATTTGGGTAATACTTATTACTTGCTTGGGAATTTCGCGCAGGCGATCAAGTACCACGAAGAAAGGCTTTCGATTGCCAGACAATTCGGCGATAAAGCCGCTGAAAGGCGGGCGCATAGCAATCTGGGTAATTCGCATATATTCATGGGTCAATTTGAGGAAGCCGCGCACCATTACAAGTACGCCATGAAAGTTTCCTATCCAATATTATCACTTTAATACCGCATTTTCTCTGTACACAGGAAGACTCTTTCGCTAGCTCAAGAGCTGAAGGATCGCGCTGTCGAAGCTCAAGCTTGCTACAGCTTGGGAAATACGTACACCTTACTTAGAGACTATGAAACTGCCATAGAGTACCACTTACGTCATCTGTTGATCGCTCAACATCTAATAGATCGCGTCGGGGAGGGAAGGGCCTGTTGGTCGTTGGGTAACGCGCACGCGGCTTTGGGGAATCACGAGAAGGCTCTACATTTTGCGACGAAGCATCTGGAGATCAGCAAAGAGGTATGATGGTACGCGTACGGACTAAGAACTTTGAGAGTACAGAGTAAGGTTTTTGTTTCAAAGAAAACTTTAAACAGCGGCCTCCTGGTTACTTAATCAATTACTTTTAAGAATCAGATCAGGAAGACGAAATTAAATCATTTTCAATAGTTTTAGAAGTGGCGGAGAAGTGCGTGACGCACATTACAAGAAAATATTCTCTGGCGCCATCTAGTACCAATAAATATAGTCGTACCGTATAAAAGATAGTAACCTTCGAGTTCTTGAACTGCCGGCCTCAAACAGATACGTACGAATGCCTATAAAACTAATATAACATTTATGTAATTCACAAACAGTTAAAGAATTTTCTGATAATATTGAATTATTTTTCTCTCCTAGCATAATCGATATTTTAAGGTTGTCTCTTCTTTAGAACGTTCTACTTTCGTAAATAAAATAACACTATGCAAGCCGACGCGTATATCAGTAATGGATCGCGCGATCGCGTCCTTGATTTGCAATTTTTCTCCGAAATTAGTAGCCGCTGATTTCACTTAAAATTTTTGGCGATGTCCCAAACAAAATTACTCCTCTTCACCATCAAAACTTATGCGAATTCGTACAAACTGTATATATATTTATACATATAAAACCGTATAAAATTCTTGAGGACTACAGTAGCTTAGTGGAGTTTCGAAGGAGCAAGTGAAGTATGCGCATTTTTATTGTTTCCCTTTGCAGTTAATGGATTCTATGGGTGAAGCGACGGCTAAAATGAACATATCCGATTTGAAGAAGATTCTGAACCTGCCGGAAAGTCCGGATAGCGGGGACGATAACAAGAACATCACGGCGACGACTCCCAAACCTGACAACGCCGGTTCCCACAATAGGATACACAGGGTGAGGCGAGAAAGCATGGAACAGCTTGATTTATTTAAGGTAGCCAGTTGCTTACTGAACAAAGACTTATACGTGTTAGATTGCTATGGTATCTTGCTTAATATACTCTCGTATACAGGTTGTCTTAAATGAAATTATGTTTTGTTAACAACTGTATCGGATGTCTCATAACTTGGCAGCAGATTCAAGTTATTGATCATAGACGATGCGATTTATGATGCAACTAATACTAATTTTGAGATTTTTATAAAACGCGTGATAAGTTTTAATTGCTCTATTGTTCGTTAAGATAATTATTGGATTAGTTTTTGTAAAATTTAAAATTTCAATGTCAGACCATCTCACTAACGTTGACGGTATAATTTGCGCCAGTATCGCTCCAGAGTGCTTTCAAACGAAAAAAAAAAATCAAAAATTCCCATTTCAAAAGTTTTGTAAGTACTACATTTTTACTTTGCTAGGCATATCATCGGAATTCAGTTGAACTCGATAGGATTGAGGTTGGGTTAATTCGGTAGCTCATAGTGTTTAATGTTGTGTTGTGTGATGTTTGCGACAAGAAATTATAATTATTTCTGTTTTTATTGATATCTCGAGAATGGTAAGGTGTAAAGAATGTAAATAACAAGAAAAGGTAACCGCGCGTATTTCCCGAAGCAGGACAAACAGCCGAGTT
The DNA here is from genome assembly GCA_020654165.1 of Oryctes rhinoceros. Lineage (NCBI taxonomy): Eukaryota > Metazoa > Arthropoda > Insecta > Coleoptera > Scarabaeidae > Oryctes > Oryctes rhinoceros. Next base: position 4,958,951 of record JAIOKQ010000119.1, read on the forward strand.
TTGGTGGAAACAAAAATTTCCCCCTTTTTCAAAATGGCGGAACGAGCAGGAGTAAAATCAGGAGGTGGGAACCTTCAAGTTAAGTTTTTCTAACTCTCCACCACGTGACACGTTTACTTTTGTGAATTTACAATATTTTATATCAAATTGGTTCCAATTTCAGATGACAAAACCGATCAATCAACATCTGATAAAGAATTTTATTTAAATTAAATATTTACGTTCATATTTAATGGATTTAAATTCAAGTTGAATTTTTAAATATATAATAGTATGCTATAATGTAAAAAAATACATTTGTAATACTTTTTTTAAGTATAAAAAATGTTTAGTGGATAAACGACGTTTATTTAGTGGGTTTCAGATGTTAGTGTTGGTAATACTGACAATTAGTGTTACAAGTAAGGCTTTTATGGTAAATACAAATTTTTGATCTAATTTCGTAATAAGATTTAATTCTCCGTCGAAATTTAATGCCACTATTAATCAAAAATTTGATTTCATGTCCATTTTTAAATTAATTATCGGTTTTAATTGAGTATTAAGCTAATGACTACTTTTCCGAGCGTTATCTTTTAATCCTGACATTAACCTATTATTGAGGTTATGTTCTGAGGACTTCACACGTAATTGACATGAAATTTGTTTCGTGAGTGCCGTTTGGAGTTACTTCTCGAACAAGATTGTTACTGTTTATAAGAAAATGAGTGAACAGGCGGACATATACATGAAACAGCGTCGTATCCGTGGTAGTAATTTTTCTAAAGAAGAGGAGCTGTTGTTAGTTATGGAAGTGGAAAAGTACAAAAACATTATAGAATGTAAAGCAACTGACAAGATTTCTAACACAGATAAGGTAATATGTCATATTTACAAAGTACTCCCTACAAAAAGGGTAATAATTCTTTCAGAATGAGGCTTGGAAAAAAATAGAATCCTCGTTTAATGCAAAGAACAATCATTTTCGTGGGATACACCAATTAAAAATAAAATATGACAACTTGAAAATGAAAACACGTAAAACAATAGCTGAAATTAAATGTTCCTGGAATGGTATTGGTGGAGTTCCGGCAGGCAACACAGTTGTCGATCCAGTAATAGAGACTATGTTGAGAATAAGAAATAAAGATACTGTTAACGGAGTAAGCAACAGTTTTAATAGCGACACATCTGTATCTGAAATAAATGAAGTATGTGTAAGTAAACGACATTAAGATTTAATAATGATGGCAGAAATATGATACAATCATAGGTTGGTGAAAACATAGAAAAGGTAATAAAAGATGAAGATGATGCGAGCATAAGTTTGATGGTAATGTAATATGTATTACTAAAGCGTACACTCTTCGTATAATATATACAATGATTTAGGATTCAAAGATACTAATATTGCCGGTAGAAGATGAATCCGTTGAGAGTAGCAATGCTGAAGAATTATCAAACGTAAGCCTTAATAAATCAATTTGAGTGTAATATATTGAGATTAATTTTATCATATAGGATTGGAGTACATACGCTTCGAAAAAATTAAATACTCCGTTAAGTAAAAAGCCCCATCAACAAGCGCCTTTTCCTATCAAAGACGATTTTTATAAGAAAAAAATTAAATTGATAGAGCAAGAGATTAAGAAAAACGAATTGATAATGGAGGATATTTTGTTAAAGAGGAAACGGGACGAAGAGGAACATCAAAAGAAGATGTTATTGCTCGATATAGAAATAAAATTAAAACAAAAGCAATTAAATATGTGATGTTTGACAGAAGTAATGTGATCATTCACGTCTATATATATTTAGAAAATAAAAATAATAAACAAGTAAGTGTTTTGGTATATGATTAATTCACCATCAAGCATGGTTTTACAACGATATCTGCTATCACTTACTAGCAAGTATTTGGCGAGCTTATTATCATCACTTTACTTATCAATGTACTACTACTAAATATAGTCTGTTTGTGAACTTACCAGGGCCACTTAGCTACAATATATATAATTTTGACATTAATCTACAATCGGTTGTTTTGACAACTTATAGAAAGCAGAGTTATAATCTCTCAGGACTTCTTCCCACTTCTTTAACCCTGCACATATGTATCTAGGTAGGTCGGATGGAAACAATAACCTGGCAAACTTTACGAATGACCCCACAGGTAGGCGAGGGTGTGGCTCCAGCGCAATTTCCAACAGTTTTTTTGGTGTGCTTCAGTTACCATCATATCAATGCTTTATAACTTCTAATGTGCATTGTTTGATATAATTTTTATTTAATGTGCATTACTTAGCATTAAATTAACCTCTTCATTAGTTAATACCCCATTAACGTAAGCAACCTTTTTTCGGAACTAAGTCCTGCTTGGTTTGAAAAATAGCAAGGTTGACAGTTGCTTCCGGTGTAACCGGAAATCTTGAATTATTGAAAATATTTTGGTTCAGTGTAGTTCCTCGCGAGACATTGATAGCTTGATAGCTTCTGAGATATTGCCACAAATCAGCTTACAATCTCATAAAATTCAATTTAAATCTGTGTCCTTCAGGTTATCTGTTCCGGCTACGTCTCGGAATATTTCTATCGGGGAAGTAAATACGATCCTCTGATTCTTGTTCATTAATCTAAGCATAAACGTCATAAATTACTTTTTAAAGCTTTTTGGGTTGTTGAAAGATTTTTGACGATTATTGAGTTCACTAAACAAGATTACGTTTCTTCGTTAACTATATTTCGAGTGTTAAGCACATCTTATTTCCAACAATTTACTTTATGCATGCAGTAAATTTGAACCCAATTGATTTCTCTTTGTGTATGCATGAGAGAACTTAACACGTAATTGTTTGTTGCTTAGGAAAACCATGTTGTGAGACATCCTGTATATTAAAGAAGTCATTTATGTAGGTACAAAAATAGTCTTCTTATGGTGTTGATGGAATCGCTGACGGCAAAAGCAATGTGAGGAAAGAAAAAGCTAGCCAAGGGATATGTTTCTACCTACTCAGCGACACCAGCGTTCCTCCAAGAACTTTACTATAACAATTTACCCATTTTGGACAACCTGTTTATACACCATTGCTTTCTAACTTAGCTGCGATTACATTCTTCATTGGTGCGGACGTATTCTATTAATGACAGCTATTTTGCTATCTTAATTCCCCTTCAATACACGATTAAATCTCTTTTATTTACAGCTTACACCAGATGGGAAACAAAGGCAAGGTGTAACGTTGATGTCGAAACCTATGGTGGGCCCGGCGACCTCTCCTGATAGACACAACGATGAGGACAGTTTCTTCGATCTATTATCCCGATTCCAATCTAAAAGAATGGACGATCAACGTTGTTCGTTGACCGTCGATAACAAGGAAAACACCAACGTGGTCAATCTTCCCAAAAGCGATGGCCCAGACGATCTGATGGATATGATCGCTGGCATGCAGAGTAAACGAATGGACGAACAGAGAGTGGCTCTACCCCATTTACCAGGTAAGACATGTCTTACGCTTTAGATGTTCCGCAAAGTTCTCATTTGGGACCGATTGACACCATCGTAACGATCCGATTGGATCGATGATCTTGTTTCTCAGCATATTTTCAAGTTGCCATTTTTACTTGAAGTATTTGCGATTGCACTTCCATTTGGAGGCAGTGCATCATTTCTCAAACCTTAAAATCATAGAATATATATTTTTTTACAGGACTCCAGCCAAATTCATTACATAAACTGAAAGAGTCTTCACGTAACACAATACCGGATGATTCGTTTTTGGATCAGCTTGTGAGATGTCAGGATTCCCGCTTAGAGGATCAAAGATCGCCTCTTCCGGTTTCGACGGCGGATACGGAATGCGAAGCACCCGTGCCGGTCGTCAACAACCCTACAAAGAGCGGAGCTACCGTTCCAGACGAAGACTTCTTCAGTTTGATCATGCGATTCCAATCTGGTAGGATGGAGGATCAGCGAGCGACAGTACCTCGTATTGTTCAAAGGTAGGTATTGGATAACAGAGAACAAGCTTCTACTATAGTTAAGGAATGAGGTGAATCCAACCGAAGTTTTCTTTTTTTTTCTTGAGAACTATTAAGTAATAGCTATATATATACCGGGTGATTTTTTAAGGTTAAACTTTTAAGTATCTCGAAAAAAAGCACTTCTCCAAAAATAAGTTGATAATTAGAATTTAATCATTTTGCATATGAAGTCCTAAGATTACTTCCCCTCTCCATCCTTATACCTTCTTCCAGGGATACTCTCCAGGTATACCTTCCTATCGGAATTTTTTGCAGCGTTTCCTTCTTTAACAATTATTTCAATTGTTACAAAAATGATGATGAATACATTAAAGACGACTTCTCGCGTTTTAAGGCATTTTGAGCTGCCGCTGCTAAATTTCCCAAAGCGACATCGGCGCATTCCAACCGCTCGCTATTTCTCCACATAGTGACCGGGTTCCTTCCTTCCCATGCGTAATTCAAATTTTGAGTACCACCTCGGGGATGATTTGCCCTATGCTATGAACTACGGTCCGGCGAATGTAAACTTATATATTTTAATTAATAATTTAACTAATTTTTCAGAATCGCCAATGGTAATATACCGCAACAGAACTTCAGCAACGCGAATTGCAACAACAACAATCTGAATGGTAAAAAGAAGAAGTAATCTTTTAGACTGGTTTCATTTCAAATCATCTCGAACCGTTCGATTCGAAAATGCGAAGTATTAAAGGAAAAAAAAATGTTGTACGCATACTCAGTAAGGACACAAAATGAAAGAACTGTAAACTGCCATGATGTACCCGTTCACGCACTCCGACATAATATTCACGTATTAGTTATATTTTACACAATTTTATCTTTTACGTTACGTTCCCATCTAATAATCTAGATCTAGAGCACGATTTAGGGAGCAAGAGAGTTGATACGCGCGGAGGTTTTTATTGAAGCTATGTATAACATTACATTCAACTCGTCTTGTTCCTTATTCCGCGAATATTAAAAATATCGATTAAACATTTTATTTGACCTTTTATATTGTTGATTGCGATTTTTTTATACACTATTTTATAGATATATCTTTCATCATTTAAATCGATAATGAATATTATTATTGTTACAATTTATATATTATTGTATTAAAAATGTACACTCTTACACTTCCAATATTATTCAAAAGATATTTTATGTTACTATTATATACGATATATATTAAAAGAAAATATTTATAATACGAGAAACTGGAGAGATATTAAACATTAAACACTTACTAGTGCCAAGATAACTAATAAATTCGTTCGAGCCCATTTTCTTCTCGATAGATGGCGCAACCGTCATCCTCGTACCGATAGCCGCATAATATTGACTTTAACTTAATACATAGACGAATTATAATACATACTATGATACATTACGTATACATGTTGAAATTGTTGTTATTAATGCGCTAATCGTTAGAAATAAAAGGGAGGAAAAAAAACAATTGCATACCAAACGCGAATTTGTATTACTCAATAAAGTAATTACTATTATTAATGACATTTACTGCGATTTTTTTTATTAAGAAAGCAATTAAAGAAAACGTTGCTGTAGTTTGTATAAAAGCAGAGAGTAATTTTAAAAAATATTAAAACGAAACTTTATATATTTACACACTATTCATTTATGTTCGATCCTCGTATACACCCGAAAATGGTACGGGTTCAACCCCTCATTTGAGAGAGTGGACTTTTTAAATGTTCTTAGATGATATGTAGATGTATAGTATATTCTAAAAATCTTTAATTTTGCACCGAAATCCGGGCATTCTGTATACGACAGCTTCAGTTACAGCTACACCTTTTGCAAAGTTGTACTGATGAGCCGTATTACGACGGAACGCGCCTCCGTACACGGTTGACTTTGATAACATTATTATTATCCGTATATTTTCGATGATATCGTACATATTTGGGAGAGTTAATTTTTTAAATGTTCTTAGATAGAAAGGCGCGTTTAACATATAATTTATTCTAAAAATCTTTCATTTTTGGACCTTTTCGAATCCAAAAATTATCCGAAATCCGGGCACTCTATATACGACAACTTCAATTATAGCTGCATTTTTCACAAAGTTGCACTGATGAGCCGTATTACGACGGAACGCGCCTCCGTACACGGTTGACTTTGATAGCATTGTATCATTATTATTATCCGGATATTTTCGTTAATATCGTACATAACATTTGAGAGAGTTGATTTTTTAAATGTTCTTAGATAGAAAGGCGCGTTTAACACGCAACTTATTCTAAAAATGCCCTGTTCTAATAAGCGCATTGCGTATGCGTATGAAATAGCAAAGACGCAAACTTAAATTCTCAGTGTGCTCAAAATGCTTAACATATACTAGCATTTCTAATACGACATTTAAATCATATCAGCACACTCACTCACTAATCATACCCCTATGTTACATAGCACACATCACATATTCGCGATAACGTTGTATCATACTTTCCTTTATTTAACGTTGCGAATTATTCTTTATTTTTATACGAAATTTCATCGGTGAGGGGGTAAATTGTTACCAACACAAATGAATAGTGTATTTTATCGCGGTAAAAATGGTACTTGGTCTTGTATACGTGTGTCTTTTTTTAATTTTATTTCTCAGATTTTTAACCGATATGATACTTGATAAAAGCGTATCAGAAAATATATTACTGTATTAACTATTGAAAAAGGTTTTATTGGATCCAAAATTACGAAACGGTTTAAAAAAAAAGACAATGTTGTTTTTATTCATATGGTACAAATATATATTAAAATAAATTGATTTTAAATACACCTTGTTTTATTTGTTCGAAATCTTTACAAGGTACAACCTCCTTAATTCGAAGTAATTAGTAGAGTGCAATGTTCTCGCTTGCCTTTCAGCGGTGTTTAACCGCGAGAAGTTGGGAGGATACATAGCTGCTTCTACGCTGTCTGCTACGTGTAATACACTCCGCCAAAAAAGTATCGCATAAACTAAAAAAGGGCATTTATAAACCAAGATATTTTTATACGTTCACAGAAAGTTTGCCTTGTGTATGTGAACTATAAAAACACTAACAAAATCATGGAACATAGCTTTTTTACTTTTTTTTTCTAAAAGAACACATTTAGAAAAATGCATATGTGTAAGGTTTGTTTAGTTGTTTATTGAAAGTCTTCCTGTACGGACAAATTTTAAAGTGCGAAGTCAGAGTTCTGTACCGACGCTTTTAAAACTAAAATGAGCAATTTAACTTCAGAACAAGTGGCTGCTATAGTCGTTTTAATCGAAGATGGACGATCTCAAGCATACGTTGCTAATTTGATGAACATCGATCAGTCAAGTGTTTCTAGAGCCGTAGCCAGATATAGGGAAACAGGCAATTACAGTAGAAGACCTGTACCAGGTCGTCCAAGATGTTCTACTCGCCAAGACGACCGCTATTTACTACTACAAGCATTACGTCGAAGACATGTAACTGCGAGACAATTGCAGAACGACTTGGCTAGAGTCAGAAATACTCGTGTGAGTACTCAAACTATTCGGAATAGGTTACGACAGAGTGGATTAAGAGCCAGAGTAGCTGTAACAGCCCCTCGTCTCACTAGGAACCACCGAGTGGCTCGCTTAAGGTTTGCCAGAGAACATGTAAATTGGAACATTAATGACTGGGCCAATATACTCTTCACAGATGAGTCGAGATTTGGTCTTTACACCTCAGATAGGCGTATCTCAGTGTACAGACGAGACGGTGAGCGCTATTCGCAGTGTAATATCAGACCGCATGACTTTACCGCACGAGGATTTGACGTTTAAGATGCTAATGAGTAAATAGATCATTCGACATCAAGGCATTTATCTAGTAGACTCGTTATTTCTGGAGTTCCCCGGATATCCCTGTTGGGTCGAGACGCAATATATATTTTCTTAATTTCTTTTTTGATCAAAGAAAGAGCTCCAACGTCATTAATATTTCTGCGATTTGGTCTTAATGACTGTACATTGCTATATGTACAACCACTTGTTATATTCTGCCAGTAAATACATAGTATATTATATAAACATTGAATGTGTTTTTCTTTTGTGTTACACATTAAATTTGAACAAATATTGCTATAAAAGGCACGAGTACGAAAGTGTTGTAAGCATTAATTACACTGTACTTCTAATGGTGTAATTAAGTTAAAGCGGAACTTAGTCACCTAGAAATCTTCTCAACAGAAATCGAGAAAGAGCATCGCCCGATATAAAGATCTGCTAGTCTGTATGTGTGGCTTTTTAAATCAATGTATATAATTTACACAATAAAATTTTAGATCGGCATGGGTATATCAATAACTACCGGCAGAACAAGAATAAAAGTGCTTCTTTGTCTTTAAAAATGCTTTATTAAATAAAGACAAAACAAACGATATCGATAACATAACAGCAACATCCTCAGCGGTTCGATTATCACATATAAACTATTTTAATTTTAAATATTTGGATATCTTCTCCTTAATATAATTTTCGGGATTAACTTGTATCACGTTTTCCCGTCCGCTACTATTCGGAAATGCGACGACGTGAGTAGTGGCATCTCCATCCACTGACAAGCCCACAAGCAAGTAACTCTTGGACGAATCTTTCCCGGTGTCAGCTTGCCTTCCGCGACGGCTTCACCCGGTAGATATTTAATAAGATCCTCAGAGGAAGCTTCTTGATGAATGACCCTCCTTGCCATCTTTACTACTAGCTTCGCGGTTGTATTTAACTTCCAATATTACAGTGAAGTTGCCGTGTTTCGCCCAAAGATCAATGGAGGCAAGGTTTGTACGGTTCTCACTATAGTATTTCATTCTATACTCCATTTTCACTTCCTCGTATTCTGCAAAAATCGCTAAGCCATACGATACGTCTCTCCTGCTCTAGATGGCGATTATCGCAACGTTCCTATTATTTTTAATTTGAAGTTACAGAGAGATGCGGAAAGATTGTCGAAGCCGCTCCTATGATTAGAGGCATACATTATGGTTGTGCCGCCATGATGAAATTGTGTTTCGAACAAGATCAGCACCGGAACGGAAAGAAACGAAATTTGAATTACACATGTCAATTATGACATTTTTTCACAACATAAGACCTTTTAGATTTTCTGCAATGGTATGACATTGTATGTGTATGAAATAATCTGAATGCAATTAAAGAGTTGTAATTGAAGAGATGCGAGGTTGGGTATTAAGTTAGTAACAATCTAAAGAAACAACTCATGAAAATATTTTGAATATTCTATTATTTAGGTATGTTTACTGACACCAAATAAAAACTTTTATATCAGTAGCTTTCAGGAAAGCTTTTTATATACGAAATCGTGGAAACTGCAAAATAATAACAAGATAAAAAATATTATGTACGACAATGATAACAAAAGAATGGTAAATACTTGTATGCGCCTATATTCACTCATTGAATTGGTAGTAAATATGGATAACGTGTTCTGCGAAAAACATACAACGACAATATTTGTAGATCTTCTGTATATAAATATTTCTTAAGTATTTATCTGGAGGGTGCAACGTTTTTAAACAGTTGAAAAATCTATACTTCACTGTTCACATTAAAATCAAAGAAATAATAAAGCATTGAGGGGGAGAAAAAGCTATATAATATATTTATTACCCGTCCTTCGTGTTAATAGAAGAGATTAGACAGACCCGTGTTTATTCGTCTCGTGCCTATTCGTTATTTTCAGTGGCGTGTTGGATTTTCGCAATGGATAGCAAAGGGGTAGAAGAGCCGTTTCGAGGAAAAAAGAAACGAAAGGTATGCTTTATTTTCTTGCACGCATATACAAGAACAAACTTCAATCACACGTGAATTCTTACAAAATACGATTTGCATATCATGTAATATCTATTTAATTTATACAATTCACCACAGTCCCAGGGTAACAAATAGTACAATCTTAACAATTTCCAATTGAAAAATTTTGAATTTTTTTTTTTATTGAAACAGGACTGAAGTTTGTTTGCTTAATTTTGCCTTAAAGTCAATTTTTAATGTTAAGACTTATTTCCTAAGGGACTGCAAAAGAGTTGAAACTCGGTAAATTATAACCTTTGAATGTAACCAGCTTTAATGTTGAAGGTTTGGCATCTAAATCCAATTGATGCTTTCGCCAATTTCCCATTTCTTGTATTATTTCTTATCATATGTACAATTTTACGTTATTCTTTCCTTTTTCTAGTTAAATCAGCCATTATTACATTACACCTCGGTTATCCTTGAAGATGAAATGGAATGGAATTCTGCGCCTCCACTCCACAATATTACAGTAGCGGGTGAACACACAATTTGATTACTTTGAGAGATATGTAAGTATACAGGATGGACATAAAAATTGCGAAGGATTGCTGTTCTTAATAATAATCTAAATCTGTACAAATCCGATAAGAAAAGAATTAGATTCTGACAGGTACTGCTACTTCTATACTTATTTTTATGCTACACCCTGTATATTTCTACATCAGAAAATAATTTTCTCTTTACAACAGTTTAATTTGGCTTCTAACATTTTCTAAATAATTTCTTCAAATGCACTTACATCCAGTGGCGTAACTAGCTAACAGGGATCGCCCCCGGTGCCCGTTAACTGTGAAATTAAATATGGAATAAGATTGATATTTTGCGTTTCTTCTTGTTCGATATTCAATATGACAAGATTGATCTGATTGCAAGTCCTAATCGATTTCTATTTGCAAAAACTCCTCTCATAAGAAGCAACCGATATTCAAATTCTCAGATATAATTTTAGTGCGATTTTACAATAAATAAAAAAAAAAGATCTAAAGTTAGCCGGTCATTTGAACAAGGCACAATGGTTACGTCGAAACGGTCTTTAAATATCGGTATCTTCGGGAAAACGCGTTCTTCCTTTAGGTTTTGTCTATAATTTTTAGTTTTTAAATCTCGAGTCGTCTCTACCGCCCCCCGTGAGCTACGCCGCTGTTTACATCTCTTGTTAGGTGAATAAGAAATTTTGTCCCTTAATACTATTTCTTGTGAATACGTCTATGCATACGGTAGAATGTTGATGTTATCTTCCAATATTTCCATTTTTAACTGAATAGTGTCATTAGTGCCACATCAGCCCTTGCACCTTTTAAATTTCGCGGTAGTTCCGGCGATAAGTATTCGTCCGTATCACGTTAAGAAATTACCCGCGAAATTTAAAAAGAGCCACCTCTAATATTAATTCACATATTCATTCCTTTTGAGATGATTGAACACGTTTTTAGATTTCGCGCCACGTCGGGTTGACCATGGCGGAATCCTGGGATTTTCTTGAAAGGTTCCGTGAAAAAAACGCCAAACTTTAGATGAAACTCAAGATGGTCATCATTTGTTTTATCGGTGTTCCGTTAAATTGTACCTTTTCTTCTAGTTTAAATTCGGCCTTGTTGGAAAATGTAGATGAACGGTAAAAAGTTACATGGTTCCAGATACGACAAATCGCCATTTAAAGATGAATAAACAAGGAGCAAGCGATCGGTTTCAAAAAAGGTAGATAGGTAAGCGGTATTGTTTGTTCAGCACATTCTTCATGTTATCCTATCCAACGCCAATTTCTGAAGTACTAACTTACATCAGTCGTGAAATTTTAAAAAAATGTGCCAAGTGGCTATGTATTGCAATGCAACTGAGGCAATTGATTCTACGCTATTCTATGACCACTTGCACCTTCGATAACTGTACAAAATTAAACGAAACGATTTTCTGATAAACAATAATTATTCATGAAATTAAACCGAGATACAAATACAATTTGGTGACAAATTTTCATCGAATATTCATTTATTTTTAAGAATAACGTAATGTGTAATGTAAACCGTGTAGGTACGCAACTGCACAATAATAAAACTTACCGATAAACAAGACGTTTTCTGACGAACGTTACGTAATTTACAACTGAGATACGACTGAAATTATTTTGGATATTGTTGTAGGAAAAGATCGCATTAAATTAGAAGATTTAGGATGCGGTTTCGTTAAAACCGTGGTCGGCTGAACTTACAGCTCAAGTTCGTCACTTTCCGTGTGCTTCATAGGCGTCGCATATGGGAGTGGTCGTTGGACTGCGCGACGCTAGACGACCTTATTACCTATGTAAGCGTGAAAGTAGATCAATTCTATCCGGAAGAATGAAACGTGCACTTGGCGTATTTCTTCCAAAATGAAATAAACGATTCGTTGCTTAATTGACAAAATAAACGACAGATTACTCACAATCCCAGTTACGCATAAATCATGTATAAGCCGTTTCCGATATACACCTGTTCCGTTATTATTCTGCTTTGCACTTCGCATGTGGTCTTGGCAATGTGTTTTTGACCAACACATTACAGATATAACGCAAACTTAACATTTTATTTTTGCGCCATCGTATATTAAATCCGGGAAATCTTTAACGAACTTGATCCACTTAACGACGACATTCTACTACGTATAACGCGTGTGCGGCATTTCGCTACGCTCGCGTGCGTTCTAACCGGCCGCCAAACATATATTGGACGCGTTACTATCGCAACAAGCGCACGCCCGAACGACCATTTCCATGCCGACGCTTGTGAAGCGCACGGAAAGTGTCGAACTTATCTTGTAATATTCTGCATTGATAATCAGTAGATAAAAAGTGTTAGTGGAGCTACTGAACGATTGCCATAGGGAAGGGTTTTTAATTTTGAACGTGTGCACATACCGAACATGTTGTATGAAGTATATCTTCCACTACAGCATATTAAAGTCTATATTCAGTCCATTGCCAACCTAAGAATATACGCGAAATTTAAAAACTACCAGGTGTACAATTATAAACGGACGTAGAAGGGAGTTATTATATACAATAATACATATTGTGTATAATGACTGTTTGTTAATGGATAAGGTAAATGGTATTATGTAAATATCGTGAAAATGATAAATCTCTGAGTATCATCATCTTTAATGATATTCTCTACTTTCAGCGTCTAACGAAAGGACTAATTTACGGAATTGTTTTGTCTCATCTATTTCGCAAGTGTATCATTTATAATATGCAAAAAATTACGTCCTAATAATGTATCGTATTACTAGAAAAAGTAAACGATGTTTTCGGTGCGGTTTATCATTTAGGTGCTCTGTATTTTTATATGTATTGTGCGTCGCAAAGTTATGGAATAATAATCCATTAAAATGGATGCAATTTTGATTTTCGCAGACATGCTCCGAGAAGCTAATTTTTTTTTACGAAGGTCTTTGCATCAATTTTAAGTAGCCCAGTGGCTTTCGGTTGAAGATGAGGATCTAAACAGCTGTCTCTGTTTAATCAATTAGAATGGTGCGGAGTGTTGCGACACTTTCGTGTTGCTTAGCAATGCAGGATTTATACAAGCGTAATCTACGTTCTTTTCGGATGAAGTCTCATTTCGTCTACATGGAACAGAAAATTAATAAAATTGCAGGTGCTGGAATAAAGAAAATGTTAGAAGCGCATACTCAATGCCCTCGTATTGGTTGTATCATTAACGACGCTCTAATGGGGCGATGATATCTGCTTTTTTTTCTTTTTTTTTATATTTGAGGAACGTACTTGCACCTGCTCTTGCAGAAATATTTACAAATGGAGGTGATTCTAATTTATCAAACGGAGATATTTGGTGGACCACAAAACCTAGAAGATCTGGAAAATAGAATTCGGCGCGAAACGAGTCGAATTATGTCAGGTGGATTGGGGATGTTTCATTTAAAGGAAATAACCACTTAATTTTTGTTATGAATAAAATTTGTTTCCACAAAATAAAAAAAAGTCAGGAGTTGTAATTGTCGATGAGTTCGAGAAGCGGGATAATCCATTGCTCTTGATTCAATTAATCTGACATCACGGCAAAGACTCTTTACCTGATTTTCTAGACCACCTCGATCGTCAACACAAATTCAGTATGGAGGTGGAACATAGCGGTGCACTCCCGTTCCTTGACGTACTAGTCACACTCCGCTCATCGAACACCCACACACACGCACTGACCCAAGGAGGACAGCCTCTGAAACCAACAATCTTCTCACCGAGCTGAATCACGTACGGAAGACCCACCTGAACAATGGTTATCATAACAAGGGTGGTATTAATAGAGTCATCAAGGAACATCTTCATCTAACAAGTAAACTAACGAGGGAAAACACTGACACTAATCTAGCTGTCGCTTATCTTCCCTATATCAACAAGGTAACTAAGAGAATTAGTAAAAAAAAAAAACAAAACAAAAACATTAAAAACTATCTTCTAACACCTGTCAAAGGTTTCCGAAACTCTTCCGTCCCCCAAAGATAAATTTTCCCTCTTAGCGACTAAAGGTGTTTATAGAATCCTTTGTTTGTATGGTTTGGCGTATATCGACAAAACAGGTCGCTCTGGCAAAACTCGTCTGACAGAGCACGAACGTTGCGTTAGGACACGCCTTCCCTCGAATTCGGCTACCATCTAGACACTAGCCACCAGATATTTTTCAGTGAAACTTCATTATTTTGTGATTCTTTCCTGTTATAATCGAAAAGTTACAGAGTGTATAGAGATCCTAAGATAGTCAATCTCGCAGACATAGCTCCTCCTCCGTAACCGTCACGCCCAGCCAGTCAGCGACAGGCTTCGCCCCCCGTCGATATAAAAGAAGGCTGTTCTTATCGCGTCCTCGCAGTTGATTTTCGCGTTCGGCATGGTTCACATGCTGAATTACCGCGATCAACTGTTGCCCGCTCAGTTAGTTTCTTCTCTCTCTTGAAGAAATTGCTTCAAATTAATTTATTGCATAACTTTGCTGCGCAGTGTATAAGAAACTAGAATTAATTCACCATAAGTCGTTTGTGTAATTATTGTATCTGTTGCTTGTTTTACAAATAAATTTACGAAATTAAATTATTTAAAATTATAGCGAAATAAACAACGTTATATTAGGGGTAACCGATAGTTAAATCGCATTAATCGTAATTCATGGTTCCGAACAGTGAATGGCGCTCTAGGAATTCTTTTTTTTTTTAATTTTAACCAGTATATACAGGAATTACGTTCAACATTACAGTTTCGGTTATTTTTGCGAAAAATCGTTTATGTACGTGTTCTTGTGTGATTAGTGTGAACATATCTTTTTGTTTGTAAATATTACGTAGATTTATTTATATTATTTATAATTTATAGTAATCATTTATTTTTATATTTTACAAGTAATAATGGCAAAGATTATCAGGTATATTATTATGTTTATCGATTAAATCATCCTTAAAAAACTTTTGTTTATCTTTAAAAACAACGCGAGCTGATCGATAATTTAATTTAGAAAGAAAGGAAAAAAATCAAAATTGTGCAGCAGTTTTTGATGGTGGTAAAAACAAACAGCGTATGTAGAACTGAAGGTATCTGATGATGTATTTCTTATCCGGTTCATCTCATCCAAATCACTGAGCGAGTATTGGTAATATTTCTAAGTTGGTAGGCTGCTCTGCGAACGCTAGTTTACGATTTCTTCGGTTTATAATAAACACGTGGAATACAGTAACTCGGATTGAATTAATTGGAAATAATGTTAGCGAGACTTGCGGTGGTGTCTGTTAGGTGGTAACGCGAAATTTTTGTAGGAATTAGACAATTGAGATCAATGATTAGCTTCAAACAAGTGAACAAGTGAACCACTTCACTGACACCCCTACCATACTAGTCAAACTGAAATAATTAATTAACTACAATAAAGGAGAAACTGGCAGATCCGTACACGTAAGAATAAAGGAGCGCATGAATATTGTTCGTTATGGGGAAACAGAAGAATTAAACTTGGTACGAGACGCTTGGGAAGAAGACGATAGAATGAGATGAGATAACGCATTTTATCCTGGGGAAAAAGAGCACCAAAACAAGGAGGAAGCAAAAAGTAGCAGCATCTCAAGGGATACGTTATAGGTTATAAACAATAAAGTTTCTGCAGAACACGTCAGAAAATGGCTAGAAACAATAACAATATTTAACGGCTAACGCAACAAAAGGAGAGAAGTGTGCACTACCCACGGCCATGCTTCTGCTACCCGGTGTCATCAATGCAGTTCCAAGAGCATTTTTTTATCTGTACCTTACCTCACAGTTAATGCCACAACATTTTAAAACGGCAATCTAGCCATCTCTTGGTGCCCTCTAGTGCCAGAAATGTATACCTGCTGTTTAGACAGCTGCGACATAATCTGGAAGCACGCTTTAAACGGTGGGTATGTCCGTGGGTAGTGCATTTTTTTCTCTCCTTTTGTTGTGTTGCGTTCGCCGAGAATAGTTCCATCGATGAGGAAGCTACTTTAGCATTATTTCTTTGGTTATTGGCATTTTCTGATGTGTTTTGCTATATACATTCTGGTAAGCAAGCCTGTCGAAATATTCATATGTGTGGTTTCCCAAAGCGTTACTTGCGCCGCCATCTCGTGTTAAGCAGCCTGCTCGAGGAAAGATTTGGGGAGTAGTACCCGGTTTATGTGCTTCTTAATGACAGGTATGCGTTTCGTGGCATTAGAGGGCGCCAAGTCGTTCTGAAATGTAGCATGAGCTGCGCGGCAAGGTGGAGATACGAATGCTCTTGAAACAACGGTGATGCCGCCGGGTAAGTAGAAACATGTCCATGGTTAATGCATTTTTTTTTCTCTTCTCGTGTTACGGATTTACGGTAAAGAATCAACGTGTAGTAAATACCGGTTCAAACCTCACTCGCGTAGAATCAATCAAGAAAATGGGAGAGATTAAAACGATGAGTTTGGCAGGAAACGGGCCTTATCAGAGCTATCCGGAAGACGGCAGAACAATGTCCGCTCGAATTCACCAAATCCAACGTACAAATATTAATACTCTTTCGTTAACAGTACCACACCACGAGTTGAAGTTTGGTAAAGCAAACATGTATGTGGCGCTGTTTCCTACCCAACTTAGTGCAGATGGTAGCCAGGTAACGTCCCGTTAAAAGATGCAACCTAACTTGATCCAATTTAAGGTAAGTTGGCTGTTAAATGTTGGAAGCGTTTTCTCATCATTTATTTACTTATGTGTCTGTCCAACGTCATGATTCCAATAAATTTTGTGTTGTTTTGTAACCTACTCGTTAATTGTACTGTATTGGTTGGATCTAGACCCAGCCCAGGTGCTGCGAAATTTAAAAAAAAGATGTTAGTGCCTTTTAGGCTGCTTGATTGCTTCTGCGTGATACCCAAAGAGGATTATTTAAAGGGTCCAGATTTTGGTCTGTTTTGTCTAATATCCTTTAACAGAGCTACATGAGCCTGTGGTGATTCACTCGGTAGCAACTCGTACATTATACGGATGAAACTTGCCCTTCTTTAATATTCATGATATTGATCTTTTACCGATTTCAAGATTTCTACGCGTAGCTTGTACACTATGTAGACCTTCTAGAGCTGCTAAACCATGCTTTCAGGCATTCAATGCTAATGATTGAGGACACCTACGATTGCGGCATCTTGCTTTATAGCGTCAAAATATGAAACAAGTAAATTCATCTGAAACATGGTGAGAAATACTTATTTATAGACGATATGATCGAAAGATAGAATTTAACATTAAATTGGATTCCTACATTTTTTGTTAATTGCCTTGAACACGATTACCAACCCCTCATTACTGCCATATTACATGGATAAGAACTGCATTTAAATATTTGGTATCTTTTTAACTTAAAAACAAAAATCGAACGAATTTCTTTTAATTAGTTTAATTTAGATTAGATTGTGTGTATGTAAGGGAACTTGTATTTGAACCGTTTGAACTTGAGCTATATATATATATTAATATTGGTAATCTCGCACTAAGAACAGCGGTAACTAACAAAATTAATAAGATTTGTCGGCTTAGAAGTAATAATAGTATTAGTAATCATTATTATCACTTGTTTTGCTTTAGCTGATGATGCGGATGTTATTACTAATAATAATAATAATGTTGGGATCGATGACGTAGTAGTAAATGACGAGATATCCGAAAAAGGCGTCCAAAAATACGAGAAATTCATTAAAGTCGCTGTGCACAATAAGAACAACAACAACAACAAGAAGAAGATGAAGACGACGATAGTAACGATGACGATAACGAAGGCACGCATCTTCGCCGTCGTCAATCGGATGGTTTCGGCGTGTCCGCCAGTCCAAAAAAAGCGCAGAACGCGAGACAGCTGGACGGCAACCGAATCGACGGCCTCGATCGCGTTGATCGAGTACGCAGTGGCGCCGGCCGCGCAAAGCGCGCACAGCAAACTGAACAAACGGACGAGAAGGTCGTCTTCGTCTTTCCCCCAACCGTCCATCTCCTTTCCTTCAACGAGCGATCCTTTCTTCTTCCTCCTCCTCATCCTCTCCCGTCTATCGCCGCTAAACCCCACGCACGGCCATGAGGAGGAAGCCCTGGATCAGTCGATCTCGTGGTTGTCCATGAAATGGGCGCGCACCTCGAGATGGGCGGCGAGATCGAGGACTAGGTGTTGGAGAGACGGATGCTCGAGCAGTTCGGCGTCGGGTAGCGGCGGTTGGCAGCGGGGACGGTATTGGCGGCCCTTGAAACCGCGATGGAGGTGCAAGACGACATCGCAGAAGACGTAGCGTAGAAGGAGCAAACGCAGGAAGTCGTCGCCGAAGAATTGCAGATAAGACGGCTCTGTAAGTTATCGGCAAATCGGATTCGTCGTAAAAAGTGTGGCGAATACGTCCACCTAGTACGTGGGGGAATGATAATTTCTTCCAGGATATTTTTCGCCGTCATTTGGTCGTCTTAGTACAATTACCAACATTTTTGTGGTTCGGGCTTCTTTCGGGGCGAAAGGATTCTTACAATCAGAATCTTTGTGTTGCAAAAAAAAAATCAATCAAATTGCTCAGGAAAGGAATTATTTTTCACCCACGTACTTCCCACCACTTAAATACTCATCCAATAAATGTACTAAAACAACATACTTACCTTCATCATATTCACCAACACGAGATCTGGTGAATAAGCGCGATGCTTCTGTTACAAAACGGTCAACGAAGCTCTGGCAGCGTTCCCAGTGGTGGATCGGTATACTAGTCAGATTGCAACAGTAACAGAACGCCGTCAAAGGTGAATGGAGGAACAGGGAGAACAGGGAACCATTATGTTGTTGATCTTTCCCGACATGAAAAAAGAAGAAAATATTTTTAAGTAAATTATAACCTCCGAATACGATCTTATTTACCGTGAAACGCCGGTGGAATATCTTGAGGCGACATTAGGGTAACTAAGGGTTGTCCAAAGTACCTAGGAATGTGTTGGAATACAAAACTGTTGTCGGAATCGACTATGACGAACAAAGGTCTTCTGGTGAACGGATACAGGTCGCCGGGATAGAGGCAATGAGCTTCTTTTTGTTTCTTGTGTTCCCCTTCGCGTCTGGAACTTGTCAGAACACCGCCAAGGTCGTAGCCCGCTGAAATTTTTTTTTTTAAGAATTAAATACAAGTCATAAGAAGTTATGGTGCAGGTAAGATCAGAAATTGCGGAAGAAGCAGTTTTTGCAGAAATCTTCCATGGAAAATTAGACTCCACTAACTAATTTTTTTTTTTGCGAAAGCTATATATTCTTTAAAATACAGGATTTAGCAACTATTGGTTATCTATTCACTTGCTTGGAACGTAAATTATTTGGAATCAAGGATCTAAACATTTTCGTACGCGTCTTGTAGAGGTGGCTTTGGTTTCTGTATTGATGATTTGCAGATAATGATTGTTGACTGGATGAAGGAAATTGGGGACTTAAAAAAAAACATCTTTCCATACTCTGACTCAACGAGCCATTTGAAAGTAATTTGAAATGTTGTTTTCTCCTTTTCATTGCAAAGTTTGCGTAGCGGTTCGCTTCTATAAACCATCATCTTGTGCGGATGTGCAGCCAACCCACGTCCCATAACTTGATCGAGTTTAGGGCAACTCAGAAGTTAAAAGTTGGAAACGTTTTCTCATTATTTGATTACCGGGTGTTTGCCTTGTCTAGCGCTAATGACTGCAATCAAATTGGTTCCACGAGTAGATACCATTCGCAATACTCTTGGTTAGATCTACGCCCAGTTCAGGTGCTAGGTGAAATGAAAAAGTGAGGCAATCAAATAAGCTGTCGCAAAACGCAACCAGTACGTCATATGCAGTTTTCCTAATTGAGGAAATTTTAGGAAAATTAGGAGTTTTCCTAATTTCCTAATTCCAGAGGTTCTTATAGTATCGTACTTTTACCATTTTTTATGTTCTTTGCCCGAGCTTCGAGATTGCGGCGGAATTTCCCCTGGCGGTAAGTGCCACAATATCGTCAGCATATGTATTGTTTAATAAAGTCTCTTTGTTCGTCTATTGTCGTTTAGTTTACAAGTTTAGTAGGAAGACTAGGAGCTTGAAAGACAGCATTTCGTATAAACAAATTTTTTAGACAGAACACCTGAACAAAATTGAACATTACAACTCTTGGAGTAGAATTGCGGGACCGTAAATATCAAAGCGAGACAGATTTGCGTTTTCTGGTCCATAGTTGCCGTATCCTGTATTGTCATTTTCCATACTTACTGTGTTCCGGGTATTTGGTCGTCGAAAAGCAACCATCAGCGGATAAATATAGCAACAAAGCGCCATTTGCCGGCAACTCTTTGAAGCCGCTCGCTAGAAATACCAACACTTGACTCAGCGTTGGTTTGTATAGCAGATACTTGTGAGGATTTTCCCTTCTAGCCGGTCTTTCGCCATTTTCCATGAAGCCTTTGGTACCGGGCATTCCGTAAGGGACCCTTCCTGGAGCTGGCGAAGCATCGTAGATGTGGTTGTAATCGTCCTGCGGCTCCCTTTCCAGCGTCTGTATCATCCTGAACATATCCATGGTTAATTCGGAAAATTTCACTTGATCCGACGAACTGCCGACGATGAGGATTTCTTGTAAGGTAAGAGTCATGTAAGGACTCTTTTCCACCGGCGGCGTGGTCAGCGGACTAAGTCTAAAGGCGACTGCTTGTACCGTTTAGATGTCTTTAGAGCGTGAGGAGGGGAGTCGATAAGCTAAGGAATTGCCTGCTTTAACTTATCGACAGCCCTTCCGTTGATTTGGGGTTACCTGTGCGATAAAACTATGGGATTGGTGTCGGCATGGAGGACCGATACTAAGGAATCTGCGTCTATGAAGGCCCTGATCTCGTCCAAGACCATCGTCCATTCGTATTGATCCTCCGGTTCGTAGGTACTGGTGTAATCGGCGATGTGTCGGTCTAATTCTAGGATCAGATCTCTAACTAGCTTCATCCTCCTCAGGAGGAGACAGACTACGATGAAGCGAGCGTAGTATCGAAGTTTTTTTACCATTAATTCGGATCTACGATGAAAATAATAACAATAAACGTATTCTTTAATGAATTAAGGAGTAAGCGAAATAAGAATATACATTTTGGCTGCAATTAAAAATGTTATGAATGTATTTCTGAAGGTCAACGTAAACGATCATACATTACGTGCATTGTATTGGTGTAGTTTGTTTTTCGGCATTTACAGCACCTGTTACGACCTGCGGATCGCAAATCAGTAGTAGTAAGTAAGTAAAGCTCCTTTTTAAATATCAGTAAACGTTATTTTGCAAAGGGTGGAGGTGCATTTTTAATTGCGGCCGGTGTATTTACGTTCGTAAAGCAAGCGTAAAAAACGCAATCATCTTTTCAAGCTTCACACCATCGAACTGTAAAACATCGTTTTCTCGCCTCATCCCTATTGGTAGTTTATTGAAACGATTTTTTTTTCTCCGTCTCGGAATTACTTCCTCGTTCAAATGTCGTATTTTCATCGAGCGGCCCTCGCGTATACGTATCCTAAATGGATGTTCCCGTAAAAACACTTTTCATTCGGGATAGGTACACACAAGCACGAATTTAATTTATTAATTCCGCCTACAAGATAGCCTCGTTTTTCCGAGGTAAACATGTTCACACCTACATACGCCCAGCGCTATATAAAATTACCCTTTTCACGGTTAACGTGAACTGTAACATACACCCACCTGCTTTAAGCCGGTGTTAGATGTCAATAAAGTGCAAAGGCGTCAAGAATTTTCTAATTCTGAAGAAGAGACCAGGTAAATTGTAATTGTAATTGGTTTGGACATTACGATTATAGTATTTAGTATTACGTTCAATACCGTAGAACATCATGTACGTACAATTATTGAATTTGAAGCTTGTGTTCTAATAGAACGCTTCTGCGAACGTAATATTCGGATGTAGTTTTATAAGTTTGTCAAACTTGTAAACAAAACAGAATGTATAAACAAATACGTAAAACTGTTACTGCTGTTATCGACGTTTCGCCGTTCACGCTGAGCGCTTCTTCACTATAACTGAACTGACTCTCCGTTGTTCGATATTCTTCTTATATACACCGTTGGTACACTCGACCGTGGAGTTTCAGTAGACTCCTTCGCGTGTTATTGAAGTAGTACTCTTCTTTTCTGTTGACGATCTTCTGTTCTTCTCTATTTCTACGGTTTTCCCTAATGAGCCTTTTTCCATAGTTCCTCGTGGTGGCTATCGCTTTGAAGTTGTTAAAGTCCAGTTTCGTGTATATGTTCTATAATCTTGCGTCTCTTTCGTGTTCTTTTATCCTTAGCGCCGTAGATCTCCTTGCCCGCATGGACCTGTTATCTTGCGCGATTTTTGTCTGTCCTGTCTTAGGCGGTCGGTCGATGCTGCTGGATTGACTTTGCACGTAACGTAACGTAACGTAGATAAATACATACGACATATTTTTTATACAACGGAAAGTATTGCGAGCAGAAGAGTAGAACAGCGATGGGGAGCTCTCTAACTCTTGTAATTTATTTGAAGAAGAGGCCGTAAGTTCGACCGAAACGAAATCGAAGTGCTAGCTAGCTACGATACGCCAACATGGAGAAGAGAAATTATAACATTTCTTGTAACACCTCAATTCGCAGCACCCAGCCATTAAATTCACCATGGAGGAAGAAGGAAATGGAAATCTGCCCTTCCTGGATGTGACGGTGAAGATGAGGGAATATTACGAATGCAGCGTTTAGAAGGAAGACGTACACCGACAGATATCTGCGTGCGATCGTCCGACGCAGGAAGACAACGGTAATTAGAATCTTACTATTTGGAGCCGAGACCATCACCGATGTGCTGTATTTAACCAGTGAGAAGATAAATGTGGAGAAAGCACCGAAGAAGAATGGTTACATTGACCACAGAGAGGGATGGCGTGTTTCTCATACGTACTCACTGAAAAGATAGGACGAATCATGAGGGAACACGACGTACAGGTACGGTTCGAGATTGCTAAGCTAATCTAGCAGTACCCACCGACTGCTAAGAACAGAACAGACAAAAATCGCACAGAAGGTAAGTAGGAAGTAAGAAAGGATCCGACGGAGAAGATCACAAAAACGGTAACGGAGAGCACAAAGAATTCATCCATACCAGCAGAGTGGTCGTGATAACAGACGAGGCACCTTCAGCAATGTCTACCGACCGTCTACGTCGGAAGAACAGGAACAGCTATCGAGGTAAGGATAAAGAAACATAAGAGAGAACCGCCACTCTCAGCGGAGCGGAAAGTTCACGGTCGAATGCACCAGTTGCATATACAAGAAGAACCCGGAAGAAGTTAATAGCAGTAACAGTTATACCGGCCGTGAAAGCTTACGCAGTGTTAAGTACTTAAAAATTTGTAACATGTACCTGTCTTCTTTTGCCGCCCTTGAATAGTACGCCCTACCACGAATGGCCGCGTAGAAGGAATATGCTTCATTGAGATAATTTGTTTCGCTAGTTCTCAAGCTGAAAATGTAATATTATTTGCAGTTAATATCCAATAATGGAATGTCGTTCGGAGAATGCCGCATCTCACCGCTGACGATTCTGATGAGATTTTGTGCCAGGAAGTTGACAATATATTTAAAAACATTACATTTTCTTCCCTTCATTTCGTTGGCCTAATTTAATATTTTTAGACACGTTAGTTGCAACAAACTTCTCTGCAATGGTGAGATCTCTAATACAAAAACAACGCTGTTTTGGACTTTAATTCATTGATTATCCGGAAAGCGCAGATTTGCTCCAACAGCATACTGCTCTATTGATTAGTAGGCTTTTTTGCTTAACGCTGCTACAATTAGCTGAATACTAGAAAACAAATTTTAATAATCTATCGGCATGAGTTTTAAGTTTAATTAATTGCATTGTATAATCCTGTAATTGATTCTTGTTGGCAATAAAGGCTATTATTATTATTATTATTACGAAAAGGAAAATAATTAGAAATAGAGAAAAACTGAATTAATACTAACTAGTAATGGTAGTACAATTGACCAATTTTGGACGCAATCTCCCCGATCTGCCACCTCTTCAGCCCGTATTTGGTATCTAGGATCTGCCGGTGTTGCTGTTGGAACTTCCAAAGTTTCGTGTAGATGTCGAACGTCCTGCCAAAATACGCTTGCCATTGCTTGTGTCCGTACTGCGGCAAATCCCTGGAAGAACGAGAGACGTCAAACATTGAAAACGCTCCGGGAAAATTTGAACGGTGGCCAAAGTAATCTCAATACGTTGTACTTGGCAAGAGGTGATATGAAAGTTATCGGAGGGTTTTTGTATTGCATGTCTTCAAAAGCTTCTTTTTTTTTATATATATAAAGCAAGGCTATGTATATTCTTCAGGAGTTAGAAGATACGTCTTTTCTTTATCCGATTGAAGTTTTGAAGGTTTCCTCTTTTGTTACTTTAGGCTTAAGCTAGATGTTTTACATTGTATCGAAGCATTGATGGTGTAATACAATGATCCCTAAAAATTATACAAGGTGGACGGACGTATACCGCAAATTTAGATTATCATTAGAATAAAGTAACTTTCATACATAACATAAACGGAACATCCTGTACGGATTATCGTATTTAGATTCTGATTTTAACCATTTATAAAATTGTATCAAGGTTCCCTGTGCTTGTACCTCAATTCTCTTTTTTTTAATAATTTAGTATTTTTAATTTCAAATACTCATTTGTTGCCATTTATTTTACAATCGTAGGTTTCGACGGCGGTGACAGACGACGTACAGATCTTCCGTACGACTTACGTGATTATTACTTTTTAAGCGTTTTAAGTCCAAGGTCTATGCCAACAAACAGAAAGCTGTAGTGTTATTGTTGAAATTGGGCCAACCGTCTCAGAAAATTTGTTCAAGAGTCGAGGTATATTAACACACCCGCTCATTTGGGGTGTTTACTTTCGATAAAAATCATGGCGAAGCGAAAACGTACAACGCCATCGCATCAGAATAAATGCGACGTTATGAACGAATTCCAAGGAGTTTGCTCCCTTTCAAGTGAAAACGAATGAATTTATTAAGTACGCCCCGTCAGCAGTTAGCGGCAAACTCGGGAACTGTGGTAAAATCAAAATAGCCATACCGCACTCTCCACGTGGTTTTTACGAGGCGTCAGTGGCAAAAAAATTAAAGGTCTCGTCGATAAATAACCGGAAGATACGATTTCGAAGCAAGTTCTAAATTACAATCTCTGCTAAAATACGTTCTCCGTAACAATTGATCTAGAAATAAACTAGGTGCACGTTTACTCTATGTAGCGCTTACATCAATTGAGATGAGTACCGCAGCAGGACGGTATATTTGGGTTATTTTTAGCTATTTACTGTATCGACGTCTTCGGATTAGCTATGAATGTGGATGGTAATGTCGTAATACGTAAAATGTAGGATTTTTTCAAATAGATTTGAATTCAATGCAACGTTAAAGAAAGTAAAACTTACTTGTTTTGCGTATTTCTCATTTAATTAACTAGCATTACGCATCGCAACAAATGTAAATGTAAAAGAAGTGTTTAGAACATACTTTACACTAATTCTACATTACCAAAACCTAGTAAGAATATAACGAAGAATTCTCAGTTCAGCTGTATCCGGAAGACACGTTTCGACACGGCGTTTGAAGCATCCATCGACGAATTATGAAAGTCTAGTATTTCCGGGTAAAGGATCGAATTTGACATCTTCCGTTTGCCGGACGGACGTGCTAACCGCTACATCGCGAGGTCCTCGAACGTTGCTGGCATCAAGATCCCGCGGTGTAGTGATTGGGACATCCGTCCGACAAGCGAGAGATGTAAGATTCGATTCCTTACCGGGACGATGTAGTTTTTCAAACGATTAGATGATACGTCGGAAAATCCCGGATCTTCATCGAGTTCGTTCGATATTGCAATTATTTAGTAAGTCTTTAGCGTATCGCGAACGGAAAAGGCACCTCACCTTAACCTCCCCACCATGCTCTTCATTTCGGACAAGTTTCTTGTTACCGTTGCTAAGACAGCTGTTGTGAATGAAAAATGAACATTACGTGAAATCAATACAGTGCATATCAGCTATAAAGACCTACTTTCAATTGGTTCCAACCACCTTTTCCTCGCCAATAATGTTTAACGGTAGATTCTCTAAGGTCGTCCCGTAAAAGATTTCGATAGAAAACCCGTATTGATGGTTTCTTCTTATGGCTTGATGGGGGTTATCGTCGCTGAAAGCTTGTGCCGTGTTTAGTGCCTGTTTTCGTTTTGAAATCGGTTTGACAACTATTCGCAGTATTGCACACGACGTTTATGATGTCTTACTTTCTTAGCGGTTGTTATCAACCATCTAGAAAATAACTTCTTCATTGTGAATTGTGCGGACAGTTCGTCGCAAGTTGTTCTGCTTTAAACCAACCATCTTCTCCTAATCGTCGGTAAACGTCAACAAACGTTCTTATATTTGAAATTTAACGCGCAGGATACCTTTCTTCTAACATTATGACATGAGACAGACAAAATCTAAATATCACAGCGAAACCACATAAATAATTACGCCCTTTAACAATCGTTTAAAACTTCTTCCTCATTTTGAATTCTTCTAAAGCACAGCACTTTTTTTCATTGTCGCCCTGTATATTCACATAGCCAAAGCGAAACCTATCTTTATCGATAACTATCATTTATCAATGGTCATTAGCCAATATAGTGTTAATATCATTCAGAGAAAGCAAAACTCAAACCTGCTCCAACATAGGATCTTATCGAGCGCCAAACTTGGCGATTTGATTATAAATATTTTGAAATAATTGTTTTCATTGATAACACTTTAAATTTTGCTTAGATGATACGTAGACGTTACAGAGACTACAAAAAAAGCAAATGAAAACTATTTTGAACTGCAATAGTAACGATAGAGTATCATTGGCGTAATTTTTGACGGCATATTTACATATTTTACCGATATCTTTAAGCTAACGTGAACACTGTTCCCGCGGAACAGTTTACTCGATGCGCGATTACAATTATATAACAATGTATAATTTTAGAAACGCTTAAAGTTTTCAAAGACTCAGCTTACCTTAAACCATTGAACAATTGCTTGGATTTTTCGAGCAGATGGCAGAACTCCATTACGATCTTTCTTTCGTGATCGTCCATGCTCGCCATTCCTACCATTTTCTTCCCGATGACCGCGACGTTCTCCCTCAAGCTTTCACCATCATCCCTATCGCCAAGGGAAGTCCTCTTCCCGTTCGTCGCCCCAACGTTAGGTGGTTTTCTCGTTCACGTCGATCTTGCCCTAACAGTGGAATCGCGACTGCCTGTTCGTTTTAACGTTGCCGTTTTGGCGGTATTCATGACGCATCGCGTCGGAATGGATAGGGTGCCGTTTCGGTTGCGAAAGCTGCGTTTTTCGGACGCTCTTTTTCGTGCACCTCCGATACGGTTGGACATCGATTCGTCAGCGGCGAGACGCTCAAAGTTGGCTGCGAAAATCAATAGTTTGAAAGTCGTCCGCACGTAGTGGCATCTATAGCACGGCAGTCGAATTTCTCTCGTCTCGCACTTCGTAGTTTGCTATTAACATGTTGGATTTATTGAAGCGATTCTCCGTAGATGTCGCGTTTAATTATTAGTTTTAAAATATTCCAATTGCAAGATTTTTTCAAATCGGGGAAAGCGTAGCTTTGGACAATTTTTTGCGGCGACTAGAAAAACTTGTGTTTTGTCGACTCTCGAGGAAACCAATAGGCGACACGTCTAGTCGCTGCAAAGCACTAATAATTCCACCTACCTGCGTCCTCTCTAGTGATGAGTGTTTTTTCAGTAGTTTTTGGTGGTGGCTATCACTTTTACGCGTCGAAGTCCATTTTATGTCCCGCCTTGTGTATATTATCTGCCACCACTCATTGTCCGATTCTTTTAAATCTTACCGCGATGCCCTGTTCTTCCTGTTTGTCCGACGTAGCAGCGGCTTGGATAGTAAAGTTTTAATTACCATCGTTTTCTACATCGGATGTTGGTGAGATCTCGCACGTAAATCTATCGGTGTGTGTCTTCTCTCTAGATACTGCGTGTTGTACTATTGCCTCTTTCGTTCTCTTCACCTTTACGTCCAGGAAGGGCAGATTTCCATTTTCTTCTTTCTCCACGGTGAATTTAATGGGCGGTGCTAGTTAAGGTGTGCCAAGAAGTATTGTACTTTCGCTTTTCCGTGTCGCCGTATTACAAAAGTATCGTCGACATATCGCAACGGTTTCTTTTTCAAAAACTTCCATAAACAAATTGCTTCATCTCTTTGCGTATGGATGAATTCTTATTGTTTTGTGACTTTCTGCGTCGGATCCTTTTCTACATCTTTGTAGGCGTTTTCGCCAAATAATCCTTTTTAGTCAGCTGTACAGTGGCATCAGTTCTGTCTGTTTTGAGGATGACGATGCTTTTTCTACTTTTCAGTTTTCTTAGTGCAGCTTTTTCCTGTCGGGAAAGGTTACGGTATTTTTGACTTCTTCCATGCCCTGCTTATTTCTCGTCGCACTTCTTCTGCTTTGACGTTTGGAGTTCCTCTGAAAGTTGCTTCTACCTCTGTGATGATTTCTTCTGTAAGTATCTTCTTAAGTACACAATGACGTAGTTCATCCCCAGGGCAAGTACTTTCGTTTCGTCTGCAGATAGTTGCCTCGCTGACCACGTTCTTCAATGCTTTTATAATTTTTTAGGGAATATCTTTTATTGCAAGCCAGGTTTAGAAAATGGGAGAAATGCCGGGGTTGGTGCGAGCGGGACAATGATGTTAAATATCGGAAAATAGAATCTACACTTAAGCATACCAAGGAGGAAATAACCTAAATTGGTCTATCGCGGACAAACTTAACAGTGCATATTGCTGGATAGTTCGTCGTGTGTTCGTTGCCCGGTATTTGTACTTGAAAAATTACTGATATTTCCCGAACTTTGAATTTATTTGAGATATTTCAGAGGATTTCCCATAGTTTCTCAACAAGATTAAGGGAGAACTCCTGTGTACCGACTTACACGTCAGCAGAATACGAAAATTCATCTACTAGCGTAGCCCATGTCTATTTAGATCACGTGCTGAAATAAACTTTATGATTATTATATTTGCAGATACATAAAGACTTGAGATCCTCGTGCTAACCGTTGGACTACGAGCCCGTCCGACAAACGGAAGAAATCAGGTTCGATTCCTTACCGAGACGAGATTTTTTCGAGTTTCGGGAAAGTAAGTTCGGGAAAGCGGGAAAGTATTGTTGAATCTGTCCCAAAGTTCATATTGATACGTCACTTACAAAACGTTCAGAAACATCTCAATATTTTCAAGTGATGGACGACAAGACGACGTGAAATTGTTTGTTGTTTACGATTTTTATTGGCGGAACCACTAACTTAAATCTCCGGAAAAATCTAAAACATTGTCTTGGAAGCCCCATTCCAAATCTTACAAAACTCTCGTAGCTTTCTATGTCCTTTTTATTTATTTATTTTTTTAATTTTACAGAACATTTTAAGACGACTTTGTATTCTATTCTCAGATTTGTAGCATACGTCTCCTGAAACAAATTGCGTGACGTGTTAGGGCAGCGTCCGTTCATAACAAGCAGTAGTATTCTCACCTGCTCATGCTAATCACCCGCTATTATTAAAGCTAGCCATTTGTAACTGCAGATCTAGTCATTGGTTTTGATTAAAAGTGACGGCTGTAAATAGGACGCAAGTTAAAGTAATTAATTCCACCTGCTTATGTGAATATACATGAAAAGAATAAAACAGTTATCGCTCCATAGAGTGGTTTGTTATACTTTTTTTGGAAGTTCTTCCTCGTAAAAAATATCTGTTTCTATCGGTTCATGTCAGTCATCAGTTGTAACAATCGAAATTGCCATTTTAAAGGCTCGAGTTGTTGACCGCGCAGTCCATCCTTGATTTTAGAGAACGTAAAAAGCATCGTCCGAACTGTACGGAGGATTACCTAACAACTAGAGAGGGCGAAGGTGGGTGGAACCACCATTCTTTCGCAGCGATCAGACAGACTCGTGTTTCGTCGACTCTCGGGGAAACCCATAGACACACGAATCCTTTCTCGTGAGACGAACAGACACGACTCTGTCTTGTCGCTGCAAAAGAGCAACGATTCCATCCACCTTTGTCTTCTCTACTAATAACTCAATTGTCTCTTGAGCATACTTGCATTATCGTGATGGGGGATAATGAAGCAATGCATTCATTTTCTTCGACACACTTGAAGAAGGATAACACTTATCGGCTTCTCTTCATCTTGAAACACTCACACAGCGAATTGACATTTGGTCTTTGGTTAATAGGAATAAATAGGTCTAAACTCTTCTGTAGTTGGACCGATTCAAGGTCTCGATTAACGCGAGCCGCCTTTTGTTACTCAGTTGAAAGATGTCTGATCAAACGGGAAACTAACTTTCTCAAATCCGATTCATCATACATCGACCTCACGATGTCTCAATCTCACGATATGCAACATCCCGATCTTCCTTGATCTGCTGACGCGCGACGGCGATGTTCCGTTGAGTAACTGCTGTCTTTGATGGTCCTATCATGGGATCGTCGTTGAAACCGGTACGTTCACGTTGGAATTCGCAGTACCGGCGTGTAATTGTTGATTGTTGGGGCGCTTCATTAGCAAAAATAGAAACCAACTCGACAAAGGACGTTGTTGAGGTAATTATCTCCCAAAGTTTTAAAAAATTACTTTGCGAAAATATTTTTGGTTCGATTCGATTCTTCGAATAACTTGTTAGTTTCAAAAATTCGCTGTAGCGAAATCCATTGCCGTGTCGTGATGAAACTTTGTATTTCAGTTAAGTTAATATTGAAAAATGAATGTGGTGGCGCCCTTTACGTGACCAGTTGCAAAACTAAAAAGGTAATCTTCGTATTAGGTATTTTTATTGTCATTTTGTCCTCGAAGATATAAATTATCCTTGAAGCATTGGTACCTCAGATATCCTTTTACCAATTAGGAGATCATATTTCTTATCGAGCAACCATCTTGTAAACATTTCATAAAGCGACGATATTTTATTAGCTAGTAATGATTGCAATATCCTCTATGTTTCGTGGCCATTTGATGCTTCTTAATTGCTTAATTTGTTGGCTTTAGCGTTATCTTCAAATATTAAATTTGAAGATAACATTATATTCCATTATAACAAAAGTGAAGTGAAGAAAAAATGGACTCTTGTATTTGACGACATAAAGAGATTAAGAGAGTTAAATTTTGGCATTAATTAATAGGTTGGTAGTTTGAAGTATTTTCTACACTTTCATTAATACTTAATAAAGCCAATTTAAATTACAAGTACAAATTTTTAGAAACCTATCATAACCTCAAAATTTTAAATTAAAATTAAAAATGTTTTTGTTGCGAACGTCGAATACTTTAATTTTGGACAAAATTGTTGCTGTTCTTCTTAAGAATGTAACATGTCATGTTATTTTCAAAATGTAGTGCCATGGTTCTTATGATGTCATTCTGATGAAGCATTAGTTAAACTGCGAAAACTGAGAGACAAAAGAATTTAGTTTCCGTTTTTCTTCGTGTGTCGTTTGGCTGTTATACCCAATAATATTTACTCCTACGACCTTCCTAATTTGGAAGATGTTTACATATCGTGTGTGATACTTCATTGCATTTAGAAAAAATCCTCTCTTCGATGTGCCAAAATAAATAAGGCCAACTTAAAACGTTGAGGCTAAGATAGACTTCTAAAAAGTTGCGTTACTGTTTTTTTAAGCGATTAAAGCTGATAATTTAACCATCTCTTTGTCTCCTCGAATACGAAAGTTAACCTCTTTCTCTTGCGTGGCGTAGGCACGTTTTACAAGTTTTCAAAAAGAAAAAAATCTTCATAAATTCTTGTCTTGTTTCAGCGTTTGAAAATAAAAGAAGTGTCAATTTGTTCCCCATCAGCGCCTTATTCGCTCGCATTCATCGCGATCATGTATCGTTGCGTAGAAATTCATGTCGTACAAGCCGTATCGTTTTGATATCGCCCATCTTTTACATACATATTGCATGTATATGCCACGTTCTGCGCCGTTGCCCCCATGAACATATACATTAATATGGTCGCACGTATAACATAGCGTATGCAAATGCCTGACAGTAAAGCTGGACCCTTAATTAATACGAAGAACTCTGTGTATTGCCGGGGCCGCTGTACGGTGGTGGACGGTTGTCAGACGTGCCCCGGACTATTAATAATTCATAGGCGCGATATCGAAGCGATAGATCTTTATGGACGCTGAAGTCAAACGACTATGTCACGACACAGCGGCTGCCAAAAGATCTGGACTGTGGATGCGCAAAACATCAGTTTACCAAATAATTCGGAAAAGTACAGACCGGAATTTGAGGGTTTAACATTACTTCTTATGCCTTTCTAGAACTCTCTGTAAAACCGCTATCAACTTTCTGAAGATACCCGAATTCATTTCTGTTCTTTGGCAAGGACCTTTTGTCGCTGTTGATGTGTTATTTACGCTTTCGGAGAAGCTCCGGCAAGTTCTCTTGGTTTTCCTTATGTCTTACTTATTCCAAGTTAGAGCTTGTCTATACCACTCCCAGTTTTGAGTATTTGACTTTGCCTTGTAATCGTAGTCTAGTCGCAATGGTTTACAAACAAATCTTGATTCTTTACGTCTATTGATAATGTTAAAGTTAGTTGAAGTCAAAAATTCGTAAAGGTACTTACCTCTCTCGTGTATGTCTGAGCTGTCCCATGTAATGTAGTGTACATTTTCGTCGCCACTGAAAATAGGCCATCGACGCCACTTCTTCTGCTCTAACTAAATCTTTTGAAATACGCTTGCTTGTGACATTTAAGGTTTCCCGAAATTATTGGTTGACTTTCTGAAACTTTTGCAGTTTAGCCTGCGGCTTGGAACTTTTAGGTCTCATCGTCATTTGATCAAACTTGTAGCTGATCTAAAGATCAGCTTTCTTGAGGTTTTCGCTATGGTGAGGTGAGCACTTTTTCTCTTTGTCGTCGTCATCAGTATCTTCAGTTCAGGTCTCCGATTTAGCCTTTAAGTAGCCTGAAGGGTCTTTCGTTGTTGTCGCTCCGCACTGCCAGGCAAGCAGTCACTTAGAATGGTTGCCTTTGGTAGCTCTTTGTTATCTAGGGATCTTATTTTAGCTTCTCACCGTTGTAATATCTGCCTTTATCCGCTAAGACTTCGTTAGTGCAATTTACCGCAAGCTATCCCGTTTTGAAGAGAATGCTTGGAAATTTCGATATCACGGTCTCTTCTTTAGTGTTGTCGATGTTGAAGAGTATTTTCCCTTCATTAGGTAAGTTCACCTCAGAATAATCGTTTTCCTTCATTGGTTGCCAACGACCCCAAGATGCGAAAGTCCAACGCATCCGATAATCGGCAGATTTCAGTTGTTGAGTAAACTGAATTTTGTAGAACTTCAAGTGAAGATCGTGATGCCCACGTAGCCGTTTGAACAGCCGAATTCTCGAGAACATCTTGGACCAGAAGCATTAGGATCATCTGCATTCCATTGTAACGAGCCTGTTTGTTCACATTTTTTAACCGGACGATAGAATTAGTTGTTAACAGTAGAATTCAGTTCGTGGATTCTGTTGAATAATATCATGTTGCGTGTCGTAAGGAACTTCATTTCGACGTTGACTTGCGTACGGAAAAGCTCGTTTCTCGTATAAAAATTAGGTTACTTAAAACAAAGGAAAGAGGAATAAGATCTGTTCCGT
This sequence comes from Oryctes rhinoceros, assembly GCA_020654165.1. Taxonomy (NCBI): domain Eukaryota; kingdom Metazoa; phylum Arthropoda; class Insecta; order Coleoptera; family Scarabaeidae; genus Oryctes; species Oryctes rhinoceros. Next base: position 4,993,118 of record JAIOKQ010000119.1, read on the forward strand.
GGCCAAAACTTTGAGATCTTCTGTATACGTATATTTGGATTTAACACCTAAATGTATGCGCATACATTTTCCCGGACGAAGGGCGGTGTATTTTTGTATTGGAGGCGGTACCCTTTTCCGTACGACAGAATCTCATAACAAATGAACATAGATTGACTATTAAATTATTAATACAACTTTATCCCGCGGAATATATCTTTATGGTAGACTACATTAGCTGCGTCTTATATATATATGCATTTATCTATTTGCGTGAATGTGTATCGACTATTAAGTTTTATTACATCTAAAGCTGTTGTTCAATTGAAGTGGTTAAAAATTGATGAAAAGTACGCCCATTCCATAAATTTTTAATAATATTTTACCAAAGATAAAAGGTGTTGGTATTGACCTTCTAATATTATCTTACATCTGTTAGTTAGTTATCTTAAAGTATTAAAGATTCCACATCTTAATGAACTTGTGTTAGTGAACTTGTCTTCTTGCACAAGATCAGCACTTACGGTAATGATCTTCGGGCAACTACTAATCTATTAGTTACAAGAAGGCTGCAAGGATTTATTTTGAGGTCTAGATGAAGAGCCATGTGCCTGCTATTTATGAAGCAGCGCAAGACAGTGGACTTGTTGGTGTTCGTTCCGTATAAAAATTAGCACTTTAAACAAATCTTAGTTCTTTAATAAACATGTAACAAAGGAAGGAACAAACCAACTGTCTAGCTTAGTTTTAATGATCTGTATATATTTTTTTGAATACCAACTTACAAAATGTTAAAACACTTAAGTTATTGTCTCACTATTTTTAACAGGATTGCAATTTACCGTGGCAACATCGGGATCGAGGAAGATGCCTTTTCTCAGACGACTCCAGATTCGTACTACATCATTCCGATAGCGAGAGAGTTTCGCCGGGAAGAAGGCGTGGAAAAAAATATCTTTAAACGGTCGCGTCGAGCTGGTGTATTTTGGAAGAAATCTTGTATTTGCGAGTGCTAGAAAAGTGATATAAGCTCCTAATTCTCCAGACTGCAACTGTATAGAGAATATTCGGGACAAGCGTGCGATCGCGTCCTCGACGCTAATATCGGATAAGCTTGTAGAAGCGATGTGACAAGAATGGGAAAGAATTCCGCAAAAATTTGCCAGTCCGGTAATGCAAGAGATGCTTAACTGTGTTACAAGCACGAGGAGGATCTACAAAATACTAGAATTAAAATTTCTATATTTAAAGCTGTTAATTATGTTTAAAAAATATATAATTTGCTATATTTCAGCCATTTTCTTTTATACAACGACATTTTTTTTAAATTAATGCACCACTTCAACTGAACAGCAATTTATATTTTCGATAAATTTTTGTTTTCGTGTATTTTCTTTTGATTTTGTAGATATCTTGCTTATTTATAACGTTCTTCTTGAACGTCTCCCATCTATCTTGTTTGGTATAGATATGTCTTGCAATTTTGCAGCGGTTTTCTTTGGTTTGTATTTCTCTGATTCATATTTTATTTCCATTACTAGGATTATCCAAAATTAAAGATTTGGGCGTCATTTTTAACGCAATATTATCGTTTGATGTACATATTGCGCAAATTCCTTGATCAGTCTAAGGTTACTTTTTCTTTTTTTCCCGAGGTATTCGTGCATTGTTTCTATCATATAAGTTAACGGCATATAGCTACCATTTCATACCGCAATTGGACTAGATTTGCTATTGCAATTGTCCAAGAAACGGCTGGGTCGTTAGCATAATGGTAGAGCTAGGTAAGCTTTGCTTTCGCTTCTCCAAATGATCAATTAAGATTATATCTCCCGAATTACGAAGCATTGTCGTCCGAAGGAATCGTCTTCGCCTTGTTCGGTATACGTTCGCCGGGAAAACCCTATTTTGCCGACGGACCTTCGGTTATTGCCTTGCAGTGATGGGATAACACGGTTACTTCTTATACCATCCTCGTACAAGAGTCAAAACATACCAATTTATCGTATAATCAGTTTGATCAGCAATCCTGAGAAGATATTTGCTAACATAACCTTAGGATTCATTCTCACTCGTTTAGTCAACGTTATCTCTTACACACTTGCTTTTATCGATATTCTATTCGAAGTCAATTGATTATGGATGATTCCTTCGATCAAAATTTATTTATTTATTTTTAATACTGACGGATGCAAACTTCATTTATTTAAATTATGCTACGGCATAATCCTCACTGTTCTGGTACTCGACGCAAGTCATACATTTGTTTTCAAAACAAAAAAGTAATAGTAATAACGAATCCCGTATTTTAGAAACAGAAAAATATGAATTAATTCCTTGAAAGTGTTCTGCTTTAGAATCAGGCAAAGAATGATTTATTCGTCGAACGGCAAGCGTACCGTCCATGCTGCCGGGGGTGTTTCGATCGGAGCAATTGGCAAGTTGTCGGGTCAAGCCCTTCGGGTCGTCCAGGTTCGTTGATTGAACTTGGGCACGCACCTTCGAAATATATCAAAGCGGCTTTTACGGTCGCAAAAATGTCGATGGCATGCACCTTCCTAGATAGCAGAGCAATAATAATAGAGCGGATAAGACGATATGTGAGGTTTTTGTGTCTGTAATTTGCTTTGATTTAGGAGAGAATATTTAAGAATGGAATATTCAGTTGCTGATATGTATGCTATATAGAACTATCTATGTCTAACGAGGCTATACTAAGGCAAATAATAATAATATGTTATTGGTAATGATGAGATTTCAACATTAAATTGTAGTTGTTTCGATTAATTTTTTTCCATCTCCAATTTAGCAGATACTGGATATGGCCTACTGAAATGTTGATATCATGTGGTGATTCTATATTTGCGTAAATCTTCAGCTACATCTAGCTTAAATAAGAGATATTCTAGGACTTTTTGGACAAGTTTATCTGCCTTTTCGTTCAGTGGCTTGGGAACTCAAAGTAACGTGGTTATTGCATAACCACACATTTATATGTGTAAGACTCAGTAGCCTTTAGAATTGTTTAAATATATATGCGGTGGTGCCTCGTATCCCTTTTTCTGTTTTTTTTTTTTTTTTTTTTATAACGTACGGATTCAGAGCAACAACCTCTGCTTAAAAATGCTTCCACAAGGATCCTTAGGTTATAATTAGGACCACTGATGACTAGGGAGGACAAAGGCGAGTAGAATTGTTGCTCATTTGCAGCGACTAGACAGACTCGTGTCTATTCGTCTCATAAGGAAGGCTTCGTGCTGTCTGTTGGTTTCGCCGAGAGTCGATCCCTTTCGATTTCCCCACAAGTCTAGTGTTTTTCTCTTTTTGCGTTATTCTTTGCTTCATGTACTTTTCTTGTTATCCTACCTGCTTGCATCCTCTTCACTTGCCTCTTTGTTAATTTGCTTGCTATCAATTCCTGATCGATTCTACCTATCTACCTACCTCTTTTTATCGTTATTATGTATGAAAAAATCAAACAAAACTTGTACAGGTAATTCTTATCAACATTAAATAAAAAGGAAGAAGAAAAAATAAAAAGTATGGAAAGGAAAAGTTATACGAACAATAATGGGAGAGAAGACGAAAATGATTGCGGACAACTGATCTATCACGAAATTGAGGACTTGTTGATGGATGAAAACATAGTAAGAGTGATGAAATCGGTGGGAATTGGATGATATGGCCATATATAGACGAGAGAAGAAGTCAACATTAAGGATGATTACCGAGCTGATAGGAGGATAGATCAAGGAGAAGACCGATAAACCGATGGGAGGTACTGGTGGATATATGAACCTATCAATTTTCTTCCAGCGAGATTGAACGGGGAATATGTAAAGCAAGAGAAGCAGAGATTAAATCATGTCAGGTGTCATTTAAAACAATGAAATTTAATAAATATACGGTTTTAAATCATGGAGATTGCACTTTGTCTTTTACATTTATTTAATTGTTTTCTCTTTAATCGATAGCCATTATCGTGTTCTTTTCCGCATGGACAATGCTCATCATCAATACATGCTCACCAAGTAGAAAATCAATATTCCTCCAGCAGGATACAAATCCTTTAGATTTTCCAGTAAATTTGACAAACAACAATAGAAGACGACTATACCCCCGTTCCTAATTAATCGCCACGGCATTAAAGAAACCTTTCGAGTATGTTCATGCTCATTTTTCCGTCATTAATCCTCCTTCAGATTCAAGAGCACGCAGAGTTCAACCATCCCCTTGTTTCTTCGCCTGCAATAGACGAACTGGCAATTTTCCAGCTTAATTGGACGTTGCGTCGGATAGCATTGTCGTTTAACCATGCCGCATCGTCAAAGTAAAGGTGAGAAGCACTTACCGTCTATATGGCTGCTCCGTATCGGATACAACGGTTGCGATTCAAATGCGAAAATTAGAACGAACGTACATACGAGTCTTTTGTAGCGAATCGGCGTTTAATAGAAGTGGAAGATACGGCTGATACGGCGAATGGTAAATGATGATAACCGCATTAAACGAGGGCCACGAGATATCGGGCGACGTTTGTCAGCCCCCGAAATACCCAGCAATCGAATGGAATGCAGATACGTTTCTAGATGGCGTACGTGTTGGAGATTTCCAGAAATGCTTGTCGATACAGTCGACTGTAGCAATGTTGCCAGCAATATTTTAGAAAAAGCGAGGTTTTATTTCAAGTATCTTGTACAGTATTGCCGTGGTTATTGAGTATTACAATACTATGTCTATTTTTCGCGACTTCGTCTCTCTTACGTTTTATTACATTTTCTGAGGTCATCTTCACTAAAAGTTTCGATAATTACTGGATATAACGACAGCATCGTAACACGCACTGGGATAAGATTTTACATCCCGTTTGCTTCCGGCTGATCTTAGCAGTTGAAGAAATGATTCACGTGCAAAATATCGAAATAAATGTCTTTAAGGATTTCCTCAAGTATTTAGGGGCTTCTCATTTTCCATCGTATCTTACCAAATGTTTTTGACTATTACATTTAGTCTTCGTCAGGGTGAACTGTCGAACATCAACAAAGTTCAAAAATAAAAACAAACGCACATCTTTTCGGCATAGATGACAGATTTCACCTTCAGCTTTTTCTACTTAAAATAAATGAAATTTTAGAGCTATTTGTCCTGACGAGCCTGACATAAATACTTTCTCGTGTTTTTGTCCCGGAACACTTTCGTAAGATGATGATATACATATAATTAATTCTTTTTAATACAAGAAATAAAAAATGAGTTTACAAAACTAAAAAGTTACTATTTAACAACGCTAATAGGTAGAAAAATCAGATGGATCAGATGGATCAGATGGAGAAACTAACACTCCGGTAGAGTTGTTGGTAAAACCTGAGGATTAGAAGGCCAACGATTACCTGCGCAACATTAATCTGGTGGAGAAGGGCAGAAGCATCTTTGGCATTGAGAATTCTGCCACTGCTGCTCAGAAGAAAGCACTATTGGGAGTCACTGGAGCAATGAGCAGCACAGTAGGCCATAGTGGGTCTTCCCCCGGTTGGGCTTTTTGTGAAGGGAGAGGTTATGGCTGCGATCCTTACGGCACATTGATATTACTGAGGTGAAATGAACAGGAGCCGGTGATTGTTAGCTGAGCTTTCGATGGAGGTCTATTGAGGAACTGCGTAGATAGTTCCTCTATAGACTGGTACAAAAGAAATAAGCTAGCACTTAGGGATATTAAGAGCAACATAGCCGACGAATTGGCCAAGGTGGAGTCCACTAGGGAGTTATAGTCTGGCTTAGATAAAATACGAATAAAGAAGTGGAGGTACTGAAGGTCAACTTCACACCATAGTTCTGTTACGCAATGGAGATGCTTTTTCTGTTAACCTAATTAAGCGCAGTAGAAGAGAAATTAAGATCATTATCAGGTTGATAACTGAACACTGTCCTTTGAAAAACCATCTCCATGACACGAGTTGAGTAAGCGAACCTTGGTTTAGAATTACAGGAGGGATATCTATTGGGGTCATCAAAAATACTCAAGTATTCTCTGGATAAGATAATGGCCTTGACAGAAGACACGAAACTGCTCGAGTGGAATTGAGAGTTCCATTGGGATTGGTAAATTCAAGTGTCTGGACTGTTGGCGTTCAACTAAAACTGGACGAATCGGAGAAATGATTTATATTTTGACGTGGCTCATGTCCGTAAAGACCTAGCGGTTAAAACTGAATGCAATTGGCCGGTTTCGAGCCTCGAGATAATAATAATCGGCTGCTGACGAATAGCGCCCGATAACCGATATTTTCAAGCTTCAATCAGATTTAGAAACAACAATAAAGTACCCGATCGTAATTTTTAACACCGTGCACAGTCAGCTCCTACAAACCGTCTTTTACAGCATTCAGCCCCCGAATTCGGCCCTGTATCGCGCACGTATGTACTACATTACAAGGCCTATTGTCGTCGATTGTTGCAGTTCGTATTATGCGCACCCCGTAGCCCTCATCGTGCCATCGAGCATAGTTACGGGGATGGCCGTTAGCGATGCGTTGCGCGTCAGTCAATTGTCACCGCTCCGGAACTTGCATTGTGCATTCGCGACCGGAAACGAGCGTCGTGCAGTCCGGAATTCGAAACGATTCCCTCGCTTAGGCCACCCGGAGCACGCGAAACAAGAGACGGAGGTACGAAATAAAGACGAGACGACGGCGCTGATGACGATGATGGAGATGAGGTCTCGGATAAATGAGGGTTCTTTCTTGAATGTTAATTAGCGTAGAATGCCTCTCCTTTTTTTTTTTTGGATGGCAGCGACTGAAACAGCAAATAAATACATTTCAAAAAATTACAAAAATAATTTGAAACATATAGTAGGGAGGGTAAATGAATGCTGCAATTAGCAAGTAGCTATTTGACGGCAGTGCGACTTTATACTTAAATAAAAGCACTCGTAGCAACGCTAACGGGGCTTTCTCTTCTTATATCGCTTTTGTTGGGTTGATACCAAGAGCATCAGGAATGCATGCAGTACGTTAGATAATAAATCTACAAAAAAGCAGTTGGGCGGATAAGGAAAGAATACATATATTGTAAATATGCGAGCCCCAATGGAAAGGCCTATTAATATTGTAAAGCTAACACGCGTTGAATAAGCAATGCCTTAAAACAAAAACATGCGAAAAATACTGACAAATAGATGAAAGGGTCTCTTATTACTGCAGCTCGAGATATAAAACGTAAGTAGTCTTTCGCCCTGCTGAAAACCTCGTAATTAATTTTTTCTAAAAATGACATTTTGTCGGTTCTTCAACTTTCTGACGCACGAGGTAAGTTCGATATGGAACGCGCGTTTACATTTATCCTTGGCGCGACCATACTACAATGGATACTCAGCTCTGGACGCGACTACACAGAATCCAGCGAAGCCGTTGTTGGCGAAACGTAAAATCTTGTTTCGGGATCGTATTCACACGCTTGTCTTCCTCTCTTTGCGTAAGGATTCGTCGCGGTGTAATGAAAAGGCGAAGCACGTCGAATCGCGACACCACTCCCAGACTATTAGTCGAGTGCACCACCCTCGAAATATCCACCAGCTATTGCTCGTCCCGTCATTACGGCGAACGATACGACGCGACGGCCCGGTCGTTCGTCGGTGATGGGATCGCGTGCGGACCGCTTTGAATGTCGTCGGATGGAGCAAACAAAACGTGCTTAAGGCATACCTAATTGGCGACGAGAGGGATGACTAATCGTGTTAGTTATTTGCAATACGAAGGGTTTTCGTTTCTCAATGTTAGAATACAAATGCTACATTTGGATGTTTAATAATAATAATATCAATAACCATAATGACAACGGAGACAAAAATCAATAGATGGAGATTAGTTTGCTGTTATAATAAATAATGATAAGACACAAAATCTAGTTTTCTTCACGACATATTCGTGCAGGTTCGCATCGATGACTCTCTCGGATATTTTCATCGTCTACTCGTTTGAGTTTGTTTGGATGTATCGAAGATCTAAGCAGTCACCAAGTCATCCTTTCCCTTTGCTACGAAGGGGCTAAAACATGACGCAGCGAGAGGAGCATATTATTTTGCAAACTTTTACTGTTTATTGTGTCCGCTGTTTTTGGGGGACTTACATGGACGCTAAAATGCTTCAACGAGGCTTTGGAAATGTTCACTCAAATGCGTCTTTGGCCCCTGCACAAACGCGGCATCCAACACACGGCTATATTCAGTCAATATATGACTAACACGTTCTTTCGAGACGACCGCAATATTTACCTTCCTTATAATCTCAATTCGACTGTGATCTAGCCATCTGGTGGACTTTTCCGTTGTTAACGCTAGCGGCTGAAGTTTTTGACCATTCCGCTTAGGTTTAAATTTTCAAAAGGATTTTTCAACACATGTGTAATTATATTACTAAAATAACTGTTCAATTTTTTTAATTTTTAGTTTTTTGTTTATCAAATAAATTTTGTTAGAACGTAAGTTACCTAAACAGAGATGTTAAATTATGTTACAACATGCATAAAATGGGTCATATTAAGCATCAAAAAGCTCAAAAATATTGCTAATTTAATAAAACACCTTCCCTTACAACTCCGTCATCCATTAGCTTAATCCGAAAAAAGATATTAGTTTCCATCAACGTTAACAGATGGCCACAGATCACTGTTCATTTTGATAAAGTAAAGAACGTTCTAGTTAAAGGCTGGCAATATCGATCAGCCAGTGGCGTTCATTTCGCCGAGTTACAAGAACCTTACTCAATTCTTTCCATTTCTTATTTAAAACGAAGCATTTAATTATCATGTTATGGCTAGAATCGTAGCCCGAATGTACTCCGTTTGTTTGCTTATAACATATGAAAAAGACAAGGGCGACCGCAAATTACCCATCTTCTATGAAGGACCACACCTCAAACAGGAGCTTTCCTATACCTAAACGTTTCATCATTAGTAGAAGTAGGTTCGTCGAATTCAATTAAATGGATTGAAACATTTGTACAAATTAGGCAATACATGCGAGTTTCCAATACGCGGCACGGAGGGTAGTCCTGTTAGTATGTCGCAAAAACTTCCGGTTTCGATTAGTTTTCGTTAGCATTGGATGTTATATACGATAAGGTCCTTTATTAACGCTTTAATTTTGATGTTTACTGAGCAAGAACCGGAATTAGATATTTTCGAGTTTATTGAGTTTCTGTTCCGTTCCAATAGTCTTGGCGCCCAGCGGGTTAAAACCTTGCTTACGCCCAAACAAGTACGTAAGGTGCCATGAAGTTGTGTACCTACCTAGGCTTACACTGTCCTCTTCCAGTAGGTTCTTCACGGCAGCAAGAAAAGAAAACCATTGTTCTTTGATTGATTTAACCGCGACTTCTATGGTTACAAAAACGGTGCTTCGAAAACATGTCTATATCAGTCAGAACTATATTGCTCTGGATAGCTGTGTAAACATGTTAAGCGCTGTCTATCATCAACGGAGCTGCGGTGCAGTAGTTTCTTGAAATAATTGTTAGACGCAGCAGGAACAATATCAGCCACTTGGATATTAACGCATTTTTGGAGGTTACATCTTTCATAAGCTCTGGTTGGATATTCCAGCAATATATTAAGGGCAGAAACTGTTCGTATTGTTAATTTTGTTCAGTTCTTTACTCTCATCAGCTTCTGCCGAACGACGAAATCATTTAACAACTACCGCTAGCCCTACCTAGCTAACCGTTAACTATTCGAAATAATTTCTTTAATAAAAAAATGAGATTCCTGCATTCGTTCAACAAAATAAGATGCGTGAAATGAATAAAAATCTCAATCTAATTCGATGAAAATATTTAGGATGGGATACCAACTCTGGTAACTGAAGGAGTGTCCTGCGTTAAACATTGTTCTCAATCTAACGAAATGTAATAGGTATTTTGTAGAAGAAACCATTATTTCAACAAACGTTTCCTTAAACCAGACATAAACATATATACCACGTTCGATTTCCTAATGCGTTCTATACAGAAACGATAAATCTATCTTGACAACTGTAAACTAGTCGGTATATAGCCGGTTAGTCAACTCAACAACGCATCAGGACATTTGCAAACGCTTCGGAAATACACGGCGAGGGGATCTTCTCTTTGAGGGAGGACGAGCTTCTGATGCGTATATAGTTTGTGAAAATTTATTGGCGTCCAGCTACTGGATGCTTGCTAATTTCCTATACGGCGGGCGTACGATCCAGGAACTAATGCATCAAACTCTTCGCGATCACGCAAGACCATGGGCGCGGGAGAGGAATTGAGTTGATTATTGCAAATCAAACTGGCCCGGACGTTTCGTACTCCTTTGTGTTGGAGCGGATGGCGAATTCCACCGAAGATTTAGTACGCATATTGTAAATTTCACGTCTTCGGTAAGACTTGTCAAGTGAACGTTTGCTATTCGATATCCAGTACGTAACGGGAAATTTCGACCAGAGGTCTCTTTAAATATAATCACCGTTGCTTTAATATTTGTAAGGATCGCTAGGATATTACGAGAGAAGTTCGATGAACACTTCGGATTGGCAAGTAAAAAAATTCATTCTATTTTTCAACATAATCTCCTTCGAGTTCGATATGCTTAATTCAACGTTTTCTTATCTTTTATGTTCCTAACAAATACGATTTTTCCAGACCCGCAAAATAGGCGTTTCACTTCTAACGATAGTTTAATGTCTGTGGAACACTAAAGGAGCCAAGCAAACGATTAAACCTACCCGGTTTATCTCGCTACTTTCTAAATGGCGAGCTTATGTTTCTTGGCACTAAAGGGCGCAAAAAAACGTTATCGTTTCGAGTGTTATGTTAACTGCGAAATATAAGGTGGAGAGAAACACACTCGGAACCACGCTAACGACGCTGGATAAGCCGAAACATATCCGTGGGTGATATGTTTCCTAATTCTTTGCATTGCTTTTATATCTTCCCTGTCCGATTCCTGAGGGCCGCCAAATGTGAGTATGTTTCAGGTACGACTTGAGGAGACTGGCCGCAGATGGAACAAAACCGAAGGGGCTCAGCTTCGATAACAACATTTCACGATTGATCACGCCAAAAGCTTTGAATGGGTCTGTATAAGTTACATCCGCTTAGCTTCGTCCATCCATGACTGTACGATATGGTAACCAAGTTTGTAACTGTAGATATGCCGGGGATCCATACCAGTTCACGACGCATGTACCGGGACCATTTCCACAGTTTTCCAAGATTCAAGAACAATACCAGGTGACATACAACGATCAATTTTAAGAGGAAATGCGGAATCTGCAGGCGCGGATCAAAAGTTTGGGTAACATATCATCATCAGCGATACATTTGTTAAGAAAAGGAGCGATCTGCTCTGGAATCTATCCTTCGCGTAATAGAACTTACGTTTTAATGCTAATGAAAAAAAATTCATCGAATAAGAACCTCCAAACGCATCTTTATGTAGCATTAAAATCCCATTTAGCCAAAATCTCGCGCTTTTACGCCCGATACCTCAGTTAAAGCAAACTTCTCCCAACAGCGAAAAGCGACGCAAGGAAGATATCCTCGGCGTTGCTAATTAGGGGTGTCTTGACGATGTTAATAACGAACGGTTAATTAGCGAGGGCAGCACCGTCGCGCGATAATTAAGCAGATAATTCCGAGGAGCGAAGCGAAAATCGCCAGATTTAGGCTGGCGTTGCTTAGTTAAACGGACGACCCTGGGTAAGAGGGACGAGACGATTGGATTGTGGGACAGAGAAAGCCGGCCGACCGCGTCGGGACTAATCTGCGATAACGCGACGTAATTAAAATGTTGTCGTTGCGGCTGATGGTTTGTTGCGTGACGGCGATTGCGTCTAGTTCACGTTGACGTATCGGTCTTTAAATCTTGTCGAATGAAATAATTCAAATCAGATCGAAAATGATACGCTCTCGTAGCGATAACGCTTGCGTTTCCCCCTCCGTCCTATATTGCGCGATAGAGTGTAGATTGTAACATGAGGATTGATTGTGACCGTGTCCCGCCTGTACCATGGGTCACAGTTCATATGAGTGCTGTTGCGAGAGAGGGAATGTATAAATGGAAACATCCCCGTAAAACACATATGTTCCATTCAAATTAAACAATTTTTCTACTTCCGAAATATCAAAAGTTCACCTAAAATTTCCAGCAAAGCACACTACGATAACTTATAATGGTTAATTTCGAAAGTTGCCGAATTATTGGGCCACATGAGGACGATGGCGTTAGTTTCGTTAATATTACTGCGTTGAAAAGCACATAGAGTAGGTCCAAGCACATCCAGAGGGATCATCCTCCGAAAAGATTATTCTCTTGAAGCATTTGGTCGTGCAGCAGTAGTGGAACGCTAGCAGTCGTATATGATATTTTATAGATCCCGTTGGGCCGTCACTGTAGTAAAAAAAAATCTTTTATAACCGTCATCAACATCTTCTAGTAAGACTTGTTGCCAGCTCTCCTTCTCCAATTCATTTTTGATAAGCTGTAATTTTATTGGTACTCTCTGATGAAGCAATAAATTAATCTGAATCTGAACGGTTACCTTATCTCTTGATTACCTGATCTTGCCCGACCTTCGTGTATAAAAAAACATCCCGTATATTTTTGAAAACTTTGAAAGGTAATGAATTACAATAAAAACCAACAATAAACGTTATCTGAGCTTCATTGAAAGTTTATTTATGCATTATAGAATGTTAAGTTATAAGAGAAAAGATCGAGGATAACGTTAACCAAATAAATATAAAAAACAAGCAATCTGGATGTAGGACCGCGCTTCTTCCCTTCACCGCCAGTTCCTTTAAACTATAGTCATAATATCCCATCGGATGTATGTGGCTCAACGCCCAAAAATCGCTGTACCTCACATTAGAGAAAACTAAAGAATCGTTATGATCGATGCACCGTTCCTCGTCCAATCGTATCCCTGCTAACCTCCCTTCGCATACCAACGGTGCACCGGCTGGCGGAAAGCAAGCTTTTGGCCTCTTAACCACGGCGCATAACCTGCTAGCGTCAGTGCAGTTCTTGTTTTCGATGTCCAGCACAACCGGCACCTGAAGATACAATTAAGAGCGTCGAATAGAATCATAAATGATTCTGTTCTAAATTCCAATATCTCTCATGAAAAAAATTATAATACGCAGGGTATTCGAATGACGTATCTTTGAAAAATAAAGAAGTTACTAATGGTGCGCATTTAATTTAGATCATGCTGTATACTTAACGTAAAGTTTTACTTCATCAAAAATTACGTACCAATATGATTATCGCAAGCGCTTGGAGACCGTACGCGACGCATTTGCGCGTATTGTACGGATCCGTCCTGGTGGCTATTGGGATTGTGTTGATTTGACCTTGGATTTTAGGTAGCGGGGTCTGCTTCGCCGTGCTCCGGCACATTATCACTACGTACTCGACGCCGCTTGTCTCGTAGAAATTGTGAATTCGTCGGTACATCACCGCGCCGCTTTCATCCAGGTAGTAGACTCGCAGATTCGGTATATCCTGTTTGACTATCTGCTGCACTCATGTAAGCGGGATTTGTTGAAATTAGCGAAGCTGTGGCGTTTCTTGTGCTCGCAACGCCCTCGAAATATACGGGTGCCTTCGATCTTATTGCGGTAATTATTTGGATAGTTGGAAATTTTCACGTGAGAAAAAAAATGTTCTGGCCCTTGTTTCTCTGCGTTACTTGCGGCGTTTCTAAGTTATTCAGTCCTCCTGTGATTTTTTTTCCAATTAAGTTTAAAACGAACGACGAAAAAATATAAATAACACCTCTGAAGGGTGTCAAGTTTAGGGATTTTAAGGGGCTTTTGTTGCCAATACAAGAATCTTGAAATGTAAAGGAGCGTTTCCAGCCATCTCTACAAGCTTTGGCAAATTTTCAGTGAAAAGATATTAATCCATAATAATAACATTGGACATTCTTCAGTATCGAAGTAAACGGCATATTTCGTGATAAAAAAAAGCTAGGATGAGATAACAGTTTGAAAATAGTTTGATAATACGCAATGTTTGAAGGAGATGTAAATAAGTAAATTAAAGCAAAAAAACAAGGAGGGCCAGAACATTTAATAAGAATATGGAATGTATAAATTTAAACTAAAAAAAAAAGATTCATATGCCTATTTTTGGACCATTCTGAGTTATAACTTTTTAAAAAATTGCCTTATTTATTTTAGTAAGCTAACGCCGTCTAGCGGTGAGGATATAATTCTTATGAACTAGAACCAAACTGACGAACGAGACTAAGATTGTTGGAATCAATCGGCTAAGCATAACTGGAATATCCAATGTTTATTTAAAAAAGTAAATGTTTATTAAAACAGATTTATCCGGAAGCTCCGTGATAGTTTCTGAGATATAGTCGGCTGCCATCCTTAATTGGCTATGCGCTATGTATACACTACCAGCCATAAGTGTTAACCCATTCGCAAAATATTGGACGCAGACAGGAAGAACGATTACTTCTTTGCAGCGATTAGACAGACTCGTCTTTTGTCGACTCTCGGAGAAACCAGTGGGCAACACGAACCCTTCCTTATGCGGCGAATAGACACGAGTCTATCTAGTCGTTGCAAAACAGTAACAATTCTACCTGCCTGTGTCCTCTCTAATTACAAGTCAAATACTAATTATAAAATAAACCTTTATTCGCTGTTTATACAAAGTACTTTAACAGTTATAAAAACAATGTGCTTGTCAATTGACTAACAATGATAATCATAAATGTCTACCACGAAAGCTTTGGCTGTCCGGATCGCCGTTTGTTCGATACACCGCCACTCTCGGTTACTTTTACCGATGTTGTGATATGCAACTACTTGAACGCACGTTTCTCCCGATAATTCTTTTTTTTTTGCCGACATTACCTCAATTTTACTGGCCGTTCTTCAAACACAAACTCTTCACTGTTCGCTGCTCGCAATGGGAAAGATGCATGTAAACTAAATTTTTCGTTATATTGAAGTGCCTGCGTCGTCTGTTATCATATTTTTTGACAGCCGCAATGTACATTCCCCAGAAAGTGTTCTCTATCTAAGACCGTAAAAACTTCCAATGTCTTGATGCCAGTCGTCGGCTCATTACGTAACGCAGAAGATGACATAGCAACTATAATCTATCTGGTACTTACAGTTTAATAGTACAAATACTTTTGTAGGCATAACGTACAGTTTACGTGAAGAATCGCCAATTATGAAAGTGGGTAAACACTTACGGCCGGTAGTGTATATACAGGGTCTCCCCGGTAATTTCAATTAATTTTCGATGTCATGCGAAGTAACGGCAGGTTCCTTATATTAAATATTTATATATGATATGTTTGAGTTTCTTTTTTAAGGTAATAGAAAGGACAATCTAACTATGCGAACGATGTTATACTTTAACTTGGCTAGGGAACAACTTGTTAACTTGTTTCTTGCGCCGCTGGATTAATTCAAAGAGTTCGTTGGGAAGCAAAGTGACATTTCTAGTGTATTACACACAGTCATTAATAGAGATGACAAAGGCAGGTAGAATTATTACTGATTTGCAGCGACTTGACAGACTCGTGTCTATTCGTCTCATAAGGAAGGGACCGTATTGCCCATTGGTTTTCCCGAGAGTCGACAAAACAAGAGTCCGTCTAGTCGCTGCAAAACAGTAACAATTCTGCCTGTCTTCGTCCTCTCTAGTCATTAATAATGACCAGGTAAGAACACGACTCTTAGCCGAAACAAATTTAAAATTGGACCAAGCAATCGCCATCTGCATTATTCAATATTGTTATATTGTTATATTATTAAAGACAGTATTCATTATTTTCACTAATTTAAGCACATTGTCTAAAAACACAAATTTAAACAATTTACAATTAGATGTATTTGTTAATATTTATTATTTATTTATTAATTTTAACATTTTCCTAGTATTATAACAATGTACAAAACAAGTTAAAATGCGGGGGAAACAAGAATAAATACAATGAACGAAAGTATAACAAACGCAAGGTATAATAACAACAAATAACAAAAACAAATTATGCGTTCGGAATCGAGATTTGCCAGTTTGGCAATTGTTATGTTTACCTTGCTTATCGACGAGTTGTTTTGGATCAATCTGGCGTCATAAGAGACAATTTAATGTTCTTTCCTAGCCAACTTTGGCTAACACATATGGTGTTGCGAGATTCGCAAAAATACTTTGGGACCTCGCCGTATAATCATCTAATAAGTTTCTTGTGCATATCTAGTTAAAGAGGAGACTATCTACCTTAGACGTTAGCAACACGTGCGGAAGGACACGCACCGCTATAACAGCAAAATGTCCCGGCCCCTTTTCCACCACGAAGCCCATGAACGGTCGAGAGGATATCGGCGGCAGTACGAACGCGGTAGTGCTATCTTCGGTCGTCGTTTCGTTCGTCGCGTCGTCCTCATCATCTTCCAAATCGTCTAATGTTACCTTCGACTTGCAGCATTCGACGAGCACGACAACACTCAAACAACACAGGAGGATCAAACGAACGACGATGTGAAATTGATTTTCGAAACGCAAACTCTTCGTTCTTACACAATAAACTATGAACATATCTATCTATTGATGTGCTGTTTTGATGTGAATTTGACGCCTTCATCCTATGACGTTAAATCGGTGTCAAGTCACGGAATACATTTCGCATTTCTAGACATCGATCAGGGTGCGTGATCATTAGAATTTTGCCGAAGCTAGAGACATTTTAACTTCGTGATAAATATCGCATTGATGGACCGGACGTATGAGTTTTGTTACATGCAGCTTTAGGTACTGTGCGTTTTTAAATTTTTCATGTTTATCTGTCATCAATGTCATTTGATATTGATTTAATTGAATATTATTGAATTTTATTGAATATTTAATAAATACGTATACAAAATAAAACCAAATAATATCAATATTTGGTCATTTTGAACATAATTATTATCAATTTCGTCCCATGATTCTTGTATGGAATGTAATAATTCCTCTCTATTTCTAGGCCTGAAATTTCTTTTGCAAATAGATTTAGTTAATAGTCCCCAAACATTTTCGATGGGGTTTAAGTCTGGGCTATTAGAAGGCCATCCCGAAACATTTATATTATTTGCTTCAAGCCATTCGCGAGCTACATACGAGGTGTTAATGGGGGAATTATCAGGCTGGAAGATAAATTCTTCTGGTTCTGGATAGAGTACCCGTACAGAGGGAAGCATTATGTTTTCTAAAATGTTTGTATAAGCAGGACCAGTTAGTCGATCTTCAATATCATAAGATACACCAGGACCACGGTAACTAATCCAGGCCCGTACATGAACTGAAAAACGTCCACTTCTTTTTACCGGATGAATATATCTTTCATTATATCTCGTGTTTACTGGTCTTTATACACGAACAGGCCCGTCGTAATAACTTTGAAAAACTTTCTCATCAGAAAATACAACTTTTTTCCACATCTGGGGATCTATGTTTATATAATCGAGAGAAAACTGCATCCTGAGATTTTTATTGTCCTCGTTCAAATAGTTTTTTCTAGCCGGAG
The DNA here is from genome assembly GCA_020654165.1 of Oryctes rhinoceros. Classification (NCBI taxonomy): domain Eukaryota; kingdom Metazoa; phylum Arthropoda; class Insecta; order Coleoptera; family Scarabaeidae; genus Oryctes; species Oryctes rhinoceros. The sequence goes on from JAIOKQ010000119.1 coordinate 5,010,660, forward strand.
CACAATTTACTAATTCGCTGTTTTTAATTCGTCGAAAAGCTGTTCTTATAGATGCTGAAAAATTCACTTCTTCAATAGCATCTAATGGTGTCTTGAATGGGTTGTTTCGTAAATAATTGAATAACGCTTCATTTTTCCGCCTAATGGTAACTGGTCGCCTTCCCGAACCTCGTTTTCTACTTAAATTTTGTTCCTGCCTCCATTTCATTTTAATTCTAAAAACCGTATTTCTATTCACCTCAAGGCGCTTTGACACCGTTCATATGGAGTAACCATCTTCCAAACATTATAAAACCCGATATCTTGTCTGGATATCGATATGTCGTGGCATCTGTGTAAAAGTCGTATTACTTTTGCACTGTACTACTACTGCTATGTATCGACACTGACAACGACAAATTAAATCAATCCGTATCGAACAGCTAAAAAGAATATAAAATTATCGCTTACGAGTCGTCTCGTTTTTTATGGCAAGCACTAGGCACCATTTGGTGATAATATCCACAATATGCAACACGGCCATTAACTAAATAGTTTCTGATATAAAAAATACAAGTACAGAAAGGTTCTTCAGTGTTGTATTAACAACTGCGCAAGCTTGTTTCCTTATCCGAGAGGAAGGCGATTGACAACTGACAATTAAATAGAGTAAACGTCTAAAATGTTGCGATACGTACGGAAATCACTCACGGTGATAGCAATTGCGTTCCTCTCGCTTCTCTTTGATCTATGGACGACGACGGGCGCTTGCAAGACAGGTAGCGAGGAGGATCACGTTTACTTGCATGAACATGGTCAGAACGAATCGACTTCGCATCCTAGGTCTCTTACGTCGTCGCCTAGAAAATCGCTAGCGTTGCCTGCAGATCAGGAAAGTATAGCCGTGATCTTAATAGTATCTGGTACAGTCCTAATTATCGTAGGATCCTTACATTTGTTCCTTATCAAATAAACATTATTCTAATAACAATAATGTTGCTTGCTGTTCTAAAGGTGCAAATCTTCGTCGAAATACGCTGACGTTATTACAAGCTCTAGCGTCTGTACAAGTACGTAGGCTCAACGCTCATGCTATTAGAAAACTTCTTCGTCTGATGAGGGATGAACACGCTCGAAAATATTTGAGGTTTTTAAGGAAATTGGGTATACGTAGTCCAATCTAAAGTGAACCCTTCACACATCAATAAATGAACAAGGTAAAAGCAGAAGAGAACGCGTAAAATAGTGGCCGAAAGATCACTGTTAAAATTTGTAAAGCCCCAACGATTTTATGAACACATAGAGTTCTTCGAATTTACTGAACTTGCACATACACGCAGCAACTTATAGGCTGGTATACAATGGCGAAATAATAGATCGTTCGTACAAAATCTTATTGTCACTAAATTTTATACAAATATAAATGTTTCCAAACTCAAACAACTCCTTTTCTTCAAACGGTCAATGGTACGATGAGAACACGCAATTTAAATGGTGCGGTGCTAACAGCAGGATCTGTAAGGCGCAGACGGAAAAAAGGCATACCGTCTCTGCCCGGGCTCTACTTCGTTATAAAGCTCTGCCATATTAAGTGGTAAACTTACGCATATCACTATGCGTCCTTTCGCGGTTTTATTCGCTGTTCGAAAAGAATGCAGGCCTCATTATTTAGCCTTAATAAGAACGCAACAGCGTCGATTGAAAAAGGAAACGCGCATGGTTCGCTTGAAAGCGCTAAAGTGGAGATCGTGGGATGATTCATTTACCTGCCAATTGACGAAACGTCAAATTCGCTAAGGTAAAAACAAATTAATTAGCGGGTTCTTTGATGCTTTCTCGCGTGTGGAAGGTAGCAGACGCTGGGAAGAGGAGAGGTCGCTCCTACCGCGGTCATCTGCAGCCTACAAAGCCGATGTACCTTGTTTGGTTGTTATCGTCGTGGTGGTCGTCGTCTGTGTTTGTAAGAAACCGATGACTACGACGGCGAGAATCACCAAACGAACATCTACAAACACCGACAAGCACGTAGTAAGTCGAAATTATGCAACCTATCTTTATATGTCGACTTCTTTAGATTGATCAGAAAAAACGTAAATACTTCTTTAATTTTTGACTTTTGCTTTATAGGAAATAGCAATTAGTAAATGTGTAGCAGTTCGTGTGGTTAAAGTAACAAGCATCGTTTACTTAATAGAGCTGGGAACCAACCAGGTAATAAAAAAAATTATATATTTCCTGAGACATTTAAGCTCGTATGATATGAATGTTGGTCACATTGACTAATACTGTCGTTAAATAAAGGTTGACATTGACATTGTTTGAATTCAAAAATTGGGCTTCCTCTCGGTAAATCATGCCAAGTGTATGAAAATAAAATTAACATTTCTACAGTCGCCGCACGCAGAACAATGTTAAAGTAGCACTTGAAAACATTTTATTGCCATCATGATTGTTTAAATTTGAAGATATTTTGAAAAATTCAAAATGTCTTCGACAGCACCTAATGTGACCGCTTCTAAAGTTCAGCTACTTGCTTCGCTCATTTTTTCCCAGTGTTCCGTTGTTGGGACATTTGATTAATGTCATTGGACATCTTGATGGAAAATTTGACGAAGATTTGGAAGGTATGGATATATTTCTAACTTCTCCTAATGGTGGGAAACATTGCATTTAAAACCAATTTAGATAAAGGAAGTGAATCTACAAGGAATTATAAACGTAAAGGAAGTCAAAGTATTTAGATTTTCCTAGATTTAAACGGAGAATATGCTGATACAGAGTATCCGTAAAATTTCAGAAAGTGATGGTGGGCATCATTTACATTCTGTATAAACACTGCTGCCCGTAGTCCTTGGTAAATTCATAAATATGCAAATAACGGTTCTAAAATCGATTATTTACAATCGTCCCACGTATTTGGTAAATATCGTACAAGTATTATTGGAAATGGCATCGAAATCAATCGATGGTGTGGAATTGCAGAAGCAATTAGATATGATGACACGGATCGTTGGATGTTTGCAAATAACCTTCCAACAAAAAAGCAACAACGCTCGCGAGGGCCAACCTACACGAAGCTTCTTTCGAAACGTTCCAATTAGTTGCGAAGCATTAGAAACTAAATCCATCGAATAATAAACATCCTTATTACGCGTCATGCGTTCCAAATAAATTACTTAATCTTCTTAGTGCTCCTAACCTAAAAGTAAAAAATAAAGAAAGATAAAATAAAAGTTTAGGAAAAGATATGAATGTATGAAGTGTTTCTGTTTAATGATCTCAACACATTCACCATTCTTTATTGTGACATTTCGTGAATCTTTAACGATTCTAAATAAAAATCAAGGAGGTAAGGTTGGATGATCTCGCAGGCCACTGCACTGCTCCATTATAATGTCGCACGTCGCGAAAACTATTGCTCTGGCAATTATCCTATTGGAACCAGATTTATTGCATATTGTCAAAATTAATAAATCGCCTGAAAGCAAGCATTGTTTTGCTTGTTAGTAGCTTCAACTATTTGTTCAACTGTTTGCATCAAAATATGCACTTTGGAAATGTAGCACGGCATTCCAAGATAATCAAAAAAGGATTAATTTTACATTTTACAACTTAAAAACATCTGAAGATTTTCCTTACAGCAGAGTGAGGAAATTCTCTGACTCTTCAAATCAAAAATTCTCCAGTTTTCCAAGTTTTTCAATTTCCAAACTAATGCCAAGATGTGACCCCCTCTCCCCCTTCTACACCGTCCCCCCCACGTGCGCCGCTGGCGGTGCACACACGTAGAGGCGGTGGACGGACGCGATGGGGTGAGCGGGAAGGAAGGGATGCGATTGGGAACCGCCCCCCGGAGAGGAACCACCACTTGGGATATTGCTTCCTGCCATTCCTGACGGTGCTTTGCGTTCCGCAGGACCTCGGAACGTCGCGATCCGCACACCTAACCACTTCCTGGCTTCCTGCTACTTCCAACAATCGCCGCGCGATACCGGGCCGTACGCGGCGCGAAACGGGAAAACGGCCGACGCTTTCGAACTCTTCCGTTTACCGAATTGGATTGAAAGGAGTATCGCTGTTAGAGGCGCACGTGTTTCTGGCGATCTCGATAATTTTAGCGGCTTGTTTTCTGGTTTTATTTCCGCGAGAAACGTCTAGAAATTTGCTTTCCTATTGCTTCTCTTCTTCCCTTCAAATTAGCGATCCAGTAAGACGTGAGTGATTAATTTCTTGTGAATCGAAGAGACGAAAACAATGTGAAAGTAAATGGACAAAATCATCTGAAGAAGGTGTTTTCTGTTCGTATTTAGACGTACAGCAGGTAAGTAATACACGAACGTAACGTTTGTAGTGTAGTGGGTATTTCAGGGTTTCTATTCAAGCTTCAGGTAACCAGCGCTTTCTGAACAGGAAATCTCACAACAAGTGATACAAACATTGATTTTTACGAAATACTGAAAAGTTATTGCCCATATGAGTGTCTATATACAAAAAAATAATGATTTTGGTTAACACGATTAATAAAAATAACTTCTGTGCAATCCGCTTTCTTTCTCCTTTCAGAGCATTGAAGTTATACCAGAACAAATTTCAAAACAATTATTAAACTTCAAATGTTCACTAAAAAAAAAAAAGTGGGAAGTTTTCCTTAACTAAAGAAGCAACTGGATTACCTTCGTTTAGTGCAGAAATCTCACTCTAGGCGTGTATTTTTCTACTATTCATCGACGCCGCTAAGGTAAAATTCAAGCAAAGGTAACTCAATAGGTGCATGAATGTTGCTTAGTTATACACAGTAATAACGCAAAATACTTTCTATGTTCAGCTTTTTCTATTCAAACCTTCAAAAGATATTATCCTATACTAAACATTAAACAAATAAAAATTTATGGTTTCTTCGTTTCTGACCAAAGAGAACTCTTCTTCCCTTCTTTTCCTCCACCTTGTTTATGTCGAACGATGGTGAACAAGAGAAATATTACGATAACTTCTTCATTTTGTTAATTTTCATCAAAATCTCCATTTAACTGAATATTCTTCCAGCGACGAATCACTTTCTAAGCCGTTTTCAAAGGACATTTTCGTTATCTCCGTAATCCGCCTATTTATATATTCACGTTAAATACTTAAATCGAACACTCTGTAAAGGTTTTTTGCAAAAACCGGGAACAGATGAAATTTGCTGGGTGCGAGATCTGGTGAGTAAGGTGGATACGGAAGCAATTCTCATCGTAGATCGGTCAAAACATCCTTTGTCTTTCTTACGGTATTGGGTCTTGCATTATCCTGTTGTAGTAACGGGCGCTTATGCATCCTTTCAGCCCGTTCGCTGACAAGTGTCTACCGCAGTGGTTCGGATAATACATTCGAATAATATTTTGCGTTAATTGCAGTAACTATCGGCAGATAATCCATAAAAATGATCCTTTCAAAGAAATGGAACTGCACGCGCCTTAAGTGGAAGCACTTAAGTGGAAGCAAATATAACTGATTTCCTTTGCTTTTACTTTCTTGTTTTGTTGTTAAAATCTTTGTTATTTATCTTGCCCCTTATGGATCTATGCTTTGCCGACCTCCTAACTTCATATAGCATAGGTGTATTTAAAACCAAGTTTCGTCCTTTTGGACTTCTTCGGACTTCCTCCTTAATAAGGTTTTAGGCTATTTTGAGATCATTTCCAACGAGATTTGTTGAGGAGAACATTCGTCGAGGAGTCCGTTTTCTCTTCCAGCCATAATGGAGCATCCATCAAACCAGCATTCGCGGATTTTAAAGCCGTAAACCCCAAAAATTCCTCCTTGATTGTGTTGTTTTTATCGACATACCTTACCGCTAAAGAAAATTGCTTCAATTCACTAATATCAGCTGTTTCATCAATTAAAAGCAAAAATCCAACACCTTCTCTGAATTTTAGGACTATCCTTTCTTAACATACAGAGAGAGCAGCCAATGGAATACATCGTTTAAGTAATCAAAATATCGAAATAATCAATACCAATAGTATGTTGATGACACAACTTCTTCAAGCACCTTTAGCCTTATTATGAAGGATACAACAGACACGTAGCGCACGTTTTCCATGTTCCTCAAAGCGGTCATACAAAAATGTGTCGCGGTAGTATTCGCCGAAGATAGGAGAAGTTAGTGAAAAGGAGGACGTTTGAAAAATACGTCGCCGGTAAACTGATAAGGGCCGCGAAAAATGACGACCCGATGCTGAGGATGTCGTAAATACAGCGAGGCTTTCCACGATGTGTCGCGAGGTCCGGAGGCCGTTCCTTTTTATTTTCGCGTAAAGTGAATTATACTAACCGGATGCTGGCGCTTTTTTATACGCCGACGATGGATATAAAAGAAATCTGCACGCGCGATACAATGGCGCTCCTTTTTTTTTCCTTCTTTATTCCGCCTTAAAGTAAAGCGAAATTATCCAAATATAACAGGAATATTGTCTGATTTTATTGTAAGTAAACGCTGATAAATACTAGCGCAATTGTTGTAATTGCCTGCTAAGAAAAAAACCATCAGATTTATACGACATAGATTTTATATGTTATACGAGGGGAGCATATAAGATTTTTAGAAACGGTCACTAGATGACACTATTGAAATGTAACATTACTTTTTTCGTAAAATTTTAAATTTGTTATTGTCGAAGAAGTAACAGAACAAACATCAGTCGAGAATGTTTAAATAAAACAAACAATTTTGTGAAACAAATTGAAATTTTACATGAACCCTTTTGTTGGAATTTTAGTGAAATGCTTAACATAACAACAATGCTTCGAATCGCTTCTTTGAACTTTTGGTAATGAAGCATTACCAGAGAAAGCTGTTCACAATTAGTTTGTAAATTCATACTTCCGTCAGTGACGAATTTCGTGAAGGTCGACCGAATCGTTTGTTTCGGAGACCCGGGCACGTTGGCGTAGTTTGAAAGTTTCAGTCAGATTGGTTAATTGATGTTAATCTACAAAACTTTACTAAACCAGTCGAGCACAATACAAGTCGAAACAATTCTGGTGATTTGTATCTCTGGGTTTGGGTCTTCCTTAGCGAAATAGTAAATTAATCTAACAGAGGCCAAGAAGAGAACCGGACGGTCTACCATACTTTTTAGTCTTTTTGCTCTTTAGTGTTGTGCTCCTGAGAATGACCATCAATAAATCTTTTGAAGGATGCATCTTTCCAGATAAGTGAAAAGCTTTCACATGTGGTTCCAATCTATAGAAACGGTGACGAAAACTTAGCAAGCAATTATAGATCTACATGTAAGCTTAATATTTTTGGCAAGGTTCAGGATCGTCTTGTTCAAGCGAGCATTACGAATCTTTTAAGGTGTAGCATAATTCCCAAACAACATGGGTTTCTTTAGATCCCTGCAAATCCAACGAATCAGTCAGGTTCAGGAGGACACCTGAAGTTTAATCGATTTTGATGACTGACTAAGATGATATATCTCCGTATGTTGCAATATTGGTGGTACCCCAAGCGTTCTTTTTTTTCGGTTATATTGATGACATTAATACTTATTTCAATTGTACGGTGGCTCAGTGGTAAGAGGGTCTGCGCTTGACTTGGCGGAGTTAGGCGCTGTATGTTTGATTCAGGCTAAGATCAAAAAATGCTCTTAACAGGTCTCGAGTCACCATTCGCAGTTGGAATATAGCGGAGGGATGCTAGTAACAACGCCACGAAATATTTTACAGGCGCAGCCTACACTCTAAAAGGCTCCTGAGATTATGACAAGCTTAAAAAGCTTATACACTACAGACAAAAAAAAACTTCGAATATTTGCTTTATGAAGATTATTTTAACATATTGAAAGTCTTACTGATTGTCTCGGGGTGCAGCAAAATTTAAACATTTTTTTAATTATTGCCAATTGAACGAATTGTTCCTGAACGTTGAAATCAACTTATTTATCACTTAACGACTTGTTTTATTCTCGAGTGTCAATCAAGAAATATGTACCTATATAAGAAGAAGAAACTGCTGAAGACTTCAGTATTAATTACCTCAGAAATAGACGATTCATGTAGATACAAATATAAAATACATGGAAAACTCTACGTTAAAGCTTGATACATTTTGTTGCGTAATTCGAGCAAATTGAGCGAGAGAAATTGCCAAAGTTTTGGAGGCAACGGTTGTACCCGACGGTATGCCCCGTTCCGAAGGCGGGCGCGTCTACCGTGGCGTGTTCGAAACACCGTCGCGTTATTTATGAACTGCCATCTGCTGGCCTTTTTCCAAAAATGTTCGTGCACAATGGGAAGCGCACAACGCCAACATTCGCTGGTTGTTAAATTATCATTACTCGTCCATTGCTTTGGGAGAAGATAATGTAGCGACGAGATAATTTACGTTAGGAAACGGTGAAGAAGTCTTGGTCTGAGAAAAGAACGGAATGTTAAATTGTTTACGGGTGCCTTTTGGGTGAGATAATTAAATACGAACAGAGGATTTTCTATTGTCCGCGGTACAGTAATGTTCTGGTAAATTTTTAGGTGTTTGGTACCAAGACACTTTCTGCTAGAAATATTCTTGAGTTATTGTTAAAAACATTAAGCTACGTTTAATTAAGTACTTTCATAAAGATTTAAAAAACGAACTACAAGAAAACAAAAAAAACTAATGACATAATTTTGATCGGCTTTCTCCTTTTTCGTCCCAAAATAGTTAAAGCTAAATGGCTTTAATCCGCCATTTTTCGTGCGCTTCAGGAAATTTTCAGAAAATAGACAGATCCGCGTTTATTCGTCTCATGAGACATGAGCACCGGACAACACCAGTCTGTCTAGTCTCTACTAATTTCGTAAAGCGCACACAAATTGGCGACCTCCGGTTGCCAGATCTTTAACTTCAAAGAGGCCATCGCTTTAGATCTAGCGCTATATACATGTAGCAAATAGCGAAAGTGATCCTTCGCCCAAAAAACCGTAGGTACGTAGGATACGTTGTTCCTTTCTCCTGGATCTTCTCCCAGGTTAGTATGATTTTAACTCGATAATGCAATGAGTGAACACTTCATTATATTCGTCTTGACTCATAATGGCTTGATGCTCTATTTATTTTATTGGTCAAATCTGGTAAGAATTTACAGCAGAGCCTATCAGGTCGTTCTGAAAGGAACACCACGGCGTGTCTTTACGGTATGGCTTGAGGTGCGCCATAATCTCCGGATAACTTCCGCCCAGTTTATGCGACAAGAGCTTAAGAAACATGTAATGCATTCAGCCAAGCAATTACATACTGAATGTGACAAAACATGAGCGTTGTACAAAATTTTAAGTAATTAACAACGTAGGGAGAAAGGTAGGGTGCTCTATCGTGTTAAAGGGCTCTAATAGGTCCATATAAATAACATTCATTTGTCCACGTTTATCCCATACTTTACGCGAGTTGGCAGCGGCAAATCAGTGACGAGGCCGTGCTAAATTGTAGGATCCCTCCCGGCAAAATAATTTCAATGTTATCAATAAACATTTAAATCAAAATTAAATGAGAAATTTGATGCTTTGTTTAATATTTTAAAACATTTAAGAATATATCCCGCTATTTGGGTAATTTAAGTAATAAATTTGACGCCGTCTTTTGTCTTTATCCTGCTCGAAAAATGCTAGAAATTCTCATATCATATTTGTTTTTAGCATTCATCTGTTCGGTATTCTTCGTGCTGGCCGAAGAGAGCTTCTTTACATCCAAGGTTATATTTTTTCCACAATTTTATGTCCAAATTCTACTTTAGCGGTCCGCCATCTCTCAAAGGTTGGGAACCACTGATCTATACCAACAGTAAGACACTATTTTAAATATGTAACCGTATATACACACGTATCAATCTAAAAATAAAATTCGTAAAACACTGCATAATGAGATGAGGGATCTCTTCCTGTACCGACTAATTGAAACGGAAACGGGCAATTGCCCGCCTGTCAGGAGGACTCGCGTGGCCCTCCAACACGAAAAAAAAAGAAATGAACGAAATAGAACAGCCACAAACGAGAAGCAACAGAGACGCCGGGCGTCCGATTTTCCTTGCGCGAGTTTCACCATCTTTTCCGCGTCATCGCCATTGTGAAAAGAAGACGATCGCATAGCATCAGAGCTGTGAGGTTAAGCACGCGAAGTAGGCGCCGCGATACGATACATGAACAGAAGACAATCGGATATCGACGGGATGGGCATCAACGGCGAACGCGATTGGCAGTCGCCAAGGTTACGTTCTCGATCATCGGCGAACGCGGGAAACATTCAAATCGTGCAACAACAAATCGCCAACATCCGGACCAGCGTGTTGCGATAATGAAGATTGTAACGATAATAATAGCAGTAAGTGCGCTCGAAATTTTTTAATATTCAAATTAAACAAAACGGAATTGACAATTTGGATAATCGGGAAAGTGCCTGATGATGTGCGTGCATCGCATCCTCTCTCGTGTAGTGTCGAGAGCGCTTAGAAACAAATGACGACGACGAAACGGGAAGAACAAATTGCGACCGTACACCTACTTGATGTTGTTGGTGCGGCCTGTCGGTGAAGGAGAGTTCGTCGTGATGTTTCCGATTTTAGTATCGCGAACGTGGAGGTAACGGATCGAGGGTTTATTTTCGAAAGTAAAGATTTTCGTTTAAAGTCGCGCGTGTCGATTCTATTGGTGCGTTAGTGCAACTATATTCGACAAAGATGAGGTAATCTTAATATATCCGTTTGTGGATTAAGGTAGTCAGCACGTGTTTCTTACTCAGTGAAACGATAATAGAAAGCAGGGGAGGTATTTCAAAGAAGCGTCACCTACATGTAAAGGGTTTTTAAGCCCGATTACCTTTCAAGTCGATCTTGGTCAAAAGATATTGAAGCACTTCACTAAAACTGGACTCACGTTTTAATAGTTAAGCTATCACTTACGTAATTATTTTCTGGCTTCGTCGATATTTGCAATCGGCAAACGCCAAAGAAATTACCATCCTATATTTTGTATGTTTCTTTTTTTATGAATAGTTGAAGGAAGCTTTTAGTAAACGTGGAAAGATTTTTTGTTCAAAATGTGCGTTGACTACGTGGATAACAGGTTATAGAATTCATGCTTACAGTGAAGATACGGGGCGACTAATAAGTAAGCCTGCAGAAACGTGTTCCGCTTCACGAAATTTGCAGGGACTAGTAAGACTCGTGTTTATTCGTCTGATGAGAATGGGCCCGTGTTTCCTATTGGTTTCCCGAGACCCGACAGAACACGAGTCTGTCTAATCTCTGCTAACTTCGTGAAATGCATGGAAAGTGTGCTCGTTTCTGCAGGTTTAGTAACAGATCGAAATATTTTAAGGAGCAATGTAAGGAATATTTTGAATACAAATGCTGAAACTGGTAGCCATTACAAATTACTTTCAAATTATGACCAAACATATCTCTAGCTCAAAGTTGCCATATTCACTTCAAGATAAAAAAAAGGAGTTCAAAAACACGAAATTGGACATAAAACCATTAATTACATCATCGCAATACGAACGATGTATATCTCTCATCGTTCTTTTGTTTCTTTTTCAGGAAGAAGTGCCATTTACGCCGTAAAATGTACGAAAGCAGTTGCTCCTATCAAGGAGCGCTTGAATTGAAGAGGAGTCCAAGCGCTGGTTGCCCGCTGGGAATCAAGAGCGAAGAATTTACAACAGCCGCTGATTGGCCCGCCTACAGGTTCTGTAACCCGAGCACTTTCGAGCAACTCAAGCAAAGCGTGGAGAAGGCCAAAGCCGCGTTGCAAGTAGGTTCTTGTTGTTTATAAAAAGGCTTCGCTTAAGAGGCTAACGTTTGAAGTTTCGTCACACCTGTTTGTTGGTTTACAGGATAGAAGTGGTTTTTTAGGAGCGGGTAGCGCCTTCAGCGATCTTTACACCGGTGTCTCCTCCAGCGGCAGGACGCAAGATAGTCATCAGGACTCGAGCAGGTTAAGAGACACGGAATCCGAAATAAAACGGTGTATTCAAGGTACGTCGCTTTCTATTTATTTATTTCAAAAGCAATCTAGACAGTAGTATCGGTTCTTCAAATATTTACTTCTTAAAAATTTTGTACAAATGAATGTTTAATGACATGATACAAACGTAAAACCGCCGTAAAACATTTTTTACTGCGTCTACTTTAGAGTCCAAATTCTTAGAGTTCTTAGATTAATGTTTGCATTACTGGCTATAGGCAATGTCAATATAGCTCAGTCTGAGTTAGGTGTAGACACGTTTTCGTATTTGTAACCATGGAAGACGCGGTTAAATCTCAAAGAGCAATAATTTCCTTTTTGTGGAAAGAGGGTGCGAAAGCTTCAGAAATTGTTTAACACCTACAAGAAGTCTGTTTGGTGAGTCTGCAGAATTTAAAAGTAGCGTCCATTGATGGATCGATCGTTGCAAAACTTGTAGAACCTGATCCGCGCAGTTGATCGTCCGAGTGCGTCGGTAAACGAAAGAAACATTACTGCCGCGAAGGACCTCCTGACATCCTATATGATTGTTTGGATGTAAGCCAGGTTTTAACCTGGGCGCCAAGAGCGTTGGTATCGGAACAGAAGTTCAATAGGCGTAGCACTCGTCAACTTCAAGAGCTGTTAGGACGTTACGATGATGAATTTTGACAACGGATGATTACCATTGACGAAACGTGGATCCTTTATTTCAATCCTGCGACTAAAAGTTAATCCAATGAGTGGCGTAAATTGGAAGGAAGGCCCTCACTTAAGGCAGGTACTGTTCCATCTCTTGGAAAGGTAATGTATTTTGAGATTATCTGCCGAAAGATGCTACAATTAACGCAGAATATACCGCAAGAAAGACAAAGGATATTACGATAGGAATTGCTTCCGTATCCACTTTACTCACTAGATCTCGCACTAATCTTCATCTGTTCTCGGTTTTCAAAAAACCTTTACGCGGTGTTCGATTCAAGTGTTTAACTGACGTTTAAACGACGTATGCTAAATAGGTGGACTGTGCAGACATCGAAAAAGTTCGTTGAGGACGGTTAAAAAAAAGCATAACTTTGGAAACCACCCTCGTACATGAGATTGAATCGTCTCGAAATTTACGCAAGTTTAATGCAACGAGAACTGTAAAAAATATTTCCGGCTCTGAACAAGGAAAGACAGCGAGAAATGAAGAAAAATTCGTTTAATCTAGTGTTAACAGTAAGCGTACATGAAGAACTAAAAACTTCAACACCAAAACTTGCTTTGTATCTGTAAGAAGGATACTAAAAAAAATAAATCTCAATTACACCAAGAATTGAGCAAGGATGGTCCCGATAAACGAATGTAATTTTGCAAAGGAATGATAATTGTAATCAATGATAAATAGAGGATTGCCGCTATTGGTCGGGTAATAGTTCATACTGGATAGAAGAAGCTCATGCGCAATATCTGCAAAAACTCAACGTCTGGGATAATTAGAAGAAGAATCATTGGATAATTTTTTTAAGGAGAGTTAATGATCGTTAATTATAGCTTTTACAAATGAAATAGTTCTAGAATTATTTCATTTGTGCAAATCAGTTATAATTGTCAGAGCAAATTTGATATCAGCAAGATGTATTTTGTTAATCGCGGACTCCAAGACTTTTTGAATTACCTCTGATGGCTCTGTATTGTACTTTAGCGCAATGCAATCTTTTGATGTTTCTTGATTCAGAGAACTCAGCCTAATTCCGCACGGAAAATATATAATTTGTTCGAAATTTTCAACAACGTTGTGTTACTCATTTTTCATAACAATTTATGTTAAAAATACGGATAATCGAAAAACAATAGGTAGCGCTGTATTGAGGAAATAATTTATTACAATTTAATAAAAGAATGCGTGCTTTCATCACAATGCCGTTAGAATCTCTGTTGGTGAAATCACTGACAGAGGGTCGTGATAATTGTTTCGCGCTCATTGTAGATCTTGCTTTAACGATAACTATGAAAAAGAGTAAGTTGATGACGATAGCTGTGAATATAGTGTTTGTTTTAAAAAGTCGTTGCGCAATAATGGTAATCACAGGGTATTAGTTATCGGTAACAGTGCGCGTGTTAACATACAAAATGGACAGTTTATTGAAGGAATAGGGTTTCGAGGATCTCATCCACATCTTTAACGGTAAGTCTGTATTTTCTTTGTGTATATTGTTTTTGCTGTATGAGTGTTGTATTAATGAAGGTATAATTCTTCCCGTATGTAGCATTATGTCGTAGCATAATGACTACCGTTCATGTATAAACATGTTAGGATGCTTTTCTTGTGAGGGTTAGATTAATATGCTCCTTTTAAGAAAATTGTATCGATCATGAGGCTCTAATCACGTTAAATTGCGAAGAATTTAAAGAAGTAACACCTAAATTATTGAAGACTACAGCAAAATTAGTACGTTTCCCTGTCTTAAACATCCGTTAGGTTAAACACTGGTTAGTGCTGACAGCTGCCATTTAATTTTTCCTTACTTAATGGTGATGGTAAGGTTGATAGTTTTGTTTGAGTGAAAAATGTTTTCGTTATTTATGTTACTCAAATCTCATTTTAGCTTGTGAACGACTTCAAATTTGTTAGATAAATATAATAAGCTCTATTCAGATTGGCCAAAATTTGCTGAAGCTTTAATGAAAACGGCGCCGCCATTACGAAATGCCTACTTTGAAGGTAGCAATCTCTGAATATTCCAGCAAATTTAATCGGCAATTAGATGACGATAATTTTACTGATTAGACATTTCGGTTTGCTGTGCAGCATTATTCTTATTTTAGTTAATTCGTAGAGTCTGATGAAGTTTTCGTGTTAATTGTTCTACCTCTTTTATTTACGTCAGCAGTGCCAATAAAAGGAAAAAGGAAAAGACCCCCTTTGTAGGGGGCTAGAGAAGGTTTTATTCTGGTTGTTAAGGTATAATGGAATTATTTTCTGCGATAAATTATTTACATTTAACAATCACATTCTGGTTTTAGGACGCCGCAGAAACAGAAATATGTTCGCACAACAGACAAGAAAAGTATAAACAGTATGGTATAAGCATACCTCAACCTATACCAATTTGGATCGGAGACCTTACCAATGTTACTGCATCCTTTGTTTACTTGGCTTCTTTTGCAACAGGGTGTGTGTAATATTATCACCAAACATGATCGCAAATTTATCTCGCTTGTAAGTGTTTTAAGCGAACTTATAAACGTTATCTCGTATAGATCGAAATAGCAGGAATGTACGTTAAGTCCAACGTTTGATTGTTGATGAAAATCATGTCGTGTTATATTTGCATAACTAACTGACTTTGTCAATACAAAGGGACTGATATATTCATATTTTTTATATTCGAAATATTTGAACAGGTTACTATTCTCATTTTATTTATTTTTCGTTTCATTCGTTGTTACGCATATTTAATTAATCCAGATGTTCACACGTGCATTACTTCCATAATTAATTATAAACATGCGTAGTGTTCAAATATATGAATATACATGTGTATTCCTATGGCGTTTCTTTTTATATACGTAACACCCAATAACTAAGATGTTCCGTATCAACGATCAAGGGTTAATTTTTTATAAAACAAAAAACAAAATAGATTTCTACTTTTTAATAATGAATAAATATTTAACATGTACTTTACCAAGTAAATGTATAAAAAAAAATAAATGCAACATTCACATTTCGACAACAGTTACTACGTTAACTACTCTCTTACTTTGCTATTTACGTTACTACTCTCATCAGTTGTGCTGCATAATTGGGTTATATATTATTTCACTATTTTCTAAATATACACTTTTCTGTGCTCTGATGAGTTTTTGTTTTTAACGGAATAGGTCTTACGATGTAAGTTGTCTGCCGTTAAGATGTTTTAGGTTTAATCCCAATCTTAGTTAGCAAGAAGACATAAACGTATGAACAGCACAACATATTATATTCGACGAAGTGTGAGGAATGCCCGCATTTCGTTGAATCTAATAATGTACCAGTGGTCGCAATTGTATGCGTCATACATACGTCATTGTTCTATGATGCGTACTTACTACAATTTGCTCCTGTTTTAAGGTGTTTTTAGGTGATGTCAGTTTCACTTACTTAAGCAAGCAACAAAACTATATAACACAAGAACTACACAATTTCTTACAAGATTGCTTCTTCGATACACATAAATTGCCTCATATTTTCACGCATAAGTTGCAATAAGAAATACTACAGGAAGTTTAATTTGACAACATTCATTAGTAAGAAGATGTTAACAAGATTGTGTAAAAACGGCATGTTAAGGTTGTTTTAAAATAGCTAGACGTTTGGTAATTTGCAAGCAAAAATGCTACCATTGCGTTAATTCTTGGCAACAATTTTTTTCTCTGTGCGATTAACTAAATCGTTAATTTTATAATTTTACGGTTACAGTAAAATGAAAGTAGAAATATCTTCCTGAATATCAATTGGTTTTTTCTTAATTAACAAGATAACTAAAAAGCTCAATTCCAGTTCTCAATTTCGTTCAGTTTGCAATTTGCAAGTTCCAAAGCTCTATTTGTATCTTTTGTTATTAAAAATCGTTTGAGTTAAGTGTGATCTTTTAGTTAATTCCACTTTTCTTCCGCGCATTTTATAGCAAAAGTTATAAAAGGAAGGCCAAAAAATCTGAGTGTGACACTATTATATAGTTTGTGTCTGTTACATTGCTTTTTAGTGAGTTTTTCATTTTCCCCTTCTTTAACCATATTATTTTGTTTTCATTTTTTTCCGTTGTATCTTTTTTTTTTTAAGTGCATTAATAAAGTAAATAGAATAAGTCAAAATAGAAAAAAATCTTAATCTAGTTACTTTATCAATTCTTAGCCTGATGTTTTGTTAGCTAAGAAACCGGAATAAAAGAATTTGTGAGAAAAATTTTGGACCTCTTCTTCAACTTTCCCGGCTTAAGCAGTATCTCTTTCGATATAAAATTGCGTTTGAGGTCAATCACTAATCGCAAAGCGTATATATCCCCTCGAGGAAACAAAGACTTCCGTCGCTCCCTTCTTGTCGCAGTGAGCTGACAGCAATGGCGGCACCGCGGGGGGACGCCGTCATCCAACCCGTCCCCGCGTAAGCGTTAAGCGGACGGGGCTCACGCGCCAAGATGAAACTATTGAGACGGAGCGTTAGCGCTAGCGACCAATGGGGACGGAGACGGGTGTTGCCATGGTCACGCAGCATCATCAACCCTCCAGAAACGCGTTCCAGCCACCATCTTCATTCCGTCTCTCTCTCTCTTTCTCTCTTTAACTTGCGAATATGAGGATATCGCTTACGACGGTGCAACTATGTGAGGGCGAAAAAGATTTTTAGGCTTCTATTTGATAACTTCTACGATATGTATGTAGAATTATGGATGAAATTATTTTTTTTTTCACTATTAGCTCTTGCAAGTGATCGACGTTCATATACAGACCCAAAGCTGAAGCTTTCGGCGGGGCTGTTGTCAAGTAACGATTGCCCTGCTATTGTTTTTGCTTCTTGAGAATTGTTGACAACTAACTGACTCCTTCAAAAAACAATCGCCTTCACTTTCGCGATAGTTTTCGACCTCTTTAGAGCCGGCTCACCTATGGCAATCCACTGTTTCCACTGTGCTTTGGCTTCAGGAATCGACCTGTTGTATCAAAATTTCAAGTCACTTATGTTAATCATAAAGATAAGTATGCTTTCGGGGAGTTTAAGGGCTTCGAACTTTGGCTGCCAGCCTCCACTTACTGTGTCTATTTTATTCTATAGCATTAGACCTGTTATTTCTGTCTTCCTTCAACAGCCTGTTACACCTCCTGAAATGTAGGAAATGTGCCTTTGGAGATTACCTGAAAAATCTCTTCCATAACAACTTTCGAAATTTGCTATGCGCTCTGAGCTGAAATAGATTCAATTAAACAATGGTTTCATATCAATAAACTCGAATTTTCGTTTAACCTTGACGCAGCTCGAACCCGGAACACGTTTAGTTTTAAATGGGAGAAGGTTGCAGTGCCTTTAAAGCAAAGCAAGAGAAAATTGTGCTTAGATGCAAGAAGATCTTTTGATCGAATTCCAACTATGGTCCAAAAAAGATCAAAGGGCTCACGGCAAAAAGAAGAGTGCGCTCTTTCGTCCCAGTAGGACTGCCAATCTATCATTAATATATAAGATTGGTACTACTGGATCATGAAAAACCTTCAGAAACTTTACCACAAACTTCTGGACAGTCAAAAAATATTCAAAAGTACGGCCATCCATGACTGTATTGTATTAATGGGGAAAAAATCAAAACATATCAAAATCGCTTACATCATATTTTTACAAAAAAAAAGGAAAAAATTCAAAACTACCAACACGCGCAAAAGTCCACATCACAACAATCGGCCCGTCAGAATTACTCTTTTCCATGCTTCCCAGGAGGAAACGTGAGAATAAAAAAATCGAGCATCCGAACAATGCGGAGCGGAGACCGCGATTTTACGAAGAAAACGATCAAATTTACGACGAACGATAGAAGAAGCGAGAACGATAAGGACGTCTTAGAATACGGAACGAGATAGCGACGGGAATATCGCACAAAGGATTCTAGCGAAATGAAAGTGTTCTGGGAGGCCTCGTCCCCGTCTTTTCGAATTAATGATTTATTCCAAAGAGTCAGTCCAAGATGGCGGGCGATGCTCGGTCGGAAGCGCCCGGAGCGCTCCGGATTCCGGGAAGGAAGAATAAGACGCCGCTATTGCGTTCGCTGCAAGGTATATCGATGTGTATGCGTGAAACACCTGGAGTTTTTACGACACCTACGAAAATTATATTAAAGTATATACTGCGTTCAGTTTTCTCCACACGTTATATAAGTGTAGGTTTTTAAATAAAATGCCAGATTGATTGTCAATATCGTTTCTGCCTTTTTAAATGCAAAAACTAAATAATTCGTTTCACTGGACTTTGATGAAGTATCAAAGGAAATAAGCTAACATTTTTCCCTTGCTCCAATAAATTTGATAAAAACGAGATCCTCCATGATCATCCACTCCACAATCGTCAATAAACGATCCCGACGTACCATGAGATAATATCGACGTCCCGCGAGCCCTATTCCACGCTTAAATTCAACACGCCGGTTTTTCCATCTTCCACCCTCAACTCGCATCGACTGTCTACCCTCTGCATAGTTGGGCACTCACAAAGGAGACTTGGGCTCGATCCGAAACGGTTATGAATCGTGAAAGCAAATCATCGATATACGGCTACCGTTTACAACGCGGATAGATAGACTTTGTATTGTATTGAACAATGACACAGTAGCGCGAAGCGGACGAGGGGGCTAGCAAAGGATGGTTGAGCATCATCGGTTGTGTATTGAGCTATTGAGTAACGTAGACGGCAGAAAGGGCTAGCGGCGGCAGATAGATGGATATCCGCCACGCCCCGCTGGTTAGCGGGTGTCGTTAATTGATATATTGGGGCGAGGGTAGCCTCAGCGGCGTCCCTTTTCGTAGTTTGCGAGTTTTATTTAACCGCGTTATGGAGCCTGTATTTCCATGAAAAATACATCGTTGTTTATTGAAATTTCATTCGATAGTAAAAAACAATTTTAAAGTGCGTACAACTTTAAAGCTATCCAACAATTTGATGTCCCACTTCTGATTCTTGAGTTTATCATAATCCTCTTTGAAATTACGAGGGTAATCCGAAAAGTATCCAATCCAAGAAGCAAATATGTTTCTGTCAGCTATCTTGCCGAAATAAAACGTTTTTTTCTGTAATTTCTATCTTCAGCTTGTCAAGCAAGAATGGGTAGAATCGATTTACGCAATTCCGTAGTATTCCCCAAAAACAGTTGCCATCCTTGCACTCTTAGTAGTCTTCTGTTTCAACTGCGCCTTGCTTTCAGGAGCAGGGCCGCGCCGTCCATGTATTCCGAGTGTTCGTAGCACACGAGCGGCATTTATGCGCGATCCGTATTATCAAAGATGGAAAAAAAATTGACCCGGTATAATGACGTTAATCGGTTATTTGTAAGCTCAGTACGGACCTGTGTACATATTTGGTGAGAAGCCGCTCTGCGTAGTTAAAGCATAACAGTGTCAAATCGCAACGATTGGGAAATCAGAAAATGGAAAATTTTGCTAGAACTAATACAGGGGACGACAAATTTCATTTTGGACACGGGCACGCCACTGTTCAAGATTTTACTGGTGCTTCCAGTAAAATCTTGAACAAAAATAAAATGAAAAATGAAAAATAAAATGAAATCTAAACAATCGGAAAATGAACCAAATTGTAAAAGTAGCCAAAAAGAAGTGTCATACAATGGCAGAAATTGGCAAGAAGTGATTGATATACCACAGCGAAACAATTGGAGCAGCGGCAAGTTTAGCGATTGTGGATGTTCATTCAACTTGAGCGGAAGAAAGACATTGCGTCAGATGGCGAATTCTAACATCTGTTTTGAAAAAAATACGTTGACAACGCATGCCGCATTTTCATTTTAAATTACGAAAAATATTCGAAAAAGAATTGTATGTTTGCATTGTCACTTGGGAAGCCTATTTTGTTGAGGCTAGTTGTGCACTGAAATGAAATTCCGCAATGTCTTCTTGGGTGTGTTGTTACGGTTTTGTCCGAAAAAGAAAATAAAATAAAGTCAAATAAGATCGCAATGTATATTAACTAATTTTTGTTTTTTATCAAATATTGACAATATCAATGTCCCTCTTATAAAGAGTTCGACTACCTTCTTCTGGATACACCACATATGTATATATACACGTCTATGACATTTCCAGGCACTCGCCGGATGTTCCGCTGGAAGTCTCCTTTCAACGGAAGATCTGGCGATAAATGATCAGCGTTTGCCAAATCACAGAGTCAAATTCGCTACGTCAAAGAACAGCTTTTTACCGCTGTTGGGCAGACGATGGGTACCAAACATGGAAACCTTCAACCAATTTTGGCATATGGTGCCTTGGACTGGTTTACGCTGCCACTTTTACATGTGAAACTCGTTGTACATACTGCTGACAGGGTTCCACCGGAAGAGAACAACTACTTGCAAAACATGGAGCATCTCATCGACGATAGCGGAAAGTACCATAAGGAAGTCCAAACGCAACAACCTTTCCAGAGATATTTATCCAGCAAGCATATGAAAACACGAATTCTGAACCACTCTATACCATATAATATACCTGAATCCTATCAAAATATCCCACACCTACGGTAGCGACGGTTGACACCCGCTCCTATTTATTTATTGAGTGCGTCTTCACACCGACCCCGCGCGAGTACAAAAAAGCGGTGACGCTGCGTAAATAAAGAGGGGCGACCGGCAACGTGCTGACTTTTGCCTTTTTAACATCGACTTAACTGTCCATTAAATTCACGACTCCTGTTTTACCGTTAGATCTTTATCGCGTCTAATGAATAAATTGTTTAATGGTGTTTAGATGATATAGGAAAACGAAAGAACCCCGTATGGTGTGAGAAGGCTCCAATCAATCGTTGTACGGTGAATATTGGGACTTTTTGATCGAATTCTTGAGAAAGTTCATTATATATGCATTATACGATCTATCCCTCTATTAAATTAGACATTTTTTAATTTCTCAGAGAAAAATCATTCTTGTCAACAAGTTTTGCATGTCTTCGAACCGCACAACTTGTAGGTCACCAGAAATTGGTTTTAACAGATTTTGGAACTTGGCTAAACAAAAGCATTTAACTAAGCAAAGCATAAAAGGCTAGAAAGAACAAAAAAGACGTAAAAACAACAACAAGAAACGTTATTCGGTCAAAACAAGCCCTTTATTAGCATACGGCATAACTCAAATCCTCAACTTCTTAGAATTTTTGCGTATTTGTCGTAGAACCTAATTATTCCATTATCGCCTGTGTTGTGTGCTTCAAGTGTTCCAAGTTCTGTTGCGGTGGTTGAACGTAAACAAATAAATTCGTCTGAAACTAATCAATTTGTGAAACCATCTGTTCGTAGAAATGCCGTTTTCAATCCAGAAACAAAAACCCAGACGTTCAGCTTCATCGTCTATTTCCAGAGTTTGCCTAAACTGCGGTTTGAATACCTCGATTTTGTTACCCATCTTTCAAGAATCCTTGAGCAGATGTGATTTACTAATTTCCAGCTATAATACTAAAATGGCTCGCAGTGTCGTCTTCTTCTTTTTTTCTTCTTCTTCTTCTTAATGTTAATAACCGAAGACGTTGTTTCGTTCACAAAGTTGCCAACACTAACATGAGACACTCACGATCCCTCTTTTTACGGTGAAACTTTACGATCCTATAGCGTAGCACTGAATCAAACAGATAGATTCTTTTCTATGATCTTTACGTTGCTGTCCAGCCAATGCTATTTTTCTAAACAACCTGTCGCGAAGGCTTCGCTTATTCAGATTTTCTTGCCAAATTCAGTACTCAACATTTATATCTAAATTCCAAACACGACCTCCCGACCTGGCGGTAGGTACGCACAAAGTAATGTCGGATTCAGAGAATCGAAAATAAGCAATTTATTCTTGCATCATTCCACGATATCCCTCTTTTCCTCAAGCTTTCTTCTATTGTGCTATCCCATGTTTTTCTCGGCCTTTCTCTTTTTCTCTTGTGTTTTGATCTTGCCAGCCATACTCTTTTTGTTAGCCTTTCTTCTTCCATCCGTATCATATGCCCAAACCATTTAAGTTTCTGTCTCTCTATGCTATCTAAATTCGACTTTACTCCTAATTCTTCTCTGATCTTCTCGTTTTTTAATCTATCCTTTCGAGTTACCCCTTTAACCGCTCTTAAATATTTCATCTCCAACGCTTGTATTCTACTCTTCGTTTGATTGTTTAATATCCAACTTTCACTTTCGTACGTCAATATAGGTTTAAATATTGTGTTAAACACAGTTATTTTTGTCTTCTTTGAAATTTCCTTCTTTTTTATAAAAGCGTCGTTCAATGAACAATATAATTTTATTCCACTTTCAATTTCCCTATTGACATGACTTTAGTCTTCTCTGCATTTATCTTCATATTTCTCTTTTTAAAGCTGTTTCCCAAATATTCAAGTTTGCTTGCAGATCGTTTACATTCCCCGCGCACACTACCAAGTCGTCGGCAAAGGCACTTTCCGCGGTTTCCACCATCCTCATGTTTTTATACCCTATTTGTAATTTCTTTGTTTGCCCTTTAATCTCCTTCATAATGTCATCGAGTATTATATTAAAGAGTGTAGAACTAAGTACTCCCTCTTGTCGCAGACCGTCCTTAGTTAAAAATTCTGCCGACTGCATTCCATCCACTCTTCCATAATTTCTGGTTTTATTATATGTATTAGCAATTGCGTTTCTTAGTTTGCTATTTATTCCTCTTTTACTAAGGCTTTTCCATATCAACTCTCGTGGTATACAGTCAAAAGCCTTCTCTATGTCTACAAAAGCTACGTATATATTATCATCGCTTATGTTTTTTTCTACCAGTTGTTTCAATATGAATATATTACCTTATACTCCTCTACCCTTCCTAAAACCACACTGTGCCTCCTCTAGTTGAGCTTCAGTTGTTACTTTCAATCTTTTCTCAAGAATTCTCACGTATATCTTTAGCACAGTACTCAGCAGGGTAATTCCTCGATAATTTTTGCATTCTTTGTTGTCTCCTATTTTGTGCAAGGATACCACTATTCCTACTTTCCAATCCTCGGGTATTTTTTGCTCCTTCCCTATTATCCTCCATTATATAGTAGCTTAACAACTTCCATTTCAGATTGTCCCATGTTTTTTAACATTTCACTCGTAATTCCATCATGTCCAACTGCTTTTCGTCCTTTTAATATCTCTATTATTTCTACTATTTCTTCTGTTGCTATTTCATCTTCTTCTGCGGTCTCATTGTTTTCTGTGTACATTTCATTTTCCTCCTGTATGTTTACTGTGTCTGTTATTTCCATGTTGAGTACATCTTCAAAATATTCTTTCCATCGCCTCATTATGTTTTTTTTCCTCTTTCAATATTCTTCCTTCCTTTGATTTTACATAGATATTCCTAATTCGCTTGCCTTTTCTTATGCTGAATAAATAGATAAATATGTTAACAAAAACAACATATGTGTTGTGGACAGGAAAAAAGCAGGAAAGCAAGTGCAAAGAAACCCCACAAAAATGGATTAAGACGTCGCCTATTTGGATTCCTCATCATGTGTAGGAGGGCGAGGTGATTGTATTGTTTTTTTCTTTAAGATTTTGTAAAGAAGCTCCACACTATGGTGGCGGTTAGCAAGGCACAGATGTTCAGCGCCTCTGTCAGGGTGTACATTATCCATTCGAAAGCAAAGGCGCTTTAGAAATCCTTTTTAAACACGTCAGATCATAAGATTGGAATATAAATAGGATAAGCAAATATGAACGCTTGCTTAGTCCTTCATATATCGTTCGATGTAGTTCCTCGCGATACGCGCTATATAGAATTCTATCTAAAAGGAGCTTCTAATATAACCGGAAGTTGGTTGATTTTTATGTGTTACTTACTTTGGCTAAGGCAAATCAAAAAATTAAGCTCTCTCAACTGCTGGGCTTACCTATCAAAGTGTCCAGATATTATTCGAAATACTAATATCTGCGGGGGAACAATATTTCAATCTCTGAATATAATACCATTAAAACTTCAACAGCATAGGTATTGGTGATTAGCCTTGACAAGCAAATAAATTCAAAACGTCCGATGACGATGATCTATATATTCCCGTATCGTCCGTCGCAAATCGTAAATTTGATCGGGTCCCCGTGATCCCATTGAAATCGCGCGCACAAAGTCGGAGAGCCCCTCCGTTCTGTCCCCCAAACAACCGACCTTTCTCTGAAACGCACCGTCGGTCGGTCGCCCGGATCGATATCGTCCGATATCGGCGGCTATAGGTTACGACGGATCCGGGTGTTCTGGAGCCCCCGTCCCGCTACCGTCGTCCGGGATCCTCTTCCAGTGGCGGTGGGTGGGTGGGGGGCGCGGGGTTCCGGGAGGAAGGCGGAGGACGTTTGACTGTGGCGGTGGCGGCGGCGGCCGTCGTTCAAATTGATAGTGACGTGCTTCCGCCGGCTAATTGACGTGTGCGCCGTGATTGATGCCGTACATCCGGACGCCATGTTGGATACGAGGCAGCTTAATTGTCCGCTCTAGTCGTTGCTCCCCGTTCGACGTAACATCTCCAGTGTACGGCGTGGAGGGGATCTCGCGATCCGCGATATGCGAGCCCAAACGGCGGGGGCCTCATCGCAGGAGGTTATCTTGACGAGCTGATCGTCGAATTCGATTGTTTTTCGAACGGCTGGACTTTTGGAATTTGTCGTATTTTTTGCGTAGCGCTTATGAAAATTGTTTGGTTTGGAGCAAGATTACTCGGGACGTTTTCTCATTATCTTACATCAAGATACACACAGTAACTCCACGATTCTGTAAGCTGCCATTGTTGATCAAGCTTAGAAATGTGCGCGCTGCATGTGAAGTATGCGACAGAAATACTTTATATTAAAAAAGAAGTGAATTGGAGGAAAGAGGTCATTAACACTGCATCATCCCATAATAAAATGCGATGAAATGTCAAAAAGATACGCTCTTGAACGTATCATGACAATACATACACGCAATTAAATGCAACTTACACGATAAAGTCTACGTTAAATTAGTGTGAAGACAACGCAATGTAATTAAATCTGGAGAAAATTGAATCGGTGCTAATTTTACGAAGGAAACAATTTTCGGTGAAAGTATACCGGATGTTAAAGAATGCATACCAAAGAAAACGTATGTGAAGATAATAAATCAGAAACTCGTTTAAATATGCGATTTTAATACAATCGCTGTCCGGCATCTGGTTCAGGATCATCTTGGGCAATATGTAGATGGATCTGCAGAAGGAGTTCATCTTCGTGGACTCCGAGATCAGCGGACATCACCGTACTTTTATTAGCAACATATGATCGAAGAGATTAAAAGAGCTACATATCAAGAAACTTCAACAGGAAAAATTCGAACGGCTGACTTTTCCACCCTCGGAAGAATAACGAACTGCGTTCATTAATAGCAGAGAGTTTGGACATTTCTTGTTTTTTTTTTTTTACTTGGCAGATATCTTATCTTCCCTTCGCAAAAATTTGAGTACTTTTTATTTACTTTTTTATGGATTATAATGATCTTAAGTTACTCTTTCATAAAAAAAAAACAACAAAAAACAAAAGAAAAGAAATTATCTTCAAACGACGCCCCTTAGCGCTTAATTAGAAAAGTACATCCGCCAATTGAATAGCGTTTCTTAATCTTTTTAACTTTCTTTCTTATTAAAACAAATGCACGTTCTTAAGAATACAGGGTTCTTAAGACAAACCAAATTTATCGCAGATTATGTTACATATACTTCCCGATACGTAACATAACCTCATACCTTTATTTTATTTGAAAGAATTCGTCATTAAGTATTAAGACAACATCACGTGGGTTCTAACGATTCCGTTTGTATTTTCTCTCGCGGTCTATTACGGACGTTAAAACGACAATGAAATGCTTTTAGCTACTGTTATAGTTGATCCTGTAGAACTCATCATCGCTAAGATATAGGCGCTGATCACCCTTAAACGGGCTGCCGGTTAAATGGAAAAAAAAAATTAAAATACTAATGCGTATGTTGAGATATCATTCCATATCTTTACTAAACACGTATAATAGGCTTACACCAGGCAGCAGCCAAAATTCCAAAGTAGCAAGTTTGCATATAAATTGACTATTATCCAATATTGAATGAATTCACTAAAATAATTATTAGTTTTAACAGTTTTTAACATGTAATATTATCATTATTATTATTATTATTATTAATGATTGATAAAAGACGTCGGAAATAGAAATTTCTTGAAGTTAAATTTTCCCTGAGCATCAATTTCTTCATGAGTTTTCCAAAGACCCTATATTGTGATAATAATGTAACATGTTAAGCACACGTAAGCAAACTAGTAATTCCATCATCAACAATTCGCCAGAAGATAACAGTAACAATCCACCAGCCCGAGGGCGTTAGAGATATTACAACGCGATAATCTCCGATTTTTCAATTCCCTCTCGCCTTCTATACCATCGTATCTCTCATATTCTACGTATGTATATATCCCTTCTGCCGTCGCATACATGCGTTAAACGGGCGTAGATACGGTGGCCTTTTGTCGGGCGCGAACCCTCCCGCAGGACCGCTTGATTAATAGACTATGGACAGGATCTCTTTGTTGTTCCAACGTATATGAAGCGGGTGTAGCGAAGAAGCAGTTCATTTAGCAGTTAGTTTTCGAAGACCCTGCGGGAGATCCATAATCCGATAACTGGCACGCAGGGGCGGTTGTAAGTACACAAAGAGATCTGTACGTCACACCCTAAATCACTTATTCAATTAAGAGCAAATTTTTCGTGTTTTATGGGTAGTTGTTGGCGCTTTTTTTAATGATGCGTTTATTTCTATATCATCGCGAATTGTCTTCTAAACCCGGGCGCGTATTTTTACCTGAAAATAGTAATTCTAGATAGATGTTCAGAGTCTTTCAATTAGATTCAGATGCCAGATATCCTCACCATCCTCCGCATAACTCTTCGCTATACGAAACGTCCTCTATTCAGACATATTTTCTAATTCATAATATGCTAAATGAAGGTAAGTTTACTAACGTAATTCCCAATTCCTTCACTTAGCTACAACTCTTAAGCATTAATCCTTCCAAAACTTTTTTTTTTTGTGTATGTTAAAACTCTACACTTGTTGACAACGAGATGTTGACGATTTCTTTGGCAGTAAGATCGCCAACGTGTTAAGAGGAAGGCCGATAGAGTGGAACATGACACTGACTCCTCAGTGGAAGAAAACCAGTTGATCTCCGGTGTCCACTCCTCTTTCTCCCATGCTTTCCATGTTAAAGAAGTCCCCTTCTCAACCTTTGATAGATAACGGTCGGTACCAGCCTCTCGGAACCTATATCACATCTTCATCGCCACGGTCTAGGCCGCACGTGACGACAACTAGCGGTCCGCTGAAGCACAGATGGTAACCATTGTTTCTTCGGAACCTAGGTTGTCGAGCACTGGCAACTGTCGACCGTGATATAAACCTAAACAACGGGGTTGGCCGAGCCAATAACCCGCCAACAGGATGTTCGTTACCCAGAAGTCTGGCATTGAATCAAATCACGATGGCTAATTGTAGGCTTTAGGGTCCAGGTAAGGAGCTCCTGGCATTAAGATGAATCCAAGGGATTCCCTAACCAGCCGGGACACGGTCGGTGCAGTTAAACTGCCTCCTTCCCTATGCGCAGACACGCATTTATTTTGAGTTATTTTGAGACAAGAGATTAGGTAGTGTTGCAGGGCTTTATGGATAAACGCCCACCCTAAGATCGCATCGAATCAAGACCATTCTGATGTGTAAAGCAGTCGCTTCTGCTGTTTATTTTGTGGAAGTTCTTTAGGTTGTCAGCGAACAATAGGTGTTCGCATAGCAAGGTATCAACAGGGTCATTTACAAAAATCAGAAATAAAACGGCACGTCCGAAGTTGAAGTGGACATTCAGAGGTTGTCTGCCACCCGCACATCTCCTCTAGTAACTTCAGTTTGTCCATCTAACCGAAATAAAGGTCTCTGTAGAGGTTGACAGCTTGTCCCGTTTTCCTTAACTTCTAAATAAATGTAAAATCTTTCTACAAGAATTTCATCGATTAATAATCGTTCGATTTGTCTTCATCAAAATCCCCTGTACAGTTACGTCTCTGCATCATTTGCATCGTGCTACATCAAAATTTACAGCATCCGATTGTAAATTTCTCAACGTCTTCCTTCGTAAAGTTCTACATAATGCAGTCTCAATAAGGTAAGGTCGAAGAAGATTGTATAAATCTCGTGAAAATCCAATTTGTGAAAGCTTGGCCAGAAGAACGTAATGATCGATATAATCAAAGGCTTTGAAAATCAAATTTTGATTTTCAAAATTTGATTGATTGAATTGAATTGGTTGGATTGAATCTGATTGATTGATTGAAAATTGAAAAAAGCCAAAATCAAATTTGGCATTGCTTCGGAGATGTATTGCTAGAACCAACTCAGATTCGTGATCATCACGTAGAAAGCCATCGTCGGTTAGGCGACGGTGCTGTTTTGACAGACGTGGGCATATGTCTGCGTGGTACAGTCTCTCGAACATCTTCATCAAAAATTGCGGACGAGAGTTCCATACATCTGCTTCATAATGCGAGGCAATTTTTTTTTTGTATTTTCCAAATTTCTGACGATATACATCCGTCCAGCATCGAGTTGTACATATGATGCATCGGAGCAACAAACGTCCAAGTGTAATCTTGAAAGAGTAAGCCTGCGACTGTGTCAAAGACCAATACTTCTGGTCTATCGGTTAGAATGTAAACGCTTTTGAAATAATCAGCAAAAGCTGCCATGATTTCGAAGGTGTTACTAACTTCGAAGCCATCGCCATTGATACTTCTTGGAATGAACCTTCCCTTTACCCTATTAGGACTTCCATAACATGGCGGAGACCTTGGAATCAATCCTTCCGCTTCCAGAAAATTGTTTGAAGATAGAAGTGAATGTAATCCTGGTATTTTTCAATTTTCTTGTGTATATACGACCATATGTTTAGGATGAAGGTAGATCGATTTAATTCTGTTTCTTTGTTATTCATGGATATAACAGGAGCAACATTTCTGCAAATTTTAAACAACCATATCCAGATGAATTTGATAGTTGAAACAGAGTCTTCTATCTAAGAGTCAAACAAACGATAAATAATAAAATCTAGCTGTTTATCTCCACCAGTGCTTTTTTTTTTTTTTCGTTATTCTCCCCACAATCCAATTACACTACGATTGTTTGCTGTAATTGCTTCGATTTTAAAACGTCCAACGCTGGTGCCGTGGGAATTTAGGGGAAATACAAGTTGTATACGTTCCTACGAGTCAACGATAGAGATATTGTCACATATTGCACTCGGTCATTATCGCAATCATCCCGGCTATAGTGTAGCTACCAGCAGAGAACCATTACTAATACACCCGTATGCGATAGGAGGATAGCGTGTGTCGGTCGGATGTCGCTAGATCGTGCCCTAATTCGTTAAATGGCTCGAAACATATGCCTCTCTGACCTCAAAAGAGGGAACGGAAAACGTCGACATCAATTTATTATTTATAATCTAAACATATCTATCTTTCCCCCTCGATATCGGTGCTGCATTCGCCGTTTGTTTTTCTTTTTTATTGTTCGCCGTTTCGTTTTCGATTTACGCGAGGTCGTTGAGCTTGAATTGGCAGCTTCCAACTTGCAATCGGTCCATGGGAAAATAAGATAGATGCGTGCAAGGTAAGTCTGCGGTTCGGCAAAGTCCATTCGTTTCCCGCTGGTTGCTTTTAGTCTAGATTGTGCTGCTATAGCATCGCTTTTCATTTGATGACTATTTTGCATCTGTTCAAAACGTATGATGAGAAGCAAGTTTCTTTAGTAACAAGGAATAATCGACGCAGTTAAAAGTCAAAGAAGATGCCAGAAGTCAAGCCATGCGCTTCCTAGATCTGTAGAATATCCTTGATATAATTATGAAGCGGAACGCTTTTACTTTTTAACTTTCCAAACACGCAAACAGCCGCCACAATCTCAAATTATATGGAAAACTTCACTCAAGTGCGAAGAATATTTTGAGATATAATCTTAATGTTGGTGATAAATATAGGAGGGATAGACAATATTCAATAATAAAAAAAAAAAAAACATTTCCAAAAAAAATCAGTTTATTTGGACATTCAGAAATTTAAATGGGCTAACATTTCCACATCTGGCAATTGTTTACAGAGAGATGAATGCCATCTTGATTCAATTGTTCTCATTTTTCCTGAAGCGCCGCGGCTAGTTCACCAAAATTTTTTGCAGAAAGTACAAGCAGTTCCTCGAATGTATCGTCCTGATTTGTCCCGGATATGTTCTATTGGATTGGGATCACAATCCTGGGCTCATCTAAATATTGATCGACGATTCGAGCACGGAGCGGACGCGCTCACCATTAATCACTACCACTTCAACGTGGCTTTCTCTGCTCGTGCCAGCCTAAATCGTAATAAAACCTCCTAAGTAGCTACTTCTCCAGATTCTTCGCCGACCATCTGGATTCATCCGAGAATAGTACGTTATCTTAGGCGGCATGATTTTATTTGCAGAAAAGCTTGTCAAGCTCTACGATGTTCCGCAGATAGCTGTGGACGTTGGGCTATCTTGTAGATATTAAATTAACCATTCTCTCTCCATTTATCCTTCAAACCTAAAGAAACCACAAATCGTTTATTTGGTTTGGATGTTGCGCTTTTACGGAATAGCTGCTAATTTCATTAAAATCCCTAATCGGTTCTTTGGACTCCTGAACGAGTAATACCTAGTAGGTCCATTAAGTTTAAAGCATTTGAAGCTTAGCTTATGATGAAAAATAAATCAAAAACAAGAAATTGATTTATCTTTCATCATTAGCTAAGCTTCTCTTGTTGGTACTTAGTAATAAAGAGTTTGACAGATGTAAATAATGAGGCAAAAAATAGTCTAAATGAACTGCACCTCTTAGCTGTAGCTGGTAGCTGGCACCACTCTAAGATCCTTGTTCTTTCTCTTTCGGCTTCTTAAGAAATCCCTCTCAAAGTGTTCTGGTTTACTAGAAGCATATACTGTAACCGTCCTCTCCAGATTCCTGCCAAACATCTTCGCAGGCTCCGTCCTCGTC
Source organism: Oryctes rhinoceros (assembly GCA_020654165.1). Taxonomy (NCBI): domain Eukaryota; kingdom Metazoa; phylum Arthropoda; class Insecta; order Coleoptera; family Scarabaeidae; genus Oryctes; species Oryctes rhinoceros. The sequence continues at coordinate 5,042,423 of JAIOKQ010000119.1, forward strand.
ATTCCTAAGGCTGGATTGATCATCCTCTCTATCTCCTTCTTCTTTCTCCCCTCCAAGAACGTCTTCAACCTCCGTCGTAGTATTAGGTCCCGCAAGACAACTTCTTTACACGTCTTATACGCCTTCACCGCGTTCAGCATCGATTCAGAATCTAGGTACCTTAAAATCGTCGCGATCAACTCAACTGGTAATTGCGTCAATCCTGGTCCAGATACACCAACATTGGTAAAATTTCGAATAACATCTTGGCACTTGTTTATCGGTCGTTTATCTAAAAAGAACTGACTTATCGGGGTAAAATCTGCCGTATTTATACTATCCGGAAATCGGTCAGATGTAACCGTTCCAGTTCGACGAGGCGGCTACTTTTCGCCGCCTGAAAAAATTCGAAAATGTGAGGTGACTCATGGTTGTTGCGAACTGCACTAAGATGGTTTAATGTTGTTGTTTCAGGAATAGAAAGGTCGGACAAGTCTTCGCACAATCACATCACCACATCGAAATCTTACAACAGCATCACGGATAGCTTAAGTAGGACAAAGTGCGGTAAGTGCTTATCCTTTTTATATTTTTGTGAAATTTACTAAAAATGCTAGAAGAAACTAGGCGGTAGCTGTAAAAATGATACGAAACAATACAAAGTTATTGCAGAAAGTTGCGCTTTTACTTACCTTCAAAGGTATCCTAAGCACCGTTGTCTCAATCATTTCGATATGTGCCCAAGATAATTTGGCCGTAACCACGATGCACAATGAAACAAATGTAAAAATCGTTCAGTGTTGAGTTAGGTTTTAAGAAACTGACACTATATTGTAGTCTTCTTCTTGTACAACGCTATCCATTAGCGCGGCATTAGTCGGCGACTTCAATGTTCTTCCCTACCAATTTTTTTTTTTCATTTTATGACACTATGCCTCAACACAACTACATTTTGAACGTCGATAACAGGTTGTTAGGACGGCTTCTTACTTTAGATTGTGCACTAGTGTACTACATCGCGATATTAACCTCGTTGCATGCCACAAGATGCGTACCACCTTACACTGGTTTGATTATTTAAAATGTTAACAGCAATTTAATTTAAATGTTGCATGACCCAATAGTCTTGATTGGTTGGAACCAGTTGCTTCGAGATTATTGTTTATTGAATATAAACGGTGGCTAATATACAAAGACATTTGAAGTGCTCGATTTGTCTGTACCTAGGAAGAGAATTAACAGCAGGAGACTATACGGCGCATCGGTTTACAAATCCTCCACTAACGCGTAGTTTCAACAGATCCAAACTAAAATCAACAAGAAATCCGCGATTCACAACACCATTTACGTCTCTCCGATATCCGTATTTATTTTCGGTCCAAAATGTGTCGCTAAAAGTGCATATTTATCGGGAATAGGCCGCCTACAAACGCGTAGTATGTACACACAAAGAAACCGACTAACAAGCGAGCGAGATCGAAAAAGCAAGGCCGGGAGCGTTGCTGGCGGGAACTCCCGCGAAATCCGGCCTCCGGAACGTACCGGAAACGACGGGGACGTGTGGCTCAGCCATTTCGTACCGGAAATACAGGGTATTAGTTATAGTTAGGGAAATCTATTGCTTCGCAAGATGCTGATTTCTCTTTCGGCGGCGCTATCTCAGTTCCCGTGTGCGCTCGTGCGATATGTACAGTTCGTTCGGACGATCTTCGAATATACGCTAGGGTTTGATATAATTAATGACAGCACAGACTGCGAAGAAGTACGGTAAACATTAAAATATCGACACATTCCTCACTGCTCAAATTATTTAATTATTCGGAACAAATGGTAATCTTTTCAACACCGTTTACATTTTTTAAATTTCAATTTTGCGCGCGTTTCTTACGTAGCCTTTTGTTATGGGATTTAGGTCCCGAAATGCATTCTTCCATCAGAACTGTTGAGTCGCGAATATCTTCGTTCCTTGTTTAATAATGCAATTATTAAGCAAACTCCGATGATTAATTGCAAATCAGTGGTGTGCTCTCCAAGGAGCACGCGGCGTTTTCGTTCCTTTTAAAACAAGTTTCGCGGATCTCTTTTCTATTGTTGTGACACGGCATTTTTACATTTTTTTCTTCTTCCCTTCTTCTCGCTCTTCTTTTTTCTTTTCTTCATCCTCTTCTTATTCTTTTTCTTCTTCCTTTTCTTCTTCCACTTCCTTTGTTTCTTGTTTCTCTTTTTTTTTTCTTCTCTATTCCTCTCTCTTCTCATCTTTTCCTTAGTCTGCTTTATCTCTAATTACCCGTCAGTTCTCTTCATAGTGTTTGTGTTACAATTCTCTCCTCTTTCTAGCCATATAAATGCTACTATATAGCTTACCAATAAGATAGGAAAAGTTCGATTCCCAATTCAGGTGGTTGATTTTTAGCTGCTTCGTTTGCTTGGCCACCTATTCAAGACAGTAGAACCTTTACCAATGCGATGTTTAATAAGTAAAAGGTGTTAGTCTACTTCTTCTTCCTTTTCTTTTTGTTCCTTTTCTTCTTCTTCCTCCTGTTTCTCTTTCTTTCTCCCCTTCAAGTTCTATTAAAACCACTTCTTGCCATCTTAGTCTGCCTTTCTCTAATTACCTTTCGGTTTTCTTCAAACTATTTGCGTTACTATTCTCTCCTCTACTATCTTTTCTATGGAACCATTAGTTGATTGGTTATTCTAAAGTAACCATCCTCTATCTTCCAGCCAGAAACCTTTTCAACATTTCTCTCTCCCTTTTTGTTCCTTATTTAGCCTCACAGTCATATAACATTCCCGGCATTATTACAGTTTTACAGGGTCTCCCCTTTTGCGCTTCTACTTTCCATCTAATATCTATAATTTGTGCCCCAATTTTCATCGATTTACATCCGTGTTTATTAATAGCCAATACCATCTTAATGCTGCTTCTATTAAGTTTCTAATTATTTCTTTCAGACCTTTGTAATTATGTTCCTAACAGACAACCTGATGATTTCTTTTATTATAAATGGGCCCCTTTCTATTTAATTAATCGGCTCTCGTGTTCTTATCCAATTTAACATTAAAAAGTAGCGCTGGCAACTCATTGATCTAAAATGTAAAGAACGTATACTTAGGAATGTGATCCTTCGAAAAATAAAGGATTCTTCTGTAATAATGATGCTACTTATGTTTTAATATCGCTTCCTTATTAAGAAGAAATCTATAAAAACGTTACAATCCTACTTTGGGCTTCACGACGATGTAAATTCCTGTTGAATTACCGAATAGTAGAATTGCATTAAACAGTCTCTTCTCATTGGTAACGAACTTCAGCTGCCGTTTCCTAGATGGCGAAGCTATTGTATTACGAAAATCAATAGGTTATCGAGTTTGCTATTTCTTGACATTATACATTACTACTTCAGTTACAGCGTTAGAATTTTCTTTTAACCTTTATTTTTTTTTGTTTGTGAGCTTTCTTTTACGGGAAGAGATCGTGGTTGTTCCCGATCTAATAGAGGACTCCCAATTATCTTGTTTCTTAATATTTGGCAATATTATTTAGATGAATCATGTATAATTTGGAAGAATCTTCAAACAGTTTAATCGCTCTCTTAGTTTATTAATTATGACTTTGTGGCTGTTTCCGTTATGGCGTTATAAGATAAATCTTTTTTAAATGAAATATCTTGTATATTTCATTAAGACTGTTCCATCATATATGCATCTCACAACATTTGCCAAAAGATACTATTGATACACGGTCATCGTGAAAGAACGACTTTACTCCTTTACATCACTGTCCCTTTCAAAGAGCCTATAGTTAGTAGAAAAACAAACAAAAAAAAAAACATAACTTTGATTAGAGTCGAGTATTTTTCAATTTCGGTAACCTCGATTCTCTAGTTCGAAAGTTCGAAAATTTGTAATAACGACTTAACCATGAGGTGGTAAGTATCTACTTAAAAGTCCTGGTAAGATTATCAGAAATATTACAAGGCACCATTTAAATCTGAAGTTGTGACCCTCTCTGGAATCAATGATATAGAAATGTAACTCTCAGTTAATTTAGACTCTTCGAAAAATACCAAATGCCTGTATTCCCAAAGAGACTTCAAGACAATGAAGATGCTTGACGTTAAATCAACGATTGTCGGTGCTAGGTGCGTGCTAACGGAAAGATCAAATGCTATAGCTTACAAATTATATTAGCAATCCTTGGCCATGCGTTTCTCGTGGAGCATTCCTCAAGATCTTTCCAGCAACTGACAAAACAACAACATTTATTTGAACAAAACCATTTGAAATTCAACACAAGAAGAACTAACTTGTACGAAAGATGCCTTTTACCAATAGCCTCTTCTACCGGAAAGAACAACAAGAATCTCTCATGTATACCAACCTATTTACGAGAGAATAACTCGAATTCAGGCTATAAATGAGTTGGTATTTTACATTTGAAAGGCGCTGTATACAGAAACTGTATCAATAAACGCGTGACAGAAGCTGTACAGCATATACGGCTGGTGTATTATACGAACAGCCATCGTTGTCGGCTGCCTGCATATGCATGCATTATTCACTCTACATGTATATCGCGCTTATTTCGCATGAGTAATCCCGAATGTGATCGCAGATTATCGCGTCTAGCGAATTGGGGACCGTCGTTTTGTTCGGCAACATTATTTGCAACATAGACACACGGTGAGTGTGGCACTGTATGGAAATGTTTTCGGCGATGTCAAAGCGACGGTAATTTTTGCGGTGATTTATGGTGATTTCGATTTGACTACATTTTGACTTGAAAAATGCCTTGTAATTCGCATCTACGTTTATATGTTTTTGTTTTACAAACAATCCGACGAAGTTACCCTCGCAAAATGAAGTTGATTGGCGGAATTTATGTTTTGAAATGAAACTAGAATTAATGTTCGATCAGACGCAAAGATGCCAGTGTAGTCTTCAGGAAAAGCTTCTCACTCTGTTGGATTAACCCACCTGCTTATTGAATCTGGACTCGCTTGAATATTTGAAAGGCTGAGCTTAAACGAAGGATCAAAGTTCGTCCGAACAATGCAAGAATGGGACAAAATAACCTTACGAAACAATTTTCGATGGCTTTGTGCAATACCTTGAGCCTAATGTAGAATACATTGTTCAATCTTAATGCGTCAAAGATTCGTTCGTCGTTTGCATCTTAAATAACCTCGCGAAAAGTAATTCAAAGCGATTAAATCGCGACCTCTTGGAGTAACAGCATTTCCTACCTGAATTTGGAAAAAGATATGGTCTGCTGATGCCATCATTCCATAAACTACAGCCTACGGTAACCTTTCGCACAAGCAAGTGTTTCATGTGAATCTGCTGTGAAATGTTTATTACGATATTCACTTAATTAAAAGTGCGCTTCATCCGAGAAGACGACTTTCTGTTCAAAATTATGATCCGCTTCAAGTTGCTGTAAAGCCCCCAAGCAACAGAGTCTAGCGACTTCTGACTTCTGGACCAATAGAATCTTGCGCGAGTACCAGGCCGAATCCTTTTGCAAAATACACAAATTTGTCGTTCTTCTAAACCCTGATGTTTAAGCACCACGGGGAATTAATAAATTTGGAACCTCTTACCGTAGACTTCTCGCATTTTCATCTCTTGTTAGTGTTTTCACATCGTAAAGAAACACACGCAGAAGGACATTTATGCGGACTGTAGTTATAGCGTAATGGACGTGGAGCATTCAAAAAAGAACGCCTATTTTCGTAGAACTTTTGGATCATAATCGAACGATTTTAATATTTATAAATATTCCGATAGGTTCGGTTAGGTCATAGAAGGACAATTGTGGTAACTTGACCTTTAGGAAGTTAATTTTACCATATTTTTTCACTTGATTGTAATTTAAAATTGAAAGATACAAGAGCAACACAGATGTACTTGTATAGTTCCGAAAGAAGATCGAATTTACTAAAGCAGAAAGAACGTTAAACGAATTCAAGCTCGCGCCTGTGAAGAGAGGCCTAATTACAGGAAATTCAAGCATATCCTGGCCGGGCCGTCATAATGCGACGGACACGACGATTTTAAAAACACTTTTAACGAGATGATTAACGTACGAAATGACTGCCGTTTCCAGTTATCTCTTGCATAATTTATACTACGTGCTTCGAAGGCGTATATACGCTGGCTTTCGTAAAATTTTAATGGGTATACAGGGCGAATCGTGTCCGCAGGCTCAGAATATTGTGTCTTAGTGTATGGAGATTTTGAAAACGGCGTTTTCCTTGTTATGAGGTTTGATTGTGGACACGATTTAATGTTATATTGTAAGCGTCTATTCTATTTAGCAATTGGTTGTTCGCACTGCCTCTTCCAATTCAGATATACGATTCATATACAGTGTTGGGATAAAGTGCGGAACCAAGCGAATATCTTTAAAACGGGAACGATAACATTGAAGAAATTTTGCAGGTAAGTTCGCCACTTTTCGTGCTCTTTACGAAATTAGCAGAGACTAGACGGACTCGTGCTTGTTCGTCTCGTCATGAGAACGGGTTCGTCCCGCTTACTGGTTTCTCCTAGAGCCGGTAAAACACGAATCTGTTTAGTCTCTGCTAATTTCGTTAAGCGCACGGAAAATGGCGAATATTTTTGCAGATTGTAATAGACCTTGTTTTTCCGGATTCGTCCATACTAACTTTAGTGCCATTGTCGGTAAAAGATTCATTCATCGTAGAATGATGGTCCATTTCGAACCAAAATCAGTTCAAACCATGATAAAACTCTCCGTTTATCTCCTGACAATATGTAAACCTCCGGATAATATGCAAGAGCTACCTTTTCAAAGACTTGGCGGCGGATAAATTCTCATTCGACGACTATTCTGTGCTTAAACTCGTAGTTGATCGTTTAACGTAAACACATTATGATCCCAATGAAAAGTATCTATTGGACTAAGTTTTGCAGAACGTGCAAGCCGCCCAATCTACGTCCTAAATCTACATCAAATTTATAAATTTGGAAAAGTAGCATCCAAAAGACTTTGAGGTAACGACTTATTGCGGTTACCTCAAAGCCACGTATTCAATAGATCCAAATACTGGAGAAAGAAATGAGCCTTTAAGCCTCTTCTCTACAATTCCTATCTAAACGTTCAACTTTTATAGATGTTGAGTATGGGCTTTATGAATCCAGTAGGAATTCTCATTTGACTAATTCCGTTTAAACCAAAAGTCACCTCGTCAGAAAATGGCAAAATGTTCGTCTACCTTCCATCACTCTTTCGCGAAACTCCAGCCCTCGGTCGAAATCATCGTCTGATAATTATTGAATCGTTCCATTTAGCAACAGTTACCTCGTTTTTTAATATGTTAAATGTGGTAAATGAAATAATGTTGATTTATTGGCTTAATTAAATAATGTGCAACGCATAACGTGTAGCCCATATTCAAATAAAGTTAATCTATGTGCAGGAAGAATTAAAAAATTAAAATTACAAGTATTTCTCTAAGCATATATTTATAATAATAGGCTTAGAACTATGTTGATTTGCGCTACATATATATCGAACCCATTCAACGAATGCGATAAACGCATCAATAAAGCATATTTAAAAACTTTCGAAGGAACAAATGTAAGAGGATTACCTTTTTTTAAGGACATTGTCATTATTTTACTAAACTTTAATGTGTTTGGAAAGATGGCATTTAAGAATAACGAATTTATTAAATATTGCAGTGGCGTATCAATTCCATTTATAACCTTCTTAAGTGTAGAGAAGGAGGATCAGGACCAGGAGAATCATTTTTTCATTTTTCTAATAAGATTTCGTCCACTTCAACAAATGTTAAAAGAAGGAAAAGAAAAGAAAAAGGGAACATGCTTGAGTTGTAGTTAATCTGTAAGACCTAGTGTAACTTACATATATTCGGCCTACAATTTTTCCTAAAATTTCACCTAAAATGTTCGATAGGAAACTGCTATAATAATAAACAACTTAGTTATTAACATATAGTACAAAAGGAAAAGTAAGTATAGACATATACAGAATAGAAAGTATAGAAAGTAATAGAAAAAAATGACAATTAAGGCGAAGAAAAAATTGTAACAATAGCATATATGTAGCTATCTGGTACATACAAAAATAAGCACTGTGTACTATTGCGACCGCGAAACTCATGCTTCAATGCTCTGCCCAATATCGGCTTAATCCGTGTCCTCAATACTAGAACCATCGAAGAGTTCCATGATGTTGGATACCGATACTAGTGAGAAGGAAATAACGCTCCTGTAAAAGAGATAAGAAGGAAGCGTAGTATATTTGAAGCGATAGTTTCGATTAACTTTTGGGAGACGGCTCGCGTACAAGAATTCTGTGTTTTTTGTACCCTTACTTCATCATGCTTACACAAGCAAGGCCCTAATAGGCTCGTCGAGTGTTGAAAATCGCCTAATGGACTCGGTAGGAACGGCATATACGGTAGTAAAGGCAACCACTAAACAATGGTTAAGACAAGATAAGAAATCTCAAGACTAGTACAATTTCGTTCCAGGTGAAAGACAGCCCAAGGAATTTCTGATCGGACGTAGGTCTACATTCATAACGGACCTATTAAGCAAAGACAGGAAGTCTATTAGAAGAATAGCGGACCTGCTGTACGCTCAAGAAACACATGACTAATTTGAACCTAAGAGAGGAAACGCCATGCAGATTCTGCCACAAGACTGCTAAATCTAGCAAAGAAAGGAGAGCTAATGTAATTGATCTAATGAGAGAGGAACCGCAACAGATCTGAAATGGTTGGAATTTGATAGGTCATCACCTCGGGTACTGAAGCGTGACAGGACCTGAGATTACGTAATATGGATCTAATTTCCCTAATATTTTAGTCGATCTCATGTCTCCACATCTTCTGTTCTTTGTTTTTCAGCAATATTTTCGGGCGGCAGTACAAAAATGATATTTTATAGCGGAAAAGCTCTCACAAAAAATTAAAATTTAATGTAACTTTAAATTATCGCCCGTTATCCCGAATTTTCTTTTCAATTTTAAGGTAGCGTCGAGCTTCCATTAAAACGCCAAATGAACCTGGTTTTGTTTCCATCGCCGTGAAACATTTGAGCAACAAATATGTTCTCTAGTTACTTCATTTCACTAATTAACACCCGACGCTTTAACAAAAAAACAATGCATCGAAAGGTCCTTTGATCATACTTACTCATTTCATTGAAGATATTGTTATCTCAAGTGCCCTTACGCTACGCAAAAGGACAAAACGATACCCATTTAGGTTTTTCTATACATTTCGCTTTGGAGGTGCATTATGACGATCGGAAAGTATATTTTTCAAACCCCATTTATGCCAAAACATTAGAATAGCAACGGTGGCACTCCAGTAGCGGCGGTGGTCTGCCCGGTCACGTGCCAAGCAACCGTAGCAGCACGTGACCGACCGATTCGACCGAACAATCCGGGCATACTTATCACATTAATAAAATCATGCGTGCCGTTTTGCGTCCTCTGTCCGGATGGATACAAACTACGGCTACAGAGTTGTGCAAAAGAAACTGGATGATAATTACAAAGCGACGACCTCAAATTTCGCAACAATATAGAATCAGTTGTGTGCATGTGTACACATTTCGTTAACAGCCATATACAGTGTGTTCATGGATAGAATTCAAATAAATTAGCTTGCGTCTCCTACCGATAGGCAATCGCTGGTTTTTGAGCAAAGTTGCCTTTACACAATGCTATCGGGCGAATCATTGCCTAAACTGGTAAAAAAAAAAAAAAATGGATGTAACTGGATCTGTCCTGTATATTAAAAACCTTATAATTCATAATTTAAAATATCCTAGGTTAATCGCATATTTGTAAGGGCATCAAGAACAGGGTCTCGCTCAACCGTTGTACACTGAGGCACGTTACAATAAATAAATTGCACCTATTTGAAATATTCGGCGATCCGTGTATGGATGATATCATACGTACACGTAAGTATAGCTAGGAGAAGCTGTAATTTTCTAAAGTGCCATCTAGCGGTGGAAAATTGCGACGCTTAGGCTTTAAAACGACGTGATATGCGCAATTTGCGCATCGAGGGCCATTCAGTCGGTATTTTTTCAACTGTGAATCCTGAAAATCTTTCACGACGACGACCGTCCAGATTACTATCATTATCCCTTTCTGGGTTGGGCGGGGATACCCTTCGGGTAAATAGGACGTCGGGGTTGGCGTTGTTCAACCGATCTCAACTTATGATTTCCATTCTTGCGGATCATTATACAGTGACTTAACGTTACGATCATGTCACGTTATCACGATAGAAAACGTATTCATGAATAATACATAAATTAATTATTTCTTTTGTTAATTAACATTAATCGTCGCGTCACATGTAATTAACAATAGTAACATGATTTATTGTCCCGTTAGACCTAATGGACAAATAAAGAAAAAAATTACAAAGGAGATTGAGATGTTCAAGTTCTTCTGTCCAATTTTTGGCGGATTTTCTTACATCTATTGTCGCCAATTTTTTTGTGCTTGGAGCAAGCCATCACACATAAGTATTCATGCAAAATCAGTGCATTGCAGCCTTCGATATGCTTCGATGCTTCTACCACTCGGTAAATTACGCGCCATTCTTTACAGAATCAATGTTTTCTGAAACATTGAAATTCTCCAAACCTGCTATAAACAGTTCTTTCTGATGGTACTTCAACAAAAGTCAAACTTTACGGAAATAGTAATTTAAAATCTCAATCGGATCGTTTGTAAACGCTCACATAAGCACTTTTACCAAACAATTGCCTCACCCTGTATACGGGTCTCCCTGTCATTTAAAAGAACATCGTGTAACCTTTCTTTTTGCCTCTTTACAACGCACATATAGGCGGCTCTGTACGAAAACATCAGCGAGAAAATTTCCCCAATCAGCTTCAGTGTTCATTAGTCACTTGTCCCTGGAGTGTTCTTCGCTCGCTGTTGTCTAGAATTGAGGCATCTGCGATTAGAAGAAAGCGTGGAAAGGATAAGTGGTGTAATTCGAAGTGAACGAGTACTGAAAAAACTATTTCCATTATTGCGCCTTCTTCGCACAACTGCTGCCACGTTGACAATGGTCTCGATTTTTTCTTGTCTCTTGGTTGTTTTCTTTTCCTTTTTTTTTTTAGGGAGCTTTATGGCTATTATTACCTCAATTGCAGTGCCTCCCATTTGAATTTTCTCTGTGTATTTCTATAAAACATATAATCTACATATTATTATGTAAAAATGCAATTAAATCTTTATTAACAATAGTTAAATTCTTCTTAATTTTATGAACGGTTCCTCGTACTCTCTTTTGTTTTGTTTTAATTAATTACAATGTCTTAGTTTTCAATGAATTGAATTAAGTGATTGATTTATTCGTCATATTTGTTGGGAGTATTTTACCTACCTTGCTGACAGAATGCAACGGACCAAGCGGAATGGTACTTTGTCATCGCCAGTGAATATTGAACCTTCTACAGTATTCTTCATTTCGATGTTCTGCGGGTAAGATCCAGGAGTGCCATTGCTGATGACCAGAATCGGTTCTCCACAAATAAGTTGAAAGAAAATGTAAATAATGACATTTCTAGTCTTCACTATAGCAGGTGCGCGCCTAAAGTGATATAACGACACAGACGAACTGGTCAAAAATTTGTCCTGCATTCTAGAAGGCGACCGAGACATATAGCCATTCACGAAGCTGCAAAAGCGGCTTATTTTACAATTTTTCATTCTCTCTCCTCTCTTATGGTGTACATCAACAGAGGTTCGCAGGACTTTTGTCTTACAAAAAACGGCTGGTTAGATTCCTCTGCAGTCTCGAACATAACGAGAGCTGCAATACCTACTGCGCAAGCGGAAATATATTCGTCTTGCCATGCGTCGGCAGCCGTGAATGTTAAACCAGTATCTCCTCTAAACGGTGGAACCTTCTTCTAAACAGCTTCGAAAATAGGAAAGAAAGGAAGCAAAGGACTTGCTGGTTGAAATGGAATGCTACACAATCCGACGGTTCATAAAGTCATGGCGTATTTCTCGCCCGTCTTTTGTTTGTTTGTTTTGTTTTATGTGTACGCTTCTGTTTTACCCAATCAAATGATTATTGATTTTATTTATCTATTTGTTTTATTTATTTGACTATTTTACATAGCAAAAAATAGCACAATAGAATAATAAGGAAATACGAGCGCTTAGATTTGTTTTGCTCGAATCGAAAGGCCAGACTTTACCGTCTGACCTGAGCACGAAAGATCCTAATTATCTTAAAAATCATGGACAATCAGATAAATTTAAAACACTTCTTCCACCAATCGGATTATTTTAAATCATCAACTAATACCAACCTCTAATACGTATCTATTTGAAGAATATCATGCCTGGATAATATAAAGTTATCTGCGAATATTTGAATTTATTCTTCTTACGTCTTCTTAACGAAAACAAAGATAGACGCTTTGGGAATCAAATCTAACGGTAAATCGAGATACCGGCCCCTTGAATGATGAGAGACTCCTAAATTTAAATATGTGTTTTCACCTTTTCCTTTGAAAAAACAAAATCGAAATTTAAAACATAATTTTGCCCCCTCCGCAGACACACCCGAAAAAATTCCTGCTCGCAGAAATTAAATCCAGAAACACAAAATAGATTTCCAACCAGTAATCACAATATTAATGGCAATCTACCTCGAGCCCGCGTTATTTCCTGCCGCGAATTTCGCCTTTTCCCTCCTACCCTCTCCCTTTCCCCTTCTTGCCGCCGGTTACGCCGTTCCCTTCCAACGCTCCCCCTTCTCTTCGCTTCCAACAAGCTCCGTTTGCCATCCGCAACGGAGGTGCAGAAAGACGAAATCCCCGGGAAAGATAGTAGATGTACGTCCCCCCGTTCCACGTCCTCATCTGTAGTACTACCTACTACATTAGATAATCCGGTCGGTCCGGGAGCTCCGAATCCGGAGACGGGGGAAGGAGGACGTTATCCGGGTTTAATTTAAAATTAATATAGCGCAGGCGGCAAGTGCCGGAAATGAGCTGCGCAATGGTATGAGGCGGGTTGGAGAGGCCCCCAGCGTCGACGGTTTTGGGGTACCGTTGGTGGGACGATGGGAGGTCGGAGGCGGGGGATAGAGGCGTATGGATCGGAGGTATCGCGTTGGAATCCAGCGCGAATATAGATGGCATTACGAGCGCTATCAGCGAAGAATTTCGAGAAGGTCCGAAACACCTCAGATGGACGATTAAGATGTTATTGTTCGAGTTTATTACGGCGGGATGGTAAATATTGAACAGTTATGTACAAAAAACGAGTAAGCATACAAACTTCTAAAATCAACGTACATGTATGCTTAAAGAATTTCCCTTCAGTTTATTGAAGGTTTTATGACAGACACTAAAGTATCGGTACACTCCGCATCAGACAAATTATTTAATTAATTCGGAACAATTGTTTTGGAAATCCGTAAGTTCCCATTTTCAACCGTAGAATCGAATATTCCTGTGAAAAAGAAGTTGCCCAGTTATTAGAATAAACGGAATAACTGGGAACCTATGTGACATTGCAAGTGGTTGTGTAAGATCGAAAAATCTTTAACCATGGCAACTGTCTGGATTACCACCATTGTTCTTTTCAGGTTCGGGCGGGAATACTTTTGCGGTAAATAGGACACATAAAGACGTTCTAAGAAAAATATTAACAAACAGGACATGATTTCTTCTTTTTATTAATTATATATTACATTACTTGCTCTGTGATGAAAGCTGTTCGTTAGAAACTAAATTGCGCGCCAATCAAAGTACTCACAATACACCTAAAATTAGTCTAGGTCCCTTCGAGCAATTTAATAATTTTCAGTCTCCACTCGATAAAGAACCTGAAATTGGAACTCCCTTCCTTCAGCTTCTTACGTTTCACATAAAGTCGTTGCGATCTTACACAAGTTCACAACAAACGTTGAAGCATCATCCAAACCTCCGCAACTCTTTCTGATTTGCCCTTAATACTTGAAAGTCCTTTTGTATTGCAGCTTATCCTCTTAGAAGTTAGCGGGCTTAAACAATGAAGTAACGTGTATAAGCACAGATCAAAATTACGATGTTGTTTACGACGGGTTTCGAATCGAAAACGTTCAATGCTGTTTTAATGTAAATGTATTTACATCTACATATTTTTTTTCTGGCACCGCGGCTATTCTAGTTGCTTGTTATACATTGTGTCACTGGACTTTGAAAAAATACAAAGTTGATCGAAGAAAAAGGGACTTATATAATCTATAAAACCTATACCTACCTATAAAATCTACCTCTCAAGGTATATCACCATTATTTTCTCAATTGGAAAATGCAAAAAAATATTAGCGACATTTTTGATAAAAACCTGACCACGCCACTGAAATGGCCATAGAACTTTCATTCGTATATATTTTTTTAATAAAATGATTATTAGAGAAGCATTAATAATTACAAGACTAACAAACAATACCAAAATATTTAACGAGAAACGATTTATCGGACGCGTTAGATGAATTTACCATCACAGAGAAAGAAGAAACTTACATTTTCCGGTTCCGTTAGAACCATGAAACGATGGCAGGATGAATATTTTTTAAATCTTCAGATAAATAGCGAATTAATTGAATGGCCATCCAAGTCTCCTTCTCTGGTGATACTAGTTTTTCGTCTAAGAGTTAAAGAAGAGGTTTAAACGTGCAACAACTTTGCACAAGAATACAACAAGTTTGTACAGAAACAATCGAAAGGTTCTTTAATACACATTCGGAAGCCATATGATGCAGAGGATTGGTGCATTTGTATTTATTTAAACGTGGACATAATTATTTAAGTAATCTATCCTTTAATTTGAACTACTTTTCTTTTGATTAACGTTTATTAACATTTACGACAGACCCGTAGTTATATTGTTTTTCGTTGTTGTTTTACGGTAGTTAATAAAAAATTTAAATTAATTTTTTAAAAAAACCTATCTTGATCAGCAGATGGTGTAAGAAGTAAAAGTGTTGCCTGAAAACTCTGAAAAAATTCTCTCATAATCTTTTCATTAATGAGCGTATTTGAATGAAATTTTAACTAAAACCATTTTGCACCTTCTAAAATCAGAAAATCTAGCCAGATTTTCAATAAAAAAAATCACTCAAAATCTCGCTATTTTCGAATTCGAAAAATACACTAGTAAGCCTTGAAAACGTAAATGAGGTTTTGTGTGCGTGGAAAGTGGAAATGTGTCTGTATAAGTAATCGATAATTTGGTAATTAACATGCTGCAGTAGGTAGATTTACGCGAATATATTTCGACAAAAATATTCAGCGGCGGGAACAATAGCAACCGAGATCGCAGCAATCACATCACAATCGACTGGGCTCTCGAATCCTGCCGACCGCACCATTAAACATAGCAAGTTACCCTCACAACTAGTAGAGGAAGCCCCGCTGGTGTGAATATGCTACAAATGATAAAAGCGTGCTTGCAATAATAACGCATTATCATCTCTCCTTATATCCTCGAACATTTTATGTACGATGGAGGGCTTCTTAAATGGAGAAATTTCTATATTATTCCGGCGATAAATTAACAAGTGATAGTTATATCTATCTACAGTACGTATAAGACAAAATTGTATTCGTCGTTTGCCGGCTATGAGAGCTGTGAGGCGCGGCTACGTAAAAAAAAAATAATAATAAGAACGCCAAAACAATGGATAAATAAACAAAAAGGGCTAGATGGAATCGATGTGATCATATTTTGAATTATTCGAGACGGAACGCAAAATGTGTGTATCAAAAAAAAAATTGGTAAAAAAAATCTTTTTTGCGAATCTATGTATTATGTTTTTTTTGAGTTCGTAGTTACCGACGGTAATTATTTATAATTTGTTGGCAATTCTAGACGTGCCCCAAGTAAGTGAAGAAAATAAGCAAACGTTTTAATTATTTTCATATGTTGCGTTTTGGGGGACACCATGATTTATTTCAAAAAATAAACTTATTAAATATTAATAAATAATATATTATCTTTTTTAACCATTTATTATTATTTACAAAAATAATTAAATCTATTTGATGAAAATTCTATTAAAAGCAGATTTAAACAAAAATCTACTAAATTATACGGTAACCGATAAAAATAATTTAAAATGTAATTAATGTTATATAACCGTAATATTTTTAATCGCGATTTCCTACGCCAAAAGTTATAAATTACCCCCGCCGCTGTAACGTATGTATCGTAGCGCGAGGATAGAAAAGAATTACGCCGAGATAAACAGCAAAATAGGCAATCAATTACCGCGTAAATAATCCTTCCTGTCCCGACACTTAAAATATGGTCTCGCGCAGCGCATTTGTTGACATACACACGAGCACGCTGGTCCCCCCCTGCGACGATACCACCGCCGCTATGCACGCCCCGAACACTGCATCAACATTATGCAGCGGCAGCCGGCAACCGGCAACCTTCGGTTGTATGAACTGGTGTATATTGATCCCGTGGGATTTGCCATTCAATGTTAATGATGTCCCGATTTAAGTGGCGCTTGTGCGTAAAGTCACCCCCTACGTGAAGCCGACGCTCGTAGTGTGAGAAGAGTGCCGCGGAGGGTGTCCAAACGCGATGATTATTCAATATCTGATGCTTTATTGGAAAGGTGGTAGCGAAGGCATCAGGCTGCGAAGTTGATAATTTTTATGTGTAAATTTCATTTAATTTTTCGACATAGTCTCCTTTGGAGTCGATGCTTCGTGCAGCATTTCTCTTTTTTGCGTACCAATCTAAAAAGTACGATTTCTCCCATCGTTCGAAATATTTGTAGTTTTCAAGAATTTTCATCCAACAGTACAAGACATTCTTCAAGATGATATTACATATTATTAAAGATAACGGAGGTCATCTTCAATGCATGAAATTGTACATGAAGAGCTAATTCTCAATAATACGCCTGCTCGGTATAGAGGGCGCTGTCGATCGGAAGGATATTGGCGCTAGACGAGGACGACCAGCTCTGCTACGGTACAGCAACTATCTACGTGCGCGTGTGTTTGTGCGGAGCGAACGAACGAAATCCGGGAGTCCGGAGCGAATCCGGTAGCACCGTAGGTACGTATGTATTATACATGCACGACCCGTACTCGCTCACTTGTATATGTATATGTGAGCCTGTGCGGAAAGCGCTCGCTTCGGGTGAAATTGGCCGCTCCGGGGAGGAAGTGTGTCCCGGAGACAGCGGTATCCGCCGGCGGCCCGCTTCCGACTACTCTCTGCCGCTTGGACCCGACCACCCCGCTCCTACCCTGCGATCCAACCCACTATGGTGGTGCACTTCACGCGAAATTTGTATTTATTTTATTCGTAAAGTGACACGTTCTGTTGTGTCGTAATAATATGTTGTCATGTTGTAAATTTGACAAAATTTAACTAATCGTAAGTTAAAAGATAATAAAAGAATAAGAAATAAAATTTTTGCACTGCCACACTTCAAATCACTTTTAAAATTAAGCCACTTCGCCAAATACTTCTTCACTCACGCTAAACAAGCAGATCTTGTTGTCTTCTTTTCGCTCGTTTGATTACTATGTTTCATGTAAATCTCCGAATCCGCTGAATGCTCAAAAACGCAAACAAATAGAATTTGAGAATGAGTAAATAGAGAATCAAACACGTGGGCGCTAGTCAAGTTTTCCACTGTCTTGTTAATCAAAAACTTGGCTACTGCTTGAAAACGGTCGCATTCGTATATCGTTGGAATTCATTAATCGTTAAGTCTTTTCGTGCAGATCTTGAACCTTCGGGCTACTTCGTGCGCACTGATTAATAATAACGACGTTCGATTTATCCCGGATTCATCGAGTCTCTAAAACGGCGTTGCTTTGTTATTGGTTGCGTGACAGATGCTGAAGTAACGAAACCCGATCTGTTGAAAGTAAACGTTTTTCGGGTTCGAACCGTGTCATGTCGTTAAAAAAAAAAATAATTAAAAATAGAAAAATAGGAGAAAGACCAGCATGGTTCACATGCTGAGTTACCGTGATCAACTGCTTCCCGTTCAGTTAGTTTCGCCTCTGGCGTGGTTTACACGTTGAGCTACCGTGCTAACTAGTCTTCTCCTGAAGAAGCACCATACGATTGTGGGCGAAACGTCGAGTTTATTTTTATTTTTAACGACATGACACGGTTCGAACCCGAAAAACGTTTGATTTCAACAGACTCAGGCCGTGGAAGCCTACGTTTTTATTCGAAACCCGATCTTTTGCGTAGTAAACGTTCTTCGAGCAACAGAACATTTTGCCTGCAACAGAACAGATTAATTTTCTTGTAACAATTTAGAATCGAAGATGCGGCGGATCCTCCTTTTCCTTTGTTTCTGACATTAAGTTCTTTTCTTTCAGCGTAATAAATTCTTTGTAAGACTGGAGTGTGTGAGCGGCAGACCTTTACGTAGACATTCTTCCGCTATGTAATGAGGGCAGAATATTCTTTTTATCATTTCAGTATCAAACGGTGAATAATGATCATTAGAACGATATACTTTTAAAGCATTCTTCAACTCTGCTTAACACGCGACGGCGTTGAAGCAACACCGTAAAATGTTGAACTTCGTCGATTCTAACTACTTGTGCAAATGAACGTGAAGGAACAATTAGAGCGTGACTCATGAACGAACCCATTCTCGTGACTCGAATAAACACGAGTCTGTCTAGTTTAATTATAAAAAATAAAATGCTAAGCGCAGCTCGTTTCTGAAGGCTTTATTTGAACCGATCGAATCTTCAAAATCATCATATATTTTCCATCCGATGTTTGCTATATTTCCATTTTTTTTTTGCAATGTTATAATACACACATCTTTTTCTTTCGGTAAATTAACCAATTCACGGTTTATTTTAAGCAGACCATTCAGTTTCACTTCTAGGTGATTAATTACTGATTGTACCTCGTTGGGTGGTCGCCATTTTAAAATCGTCCACGTATAATCACATTGCTACTTTAATTTACAACACTCCCAATTTCCTGATCTCACAGCTCGAAGACGAAGCAAAACAATTCCGTTTTACGAACCGATATGTTTGATGAATGAAATATCTTCTGAATAAAATGCAAAAATTAGATTCTATCATTATTGTCTCTATTTATTCTCTAAAAAGATTCTCATTTGATAGCAAAGCATGAAACTCGGAAAACAATTGTTCAACAACCTCTAATTTGTAAACGATATTTTGAACAACGTGAACGATAACTACAAATAAGCAGATAAGTGATTACATAGAAAAGAATGGAATATTTGATGGCACGCCAGTGACGGCGGCAATCGATGTGGCTGGCCGGTCGTCATGGCGACGTTTCCGGTACCGCAGCGCCCTCGGCGGTGTTCGCCGGCATTACGGAGAACGCCGCCAACTTGCTTTCGACTTTCGGTTGTTTCTGGCTGCTGTTGACGGTTACCTTTATCTTGGAATTGGTAAACTTTGCTAAACAATGTAATCGGCGAGAAATTGGGCCGAAGTGGCTTTAGCGCGAAGATGTTAAAGAGAGCAGATTGAAGTGAGGAGGATCGAAATAATTAATTGGATGGAGAACGCTTTCGAGAACAAGGATCGTACGATCTTGTTGAAATGCGACTTCCTATTTTTGAAGTAGAGGCCGCACTACTTTAATTATTTGTAGAACAAAATATTTGTTAACGTTCGGTAATGCCTTAAATTAGCTGAATTTGACCCTCTTCCGCGTTGATTCGAGGTTCGTGGGCTTTTAAAGTTGTGATTGACATTGCTTCATCCGTTTATTACAAACTTGTAAAAAGCGTGGAGTAGTAAATACGCACCGTAAATCTTCAAAACAATTTCTTTTCCCGGTAAAGCGATGGTTTATTGTGTACGTAAAATGCGGGCATATCTAAGTCTACAGCACCTTCTATAAACCGAATACGAGTCCGTTCTTACATCAGGGAGAGTAACTATACTCATGAACGTTCTCTTAAATTGTCTCGAAGAAATCCACTTGAACGAATCAAGTAAAGGTGCTTTGCAAGGTAAACAACAAAATCCACATTTATCGAAAAGAATTTGGAGCCCATCGGAATCATCCTATCCACTAACCTTGCACATTTCATGCAATCGCACGTTAAGGAAACGTTTTCCCACAATGATGAATGCAATTTGTTGGAAGCTTGCTTGGTGTGTCGAAAATGTTCTGTAAGGGCAAAAGAATATTACGAGCAGTTAGCTCACTTAGTGCTCAAGCGGATCATCGATATTTCTGGAAACTTTACCGAATATTTAAATGTTTTTGCTAAGAAACGGCTTAAGGGCAGTGGAAATAGCAGTAATTAGTTGTTTTGAAGCTCATTTCGAAAACTTTATAAGAGACGTTGTTCCTTACAAGTACAGACCTGCCCAAGCATTACTACCGGAAGATCCCGAAAAAAGATTATTTTTTTCTTTTTCTATTGGTAAATCGACTATCGTCAACAGAATGCCAATAATTGCCGAATTATTCTACGGAGTGACGAGGCAAGCTTTCTAAGTGTGGAATGTTTAACAAAGGAGACCAGCGCTACTGTTCAAGACATAATTCTCTTCAAGCGAATTCTAGAGCTTCTTGTTTAGTGTAGCACCATTTTATTCAGAATTATTCCACCTATTACTATCTATGAAGGTTCCCCCACTGGCGAAAGATACTTGGATTTTAGTAAAAAATTTTGGACAATTTCTTAGTTGAAATAAATCTTGTAAGCAAGACAAAGTATAATTGTTCAAGAGAATAATCTATTTAACGACAGATGGATTGGAACTAGTGGACTGATTTTCATAGCCGACAGGATCACCTGGCCCGTTTGACCCCGCGCAATTTTTTCTTGTATGGTTACCTAAAAAAAACGTTGTTTTGCGATTCCAATACAAATTATTCAATTGTTTCTCCCATTCCGTTGTAATTGGCGGAAAAATGTTACTTCAATATTCGTGTGTGCTATCTCACCTTTCGAAAATCGAGCGACACCCCAAAAAGAGCGTACGCAACTACGAAAACATGCCTCCTACACGCACAGAGAAAGATATCATCCACACCCAATTAAACCTACAACACCCGAGCAATAAAAAAGAACCAAAACAGACGCACACGGATCCAGCCAACCCGTTACGGTTCTCACGTTATTTCCACACACTCACACCACCCTCCTCGATTTTTTCCACGTGCCACGCTGTGCGTCTCGTCTCCGTTACCTATGCCCGTGTCCTACATGGTGCGCATTACGCTTACGGGAGCACGACAAACATCAGCGGCACGCACGAAACCGAATCGGATCCAAACGGAACGATCCATGGGTGGCGAGAGTACGTCGATTGTCATCCCGGATGAGTGTGCATTGTTCCGGCGACAAAAGAAGTGAACATCGGGACGCGTGTCGTCTCGTTTTTACAATTTGCGACGGGAGAGATCCGTTTCGACTGTGTAAACACTAAACGCTCACCTATTGTCGCCGTTTTCTATTGCGTAACGCACAAATCAAATTGGCGTCTTCATGTAAATTGGCCATTACGGGTTTTACGATCGCTCGTTACCGTGAAAGTGAGCGCTGGAAGCGCTTATTGTTGTACGGCGTCATCTTCCTAAATAAAACGTAATCACCACTGTTAAATATGTGATTCTGTGTATCTTTCGCATCCGCGAGTTAGTTGGACTCAATAATAATGCGGCAAACGTCGTCTATCTTATGCAGTGCCTTCTTAGGCTCGCTCGTGGTGCTAACGGCTCATGACACAAGCTATCCCATATCTTAGAACTGAACCACTCGATGTTATACCATCCTGCTTCTGTATTTCGCAAGCTGCGAGAGACCCACTCGTCTTTCTTCTCTGAAACGTCTCGGACACCATGAACACCACGAGAAACTCCTGAAGTATAAAATATAATACATACAAGGAAGGATGGGAGGGATACGGATGGATGCGGAGACGCGTCTGTGCCTTGTCCCGCGTAAGGTCTTCGGACACACTTGTTCAGCTCGCCGGGCTTGGATACTGGGATAAGGTAGACGTAGGGAGAAGGAAGAAGAATAATGCCTTTATTTTTCTAGCGGTCGGCACACCGGTTTGTGCATTACTACAAAAGTGTCTCACGTATGTAGTCAACGTTGAATACAAATAAGCATTAAATTTCACACCAATAATTATTACCTCAAAACAGATGAACAAACAACGTATTTAATCGTAATTGGTTACCATTTGGAACACTGGCGATTTGGTTGGTTAAGATATTTCTTTGTCCTTATACGTTACCAGAAAATCTAGTATGACGTGCTCGTACTCCAAAATCCATATAAACCACCAATGTTGGCGAGTCTATTTTACTGGACAGTTAATCTAACGCTGTTACTACTACGACCATCCTTCGGTGAACTAAGATGACGAGACTAAACGCTAGCGACTTTATAGCCAAGATATATACGCTTGGGGAACCTTTTTGGATACTCCAATTTGGTGTGTACGAAGGGATAGTACAAAGTCTTTATGGTGGAGATATTACGAATAGCACGAAGACTTCTTACTAGGAAACCCGATGATTTGGAGCCAGATAGACACGCGTGCTAGATATGTGATTAGAGAAGTTCACTCTTGAATAGTCTGCAACTTAGCACAATCGGTTTGTATTTTAATAACAATTTTCAGGTCACTGCAATTTATCAAACAGATCACCAGATTAACGTGTGGATAAGATAAGGCAGACTGAAAGTTCTTGGGGTTCAGCCGTGTTTCAACAATAAGCAATATTATCGCCGAAAGACGAAGTCGACTATTCACGGTCGGGTCAAATAAGTTCCCGTTAAAAACCGTATTTTTCAGGCGTGAAAAAACTAAAGTAATCTAAAATAGATTTGGAAAACGCCCCACGTCTAGTTCTCGTGGTGAAGTTACCTTTAATTTAATTTTATGTCCAGTTGCGTTTATGTGTTGTGCTACACTTGACGATTCTATCCTTCCGTAACTGTGGCACATAATGTGCTCATTACGTTGTCACGTCTTGTCGTGCAATTTTATAAGTTCCTGATCTTTCCTCCACGTCCGGTTTATAAGCCGGATTGTCCGAAAGATCTTTGAGTGTATTTCTCGAACTGAAACATACGTTTATATCTTAATCCGTAAAAAATGACCTTCTGTGGATGGGGAATTTCAAAAACTTCTTATCGCGGATTTCTACCGGCATTAAGAGCGTGGAATTTGTTAGCAATGCGATCGACATCTATAGAAGATGTAACCATTATAAGTAGCTAAATTTTTTATGTACCTACTTATACTCAAAAAGAAAATTACGAAACTGTTTTTGTAACCGGAATTTCGGATACCATTCAACAAAACTTTGGTCCCGGCTCCTTATTTATAGATAATGCGATAAGAGTGCGTTGACCAACTGACAAAAGGATCCAACACCCGATCGCGGATAACTAAGCGAAGAATGTCTTCGAATTTGTGGCTGAAGCAAAAATCGAGAGACGTCAAGTGTTAACAATAAGCAACAAAATCTTCAACTCGTTTTTTCAAACAGCGAGCATTCTCCTCCTCCCGTAATTTTAGCACAAAAAGTTTTGTCCTTTTGATTTTGATTAAATTTGATTTTGTTAGCTTCAAATCATGTAAGCAAATCGTTTTCTCTGCTTTGCAGGAATTCCAGCAATGAATCAAAGAGTGCATAAGATCTATCCAAACGTGCACCTTTAGAAAACCAACGAGCTTCTGAGTTGAGCAGTGAACGATTATAATTCTCATCATTTTCCAAACAAAGTTGATTAAATTATCTCGCATTTAAGTCAAATGACAAAATCTAGTGAGCAATGTTGACATCCATTAAGATTTTTAGCAACTGAGTGTTACCAGTGATTGTAAATGTTATCAATACATTCGGTCTGGCTTGTTTTAAGTATGTCTGAAAGCCGACGGAGCACCATCAGTAGCAACAAAGAGGATATAGTTTCCCCTTTCATCAATTTATAAACATTTGGCAAAAAATTCTGAAAAATTCCTTTTTCTTTTACAAATCTCACATAAGCTGGAAGTGAAGCTTTGTGTTCGGGCGAAGAATTAATTAATAATAAGAAAGAGTGGCAATTATTTCATTTTTTGAATTAATTTTAATTTTTCGCAAACCTCCTCAACGATCACAAGGAGCCCCAGAGGTCCGTAAGAACCCCTAAACAATGGATAGTTCTTTTCTTACCTACCTTTTTATCCTTGTATCCTTCCTTGCAATTCCTCTCCTAAATACTGCATAGATTTTCCCATGCATGTATGCATAATAAAATAGACAGACAAGACTAACAATATCGCGTATACTCCCACCTACGCCACCCTCGCTGGCAACCCCCCAGCGAAACGCTTTTGTACCGTCGATCGAGGGGTGTATTCTCCGCGTGACGTACTCTAGTCTCCCGACAAAAGCCCGCGCCGTTATTGGCGAACGCCATCGTTCAACTCCACCCCCCGGACTCGGGAATACGCGGGGGGTGAGTACGCCAGGACGAAAAAGTTTCGGGCGTTCGTCACAAACGTGGCACACGTCGATGCGCCGTGATAGATGGTGGTAATCTGAAATCCTGAAAGCTTCAGTTTTTCCCTTTTCCATAGGCAACGCATTCGACCCCATCTATCAAAACGGTCTGGGTTCTCGAGGAAAACAGCTACCTGCTCGAAGTCGAGATCTACGTGGCGGTGAAGTGATTTCCAAGGATATTTTTCTCCACGATCGGTTCTCTTATTCGTTTTAGAGGGGTGTGCGTGAAAGTGAGGTTATGTAATTTTCATAATTCAAGGAAAGAATTCATGCGATTTTCTAATTCGAACGTTGCAATCGTGTTAAAGTGTTAAATTGAGATGTAAACGCTGCCGAATAAAAGAGCGAAGAAATAACGGAACAAACATGTTGGATATCAAACCGTCGCCTGATTACCTCAGCAGGAGCTCCACTTTCGGCAATTTCTCCATGCTTTTCGCCGGTATATACTAGTAAACGTTCACAATTAAGATTAATATCAGATAATCTAGTCTCATTAGGGCGTTAAGAAAGAAAAAAGATTACCGAAGTTGAAATGATTTCTTAGAATCAACAAAAATGTTAAGTCGCTTATCCTTCTTTCCAGATACGTCTTACAAAAGCTCATGGAGTTCACATGCAAGTTCTCAAGCACAAGGTAAGTTACATTGATTAAGTTCTCTCTATGATTAACTTGTAGGTCATTTCATTTGATAACTTTTGTGTAAGAACTATTTTTTTTTAACTTAGTGCTTTTTACCAAGCCTCACAGAGCAGCAATAGAAAAATCGATTGAATTACGTGCGGAATAAAGTTATATGTCTCCCCTGTTGCATGATTTTCAAAGATATTGAAGACCATTTCATAGAAACCTTTAATTTATTTCGCTTTCGCAAGTAGGCGTAATAATATCCACTGTGCGCTTTCAAATAAATCAAATAATCGCGATGGTCTATACGGTATTATCTTACGTTCTAGCTTCCTATCGGTAAAACCAGTATGGTCTTTAGTGATATGTGCACAGCGACTTCAATATTACGAGCCAGTCGTGTGATATTTTTTATTTGGATTAATGTGATCGTTGATGACCAGGGCAAACCAAAAGATATGTTCTTATGGAAGAGTTTTTGGCTTTTGTAAATTTCCATGGCTTCCTAACAATTTAACTGGACGTTGCTGTTTACGTTCTTAACTAAAACATAAGATACACAAGCCAGGAAAGAGTATGAGTATAAGATCCATCGTTTCCAAGATTAACTTACTTATTTGCTTTCTAGATGAACAAATTGAACAAATTACCAGTAGAGATTGCTGATTTTTGAGTTAAAAACTCGTACGCGTTTATTGAAAAAAGTAAAACTTACTGAGAACAAGAAAGTTTTAATTTCTTTTGATATAAGTTCCCTGTTTCTTGGCGTTCCGGTCAATTTAACCGTGAAATATTTAGATGAGCTTTTGTTTGATATCCAGATGGATAGTGAAGAGTTAATTAGCTTAATTTCTTTGATCAGACTCTGTACGAGACAAATTTTTTCCACATCAACAACACATATTATCAACAAACTTGAAGGAACAGCAATGGGTAACAACTTATCTCATTTTATGGCTAACCCCTTTATGGGTAAATTCGAAACCAAACTTTAAAACTTCGACACCAGCAAATGTTCAATGGCCGATTTCTTGGAACAACTAAATTCTAAATTTCTGTCTAATAAATTTACGCACGAATAGGAAAAAGACAATGGGATTCCTTTCCTTGATATGATAACAATAAGAAATAGAAATAAGTTAGAAATAGACCTACTAGTAACATCCCACAAGATTCCAATCATCCATGGGAACACAACACTTTCGCCTATTAACTTGTTGCTGCATCATTTGTTTAATTTTCCGTTAACCAAAGACCGGTACCGAAACGAATTCGAAAATTCGAAAAGATCATCGAAATTACCAGCTTTAATGGATTTTCTGGAGAGGTAGATTATAATACTATAAAGAAACATAAGAGTAGGATAAAAAATTGAAATATAACCACTTTAGAAGGTAATAACGATAGTAATAAAAAATTTATTAAACTTAAAAGGTCTTAAAAAAATCTCTTCTAAAAATTGTTTATTCTTCAAATAGCAATCTTAAAAACCCTTTAGAAAACCCGAAGGACCAAGTAGATAACACGGAAAAATAAGCAATTTATAAAATATCATGTAAAGATTATGATCAAGTATATGTGTATATTGGGCAAACAAAAAGATCAATCACAATTAGGTACAAGGAACGCCTGGCTCATCTTGAATTCAGCAGATTTAACAAATCCAGTGGTACCCTGCATACGCTTGAAAACAAACATACTATTGACAATGTAGGTTTAATTAAGAACGTAAACAGCAACGTGCAGTTAAATTCTTAGGAAGACATGGAAATTTACAAAAACAAAAACATTTTAGTGAACTCAGTTCTGAGACGGTCCTGAACGGTCCTGAAACTCAGAACTGAGTTTCAGGACCGTTAAGTTGCAACCTTTTTCCTTTGTTAACTGTAGCGTGACCGTGGTTAGTCAATCGTAACGATATTTTGTATGAATAAATTAGTTCTTGGCTTAGTTGTTTAGTTCAGTATTCCTACTGAAGATGATAGCTTAGATATCGAAACGTGCGCACAGTTTCAGTGAAGTGGTATCAGAATATAAATACAGTATTGATGTTTTTTAACGTATTTACTCTGTAAAGTTAACGTATTTACCGCTACATAGTATCTAGTAGTAAACTACTATAAATCCGAAAAGGCCTTATCGCTCAAGTGTGCGTCAATACATCTCGTTGTATTCGACGGCAGACAAAGCTCGAAATTCGTTTTCGGTTAGGGAACTTCCACTGGTGTAAGTGCTACATCTATCTTATGATCTTTGAAATGTGTGACCAACATTTACGGCTAATATCTTTTCTAAATTATCTGCGGGATTTTTCGTGAATATATTTTTCAAGGAAGGCTTTCGAATTGGCGTTCTGAAATGTTAATAGGGGAACGTTAGCGGCCAGGAATGTCTCGCGGAAATCTAAATTAAAGCTGTTCGGTTTTTGGTTGAATTTGGTTCTTCCAAATTCGATGATTGTATATCCATTGATTGACATACCGAAGTAACTTTAATTTCTGCTTGCACGACAGATGTATACCACAGGTTTCACAAAATAGATCAGATTCGTTGACGATGGTAAAACATTCTCCATTACTCCGGAATTCATCCGTTCACCTTTGAACGATTTTGGAATTTGGAACCAGAAGCCGTTTTGAAGCTTTTATCAACAACTACAAACGAGCTAAAGTAAAAAATTCAATAGCCTTCTAACGTGAAGGTAGCTCTGGAGATAAAACGATGATAATAAGAAAAATATAATATCTAAACCAACTAAACTAAACAGGGAAACCCAAAATACCTACTATCTACCGAAAAATATAAACTGAATTAAACGAAGCACCTCAAAACTTTTACAAACCAAAAAGAAAAAGGTTATGAAACAACAATATTTTGAGATCAAAGGACATACCAACTTATTGACAGACACTTCTAAAATTAATTCTACTTAAGGTATCCGACACCACACACACGTTTACTTCGCTGTACAGGCACAACTAAACATGGTAGACGAGGACTTCACCATTATTATACATACATACAGCGCTCAAAACAATTAGTGGATATTTGGAAAAATGGCAATAAAATAAATGAATAATGAATGCAGCTTCTCGCAAATACTTTTATATATAACTACAACGTTTTTAAAAAAAGAAACCGAACGCATTGACATGTTTGAACTTGTTTGTGTAGATTATAAAGTTGCCAATAAAGATTTGATATTTCATCGGCATTGATCGAAACAAGACATCAAGAAATTCTTGTGGAAGATTATTCCATTCCCTCATCACAGCATTTTGCAGTTCCCGAATTGTACGCGGTGGCATATTTCTTGCTACAATACGTCTTCCTAAAGCATCCCAAGCATGTTCCATCAGGAGAATCCGCTGGTCAGTCCGTTCTATTGATTCCCAATTGTTCAATCCAGTTGTTCACGTTGTTTGCCCGATGTGGACGAGCATTGTCATCCATTAAAATGAATCTTTCAACCATAGCGCCAGCGTAAGGAAGAACAATGGCTCTCAAAATTTCATACTACCGAATACTGTCAAGTATCGATCATCTGTTGGTGTTGAAGAACGTCCAGCATCTAGGACGTTCTCGCGCTCGTATTGTCTGGACATCTCCAATTTCTAAAAACCGATCCCACAAACGCGAAGCCACACTTTGGCTAACTGCAAGAACATCAGCAACAGCTCTTCGCTCTCTTCGTCTACCTTCCAATTGACCTATCGCCCTCCAAGCCTGCGCATGAGTCAAATCGCGTTGCCTTTCCATTACTATCCGTAATTACAGTTAAAAATTTGCTATGATACGGAAAATGGTAAAATTTAACAATGGTCGAGATCGTTCGGATACGCGCCTGTTCACCCGCAAGCTGTGGCGGTTTACGTAGGCGCTGCACTGAAGCGCTTTACAAACTCAAACTTGTCCGACTTGTTTAGAAACATTATAGTTGCAATAAATATATTGTTGCAATATTTATTTTATTATTTTTCTAAATGTCTTGTAATTGTCTTGAGCAGTGTATAAAGCTAGCTTGTTTAATTAAAATTTAACGTGTTCCAGATTCGGAGCGTGTCGCGGTTAATTGAAAAGTCATTGTTTCGCCCATCATCGACACTATATGGTGCTTCCTCAGGAGAGCGCAGCTGTTCTTCACCGCTAGCATGGTTCACGTGCTGAGCTACCGTGATCAACGGCTTCCCGCACAACTAGTTTCCCCTCTGGCGTGGTTTACACGTTGAGTTGCCGCGTTAACTGTAGCCTGCTACGTTTTCCTCTCTTGAAGAAGCTCCGTATTCTGAGTTTTCGTTTAATCGCGGCACGGTCGGAACCCGGAACGCTCTGACCGTGCAAGCGTACGTTATTATTTCCAACAGGTTCAAAATCAAAGCTCAAAAATTAGAAAACTTTCAAATCGTACTAAGTATGTATAACAGAAATAACAAGAATTTATGGAGTAGACGCAGATTGCTTCAATAAAATAATAATAAATTAAAAAAAAACTAGTGGCCCATGAGGGGATCGAACCCGCGACCTTCGCGTTATTAGCACGACGCTCTAACCAACTGAGCTAATGGGCCTTGATTGCAATCCTTTTCAAGATCTAGTAATGACTTCATTTTCGACCAATTTATGAAATATTAATTTATTAACTTATTAATTTAAAATAAATAGGGCTACTGTTAGTGAACACATTTTAAGTCGATTGCTTAACGTATTTGTATACTGTACAAATACATTCTAATGCTGTTATTATTATTATTATTATTAGACAAAAGAATAATTTCGAACGGTGTACGTTTAATTCTTCCAACATTAAGGCATCTTGTGTTTGTCCAAAATATTGAAAGGCGTAATTGATGGCTTTTTGAAGATATAGCTTGCATTTTTTCAAAGTGCTGAGACGGCTTTGCGAAATGCTGTTGTTGCGTTTAGTAAGGGGTTCTTGAGTGGTAACAATAAAAATAAAAGCTAATCAAACCGATTTATTTCATTGCATATATTTATTTCTTGCACTTCTAACTGCCAATTATACAACAGACTAATTTTCAACAGACTAACTTACTGTTGCAAATGAAAGTTGAAATGTTCAATCAACCAATGATTTTTTTTGAAGACAACCCTGTCAATTTGACAAGGAAAACATTAATATCGGCACGAAAATCTCCGAAGCGTGAAAAATCGCAAAGATATCACTTCCAATCGGATCTTCATCGTCATCCAGACGTTGCGTCAAGTACACGTGTCCAACTATAACGCAAATAATCTCGCACAGAAACGGCGGCACCCTTCACATAACGCAATCACTCCGTTTGTCTACTCCCGTTCCACTACCCCGAAGCAGTTTAGTTTACTATCCAAACTTAATAACAGCGCGATGACGGAGAGAGGTCGTAGTCAAAGCAGTCAAAAGCAGCGCGTTGATTGTGACGCCTTCACGCGCTGTTACCCGGCTTCAGAGGCTCACCAGAAACGGCGGAGCTAAAATTGTGCCCCGCGGCCGTTATTCTCGAATGTTCGCGTTTGCGTCAACTTCGTGGCGGTTGGCTGTTGGCGGCGATCCGAATGGATGCTCCAGGGTGTCGGATAAAAAAAGTTTGCCTCGGTTCCGCCGCTAATACGAACGTACCATCATGTTCAAGCAAAATGCGACGTTGAAAGCGAGCCTAGTAACTTTTATCGGTCTTATCCTTCCTTTAGAAGTATCAGCAGGCTTCGTGGTAACCTTTTACGCTCTGTTTAATTAAATGCCTTATGTTTAACTTAAAATTTCCTTTCTCTTTGCAACTCGATGAGAGAGAGAGGACCATAAGAAGCAATACATCAATTTCAACATTGGACTGACTACAAGCATTGAATATGTTGAAATTCTTTTCGTGAGTGAAATATAGAAAAAAGCGTAATCACTTGTAACTTTCAATAATGTATAGATATAAGCGCATAGGACCTGTCAACTCGTTACCTTGTATATAACGCCCCCTAGAGCTTGAGCTTATCAAACGACGTTCTCTTTTTCATCCCACCGCAAGTCATATCTCAGTCACGTGGCTGTTATAATCCTCCCATCCACGAGTTATCTTAATGAAATGATTGACAGAACCATTCTGCGCCAACTTTAAATCTAAAATAACCAGAGAACAAAGGTTTCCGCAGCTGAAGATTGGAAATCAAAGTCGCGAAACGAACAGATAAAAGCTGGAAAATAACGACAGCATTTTGAATTGATACTCGCGTATTGTACGTTGGCAAGGGTATGGGGTGTTTATGGGAAAAAGAGGAGCGGCAAGGAAGAAGTAGTTTTAATGGAATTTCCCTGTTATCTCGGTCCAGCCATAATCGATGTATACGTGCCGAAATATAAAGCGAGGAAGGACCTCTTTATCTACACGCTTTTCCTTTCGTCTTGCTGTTCCTTCCTCTTTCTTCCGTCCTTCTCTATCCCGTGGTATATCTCTCTTTCTCTCAATTCGAATATATTCTGGATTCCTCCCCAGAAACGGAACAGGACTCCGTTCGGCCGTTCTCGGGTGACTTTCGCTCCATTATCGCTAATTCTTTTCGAACTGATTGGGTTGCCGGAACAGGAAAGAGTCCTTCCTTCCCGGACTCCCGGAGCGAATGTCCTTTTCCGATCCGGCGTACCGGCTGTCGTTCGCCGTGCTTTATCGGGCGCCCCCTGTCGGACCGTCATCGACCTCCCTCGTCTCCATAGGCTCGGGAGAGAGCGTGCTAAAAACCGAGATGCCATCTAGCGGGAGAGCGGACGGACGATACAAATTGGCTGGTATTGAATTTTCTTTCCGTGCTTTTTTTCTTTTATTATTTTGATTGTTTTCTTATGTTTTTTTTTCGCTTCACGTTTTCTTTATTAATTATGTTTATTGGTGCCTTTTTAATTGTATGATTGTTCTGTTTTGTTCACATTGATTTTGGATTTTAGGAAATTAAAGTGAAAATAAGGGAGAATAGAAAAATGCGAAAATAAATTTCACGATATTCTTTTGTTTACTTTTGTTTAATCTCTTAATGGCCTGAACTGATTCTGTGCTTCGTTGCTGTTTCTTCGTCTTCTTCTGGGTTCTTATTATAGCTCCTCAAAGTACTTTTTCTACCTTTGAATGAGCTCCTCTACTTCTATCAGCAAACTTACATCTCTAAGGCCCCCCTTGTTGAACGATAGCAGTGTTTTTCCTGCCTTTGCCGAGCTCGTTCCTGTCCTGGAATATTTCTCAATATGAAGCCTTCTGATTATCCACCTATGTTTTAATTGTTTGGCCTATGAAGTTCACCAATGAGGTTACGACTAATCAAAAGCATGCTTGTTGCTTCTTGGGTCAGCTTATCCGCTTTATCATTTCCTTCAATTCCTTGGAGATTCACCGCAACGTAACGTGATTATTGAATCCCAACTGGTTGATACATTCGTGTATCAACCCAGATTCGTATGTATAGACCCTAACAGCCCATGTGGCTGCATATATTCGCCAAAATTGCAAAACAATGCACTGTTTCACTGCTTCGACAAATAACTTTGCTTCAAAGAGCTTCCTTCGAAAAGATCCCGGCCGATTTGATATTCCAAACGCTCAAACAGCGCTTCGTCTATTGCATCTACCGACACGCAATTCGATTGTTATTCAGGACGGCAAAACGGAATTTAGTGAGCCGTGATCGTTAACACCAACGCGAGGTCCGGATCAAAGGTAAAAGGCCGCCGTCGGCGCCGCCTTGATTCTCCTATCCACTTTTCCATAACCGAACATTACGCAAGTAGATAATTTTGCATGTGCGTCTTTCGCGCCCCTATCATTTTTTTTTCAGGGTTTTGTTCGGGTATGAAGCGAGAGGGTAATCGGGCGTGGAGTTATTTAAGGTAATCTTCTTTGTATCGACGTTCCTGAGAGAGACAAAATAACGAGATGTGGAAATTGTGTTCAAGAAATTTCAGAGATTATAAAAACACTAAATTTAGTAATATTCTACATTAGTATTACAAGGCGTCAATTGCTAAGGCTTTCGCGGCTAGTCAAGCAACCAGTTTCTACTTCTTTGTCCAAATTCAACCATTACCCATCTAGTGATTGTTTCAGATCTTTCAAACGCGGAAAAACTTCCAGATGCATAGATTTTTTTATGAATTTTGTTAAACGTTTGGGCTATGCCACGGGATACGTAATGTCTCGCTATGTTTCATAGCAAAAATTATTTCTGAAACAAAACAAATTTATTAGAATGAAATGAAACTTTATTTTATGAAACATACATTTTTTTTACTACAGCTCGCCATAAACAGGAACAATTGAAAGGTTAAATCTAAACCGACATGGGTGAAAGAGTTAAAATGGGCGAAATGCATGGAATAAGTAGAAATTGTAATGATGGCGAATGTTGTAAGAGACTTCGCAGCGTATGCAAGAAAGTAGATCTTGTACCAACTAATTGCTAAATGCGATTGTTACTGTATAACATTGTTTACGAAGAAAGCAGCTGTTTCACCTATTCGGTTACTATAATTGGTCCTTCGTAGTCAGCTTCATTCATTTCTTTGTTTACTCCGGGTTTTCATTTATTTTAGTTCAAATCATTCGAATGCTGAACCCTATTTTAAACCGTATTGATCGAAACCATGCGTTCTGAACAATCCAAGAGGTACCGCGTCAACTGACTAATTAGGGCCCTCTATAATTTTGCAAGCGGCAGCATTCTTAAGTCGCGTGGTTCACAAGCACCGAGAAATAAAAAAGTTGTTTTCAGATAAAAAATGTCTTATCATAAGGAAAACTATCGACAAAGTTACGGCTAATAACAATACATAAAGAATACACAAACACATGATTTATTACCGAAATTGTTGACTGTCAATCTGTATATAATATAATTTAAGCAATCAGAGCGACAAATACGAATATGAAAATAAACAAAAGAAATAGGTGCGATTTAGGCGCGGTCCATTGGCGGGAAACCGAGCGTGCCTCGCTGGTGGAAAATGGACGGTGACTTCTTGCCTACCCGATGATTGTGGTGATCCTGGCTCGCGACTCTCGCTTAAACCAATAGGGTGTGGTTAACGTCCTTGTTTCGTGGAACGCCTGGCGCAGCCATGTAATACCACGTAATTTTCTTGGTTCCGATACAATCTGAACATCCACATTTCGAAAATTTTAGCCACGTCCCGGTTTCTTTAATTGCCTCATAGACGTAACCATTTAACTTCACGAAAACAAAGCGATCTCTGGCCCGGTTTTTCTGCCCCATCAATGTTGGCTGTAAAAAGGCATGCTATGCTCTATCTTTGCTATGTTTCCCGCTATGACATTTGTCATTTTTGAATGTATGTCCGGATGAAAAGTGGAACCCGACTCGTCAACATTGAACATATTTCACTTCTCGTAGCTTTCCAAGCATTGTGCTTCCGGTTTTCGCAATCTTCCCCATTCACATCAACGCTTTCCCCTTTTTGTCAACATTGTACCGGGAATTTTAGAAACTCCGTTGTCTACGTAATCGGGAAAAAACATCGCTCATACCTTCCTCTTCGCTTGTAATAAGGACACCAGTACTAGCGATAGAATCGGTGTATCCAAGGCAAACGCTTAATTCCAATATTTTTTCTTTACGGCTTTGAACCATTCCAAGACGGCAGCATCTTGCGTTTGTGAATTTTGACTTCTTAATTCACTTGCTACTTTCGCATGTACCGCCATCAATATTCTTCACAACACTAAGTATGGAGGATTTATTTTTTAAATTGATATCTTCTAGATATCGTGACTGCATCGTTTCTTCTAGCCCTTGCTTCAATGCTTTTTACGATCTTAAACTGTTCCGTTAATGACAAGGCGTTTAACACACGTTTCGGAAGCACACTTGACGTCAGTCCTAGTCCAGTTAATTGGCGATACTGGTTTATATTTGCTTTAGAAACAATTCGTATTACAGGGACTGTTTACACCTTGAATAAATTGCAGTATTACGGAAGTTGTTTATTGAAAACCGCGCACATTTAGGAGAACTTCGAGCTAGAGAAGATTTTAATGGACCGCATACGCTGAGATGCTATGCAACAAATATTTGTTCGAGATACGGAAAGTTACTGTCGATATACGAAAAATACGCTAACGTCTTCCTCTGTGTACAGTTGCAAAATTAGCATATTTAGCAGTTTTGAAAAACATCAATTCAGAGTAGATACGACATCAGAAACACTTTGCACGATCCCTCGAAAACGCCATTCAGCTACATAAAAATCGCAGCAACCTCCTGCATGCGTTAGCTCGGACGTTGTGCCGTTGGGATATCTAGATACCAACGTTCTTCTTTTGTAAAGCGCCTCTCAGCGGAACAATTCCTGCGGAAAGGATTCCCTTGTCGGTTTCTACGCCGTTGCCCGCGCGAAACGCGACTCAAGTGAGCCGTGCAAACAGAAGCTAGTCGAGCGAAATCGAACGCAGAAGCCTTGCGACGCTAGCTCGATTGAACCGACCAAATTCCTTCTTTTCTAATCTCTTTGTGACGATACGGCGTTATTTTGTTTTCCTCGCTTTTGTGTTATTTTGTTCTTTTTTTTTAGTTTTTTTTTTTTTGGTTTTTTCGCTCTTCAAACTACTCAACGCCATCGGTAAAGCGGGATTGTTTGACATTCATTTTTTTTTACTTTGTTTTGTAACTTATGTATTAATACTTCGAATGTTCTTGATACTGAGCAAGTCAACTGTTAGTAACTTAGCTGTTAATGTAATTGATACAGTTGAACAAGTTGACGTAATTTATACAGACTTCACTAAAGCTTGCACTGCATTCAAATTTCTTAATTGTCACCTTTGAACTTTAGCACCCCTGTCACTAACTTCGTTCTTTCTTATTCGAGTAATCGTTCGTTCTATGTCTCCTACACATCTTAGTCCTCTACTGTTTAATATCTACATCAACGATCTTTTATTATCCGCTCTGCTCTTATAAAAGAATTATAGCGACATGATATGAAATTGAAGAAAGATTTTGTTTCGACAATTTTTGTTGGCTCATCCTTATCTCGCACCAACCACGCAGCAGATTGAGATTTCGCTCATGTTACCGTAAACATTCTTTGGGTTTCCATTGTTGGACCAATCAACGTGGATGCCTTTTGCTCTTCAATTAGGGAATCCAACCGGAAACTTAATTTCTCAAAGCCAATTTTAATCATGTAGAATTTCTTGGATTGAGCTTTTTAAAATGCCAACGTTTATCTCAATTTCGCGATATGCCCCATGGTGATCTCCTTTGGTCAGTTGGCGCTTAACAGCGATGCCTTTTTGAGTGACCGCTGTCTTTGCTGCTCCTATCCTGAGATCGTATTATGGGGAAATTATCAATTGATGTTGTGTTTCATTGCCAAAAACACGAACCATTATCTTGTTATATCGCGATAAAAATAAACGTTGAAATTCACTTTGAGAAGATTTTATCACTAGAAGCGATATAATATAATATTTGATCTTTGTCTCCAGGTTATGGCAGCAACACGTTATCGGGAATGACGAAAGCGTCTTTGGACCCTCATGGCCACCTACGACAACCAGGTAAGACCATGTTAAATAAAGGAGATCTCCCGCCGGACTTAGATCCGGAATTTCTTTTCGATGTTGCGCACCTTACCTCCCCACATGCAACGAATATTGGCTTCCGTTTCTTCCTCCGTCTAAGGGCATCTTAACTCCCCTTTCGTCGAAATCTAATTCATTATCCCTTTGTGTACGTCTATTTCGCACACATTGGACGTGATTTTGTAGTAATTTTACTCCCCCAGCATGTGCAATCAACGCTTGATGCCATAAGCGACGCATAAAAGACCGCATGGACCGATCCAGTAATGTACTGTATAGGAGCATTCTATTGAACTTAATAATTGTTACGATCGATATATACAGGGTGAGGCAGCTGTATAGAATAGTTCGGATTATATACCGGGTAACATTGAATACAACGCACCATCAGATCATAAGGGGCGAAATTTCGTTGCGTGGTGAAGCTGTATGAAATTCTTCACAAATCGACGCATCTATCGAGAGAGAACATTTATTGACGTGCACGGACAAAAATGAGCTATTTCAAAAGAGAACGTTTGCTCTTGATAATGCGGTTGTCAGAACTCATCGTACTGTTGCAAAGAAAGAAGCTGTTTTGCAAATAGTTGAGCAGCTTTTTTCTGTTACTCATCTAAAGCAATCGTTAGATGCAAACTACCTTCCAGTTTTTCTTTGTTTCCGTATGTAATCAGTACAACTTGCTTGCTTTCTCTCCCACTCTAACATTTTCATTCGTTTTACTTCCTTTTTTTAAATTTTAAAATACGTAAAGGAGAACCAACAAACATTTACATTTAACGGCTGACACGGCATAAATATATTCATACATTCCTCTGTCGTGCGGATTTTTCAAATGTTTTTATTCCATTTTCGGCTGTTTGTACCCCAATTTGTATTCGGTAGAATTAACTTTGCTTTGCTTCGCGAAGACCATGATACACATGTATGCATAATATATAATGTATCCCATTCGTACGCAGACCTTTCGGTATTATTTCTCATTTTTCTTACAAAACTAAGAAGAAACTAAGAAGATATCGGTTGGTCATCGAATAAAAAGCAACTACCTAACTTGCCGATCGCCGAAGCTTCGGACAGCGGTAATAAAACAATGGCCTAGAACACGCGAACGATCGTACCGGCCCGATAACAGCCCTCGAACCGCCACCAAGACCAAGGATATCGCGGCGAAGAGGAGTTAGCGTCAGACAGCGTCGGGTCCGGTCTCTCGGCCGTTGGGCCGGGAGTTTCAATTCAGGAACGACACGCGAGATCTGACCCCGATAAGGCGGGGACGGCGTGGCGTAATCGCTTCGTCCGCGCCCTCTCTACCGGTACTTTTCCTTCTACGACGCCCTCCGCCGGCAGTTTCTCTTAGAATATACCGGAAAATTATTACTCGACTTCGCGGCACGTTTACGTATTTCTAAACGAGAGCCTCGAAAGTTAAGAGATCGATAATTTTGGAGTGGATTTTAAGGATTATCGATGTCGAGTTTGTTCGATGTTGAGTTAAGAAGTTGATTTTCTTGAGATTACGATAGCTTCAGGAACCACGATTTTTTTAGAATTTTCCAAATGCGATAATTCGCACAAAGAACGCTTATTTTAAGAATTTGCATGTTTCTTCACGTGCAACCAAATCTAACAGTTATTGATTTCTTAAGTAATGTTTATTCTTTCCTCGCTCTTTTCTTTTTCAAAAGCGTATGCGTACTCGTGCACATCCGGCGTTATCGAACAAAATGTTATACGTATATGCAACGTCGGTGACAGCAAATCGATTACCCATAATCTCGTCTTCTGTTGACGCACGAATTCGTGCATTAGGCCAAGTGGGCCTTGCACAAACATTGCTCACAAGAAATACGCATGATATAGTACGTATATTGGCAGTTATATTGTTACGTATGTACAATGCAAAGCGCTCTTTCTGAAGACGCCCGTATAGTTATAAGAAAAAAATACATTACATGACATTCGAAGCGCTGCAGTGCTCTTTTAGAGCTTCGATTTTGCCATGCTTTGTCCGTCGCTTTCTCTTACTTCGATTCGCTGTAGTAAACGTGTATTGCTGGATTTTACACTGCTTACTTCACATACGCATTTCCGTCAAATCAATTGCCACCAAGCGGGACATCCTGGTTCTTTTAGCTTAGGAAAGAGAAAATTTTCATCTTTCAATTTTGTCACGTTACGGTTAAAGCTAAAGAGTTAAGCTGTTGAGTGTAACGTCGAGATATTTCGAACGCGCCCAAACTTAAACCTTCTAGCCCGTTCGGATGCCGATACATAAAAGAGCCGTGAAAATTTGAACCTGAAAGTGATGAGAGACTTAAAAAAGGGTAATTGTTACAAGAATCACTAAAAATCTCACCCTAATAAAAATTTTCACTAAATCACTAAATTAGTTGAAAAGTCAATACAGCTAGTGAAAAATCGCCTAATTTGGCGACAATTAGGTTCTATGTTTGTATATGAACGATAGCCCGTTAACTGATGAGCTAAAACTCCTTTATCGGTGGAAAATGTATGGTCGTTCTTAAGCCGCAAAATTCCTGTAGACTTTTAGCAGTTACGAAGTTTCATATACACACTTAGGACTACTATTGCTCCTATTAAACAGCTGCAGTTGCAATTTTGTGAATCTCATTTTGCTGAAGAAGAAGCTGAAGAAAAACGAATGTGTTGGAGTAAGAATTTACGTATGCGTTACGTTACTGCAATATACAGGAAACAGGTGTTTGAATGTCTTAAAAAAAAAAAACAAAGGAAGACAAACTTATTTTATATATCTATAAACATCGTCAAAACACCTCGCAAGAACATTACCAAATCAAGTCACAAATCGAAGGCGTCAAAGCGACTCGAAACCAGACAACCATAACGATGGAAAAGAAAAGAACGAGCAAAAGAAATCGTGACATAATAGTTGTAGACATCGAACATATTGCATTAGGACGCATCTAACCATGACGAATACCAATAACGCTATATACGGTTAGGGTCTTCGACATGCAGGTCTCGGTATATTGGAATTACATAGCCCGTAACAGTAGCTAACGTTTGCCCTATCGTGTATCAAGTTACCGATGATGCGAAGTTTTCCCCGTTTCCCCAGCGCCACGCTCCATGGTGTGTGTACACGAGCTTGCCGAATACATACATATCAATCTACGTATTAATAGAAGTTCGAATAGACCCTAAAACGTCCGCTTGGGAACGGCGGAAAGTGCAAATCGTAACGCCCGGATCGAATTTCGATCGTTCCCAAAGGTGCGATTTCCTCAACCTGAACGGTTTGAATCTTTCCTGAAACGATGAAGTAAATCTGTTGACATTGTTTAAAAATGTGATTATATTAAATTCTTTATCTAATTTACCTGCGGATAAAGGGGTCCTACAGCGAAACGTTTCTTTTGTAATCGTTATCAATTGTCATCATTATTTATCACAACTATTCCTTATTGATTTTGGATATTGGAATCGACCCCTAGATTACGGCGTCTTCACACACATCACCTTTCTCAAACCGCGGTATACGAAATATAGCGTGGAAGATGAAGGGTTTACTTCCCAAGCTGCGGACAACCAAGCAACCCTTCCCTTTCCCGTGGCTCCCGGCGGGTGGCTTTGATTGACCCTGAGTGCCGTTTCACCGCCTAATTGCCCGTTCGAGGCACACATTTGATCCGCAATTAGGAACTCTATTAAGGACGGTGCCCGAACGGCGATCTCTTGTTGTTTACCGATCGCCTACTCCGGCTCCTATTCCTCTGGAACCCTT
The DNA here is from genome assembly GCA_020654165.1 of Oryctes rhinoceros. Lineage (NCBI taxonomy): Eukaryota > Metazoa > Arthropoda > Insecta > Coleoptera > Scarabaeidae > Oryctes > Oryctes rhinoceros. The sequence goes on from JAIOKQ010000119.1 coordinate 5,082,934, forward strand.
CGGGCTAATGGAGTCGACGTTCTAGCGCGAAACGATGTTTGTTGTTTGACGGGAAAACATGCCTTCCATACTCGTCGGGATGCTGAGGAAGACGGCGCTAATTTTATTTATACCGTTTGGCTTTTCTTCGAGTTACGAACAGTTTCGTCTCGTGATTGTTGCTTTTTGAAGGGCTCTAATTTAAGAAAACGTAAATATTTGTAATCTAAAAGTTCAAATGCAAACGTTGAAGGTTACAGAGACGAAGGGTCGAAAAATACGCACGCTGAACAGCAAGTTCAATTTAGGCACGGGGTGTTGTAATATTTCACCTAATTTCACCTAATTGTAAAATCGTATTGCATGTTGACACTCCCATTGTACTCCTCCTTTGTAATTCCAAAATACTCTGTATATTGCGAGCGCACGTACGTAACTTATCGTTCTGTATGTTTCAGATCCATATCAAATGTTCGGGCCAACGAGTAGCAGGCTAGCAAGCTCAGGTAATGCTCATTTCTATTATTAAAGGAGACATTTTTTTCACAGAGCGCGCCTCTTTACCGCAAAGATACTGATCCTCTTGGACGTCATTGTAGGGTGTAAGGTCTTGTATTGTATTCTTCATTCTTCAACTGCCTGCTAGTCCTTACATATTTATTTCGCCACAAACGTTACTATTATCACTAGATGGGTGACCAAGTGTTTGGTCACTGCGCTCAACCGAGACAAAAATCCAAACACTACGATAGCGCCACCTAGTATTCAAATGGTCGAATCTGGTATGTTTAAAAATATCGACGTCAATTAATTTTTTCCGTTGGAAACGACGCGCTCGAGTAGCTGCTAAATAGCTGCCACATATTAATGAGTACATGAGAACGAACGTCAGTGCTGTATGCATTGTAAGCTTGCTACATTGAAATTACGACGAAATGTATACGCTTTTCCAGTCTTAGAAGCAGACGGACACTGTTCAGACAATCCTCGTAAATCTACTTTGCTAAACGGTTAACTCACCCTAGTGTGATTACAAACAAATGGGAGTAGCTCTGTGACGAAATAAAAGTCCCTGCGCCTAATTATTTACAGCTTTCCTTCTGCGCACATTAGCAACACACTCCCGTAATCAAATAACTAATTCTCACCTTCCACACAAAAACAATTCGGCGATAAAAAAGGCACTCCCAAACCTGTATTCAATCTTCCGCGCCCTATAATTAGGCGCCTGCAAAACACACGGCTGCATAGATTACAGCCATGTAGATATAATATTTCACCGGTCAATAGGGTACTTACCCCACAAATGATTCAGACAACGTTATCCGCGTACACGTGTAGATGCACATCTAACTACGGCTAATATATGGAATATGGTAACGGTACTCCGACCATTACGACCGATCTGCACCGGGCAGTGATTATGCGGGAACGTTGTCAGTCTGGCGCGACTTCTGAAAATTACAAATTCAAATGTCATTTAACTTGTAAATTAGGCAGGAAGGAAACGGACGCATGTTGCCTGGGCGTTGGATCGTCGCCGCGCCACCGGTAAGGATCGGATCCGATTTTCCGTACACCCGTAAGTTATGGTAAGCGAACGGAGAGAGCGTGACGTAAAGCTAAAGCACATTGCTGTAGTTTCTTCTTTTTTCTTTTTGTAACAGACGTGTTCGAATTTGTTGTGATTCTTGAAAAACACGATGCAGAAGCGAATCTGAAAGAGGTGCTTGTGTCGCAAGGTAAATAAGTCGAATAATCGAAAGGCGCCAATAATAGCACGTTGGCAGCTACAAACCGTTTCTAGTTTCTAGTTTAGTCTAGTTCTAGTTTCTACGCAGGGACCCCAGAATTCCGCGTCCCCGAAATGCGCAACGATTTACCTTCTCTGCTAACAAACGATCGTTTCATATAGTCACATTCAGTTGTTTACGTTAGAATGAGATAAGTACGATAAATCGGAGTAACTTGCAATCAATCTTAAGCAATTATATGCAGCTCAAAGAAAATCTGCGCCATCTATGTAATAAGAAAAAAAAATGTGCAATAAGTGACCATTCCAAATCACCATCCACCAACTAAGTGGAGGGAAGGCCTTGGAATTCAAATAAATATATAAAAGTGAATTTTATATATTTCTAACGTATGTATGTATAGAAAATGCTGAATTCTGGCCTGCTACTAACCAGGCCAGCTTCGTTTAACCTTGTAAACAAATAGAAAATGAAATTTTTTTTATCATTTCTTTATATCGACGTAGTGACGGGCCTAGTTCTTAAAGTCCAAAGAAACGTTCATCTCTTGCGCTGGCGTTCTTATCCCGACCTGTGGCATAGCTTCCATTTCATTAGAACGACTAATCGCACGACTTGTGGCGTGAACAGGCTCCCTATGTTATTCCAAATTTCTTGGACCATACATTTTCAATCGTTCAACTATCGTAATTGAATATTCACAACCCACAGTAGATGATAAATGCTTTAAATTTCAAATATAAGAGATAGGCTCGATTTCCCAATTGATGACCGTAGTATTGCTTAACTTTAAAGGGGTCACTTTAAGATTATCACAGAAATATAGCTTGTCCAGGAATTGTCAAAAAAAATCCAAAGCTTAACATTCTCTGTGGACGTACGCATCAATTTGATAAATGTTTTTGGGATTTATTGTATTGAACGATTAACTTCGACCAGTAATGTATGTATGTTGGTGCAAAACGCGGAAATCACTAAGCCTGCAGAAACGAATTGCGCTTCACGAAATCAGCAGACACTATGAGGGACTCCGTCTTTATGCTTATTTTATCATTGCACAATAGACCAAACAAATACCTTGAAAAAAAACAAAGAAATTCAATTAGCGAATCTTAAACAAGAACAAATAAACTCTAATAATACAGGACATCCTGCTTACACGCTGGCGATTTCATCGGACGAAGAATGCGTGTACTACAGCTTTCTTTTCCACCATTTTGTTAAATTTCACCTCACACGTAGTATTTCGTAAACATACTTACTCAAAAGGAACCTACCTAAAATCAAACCTACGCCAGGTATGAAAAGCCGACCCAAACCGCCCTCTTTTCGACAATTTACACCCACAGCCTTGCAATCGCTACTCCTAATGCAAATAAAATTAACCCTGCCTCGTTTTTCCTCGCAGTTGTTTGCGTAGCGACAAAACAAACACCTAGTACAAAAAAAAAAGAATGTTGTTTCTTTCTAACGAAGAGTGTGACAAGAAATAAAAACGAAATTAATCGCCGCTAAATCAAAGTTGGCCGGTCCGACTAATGCGCGTTTAATGACGAGGAGGCACGCTCTTAATATACAGAAAAGAGGGACCTTTCGACTTTTGTTTCGCACGGTAGCGTTGCCACCCGCTTCCATAGTGTCCATCCGGTGTTGCCGCTATCTCGTTCTATTTAATGGTGACCAATCGACCTTTGCACGTGACTTAAACCCGATTTAACCCCCGCCAGAAGGACGCCTTACGTCACCGGTAATTATTGTTGTTTGATTTGATTCCGCTCCAACATGCAATTGTTTTATAAATTACCGGTCGATGGGGGGGTGGACAACGCTGGTCGAATATGCTGGCTTTCATTCACCCTCATCCCTACCGCACTCCTTGCAGGTGCGCTCCCGACCACGTTCCGTAATGAGATTTCTGCTCGCTGCCTTCGCTATTGCGAGGGCTTGTTTCTATTTTTTTCGTTTTCGTTTTTATGAGTTATTGCAGAAGACAATATTGTTATGTGGGTTAGGCACAGTAACGTAAACGTAGCGATGTTTTTTTTTTATATATATATAATTTTTATGTTGGTTGAAAGGAGTGATATTATCATGAGAGAGAACTTTCACGACACTTACTGTGTCATCAATTTGTATCAAATTTGCAAATAATAAAGCTAGCAAAATAATAAAAATTATTTCGTAAAAACAAAAATAATAAGCCAAACACCAAGCATTAAGATGGAACCAAGCTCCGTCCAAGAAGAAAGATTCATGTAATTTTCAAACCAATTAATTGCAGCATTGCACTCCCACTACCTCGGGGTGGAACCTTAACAGTTCTTTCTTTCGAGTCTGTCACCATCGTGTTTGTAACTTAATGCATCGGCTTCGCGTAATATAGCAACGCAACGAACAATTTGTTGCTATAATCCAACGGCAAATACCGTAAAATAATTAATAATTCGCACATTCATAGTTGCACAGATAACACACGTTCGAAGCTGGTCTATTCCCATTTAATTATTAATACACTGTACAAGCAGGCAAATATCAATTTCGCATTTTTGCAGGCTCCGGACAGATACAACTGTGGCAATTCCTTCTAGAGTTACTCAGTGATTCGTCCAATGCGGCCTGCATCACGTGGGAAGGTACTAACGGAGAATTCAAGCTCACGGATCCCGACGAAGTCGCCCGCAGATGGGGCGAAAGGAAGTCCAAGCCTAACATGAACTACGACAAATTATCGAGGGCACTAAGGTTGGTAAATTCCCAATATTTCGTCGGTCATATTAATTTCGAACTCGTCGGTTGATATTTTGCGTAAAAGTATGTGGCTTCTAGTTCGGTATTCTGCGTTTCCGAACGTTCTCAAATCGAACGGCTCGCGTTCGGATGGATTCGCCCAGCGTCTATCGTGTTTGAATTTCAGCAATAAGTCAAAGTACTGCATTTGTCCGATCTCTTTTCTGACATGGGGATTACCCGGAAACGTATGCTTAAACAACGACCTGATGACACAAACGTTTACAAATCAAATCATATACCTCGAACATGAAAGCAAAGAATGTTAGCGAAAATTACTGCAAGCAAGCAGACTTGAGAAGTTGGTCTTCCGTTGATTTTGGAAGAATCAAAAGCATTCATGGAAAAGTCACAATGGAAAGCTCTTGATCTGTAGATTGGAAACGATTGGACGGAAGGAACCGCTTATAAGATCTTACTTTTCTGCTCTTGCAGTACAACACAAACTTGCCTGTTCCCGACGGTACTTTCATAATTATAAAGTGGCCTTCGATAGCACCTGCGGCATATTCAAGGCACTCGTCATTCTCCTCATCTTCTTTCCTAAAAAATTCACTAAAAAATCTTGTATAAAGGTTTCTCTTAATTCTTCGTCCAAAGAGTCTAGCTGTCTCTAAATCTTCCCTCTTTTCGCTGATACTTTAAGCTGCCTTCGGAAAACGTTGACTTAACTCTTACAGTGTTATCAACAAAAAATTGGCTTTTACGGTATAAATCATATCATCAACAATCCCCGGTCTCCACTTCTGCGCCATAAAACGTTCTCCAAGCTTAACACGCGTTTTTCGCGTGACTCTCACCATACGGTAAAAACCAGTGTTAATTGATCGTCCCGAAAAAGACCGAAAACAGGGACTTAATATAGTCCATTGTTTCATTGTCTTAATATAAAAACCACTTGTGGGTTTGCCGATGGCTGGTTTTAAAATCTTAAAATTGGACAGTTGCTAAGCTGACAACCAGAGCGAAACCCTGGTCGTGTAGCAGAAAACAAATCGTGACTGTTCACTATAAGTAAGCCTGCAGAAACGAACTCTTCACGAAATTAGCAGAGACTAGATAGACTCGTGATTATTCGTCTCGTGATAATGGGTTCGTGTTGGTTTCTCCGAGAGTTGACAAAATGGGAGCCTGTCTAGTCTCGCGCGTTGATTTCGCGCAGGCTTAATTACAAGTTCTTAATTGATCGTCAACAACACGCCCCAAAACCTCCAGCAATGCAAGAAGATCGCCGATAGGCCGCAGGTAGGTAACTTTTCCATCCCTCAAGAAACGCACCACTGGCCAAAGAACACAGATACGTTGCCTTTCCCGGCGCAAATTCTACGCTTCACCACGGGCTAAAAATTAACTGAGGAATGTTAAAAAAATATTTGCATTGTTGAGACGGTTTTCTTCAAATCACCCTGTATCGTGCACAACTCAAATCCGCAGAAATTAAACGAGAGTTGATTGAAAAACGAAACGAAATAGAGGATTTCGATCTCCCAAGGGGGATATCCCGCTCCGCTTGAAGGTACGACACCGTCGCGTTAACAGCAGTCCGGTAGAGGTTCCGGTGTCCGGAGGACCGCCGCATCCTCCGGAATTCGCCGTCTCCGCTCCTCTATAGATTTCCACAATTATATCGGAGGTCCGATCCGGATGTCGGTCCCGGTTCGATCCACAGGCAATCGTGTCTCGTCGGTCGCTTTCAATGCTCCACGTACATGTCACGCGCTGGAAAATGGAACAGACGTGCGAGCACATATACATACGGATGTGCATGCACACGTACGGAACATATTACGTACAAGTAGGGGGATGCTGATAAAATTCGTAGCTGTTCATGTTGAAATACCGCATCACGTACCGCGTATGCGATACGTTCATGTATTGTATGCCTCCCGTACAGTGAAGTTTAACTTAATTAACTGTTAATTTATACGGCTAATGTAGATGGCGTATGTGCAATAGATAAAGGTTCCGTTGGCGCGTGAAATGGAGTTACGTGATTCAGTTTGTGCTTGAAACCGACAACGGATTGGAATTTGAAGAAATGATTCGTTCGCGTGCTACCGAAACTGCAGATGAAGCTGAGCCAACCTCAATTCAGCCAACTCTGATCTAGACAACGTTGAGGAAGCGTATGAAGAAGCATGGATTGGAAGATGATAATATAGGTCACGATTATAGGAGGAAGAAATGTTGTCGATCGGGCAAACAAGTGGTACGTTCGCTAGCTTCTGTACAGTCCAAATTTGGAAAAGTAGAATCTGTTCGACGTCACATACGTGGGAAAATTACTTACAAAGAGGAGGAAAGAAGAGAAAATCGCTGCCATCCACACGTGTATTTATTCTTCATTTTATTTCCAATTCAGAATAAGGAAGCAAGTGCATTGAATATCAAACTTGCTTGATTGCTGTTTGTTGAGAATCGAAATATTAACAACAGAACAGGACGTAGCGATTGGAGCCTCTTGAACGTATCTATTAAATGTATTTGCGACAACACGCAACGGAGTTATATCTTAAAAGTTATAATGGCTAATTTGTTGTTATGTTGGGCAGCATCGGTTGAACGTTGGAAGGGCGGTAAAAATTTAAGATAATTGCACAAATCACAAATACTCGTTATCTACCGTATGACGCGAGAGAAAAAACGGTTAATGTAGGCATCCTTAGGCCACAAACCAAATGTTCAGAACGCGTGGTGACACCTTAAAAGAAGAGTACTCTTCCGAGAGTCCAGAACGAAGTTTTCTAATTTTGGATTGGAAGTTTTCTTCGTCGTGTTGAAAATTCGAGATCTAATCGGAATATATGGAATTGAGCATATGTTTATCTAACAGCCTTTAGAGAGCAATTTTTATCCGCCATCCGGGAGATCAGTTTTATCAGAAGTCAGCTTAATATTAACTTTATCAAAACATTTCTGTTGCGTTCGGCCTCTTATTCGACTTTTCGTTTATCTTTATAAGCTACCTCGCTTAATAAGCTACATCCGATGGTTACCGTATTCGTAACTAGAGATGACAAAGGCAGGTGGAATTATTTGTTTTCTACAGCGATTAGATAGACTCGTGTCTATTCGCCTCATGAGAATGGATTCATGTTGGCCACTGGTGTACCCGAGAGTCGACGAAACACGAGTCTGTCTAGTCTCTGCGAAAAAGTAATAATTTCATCCGCCTTTGTCCTCTCTATTTATAACCTTTCCTCTTTCTTTCTTATGACAAGGTAAGCTTTGATTAACATTTTAAGATGTCGGTAATTTAGTAAGTTCAATACTAGATCGTTTGATAACTTGAACTTCTAAGTGTAGAAATTTCATCTTGTAACGAGGATGTTTACGATATCACTAATGCTTTCCATAACCTCAGAAATCTTAAAAAAAAAAAAACAATCACCTGAAGGTGGGAATTTCGTAATGCATTGGATATGGTACTCCGTGACAAGTTTATTGCCGGCATGGATCCTGGAAAATTGCTAGATCGATTATTCTTTTTCGGTTAGGCTAAAGCGGTGCAGTTGGCGCAAAATACCGATAACTCGCGGCATAAACAAGGAGATAGCGCCAGAAGCGATGAAGGAGGAACCACTTCCATTACATCGATGAAACCTACCGGCAGAAGGAATGCGTCGCCACAACAAGTAACAAGGACCACTCAATGTCTTCTGCTCGATCATCGGTGCGGAAAAGGAAGTTATACACCGGAAAAGTGTAAATATCGCCGATACGTTTGTAACACTTCTGCAAATAAAGATCATCTTAGAAATGTACGTTGCGCACAATGAAGTTCTAATGTTTGCGTTTAAGTTAATTGATCCGATCATGTTGCGAATAAAAGTTAATAATTTGCCTTTACATGTTGAATGAACCCGAGTCTAGGTTCGGCATATAGTGTTAGGCCATATCGACCATACTCGAGCAAATTTAAAAGACATCGAATTCGATGGAAAATAATTTCTTGTGAATCTGCCTCCATCCCGCGTAGCAGCCTTTTTTGTAGTCTGCAAAAACGATAACGTTTCCCAAATATCGCACGTTTTCTTGAATAATGACCGGTCTTCTGGCTTTTTAGGACCACAGAAATTAATAGTAAGTTTATACGCTTCTCGTGTTGGGCTGTTTAGCACAATTTCTCTTTTCTTTTTCTATTGTTTCGTTTGCAATAAAAAATTGCTGTAATCTTTTAAGATGTACGTCCCATTTTTGTTGTTTCGAATCAAATTCCGGTAATATACCGTATGGATCCATGATCCACGTCTCCAATATGATATATGTATCTTTAAGGGAAAGGTACTCACTGGTAAATCTCAACACGTACTCTATTCTCTAGATACACAGGAAAAATTACAAAAGCCCAAACGTGGTGGGAATAGTTTTGCGCAACTTTAAATAACCTGAAATACATTACGGTAGCCCGGGTAGTATCTTTGAAAAAATTTAAATATACGATAAAATTGAATTTATAGAGTCTGCGGCAAGTCTGCTTTGACGAAATGTACGCGCTGATTTCGATTAACATAATGCATTGCTTGATTTGCTTCTAGGCTCTTCTTATTTCATTTTTTTTTAAACAATCATTATGATTACGTCACTCCGAACGATCCCTGCTTTCGACCAATCGACCATTTGATTAACTCCACAGCACAATTATCGATCCTTTTATTAATTGTTCTAATTTCAAACAGGCAAAAAGATAGTTTCCGTTAATATTTGAAGTTCATCGTTTCGTAAATGTTTCTAATGTTCAGTTTTGAACACTTTTTGGACAATCTTTACCAATATTCCCGCCCCAGACGGGGTCAATCAAGCGTTTGTTCAAAATGCTGAGATCCAGAACCTTATTTTTAAGGATTACGAATCTTAATTCAATTTGAAGAAATTGTTTGGAAAATGATATTCTAACTGCAGAATTGTGATCAGCGAGTAACCGAGTAACGTCTTTCAAGGGATTTCCCGAAATTATCCAAATAAACCTAAAGTTTATTGATGAGAGATCGTCAGCTGCGCGACTTGGGCCGACTGTGCGATCTAGCTTGTCTAACTCTGATTTCACAAGAAAAACTCATCGCGTTAAGTGTACAGGTCCAAAAATGATGCGTTCAGTTAGAGCGTTCAAAAATCTCGTTTAACACGAACACTTTTGCGAACAACGCTTAAGGAACGTCTAGTGAGTTTGCGGAAACGTTTCGTATGATCAACATTTCCGCACTAAAATGAAATTCTTACTCTGCGTAGCGATGTACTCCTGAAAGCAAGATGAGGATTTAATGTGACAAAAAAATCTCATCCAGGTTAGCTTGATGGAATCACAGAGGGCGCATTTAGAAATATATAACTTTTTTTATTCGTAATAGTGGTGTAAATTGCGAAAATCCGAAAATCGTCGAAATTTCAGGGGTAGCTCTCGTCCCCTAAAACGTGAGGTTTTACGTTGGTTGTTCTTACAAATCCGCACATTAAAATCTTCCCTTGTCAGTTCAAGCAAAGATAATCTTATCTTGCTACAGAGAACAGATACAAAATCATGGCGTGTATAGAAATTTCGAAATGCCGGCCTAACGCAGCTGCTACGTCCCCAGCTCCGCTAAACAAAAGAACGCTGTAATTCGCGCAATATTAAAGCATAAAATTTTCTTCGTGCGTCAGAAAACAAACTCAAAATGTGGAATTGCCAAAAGCCCAACTTCGCAAAAAAAAAAAAAAACGCTTTATAGCCACATCCATATTAAAGCACAAAATTTCTCTTTAACACCATAAAACGCCACAAAATCAGCAGAAACTGGCGGTGATGGGGCTGGAAACATGCACGTCTGCTCTTTTGATACGGATATGATATCCGAAAAAGTCCAAGAAATCTTTCAATCGCAAGCGTTAATTACAAGAGCTTTTTCCAATGGATAAACCTGCAGAAATGAATGAGCGCTTCACAAAATTAGCAGCGATTAGATAGACTCGTGTTTTATCGACTCTCGGGGACACGAATCACCGAAGACACGAAGTAGGCACGCTCATGAGGCGAATAGACACGAGTCTGTCTAGTCTTTCTGCGAATTTCGTGAAGCTCAACTCGTTTCCGCAAGTTTACTAAAGAATAGGAAATGAAAGTAACAAATGAGAATAATAATTGCGACCCCCAACTGCTACTACGATGGGAAGTCCAACAACAAATTTTAGAAGAATCTTGTGACGCGGTCGTCAAAAAAAGCTAAGCAAAATAGGAAGATTAAGAAGAATTGGAAGACCATAAAAACGGATCTAATCTCAACAGACGAACTATAACCAACGTAAAATTACTGCAAATGCTTACTCTATATCTTGGAAATAATTCGCTTAAACTATACATGCTAAATCGGCCACCATTTACATCGTGGCATCAACGTAGCCGATGACTAAATCAAATTTTGCTCGGTTTCAAATACGTAATCCTCCTCGTTAAACCGTAGTTTGCAAGTCAACTAAAACACACCGAAAACTCTATGCTTCACATACACCTGAACAAATTACACGTAACTATTATCATTTTGGAACGTTTCCACTATTGATTGTAACTATTTCGTTTTGCATCATTCGCGATGGGTGGGTGTAATTCGAAATCAAAACAGAGGAAAGCGGGAGATCGAATTGGGGTGGCGACGGGGGGTCGCAGAATACGTCACAAAGCGAGGCCGCCTCCGTAATAACTTCTGGTATGCGACGGGAACGAAAATTGGAGAAAAATTGGCCGGTAACCGTGTTAGCCGATATCGTCTGCTAATTGCCGCAAATGAACGCTGGCAATGCGATTACGTGCCGGCTGACGATTCCCTCCTAGGCGAATCTATCGGAATAGAAAAGCGACAGGTTTACCCTACGTGTGTGCTGATGTACAGTCGATCGACTGGACATTATTTGCGTTAATAGCTTATCGTTGCTTCTTTATCTTTTTTTTTTATATAGGCGAGATTCGCTGTTAAAAAAGGAATGAAGCTTTCGTCAAGGTAGGGTCGGAGAAGTTCGCAGTCTAACGCAGAAGTAACCAACTTCAAATTCAGTTTTATTTCTTAACGCAATCTCCTCGTAAGTCCGTGCGCTTTTCCTAACGATGCTCCCATCTCTTTGATCGATCCTGATATAAATTGACGTCTTATTCTGCGAAATAGAATGCCTTAGCGGATACTTGTAGAACTACAGCAGAGTAATTGTTATTGATATTTTTGATTTTCTAGTTCGTCATCTGAAAGGATTGCGTATCCTCGAAACATAGACATCTGTTAACTTTTAATTAATTTTTAAAAAGCAATATTATTAAATTAGACAATAGCGAAATTTATTTTTGTCTGTTCAACGCCATAAACTAGGGTATTTCTAGCCTGGAAAAGCCGCCTACACCGCTTGGCCTTGCAAAAAGATCTAAAAAAAGGTGAATATAAACATTTAAACATATTCTCGATGAGCGAATTGTTCATTAAAAGCCATTCAATTTACATATGTACAATTTTGTCAAGATGAAAGTGTTTCGTAGTGACCTAATGTTACACTTGGCCTAATATTGAATCCCTTTGAAATTAAATACGATACTCTATATAAGATATGGCCCAACGAGAGCCAAATAATTGATTTTCATTGTAATTTTTTTAATTGCATACACTTGAGTGCACAAAAATGGGTCCATTTGAGTTCGTATTCACAAAGAGAAAAATGTTCAAGGTAGATGAACAGATCATTTTGGGCCCATTCTGCTCGAAACGTCGCAGCAAGTTCATCCAAATTGTTTGGACCGGATACACGTCCACGATTCCAGTCCCTACCAGAGATGTTCTACTGGATAAGGTCGGGAATGAAAATTTAATAAATAAATATTCGTTGACGATCCGAGGACGGCGTAGATGCGCGTTATTCATTAAAATTATTCGTAATGCAATGTTGGCTGTATACAAGCACGATTGTCCTTGAATTGTTCTTGTCGACTATTTACATCGAGAATCGCGGATCCAGGTCGGCCTATTAACGCGATGACTTCCGATCTCGTTGAAAAAAAAAGCAAATGTTTAGTGCCGAAGGATGCAAGATTAAAGAAGCGAAAATTAACAAATTAAGCTTTGTTAAAGGATTCGAACAACGCGGATTCAACGAACGCTTTCACCATCCCAAATGCGCGTTCAGATGGAAACGAGGGACTAACCTTTGACTCTTGCGGAGGCGGACTATATCAATAAGTAATCAGCAATCGACTTATCAGATGATGGGATGAAACTTGACTCCGTCATTTTGAACTAATAGTTTGAAAATTTGCCGTTACTGCAAAATATGTTTCAGTGCCGATCTGCACTGAAAAATAATGTTTTATTGTTGTTGTAGACTTTCGCGATCGTTGTTTTCTTTTAAAGAATTTGAGTTTCCGGATTGAAACCGCGACGTTGTAACTTTTTCTTCGTGCCTAATCCGAGAATATGAAAACGACCCGTCGTATGGTATTAGCTGCAGCAAGTAGGCAATTCGAATAATTATAAACTATCTTACTCCAATAAATAAAGGTACGAATCCCATATCGCTATTACATCCTATGTTTTATTTTTCCTCAGAGGTATCTCAAAGAATACCAACGGAAAATAAAGAGTATCGATCGAAATCAGAAAGGAAATTTACTAGAATCTATCTTCTACAGTTTCAAATAAAACCAAATTGTAACAAATTTGATCCTTTTTGTCCTTTTACTTATCACGTCCCTCGCATACGCCGGAACACACTCCAAAACTAAAACGTCCTTTGACGATCTCTTTCACGTTTTTCAGGTATTACTACGATAAGAACATAATGACCAAGGTTCACGGCAAGAGGTACGCTTACAAGTTCGACTTTCAGGGTCTGGCGGCCGCGACGCAACCCGCCACCAGCGACCCTAGCAGCTACAAGTACCAGAGCGAGCTGTTCATGAGCTCGTATCACCACAGCGCCAAGTTGGGGTCGTTTATGAGCCCCCATGCGACAATACCAAGTTCTGCAGGTTTGTACGAAACAAAAGATTTTGATAATAAACTCGCCACGTAATACGGTCAAACTTGGATATTTCGAACTGTATGTCGGGTATCTAAAATTCTGCATTAAAGAAATGGCAGAATAAGGCGGATAATTCTAATTTTTCCATAAACGACTTTTAAAAATATTTGTTAACATTTACAAAAATTATTTCACTCGATACATATATGTATATACAGACTGATTGGTTGAAACCGTTCGTTAAAAGTATCATATGGGTTGTACAAATCCAATTTTTTTGAAAATTTGGATTTACTTTTATTTAAAAGGAGACGAAGATTGCTAGAACCATTTAAGTGTAACAGGAGTGACCAATATTCATTAAAAAAAAAACAGTCGACGTCTACCCACCTCTTAGTTTAAGAGATACGAAGAAAAAGTGTTCAACGCAAAAGTAAGGGAATTGGGTTTATCTTCGATAACTCCGAATTAGACAAAAAAAACGATGAAAACTATAATTTTATATTTCGCCGTGATCATTACGCCATCTGTTGGCCATTTTGCAAACGTTAAAATCATTTCCAGCATTTCCTTCTTCATATTTCTTAAAAAAAATATTTTACACGAAAGCACCGGAAAAGTGACACCTTCAATAATCACTTACTTGAGATAAAAGAAGAGAAGAGAAGAAAAACCATCTACTTAGAATTACACCAGCAGCCGTTCATGAAAAGCAAATACTACAGCTCCTACATATAACGGTTAACGCAGTCACCGCCCCATGAGGAATACTAATAGACACAAAGGCGATACGAATCAGAATCAGTGCCAATAAATAAATTCCCGTGTTTACAAAGCATCCAACCTTCAGGGTGTGCAGTATAAAGTTGAATAGGAACGCTTGGGGACGTGAGTGTTTAGCAAATAAGTCGCAGGAGCAAAAATCGACACTTTTTAGCTGTCACTTCCGGATGTTTCTCCTCTTCGCACTACTCGGATCCATTTTAAATATTGTAGCAATTTAATTTCACTAACCAATCGTCCGATGTTAGCCGACATTGTGTCTTAATTCCCAAAAATACGTTTTGACGCGTTTTTTCCAAGCTCTCGTTACTAGAACTCGTATCGAGCGGTCGTATGTCATGATTCTTTTTCCCTTCCTCTTTGTGCTCGCGTTGTTGTACGGCCGAGGGGCAATAAAACCAATTTTATTGGCATCGGATCGCTCGAATCGGGAATTTATTGGGAAGAGTAGCCTGAAAGGGCAGCGGGCCGTAACCGTTATTTTGTGGTCCGTAAGTTATGACCTATTCGCTCCCAATCGAAGATGGTCTGTTTTTATTTGCTCCATTGCATCCTCTCTATGTTTTAAAGTTAAACGTTCTTCTCAATGAGAAGGAGAGATTTTTTAGAAGGTTATTGATGAAACCGACGAGGGAACGGCTTTTTTTTTAAGATTAGAACTCGTAGAAGAAGTGACGTCAAAATTATTTGAACTAGAAAAAAATCTTGGTGGATAGTTGAATTCTCCTATTTGCGCATTCTTTTGTATTTTGTAAACTAAATCCTCTTCGCGGATTCTCTTCAGTGGGTCCATCTTTTTATTGGTTCTAAACCTTTTGTGGTTTCCAAAAGATTCACATGAAACGAGCAATGAAGACGTGTGGAAGACAACCAAGAGGCCTCATACCGGAAAAATATTACCGGACAAAAACGGACAAAACCGCTCATGCCAAACTCTCCAAAAATGGTAGAGAAAATGAAAACGAAAATTTTTCGAAAATCGAAACAGAACAGAACTTTGCTTCTACACAGTCACCCTTGCAAAGAGGTTCGGCTAGTCGAGTCAGAAGGCACGAGGGTTTCGCCAGAGAAAAAGAGGGGTGCATCGGCTGTTAAATGACGGGTAAAGCGTGCTCGGGGATGGAAACAATACACACAATCAACGCATTACGTCATTATGTGCGACCGTTCGCCACGGCCGAAACGGCTTGAGTGACTGCTTGATGCAGGAGGAGTATGTGACTGTTGCTGTTAGCGGAGACGCTACCAGGAACGGCTCGGCAAAGTGCCGCCGTTATTACCATACGTAACGAGCGATAATAATGATGATGGGATGATTTCGGCGTTGAAAGCGGAAAAGATGACCCTCTCTATGGCGTAGGGCTTTTGTCTTCGTTACAATTATTATTAAGAATCGGTGTTAAGTCGAGGAGAAGGCAGAGTGAGAATCTGACGCGGATAGTTGACGAGAATGGATTAATTTGATTGTTGCAGGAAGTCTCTTTTAAAAGGCCAATGAATGAATAATAGGTAAAAGATAATTCTATTATTTAGGTAACTAACCAACCCTGCTTATGATAAACATGGCAATCATTACAGATATCAGTGGTAAATGTTCTCCTTCTTAGCAACGATTTTAATTTCGGAAGTAAAAATTGCTACTTGGGGCAAGCTTGGGACTGTCCGGTGGATGATCGAATCCATTGAATCCACACTAGTGCACAGTAGTACAAGAGCCTTTGTCGGCGCTTATTCTAACTGGCGTAACAAGTCGGCGTAATACATTGCCTTACGTCTAACGTTGTATTCTAAAATTAATAAATTAGTAAATTGCTATTTGAAGAAATACTGTCGCTTTTCCGATGCTACTCCATCGTTTGTCATCGAAATACATGTTCATTTCATTTTCGAAACTTTTAAAGCATTTAACGTGCTTCTCTGCAGGTGCATCTTTTCCGGTGATTTGAAGTTGTTGTTGCCTAACGATTAAAAATTAGCTTGGAATATGTGGACCGCACTTCGTACTTCGTAAATAACATTATTCAACAGGATATAAAATAACGTTTAGCTCAAAATTGAACGATTACAACTTAACTATCCATTTTATCAAAAAAAACTTTTAACTTACGAGTTATTTAGAATTGTTTAGAAAGTGTTTAGAATTTCCAAAGCAAAAAGACTAATTATCGCGTCTTTTCAGCGTCAATATTCCCATCACCAGGTTCCTACTGGAGTAACCCCAGCGCCAACCTTTACTCCAACATAGCTGCCAGCACGCATTCGATCAGCCATCACGCGGGTCCACACCTGGGGGCGCCACCGCTTGGCTCGTATCCTCACTACGCATGACCGTCTTCGGCCAATTCGACGTCATCAGATTGGTCCCGACGAATCCATCTATAAACTGAGACCCCAAACGCACTTCACACCGAGTAGTATCGATTTTCGAAGAACGGAAATATCAATTTCAAAGATGCTTAAAAAAAAAAAAAAAACAACCATGCCAATAAAAAGAGAGGATATATCACGCCCGGAAGAGCGAGACTGAATGAAGTTTTCAGGTGTCATGGTCGGTAATGAAGAACACTGTGTTGAATAATTGGTGAACAAGAGAAAGTGAGGTTATATTTCGCGATTCGGAGTGTGCGTGTTGAAGAAATGAATCCTACCTGTCTTGTATAATATTCGTATTGTAATCAGTTTCTTGTAGATTTTTTTTTTTTACATAATTCTAGTCATTATTATTGCCGAATATGGGAAAAAGTTTGTTTAACATGCTTTTTTACTCGCATAAAAATGTTATGTTTAAAAATTGCGCGAATCGCTGGTAATTCGTCCCAATTTTACGTGGACCACTGGTGATTCACGATCCTTTAACGAAAATCGAGCTAATTAATACTTTTATTTCAATAATTTCTTCGAGTAATTCCGTTTTATGCGACAAATTCTGTTTCCGTAGTAAATATATATGAGTTGGTGCAATTATTCTATATAACCTAAAAAAGGAAATAATATATGTATATGAAGATATTTAAAGAAAACTTAGAGTAGCACATATTCCGCAAAGGCGGCGTCTGTGATATAATCCGTGTGAATCGTTTTATTTTTGTTTGAACTTATAAATTCGTATTTGTAAATATCTATTGTGAGTCACGTTGGAGTCACACTATTGGAATATCCGAAAACACTAGGGAAAGGTGATTTTTATCAACCTCTGTGACCTTCTAATATTCCAATAATGCAATTTTACCTTGCCTGTATCATTTTAACAATTATCGTTCCCTTTTCTGCCAAAGAAAATGTTCCGAAACTCCTCATTACGCTTAATTTCCTTGCCATTCCAAATAGAAAAACAATTTATTTTAAATAATCTATCACCAAAGAGTTGTCTGTATTTAATTTTAAGTTAAATTTAATTTATTTAAGTGCGAGATTGCGTACCCTGCATGTCTGTAAGATGCATGTGCATTGCATTAAACAAAAATGGAAATGTAATTAAAGAGAAAAAAAAAAATAAAATGTATAAAAATAAGTATGTAAAATATAAATAATAAGTTATTTGTTGTAATGCTTAAATTAGAATATTCGTGGAAAAACCGAGAATATGTCAAGGAGAAATGCAACAATTATCGTTTGAAAAATTAAAAAAAAGGGTTTTTTTAGCTGTAGAAATATCTAGAGCGTTGGTGAACAAGGAATAAAAAAAATATCATCTTCCATCCTTAGATCACTAAATAGTCCTGGATGTTGAGAGAAAAAAACAACTGATTTTTTTTTAATTTTTTTTATCGATTAAGACGAGTAAGTATTGTAAAATGGCCCCCGGATTGTACATTCAAATAATGGGACAAAAAATAAATGTTATGTATTTATTATAAAATTATTGCGTTTTATTTTACTTCCTTCATTATGTAAATTTGAAGTCTACATATGGAACCGATCGCCGGAGAAGAAGAACATCAATGTATTGGCAAATTAAGGGTGCCAGCCCTTCTAAAAAGTTTCAAAGCACCCTTTTTCCAGGGAAAATAATAGCAACAATTTTTTGGGATTGTCAAGGAATTTTAACGATTGATTATCTAAGTAAGAGCGACTATTATGCGTAATAGTCGCCCATAGAGGTTCTATTAAAATAAAAAAGCGCGAAAAACTGAGGCGAGGTATCCTATGCTCCACGACAATGCACCAGTCGACAAATCAAGACTTTGAAAAGCTACTATTGCTGAATGTGGCTTCATAAAAATTAACCAGTCTGTTACTATTTGTTGTTTCCAAATCTCAAAAAAAAAAAAATAAATTAAACGGTGCAGAGTTTATGGATAAAGGCTGTTGAAGGGTATTCTGAATGGAGAAGGCACCAATTTGTACCTTAACTGGACTAGTTTTGCTGTCGAAATTGCTGATGATTGGAGCCGAGCTTTATGGTGACTTCTTGCCTAGCTGGGACTGGTTCAACGTCGAATCGGCTCAATAAATTAGCATAATATTGTCCCACCTCTTCTCCACATAACCACTTAAGATCTTGCGAATTCCAAAAAATCATCGCCATAACTTCTGCTTCTTTGCTGAACGTTCACCACGAAAACCCCAATTTCTTCGAATTACCTTTGGTTGCTGGTGTATAATGAAGCAACCACGTCTCATCTCGCTATAAACATGTCCAAACATTGCTTTGAAGCTCGTCAACAGACGCGATGCCCATTTTTCTAATACTCAGTTTTTCACGGACGATCATATCTCATACTAGTAATCTCTCTAACATTGTTGTCTCTAACTAACATTGTTCATATCGTCCGTTCAATCAGGCGACTCATTGAGACGACCTAGCCGCTCCTTATGAAGGACGGTTGTTCGGCCATGCTTAAAGTCAGTAAACCGGTATTTGATGAATACGTCTTTAAAAGATGCATAGTCCTTGATCTCTGCACACGTTCTCCCGTCTAAAAAAAAAAAGAAATCGCGATCGGTATTGTTCTTTTTTCATGATTCCATAAATAGATAAACTTGTTTTGGATACAACACTACTCGATGGATCCTTCAAAAATTTGGAAGGATCCATCGATCTAAAGAACAATCAGCATTAATTTAATTGTGATTTAATTAAATTCAATCCCGGCGTTTTCTTGTTTACTCACATTGATTGCTATTTCTAACAATTATTTTTTCATTTTCCTCAAGGCCCTGGTAGGGGTGTCGAATTTGTTGAAGTCTTCAACCGTCTCTTACTCCTTCTTTCGCATCTCTGGCCAGACGTCTCATGCTCCGTATTGTTCTTTTCCTTCTTCACGAATAAGTTTTTCCACGATCATATGGAACAGCTGAAAATGTCGCTAAGAGTATTTTAAAAGAGTATAAAAAGGGGGAGTAAACGACGATAAAACATTAGATATCACAGAAGCGATTACTTTATCGTAAGTTTTCGTGACATTTCTGCGTAGGGTTGTTTCGTTTAGAATGAAACGACCAGTTTACGTAAAATACATATAATAATAAAGAAGCTGAAATATCGGCATTTACATTACGCACCGCACAAATTTATTTAATTAGTCTCGAACAGGTGGTAAGAGGATACGTGGATCCTCAACATCAACAGCATGACCAAATGATGTGAGAAAATAGACTCTAGTTCTAACATGCCTGTTCCATCCCTGCTCGCCAGGCAAAATGTTTATTTACTATCTACTTTAAATTAAGACGAACTTTGTGAAAAATACGAAGACATAGACGAAAGGGTCTTTTACCATTGTACCGCAAAACAGGCTCAAATCTTAGGCCATTGCTTTCCAATGCATCAACGTTCAGACCAATTTGAGACCTTATTAATGAGCGTTAAACAAAATATCTCCGAACGTAAGCTAATGCTCGCTTGTTTCATATATCCGCAAGAGAGCGGCGGTAATGGTAAAGGGGTAAAAAAAGCTCACTTGCATTAGTTTGCTAGAAGGCAAGATATAAATTATAAAAATTTGAAAATTATCTTCACCCGGCCCCCTAAACGTGGGGCTGTTTGTTAAAATCTGTTGAAATTTTAAATCGAAGAAACCGTTGCAGCTAATTAAGAACTACAACGTCTAATTTTCAAATACATCCTACTGCTGCGTATGTTCTTCTCCATTTCTTTCCTATGCGACGTTGTCTGGAAATCGCTAGGACACGTTCATAACGTTTCGAGGGGCTATTGTTTGCGTTTCGTATAGAAGTTCGTTCGACAGACGATAACGACGGACTTTCTAGGTAAAATCCTAACGCTGCCCCGTCGGCTAATACATAGGAGGCCCGCGTTTCATTCTGTTGACATTAAATATTTGCTGATTGGGAGATATTGACGTGTATGGATTTTATCGTATGTTGGACGACAGTCGGTGATTGCCTGAGATGGGAGAGGGTCGGAGAGGACGAGAGATTTTAGCTCGATGGACATATTCGGAGAATTAAATAAGTTCGTTTGTTCTTTGAATGTTTTTAAGGATAATTTCAATGAACAGGGGACATCTTTAATTTGCATTTCGATCCTTTCTTTTCTTAAAAAATAATTAATTATTTTTAAATCGAGCTATAAAGACAGAAAGAGAAATAATAATGATAATCGAAAACACTTCTTCGTTGTACAAAAAACAACAGGGACGACAAATAAAGATCCTCCTCGATAAGGTGGTGCCTTTGATTACATTTTAATTAGTAATTAAGAAACATCGCTTCGTAATTGAGAATGAATAATTTTGTAGAGACCGCACCACGCCGTCTTAGGTTTTTCCCCGACTCCGAGCAATTCTTCTTCATTTTTTTTCTGTTCTTAGTTAAACTGTTCTCGTTTACGGCGTTGCGTTCCGTCGAGGGGTCAGCGAACGTCTCCCTTTTCTTCGCGAAGCCTCCGTATCGTCCATCCCCCACTCCGCGATGCAAATGAGTCTCTAATTATAGGAGCTTTAATTGCCTCTCGCGATCATTAAGTTCATTATTTGTTCACGCTACGATGATGATTTGGACGCCAGTTGAATAGAGCGAGCGGCTCCATTCAAACTACAAAGGCTATAACATAGTTCCTCGGATTTCTTTTCATGGTATATGTACGTATACAGGATGTTCACGTCGAAATGAATTGCGTAGTTTTCGAGGAAATCTGTGCTTTAAATTAGAAAGAAAATGTCTTCTTAATTTCGATGCTCGTGTTTTTTGTAGTTTTATATCCGGCAGTCTAAATAGGCCGTATTATTTGTACGCCGGACGATGTTGCTAAATAACGCGAGATTATTTAATAATTTAAGAACAAATTTTTTGTGTTGACGATACTTGACGCCATAGCAGATACGTAATTCAAGAGAAGGAAATGATGAACAAAATTCTCAACAACCCCCAATTAAAAGAAGCGAAAGAAGTAATCGTAGCCCAGACTGGAAATAGCGGCGGTACAATCAATAATGGACTAGGAAATGAATCCAAGTAAATTTTACGCCTTGAAGGAGTCGTCTATATTTTTCGGCGATGTTGCAGGGCAACAATACACACGAACAAGAGAAGCTTGGAAGAAGAAGAGCTTGGAACACATCTCCGTAATTCTCAAAACGTAGAGAGTAAAGTGTAGTGCTAGAAGAAGGAAATGCTTTCATTGCGTGTATGTTGGAGACATTGGAGAGTTGTATGGCAGGGCCGAAGTATCCAAAGTTAATTTCGATAAAAATCGATTCGAATTTATCTCAAAAAAAAGAAAAAGCTGTTATTTTTAGATTTAGATCTAAAAATAGCAGCTGGTAGGGACGTAAAAAATTTAGATATAGTTTAGTAAGATTAAAATTAAGATAATGAAGAGATACAAACTCTTATTCACGAAACTCGCGAGTTCTTTACTTACCATTTAAGGCTAGAACCAAATCTAACGAATTGAAATGAAAACGCGGGTTTTCTCGACCTGAGTCGGATAAAATTAAACGTGTTCCGAATTTGGACCGTGTCGTGTTGTTGTTTTTTTTTTTGTTGTTGAAAGTTAATTTTCGTCTCTGGCATGGTCCACATGCTAAGCAGGAGGTACTAAAATCTTTACGACACGTAAGCGATCAATTCTTTCTGCAACTTTTGTCACCATTAAGTCAGAAATTGTAAAACTTTAGAACGAGCGATCCCCGATAGCGACAGATGCAGAGCAAACAGATCCCTCTCTTCAAATGAGTTTTATTGCAATAATCGCGCTCGTACTAATCGTTACAGGGGTTGCAGACTTGTAGCCTTTACACGGGACGGGCTTACGGAAAGCGAATTAAATTTTTAATTGTGGATTAGCACGTTAATCTTTGATTAACATAATTTTATAATGTCGCTAGTCAGGATGAAATTAGTTCATTAGAAAAATCTCACCGTTGCAAATATATTTCGAGAAAGTTTTTAAATTTGGTATTTTTTTGAAAGTGACCATTGCACACAGATATCGAATTGAGATTTACTCTTTTCGCCTAATTTCATCGGGCGTGCCATAGAAGTCCATACTGGTTCTATTATTATTCAATACGTCTATTTCCAATATTTAGCAGCATTGCCGTCATCATTCTTATGCCGATGACGCCCAATTATATTTCTCCATCTATCCTATTGGGAATATTACACCTTAACGTAGCGACGAAGGAAACAATTTCCAAACAGGTGTCAAACTGACGTTCTCCTAGCTTTGCACGCTGAAAGTACATGGTTGTGACTTTCTATTATAAATCCATCCATTTAATCTGCGATTATCCTGTTGATAGCCTTGTTCTGGAATATGCCGATTCGAATAGAAGATTTAGGCGTTACTCACTTTTGACGACCACATCAATGCCGTTGCTAGCTCGGCTTCACGAATGGAGTGCATATTTTCTTCTATTGATTTCATCTTATCTTCCCTTTGGTATGTTTCAAATTGGGATACGCAATGTCGATTTGGTCGCCCATTGGAGCAAGTTTAGAGACGTATTTCAAAGAACATGGCTATTATCCGGAACAGGGCTTTAGCCACAAGTTTCTGCTAAACCTTTTGCATTCTTCTATGGCATATTAATGTCGAAGTAATCTAAACGATGATAAATTATTTTCTCGTGATTAGTCACAAAGTGAAATTAATCAGAGGATAACTTGGAAATTCGAGATTAAATATTTAATTTATTTCTTGCAAATTTTACCATCGAAATAATAAAACGCCTGTCGTTTCAATTTCTGCATAACATGGCAGAAAAGCAAGTTATGGATCCGCTCGAACTAGCCCTCCTAACCGTCAAAGAGGTATTCAAATTTAATATACGGTCCGTAAAAACAAAAAACAGCAACGAAACGAGACGCGGCACAAAGACCGTTCCCGCCGTATGACGGTCACCCTGACCCCGAATGCAAAATAAAAAGGTGCAAAAAAAACGCCGAGGCGTACCAGCCGAAAGCATATTAATCCTCAGTGTCGAAGATATCCCGGAGTTCGATTGCATTTCCGGCCATTCCGGAGCAGTTCCGGTCCCGGATTGGCGAAACCAGCCATCGATCTCGCGCGATGAGCCAATAGGGGTCGTTGTCACACGTACGCTCCCGGCTCACCAGCAGACACCTAGGTGCTGACGTCGGTGTGGTGGTAATGCCTCCCCGCTATGCCCCGTTCGTCGTCGCGCGTTGAACGCAATTAGCTATCCCCGGAGTACGAATCATAGGTGGCTGTACTAGGAATTCAATATTTAACGTTAGTGATTTAATTCACGGCTATAATTCTATAAAGACATGCTTCTTCATTAAAGACGGCGCACATTCAAATTTGAGCAATCGTCGTTTATATCCATTCCGCCTTGCGTTTTCATTGCACACGTGTTCATCTCTCTTTTTGCTTTTTAGCAGCATTTTAAAATAGGTTAGCTGATATTTTAAAGTTGATCTAATTCCAAAGGTACAACCAATGAATACTGTTGTTTTAAACCATACGCTTGGATAAGTTCTTATATTGTGTGTGGTGATCTTTTCAAAATTATATTTTTTAGGTATACGTTAGAGCAAACAACAAGCAGTGTTAAAGTTAAATATGAACGCACTGAAGAAATTGAATATCAAGAAGGTGACCCTGTACAACTTAGTCCTAACAAAAATTATGAGAACCGAACAACATCAATCTCATAGCGAACAGCGTAGCCAATGATATTACACGAGTATCTACTGACAGAAAAAAAAAACAAATGTAAATCACAGGGAGGTTACCGAAGGGAGCAAAGTCCATGGATCTGGAAAAAAAAACGAAAAAAAAAGCAAAATGATGGAACAAGAAAAATGGTGGAGCACGTGAAAACGGGAGAATTTGAACATCTGGGTGCACTAATAACCAACAATACTTTATGGATGCGAAACATGGATTCTAAATATTGAAGAAAATTTAATGCGGCGTGGGAGACAGGAGAAGATTACGTAAGAAGGACTAATAACGAAATATACAGAATTTACAAGAACCGCAAAATGAACGAGGTAATAAAATCAAAAAAAAATCACAGTGACTGGCAAGTTCGTGCGCTTCTTGTGTTCAAACGTGGGCGGCGTTCTTGAGACGCGGCAAAATCCGTCTTAAAGGCACAACCAAGCTCTTCAGGTATAAAATTCAAAATCGGATGAAACATGGGCGATGTAGAGTGTGTTCACCGGCGAGAGTCCGTTTTGAAGGGATGAAACGCTCCTCCGAAAATGGATTAGTTTTCAATATTCGGAGGGGCGTTTCTGAATTTCAACACCTGAAGAGCTTTGCCTATCAGTATTACCTAGAACTAGAACAGAAGATGGCAAGCGTTTTAAGGCGTTTTTAGGCTCTTTGTCCTGATCCTGACGGTTAGGACAAAGTGCGTAGCAAAAATGATAGCATGGAAAGAAATTACGCACAGAAAAAAGAATGAGTGACTGAAAGTATGACTGAAAGTTCAAACATCTAACTTCATCATCGGTCGCAGTAGTTGAACTTTTCAAAATCGTCCCTGCAACGAAAGGCCTTCGTCTGCGTGAATACAGCATTCAATTGACCCAAGAAATAGAGCGTATAGACCGTCAAAATCGCCGTGCGTTTGCCTATTAGATATTAGAACAAACTATGGTTTGTTCACATAGGTGGTTACGTTATTGAGCACAACTTGCTTTTGGAGACGCGACACTTGTTGATGGTGAACGATATCGTCTAACTTTTTATGCCTTCTTCTAGAAAATATGAATCCAAATAGGCTTCTTTGCCAACAAGATGGCGTTACTTCCTATACTGCCTGGGAAACTACAAATTTATAAAAAAAAATGTTGCTGGCTATGTAATTTCCAGAAATGGTGACATTGGTCGACCCTCAAGATAATGCGCTTTAACCATTCAAAATTCAAATACCCAAGTTTTCACCATCCGCCTTTGTAACGCCAATATCCCCGAAGTTGAAAAGATCGCACCTATAACACCATGCCAACGACATGATACGACATCAGACTCACAACACTCGACGACTTTTTCAACTATAGACACGATCCATTATCTCGAACCTCCCTCGCGAGTAATCTGACGCAAGTTAATCACGGCCCGATTTAAAATTCGTAACAAATCGTGCGTGAAACATATGACTATCGTCCGCAGAAGATGGGGGAGGAGGAAAGGGAAGGCCACGCGCCTCCTAATAACGTAACGACGTAATGATATACGTCAGACGTCACCCTCCGACGCCGACGTCCTGATTACAGACACTTGGACGACGACGTTCCGCTCCGACCCTCCGTGAAGTCTATAACGTCGGTTGGTAATGGTTTCGCGTTATGCTCATGTATTATGGATTCGAAGAGTTCCGAGCAAAAAAAAAAAAACCATACGCGCGGAGGTCCTAACACGATAGGCAACGGTATAATATAAAATTACCCCAAACAATGAAACGTGCTCTAGATATATTTAGAGTGAATAAGATGGAATGATTTGTATTCGACGTTTACTAGAAGGGTAGCACACAAAGAAAAATTAAGGTGCGATACAACATAGAACAAGTAATAATGAGTAGAGACGACAAGTAAGGTAGAATTATTACTTTGTTGAGGCGTATTTCGTCGACTCTCGGGGAAACACGAATCCTTCCTTATGAGACGAATAGTCGCTGCAAAACAGTAATAATTCTACCCGCCTGTGTCCTCTCTAATAATGAGCTTACGGCTATCGCATCGCATCACGAGGGGAGTTCGATAATTATCTATCTTCGGCAAGAGATGGCCCTATTTCTGGTGAAAGTTCCCTTTGACGAACGCCATAACAAAGGCATTTCACGGGTTCAAATATTGGGGACTTTCATGGTTAGCCAGCGCCAAAAAAGGCCAAAGCCACATTATCCATCGATAAAAGCCACGTTGATTACCTTGAAAAGAGCGAAACAGTTAATAGGGGGTATTATGCAATTTTCGCCAGATTTACCCCCAGCGATTACTTCCGAATATGAAAACTGTTTGGCTTATCGTCTCAGCAAAATCTTTTGTTAATTTGTCTGGCATGGCCGGAGAAATCGTATTTTTTATATGAGATACAAGAAAATAGACAAACGTTGGGCTTAGCGTTCGAATCTCAAAGAAGACTGTGTTGAAAATAAATTTTGCACATTTCTTATCAGCGCCGGGAATTTATCGGATTCCGTTCGCAGTTATAACTTTGTTGGCTAACATTCATTGGTAACGTTTTTGCTGAGGACACAGGCCGAGATATTGCTGAAAATGTCAATCCGTTTACAAGCATGAATGAAGGCAAAATGAAAGCATGTCCTGCTTTCCATGATAATCAAAGGAATTTTATTGTAGATAGTCGATACTATTCACACCCGAGCGAGTTATAGTCAGCAGTCTATCAGTAACATGTATGTAGATTATTTCTGGCTCGCGTAGCGTAATTGTGTATATCTGCATTTCTGATATACCGCTCTTGATGTTGGAAAATAAGACAAGACACTTCAAAAACGTAAAGGCACGGAAGCGGCAGAATGTTAAATTGCTTAAACAATGGTTTACAGGAATTCGTATAGTGAGCATCCGCCATACTACGAATCATCGCCTTCTGCGCTAGAAACACTTCCTTCGTAGCTGTCGAAGAACCCCATGAACCCCGGTAGTCCATATTGGAGTCGTAACTGAATTTCAGCAAAATACAGCGATCTGAGACAAGGTGATGCTACCTGTGATCGTATACGATGAAAAAAAAAGAAAAAAAGAGAAAAAGAAAAAGAAAAGCACTTGTTCGATATATAAAATAAATAAAAAATAATCTTTTGACAATGGTCTGTCCAGCCTAGGTTGACTTCGAATGTAATACTTAGAAAATTAGATACATGGAACTGCTGCAGTCGCGTACCATCCATTAGCAAGTTTCCGAAATTCACTTGTCTCTGCCTTGTGTTTTTTTCTAAACTGAGCGATAACTTGTTTTCCAGAGAACCGCCGTACTAACACTTCCAACAGACGATTAGATATATTAGAAGCGTCGTACATCGTCCGCATAAATAATTAAATACATTTCCGATAGAAATAAAACTATATCGTTTGTGTATAGACTAAAAAGAGCAGGACCTAAAACGAATACTTGTTGCAAGCCCATTCCCGCAGGTAATGTTCGCGAGCAGATACTTCTTGAACGACCGCCAGGAGTTGTATACGTCAGTTTCACAAGCTCGAACAAGTCGAATGCTTTTGTTAGATCGCAAAATATCGCAACGACTGTTTCTTTACGTTCAACTCACTCTAATATCTGATTATAAAAATCCTTTTCTAAAGCCGGTGTTGACATTCACTAAAAATATTAAATTTATTCAGAAGAATATTTAGACGATCTAACATGCAATACTCCGCGATCATCGAGATGCTCGATGTCAAAGCAATTGGTCCATAGTTTGCTATGGTATCCGGAAAAGTACCTACAGCGAATGACAAGCTAATTAGATACGATAAGACATCAGCCAAGTAAGCCCCAAACTCACGAACGATAGCCATTGGCAAATTATCCGGACCGCAGGAATATTTGTTTTTCATGTTGGTGATTTACTTCCGAAGGGATACACGGACAAACGTACATCGAAAACAGGTTGGATTGAAGTTTCTTTGGAAGATTAGTTTGCACAATTTGCGATGTTATTTGAGTTAGCAGATGAAATGAAAAAATCATTAAATTTATTGGCAATATCGCGCGGATTTTATACCAGTTCGTTATTTTCCAGTTGAGAAATATTCACGAAAGAATTATTTAGAATCATTAGTACACCGCCTGATTGTTTTCCATGCGGCGGCAGTGTTGTGCGTAATTCTAGTAGTGTTACATAAATTTCTTTGTAGTCTCTTTTTTCCGCGTGAATGTTTTTGTAAAACATATAGATCTTTTAATTCGGCGCTTGATATTTGTAAGTTATTAGTTACCCAAGGATAGATGCGAGTATCACATACTTTGGTTTTGAGAAGTGGAAAGGCATTGTTCAAAATGAAATTGTAAAATGTTCATGAAGGAAGTAAATTTGCAATTTACTGTTTCACTCTCGAATACATCGTACCAGGATTCATTAGATAAAAAAGAAGCAAGAAGTCGTTTATTGTTAACACAATACATTCTTCTTTCAATGTAATAACAACTATTTGTGTTTTTGATTTAATTCTGCATTATATTTAACAAAATATGTCGATGATCAGAAATAAACGTATCTTCAACAAGACAACTAGAATGTGTAGTTGGTGTATTTGTTACAGTTGCAGAATTTATGATGGAAACTCAGGTTAAAGAGAATATCATCTACCTTTTTTGGAAATGGGCAACAAATATTCGTGATATACACTCCGCCAAAAAAGTATCGCATAATCTTTGTTCGTAGCATAAAGTTGTAAATATACTTTAATGCGCTCTAAGGTATAATCTCTATGATTGTTTAAATAAAATACAGGCCAAATAAAAACAAGAACTCATACTTGAGATATTTAGTAAAACAAGAAGCTATAATTTTGGAAAGAATAATGTCATAACAGTAGCTTTTAATACTGAGTATTGCCACCTCTGGCTCTTACGACCGCTCGCATACGGTTCGGCAGAGATTCGATTAACCTCCGAATATAAGCCTGATCCAAATTCTCCCACTCGTCACGGAGGGCATTTTCTAGTCCAT
The DNA here is from genome assembly GCA_020654165.1 of Oryctes rhinoceros. Lineage (NCBI taxonomy): Eukaryota > Metazoa > Arthropoda > Insecta > Coleoptera > Scarabaeidae > Oryctes > Oryctes rhinoceros. The sequence goes on from JAIOKQ010000119.1 coordinate 5,112,296, forward strand.
GCAGGTCCGCTGGGGCAACATTTTGGGTTCATGTCCGGACTTACCGCAGGCCAATCTAAAACTGGAATACCAACATCGATTATTGCAACATGCGGTCGTGCATTATCGTGCATTAACATGAATTCGTTTCCTATAATTGGCGCATATAGTACTACATGTTCTTCTAAAATGTCCGTTATATACCTGCGGGCAGTCAGTGTACCTCTGTCTACTGGTACTAACTCTGCACGACCTGTTAAACAGATGCCTCCCCAAACCATAATAGAGCCACCAGCGAAATTAGGTCTAGTCTGATATCACACTGCGAATAGCGCTCACCGTCTCGTCCGTACACTGAGATACGTCTATCTGAGGTGTAAAGACCAAATCTTGACTCATCTGTGAAGAGTACATTGGCCCAATCATTAATGTTCCAATTTACATGTTCTCTGGCAAACCTTAAGTGAGCCACTCGGTGGTTCCTAGTGAGACGAGGGGCTGTTACAGCTACTCTAGCTCTTAATCCACTCTGTCGTCACCTATTCCGAATAGTTTGAGTACTCACACGAGTATTTCTGACTCTAGCCAAGTCGTTCTGCAATTGTCTCGCAGTTACATGTCTTCGACGTAATGCTTGTAGTAGTAAATAGCGGTCATCTTGGCGAGTAGAACATCTTGGACGACCTGGTACAGGTCTTCTACTGTAATTGCCTGTTTCCCTATATCTGGCTACGGCTCTAGAAACACTTGACTGATTGATGTTCATCAAATTAGCAACGTATGGTTGAGATCGCCCATCTTCGATTAAAGCAACTATAGCAGCCACTTGTTCTGAAGTTAAATTGCTCGTTTTAGTTTTAAAAGCGTTGGCACAGAACTCCGACTTCGCACTTTAAAATTTGTCCGTGTAGGAAGACTTTCAATAAACAACTGAACAAACCTTACACATATGCATTTTTCTAAATGTGTTCTTTTAGAAAAAAAAAGTAAAAAAGCTATGTTCCATGATTTTGTTAGTGTTTTTATAGTTCACATACACGAGGCAAACTTTTTGTGAACGTATAAAAATATCTTGATTTATAAATGCCCTTTTTTAGTTTATGCGATACTTTTTTGGCGGAGTGTATTAAGGCGAGAAATTGGTACAAAAGTCGATAAGGCAATTCAAGGAAAAGGTATTTTTAGAGAAACAAACAAAGGTAGAAAACAGAAACTAGGACGACAACAAAAATCAGCATTTGATGATATTTCACTTTGCAGTAACGAGAGAACAGGATCACCGCGAGAAAGTTTTCCACCCGAAGAATTATCTTTTGCTGCTGGTAGTTTGTAAAGTGGCCCGGGGAGAAAGAACAATAGCATCATTTTCAAAAGAAGGTACTCAAACAACGCTGACCAGAGAAAAAAAAATGAAATGGGGCAAATATTGCGGTCCTCCTGAGAACGGTTCCAAATTTAGTGAAAACTTTAGAGCTGGGCAGTTTCCTATTAGAGACCGCACACCTGTAAACCTTTATTTTGAAAAAGAAACAAACGAGTTTGTTAAGAAAATTGCAAATAATAGCCTGGCCCAAATTACGAACAAATACGAACAATGTATCATTAACAATTGCTCACGAATTACATCTCACTATGATAGATGGAAAGATGCGTAATGTTGTAATTTCAACTAGTCCGGCATGAAAATGTTATATTTGTAGAGCATCTGCAAAAGAAATGGATCGCTTAGATCATCTGCTCAACAAGACACTTGATATAGACAATTTAAAATACCGGATATCGCCTTTACACTCGTGCTTTCGCTCTTTCGAATATCTTCCTCACCTTGCTTGCAGATTTGACATCAAAGGGTGATAAGTGCGTGGACGAACAGATAGAGATTTATTGTGGCAGCAAGAAAGCGTAAAATTCAAGAGGTTTTTAGAGAGAAGATGGGATCACTTGTGGATGTTCCAAAACCCGGGGAAGGCGGTACCATTATCGATGGGAATGCTGCTTGTTGCCTCTTTAAGGATGCGCAACTCTCTTTTCAAATTACAGACGTTGATGAAAATATTATCAAAAGGTTTCCCGTAATTTTGCAGGCAATTCCCTGCGGATACGAATTAAATTTCAACAAATTTAAAATTTGTATATTAAGTTGACCGTCATATCTTACGATAAAGGAAAAAAATGGGCACTAGCAAGACATTAAAACAAAATGCCAGCGACCCTGCCAGGATTCGAACCTGGAATCTTCTGATCCGTAGTCAGACGCGTTATCCGTTGCGCCACAGGGCCTCGGGATTCATCCGTCTTACTCAAATATAATAGCGTTTACCCCGTAATCGTTTATTACATTTTTCTTTTTACAAAATTATTAATTATCCAAATAACTGATATTCCGACTAAAAGCTGGTACAACACTTACCTGTTGTGCCAACATCGAACTTCCTTTAAGTACCTTTACTACTCGCCGCAAGAGAGCACCACGATCCAATAACAGATGGTAGTGAGAAAATCGGCTGAATTGTCAAGAACAGCTGTTCGTAGCACGTTAGTTTTTGAATTTCTATCGTCGAGTAAGGTGCGTGTTCGCGATCGAAAGAACCTTGAACCTGTTAAAATAGCGCAATAACCGCGAATCTGTGACTTTTGTCAATAATCGAACAGGGAAAATCGAGACTATCGGCCCCTAATAGCAACTTATTAAAAAAAAAATGACGACGAAACATCTTTCCAAAGGTAACTGCAATTTTTATTTTTTCCGTGTTTGTTTCGTATCTTAATTGTTTAGCGTTAAACGTGTATGTGTATGTGTGTGTGGGTAGTAGAATGCACAGTTAATGAATGCGTCGCTATCTAAAAATAAACCGGGAATATCAATAAAATTTAACGTCAGGTTTCCATCTCTTTATTTGTTTGTTTACATTGAGGTAATAAGGACGTTGCAACGATCAAGTTCGGTTGAAAATGGAGCTGCGTCGTTAACCCCGATCCTTTTGAATTTTAAGTAGGATAATTATATAAATATTGATTTTTTCCTGACCCTAATATCACGATTTATATGCTCTACAAGTGGTATTTCAAGAGCAATATTAATTCTATGCGTCTTACATCATAACATAGCTTTCGCGATGAAATCACGTTTATTTCTGGTCGGATTGCTTTACTGAAAAGAATTTAAATAACGAAAATAGTTAGATCATAGCATACTACACTTCCTCCTTATCTAATTTGCATAAAAACAATGTTGACAACCTCAACAAACGTTTCGCAGGTGTAAAAGTCTAAGATAGGCGTTGCATTATGAAACTGACCCAATTTTGCCATGTTTGAACACATGTCTTTTCGTATAGTTTATTACGACAGCTTAAAATAATATTTGCTAGTATTTCTAAAGCAGCGGAAGAAAATTTTATTAAAGACGATGATCTTACTTCGCGAATATGTATATTTTTATTTGTGGGTGTTTACGAATTAACTTCGAAGCGGGGAATATATCATTTTTATTTTTTTTTTGTTGCAATTTTTTTTTATTTTTTTTGGCGAGGGATGGCAGGTAGTCAGATATAAGCTGTGCTTCTTGATCAACTCAGAAAAAAAGGTAAAGTTCAATGAATGACCGGAAAGTGAAAAATCAAATATTCCAAAAAAGTATTGCTAAGATTCAATAAGCACAGAAGAGATTCAATACCGTGAACAAAATGAAACGGATCGAGTCTCCATTAAATTTTTGTTTGTTTTTTGTGTTTTTCAATGTTTTCTGTTATTTCTTTTAATGTTTCAATATAGTTCAAATTAAGGCTTTAAGTAATTTTCTTCTGTCCTTTGAATTCATGTGTTCAGTGCATTTATTGCATTGATTTTTCTTCAGTTGCCCCCTCTTTAGTTTCATTTTCTTCTCTTTCTTCACCGTTTCTCGTTTCTCAACCACTTTCTTTCTTCAGAATATCACCGTGTTTCGGTTAGACATACTTTCTGACCTTCTTTCCGTCTTTGTTGCAATAGATTAAGTGGCAAATCGTCCTCATCTTCTTGATTACTGAAATCCAGAATTTCCCTCCAGCATTGCTGGGCTTCCATGTTTTCTGCATACATCAAATTGGCAATAGCATCTCTTACTGTAAGATTTGTTAGTGTTTCTAAATTGGAGACATTCGCAATGATATCGCGAAGAAGGCTACTTCTTTCTTTGAATATTATCCAAAATAAATAGAGCTTAACCAACAAATCTAAGGAACAAAAGAACCAATTCTTAAAAATCGGCTCCGTAATACAGGCTGATTTGGAGTAGCCATAGTCCTAGAAAAAAAAATGAAAAGCCCTGGGATGATTTGTCTTACCAATAACCGATAGACTTGACTTTATGATTTCCACTGGCATTAGTACCAGGTGTGAAAGCATGAAATGCGGATTCTTTTTTTCTAAAAAAATTTTAAATTCTGAAGAATAATAAGAGTGCGTTATTCAAAGTATGCTCCATCGCTTGTTATACATTTTTCCCATCTTTCGAGCAAATCGTGAATACCACGCCGGTAAAAATCTTCCCCTTTTGCTATCCATTCATTTCTTCACGTCTTCGTACGAACCAAAGCGCTACTCAGCAAGTGCACGATCCATCGATATAATCGGAAGGAGCCAACCAGGAGCCAGCCAGGAGGAAAATGAGTTTGCGTTGCCTCTTTCACTATTGTGGCCTTTTCTCAAACGGCGAACGGTGCCAATCGGTCAATTGTTGTTGGTAACGTTTAGTATCAACCGTTTATCCGGGTTCTAGCAGCTCATAATAGACCACGTCCCGCTGGTCCCACCAAACACGAAGCGTCGTCTTTCTGCCAAAGCGATTCGGCCTTGCGGCCGATGTTGGATGATGCGACTTCCTTTTGTATCGAGCGAGCGAAATGTCGTACGTCTTTTTAAGCTCTTCCATCTGTTTGTCGTTCGGTATTCATTTACCGGTCTTCTGAATCTTTCGCATCCCCCGTATCCGTATCATCCACAATTCTTCAGAGCTCGTCAATCCTAAAGAAATTGCGTTCGATCGCGACAACGCGGGACCACGCGCAAGTTTAAACACACGCGTCAAAAATGTTGAAGCTGGGATGGGATGTGTTGCCGCACCATATTCGGTTGTCAGATTTCCGCTTATATTCAATTTAGATGAAGCTGTAGATCGTCACCTTAGCCGATAAAGGCAGCTCCTACGAACGATGAATTATGTAAGTCGATGATGGATCCTAGCAAAAGGTGGTCTTATTGTATATTCGTAAAAAAAAATAATATACAGGGTATTCCATTTTGTATACAGGTTCAAAAGGGCGATGTTCAATTGTTTTCCGATGTTTACCATTGTATTCGTTGGGCAAAAAATGCTACTAGTTTACTAATTGACCGATGACGATAAATAGGATTGCGAAATTCACCTAACTTCTTCCTCCATCCGATTAATTAAACATTTGCGTTAATTGTAACAAAGCCGACCTTATCGATTCTAGTTGTTTAGTGATAATAAGTAATCCATTTCGTGCAAATTGACTCGTCTCGATGTCAATTTCAAGTTATTGTTCTAGAGACAATAAGATTAGAATAAACCCGGATTTTCCAGTTTGTAACGTTGTTCATTGTTTATCTGTTTATGTATTGTTTATCTTATTTACAGACGCTGAATAATTACCCAATTCTGTACGTTTTGTTTTACTAAATTAGCTCTTATTGCGTCTTACGCACCTACACGAGATGTAGTGTTTGTCATTGTAAGTGTTTTCCTGGAATATTTCAACAGTAACGGGGCAAACGGAGATATTTGCTTCACGAAACCTCTCGTAACACAAAGCGCTTGAATCTTACAGATGGGCGAGATATGTGTAACATACTAGGTTAGGAAGTGAAAGTTTTTTTCCATTTCAAAGCCTACTCTGCGGACACTAAACGTACACCGTTTAGCATTCAAAGGCACGTACGATAAGTACATTTCAGAGGTTTTCACCTTTCCACCAATTTGACCCTCACCTTTCTATCCTTCTATTATTCGCGAACGTGGTCGCATGAATGTTCGATTATATAAATACGAATTGTAAATTCCACTTTAGTCATTCATCAATTTAAGAATTAAGGTAATCTCCGAAGTAGAAATTTTTTCGATAGGATTTATAAATCGTTCAGTGATAACGACTCTGATAAATTAACCTTTTCGTTTGTGCAGAGTGGGCCAAATTCGATAGTTTTAACGGGGAACTTTTTGTATTTCTAAAGGAATTAGACAAAAACCTGACCTAAGCTGCTGGAGGTCGATTTTAAAGAGAAATCAATCGGTGAAGTCTCTATTTTTATATCTTCCTTAATATAAGAGATACAGAGCAGAGAGCTGTTGTATAACTGCGCTTTTTGACGCAGAATGCTATGCTCTAATTTTTTTTTTTACTCATATTTTTTGATCTATTATTAAGACTTAAGATCTTATATCGTGTGATGCTAACAAAGTGCGGCCATAATCTGATTAACATCTATTTACCGAAACAACGTTATAATAAAATAACGTATGTAATTGCCATGTTACACGCGATAGCAATCTTCTTTTTTTTTATGCAGATTGAGGTCTATCTACTTTAAGTTTAACGATCATCCTCTTTAGACTTTCAGGTCTGCTGAGTTTCATTTTCAATGTTAAAAATGCGAACATTTTGCTGTAGAATGATATATAAATATGTATTTTTTTTTATTACGTTCAGTGATATCTTTAACAGGTTCCAGAATGCCCTCTCCCAACCGTGGTAAACTTCGCCTTTTCACTAATAAGTTCTGCCCTTACTCGCAGAGGGTCCATTTAGTTTTGGATGCTAAAAAACTGCAGTAAGTATCAAACATAACATTTTTGATATAATTTACAAATGTGCTCTTATGATAATCTCTTTTATTAAATAAATAAAAAAAAAGACTGTAGGTCCCACCGAGACTTGAACTCGGATCGCTGGATTCAGAGTCCAGAGTGCTAACCATTACACCATGGGACCTTTGAAATTTTCGTTACGCGCTAATGAGGAATAACTTCAAGATATTTCAACAATTTATAAATATACAGGATGAATCGCTTAAAATGATACCTAGAAGTATACATATTATTGAGTACCCACGCAATATTAAAAATTAGCAATAGATTTTTGACGAGAGTAGCGGAGCGGCCTCGTCAAGAACTAGAGCGCTAGTATCGCACGCCGCTTATGCCTCCTCAACCTAGATGTCTCCGAATTGAATTTATTAATTTTTATCTTTATTCCCGATATTTTTTTTAATAATTAAAATTACCTTCAGCTGTTCAAACAACAAGTTGAAATAAGAGAAATTCATTTAAATAATGTAAGGTTAGTTTTAAGCACATATTAGGTATTTTAACAACTGATTTGATTTTAAGGGAAAAAAAATCAATTAACACCAATCGGGGAAGTACCCGCAGAACCTTACTGGAAACTGTAACATATCTATTACAAGGCGCAAATAAGTCAATTAATCTAAAGTGCCGAAAATAAAATAATCCAATAATTCCTTGTGCCCTATTTAAAAAGGTTTTTTTTTTTTAATATGGCCCTTGAGAAATAGTCGACTCATATAGGAAAACGAGCTGCTTATTCTGATGAGGCAATATGCCCGTGAAAAAACTATGTTGGGCGGTCTTCGCTGCGCTTCAGAACTAATGAAAAATGTCGCTACAGACTTTCCAACGACAAATGCTTCATTTTCATGAAAGAAATATTCGACAACGGATTTATAATGCTATTACACGAGGCAATATTTTCAGGCAAAATTGGAAACAATGTCCCTTTGATCGCTCAAAACCATATAGTGGATTCTGTCATTTCAGGGGTACATCACTGGATGTCCAGAACGATGTTCATCTTTCGTGAATATACGGCCATGTTTAAATTCATTCACCCGATCGTTGCTAACAATTGCTAACACATAAGCACCGCGCCATGAACTTCATCCAACTCAGCTTTGATCTCTTTTGGTGTTAAGCCTTTTAAGCATAAGTGTCTAATCATCTCTCAAAATTTCTCAATTTTTCTACATACAACATCAATTCTTTGCTCGAATTAGCAATAAAACATGAAAGCGTGTAATGGATACAACAATGATTTTTACAACTATATAGAGACTAATGATCCTTACTAAAAATAAACCATTTTCCTTACTGTGACCGCCATCTATAAAATTTTCTGAAAACATCTTAAACCATCCTTGTAACTCAGATTATATTATCATAAATTAATACCATTTTCATTAGAATAAAACAAATTAATTGTATTTCTATCTTAGATACGATGTGGTCTACGTCAACCTATCAAACAAACCCGACTGGCTGTACCAAATCAGTCCGCTAGGTAAAATCCCGGCTTTAGAACTAGAGAATGGCGAGGTCCTATACGAAAGCTTGATAATCGCCGATTATCTAGACGAAAAATATCACCAACATCCACTGCATCCCAAAGACCCGTTGCGCAAAGCCAAAGATAAGATCCTGATAGAGCAGTTTAGCAAGGTAGTTAACACGATGTATAAGATTCTGTTGACTTCCAGTAGAAATAACGATGAAAACAGAGACATTATTATGGAGGGCTTGGAGACGTTCGAGAATGAACTTGCACATAGACAAGGTCCGTTCTTCGGAGGCAACCTACCCGGGATGTTGGATTACATGATATGGCCTTGGTGCGAGAGAGCGGATTTATTGAAACTATTTGGGAGTCAATTCGCTTTAAATAAAGATAAATACAAGAGATTAGTAAGTAATTTTCGGAAAATCATTTGAAAATTGTTTATAAAACCTTTATTAACGTTATAGGTGGAATGGAAGCTGCTTATGCGTGACGATCCAGCCGTACAGAAGACTCTACTAGACACAGATTGTCATATAAAATTCATCCAATCGCACCGAGCAGGAATTCCTGAATACGATTTGATCTCCACTTAGAAAACACGACCACCAATTCACTAAGCTCCCAAGAGCAATGCTACCAAATCACCTTTACTATTTGAAATACACCCGCATTATTCCATCGTGAATAAAAAAATACTAACTTATACACTATAAACACTTCAATGCAATTAGGTAATTTATATAAATACATAACTACATATATTTATATAAGAAATATAATGTACTATGTATGTAGATGGCTATCGAAATAATCTTGAAATAATACAAATACTAAGTACTTGTTATAGATTTAAGCTCATGTATGTTATATATGCTTATGGGTTGTATTTGTTAAATGTGTTAATGTTTAAGTTACGATAAGATTGATTTATTTGTGAATGCTGCATTTATATCTGATTATAGGTATTTATTGAAATTTAATTTACGTAACAAATAAAATTAACGTTTAAATTAAAGGAAAATCCAATACGCAGTGTTTTTCTTACAAAACTATCAATGAATTTCAATATTTGCTTAGCAACATCAATTAATAACATTTTAAATCGTAAAACTAAAATTAAAAATCAATATGTTTATTGTAAATACATAAAATTTACAACTATTATGATAAATACCACAACAACAAGACTATTACGATCACGTATCCTTGGCACTACGGTCTTGTGATAAACCTAATAATATACAGTCTGCCTCCAATAAAGTAAGATCTCTATCATATCCCAAAAATCTCGTTGATAATTCTAAATCCTTGATCATTAACCTAACTTTAGCACCTCTCATGTAACTACTACAATAGTGAAAATAATTACATAATATCGCTCAAATAAATTATATCATATGTACCTTGCATTCATTTTTGGTCTTGGACATACGCAGTGGAACTTCCATCCGAAGTCTATGTACAAATCATCTTCAACGACGTGATATATTTTACCTGTGACTACTTTACCCTCAGGATCTCCCAACTGCAAATGAAAGCTGCGATGCGTTGAAATATAATGTTTTTGATCTACTTACATCAATAAACTTTGATTTCATTAATAATTCTTTAAAAGTGTAAGATTGTTCTTTATCTTTGATATCTAGCGACTGGAATTTCTCGAAAGCTTTAGCATAACCCGATTTAGGTTTGGTAGGCGTAGCTGATACAATGTTAGGATCTTCGACAGTATTTTGCGAATCTTGAGAGTAACGGCACGTTAAATTCCATAAAAGAGTTGGAGAAGTTTTATTTAGTATGTTTCTACTTATAAGACATCTTACAGACATTTTAATTAATATTTCTTGAAATAAAGGTTATAATAGATGATTTATTACTTGGTTCGGATTGCCAACTTATCATTCCGCTAAACTAAAGTTTCGGGTCATTTTACATAATCATAATAAATAATATATACAATAATACATTGATTATTGAAACGTTTTTAGACTACTTAGTGTCTTTTATTAAACAAAGATGAACACACAAAACTAACTTGAAACTGATACATTTAAATATCCAAAGGTCGCTTATCCTCTCTATATTGACTAGAGGTTGGCATACATGTAATTATCAGTCATGTATGTTCTTCATGTATCATCTTGATTTTTAATTCTTCGTTAATTGTAACAAAATTCGCTCATGTAAGAAGAAGCATAATATCAAGATTGTGTTATGTGAACTACGTAGTGAGGCATGTCCCCGGAGCAAACTGCCTGTGAAGGTACGCAAGGTATAGCAGATAATGAAGTTTGTCATAACCTATAAAATAGATATCATTGTAGATTTAAAGGCGTTCGAAAGAAGACTCACAGAAGTAATACAATGCTTACAACCGGCTACTTATAGATGGAGAAGTATGATGCATTTACATTGAAAATATCAAAATTCTCATTTATCAAAACAATCTCAATTGTATTCTTATAGTTGTTCTCTTGGTTGTATCGATATGCGTAGCAGCAGGTGCTGGACAATGGTTAATGGATCCCACTACCAGAGTAGTACCTTTAACACAGTCTCTATCCAATCATCCATTCTTTCTCATAGCCACGATACTCTTAGGTAATGCATAATACAGCCTTTTCGGAAATAACCTTTTAGATACATTGTTTTACATGAATTTCAGTTTTTATATTTTTAATGGGTGTGCACAAACGTGTGATAGCAGCTTCGATCATTACGTCAAGAACTAGAGATGTGCTGTGCGATTTTAATATGTCTTGTGATGATACGGGAAAATTGATTCTGAAGCCTAGGCCTATGAACATCACGTGACAATTGTATAATACTGTATAGAGAAGTAAATGTTTTATTAAATTATGTTAAATAATAATATTAAATAAAGTGATTTTTTTAAGAAACTATTGGTTATAGCTTTAATTTTAAACTGAACTATTGATAAATTTCCCAAAAATTTTAAATTTATCCGTAGCAACTCGTATTCACCAACAACAGATTTTCATCCGTATACGTAAAACCTTTAGTTTATATAAAATAAAATAGTTGTTTGTAAAATCTTTATTGATCAAGGTTTTCATTTTGTATTCGCTTTATAAACAATAATATTATTGCATAATAATATTTGACCCAAAAATTAGAAAGTTAATTTGAACTAGCTTCAGGATTTTTAAATTCCGCGAGCGATTTAAGTTGATCATTCTGTCGATAGAGGAGGTATACCCCAATTTCAATATAATACATGGGAATATGTCTCCTTTTTTTCGGAAGTACCAACTTAAATCATAAATTGGAATACCGTCGAATAAACAATTTTAAAACGCAGCTTTTATTTAATCCTATTTATAAAAGAAATTGCACCTGTATCCAGAAACTGTTCGAGCAATTAAACATTCATCAAATTTACGAAGTTATTCTATTTAAAACTGTAAAATAATCTCAATAAATAAATTTAATTTGCATTACAACCGCAAAAGCGCTGCAGAGAGACAAATTGATTAAATAGCAGATAACCTTATATACACTTTAATAACACAAGCAGAGGAAAATATCGGAATGGCATCGTCTTTAGAAAACCTAGAAACACAATTGGAAATGTTCATAGAAAACGTAAGACAAATTCATATCATTGTAAGTGATTTCCAGCCTCAAAGCCAAAACGTATTAAACCAGAAACTGTAAGTACTTCCACAACAACCACCCACTTACGATCATTGCAATCCACATATTTTGCAGGCAATCTTTAGTGCACGGTTTACAAGAAGTCGATAAGTTAAAATCTCAAGTTCAGGATGTTCATGTTCCGTTAGAAGTTTTCGAGTAAGTCGTTGAGTGTAGGCTTTCACGACTAATCCATAGTAGAAATGTCTTTTGGGTGTTGTCGTGTATTTAATGTATGACTTGATTATGCTGTCAGCTTCTTCAAAGGATTTCTAAAGACTGATGTTGTCTGTTGCTTCTATATACACATATGTATATATATATATATCATTTCTATTCTGCTTTGCTGATCCATAACCAAAACATATAAGGAAACCATGAGAACCAAAAAAGGAAGGCAAACAATAATCAGCAGGATAGGCATACCTTCCATAGCCAGAATCACCGACAGGTTAAAAAAGGCCTTCGGAAAACTAATCATCACATAGTGCAACACGGGAACCAAAATCGACCAGCTACTCCACTCTGGCAAATACATGTTACCAAAGCTACAAGCAAACGGCATATACGAATTGAAATGCCAATGAAGAAAAAGCTACATAATTCATCGTAGCGGAATGGTTATGGATCAGCAATGCGGAACAGAACAACACCAATCTTTAGAAATCTCCTGAACAAGCATGATCGGCAAAACTTCATACCAAACATTAAATATGCGACAACACCTGAAAATCATTTCTACTCACGAGTAAATCGTTATGTTGCTATTCATGAAATAGACGAAGCAAATTTTTGCCATTTCCAGTTATATAGACCAGGGACGCAATCCTCAGTTGTATACCAAGGACTGCATAGAGAAAGCGTTAGCCAAAAATGAACAGGTTAAAGGGAAGATCGATGCCTACAGGAAATTCAAAGCGAATATGTTGTTGGAATTAAGTAGGGTGTTTCCAGCGGAACTTAATAAGTATCGGGCTATACGTGGTGATGAATGACGACAGTATTTTTAAATTAATATATACTTTTAGTCGAAGATTGATCGTCTTGTATGGACATATGTTTTATTATTGAAAAAAATTATAGCTTATTTGTATTTGTAATTTGTAATAAAATTTTTTAATTTATTGCTTGTGAGTATTGGTTGTTTATTATTTATTATTCAATTTTAAAAACAAACATTTAATAGGAAATAGTATATTTTTTAATATATCATGTGCTTTCAAACGTTATCTGCCGTGATCATGTCTGTGGAAAGTCTTCGTCCCTTAGGAGTGCTGGTTACCTCCCCGATTTGCTGTGGGGTTCCACAGGGTTCGTTATTAGGATCTGACTTATACATTTTGTACGAGATGCCCTGCGTGAATCGATGGTGGTAATGGATCTTCAACTGGCAATAGAGGAGCTCACTGAGTGGACACACTGGTGGTGTCTAGATGGACGAAGCCAAGACCATCACAAACAAAATAGTTTTCTCCGCTGAAAATATATACAAACAAGTGACGCTCGATTACCGTGGTCAGCTGTGGGCATGTAACTTTTATGGAATCAGCAGCTCCGCTTTTTTCGCAGGAGTAGCCTGCTGGCTGAAACTAAGCTGGTGCTTTTAAGCGGTCCTTGCGAGTTTGGGCCGGAGGTTTTGTGGTAATAAGCTGCTCTAAACAAGAGTTCTAGGTTTGAATGTAGGCACGGATACTGTCATATTGGAACATTTGTATTTTAGGTTTCATAATTTTACGTTGGGTGAGAATCTTCAATGAAAAGTGCATTGTAATAACATAAACTAGGATATTACATATGGGCAAGCTTACTGGGCAATTAATTCCCAGCAGGTTGCAATCTGAAATTAGAGATCTCTCAATCATTCCAAATGAGCACTTTGGTTTTTCTAGCGAATATAGTACTACGGAGATTTTTAAGGCGCTGGAATACATTAAACAAGGATTCCACCTGCATCAATTCAGCAGCAATATTTTTGCTGGACGTTGTGAAAACCTTCGACAAAGTCTCTCGGACTGAAAATTTCGAGTACGGATGGATGGGCAATGTTCTTCAGCAAGCGTGCTATCGCCGATCTTTTTTCAATCATCAAAAGCGACATTCCGACGGATGTCTTGGTAGTTTTTGCCTCCTTTGCTGATGACGTTTGCATCTTCACGAGATCGACGAACGCGCACCTGGTGGATGCTAGCCTTGCAGACCCTGAAAGATTGATACTCTACGTAGAGAATTCCCATCATTATGCAAGACCTCAGCGGCGTAAGAAAAGAGATGGCGGATATTCTCGTCTTGAGCCAAGCAATCTCAAGTGGCAGGCAAGTGAAGTATTTCGGGGTCGTCATGGTTTTGGGCATCAATAAAACCTGACAAGGTACGAAGACACAAAATCCGATTATGAATCGTTGGAGCAAACTTTCCATTAATAGTAAATCTACTTCCATCTTTTGGAATTATTTGGAATTATCGTTGCCGCTCTGTGGTACAGGAAGAGCAGCCAAATCCGAGAAGATTTGGATGTGGACTGTAGTTTGACCATCTGTAACATAACAAGTGGAAGCATGCCACCTGCTGAGAATAGAGACTATCCACTTTCAAAAACAAGTGGATAGTCTACTTTCGAAAACAAGGATGACAAGTCATCAGTCTGGAGTAGAAAAGAACCGCCCACAAATGTATATCCATCTTCAAAATAGCATAAATCTAAGAAGTTAGCAGTGAAGACTGTAGCTCCTTATTTCGAGTAAAGAAGTTTAAAGATATCTAGTTCCAGCGAAGTGTTATTGAACTTTGTTGTGCTACGACTTCCAAGGATATTCATAAATACGACAAGAAGAAAAATGGGTATTCCGATATTCTATGTTGGTATCATTGATATCGTTCATTATACAAGTGTAAAATAACTTGGGTTATTGGTTGGTGAAGTCCATGTAATAACATAAAGAAATAAAACAATATACTGAGGGTTCATTTGTTTATTAGTATATAAGTATAAAACAAAAATTCTTCAACTTCTTAGGTTTTATCTTCAATTATTTAAAATTTTATCTGTTTATTTGTAACGTTTTTGTCTGCAAAATCAGAACTCTTGCGTGCCCCAGCGAATCTGTAAAAAAAAAAAACGATTAAAAAGTTTAAATTTGAAATAATCACATTCCTAATCTATACACTTACATCTGTTCTTGCCTTCAGTTTCCTATCAATTAAACCAACTAAAGTCTCCGATCGCACAGCTAGAGAATCAATTTTCTCAATTAATTGTTGATAAGGCGAGAGTGGTTGGGCCCCCATCACCACGTGCCCTAATTTCGAATCGATTTTAGCATCTAACCTTGCATTCCTTATCAAATTAACAATCCAACATTCAGCTTCATCGGGGTTCATATTTAATTTCTCCGCCAACATACCGATACTGATGCATTGATGGATTCTGCAGAACGTTTCAAATATCATCAAACGTGCGTTTTCGACGAATTCGTCCAAACATGAGATTAAAAAGAAATCGTTGAAGAAAACAATTTGACACTCGTGCAGCTTCTGTCTTGCGCCGTCGAAATCGAAATTTACGTATAAATGTTCGACGAATTCCGTAATGGGATCTCGATAAGTATAGCTTTCCTGTTGAATCACCTTCACCAAATCTTTCAAGGCGGATCTTCTACCTCTATTTATTATAACTGCTGTCGCTAAATATCTTAGTATGTGGGGGCACATGGTTTGGATTGCGTTTAAGTAATGCGGGCGATATAAGAACATTTCGATTATCAGTTCGCGTCCTAATGCATGATTGAAAAATACAAAGAGAGACCAATGGATCAACCACGTTCTCTGTTGTAGCAGCTGCAGACTATTGCCCCCGAAATGATTCGGACTTGAATCGATATGTTCCCTCAGCTTGTTTAAATCCTCTAAAGCGGTATCCCAATTCTGCACTAGTATTTCAGAGGCCAGCTTACCCCATAAGACACTCAAAAAATTCTTATCGTTCGGAGATAACACCAACATGCAAAAGTACAGATACGACGTAGATACTGAGTAATTACCGCACTCGTAACGATATTTCGCTAATTTATGCAAACTTTCTATCATTTCAATTTCAAACTGGAAAATAAACGTTTGATCAACCTTAAACATTATAATGCAAGTAGTACATAAATGTATATCTTGAAGGACTTTAATGTTAATGTATTTGCATTTGTCTTAGAAGTCGACTACATACTCCTACTATTTGATAATAATAATCATCATCAAAACTAATTTTAGAAAATATACATATAACAATATGTAAAGCATATAAGGCCATGGCTTATGGTAGTTACTTGGTTTATTTACCAAAAGTTTGGCATGAGCCTTTCATTTCATTTAATTATTCAGCGACAATTCTAAAAAGCAGGTTTTCTCAGGTGATGCAGACATCAATAAGGTAAGTTGGGCGAGCATATTGGAAAGAAAGCATAGGACGCTCCGATACCCAGGAAGGTGACGCCAGCGAATAATGTCACACTATGCTTCTAAAAGTAAGCGACTAACATAAAGCAAAAAATAGGATTTGTCTGGGAATCAACCTCTACCATATACCTTCAGACGTAGGCACTTATTAATGACATTATTCTCCCATTCCTTGTTGTTGTAATACACTGAATATAATAATTTATGATGCAATAGAGGTAAGCCAGATAGATTAAAAAAAAAAAAAAACATATAAAACATAATCCCGGAAAAAATACACTAAATGTACCTACATATGTACAAAACAAAATTATAAGTTCTTGGATTAAAGACATTGATCCTGATTTAAGAACAAAATACAACGATACTGTTGCGCAATCTGTTTTTTGTTATTATGAATTTAATGTCAGCATGTTTCTGTTATTTTACAGCATTATTACCTCACAATTCAAGATATATAATTACGTACTTATCTACCACGCACATATTAAATATCATAGTTACTTACACCATATTCTTTTGATAAGAAATTTATCAATGTTTTCGAATCCCTCATATTTTCCATATTCTTCATAACTTCATCGTCATCCATTAACTGTAAAATGGGCTCCACTTCATGCTGCACTTCTTGTAGTTGCGTTACTACATGGACTCTACGTTCTTTTAATTCTTCCGGTACATCTTCTTTGGGGTATAATAGCTTTCTGATATCAATGGCATAATCAATCATGTTAGTTTTACTTAAAATATCTAATTTGGCCTTAAGCAGCTCCTGTTCGCCATATATCTACAACATATTGCTAAAGCAAAACTGCATAACCTATAATGTCTAATGCACACCTCTTTCGCCGACAAAAATTCCAATAATGGGAACACTAAATGCCTATCTAAGTATAGCCCCATACGGGAAGTTAAATCGAACTTGGCCATTTGTAATGCTCTTAGCATGTACGGATTAGAAAAACCTAATTTAACGAAAAAGAACGTATGACAAACACACGATCTCGCTGCGAAAACTTGATAGGTCCGCCAACTTCATACCGAAGGAAAACTGACGACAACATAAGAAAGCAAAACCATACAGAGTTGCTATTTATTTATTTATAAATAATACATTCACTTATTGTAATTGACCAATATACTTTTCGATAGGTTGATACTCCCATTCCGTGTCTTTGAGGTAATCCAATTCTTTGCGTAAGTTCTTCATTCGATTTTGATGCAATTCGCTTTCGGTTGCTGCGATGCTTTCGCTGATTATTTCGTGAAATTTAAGCATAGATTTAATTGTAGCTGCGTCCCTATCGCATGGCGATTGCGAGGACAACACATTTTTTGGTAGATTTATACTGGACATTTTTTTAATGATATAAATATATTGATTTGTATGAATATAGTGAAGTTTCTTGGTTCGAAATGTTAAATGTTACCAACATTTAATACTAAAACGTATCAAATATTGGTAGTCACTTAGAAAACAGTTTCAGATTTTTTTTTAGCTAATCAAATTACCAAAAGCAAATTTGAAACGAACTTAAAGAACGCATCTTTCAGTCTTTTGTATCATTCTTACAGGGTTATTATTCATTTCTTGTTTTTATATTGCGTTATTGTTTGCGTCTTCTTTTTGTTTTTAGAATTTTTGTTTTATTTTCTGTTTCGTTTGAATTTTTGCCTTACTTATTTGCTCTTTTCCTTATTTTTCAGTTAATATGGCATTAAGAAATACTACCAACAGAAACCTTAAATTGAAATGCATTCGTAAAAAAATCTGCTAGAAATTGGTAATTGTAGGAATTTCGTATTTTAAACTAAATTATTACCCAAATTTATTGTTAAAATGTGTGTCTTAATATAAACTTTAACTTCTTGACGACATAAACAAGATTCAATGCAATAAACGCCGGTTTAAAAAGTCACCTATCTAGGTCATGGGCGTAGCCAACGGGGACAAAGAGGGTTCATGGACTCCCCATCAAAATCTCTAAAATTATTTTAATTTCGTTTCTTATTTTTCTTTAATCCGGGGCGAAACGATCAATTGCCTCCCTGCCTCTCCTCCAATTCTTGCCAAATTAGGAAATCTTTTTAAATTTTGACTGGAGTTAGATATATACAGGCATTCATTAAATTTTCTTTATTAATTTACTTTTCGATGCGAATGCGGCGCTTCAGCCTGTTTATACGATTACTTTTAATAATTATAAGGTTTATTGATTTCTACACTTGCAGGCATTATTGAACAAGACAATGCATAAATTTCCAACCCGACACGTGTTTTGTCGACTCTTCAACAAACCGGTATTCCCATGAGACGAATAAACACAAGCGTATCTAGTCGCTCCAGAACATTAGTCACTTCCCATCATTGCCTGCAGATCAAATTATGCTACTAGAGAGCTACTGTTCGTTGCTAGTAGGTAGAGATGACATAAAGAGATAGATTTAAACTGTTTTGCAGCGACTAGACAGACTCGTGTCTATTCGTATTATCCTGTTGCCTATTGGTTTCCGCGAGAGTCGACGAAACACGAGTCTGTCTAGTCGTTGCAAAGCGGTAATAAACCTATCTGCTTTACATTATCGACACGGAATATATTTTCTTTGTTTAATATTAACGTGTTTTACTTATAAAAAATTTAGTCGCTCTAATGCATTCAACATTGAACAATGTATTCTTTTTAGTTGCTCATTTCAATACTCCCCCATTAATTTCATAGTTTCATTATAAATTTCAGAGGGCGCCTCTGTAGGTGAAGTCCTATCACTACCTCAAAGCTGGATAGCGGTCGCTGTAAGCGGAATTACATTATATTTCAAATGTTCTTGAAATTTATGCTTTCCTCTAATTTTTATGACATTAGTCACCTCTTTTCTATACGCAATTCTATGTTTGCGTTCCGTTTAGATAGTTGCATTAGTCAGCTTTTATCCCTTTCCATCGTTATACGTTAGGAATGTGCGTCTCAGGTAATCTCATTTTGTAATCGGTGACCTCTTTCAACATCGCCGAGAAGAATTTAAAGATATCGGACAAAGAGGAGTGTAAACTAGTTCGACCAGTTATTTTCAATTATTTATGGAAAGATGCGCATTACGCGGGTGAAAATGATAGAAAAATAGAATCTTTACTCCCTGGAAGCCATCCAACTTTTGTTTGAATGAAGGGATTAAAGATGGATGATCCTAAAGTACAAGCTGGAGAGTCCAGATTGGGCAAAGTACATGAAATGTGTAGGGAATGGATTGTCCGCGAAGACGGTGCTTTAGCGTATCAATTACAATCACAAGAAATCAGTGATCATTATAAACACAACAAGCATAAAAATGCGCAGGTATGTTATTGTTGATTTACTGTTAAAACCATTAGATATTTTTTGCATAATAAATATTTGAAAGTAAATATGAGTCATTTATGTAAATATACAATTTAAGATTATAAACAAGATTATTCTTGTTAGGTCCGTGAAGATTTCCCCTGTGCTTTAGATGAACAATTGAGAGAGAAAAGATTAGCCGAACAAGCAGCTGCAGTTTATCAAAAAATGTTAGCAGAACAAGAAGCATACGACAACGAAGTCGCCAAAGAACTGGCAGAACGATTAGAGCGAGAAGAACGTGTTAGAAGACGCTATATAGAACAAGAAGATGAAACGGTGGCCCGCCAAATGCAAGTTAAAGAAACTGGAAAAACTCGTAAACGTATCAACCCCGATATTCCCCCGAAATTACCTGAAAAATCACCTCACCATCCTGATGTTAACAATTACTTAGTTAATTTACCACAACATACACCACGAAGACATGGATTACAAATGCCGTTGCCTCTAGAGGTAGCCGATGATTATATGGCACCACAAGATTGTGTGGAATTATATACAGAACCTTATAAAACGAAAGACAATTTGATAGACGCATTTAACAGGATTGACTTGCAAGAAATCGGTGTACCAATTGATGAAGTAAACGAGAGACGTATACAGGAAGAAAGGGATGCCGAATTAGCTCGAAAATTACAAGAGCAAGAAGGTATGACCGAAGAAATACTCCTGAATCGAGACCGCATGCTAGCAATCGAAGCTCAGGATAAAGAACTTGCGAAATTATTGCAAGAGAAAGAAAAGGCGAAGGTTAGACGTGCCCGGGAGAGAGCTAGACAGAAGGCATTAGTCAAAAAGCAATTAGAAGAACAGCAGCGATTAGATATGAATCAATTGCTACCCGATGATTCGTATGCGTATCCAGTTGATGTCGTTCCACAAAGCTCTCAACAAGGCATTTATCAGAGCCCGGTACAAAAATCTCAAGAACATGTCGAGGATGATATTAACTACAGCTTTCCGCTAGATGTGTTGCCGGCTAGGGAACAGTGTGATGTTGCTTTCAGGCAAAATTATTGTCCACAGAAGAATTACGATATGAGATATCAATCAAATGGTAGTGATATTGGTATTCTGATTTCTGGTGGTAGTAATAGACTTCCAAATGAAGATCTTCCAGCTCCAGTTAGGCCTACTCATTTAGATTTGAGGTAGTTTTTTAATATGACTTAATAATTAAATGTCATAAAATTTTCAGTCTCTCAAGATGGTATTAGTTATTGAAATTTGCTTATGGCGTACCGCACATTGACGCTAGAATCATTATCTTTTATAATTTACAGTTTTCTGATTTTTTAATACGTAACTGCTTAATTATTTCGTTTGCTTGATAGATCTTATAACCGTCCAAGTAAGCCACGTTTTCCCGATCCAGAGCCATGTGACAGTAACTCCTCGACCATATCGCCAACACATGCTCAACACGTAAACATAGCCATGGCCATCGATCCTACCTACTCCAAAAAGGGTTACCAATCTCCTCCAAGCTACGATACAACTTCTTCCAGTACGGTAACTACAAGCACGTCCAGTAGCAGCCCGGGAATGGTGCTACCCGCTCCCGAGGTTTCGGACGACGGTGACGTGAGCCCTGTGCCACCATACATGCCTATTCAAGGTCAACGAAGAACGTCTTCCTTAGAAAAAAAGCAGAAGAAGAGAAATAAAGACGGATGCAGGCAGCAGTAAGGGCAGGTTGTATGCTGCCAGCTAGTGATCTATTTAAGATATTCCACGAGATAGATTAAAGCGCATTTAATCATATTAGGTTCAGGTATGTATCAAGGCTAAGCTCGATACAAATAGTCTGTATATTTAAAATCTCGTTTCGATGTTTTTATTTTGTATTTACAATAGTGAGTTTCGTTATTTGTTTTTTCTTTTTGTGTTGTTTGGATTTTATTTTATTGAAATGAATCTAAAATTTGATAATAAACAAAGCAATCTCGTTAGTTACGAAATAAAACTAGTAAAGAGATCTATTTTAAGTAGAGTAAAATGAACAAATGCGCAGCTTCTGAGATATCCACTTATTCTTGTATAAATAACGCTCTAGCAACAAAGGTGCCAACTTAGACCAATAATCACCAAAACAAGTGTTTGGTCAATACGTGGTGCTGTATAATATGTGATTCCCCGTTTACTAAAACCCGTCCCGCGCGTACGTTTCAATATCTCTGAGAATAGAAATATTTTTAGAGAAATGTTAGAGTAGTGTTTATAACTTTGGATATCTGTATGTGTAAGTACCAATCTCAATTTTGACAATGTTCAATTTTCCCATTTGTTACACATACGACAATAGCATTGTTAAAATTGTCTCTTTTAATAGTCGTAGTTATGAAATGCAACAAACTAGTGGTTATCAAATTTATAGATGGGAACCCCTGTCAAACGAATCAATATGTATTCGTTGCATACTTCACGCACGTACCAATTGTACTCAATTATAACTCGTGTTGCCAACAGGGAAAATTTGACAACCTTTGAAAAACCTCTAGTTTCTTTAAAGCAATAATCTCAGATCTGTATAGAAGAAAATATAGGAAAATATGACAATAGATGTTTAAGCAATATAAATTAGGTAATAAATATGGAATAATAACTATTGATCTTTGTTTCACTCAAAAAAAAAAAAAAAAATGGCAGCTGCTAAACTTGATATTCCTAAAAACATATTATCTTTCTCGAATTTAACATAACAGTATTTTTGTAATTTTTTTTATTGCTGTCGTTATATAACATAACCGTTAAATCTTTGACATTTGACAAGTGACACATGACATTTTCGATAAATTTTTTAACCTCGAATTTCGCGTCCTCAACAACTAACTCGAATAAACGAAGTACATAATCAAAAGGTAGTGTTCATACAAATATCGTATCAGATTAACTTTATTTTTGTACACATCATACATTCTGTATTATATTTTACGTACATATGGTTGGATATGCGGCTAAAAAGAGGATTTGTACCAAGGAGAGATGAACGCACTGTGTATATTATCTCTTTTCAAAGATACCGCTATTTTTATAAATGTTTATTCTAAAGTATATTCAAGCAATATGTATATGTTATACAGGATGTCTTTTATACTTTTTTCCAGCAACTAAAACCAAACATTATAAGAAGATTTTTATAAATGCTACGCAAAAAAATTAAGTCTAGTTTACATACACGAAATTTGAATAAAGTAATATTAGACATCTTGTATATTATACTTCCGCGTAATTCCTCTAATGCATTTTGTGTTGACGTTCTTTTGTATGAATTGTTTGATTAACATTTCCATGTGTAAATTATTCCTTTTTTTTGTAAGTATAAATATGTATTTTTGATCGTTTATACATAATAAATGATAATCATTAAATGTATTATTATTATTGTTAATAAATAAGCAAGTAAAAGCGAGTATGCACTCATTGGCGGCGATGATATATACTGCAGTGTGAGAAAAAAATAGGTGTACCTTCAAAATGCATGTGAAGATTAGGTAAGTTGTTATAGACGAAATAACACACTTATATTGTATATACATATTAGTAAATTGTGCAAAATAATAGGTGTAACTAATAAAAGGAGGCAGTTTTCGAAATAAGTTACATAAATTAATTAGATTTATGATCATGTCGACAAACAAATTAATAGTTCGTGGTATCCGAAATTCTGTATTACAGCAGCACAGCGGCGTCACATTAATGACTCCTCTTAATGCGAATCGAGTACCGCACATTCCTTACTTCTCGCCACAAATCTTCGCGATTCGAAGAATTGACTTGTCATAATTTCCTTTTGGCATCAGCCCATAGATGTTCGATAACATTCAAGTCTGATTTTGCTACTTTGGACGTGTGTTTAGGATCTTAGGATCATTATCCTGCTGAAGCGTTCAGCGCAGCGGCATTCCCTCTTCAGCATAACTTTTCCCAATATTTCTACATAATGGATTTGTGTAATTTTTTTTTTTACGGTCAAAATAGGACCTAGACCATACTAAGAAGATCAACCCCACACCATAATATTGCCGTCTCCATATTTCACTGTTTTTATCCTATCCGAACCAAATAAAAATATTTTTGATTCGTCTGTCCATTTCTGCGCGTCCTTCCCAAAGTCTAACCTGCGTCTTACATTACAACGACTCAATAGTGGTACTTTTTTCGCTACACCTGCACGAAAATGTTGTTCCAACAGACGCCTCCTAATTGTCGACGTATCAATATTAAGTTTCAAATGATCTTTAATTTGCTTGGAGGTGATAGAAGGATTTATTTTCACGACGCCTATCGCGTTATTTGTTCGATTGCTAGTTTTCCTTGATCTTCCTCTTTTTCCGGATTTTATTTGCCATTCTGTAGTTGAGTCACCGACAAGCTAAAAAAGACCTTAAGAGAAAAGAACATCACCGCACGATTCAGCACTGTGACCAAAATCGAGCAGCTACTCTCTACTATTTTATTAGTGTATGGAAAGGCCAGAAAATCCATAATTAAAATTGATTATGACGAAATCGTCAACGTTACTATAGCAACTTCAACAAAACATTGTCTTGAACGACACGCCACTACGTCTGACGTAAGAATGCCAATCGTAGTGAAAGATTTCAAATGGCGACAAACTATTAAAACAGTTGTCATCGAAGTACCTCTCAAAGGTATCCATCAGTCGAAAGTAGAAATATTCACGTGTAATCGTTACATACGAGCGTCGTATTCGCCTTATTTCTTTGAGCTATTTCCATCGCAACCTGTAGATGTTGCTCAAAGCAAATGCACGTTAACAGCAACAGAAATTGTCTTCGAATTAATCAAGGAAACCCCTGGAGAATGGGTAAAATTAGAATTGGATCTTCCCCGAAAAGAAAAAAACGAACTTAAAAAACGGTTGGTTGAAGAAGAGCACGCCAGATTCCAGAAGGAGTGTGAAGATAAGTTGACGAAGAAATGTCAGTTAAAGAAAACGGCTGTAAGAGAACAGATCTCCTTAGATACAACTCATAGGGATGTGATCGAAGGTATTAAAAAGACCGAGAAGGAAAAAGCTCTGGGAGATATCAACGAATGGAAGAAAGATTTGATACAACCGAATCCAAAGATAATCGAATTGAATTCATCAGAAAGTGATTCGGAAGAGGAGTCCCCATCAAAATGCCCAAAAACTTCATACACCCCGCAAAAAATCAAATACAACTTAAAGAAATGTAATATTAAAGATAACATCCCATTACCACGACAAACCACAACGGTCTCCGTAGAATTTACCGAAAGAGAACTACCAACGCCAAGCCGCGAATCCCGCTTAGAAGAAGAACAAGAATGGCTTAGAAAACAAAGCGAAGTTCGAAGAGCGGCCGGCTTCGCTAGCGAAGATCTCCGACCGGAAGAAAAAGACCCGGTTTACCTACTAGCAAAAGGCGACGAATTCTTAAATGCCGAAAATTACTTAGGCGCAATCAGCGCATATAGTTTCGGGATAAAACTTAGCAAAAAATATCCAGACCTCTACCGGAAGCGATCGGAAGCGCATTTCGCCGTTGGGAATATACAAAAAACGATAGAAGATTGTTCTGAAGCGTTGGATTTGATGAAACCGGAAATTTCGGCGAATTTCATGGAACGCGTCGAGTGTATAGTACGTCGGGGAAAAGCCCTACTTAGATTTGGATTGGGAGAGCAAGCGTTTAGGGAAATCGAAGTTGCGTATAAGATGCAGCCGGATAACGAGGAATTGAAAGGGTTATTAATTGAAATTATGGACACACTTAATAATTCAAAAAATAAAGACAACGATTAAACACTTAAAGTATTATAGCATCATTTAGGAAAATAAAAACTTTTGAAGCTTGAAAGCTTCAAAAAAGTTGACATACTGCAACTTTCTATGCACGTAGAAGGTGCCCTCTGGAAACCGTAGTAAAAGTATGTATTTAGTAGCGGTTTATTCAAATAATATTTAAGTCTAATAAATTTTAATATAATGTTTCCTTTAAATGTAGATTAAAGTAAGAATATCACATAAATGATCCTTTATAAATGAAATAAAGCATTAATTACGTAATCAGAAAACAATTGCTTAAAAATATAAGAGAGCATTAAGTAAATACTGCAAACATTGGAGATCGAAAATTCCCTACCTTAAAGCCAACGGATTAGTTTTAGAATGTAGATGCTATACTTTACTTCTTTTTACCGATTGTAATCATTTTAATACTTGTCCTATTTAGGGAAATTTTATTTTATAATTAAAATGGAGAGCCTGTACTTTCTATAAGTTTCCAACCTTACTTTTGTATTTAAGGTTTAATAAATTACTTGGATAAAAAAGAAAATGTTTTCCGTCTAATCGAAATATCCCATGTTAAAATAACATTTTGGTATGTTTTCTTCGGCAAAATGTAAAAAGTGTCGTCACGTTCTCTTCGACGAGAAAGATATCAGAGCCGCACTGATAAACGCCCATTCCGATATCCTAAACGAGGGCTCATTGAAGGAGGACTGCCCTTCCGTTGACGAACTAATCTGTCTATCGGAAGATAAGCTACCCGATTGGGTTATCTCGTCAATCCAGGAAAATAACTGGTCGAAAGGCAAAATCAACTGTAAACATTGTTCCACCAGGTTAGGTTCCTTCGATTTTATATCTGGTGTGAAGTGCGCCTGTAGAAGATTTATATTACCACCTGTGCATCTAGTGAAGAGTAGAATCGATTTAATACGCTCTGTTTAACATTAACCAATCCAACTAGTACATTATAATGGTAATAGGAATGCATAAGACAAATTTCGAAACCACTAACGAGACATTTTCTTTGTAGAAGTTTAGATTTTGTGGAGATGCCGATTGCCCAGATTGGGTGTTAGTTGAAATTAACACACTTTCATCATTGTCATCGGTGAAACTAAAGTTGTTAGCTCAAGTTGTTGCGAATGGAATTGTTAATCCTCCGATCGATGTAATTTTTAGATAACTTTATTCAATTAGCCCCATTTTTTATATACGAGTTAATTTCAGATATCGAAAGCTGAAAAGCTATTTGCCGATTCAAAATTAGATTTAGACGTAGATCTAAAAGCATGTATGGCATGTCTCTCGTTCATTATCACTTCGACAGTTCGATATAACTGCGATCGAAATATGTTACATAGCGAATTACAGCAGTTAGGATTACCGAGAGAACATAGTACATCAATAAGGAGAGTTACCGATGATAATTATACTGAGATTGCCGTAAAGTTAGTAGCAAGCTCGTTAAAAGGTAGGTATATCTTCAGTTATTACAACTTATAAAACATTTCAGTATTTTTTGTAGTAAATCCGTTAGAAAAATATTCCATAAAGCACGATAAAGATTCAAATTGCTTTGAAGTAAGTTTAACGATTGGAAATAAACAAGCGACCAATGTGTTAATGACGCCATTTACATTAGATGTGTTATTGGAAAACTTGAAAAGCATTAAGTCGACTATGAAAGAACTGCATGATAATCCATATGTTTTATGAATAATTTCTATTAAGGATATGTAACAAACAACATCAGAAAACTAAGATTATGATGTTTTTGTTAGAATACCCTGTAATATGTAACTAATATATTTTTCGTTTCTTACTTATCGTATATTTATTTCTACCATCACATATCTCAATGTACAGGATGTTTCTATCTTAAAATGATAAACGAACATTGAAATTAAAAGTAAAAGCTTGGACTCGACATTGTAGCACGAAGTGTAAAATGTTTTCGTTTGACCCTAATAAATTGATAAGACTTCAATATAAGTATGATATGTAAATAATCAAAAGCAAATAGGCGCGCCACGTTAACATTTCGCACATGAAACGCCGTATAGGCAGTGGCTTGTGGATACTATGAATTTTTGATATTAGAATCTATCGAATTTCAAAGATACGATTCTATTTTTTTTATGTTTTTATTTTTATGCACGCGACATTATTTAATAGCAACGTGATTGGCTGTTATAAAATGTTGTTTTAATTACTTTCCTGTTGTAGCATAATTTGGTTATATAGGGTGATGCAATAACAGCCCACTTTTTCAAATAGTTTTAGATTGTCAATTTTTGTTTTGGCTGTAGCTGTGTAGCAAGGAGCACTGTCAACTAAAACTTTCGGTTGCCGGCTATATAACTGCCAGAATATTAACTCTGGCTGGCAGAAAAGGTTTGCCCATATCTTATTCCGCCATTGTTTTTACCGCTTTACGTATATCAAATTCGGCGGTAGTACAGGCAACACACAACAACACAAGAAGAGAAAGAATAACATGAAAGGCTGGTTATTGGAAGGGATTCCCCAACCGCACTTGATACACAGTGAGTTCAGAAATATATTTAACACTAGCAACTGTTGCAAACAAAAATATTGACGTAATACCAATGATTGAAGAAAGTCGTTTTGCAAAACTGCTTTTACTCCTTAATTGTTTTCTATACTGTAGATTGACTTCATAAGCAGTTTTTCTAGTACTCGTATAAATCATTTTAAAGAACGGACAGCTAGCAATGAATTTGAATGAATCAATACTTTGACATGACAAATAAGAAAATGATTGCTTTTAGCATCAACCATTTATTAGATCATTGTTGTATTATATTCGTATTAACTTTTATGATCAAAATAACGCAAGAAATTAGTTCATCATGTTTGCCATAATTACTTAGAATCATACCTTACATTACTATTGATCATTATGACACAAGCACTTAAAAGGTAAGTAAAAACATGTTATATTATAATAAATTTAATAATAAATGAAATCACAATAAAAGTTACTAAAAGAAAGTTAATATGGTTTAAATTTTCGAGCTTTCTTAATAATCTCTATCCTTTTCTTATCTTCCTCGTACTTCTTCCGCAATGCCACAATCTCATTCATTTTATTCTCTCTAATTTGGAAAGTGTAAAAATTTTTCAAACCTTTCGCCTTTTTATTATGCATTTTGCTGCTGTTTTTCTCAGTTCTTGTAACACCCGAATGCCTGCCTTTATTTGTAACTACAGTCCATCCTTCATCATCGGTTAATTGCTTATCCTTTTCTGCTTTACTCCGATCATTGTCGTATTTGTTAATTATCTGCGTACAATATTTGGATAACTTATTTCTATTAACTATGCCGTCATTATATTCTTGTATCCATTTCCGTAAACCGAGGACAATTGTATGTTTGCTCGTAGAGAATGGTCCTATAACATCTAACGTTAATGCTTTCTTTAAGTCGGAGGACTTTTCATAGATAATATAAGCCACTTTATAACCTAAGTGTTTACTTTGCTCTTGCGTATGTTTAATGTCATCGTGTAAATTTACATACTTAACAGGACCTACTACGGAGAACACGCGCTTTAAATTCTTCTGCGTCGCGTATGGAGGCACATTGATTACAAATAGTGTTCTTCCAGCAGGTTTCTCTGGAGTTTGATTGCGAACTGAGTGTTCTTTTATAAAAAGTTGATGTTGTGCTGTACTTTCTTCGAAGAATACACATGCAACAGCTGAAATTAATGTATTGCTTTTAATATTCTTAAGAATTACATAGAATTATACGAACCTTTAAAACCTTCCATGTTTCTTAATTTTTAGAAGGCTGTAGGTTGGAACATAACCTCGTTGCGATTTCTACGTTTTAAACCTTGAAGTAACGTATTTTCTGAAATGCAAGATTAACGTTGTACTCTTAATTCATTATTTATTTAGAAATAGATAAACGATTTCTATGTATTAAATATTTAGAGAAATTGTAACGTATTTTTAGTAGGTTACGGTTTTCTTCTTTCTTTCTTTTATAAATCAGGTTGAGCAACTTAGAGATTTTAAATGTACAATTTAAAATATGTACATGGGCGTCCATTGTGCAAATATTTCTTCCTGTTCAATGATTATATTTACAAAAATCTTCCGATCAAACCATCTCCATATATTTACATTAAATAAACACATAAATTCACATGAAGTAATCTAACTGCCTTCGTCTGCACGTGCTGTAAGTTACGTCTTGGAATTTTAGATTTTTTTTTTTTCATCAACACCTAACTACCTGCGTAATTTGTGTTTATTTATAACGCATTCATGGTGGAATGCAATTTGTCTGTATTGCACGGGGCGGTTGCAAATTATCCGTATTATATTGAAAACGGTTATATAATCTACGCAATATTTGGATTCGGTCTAGCGACGAGACGACACTGATCCAAGCACAGCAATTGAATAAAACAAATGACAGTTCGACTGCTGACACTAAAATGACAAAAAATATCTATTTATTTATTTCTAGTTTTGCTGGTGCATTTCAAAATGCGTGAACAAAATTCCACATATATAGCTGACTAGTAAATGTATATTTAATGGCTGGAACAAATTGGTATATGATAAATTTCTAAATAAATTCTACAATAAAACAATCCTGATATGTTTCTTTTCCGTATTAAGTAGACGTATAAAACGTGATAATATTTGTTTACAGGTATCAGAATAATGGTTGTGGAATTACTAGCGAACTGCTCTGTGAACCCAAAGTTCCTTTATATTCCTTAGCTAATGTACAACTACGTTTTCTATGTCCAAATGATTTAGGCGAAGTAAGGGCATTATGTCAGGATTGGTTTCCCATTGAGTACCCATACTACTGGTATGAAGAGATTACGTCCAATAATAGGTATCTAAAATAAGCTCGTGCGACGAATATTTACTGAAAGAAAACAATTTATATTCAAGTAGGTTCTTTGCGTTGGCTGCTGTATATAATAGAACAATTATTGGTCTAATAGTTGCCGAAATTAAGCCTTACGATAAACTTAATCCCGAAGACACTGCCATTTTGGCAAAATCGCTTAGAAATAATTCCCATATCGGATACATACTTTCCTTAGGAGTTGCCAAAGAATATAGAAGAAATGGTATAGCCTCGTTACTTTTAGATTCATTCCTTAGAAACTTAACGACGCCGGAAAAGAAGAAGGTCAAAGCGGTGTTCTTACATGTGCTAACTTCGAATTCGGCAGCCATAATGTTTTACGAAGCTAGGAGGTAGTTGCTATCTCAAGTGCTTCGAACAGTTTCTCAACTGATGTAGATGTTTTCTTGTTGCAGATTTCAGTTGCATTCATTCTTGCCTTATTACTATGCAATAAAAGGAAGGTGTAAAGACGGATTCACGTACGTACTCTATATTAATGGAGGATATCCGCCTAGAAATTTATAATATCCTTTTTTTATTTATATATATACATCAAGATCAATTTCCAGCAATTAAAATATACATACTTAAGTCATGTATTGATTATATTTTTATTACGTGTTTCTGTTTTGGCATTTTAAAAGACAAAATTTTTATGGTTAAATTGAAATGACCATTTTCAGCAAAGTAAACTTGGTTAGGTAGGTAGTAAATTTGTACGAAAGCCTTGTGAACACTGCCCATACTGCTTTGTTGCTTGCCAGCTGTTCAAGTGTACTTTTGTCCCATCATGCAGAACATTGCATTTATACAAGAGCAAGTCATATGAACTAGACTTCCAAGTGTTGTTGTCCACAGAGTGCTAATTTGTGTTACGACTAATGTTGCTGCCTCGTACCTTTCATTGTACAGGTGTCCCAGTATCAACAAGCTAAATTTACTGTAGGGATTCTTTATGCCCACAAAAGGTGTTCGTACGAGTTACAAAATGAGTCTCCGTATTTTTTAAAGAACCACGGTATAGCTTCCTTTTTAAGTAAATATAAACATGTATATAAAATTTTCGACAGACTCGTGTTATGTGGAAATCAGTAGGCAATTCTAATGAGACGAATAAACACGAGTCTGTCTAAGCTCTGTTAATTTCGTGAAACCCACGGAAAGTGGCCAACTTTAGTGTACGTCATTGATACAAGACATAACTGAAGTTGTTACTATTTCGCCAGCTAGTGTAAACATTATTGAATTCATGATTCATGAGTGTTAAATTGGGTGATGCAAGTGATAATAAGAAATTAGACGACCGGGGATATTAATTTCTTTCCATAATTGTAGTGCATAAACCACACCGACACCGGTTGCAGCTCAGCAGTATTTTGCCGGCAGGACAACGTATGAATCTGTATTTGACAATATCTATACTTAAATCCATTTTTTTTTTTCATTTTTCCTCATTTGTTTCTGTACCACAGCCGTCACCAAACGTTCGGGTATCATCGGAGAAACCGGCTGCTATCTTGCGCAGCTGTTTTCACGCCGGTATATTTCAAATCTAATTAAAAATAGCAACATAGTTGTCGTATAACTGAAAACATTTCAGGCCAAAGTAAAGCCTTTGGTTTTTATCAGTATCTTCCAGTTCTTCGTGAGAATATATCTTAAAACCATGTATTTATTCTTACAAAACAGTTTTCCTTAACGCTACTTACCGATTATATTAAATATATGTGCATAGCAGTCTTCCGTGGTGGTGGCCTATTCCCGTGGATCATAGGCAACATATCGAAAGCCATCGATTGGATTTGGAAAAGTCCGAGGCATCCGCAGGCGCAACCGCACGTCGAACACTGATTCAACGGGTGTCATCCGTCACCTTTCATTTTGCCATCAACTTTACTTATCGCTACACATACGAATAAAAAAAAGAGAGAATAAACAGAACAAGGACATGCATACAATGTGTTTTTCAAGATATTTTACAATGAACACCTTGACTATCACACGAATCCCCGACGATGCACACGGATCGAAACCGTGAAATTAGGTTTGGTAGTCAAAGTGGTCATTTACACGATAACGCCCTCCTTCTCAAATCCGCAGGATAACAACACTAAGAAACTACATTACGTTCTTGGTACTTTTGACTAGAACCTCTGGTTCAAAAAAAGACTGATGTCTTTACATCCCCTCCTGTTCCGATAACTTTTGAATACCCCCGCGTAGCAGATGAAGCCAAATAATATTATTAAACGAAAATCCGCTGTTTGTAAATACTCATACACCATATTAAATTGAAAGACTCATTTTTTATTAACGATCATGTTATTTATTCGATTACATATTATATAATTATAATACCATCTTTATCATTATTTATAGCGACCAATCTACATTTATAAAAATAAAAAAGAACTAAGAATAACACGTCGCCTGTTCGAAAAGTTATCGAAAATAAATATATTATATTTAATATATTTATATAAATAATATAATATATATATATATATATATTATATATATATATATATATTATATACATATAATATATATATATATATTATAATAAATAAATCTTTTACATCACATTAGTAAAGTACATTACGAAGTTGTATGGATTTTTAAAATCATATGTACTTGAATATCGAACAAAATAAATATTTATTTAAACCTGCGTTTTTATTTTATTAAGATATTGGGGGGGGGGACGGGCTTAACCCATTAATTACAGGATTAAAGCAAGTATTTTTGTTTAATTGAAGGAAATTGCAAAAAAAATTAAACGTGGCCATTTGAGGGTAGTCTAAAAAGTTTCAAGCCTCAACATGAACATGAAGCGTGCATTGAAAGATACTTTTGAACATTTCAGCCACGTTTCATTAAACTTTCCGTAAGAACTATTCTCGCGCGTTTTATCGTTCTTTTTCTTTTGATCGCCCCTGTATTGACCGATGTTAGGTCCTTTCACAATAAAACAATCCTTTTATTTGTAGAAAACTTTTGACAAAATTTTCCTTGATTTCTTTTTAGTCATTTTAAAATTTCTCTCTACTACCGGTCCCTACTTCCATTTCTAGTTGGCGGGAAAATATCGCAGATATATATATATAGTCGTGTCTTAACTGTCCAGAGGGACGACGACGTAGCGAATCGTTCGGGTTTACGCTTCTGTAAATTTTTCTAAGTATAATCTTTTGAGCGATCTTATAGAAACGAAATGGAGTTTTGTGCGTGAGTTCTCGAGTAGGACCCAGGATCTACCTCATCGACCGTCGCTCACGTCGACTACTCCATACCTCTCGGTAACTTCCGATAAAAGCCGTCATGGACAGAAGGTCGGAACTTTCACTTTCGTTTGACATCTTCGCCAACGCCAGCTTACAGAATTTGTTTACTCGTGCACAAACTTTCCGTCTTTTTAATTTTTTCTTTTTTTACTTAGTTATCCATTTTTTCTATTTCGACCTTGAACACTGTATTTCATTACTTACTTGTTTTCTTTTCGTTGTACAATGCCAGCTGTGCAATGTTTCCGGCCTAATGCAAAAACGGGTACTTTTTTGTCGAATTCACTTTCATTTCTCGATATCTATGTCCTCCTGACTCAACGTTTGAGTCTAGGAAACGGAGAAACGTCGCCGCGGACCAAATCTGAGGAATAGAGTTGGGGGTCTATCGGTTTGAATCCCGATTGCGACCATGGGCAATTTCTGCCTTCTGCTCGTCACTTATTAATCATTCGACATGGTCGACAAATTGGTTTGAATATTGTCTAGGTAGAATTTGGCCATGCCCGGAAGAAATTTTGAACCACCCATCCACCTTTTGATTGTTATGAGGGATGGCAAGTTGATACGTTGTTTTCGTAAGCGTTTGTAGGCTGCAGGCTACTTAAAATATAATGAAATGGAAAAATCTCTTTCGTCCTTCTTCTACAACTGCTTTTTCCTATGCATTACTTGCATGTTTATAAAAGTTTTGGATTGAACAGAACTGTAATGTATAGAATTTAAAGGTGTTCTAACGCAAAACTTGGGCTTTTAGCAAAAATTCAGCCAAAATTTTTTTCGTTACTTTGTTTGTTGCGATCGGACGCTAGCAAGCTTTGCATGGATCAAATTACTTTTTCGAGTTTTCAACCAAATATCGGGTCTGCATGTTGCCGGCGATAATGGTAATTGCGTCAAGTCCATCAATCATCGTGAACTAGAAGTACCTGGGCCAATACCGCTTGTGGAAACTAGTGCTGTGCGTGTAGTTGGTTGATATTGCCTCTTTGGTGTTAACAATTTTGCATTATGTTCGTCATCTTCATATGTATGTGGTGTTGGCACTGTAACAAACGTTAAACGACGATTTACGTCATCATTACGTAAGGTATATACGTAATGATTTAAAAAATAATCTTCGCAAATTTCTTTGCGCTTCAAGCTCTTTGGCGATAATTGGGCTTTACCTGCAGACATAATTCAAACTAAACAACACACAAGTATTGGCAACACCGCACCGCATAACTTTAATTTATTCTATAGTACCGGTGACCGGTTGATGATGAGGACCATTCGTGTCCTCGAAACGGCCGTCCCGGACTAATTATTATATATTACTATATAATAAATTAAACTTGTGTCATTAGGAGGTGCCGATACTTATGTGTTGTTTACTTTTCGACTTTATCGACCTCGATCTGCAGAAGTGAAAAGTAACATTATAAAATAGTGCATAGTGAGCAGAATACAGCTCCAGAATCTATGGCGCATATGTTAGAGATGAACATTACTTGAAGGTTTAATTTTTAAATTGGACAAGATTAACCCAATATTTTTAAGCAGTGCTTTACGGAACGTCACTTATAGCTATTTTCTCCCTCTTTCTCTTTTTAAATTGGACTTTTACACGATCGTGGAAATAATAATAGACCCTGGAAGCTGTTACCAATAGCTTCGATGTACGATCGATGCTTTCAGCTGAAAGAAGAAAGATTACGTTAAATGAATTAAATAGAACTTATTAATTGAAAAAAAATCATTTATTTGTTTTTGACCTTATTCTAAAAAGGACAACACTTTTCTTTATCGACCACCACTCTCGCCCAGATCAATGTCAATTACAAAACAGAAAATCATTCAAATACCGCCTATTGATTAGTCTGGTTCGCAGCTATAACGATATTCCATAATTTATTCTGCGGTAATTGCGATAACTGATTCAAAAGTTCTCCCACATTGCCGTAAACGGAATTCACAGATAGCGCCACTTGTACTGCTTGAGCGTATCGATCTAAGCTCAACTGCAGGTTAGCGTCTTCGAGTAGACAACGAATCTTCTCCGATTCGGGCATTTTGTTCACCCTATCAGCTGTGTATTTGAAAATATAACGAATCGGTGCGGCGAAATGGACATAATTAATAGCTTTCGGTTGACATCCAACCGGTATCTCGAGAAGATTATTGAGAAGAGCCAGATGGAGTTTAGCGTATAAATCGGAATTCTTCCTAAAGAGAGGTGCTAAGATGCACCATTTAAATAATCCCGCAATTGGCGTAGTCGATTCCATCACTATGGTACCGGAAGGTAAAGCCGATGGATTCCGTTGGGCGGCTATACATAGTTTATGATTCGTATTCAGCCATAGTACTGTGGTTTCGAGCAGAGATGTCGGTGGGAATTGTACTTCCCCCTTTTTGTCATTATAATAAATCTCTCCAACGGCCGTTAGGAAATTCGCGACAAATTGTGGAGCGCAATCTGGTAGAACGCGCAATCTCGGCGTAGCATTCGGCATTAATACAAAGTAGTCGTTAACAATCGCCTCCGCCAATTTATTGTAGTTCATAGACGAATCTCCGACTTGCTGCATTAACGCACTAGCCGAAACCAGTACCGGTTTCGATGGAACACCGATCGCCACCGATATCAGCTTGCTCAATATTCGAGACCGCAACGCTCCAGTTGTACCGCTAAATAACGACAGAAAAACTGTGTTTTTGAACACTTCCTTCATGTTTCCATTAAAATACTCAAACAGTACGTCCAGCAACTGTAATTCTTTGATCGGATCTAACGGAGGAAGTTTATTACCTCTTTTGTCGACTTCGCAAAAAAGGAATTCGCCCATTAAATCCAAGGCCAGATCCATTTGGGATATACTCGGACCTCGGCGATATACCAATTGACCTAGAAAATGATAATTAGGTTTGTAATTTAAAGTATTTTACTTACCAATGACATCATTTGATTGTTGACAAAGCAAAATTCCTTAAATCAATAAATATATAAATAATTTACCTTGAAATAAATGTGAATTAGAAAATATGTTGCGAGTTTATTTATAAATACTTTCTATTTTTATCGTAACAATTTTCGCGAACGCCGCTGTATATGCAAATGGTTACCGACGTAGGAGAAAAATTTAAGGTTATGTTCAAACTGTCCAGTGAAACACTTACCGATTTTTGCTAGGGCTTCTTTCGCGCAAGCTGGGAATTCAGTCTTCCTTAACGTTATTTTAATTTCTTGTGTGCTCATTTTACATTTTCCCCCCAATATTTAGATGCAACATAATAGTTCACTGGCTACGTTACATAGCAAGGTGTCCAAAATTTGTTGCAAATCACGTACGTCCGATGTGATAAATACATAAAAATTACATGGAGGAGACTTTTCTCGATGAATCGGGGTATCCAAAACGAATCGTAAAAAAATAATTGCAGATACGATTAAAATCTAATTAATTATGTGCATAGTAGTGAGTGCTCGGCACAGCACTAGATGGGGCGACGATGGATGTTTCACTAGCAGTGATTTATTCACAGTTACCTGTTCTTAGCAAATAAATAAATAAATCATTTGGGACAGTCTTCTTCCAGCGAGTTGAAATTAAAGCGCACGGAGCAATTTACCCAGACTTCGTTCCTCTAAATGTAGGCGTACCAACCATCTTAACACGCGCTTTATTTCGTCTAGAACACCTGGACGAAATGTCAAATTTGTAATTCGATGTTGAGGTGTACGATAAATTAATACATTCGTCATGTTTCGTAATTTCCGAAGAAATTATCTAATATGAATTATTGGGTTGAAGGTTGGCGACGGCCACAAATATGAATTTCGTTCGCTGTCGAAGACTCGCAAGTAAACTAACATACGAAACTTCGTCAAAGGCTCACCATGAAGGAATTTCCAAATCCCGAGTTAAATGCACGAAACTCCGGGAACCGAATCAGCAACGGAAATCTTTAAAAAGAGAACGGTTTTACTGCATCCATCTCGAACAGAGGTTCCGTTTGCTAAGTTCGTTCTTGGCGTTTACTGGCGAGAAACTAGTAGCTCCTTAGAATGACATCTACGCTACGCGTATCTAATGGATCTAATGCG
Source organism: Oryctes rhinoceros (assembly GCA_020654165.1). Lineage (NCBI taxonomy): Eukaryota > Metazoa > Arthropoda > Insecta > Coleoptera > Scarabaeidae > Oryctes > Oryctes rhinoceros. The sequence continues at coordinate 5,150,175 of JAIOKQ010000119.1, forward strand.
TCGGGCGAAACGTGCACAATGTCCAAATTAACCAAATTTCGGTATGTTACTATAGTTTAAATACAGATAAGGAAATAGTAAATCTTCTATTTTAGGAGCCACGGGACCAGATGGAAAACTATTCTTCTATGGTGAGAGTTGGAGTTTTTCTATTACTAGTGATGTGCACTTATCCGGACAAAGAGAACCGGAATTACTCTGTGCTATCATGGAAGATATGCCAATTTTGAAAAATTGGCTATATGCACTGAATGGTATTGCAGATGTGTGTCCATTTGATGAAAAAAAATGTCCATACTTGAGATCTACGTGATAAATTAATTCATCGATTCAAATAGTAGGACATTCAAAACATGAAGCGTGCTGCTTATTGATTTACAAGCCATTTTAAAATTACGCTTGTCAACAATATGGTGATTCGTCAGGATATTGATGACGACACATCAAATCTATAGATAGATGTTAGATACTTTACAAATAGATGACCAACAAAGGAGGACATATTTGTTGATATCGATGTATGTATCTGCTCTAAACCTGCAAGACTACATCAGCATATCAAATTTGCATTTAAATTGCATTGCGAGCGCACCCTGACCTAACTAATTGCGCAACAGAGGATTCTCGCATTTCTATTGTTTCAACTGGAGTTACGGAATAAATAACATATTATGTGGAGAGGAAGCAAACCTAGATGGAATTGAAGACAATGTAGAAGTAAATGTCTGGAAAGTGCACTAAACAAAGAATGTTTAATCTTCAACAATAACTAATAGAGTTTGAAAATGTCAAGTTGTTTTCTTCGCTTAAAACGCACAAGCACGAAGGTGTATTGAGCATGAATTATGCTGTATTTCAAATAGTATCATCAAGTTGAAACGAAACTATACGAGGAATGACTTTGAAATTACTATTCATGAATTTTATACTTGTATTTGTAAATTATCGCGTTGGAAACGCACAAAAGCTTATATTTATAAGGTGGCCCTAAAAAAATGGATAAAGACTGTAAATAGTGTGACACGCAAATATAGAAAAACCGGAAGGAGACCGAATAGAAAATTTTGGAAAAAATACAATCCAACGACGGAACTACCATGTTGGTAGGCGCTATTTTTTTAACAATAGTGTTGCGGAGGATCCGTTATACACGTTATTATATTACATCGCTAGATATAGAACGATCTTTCTCTGTGTACAAGCAGACATGTCGCAACGGACGGGTGTCGAGGAGACCACCGTGCAAACGTACGCTATTATACAGGTGTTGAAGGCTTCACTTCCGGATTTTTTTAATCGTCTAAGCATATTCAGTGAGTTGTTTACTATATTTTAAAATAAATTCCCTTTACTGTTCCTTGTGCTAAATAACGCGCATGTTTATTTCGATTAACCCAGCGTGGTGATGCTACTGCTAAGCAATCGACTTGTTACGCTTCACTAATTAAAGACATGTCCGGATTAGTGACATAAAATGCTTCAAATAGGCGTTTTAGTCCAGGTATGGAATAAGAAACTTAACAACAGTAATATACGAATCAATATGTTATTATCTCCTCTGTCACTTGTCATCCATCGCCTACATCATTACGGAAGCGTTCGAACAAGAAACCATCGAATCTAGCAGGATGAAACCAAAGTACTGATGCAGATATATAGATGATACCTTTGCCATAGAGCCGCACGGACCAAAAACTCTAAAGGAATCCCTGCAACGTATAACAAACATGCAAAATCAACTTCACTGCGGAGATCGAAGAAGACGGCACCTTACCATTCCTAAATGTCCTCGTGGAGCGCACTGACAGTAGCACACTGGACCATAGTGTATACCGTATGAAGACTCACACAGACCGGACCTGCATGCAACATCTCACCACCATCCACAACAGGAAAGATCCCTCATCAACACATTGTTGAGAAGAGCGGAGAAAATCAACGACGAACATCACGGAGATAGTATGTAACGGGGAGCAAGAGACCACAAGATGGGGTCTTTAGAAATGCTCTGAAGGAGCTGACAACATGATGGAAGACAAACATCAAGTACGCGACAACACCCGAAAGACCTTTCTACTATGGATTACGGTCGCGAAAGCCTGAAAAGAGAACGCAATTAGCATGTGTAATATGCAAATGTTATCCGCGGACGAGATCGTTACTTAACGAGTAGTACCATCCTATCGCATCCAAGTTACGTCAGAAAAAAGAAGTCGACAACTAAACGCCCTAATCTAATCTACAAATTAATTACAGCGTCTTATTCATGAAATTACGAGAACTCTGACAGAATTATATGTAAGCAAGGATACGTGATCGGTAAATATTTTCGAAACAGTATCTTTACTTAACGGTGGACTCAATATCGATAATATATCCTGAAAAATCTACCTTTAGATAAGGTGTTATTGAACGCTTGATGTATGCAGATCGAGAAACTAGTAGCGACGTTATTCTAGCTATATCTTCATCCATAAATTTCCAGCGACGAAATATGATACAACAACAAAAATTATTATTTACGGTATATTTGATAATCGGACTTTCATTAGATAACGGTAAGTGAAGTAATCTGATAGTTTGGTGCGTACTCTCTTAAAAATTATTTTTTCATAGCTTCAACGGCAAGACATCCCAATGGCAGGCATGGACGAGTACGAAATTTGATCCTAAAGAATACATGTCGAAAAGGTACTTATTATGATGCCGCTAAGAGTCATTGTGTAGCTTGCTTGTGTGACACGATCGGATCCAAAAATATTGCTTGTGACCTCAATAACGGACAATGTTTTTGCAAGATGGGATACAACGGGTAAGTATTGCGATAGGCATCACCTGCGGAATACGAAACAGTGCGTCTAACTTCGGTAATCTGAAAAGCGACACCCCTATCGCTTTAACCCTTCCGAATGGCAGCTTGCGCCTTGTCCTGTGAATTCGAAACCCAACAAGAACGAAACATTCTTTCTCCTCAGCGGCGCTGCTTTCCGAAATTTCCGCCTTCGGCTTATCGAGTAATGATCCGTGGTCTGCGCCCGTCATTGTTTTTCTTTTTTCGAGGTAGTCGATTAATACAACTCCATCGGTTACCTTCCCGACCAACGGAATTGTCCTCACTTTTTTCGAAGCCGACACACCATTTGCAGTCAACTGTTTCAACGGGGCTTCGGAGATGTTTGTGCCTTTTTGTTCTCGAATAACCAAGCGTAGCTCTCAACGCTGGGTTAGCTCTACAATGCCCAAATCTTCAATCTCGTCGTTTCGAGATACCCTCAGCCTCTGTTATCTCTCCAATTCGACGGTCCTGTAGAACCAGTTCAAGGAGTTTTCCGATATTATCGATAGTGGTTGCAGTCCTCGGCCGACCCGAATGTTTTTCGTCATCCAAGACGGCATGACCACGTGTAAAGCTCTCGTCCATATCGATTTTACTTAATTGAAACACAAACGACCGTTAACAACTCGATCTGGAAATCAGAAATGTGTAATTTAAAATTGTAATTTTCATATTTCATTGTCAATACATTCTGATTCATCGCGAACGGTCTTTCGTGCTAGTTGAGTGCAGGCTTTCACGACCGTAGTCCATAGTAAAGATGTCTTTCGGGTGTTGCTACGTACTCGATGTTTGACTTAACGTTTCGCTGATCGTGCGGTCAGCTTCTTCAGAAGATTTCTAAAGACTAAAGACATTCTTTAGAAAAAGACATCTACTATACTATAGTCATGCTAGTGTAGCCAATCAACAACGGTCGTAAAAGCCAGTATAACCACGGTTCTTTTTCGAAATTATTTTCCTAATTCAAGAAGAAAAAAGGAAACATATTATATACACAGTTATAATTGTTTAATTAATTAAGACATCTCTTTTCCAGCAAAAAATGCTCATCATGCATCGCGGGATATTACCGAGATGTATTGAGAAGGACCTGCGCACCATGTAACTGTAATAAAGACGGTTCTAAAAGTATCGAATGTGCTCCGACGGGCCAATGCCGATGTAAGAAGAATATAGGCGGTAAAAAATGCAATCGTTGTCTAGATTTTCGAAAAGAATGCACCGAAAATTGTCCCGAAATGTACGACGTTGTCGGGGAAGAATTTAAAAAATTCCAAAAGAAATTGGAGAAAATGCAACTGGTCCTAAACAGCATCGGGCTGGAGAAGAGTCGAATGGATGAACTAACATCGAAAATTAACGAACTAAAACAGGAAGTAAGAAAGAAACTTGTCGACTGGGACGATCAAGGTGACGTATTGGGATTATATAAAATGGTAAACGATCTGCGGGATCAAGTTCGATCTTATACAAGACGTGCCGAAGACCTCAACGAACTCCAAAGTGTAACGAAGCAAATCCTCGGGGAATTGGCGAGGATTGATGATATAATAAAGTCATCTCGAAAGACTTGCGTTGAAACCTGCAAGAAAGCTGCTTCATACAAAGACAACAGAGACAGGTTCTTACAGAAATTAAACGAGATTCAGGCCAATTACAAGGACGCATCGTCTAGAGTCACGTTGTTGGTGCATGGAGCTGATGATTCCAAAAGCCAAGGGCAAGTCGCTGCGAGAAGGAGCAATCAAGTCCACGGCGACGCTGAGAACTTTACGGTACCGAAAGATGCGGGTTATATTGTCTTTCTTCCGCTTGAAACCGATCGGATAAGCGCGATTTTTCAGCAGCTGGAAGAAATGGGAGGAGATCTCGAGGAAGTTCAGAACTTATATGAAGGCACGAGAAAACTCCAAACGGAATACGCGGTTTTAACTGTGAAAGCTATTCAGGATTATTTGGACAGTAAGTATACATCTAATTCGCGAAGGATGATTAAATTTTGAAAAGTTTGGACCAGCGATTCCGTTCGCAAAGATTTGATCTGAAAAAGTATTTACTTAAAACTTAATGTAACACGAGTATCTCTTGCAGAATGTATATCGGACGTGGAGAATCGCACCAAAACAACGCTACAAAATCTACAATCTTACGAATATCAACTGGGAAACGTCAGCTTACTATCCCCAAATAACCAAAGCAACATTACCGACATCAAACGCATAATCGACCACAATTACGATGAATTGGAAGAGTTCAACGTCTTGGCAAAAAAATTCATCGAGGACGATGACCAGACCAGGGAGGTTTTCAAGAACATTTTCGGGCTAATGGAAAATATTAATGTCACCGTAATCGAAGACGCCAAGCTTCTCGGCGATACAAAAGAGAATCTCGCTGGGCAGGAAGCGAACTTCGATAAGAGATTGGCGGAAGCGGAGAAGAAGATGAACCAAGCTATTAAAGAAGTCGAAAAGAAAACTGCCGTTCTGGAAGAAGATATCGCAGATATCGAAATGAATCTTTCGGGAATAGAAAAGGATGTGGAAACGTTGATGGATGTTTTGGAGCATTTAGAGACGAGAAGATTTCTATTCGAAGAGCTCACTCGATTTAAAGCTATTAAAGAAGAATTGGATAAGATCAACAACTCTACCTCGTGTACTATCCGCGTGGTTTAGATGATGTACAGATGATTTATTTTAACAAGATCCATGGGTCAATTCAATTCTATCCTATTCTATTTTGTATTTTATATTTTATATAGTTGCAATATAAAAATATTTACGTGTCTCATATTATCTATTTCTTTACTTTTTTTTTTAATATCCTTTAATTCTTTTGATCAGTGTAGATATTTTCGATAATAATGGATAAATAGCAAAGCATGCTATATATAATTTCCAATGAAATACCAGGGGGCGCTTTGCGGCTTATATTTTGAATACTGAGCCTCGTTTTATAGTACTGTATTTATAGTAGTGCATTGTAGTTGTGTGCAATTATGCAAAAGAAAATTGTTCACAATGCATGGACGAACACCTTTACTCCATTTGTATTTCATGGCCTAGATGTTGGGAACGAAAACTGCAGATTAACCTATTTTATTAACCAATAGCAGTAATAAAAACCAGTAGCAGCAATAATGTTAACAAGGACGGTGGCGTAGTATGGTAAACAACACATAAGTATCGGCAACGCCCGCACCACACAAATTTAATGAAATAATTCGGAACGGCCGTTTCGTGGACGCGAATGATTCTGATCATCAAATTTTTATTGAAATTAAAAAAGGAATTAACCGGAGAAACTACCGAGGAGCAGAGGACAGGAGTCTCTTCCGACGCCCTTCGACTTTCGAGTTTGGCGCCGTTTAGGGCCAGAACAAGAGATGATGATCTCTTGTTGTTCTCTGAATCGATTTCCGAGAGGAAATCGATTCAGCGTGTCACTTCACATACAATACAAATTTGAAAAATGGTTCACGTTGAACAAAAAAGTCTTCGCCTAAACAGATGTCTATACTTCCTGTTCAATTTATTAGCGCCACTAGCTGAAGTAGCCATTTTGTTAAAATATATAATGAAACACGTTTTGTACAAGCATAAGTTTATTCAGAACTGTTTAATAGACATTGTCACAACTATATAACTAATATTTTGTAATGCCTCGTTTGGCTTTTATAATTACTCTTTGTCTTTTTGGCAGACTGTCTATGCAAGCGCTAATGGTATGTCTAATTACAGGATCATTTTGTCACGCGTCCTCAATATCTCTTACTAATTGCGCTTTTGCAGTTTCTTCTCCAATACACGCGTGAATTTTAGAATAGTCCGCACGTTCTTAATTGCACTGAGGTCGGGGTAATTAACTGGGCAAAGTAACACTGGCAGAGCGTGTGTTACCAAAAAAACTTTGGATGAATTTGGCATGAGGCCTTGTCGTGCATGAATGTGTATTTATTCGGATCTAAGTCATTGATATATGGCATCAAAACGTCCTCGAATATAGGTGTTGATACATGGTGCCTTAGCAAAAATACAGCGATCCAGGACCTTTGACTAATATACAAGGCCAAACCATAACTAACGGTGGGCGTTTCATCGTTTTCAGTACACTAGCTTCACCAAAGCGTTCAGATGGACATCGTCTGACAAATTGAGCTCATTCAGTCATGGCTTCTAGTTTTAACTCATCGCTGAATATGATATCTAAGGAAAAGACATTGTTCAAGCAAAAAAATTTTGCTTGCCCATAACAAAAAATATAAAAGGCATACCAGCAATAATTTAAAGTGCAATACTAACACATAAACAGGGCAAACAGCATTGTTACATAACCAGATAAATATTCTTCCTACAACAGTAGTCGAGCCAAATAATGTGTGAAGAATGTACAGTTGACTCTTTATTAGGATGCGCCATTTATGATGTAAATACAGAACAACAACAAGTAGGATATAAGAATCGCACCCTGTTTAGAAAATATAAGGAAGATAAATACAAGAGTATTTTTATTATTCGTCCAACAATTTTACGAGGGTCTTTCAATCTTGTTTCTACTCATCTTCTATACAGTACAGGATGATTCACAAGGGCATAATAACAGGCAAGGGCTCATTAAGTGGCACTTTCTCAATTTCTTAGAAAGATATTTAAGGATAGGTATTATAAACCCTATTCATGAATACTATACTTGTATTTGTAAATTATCGCGTTGGAAACGCACAAAAGCTGCAATTTATAAGACGGCCCTAAGAAAATGGACAGGGACTGTATTTTGAGAACCTTCCGAAATACTACTTTTTGGAGGGCTTGAGAAAGCTGAAGAAACGCTTCGAAAAATGTATAGAGTAAATGGAAATTATATTAAACAAATAAATGAAAATAATTGTTTTAAGGAGCTATTGAGGGACCATCACAATATATTACTTTTACACAACGCATGGCAGCCTTTGGCTACGCTCATGAGTAGTATAACTGTATAAATGTTCAGAAAAAGGTGTTTTTTCAGTGCTCATCTTTCAAAATTCGCGGCCCGATGGGTGCTATTCAGTCTAACGTAAGAACTGCCAACTAATATTTTTGGAACACCAACGGAATTTTATAATTGCCAATGTTGAATGAAATCGTTGACATGTTGGCGACAATGCATTTGCATTAGTTTGACCGAATTACAAGTTTACGTAAATACTGCTGTATATGTTGATGATTATTCTGCCGCCTGCCAACTATTGAAAAAATCCAATAAATTAGTAAGCACCATGTCGAAGAACGGTACATGCCCAAAAGTAATTGTAGTTTGTAGAACTTGTTTACAGAAATGTGAAACATATTTTGCTGTATTTGAACACTACGAATCCAATAAATTGCTTTCAGATATATTAATCGAGTGCACCGCACTAGAGGTATTGATCGAAAGAATATTGCTTGGAAAGATATTTCTACATGTTTAATTATAGGTAAAACAGCTTGATGGCTTACCGATATACATGTGCAACGATTGTAGGGAAAAACTTGTATCAGCCTGGAATTTTAAGTTAATGGCCATTGACTCTGATCGAAAATTCCGTGATAATGACAATACAAGACTACAAATGGCAACTTTTCCAATTGAAGATGATGACAATATGGGAGATACGGTTTACGAAGACGTGATGAGTATAAAAGAGGAAGATGTTGCTGTTATATTGGAAGACTCGGAATCGCTTGCTGTAAACAAAGAAAATTGTGCTAGTAATAAAGTAGATGTTGTAAAATGCGATGAATGTAACATTGACAATTCCATGAAATATGAAAATGAAACGAAAAATGTTAAAATTCCAGAAGTCTCCAATGGAAACTTTGAAGATATCTTTGAAGGAGAGTCTGAAATTGTAAATACACATGAACCAGATGAGCAACCATTGAGTAGTATATTCGGATTTAATGAGAAAGGTGTACCGATGACAAAAAATGGTCGAAAACTTACCGGCCCTGAACGGCAAAAAGTACCTATGTTTTGTAAGCCTTGCAATCGTTATTTTGCATGGAAATACTACAGAATCCATCGAAAACAACACACTGGTGAAACTCCGTACAAATGTGAAGCTTGCAATAAGGCATTTGTTCTATTGAATCACTTAAAAGCCCATCAAAGGATCCACAATGAAGAATTTCGATACGAATGTGATATTTGTGAGAAAAGATTTAAATATAACGATAATCTTCTAGCTCATAAACGTACTCATGCTGAGGGAACCCCGTACCGATGTCACATCTGTAGCTCAGCTTTTAAACAAGAAAAATATCTCAAAAATCATATACAGAGGCATGCTAAAGAGAAGTTGTATGTTTGCGAGACATGTGGGAAGTCTTTCAGTGATTCAAGTGGGTTCAGTAACCATAAACTTAGTCACCGAGGAAGGAAAATGCATCCGTGCCCGACTTGTGGAAAGAAGTTCCCAACTCTATCTCGAGTGAAAGGACACGAGAGGCAAGTGCATTCAGATGATAGGCCCTTCACTTGTAATCACTGCGGTAAACGGTTCAAGGTGAAAGATACTTTAAATAAGCATACTTTGATTCATACCGGCGAAAAGCCTTTCAGCTGCAATATATGCGGGAGATTGTTTCGACAACGCGAATGTTTACGGCCGCATATGCGAATGCATACTGGGGAGACGCCGTACTGTTGCAACAAATGCCCGGCTAAATTTAAACACCTACATCTCCTCAAGAACCATGGAAGAGTGCACAACAGTTAATTTACCGGAAGGCGATGCGTTTAAAAGAACTGTGTAAATATGTGGATTTTTGTAATTTGTAAATATTGCTTTCGTTTTTGTAGTCATTAATTTAATTCGTTTATTTTCATGTTACGAGTAAATTTGCAAATAAATCACATACGCCAGATATAGCTTTATAATAATCTAAGGTGTGGAAGATATAAAAACATTTTAAACTTCCCCTAAAATACGTTAACTAACGACCAATAGATCTTTAAAAGAAGCGTATTGCCATTCGAAAATCTTTATTACGTCGGGGCAACAGAGCAAAAGGGTTACAGTAGATCTGTTCTCATTTAGTTTGGTCGTCAAATGATTGGAAACCGACGCTTTGGAGTGACGAGTCAAAGTTTGTGGTTTTTGGGCAAAATCGACGAGTTTATCGCCGAAGATCTAAAACCGAAAAAATAATCCCGGCCTGCATTGGGCCAATAGTAAAGCAAGGACGTAGTCCTGAGTTAGTTTGGGAATGTTTCTCCTTTGTTGGGACGGGAGATGTATGCAGCATGCAGGATGTAATGAGGAAGGAAAATTATTTTGCAATCGTTTTCATGTTTTCTTTTACTAATCGACCGACCTTGTCTGAACGGCAATGTATGTTCCGTGTTCATGGGCGTAACCAGAATTCGGTCAAAAATTTGGCCACTGTTTTTTAACTTAATAAAATGTTCATCGTTAAATAAATTCATAAAAATGGTCCTGCATAAATTATTTGGCTTTTGTAATATTGCTTACAATCCGCTTAAAAATGTAAAGCGCTGTATGTTCATTTTAAAAATTATTTGGAAGGTACGACAACTTCCCCGCTCGTAATTTTTAGTTCAGATGGATTAACATCGCGCGCCGCCTATACGTTTGGCAGTTTAAATCAATAATCATATAGGTTATGGTTTTTAGTTTTGTTTACCTATTAAACATATAACTGTTTGTGGACAATTCTTACAGAACAATCTCTATAATAAAAATAACCCGTAAGCATATACGCATTATTTCATGATGCTGTGTGTATAAACGTGAAAAATGTCGAACAAAATAAATATAACGTGTAGAACTTGTATGTGCGCAAACCAGATCTATATTGGTATATTGGAACATTACGAATGCAACAAATTGCTAGCAGAGATGCTAACCGAATGCACCACAGTAAAGGTATTCACTAAAAGGTACCGTTTTAAGAATTTGTCACATTATATATATTTACAGGTAGAACCATTCGATGACTTACCAAAGTATATGTGTAATAATTGCATGGAGAAGCTAATTTCATCATGGAATTTTAAATCAATGGCTCTTGATGCTGATAAGAAGTTCCGCAACAACGCTAAAGATGATAAACAGCCACCGGCTAATGTATTTGAGATAAACGATGTTGGAATTGTAGCTAATGAAGAAGCGATAAATATTAAGCAGGAAGAAATAACTATTAAAGTTGAAGAATCAGATCTGTTAATTATAAATAATGACGTTTGTGATGATAAGTTGGATAAAGTAATTCAAAAACCTCGTTTATTAGTAACAGAATATGCGGAGTGTGATTTGACAGAGAGCAAAGATGGCGATTCTGGTTCGAAATATCCTGTCACTGTTGTCGAGGAAATAGAAAATGTTTCTGAAAGTGAATCAGAAAGACAGGATGAAAGTAACATAGACAGTGATTATCCCATGCCAAAAGATGGCCAAAAGCTTACAAAGAAGGAACGAAACAAGATACCTGTACTTTGTAAACATTGCAATCGCTCCTTTCCTTGGAAATATTACAAGGTTCATAGGAGGCAACATATAGGTGATACACCACACAAGTGCGATATATGTGGTAAAGCCTTTGTCTTGTTGCATCATTTAAAAATCCATCAAGTAACTCACAAGGATGAACGCCAATATCTGTGCGATATTTGTAAAAAAGGCTTCAAACGCAAATCTGAATTGAGAAGCCATAAAGTAATACATAGTGACAGCAGGCCGTACAAATGTGAAACCTGCGGTTCCACCTTCAAAAATTTGATTGGTCTTAATGCCCACACACTAAGACACAGAAAGGAAAGCAAGTACATATGCGAGATATGCGGGAAATTATTCCTTGGTCCTAGCGATTTTAGCGCTCATAGACTATACATGCACACAGATAGCAAGAAACATCCGTGCCCAACCTGTGGAAAGATGTTCAATGCTCTGTCGCGGATGAAAAAGCATGAAAGCAGAATGCATTTAGATCACAGGCCCTTTGTTTGTAACCATTGTGGTAAACGTTTTAAAGGGGGCGATACGTTAAGGAAACATATTCTGATCCATACGGGTGAGAAGCCCCACAGTTGCAATATATGTGGGAAACAGTTCCGACAAGCTTCGTGTTTGCCTCGGCATATGAGAACGCATACTGGAGAAACACCATTTTGTTGCGAGAAATGTCCAGCTAAATTTAAATACTCACATCTCCTCAAGAATCACGCCAAGGTACATAACAGTTAATGAGATTTTCTAGAATAAATGTATTCACTGGTTTTATTTTTGATATATTTCCTTAAAATACAAATTTCGAGATTACCATATGTGCTGTCAATATCGGACACATCCACACGTATATCCGCTCATCTTTGACTAATGGCTACTAACGCCTCGATGGACAAGGTAATAGGTTGGAGATGTAGAAGGTAGTATTTGGCGCCTACCTAAGTCAGGAGACGGATTTAAAATCTTGAATCTCAAGGTACGATCAGCGCTGGCCCCATCCTGCGATAGGCAACATAGCATTGTTGCCCGCCTCTTGAGGCACATGTCGTTTCAAGGAGAAGGATTGTCCCTCTCCTCCTACGAAAGGCATACTCAAGCGATGCCTGAAAAATATCTGATTTCCTGAAAGCTACTGGCCGATAAATCTGTTCTTCTTAATGTCTGTAGCAGACTCTGAGATGAGATGAAAGAGAAGGGTACCATCTTTGCGGAGCAGTTGGGATTTGGAGCCACACTGTGGACGGATTTTCAACTGCCTTGGGTCGCGGACACCATCACAGATGCATTGGACAGATGATCTACTGTGCAGGCTGCCTTTATAAACTTTACCGCACGAGGATTTGACGTTTAAGATGCTAATAAGTAAATAGATCATTCGACATCAAGGCATTTATCTAGTAGCCTCGTTATTTCTGGAGTTCCCCAGATATCCCTGTTGGGTCGAGACGCAATATATATTTTCTTAATTTCTTTTTTGATCAAAGAAAGAGCTCCAACGTCATTAATATTTCTGCGATTTGGTCTTAATGACTGTACATTGCTATATGTACAACCACTTGTTATATTCTGCCAGTAAATACATAGTATATTATATAAACCTTGAATGTGTTTTTCTTTTGTGTTACACATTAGATTTGAACAAATATTGCTGTAAAAGGCACAAGTATGAAAGTATTGTAAGCATTAATTACACTGTACTTCTAATGGTATAATTAAGTTAAAGCGGAACTTAGTCACCTAGAAATCTTCGAAAAAGAGCATCGCCCGATATAAAGATTTGCTCGTCTGTATGTGTGGCATTTTAAATCAATGTATATAATTTACACAATAAAATTTTAGATCGGCGTGGGTATATCAATAGCTATCGGCAGGACAAAAATAAAAGTACTTCTTTTTCCATAAAAATGCTTTTAACTTTAACTTTAACTGCTTTTTAACAATTAGACAAAAATATAAATGTATCTCAAAACTAATCTTTTTCAGTAATGCAAGGTGCAATCGTTCACCTCCTGATATCGTTTTATCTTGCTATGGACATTTTTTGGTGTATCATTATTCTGCCCGGGTAATAAAAAACGTTTCGGAATAGCAAAACATTCTCGAATGTGTTCCTTAGACATTGTTTATCAATTAAACGAGTCCCAGAGATACTTACTTCCACTTTTTTTATTTCATCGTGAGCAACTTTCTTGAATCCGTCATGTAAAGTGGCCTTGTATATGATACCGGCATCAGGTCCGCAGGCAGGACCGAAAACGTTTCCGATTTTAATTATTAAATTTTCGTTTTCATCGTGTCCTATGTCCGAAGATAGGTAGGTGTCATGATCGAGTCCAACGGCCCTGAATATTCATTTTTATTTATTTAAAAAACTCTCAACATTGCAAATCTTTTTGGGATGTTGTCGCGCACTTAATATATGACTTGACGATTCGCTGATCATGCGGTCAGCTTCTTCAATCGTTTGAAATCTTCATAAGAAGCTGACAGCATGATCAGCGAAACGTCAAATCAAATATTAAGTACGCAACAATTTCCGAAATACATTTTTCTAATACGGATTACGGTCGTGAAAGCCTACACTCAGTTTCTCAGTAATATATTTTGTACTTATGTGGATGTTAAATTTACTAAATGCCCTGCATAATTCTTAGAATAATAACAGCAAATGCTTTACGTACAATAACTAAAAAAAATGAAAAAATAAACGATACTAATATGGCTTTTCCTCTTATATGATTAATGGAATAAAGCTTACGCCAAACTCGGCTATTTTCGGAGATATTCGTGCCTACTAGGTGTTATCGTTATTAATATATATTCCTACCAATCAGCCTTGGTTTTTCACAGTTAATGCCGCAAATTCCGAAACGGCACGCTCGACCTTTCTTGGCGACCTCTAATGCCAAAGAAACGCATGCCTGCCGTTCGAGAAACCGGGCGTAAACCAGGTACTGTTCCCCAAACCATCCCTGGAGCAGTTCTTTGACTGCTTATCACGAGATGGCGGTGTAAGTAACGTTTTAGGACACCACATATGTGAAATATTGCCACAGGCTTACAATGATGCATATAAACAGAACGCATTAGAAAATACCTACAAACAATAACCAAAGAAATAATGCTAAAATATTTCTTTGACGACAAACACAACAAAACAAGAGAAAAAATGCATTAATTAACGACGACCTTCTCATATTGGAAGTTGTGGACATTAGCAGCGTTAGAGTGCAGAGATAAAAAATACTCTTGAAACTACGCTGATGACGCCGGATTGCTGTATTTTTTTTCTCATCCGTATTTACCGTGAATTACTATTTTTATTATTATTTTTTTTTGTTATAATTCATTCAATTTATTGGATTTTCTCATAAAGGCAAACGATTTAAGGGACATCTAACGATATAACGCATGAGGTTGCGATTTTGGCAATGTTCTTGAATCAACGTTACAGCAACCTACAATTCCAACTTAAACGTTTGGCATTTCACCTATAGAGGATGCTCCGATCGGATTGTTTCTAGCGCGAAAACGCACGTTGAATTTTCGAAAGCAAGTCCCGCATAAGACGACCAGTCCTCGTACCGTAGCTCTAGCGGCGCTACGAACAAGAAACCGGCGGCAGAAAAAACCGCACGACCGGTCAACGAGAGGAAACAGCGTACCTCGGCCCGAGAAACAGGAAAAAAAAAGCGGAGGTTCAAGGCCCGATCGGCTAAAGTGCTTTGCGATAATTTTTCGAAATTTGATATTTTCTTATGTGTCGATAAGTCGAATGTCGAGGGTGGAATTCGGACGAACGTAGATCGAATTTAATTGAGGATTGGAGTACTTTTGGGTAGTATAACAACGCGTGCATCAGCCAGCCGCTGAGTACACCTATAATGCTTGTGTGTGAGAAGCGTGATGTTTATTTTTAGCTTCAGAAGCAGTGTTTGTGTCTGGACGTGTGGACGGTTTACGTAGAGATTATATTTTGTATACCTGTTTATGGTTTATTCTTCGGAGGTCTTAACAAAATACCGGGACCATTTTACATAGAAAAGCGTAGAAACAAACCGATAACTCAATTTCGTTTAGGCAAACGAAAAACCAGCCGCTTTTCAAGGCATAAACAGGAACAACAGACACGGAACATAGTGAAAATCGCGAAGTATATACATACATAAACGGAACTATATTTGGATTTTATTTATTGCTGCATTGTGTGTCGTTTTGTGCGAATGGGAAGGCTTTGCTCCGGAGTCGTCAAGATATAATAGAAGCATTGACACCTGTTCTTTGTGGCGGGCAAAAACAGCCGGATGACTTTCGGAAAGTTGAAGGTATGTTGAGACGTTTCAATTTCATCGATATCAATCGCCTTCTGGCGATTGGTCCGTTTAAATCTGCACGTGGATTCGCTACTTTGTTTTTGTTTTGGAAACTTCGGACGTCCCGTAGCGGATAAGTTCTTTTCCATTTAATTTACTCAACGCTAGTTTTTAGATTTTAATTATTCAAGAAACTCGTTCGATGACAATGGCAATAGAAAATGCCTGCTTTTAATTGGAAGTAATCCAAGGGTGCTGTGGAATGTCGTGATTTTTAGATAATTAACAAATTTCGTTGTATTACGTGCTTCACTTATTTCATTATGGCTAAAATTTAAACATCCTCACGCTGCGTAAATAATTCGTTATCTGTAACATGGTTTCTCAATGGGTTGCTTATATTTAGAGCGGGCAAATTCGGGTGCGCACCATCGGCGTAGCTATCGAATGAATTCTTGCATGCGTATGCAGATATAGACTATATTATCGCGAACGGTGCCGGTTTTGATATTGATATGCCGTTTACAATGTGCTTGTAATCCACACGTTAGATATATATCGCACGCTAAACATTTAATTTTTACGCCGTCGTAAGTCGAATCCGGTTAGTCCTTAATGAATCTGTTCAGTCTCTTTAATAGTAGCTGCTTTCTCAATCTACGTACTTCGACACAGAGTACTTCGCTGCTACTATTACATACGTTCCAGGCGGCATGAATCAGCTACGTCGATGGTACGCACCCGAATTTGCCTAGTCTATTTATATTATAAACGTGAATAAAACTATTGTTCAGGGGATGAAATCTAGATGGGAGACTGTTAGAAGTTTAAATAAAGGAAGGCAAACTGGAAAGAGGACGAAATTCTTGTGCTATATTAGGAACTCCTTTCCATCCTTTTCGTATAACGCAAGCTGCTATTTGGCAATTAAATTTTCCTGGGTCACACCTAAAAAATGATGCTACGGTCGAGAAAATGCTTTTAAGGAACAAGCATGAACAGTCAACAGTTTTGCGCTCAATTAACAACGGATATCAATAATTCCGAATGGTCTGGGCGATTTTCGCTTAATGTGCCTTAACCTTAACGTGCAACAAGACACTCCAAAAAAGAAAACACTAGTTTACAGTGATTGAAAAGGAAGCTGGAAGCTGCCCATGACATTCTCAACATCTTTGCGCGTAAATTCAGTTCCTCTTACCTTCCTTGAGACAAAGTTGATCATAACGGCACTCCGATACCAATTGTATTCCTTTTATATTGTCTGCTGTTTTTGCAACAGATCCCATCAACATCATGTCTTCGTTTCGTCACAATTACAATTGGGGGCTTATTTCCCAATTGCGTTGTACGCGGTGCTTGCCACATTCTCGCCGAATTGGTGTCAATTATAATTACCCATTCGGATCCGTACCTTCTCCTCTTTTTGAAAGCGGACCAGAGTAAATCGGCTTTTTAACAAGGGAAAGAAGAACCTAACGGATAAATATAGATCAATCACCAATTTGGTGTAATCTTGTCAAAGTCTACGAAACTGTTTTGTTGTCCACCATATATATTGTCACAGAAAACCCTGCATTTCACCGTACCAACATGGTTTCGTGAGAGGAAGGTTAACAACTACCAATCTTGTACAGACTTCAGTAAAGCATTCAACACTATTAGATCCTAGTGTTTAAATTCAGAAATGTTCTGCGTTTGGCTCGATGGACTTAAATTCCTCGAATTTCTTCCGTCTTCTAGTACTGGCCGCAGCGTTCGAATTCGGGCCCGTTCTCTACGTCCACTTCCTTCTGTATCTTGCCTCGTTTTAGCCTGCGCAGATGATTTAAAAATATTTATGCCAATTAAGAACCGGAATTACGTTATTGAACTACAGCGTAACCTTAATACGATGCGAAGAAGTGCTGCTACATGACGTTCCCACACTTCCTATTTACTCCATTAATAGCCAAGCACTTCAGAGAGTTAATGAAATCTGCGATCTTGCAGTCACTTTCGATAGTCGTTTGGGCTTTGGGTCGCACATTAACCACCGTTTTATATCCGTATCGCAAGTTTTAGCACATACAGATACTTTGAGAATATATCCCTTTTCAAAACTTTCTTTTACACCTTCGTTGGAAGCAAACTCGAATATCCTTCATTCATTTGGTCACCGCACTACGTCCATCTACAACTCCAGATCGAGAAGATCCAATGGAGATGTGCGGAACATCACGATTGACCTCATTGTTCTTGCCTTCTCTTTTCTGTAAAATTGGAAATTAGATCGTCGTAATTTTGTTAGTCGCTTCAAGCTGCTAGCATTACAGGGTTGATCATTCGTGTCACTTTGTTGAAAGTTCTTTCGTAACTGGCGGGAGTTATTGGTAGGGCTGCGAGAAATGCGCAAAGGAATAAATAAATTAAATGCACTTTTGCATTACGATAAATTGTTGCCAGGTATCTCGCCAGATCCTTGAACCTTTCAATTATAGGTGCATTTAAATCGTCACAATATTGGCCGGTTAGAAAGGAAAAGGTCTTATTTAAGGTTGTGATGGTACTAACCCTTCCAGTTATTTAAATGGTCAAACGTTTGTCTTCTCTCTCTTCTCTCTGCTGATTCGTAACTATCAACTCTCATGCTTTCCAAAGTCTTCAGCAAACCTTCTATTAACTTCACTAATCTCTTCGCCGACACAAGAATATATTACTTCATATCAGCAAGTCCAAGAGAAAACGATAATCCCTTATTGCAGATAAAAGTATAGCGGCTCCCGATTCTTCTAATGCATTTCCCGTGTTTACAGGATCATTTACCAAGTTAGATACCGTAGATGACTTTGCTCAACAGATCAAATAGATCAAACGAGGTGGTCTCGTTTGATCTGTTCCTTTGAGATCGATCTTTATTACGTCCTGGAATAGTGTTAGAGACGCAAGGAAGCAAAACAATCCATGAACAACGGGAAATACATCGACCGAGAACGAGGATCAATACCAAGCAGTTAATAAATAAATGCGCGAATTGATTCCTCTCCTGCATTCTGGCATGAACTGCTTTTTTAAGTTTCGGCCATATTAGCTCCGTTGCCATACGGTTGATCACGACGTGATAATGTGATCTCCCGTCTCGATATATCTTACATGGATGGATCTAGGACAACATTTTCGAAAGGTTTTTCCAAGGCGGTTTGCCCAATATGATTTATTAGCATATACACCTCGGGCCTAATACAACTCCAGGTAAAAAGAAGGCAGGATGTGGGTGATCATTTCCGAAAATTACACGAACAGGAGAACGTCGTTTCTTTTGTTGTACGGTATGTGGAACCATCCTTTTCGAACCAGATTTCGTTATTCTCCTTAACGTTCCAACGAAAATATCGATATCTTTAGCTAATTAAAGTTTGGCCAATCACATTCTGAAAAAGGACCGGTCCTCTTACTCCTCCAGCTCGTAATCTCCATCAAATGATAATTCTTGGCGCTCGGCTCATTAATCATTGAAGCAGAACAAAATCATTAAAATGAAAACGGCCTTTATCGCTAAAGATGATGTTTCAATAATATTAATTCACGGTTTGGTCTTCCATCGAGCAGTTAGCGAAGTGTCCCTGTTGGTGGCTTGTGATGGTGGGTTAATCGAGCAATCGAGCAGCAGATTACCGGAGCAATATTGACAATCAGATTTGTTTGAGGTTTGCTGTACGCTTTACCGGCGGCGGTGCCACCCGTGAACTTAAAACAAACTTCTAATCATAAACAACATACGAGCCGATATCTTTTGTTTCCCGAATAAGATGCCGAAGCTTTGGTTCCAATCATTTTCTATACCCAAAATAACGCGAACCGCAGCTCATTCTCTTTAACTGTTCCTTCTGGACAACCTTACCATTCGATCCGTCCGTATTGTTTCGTTAGTCTAAAATGACCGCCGCACACGTCCCTTCTGTGGGAACGCAAAACAATAAACCGCCTATGTCCCGGCCGGCTGTAAAAACAAGTCTAACGTCGTTCGGATGTTATTGCCGATGGCGAAAATTGAACGGCCAACCGCCGTGCGATTATTTGTTTCCGAACGATGCCGAGATCATGTTTCGGGAAGTCGAAAACCATTGCGGTGTAGGTTCGATTGTTCGGAAAGTAATAATTTTAGGTTGAATTTAACATCATTTACGTTAGGATGCGGTCTTCTGCTTCATTACTATTTCGAATGTAATTGTAGAAGAGACCCTGCGGATTACGAGCGAAGTTCTTTTTTTTTACCAACCAACACACTCACTTGATACTAAAGTTAATCGACTTTAAATTAACAAACGCGTTTGAAACCGTTATACAAGAGGCGTAATTCAGATCAACAACCGTGTTTCGGTACAACGGATCTATCCGAACTTTTTTCGTAGGCGCGGGATCGTGCAACTTGTTAGGTTTGGGAATCGGTAACGTACAATGTTCTCCAAAAGAAAATTAAAAACGAGCTAGTGATGCTGCGAGTCGAACTCGAGTAACTCGGACATTCGTCATCGACTTGGCAAATGTCTGGCGTCGGTTGATGTATCGACAATTCCTCGATCCGCTTGAACTGGATAAGTTTCCTTTCAACGATGCGATCCGATTGGAAATTCGTGCGTGTTGTGAGACCGATTCGAGTCTAGTTTAAAGTAGACGCGCTTCGACTAGAAGCTACTCGAGTTTTCGCTTTGTACGTACCAAATTGTCCGAGTTAACACTGTCCAGTCTAAGCCCCGCCGCCTGACTTTTTTGAGCATTTTCGTTCACCGTTGGATCACGAATCTTTTTTGTGTTTGAGGCAAATTACGCGAAATCCATCGGCAACAGATCTCGTGCGCTCATATTACGCACAGCGTCGATATTTTTTTGGAGCAACCGATTTTGGCTGACCTTGACACGAAATTCATCATTGCCGGAAGCGACGAGGTTGTAAACAGTAAAATCGTAAAAAAATCATTCAAGAGAAACCTTTATCTTCTCACAAGATGGCATTTTCCCACTATTCGGCCGATTTTTTGCGCCACCGCTTCGACAACAACAAATTCCAAATGAATAGTAACGTGGAATCTCGATGGCACCGTCTAGTGGTCGTTCGTTAAAACTTAAGACGTTACCCTCGTAGACTAAGGAGTTGCGATACAATGAAAATAAACTTGTATATTTGCGACGATATGTTTCTTAACACGTCGTCAATAGATTCCCACCTTACTTAGGGTTATCTAGTTATTACGTTGGTGTTCATTTACTTTCGGCAACCGTGTAGAAGCGTATTCCCCAATGTGATAATGACTGTATTCGAAAGAGGTCGCGATGTTGCGGTGCTAACTCTCGCAGATATTCGAGTGTGTGTTATATGCATTATCTGCGCAAATATCTTACAGAACAGTTAGTTATTGCTTAAATTATAGCCGTTCTGTAATAACGTTGGTTACATATTAGATCGTCTAGAAAATACGTACGTAAACGTTGGCATCGATTGGTTGGATTTTAATCACTTGGGAAGGAAAATATGCAGTGGTTCATGGCAGGTGTTTAGCAAATTCCGGTATTTTAAAGACACCCTCTCGAATGGATGCTTTTCTTCATTCCAACAACGGTTATTTTGAAATGCGTTTTGCGTCTAAGATGAAATAACACATAGGTAAATAATTCAAATAATATCCTTGCTTGCCTTCCAGGGAAGTTTAACCGCGAGAGGTTGAAGAATCATGTAAATAGCGTAACATACAAATTATAAAAAACCGGAAGGAGAGTTAAGTGCGTGTAACATACCGTTTTGCAAAAATCGGACAAACAATGTTTCCTTGGTTTTAGATGAAATACAACTCAACGTGGGAATTATAAAGTCCACAAATACTAAGTAGGTACTTGCCGTCAGTGCGCGAGAGGATTGAGAATTATTTAGAATTATATTATTATTATATACAGTTGCGAGTAAATGAATAGGGACACTAATGCAATTGTGAAAGAAAGTATTCATTTATTTGTATTTTCGAATAAACAAAGGTTTAAAATGGGAAACTATATACTACAAACTACGGACAATTAATACATAGCAATAAATTGCAAAATATACTGTATGATACAAAAACACTTGCTAATACATATTATTCCGTATGTAAAATGCGAGCATTGAAATAGGTACACTGGAATTTCGATTTGACGGGATATCCCTTTGCTTTAACGACTGCGGCACATCTCCTAGGCATGGAAGCGATGAGATGCCGACATCGTTCCACGGGAATACCGTTGCAGACCTCCTTAACACATCGAAACGGTTCTTCGAGGTTTGAAATATTTCTATACCGAATACGAAGTCTCAGATCTTGCCACAAGTTTTCGATTGGGTTTAAATCGGGACTACAAGAAGGCCGATCGAGAAGATCTACATGATTTTGTCAATTTTGTCCTCTGCAATCTTAACTGTGTGCTTGGGATCATCGTCTTGTTGGTACTTCCAAAGTACGGACAAATGATCCTCCGTATATGGCAGCATAACGTTGGATAAAATATCAACATGCACATGTCGATCCATTATTCCATTAATTTTGTGCAACGGACCAACTCCTATATAAGACATACAACCCCAGACCAAGACATTTGTTTTTATTGTATGCTTAGGATTCATCGCTTCATTGGGGCCTCGCCGTACATATCTTCTGCCATCCGATCCCATTCTGTTAAATTTTGACTCGTCACTAAACAATACAAATTTCCACTGATCTGCGGTCCGATGCAAATGATTTTCTGGCAAACTGTAATCTTTTCATTCTATTTGTTTTGCTTATAAGCGGTTTATGTCTAGCAATCCTACCATGTAATCCCGCTTCTTGTAATCTTCGTCTGACTGTCCATACACTAATTGGTCTATCAATCTCTGTAATTACCTCTTTGTGTATATCTGCCGCCGTTTTTAATGGATTCGCACGTGAGAGACGTGCGATGTGTCTATCAATGCGAACCGTCGTTTTCTTAGTTCTTCCTTGTTTAGGAATTTTTTCGCCGGTTCCGTATTTTTGGAAATATTTTATTTGATTAGCGATCATATTTTTCGATACAGATACTTGGTTAGCAATTTTCCTCAAACTCGAACCGTTTTCGTGAAGTGTAATTATAATTTTTCGAAGCTCGAGCGTACAACGTTTTCCACGACCCATTTTTTAAATAATTTAGTCTGTGCTACCGTGAAAATTAATTATTATGCGTTTGAATATACAAAAATCTATTTTGTGCAACTGCGTTTTAATAATATAATATTAAGTTACTTCTAAAAGAACTTAAAGAAGACTAAATAAAAGATTATGATAGCTGTCCCTATTTAAATGCTCGCTTGCATAAGACCGATCCTGACAAATGCAAACATAACATTTTAATACTTCCGAGAAATGCAGGTGTGATGTCTAAGGTATATACTTTTATTCATTTCTAAGAATTTTATTTAAAAAAATTCTTTGGCTTCGTTTTAAATTGTAGAAAAACACGAAACTTTAAATATATGATTAGTGTTCCTATTCATTTGCTCGCCACTGTATATAGACATTGAAAAAAAATCCGTAGTGCGGCTCGTAGCACGGACAATGAGCTTCAAAGGGCCGTCGCAACCTTATTTGCTAACCTGTAAAAGACAGCAAAGATGCACTGCCGACGCTACACTAGAACACTAGACTACTTTGAAATTTCACCAAAGCGACTGTTAATGACGCTGTCGCATTTACGCTTCGCACAGAGCTATTATTCAAAGCTCAAGCTTCAAACGGATCTCAGACACAGAGAGAGATACAGGTGTTGAAGGCCTCGCTTCCGGATTTCTTGTCAGCCATCTAAGCATATTCGGTAAGTTACTTACTATATTATGTTCGCGTCTACATTAATTCTCTTATTGCTTCTTGTTCGGAATAAGGCGCACGTTTACTTCGGTTAATGCGGCGTAATGACGCTACTGCTAGGCTGCGCTCTTCTAACAGCGCATGTTCAACCCCCCATCTCAGACAGGGTTTTTAATTAAAATTGCTAATAAAGACCAGAGACTGCACGTTTTCTTTCGGAACGTTATGTTTATCACGTTCACAAAGATCATACTCAAGGATTTTGTTACATTTTCAAGCTGTTTCCTGTCGAAATCAAAAGTAGTTTATAATGAGAAATTTGTATCAATTTCGACGGACACGATAGGACAACTGTTATTGTTGCTATTATAATAATAGAAGGAATTTTCTTATCTAAAAAGTCAGGAGTTTCCAGACTGCGAAATCGGTACAGGTGGCAATATCACCCGACGTTGTTTCATGAAAATTGGACAAATTTGGCGATTTTTCAAGCTCTCAGCGACAAATCTGGCGATAATTATTCGTTAGTGACTTCCGCTGAGATTTCTTTGTTGGCCGTCAGTTCAAAAATGGCCTCGTATATCCCCATTTTGATAAAATAAGCGTACGTACTTATTCCTTAAGTTTTCCCAGCTTATTTCCTCAGAACGTGACAATATCGGCAACATCGGTACCGGATTTGAGGAGCATGTAAAGTGTTATCGTTGCGGAAGATTGAACTCGCCAAGTGCTGTGTTGCACAACATATAGACGAAATCGGGCATAATATTAAATTCCTGGATTTATTGTTATTAAACTTGTGTGGTGCGAATACTGCCGATACTTACGTGTTGTTTACCACACTACGCCACAGTCTTGGCTATCATAAGTGGCAATATCGGATTAAAAGAAACAAGTCCTGATAATTTCAATTTTCATTGGAAAATATGTACATACGTCAAGAAATTCGCAAGACAGTTGGATTATTTAATTACTCCCGAGTTGCTTGAATCATCGGAGATCCAAGGAAAAAGCAGCAACATTAACTTGTGTTACGGCATAACAATTAACGCAACAGCAATAAACCCAAACGTTAATTTTTCTAAATTTACATCACCTTTTTTCTATTCTGCCACGGTCCCAATCGAATAGCATCGGGCTTAATACCAACACAGCAAAATACACGATCGCAAAGCTTAGTTACGTTCCACTAAATATTTGCGCACCGTTTCGGATATAAAGATCTTTTTCTTTGAGCTTGTAAATATCGTAAATTTTTTTATATTATTCCGGTTTACGTATAATTAAGCTTCTACATCGGCCGTAAATATTTTTTTTCTGTTGGTGTAGCGAACGTAACGCTCGATAGCTCGCTTGTTGTTGTTCAAGGGACTGTTTTTGGCTGACATTTACGTTTTATGAGTAGTTTTTCCTAGATGAGAAGCGACGATCCGTGTCTGGTCGTCTGGCGTAGTTATCAAAAAAATAACGTTTTCTTTCCTTGAAATTAAAGCGAGAATTATCGATTTTTACAGGTTGATGGCGTTCTTTTTTGTTTAAAAGCGATTGATGACGAGGACCATTCGTGGCCGTCCCGGATTAATTATTATATTCTTATATTAAACTTGTGCGGTGCGGAGGTTGAGTTTATAAAATTAATAAACGTATTTGCAAATCTGCCGGCAAGATTCAAGATAGACGATTTGCCTATCTTGAAGTCTTGCCGGCTAGTGTTACACACTAGTCCTTTCTTTTCGGTGCTATAAAAAGAAATATAGATTCTTGCTGCCTTCCGGTGAAAAATTCCTTTATTTGGAAACAAAGTGTTTCATGCCCATCAACGGTTAGCATTTCAAGTTTGTTTCAATTTGTTTCATTTTCTGAGCACTATTTTCAGCTAACAGCGGGAATGGGTTATCGTGGTGGCCTTTGACATTTCTGCCGAATTGACAAACGAAATAGTAATGAAACGTATACATAAGGAATATTGTTTTCGGTTACCGGTAAAGCTTTCAGGAACATAAACGAGCGAAATAAAGCAAAATAATATACGAGACGGAGATGAAGATACAAAAAAAAAGAAGCAACGTGGACGACGTCACGCGACAAACTCCACGTCTCATTACCGAACGTTTTATCAAATTGTTTGCAGAGAATTGGTTCCTGAGATCGTACTCTTGCTCGCGGAGGCCGATAACAATCTGTTCTGGGGCTTCTATACCTTTGCCGGGCGACTTCGGGCGGGGTGCTTGGAGGCAAATTGGATAAATTGAATTGCCAGTCGTTATATGGCCCTTCCTTTCTAGAAAGCTCTGTGTTGCTATTAATTCTCTCTCTCTCTCTCTCTCTGTCTGTAACCACCGCAACGACAAGGTCCCGAGGGCGATCCTTTCTTGTTTTGTTTTGTTTTGTTTTTTTTTTCGATTGACTAGGATCCTATTATGATGAGAATTCCATTTTCATATTACCCATACCTCCTGTTTGAGGAAGGCGGGGGTTTGCTCGCGGTTTGTGTCTGATACAATGAATATCAGGCGCTTAGCTCTGAGAAACGCATCTGCAGCTTATTCTGGAACCTGTTAATTTTGATTCTTGGAAAAATGTGAATAAACGAATGAATATCAATTTCGTCATTTTAAATTTTCTAAATCTGGCCTCCTTTTTAATTTCCAAATAAAACGAAATCCAATTTAGATGCCGGTAAGTAGCGGCAAGTCATTATCGCGATCCTCTTGCCTTCCGCGAAGCTGCATGAGAAGCTACATCTATTTTAGACGCGGAACATTTACCACGACGAAGTGTGTCCATAAAAAGAAACGTTCCGGAACAAAAAAAATCTGATGACATTGCTCTCGTAGACTGATATCTTTCATTTTTCGTTCATATTTTTTCCGAGTGTTCCGGCGCGCTTAAATGGAAACGTAGCCGGGATGATGTTTTAATAAAACGCGCTCCGTTTCTCTTGTTGTACGAACTTTGGAACGGGACCTTCGTTAGGATGACGGTCCATTTAATAAAGGAGAAGACGTTCTTCGCGAGAAATTTAGCGTCGAGGATTATTTGTCGGCAATAAAGCTGGAACAAGACAATTTTTATCGAGAAAATGAGGCGGTATCACGATTAAAATACAACAGGTCTACAATTTGGGAGCTGCGTCGTCCAGGCACGATTTTCGCAAAGGGACGTCGAATCGCAACTTTCAATTGAAGAACTACGTCGAGTAGTTAAACGTTTATTACTCGACCAGATGAACTTAAAAATTCATTCAGAAAAACAGCTGTTGCAAGATGTTGTTAAGTTTTCAGTATTTGACGAAATATAGTTCTATTACGTTGCCCCGGGAATTCTCAACCAATTAAACCATCTAGCAATCGCCACGGTTCACTGAACCATACCAATTACGCTCCATTGCCCCGACAGAAGTCTTACGTAAATATCTCCAGATTGAACAGTCCTTAGTTAGTGTGTATTAGCAGCCCAAAGATGTTTCATAAGAGCGAGGATGAACCGTCGGCAGAAACAACGAAAGGGACGCGCTTCTAACCCGGAAGCCAAGAATATAAGAAATACGATTTTTTAAATTCAATAGTTCAAGTTCGGCCTTCTTTTTTGTTTCGCTGATTTGAAGGATTAATAGCTGAGAAATTGTTACAACCATCGGCAACAGCTAAAAACAGATCAACATGTCGGGATCGCTAGGTCTTGATTTCTAACGCTGAAACGCTGAAAATGTGTGCGTGTATGTATGCAAAAAGAAAGCTCGTGAGTCATAAAATGGACGAGAAATGGATGGGAAGTGCAACAGACAGTTAGGCAGCACGATCAGCTCCCAATCATATAAGTCTGGCGGGTTCCAAAGTGAAACCTCTTAAACTGATACGGTGGCGTGTAGAAAGCCCAACCAAAGTAGAAAACTTAGGCGCAAGCTTGCCAAAGACAATGCTAGCAGCAAAAGGGTTCTAAGAACACAATGGCTGGGGGTGACCAAGGGTCTGCTGCCTTTTCCTCCTGCATTAGCCTGCTCATTTCTGCGCCGTGTTATTCCTACGGATCTTCCTTCTGCTGTTTTCGGTTAGAAAATCCGCCTCGTCTAGTGAACGACATCTTGAATTTATCTTTTCTTGACTTTAGGTGGCGGTGGTCGATCTTGAGATTTAATCTTATCCTTGGCCAATGAGTTGCTCGACTCTTACGCGGGTCACCTTTTTAAATTATTCTTCCAACATGGGGATATCCACATCTCGTACGTGTCGTCAATGCTACCAACGAGCTACAACTCTGTTGTACGTCACGAAGATTTGGGGACGGTAGGATCAGTTTTAGTCCTCGATGCCAACACTACGTAATTTTCAACATTTATATTAAGCTGCTTCCATAGCGAGTTTTTAAAGCGACATATTAAACACACCTACCTCAAATCCTACGCCATCCAACGCGCTAACGTCGCCAGGTACACGCATGTTGTACGCATAGGAACGGTACAGAGTTAGCGAAGAAGCATTCAAAGGTATATTATCTGGTCGATAGGAGTTTGGACAAAAGAAGAATGCGTCTCTCGCACGTACAAAAGACAACTTTCATTGTAAGCATAGCGAGTTCGCTGACCTCAAGTTAAATGGTGCCCCGCGATGCGTCGCCTTCGAAGCGGGGCGTTAGGACGGCTATGCACATGACCAATTGACAAAATATGCTGCCTATTTCCGAAATGAATAGAAGCGTAAATGCGGACCAGTCCCGAACGGCAGGAGAAGATATTCTCGAAAGATCTTGCGTGCTATAAGCGCTAGCGGCCTACGTATGATTTAAGATAACTTAAGGTGTACCTACAGAATTGTGCATCTAAACGTTTCTAAAATTTGAATGAATGAAGATAAATTCATCTTTTGCGTCGGATTAACGTTTTCGTCGTGCGATTGTTAACATCACGTTTACGTTTTCAATATTACGTTTCAGTATTGCGATATGATAACAATTTATGACGATTAGATCGCCATCGACGCCGTCTAGCCGTCAACGAGCTCTAGCAATCTTCCTGATGGTAAATCGAAGAAGCACAGTAACAAATTGAGCGGATAGAATAGGGCGTTGCTTACAATCCCCGCATGTTGCTGAGAATTATCGCTCGGGATCGTGCTGAATATATCAGTTGAACTTTATTCACGTATTCCAAATTTCTTAGCTCGTATTTTGTTGTCTGCCGAGGGAACGGAATGCGCGACCGTTGGTCGTCTAAGAATTCACGTTGAATGTGAGATACTAATTTCCAAAGAAGACGGATAAACGCCGCTTCTGGAATATTGGGAAACCACTTGATCGATTCATATGTTTTAACGGTACCTTAAGGTAACCGTAATAACTGGATTTTCTAATACATCAGCTTCCACTTTTGCTTGAGAATGTTAACATTTACGGCAGACGATTTTCAACTAGACGGCGCCTCTGTTAAGAGAGATATAGTGAGCGACTATACGAGCGCAGTATTTCCGGGATAACGCTGACAATGTGAAGTTCGCCTTTATTAAAATTGTATCGCGAGAACCATCAGACGAAATACAAAGAAATATAAAAAAATTCGAAAACGTTCAAAGATGGCTGGCGAGTTTGCTGATCGCCGTGCATATTTTCAAAGCGCGGAATAAGGTTGGACATTGCCATCGATTTTTGAGCGATATTATCATTTTGATGCGGCCATAGCTGAAAATCCGATTCCGCGAAGATAGGTTGTCGCAAAGAGGCTTTCGAACTTGGATATCGACTTTTTGATCGGCATCCACGTAGGAAGAGGTAAATTTTGTTTTCAGGCCGTTGACGGGAGAGAGTTCCATCGGAACCTCTTCTTCCTGCGAAGCGACCTCTGACGGAGTTGCAAATAATTTTCAAGTTAGTCGGTGAGCTTTGGGAGGTGTTCGTTGAGGAGGAATAGCACGTTTTGCGGAACAACGATTTTATTTGAGGTCGCGTATTTGCGCAATTCAGAGAAAGCTTCGTTGGTTTTCCTCATTCATAACTGCGGATTGTTATCCAAGCTCATAATCTGCCAACCATGCAAGTTCCTATTAAAAAATTCCCGAGATTTTTTAGCCATGCGTCGTTGGTATCGAGATGTCGCTTTAATTTGCTCGGGATCGATCGTACAATCGGGCTGTCGAACTTGCATTGCTTAAGTAAAGCCGAAACTGTAAATAGTGATCGTCGAAATAGTCGCCTCGCCTAATTGGAACTTTCACGGAACTTCAACTATGTTTATTGAAACGTCTTATGAACTTCACGAAAGTTCCATACTTTCCTGGAAGACTCTATGTGTTTCGTGAATGTACCATATCTATCTAGATAGTTTTACAATCCACGAAAACGTCAACTTCAGTTACGAAAACGTCGGCTCGCACCAAATATGACAACAATCTGCGTGTGCTTCGTCTAAATCCCCACATCTCACGTTTACGTGTGTCGTCTTGCGTTGTAACAGAAAAGAAATGTTACAGCTTCAGCACTTTACGACATCACGTAGTGAAATATTCAAATGCAAAATTTAGTTACCTTCTCACGCCCTATCCTCATATCATCACGTCCATGTTCTCGCATCAAATATGAACCTAAGGACTTTGCAGTAGACATACGTATTATGCTTCCATGATTCAACCGGGTCGGGCTATCGCACGAGACGTGATGCGGTAATAACTTGTAATTCTCGGTACGGGCGGAAATTCACCATATTTTTAGATCGCACAAGGGATGGGCTAGGCTTCGACAAAGGCGGAGGAAGGAGCGGAGGGAGAAAGAGCTAAAAGGAATTACGAGGGTTGCCGTTCAAGTACGGGAGGAAGATGAGGTAAAGGGATTTAATTCCGCTTGATCTTAGCCTTCGACAACGAGCGCATTGTATCGAGATGATCCCGCAGCTTATTTGTTCTTTTAGTATTAATAAAAAGATCGATTATCCTTTTTCTATTCACGTGGAAACTTAAATAATACATCGATAACTTTAATTAAAATAAATATTCTTCGACGCTAGACAGCGTCAATCGCGTTTCGTTTCGTCGTATCGAAGGCCAAATCTATACGAAGGTGAAATTTTTCAATACCATCGCCATCAGCTCCTACAAATTCGCCAAACTTTGCCCATTACATCCGTGAACGCCTGCTAAAAATAAGAGATCTTCGAAGGCTTCCGATTCCATTAGAGCAATCAGTTTTGTGCCCGCTTCACGTTGAGGTTGTCGTTTGTGTATTTAACGGCGATATTCGAAATATCGTCGGATGTTAGGCAACTCCAGCATTCCAAGGCAGTGCGAGAAGACCTTGCTGCACCTAGCACTCCTCGCAACTTGCGAATTAAATTGTAACCATTTAGCACGTATTCGATTTGATAGAGGCGTTTCGTTGTTTTATACTTTCATCTTCTTGGTCACCTCAACTTCATCTTAAAAATCGGTTTCAACGTTTGGCGCCGCATAATAGATAATAGATATATAGATAGAACAATAGAACTCATTGTTTTTAGTGGTAGTTTAGCGGGGCAAAACGTATCTTCCTTTTTTAAAAGACGAAATCGAAAAAATCTCACAATATTAGAAAACGGTGAGTTTCTCTCGTAACTAGAGAGCGCTAGAAGCATGAAAGCAAGTCACTTCTCGTACGGCTGTACGGCGTGGATGCACGCGCGTGCATCCATGCAGCTCAGCCATCCACCTGAAGTTCTTAACGGGCTTTTGTTCCCAGCGTTTCGCGATTGTTATTCAATACCTTTCGACGCTTGTACGAGAAGTTTCTCGGAATATTCGCCTCACATAACGCATCTGTTTCTGTTAGTACGTTATGCACATCTCGTGTTGGAAAATGTTTTTCACTAAGCGATACGCGCGGGGAAAGGTGTTCACTTCCAGCTTACATATCATTTTTAACGAATGTTTTACAGGAAAGCAACGATTTGTAGCGTTTCGGTTCATTGCTTTATATTTCATCTCAGGATTCGACGGTGGTTGCGGCTCTGGAACTTATCTTATCGAACGTCATTACCGGTAATGACGGCTGCCTTATCGGCATAAGTTTTCGATGCCGTCAACTTCAATCTTGGGCTTGGAGAAGCATTAGTTTTTGTTCTGACGAAGGAGCTTTACGCGGCGGTTGTTCGAGTTTCCTGCAGTCGTTGGTGTTCCTCAAGTCTCAATTCCTGGACCTTTATTAGAAGATAACCAACTGTGTAAATCGTTTAATACCCATGAATAGTAATTCGCAACAAATTTAATTAAACCGTAACGCATATTAAGTCGCTAAAAAAAATTAGATCTACAATAGTGGGGATTGATGATACGATTTTGCCGGTGGTTGCAATGGTGCTGGTTTTCGCCGTTTAGATGTCGCAGCCAAATCGATAGATATATAAGAAATGGGTATCGTACTATACTTAATACGAAACCAAACATTATGCTCTGTATCACTTATAAAGAGGAGTTCAAGAAGCCTGAAAAGGTTACAGAAACAAACGAAATTGAAAACAAAATGCGCGGATGCCAACGGATACCCCGTCAACTGACTGAAGAACATAAAGCCAACCGCATGGGCCTTTCGCTGCAGCATCTTCAGCGGTACCGTGAAGAAGGAGATTCCTTCTTACACCGGATTGTTGTCGGTGACGGAAGTTGGTGTCGAAGTCGAAACGTGACAGCGGGACCATCGTCTCCAAAGCACCAGAAATTCAATTATCACGCGGTAATCAATTTTCGACCACCGCGGGCCATTACTTCTTGAATATAAAGACCCTCACGTTAACATCAATGCTGGTCCGATACAGCAGTGAAATTTTGATTCGTTTGCGTACAGCCATAAAGAACGAACGTCCTGCGATGCTTACGGAAGGCGCGATCCGCCTTAACGATAACGCCCGTCCGCATACGCTCATATCACGTCACAGATAGCGCGGATGAGGTAGGAGATATTAGAGCTCTTCCTTACGGCCCGGATGTGTCACCCTGCGACTTCCATGTCCTTGGACCGTTGAAGAAGGCACTCAAGGGACGGCGATTCTAGTCGAATGCTGTAGTCCAGCAGGCGCTTTCGACATGGTTCCGTCAACAGCCAGAAGAGTGGTACAGCTTCTTGCGAAGCAGTGGGATGGCAATTTTATTTAGTTTAATTAAACCGCTTATATGTACCACCGCTCGAACGTGTATTTATTGAACTTGCCTCGCATGCAAAAATTGCCTGCGAATATTTTTTGTTTGAAGCCTTTTCGTCTGAATTGCTTAAGAGATAAGTTAACCTCCGCCCACGTACTATGTGGACATTAGAGAGCAAGAGTGCTTGCAGATTACCGCTAGGCGTTCACGAATATCACGAAGAAAATAACAAAATGCACGCGTACACTACGCTGTAATAATTTTACGTAATTCTACAATTCGTAACGGAGCGCGAAAAGTAAGCGATCGGTTCTCGGTAACTAATCCGAACAAAAAAAAGACGTTACTTATACCGTCGTCTTCGCCATCTCATCTATCTTGCACAACAGAAATTTGTTGAATTGACTTCTCGATCGATATAGAATTTTTATAAAGCGCAATTTCCAATTCGACACGAACAAAGAACATTTTTTCGAAGACTGGATAGAAACAAACACGAACGTGAATTCTTGGCTGGCTATTCGATGTCGATGTTGATTTTTTTCCAAAAATCGTGGGAAGATGCCCGGTGCAAAGATGAAGCGTTGATTGAATAAAATCAATATCCGTACTTGATTTTTATCGTATCAACTGTAATTTGAATGAATTCAAGGAAAAATGACTGCTTGGACGTGCATTTATGTAAAATTCATATTTTTTTTGCAAAAGCAACGAAGGGAAGCCATGTTTACGGTACCTTCGTCGGGATTAAAGAAAAAAAGGTTGCAAACGATGAATTGCCGACAATCACAAAGTCTTGGAGACAAAACTTGGCGATGTGAGCCAATAAGAAGAAACAGCCTTCCTCCTGGTTTTACTAATTCTTTTAAGGCTATAGTAACGTACTTGATGGCGAATAAAAAAGCTGCAAACTATAAATGCTTGATGAACTTGGCGGTGTGAGCGATGAATATTATGAAAAATTCTTCACCAAGATATTGCTAGACTCTTAAAAGACCCAGTAATGAAACAATATTAGGTACGTAAATTAATTTCAGAAATGTTGAACACGTTAAAAGAAAAAGGGAAAATGCGTGACAACCACGCATTAAAAAGCAACCTCTAGAAATAGTCTAGACCTGCTGATAAACGAGGAAAGCAACTAGATAGTCTTTCGGAATTTGAGCGCGACCGCTCCGCAGTTCGTTCGAACGAGGGACGTATCCCGTCGCTTCCATCCGATGCCGTGTCGAATCGTTCATTCCTGGGCGATTTGAATTATTAGTTTCTGGGAGATTCGAAGACGGGGTCCGTTCGGTTTTATTTATAGGTCCCCTTCACGTAGAACACGCGGCAATATGAAATGTCAAGTTGATCTCGCGTTTATTCTAAAAATTCTACACTATTGTTCTCGCGAAGGTCGTCATAGTCGTCTCTTCGTCCCGCATGTATGTACGTACGCTGCCAGCGCTAAGGGATCTATTTGATTCGGTATGTGAATATTTGAATAGCCTAACGGTTTTCTTCGTAATACATGGCCCGTAACGATTCCACAAGTATCGGGGAAATTCTAATCTCTTAATCCGTAACTAACATCTCTTCATCGTCTTCCGTACGGAACTGTGCACTTTCAAATTTTGTCCGCTTTGAAAACGTCGTTGCAAATATCGATAATCTCGCGTAATTTCTCATCAGCATCGACTCGATGGGATTCAGTGTCGTGAGTATTCCGAACATCTAATGAATTACCTCGTAAACAGGCTAAATTTATTTTGCCCAATTTATCCACGTGGGAGAGAGTTCTTTTTCATGATTGTTGGATAAGTCGCGGCAATACGGCAGTTAAACATCCTTAAGATATAGCATTGCCATTAGAATTAATAGAAATTATTCCAGAAAGACGGTTTATCCCAGGCATCTTTAGCTCTATATTAGTGTAGATTTGCGATAATGCAGTTTCATCTATTGAATCGTACGTGGAGCCATTCATTGGCTGGACATGGAAGGTACGGAAACGCTGCTTGAATGTTTTTGCTTATCCAAAGCAAGCGATGTACTTGAAGGGAAATTCAAATCTTCCGTTTTCTTTATAAATTCAGGAATAAAAGGTCGCAGAACCATTTACGAAAATCATCCATCATAATTCATCCTTCATTTTAATTTTAAATATTGTTCAAAGCAACGAGAGGATTTGATCTACATACGCGTGGGTGGCGGGATTTTGGCCCTTTATTCTCACCGCTGTCTTCCATATTTCTCTCTACTCTTATCTGTTGTATGTAGTCTGCTTCGCTTGTTCAAGGGAGATGTTTCTCTTCGTCAGTGCACCTCTCACATCCTCGATCCAGGTCCGTCTCGCGTTCCCTGCTGCTCTTTCTTCTTATAGTTTTTGCTTGCGTGCACTTGCCCGACTAGCTTATTGCACAGCGTGCAACGATGCTAACCGCAAAGGAAAATGACCGCATACCTTTAAAATGTTTTACTTCTGATTCGTTTTAGTCTTCCTAAATGTTTGATCTTATCCATTTCGATTTTGTAGATGTTCCTTTTTTCTTTGCTGAAAAAGCCATCTTCATTCTGCTGAAAATCTTTCTCCAATCGTGATTTATTTCCGTTATTTCCTCGTTTATTCTTCTTTTTGCATCTGAACCTTTTCGATCTAAATCCTGATGGAGACTTGCGAATTTTTGACTACTATTCGATCAAAATCTTTGTAAAGATCTCCTTCCTTCCAATCCTACCACCGACTAAAATTGGTATTTTCAAGTAAACGTACACGGTCAAAGTTGATGATGTGTCTTATACGCATAAGACACTTAATTACCTTGCCTAAAAAGAAAAAACGAGACTGCCGGCACCAGCCACCGTTTCGAAAACAAAAGAGAATCGTCCGATACGAATACGAAAGAGCCAACTATGACTCTTGCGATTTGCATCTAAATGCTCGCTTTCAGGCGCGAGTGTGAAGAATCATGGTTGCGGCTGCGGATGTAAATTGCACATTTGCGGGAAACGGAAAACGCGGAAACGTGTCCGGTGAATCCCGGCGACCTACGACAAGGACGAGGACGATGTCAACAGCTGAAAGAGGATGGAAAATTTATTGGCCTATCCTCGAAATCTTCCCTAAATTTTTATTTTATTTTCGGATGCGGCTAGTGTCTAGACTTGGGATGCAAGGTTGGCCATGCGATAACGTCAATAAATAGAATGTCGACATAGTACAGTACAGTACAGTGTCCCACATGAAGTTTACATCATGTTAGAACTTTCACTGATTAGTATAGATAAATTTTGGTTTTGCTGTTGGTTCTTGTTTAAAAACAAAATAAATCAAATAACATACGCATGAACAATCAAGCACCTCCTTTGCCTTCAACTTTAAACGTTGAAATATGGCAGCGGGGAAACTGTATAAGCAGTTCCAAATCAGAAAAGGACAAACATTGTCAAAAAGATATATTCATACCGTTCAATCGGGGGCGACATTTTTCCCATTATTCTCGGCAACTACTCTAAAGTATGATCACATATCCTCGCTTGCAAATCGAAGACAGCATTGACCTAGTTTTGTGTTTTTTTCCTCTTTTCTGCGTCTTGTTGCGGTTGTTTATGCGGTTTCGTGCAATCAAGTGGGCCTGCAAACCGTATTGGGGAGAACAAGGAGGATGGGTGGGAGTGTTCGAATGGTGTTCGGTGCTTCGTTAACTCCAAGAGACACATATTTGTTCCAAATTCGAATTGTATGCTACAAGTCATTACATTCACTGCCAATAGAGTTGGTCTTGTGAGAAAGCCACGGAATCATGCTGCTGTACATATCATTTGAAACGTGAGATAATTGAGCAACGATAACGATGGCTCTCATTCATTGGATTACCGGACATCGCAATTTTCAACGATCCTCCACGCCTTGGGGGACGATTAATTAATTTTTCGCGCCAGATGAGCTAAATGTCGCGCTATACGATGATCCTCGCAATAGGTTGGCCGGCGCGGCGGTCGTCGTCGCCGTATTCCTGTCGTCGGCGTCGCGACGCTCCCGCCTAATGAGCTGTCTTGTCGTCTCGATCGACAGATGAAAGCTTGAACCGCGTGTCCAGCTCGCTCTCAGATTTACGGCGGTCCGTCCCGTCGTGCGGTTCCCGCCTATAATGAGAGAAGACTTACATATGTACGTGCGTTCCGACGCATTCTTTCGCGGGTCGGATCGTATGTGTGCGACGTTCCGTTTTACGAAATAGCATTCCGCATAATTGGAATAGCCACAGAAGCGCGGATTCGATGACTGAAATATCTCCGGTTGAATGCGTGGTTTATTCATTTTCTTTGTATTTGGAATGTTGGCGTCGAAGATGCGAGATATACACGAGCTGCTTTCATGTGAAACTATGTACCAGTATTGACGTTTAAAAAATTACTTATCGACGAAATCTTTGACGATTTCTTTTATATATTTCTTCTATCTAATTCTGACTTGAACGCCAATTAGAATAACAAACAACTCTAAAGGAATAAGCCGAGCACTAAAGAAAAAACAAGAAATAAAGTATTTGTGAGCGCATAAACAATTCCTTTTGTTTTTTTTCTAGAAACCTTTTGCATATTTCGTATTCGGACTGCTTGAGGTAGCCTAAGGTTTGTTTAAAATTTGTCTCCGGTTTGCTTTAAATTCGCCTAGGATTTACCTAAGATTTGCCTGGTACTTGCCTGAGACTTGTACAAGATTTGCTTCGGGTGCGCTTAATATTTGTCTAAAATTTATCTCAGATTTGCTTAAGATTTGGTTGGGATTTATCCACTGGTCTAAGTTCCCCTTTCCTGGACTATAGCACTATTTTTGCTGTCTTAAACGAGCCTGATATGAATGCTCTTTCGTCCTGGAACATTTGCCTAATATGAGGTCTTTTGATTGTCCTCCCATTTTTTGAGACTCTCCTGTACGCCTCAGGATAGGCTAGAACTAATGAGAGATATATATGCTACTTTTCTGTCCAGCTTGTCTGAATTCGATCTCTTGATGGCTTGGGACCCATCGCAGAGTAATGTGGTCCAAATTGCCTTAAATTGCGTATACATTCGTGGATCGGACCAGATTCGTATGGGTCGCCTTTGAGAATCAAGTTCAAAGCAGAAATTTCTGCCTGAAGTACGTCGGCGTATTGTCCTGTCCTTCCTCCTACTAACACCTTCTATTCTTAAGCCGCCCGTTTACCGCACCCGGCTACCTTTTTTGCTTTAAGGCTGTCCGGGTGCTCAATTACTACGGCTTTCAATGTTTACCTTATAAGGCTGATCAAAATTGTGTTGCATGGAGATCGTGTCCTTTGCAAGATACAACAAGTAATTTATGTTGGGATCTTCAAGGATTCTAAGATGCCCTTTAAGATCCGCAGGCCGCGGTCTCTTCAGTGTACAGAGCGTGAGGCCGCTCAATACAATCTGTTTCTGAAATTCATCTAAGATTTGCTTGGGATCTGTCTAAGATTTGTGATTTGCTAGTTCCTTTAAATTTTCTCTCGATCAGGAGAGTCGGTCGGTGGAGAGCAGAAGCACTGAAACGAAGATAAATAAATATTGCGGTAGTGATCATCGAGTTAATCGATAGTATCGCCTTGACCGACCGTAGAGAAGTAAACGGCATAATTAATTCGGTTTCGTGAAGTGGAGCGTAGCTGCGTAAACAGTATCTAGCTCTCTAATTATTGGTAACAGAAACTCTTTTATTCTTATCATTGCATCACGCGGTATCTAATAATTTCAACTTATCGTAATTAGACGATCGACCACGTATTGTTTGAATAAATAAACCTGCAGAAAATACTTAATAATAAAACGTAATAATCCAATAAAATATATCATCATAATATAAGCTAAAAATAATATGCGCTTCGCGGCGAACATCAGCTTATTGTGCCGCTTTCCGCGTTTTTAACGTACGCATCTATTCAAGACTAGAAATTGTTTCATCATTTATATTTATACCTGAGAACCAATACTGCTGTCTCCGATGCCAAAATAGCTCTTTCGAAACGGCCCGCGACATAATACCTAGATTCGTATCTGTACGATATGGAAAATATACGAGACGGGGTTCGAATAAAGCATAATAAATTGTGCGACAGTTGAAATGGAGCATTGTTCGTCGTGAGGAAGTTTGACGAAGAATAAGACGGTGTCCGTCAAGAATATTACCTAAGTTTTCGCAACTGTAAGTCTTTCAGGTCTTTAGTCCTGTTTAGTCGTTAGATCCGGATTGATTTCAAACTCTATGACCTTCGATGTTACCAACAATTATACAATATTGCATGCATACCAACGGATACAACGCATTCATTGCAAAAGACATTTAATTTTCGATATTACGCTAAAGATACAATCGGATTCATCTTGCAAATTACTGCAGGAACATATCACATTAAATATGGCGGAAATGGAGAGAAGACCAGTCATTTTGCCGTTCCTCCAAGATCAGGGGACAGCGACGAGAGGCTATTATTTTCTAGCCAGATAATTTTCTAGAGATTCTAGTGCGTTTAGCACTAGTCAACCATTTAACCATTACGACACTTAAAGGATTCGAAAGATGCGGTGGGTGTTTTTCGTTGCAGCTGAAGCCTATGGCACGGAGGCCTAACATTCACCGATGTCGGGTTAGTGCAACTTCTGAGGTGCCTTCTGGGTAAAGGTTGGTTGGTCTGCGTTGCGCGGCACAATGACTCTAACGGCTAAAGTCCGATTGAGGTCTCTGCTGGCCTCTTATATTTATTTGGGTCAGCATAGGTAGATAGCTACGTAGATGGCTCCGTTACGACATCTAGCGAGCGATTAGTATGGAAGATGGAAACTGAGGCTAAACCCGATCTTTAATAAGAAACTCTTCCACAAACTTGGATCAAGCTTTTTGAGCTTTTTAGCAGTTAGAGTATCGTATCTTTTGATGACCAGAAGCAACAAACTTGACACTTAGCACATGCTTCTGCCCGGTCCGTATTATCAACAGCAATAAAATCATATATCTAAATTGTCGTCAGCTCCTCCTTAACTAATTCCCGTACCAGGAAATCAGGTATTTCGTCGTTATCGCATGTCCCGATCGCCTTCAGTTGGCTGATTTTTGGGACGATAGAAGGCAGTGGTATCGAATTCATTTAATTATTAAATGTGAGACTCTAACAACCGGAGAAATTCCTAAATTCACGTAAATTATATTTTCGTTTTTCCCTTCCATTCAAAACATGTCGCGATCGCTTTCTCGTAACACGCTTGTGCTCACACATTCGTCCGGACCAACCTGTCGATCCACTGCTGGACGCGGACAACTGTTGAACCACTGTCGAAACGTATGCACGCGCGCAACGTTGCATAGTTTTAGAGACGCCGCGTGCCGTTGCCCGTCTTGGATCGTTTTTTCCGCATGCCTTAGCGGTGCGTAGATACGTTCGAGATATCGTCTGTTCCTTTCCCCCCGGTCGCAGTTACAATAGCCGTTGGTTTCCGTCTTTTTGCGTTGCTCGTCCTGGCGTTTCTATTTTTGGAGACGGCGAATGGTTGTTCCCGATTTTCGGAGTGAACTCCGCGAAGAAGCAGGAGAACGTTCGAGCGTGCACAACGCGGATAGGAATCCGATAGAGCGCGTCGGCGAGTTCGATGGAGAGCGAGATAATTTATTCCTGTCCGGATTCTTACTCAAGATGACGAACGATACGGTTTGTTTTTACCGACACTTTTTCTTTGTTGGTTCTATCGTAAATTTTAATCTTGGCTGTTTTCCATTATGCTTCTCACAATTTTTCA
Organism: Oryctes rhinoceros; assembly: GCA_020654165.1. Lineage (NCBI taxonomy): Eukaryota > Metazoa > Arthropoda > Insecta > Coleoptera > Scarabaeidae > Oryctes > Oryctes rhinoceros. The sequence goes on from JAIOKQ010000119.1 coordinate 5,190,515, forward strand.
AAATGTTACCGTAGTTGGGGCGACGAAATCTATATCGCGTAGGTTTAAGTGAAATTACGAACGCTTATATAAAAAAGAACGAAAATTTGATGCAGAAAGAGAACGGACCATTGTCATATTCAAGTCTGCTTGATTTGTTAGGGCAAAGCAGCCACATAATTTACGTTTCGTGCTGAAATGACAAGAGACCTTTTTGTCTTAGTTTTAGGATACGTAGGGGCCACACGCACATGCTTTGAACAGACATGTTAGATTAGAGCTCTTTTCCTTATATCATTCAATCGTAAGGTTGATATCCACATATCCTCGAAACAGCCGTTCCGAATTGATCAATTAAACTTGTGCCGATGGTGTTGGTGTTGTTTCCAAAAGTAAATAATTAGAAACTTAAGATGTCGACGAAGATCGCGTCTCGATATCTTTCCTCTCGCCGGAGATATTGATTTCCAAGTAAGGATGTAATTGAACATTTTTTTTAATGACAAACGCCTGATTTTCTTGCTCAGAAGCAAAAGCTCGTGGACTTTTTCAAAATCCCGTCGGAGCAGTGTAAGCGGAATAAGACGGATTTTTGGCATCGACTGATGTAGATGAAGCTTCACCTCAGCTTTACAAGCCAACTTTTCGCAGGTAGACAAGGAGCCGTACATCAAGAAGGTGACAGACTTTGTCGGCGGGATATTACAGCGGCAGGATGTAAAAGCTGTGTACAAATCCGCGGTTTAATTGTATCATCAGCTGTGGTCCGCAAAAGACCAAAGGGATCCCCTAAGGTCAACCAGAATACACAAGATTCTATGCTACTTTGTGGGTTAGTGTACATCGGTACCACAAAACGCAGTATCAACAGCGACCTGAACGGACACAAACGAAATTGCCGTCTAATGTCAGATGGTGAAATCAACGGCGGCTGAACACATTCTCCAGGACGGAAATCGTTTGCAAAAGGCGGCAATTGAAATACATACAAGTACTCCGCAGACTCCAAACAAAAAGAAGCGAATCTTGGCAATTAGCAAAATTTGGTTTTACAATACCCATCAGCTACACGTACAACGGTAAGAACGCGAGACCGACGATCAATGCAGCGTATATGTATATCAATAACGCATTAGTCGAGAGGGCGACCTCAAGAATGTAAAGGAGTGATTCCGTCGCCGACATCTGTTAAGTATTTGAGGAATGGCGGAGATTTGCAAGAAGTTTGATTTCAAATCAAAGCGTTAGTGACAGTACACTTACTAACTTTGATCATTTTTCCTTAAAATTCCTCAACAATTGGGCGAACTCTAACATCTAATTTAATAATATCATCCAGTATTGGGGTTTGATGTATTCTCCGCTTTCGACCAGTGCCGGAGGTAGTCGGCAACGGAGCAGGTGTAAATAGTTCCTGGATAAATAAAGGCAAACCGGTTATCGAACGAAGGGCCGGGGCGAATGTAACGAATGGAAGTAATTAAGTGACCTTAAGAGAGAATGGGGAACAACTTATTGGATTTCGGTTGGAACGAAAGAAGTATGAGGTTAGACAAAAACGGTTGATTACTTTAGAGTATGGTGCAGTAACGGAGAGGGGCGACCTATTTTAAATCATTATGGGTTATCAACTAATCACAGCCGCAGTGGATCCTTTCGTTTTAATCGTGGTTTGCCGTTTGGTATTAATTGATCTTGTCTCCTAGTTCTAACACATCAACATGTTCTTGCAGTCAGTTTTTTCCTTGTTACGAGGATAGTCTGAAAAATACAGCACAGAAATAAGTATTTTTTTTTGTCAAATTCTCCTCGCACTCTCCTTGCTCCCTCACATAATTTTTTCAAGAATCTTACTACAGTTGAGACATTAAGGTCCTCTCATCTTCATGAATTTGGAAGTTTCCACGATCATTTTTAGTATCTAATTCTTTTTTCAGAATTTCAATTTTTTCAGCAGTTATCGTCGCTCTCTCGATTGATTCAGCCTATCACTTTTAAAGGCGGGGAGCTTCGCCTTAAGGACTCGTAGTCCTCCATTTTCTTACAGTGAAACTGCTCGAACATCGCGTCTCAAAATCACGGTACGTGCATTAAAGATCTGACAATTTTGTTCTGTTCTATCTTTAACTTTTCGATGTCGCCCTTCAAGATAGTCGACCACACAACAGCTAACGTTAACTATGGTCTAAAAAAAGGACGTAAAAGAAGCGGTTTTGATTTTATGTCCAGTTGACTCGTCCATCCGATTAGCGGATGCAGCAAGTTTTTCGCGAATCTCTGTCAGATCCCCAAATACTAAGCAGAGGTCGGTCACGGTACCACAAACTGACCTCCCTGTACATTTTCTTCGGCTGATTTAGTCTTTGGTTCGTGGTTGTTATATATTCTTCGTTGATCGTCGGTAGGCCTCGCTCCCGAAGCGCTCTCGATATCTATCGTTCTTATCGTAGTACGTGCGGCTGACGGATTTCGTAAAACCGGCTACCAGATTTTGCTACTGGCAAGATCCTCGTCTTTTTGTTTGAAGCTTTCGGAGTGTTTACGTATTTCAATCGCTTCTTTTTATAAGCGGATGTCGCAGGGACAAACCGCGAATGGAACATCGTTGCTTGCGAAATTGATTATTGATTAGTGATTTCCGTCCTGGAGGATGTGTTCAGCCACCCGATCTCTCCGTTTGACTTAGACCGCACTGCCCGTTTATCTGTCGACTGTCGTATCCGTTGGCTTGTAAAGCTTGGTGCAAATGATAGCTGTTTGTTGAGGTGAAGCTTCATCTACATCGGTCGGTGCCAAAACTCCGTTTTATTTCGTTTAAGCTGCTTCATCAGGAAAATCAGACAACCAGCGCCATGATAAACACATTATTTCGAGATGTCTACAGTCTCTATTATCTTCGTTATCTTAATTCAAGTATCGTTTAGTACCATTCGGACATATTTTTGCAATGTTGAACTTGGAAATTATCCAGGCATAACTATAAAAAAATATTTAATAAATGTAAGGCATAAAAGGTACGAAATAATTCAAATTTTAATGAGTGTAGAGGAAAATTGGATGGAATTGTGAAATATTCAGACTCCTTATTCCATCACCATCTGAAATGATTGCCTGGAAAGCACTCTCTAGCCTTATGCAAATACATTTCCTTCGCAATTTCAACGAACGTATCGCTTAATAAACATTTCGTTATTATTTTCGAGCATCGTATCGCCTGTTTAATTCAGCGACGAATATGCAATGCAAATAGTCGTGTTATTTAACATTCGCCGCCGTATTACTTCCGACGTATTTCGCTTTTTTTTTTTTTTGACATAACATCCAGTCGAGAAGACAACCTCCAAATATTCGCACGACCGATAAATAACACGTAATCGTTCGTAATAACGTATGATTCGATACGAAAAGCGCTTAAAATCATTGGGAACGCTTATTCTCGATTCCGTTCACTTTCGCATTGTTCTCGCATGGTTATGCCTGATTCTGATGACGGTTTGTATAGTGGGAGGTAGCGCTTACAGTCGGATGAATGGTGATTTCCGCGAATACGCCGCACTGAATGGTTTCGCGGTGTTGACGTAACTGTGTTTTCTAAAATCGTTCAATTTACACGCCTCGAGGCGATGGATTCTATGAATTGTTAGGTTGTTGTTGAGTGAAAGTTATCTCGAGTAAGTAGGCTATTATCAATAGAATCGATCTTTTCTTTTAAAATATGGAACGTTTCAATACGCAAGACGTATACAGGGGGCGACGAACGAATGTTATTGGTGAATGATGACTTACGTACAGTGTTATTAGATATTCTCGCTAATCAAAATCAAAGATGATCGCATAAAAACAAATTGGTTCTTAAATTCTGAACATCCTGTATGTGATATGGGATAAATTCGTTCAATTGTATCTTTGTTATTTTCGTGTGTGTCGATTGTATCGCTCTTAGATATCTTGATGGAAGAATATCTTTCGTTTTTGAAATCGAAGATGGTCGTTTCTCTTCTAATTCTGACTTAAGCCTCTCAAGTTGTTAGTAGCAGATGTCTCTTGCTATCGCTTGGTTTGGGTTAGAACGTTTAAAGTGAACTCAACATTAACATTTAACGCAGGATGACAGGGTGTCTTCGGCGCTTGCCATTTTTGCAGATCGTCATCGGTTTAAAGAAGCTAATTTTTTCGATATCGACCAATGAATGAAGGAGCAAATTTTTCTTCTTCTGCTGATTGCTCAGTAGTTACGAGGATAGTCTACCACGGTTTGCGGAACGTCGTCGTCGAGACTTCTAGATCTTCCAGGTCGAACCACCGTTGACACTGGTTTGATATATTGTGTAAGACAAACTAGTAGCGCACGAGTAGTTTTCCCGTTTCAAAGCAGGCGATTTGTCGATTCACCACCGACCACGTTCGTTGAACTTTTCGAAGCGAGGAGAATATCGGAAATGTACGCTTAAAGATCGATGACGGACGACGGAGAGAGACAGAGAAATCTCGTGCGAGTTGAAGTCCGGTACAGCGAACCTTAATGGAAAATTTGTAGTTGATACGTTCGTGTATCACACAGCTTTTACGTTGTGCCCATTTTCATCAAGAAATTATGTAGCTCTTCTGCCCCATCACGGCCTATCCACTTGTTTCTTGTTACCAAACGAAGAGGGATCAGAAAGAGAAAGGACGAGAAGTTGACGTTGTGCTGTCTGGCATCACAACAGGTTAATTGGAAAAGTGTATTAATTCTAATGGAGAGTATATTAAAGCGAAATAGGAAATAATCGCCAGATTTAGTCCTCAGTTGGCGAATATGGAGGATGCTGAATTTTGCCTCGATGAAGCCGAAATGAAGAGTTTTACTGAACGCATAACGACACAACGGAAAGAAACACGTGGTTCTTGACAGAACCGAAAATGTGAATAACTCGCGTAACGCGTATGTAGGACATTGTATAGAGAAGCCGGGCACTGACGACGACGAGATTAAACCGTTTTTGTTTCAGATACGGTAGGTATCCCGTCGCGTTTTGAATAGAGCTCGATGCAACGTCAGTTACAGGCTTACACTTGCATCGTTGGACTGCATTATCTCCATGTATATGGAATTCAACGAATTACGGCACGTTGTTGCTCGTACGCGATGTGTAAGTTCTCTTGCTCGCATAGCTGCACCGATGAATAATGTGAAGTAAACGTGTGCGCTAAGTGAGTTACGATAAGTACGAGTGTACACTGACGTCGGTAACTTTTCTTTTTTTGTTGATAAGAAAATAAGCGATGTAATCGATAAAATAGAGAGAACCAATATGGTTATTTACGAACCAATTGCGTAAGAAGACGTTTCACTAATGAGCGATGCTTACCCTTGCCCCCACTATATCGAAGACAACGGAAATTCAATACTTTTCAATAATAACGTAATATTGACTTTTTCGTATACGGGATGTTCAGAATTTGGGATCCGAATTATGAATATTCTTAATGGAACTCTATACAGATGGCTATAAATTTAATGAAGTATTTAGTGATATGATTATCCTAGATTACGCCATCTTTTTAGCAATAGCGTTGTGGAAGATCCGCTGTACAAATTCGAAGACCACTTTTCCATTACATCGCTAGATCTAGAACGACGTATGTTATGTTCGCGTTTTCATTCAAATTCTCTTATTGTTCTTTGTTCTAAATAACGCGCATGGTTCATTTCGGCTAACCCAGCGCAATGACGCTACTTGTAGGCAATCGACTCAACAAAAAGCCCTATTATTTGCCAAAACTCATCTAAATATTTAAAAGCTCGTTGCTTTCGAGAAGAGATACATATTGAAGAGTAAGTTTTCTTTTGATAGCTACGGATCCGGTGGCTCTAATTTGTCGCCCGGCAGAAGTTGTTGAAAACTAAGAACTGAATAATATGAACGATGCGAGTAGTTTCTAGCTTTAATATATTGCTGGAATATGAAATGAGAGCTCGTCAATGGCGTTAAAAAGAAGTAGCACGGTAAATAATTTAATCGCGTCTGCTTTGTCGACGTATTAAATCAAGTTAATCTCAAAAGTAAGTTAATGCAAGTGATAGGCGTTGTTCCTGGTAGCTTTAAGAATACTTAATTTTTTCCAATTATTACGGTATAAAACAAAATATTTCATCGTCAGGCAGATTACGTTGATTATAAAAATTAATATTATAAAAAGCAAGAAATTTTGCTTCCACCGTCTCGATAAGCCTGCTTTTGAAAGCTGCAATATTTTAGATTTGTTTAAAAAAATCAAATCATCATGTTCATCGTGTCTGCCTTTAAGCGCGTAGTGGTTTTAATAATTACAAACGCAATTATTTCACACGGGGCTTAGGTTTGAGCTTCAATCGAAATTCACGCCCTAAACTTTTTAAAAAAGCGTAGATTACCTTCGTGTTTCAGCCGTCTGGCGTTGGAAGTTCATCCCTTAAATGGATATGGGATGAAAGGTATTGAGAATGAGTGATCCGTCAATTTTTGAAGCTAGAAACGCGGAAATTGTTGTTTAGGCTTTTGGTTAGAGACGAAGGAATACTATCGGAAATCGGTGGTGGTCCTCAAATTTCCAGAAATTTGAGAAATTTCTGGAAATCTGGAAATTTATGAGAAGCATTTACCCAAAAATTAACTCACCCATTTTAACCCCTCGCCCCCGAAAGTTGCCCCCTTAAAATTTTTAAATGGAAAGTGGTATCGAGTAATACGTCATTTTAATGGTCTTTTGGAACGGTACACTCTGGCGGTTGGCTATTCGAAAATGATCGATTCGTTTTCGAGATCTTTAAGAGAATAATTTGGTTTGGTTTGTTTTGTACTTCTAGCTGGTCGATCTAATTTAGGAGCATCGGGACAACCAATTTCTGTAAACTCTTCCGCCGTTTAAGGGGGTAACTCCCGCAGGTAGGTGGATAAAGCGGACGAGTTACTTTTTGCATAAAAAGTTGTCCCCCTCGATAATATTTCTTCCGTGTTTCAGGAAATTTTTCATAAATATCCAGGTTACCAGAAGTTCCCAGTTAGAAAGAACATATTTCATGATTACTTGGAAAACCAACCCATTTTATGAGGGCAATGTTACAATGATGATTCAAAGCTTCCCCTTACAATAAAAGGATTCGTGTAAAAAGAAAAATCGCGCTTTATAATAAACATCATGCAATATTTTCTACTTAATAAAATCCCGCCCTATAGCACGTCTTAAAATAACAAAGCAAGAGATTCCAACGTTATTGTTATTTCGAAAAAAAAAAGAAAAAACAATAAAAAAGATATTATCTATTGGTCGAGTAGGCGTTCTACGCATATACATACGTCTCGTCGCAGGAGAACGAACAGTTGTTCCATTAACGCGAAGAACGTAAAAATCTCGCAAACAGCGTTTGTTTTTTTCTTGCATTCTATTTTCTATCGTAATAATGCCCGAGGCTAAAATCGCCATATGCCCGCGCGTAAAAATAGTGCGAAAGACCAGAGTTATTTAAAGAAAGATTAAGTAAAACGTATAGAATGGAGAAGGACGGCGGATTTCTAACAATAACAATCACCCGTAACACTCAATCATATCAGCTTGAATGCACTTTATCGTCTATCTGGTAGGATTTAAATGAAAAAGCGACCGGCGTACGTACGGACTGCCATTAAAGATTTCTTGCGTAATAAGCGGCTATTGTGTTCAAGTACGTTTAAATGTTAATATTCTTGTGCATTATACTTAATGATATTGTTAAGTAATTACGAACTGGAAATGCAGTGTCTTGTCAAGGTCTTTTACTTTTATTCTGTTCCGAATAAAATTCATTCCGTTGTTAGTAGGTAACGGTGTCTTTTTGCACGTGCACAAGCTACGTAATTATTAGCCTGGATTTATTTCTCGTGGCGTTCTTTCTATTGAGAGAATCGGAGATGTTATTGTGACCTGCAATATCGGCATCGTCACGTAACGGTTAACGAATAATTAAAATGAAGCGGTTTATTTAGCAACAGCTGCTGTGATCGTTGCCTCGATTTTTCTATTACTGTGGTTATTCCGATCTAATCTAAATGAAAAACTAGAAAGGAAAGAAGGTGGCTCGCGCCAAATTAGAAGCAAACCATCAACCATCCAAATAGAGCTCCATCGCTAACGATGCCGATGTTTCCCAATGCCCGAATGAGCGCGGCCTTATCGTTTCTAAGCTGCGAACCTGGAATAAGTTTTTTCCACCTCGGCAGCTCGCAGTGCAGGCTCGAATATCTACTCAAGAGTCTCTCGTATCGATAAAATATATTTTTCATTTACCGCCCTAACTACCTGCCTGTTTAATTGTGGAAGAGGTGTGCGATAGCATCTTTCTGCGGCGATTGTATTCTAAGGCCACCGAACGAATTCTCTAACGATGTTGTCGCAGACAGTATATCTGAAGGCAGTATATCTGTCTGAGCGTAGAGGATGCTCTGTGATAGTTGTCTCGTGAGATGTAAGTATCTATAAACAGTTGTTCTGGTTAAACGCTGCAGAAATCTGAAAGGTTCAAAGTTTAGGAGAATCTCAGCAGCCGGTTTCTTCTCTAATGGTATTGTCTTTCCGCAGCAGAAGAGATCCTTCATCGCTGTACTATTACGGGGATCAAATGCAAATTCGCCTTAATTTTTTTAAATAAAATATGACTCCCAACTCATGCCCGACTAATCCAGCAATTACCGTAAACGTACCCGGTAATTTGCCTCATATCTATGTACCCAATTATTCATCCAATCCGCCCTTCGCTATTGTTGTAAATCATCTTGAGACAACATCTCAACGCCGATTTCACCATAACCTATAACCTGCGATCACCTTCACATTCGAAGAAGATAATTCACCCGCTTCGTACGTTCACACAGGAAGTAACGCTTCTCCTCGTAGCTCTTCTTCTTCGTCCCTTTTTCCTCGGTCATCTCCTTTCGTTTCGAAGTCGTATTACGAAGCTAACGACCGCCGGCCGTACGGACATGGGTAACAACATAATCATACCCAATTCACTCTTGCCACGGGAGTAATTTGCATGTACCTGACTAAAATATCCGCCGTGGCATCATCTTCCTCGTTGAGACGAACGCCATCGACGGGTCATCGTATGGTTCGAAGTCCGATATCCGAACAACAGGCTGAAAGAAGGCGAGAGAAGAAGGCCACGAAAATAATAGTAAAAAACGACGCGGCCGTCACGGACAGGGTGCTTTGACATCTAGATGATGTGACTCCCTCGGCCCTTCGCCGTACGAAACTTTTATTAATAAAGTCGGAATGGCGGCGTGACGCGAATATTAAATTAATATTAATGGAGCGATGGGAAGGGGTTGAGGTGGAAGGGAATCACGTGCCTGGTCCGCATTATAAGAAGTAGGAAGCGGAAGAAGACTTGAGGCAATACGATATTACAGCGTTTTAATAATACGCAAGCGGCATATCGTTATGTACCGTCGGGCGACCTTTTGCCTCTAATCTATCTCAGTTGCTGATTTGCGTTGGATTCTCACAATCTCACGTCGTTTTAAGTGTAGTTTGTGTGCAAGGCTTTTGATTGATCGATGTCTATATCCGTTTCGTTTCTTCTTTAACTTTTGGGTATGGTTGTCGCGGAAACAAAATTATGCCTTTTTTCAAATTTATGTGTATCTTGGATAGATTGATCTTTACTAAGGTTGATTTATAAGGTTAACAAGGAGATCTTTGAAGCTGTTAATAAAAGTTATGGATTGAAGTGGGTTTCAAACAAGTTCCTGCATTGTCATCGACGGACCTAAGGTTATAATAGTGAGAGTAACAGAACTTGCGGGACTTCCTGAACAAAACAATATCGATCGCCCATTGATTTATGGCGTCATATATCGAGAAGCTTTTTGCGAGGGATCCCGGCGCCAGATGAATGCAACGAAGGTGGCTGTTAGAATAACAAATATTATTAGAGCCGGAAAAAATCATCGAATCGTTGTGAATTTCTTAATTTTGCGCAAGATGCCGAATTCCTCGCGGATTTTTCGTTTTCAACGAATTCAATTTGACGTTACGAGACAAACAGCACACCTTCAAAAGAATTGTAAAAGAGAAATTAATGAAAAAAAAAGCAATAAAGACCTTATGAATAATAGCCCCTGTATTTTCTAAAATGTTTCCTTTAACTGGAGACTGATAATATTGGGTTTCTACAGCCCGCTAGTCCACGTTCTAATTTGTATTGGCTCGTAAGTCTGCTGATACAAGTGACTTGAATAGCCACAAGAACATGAGAAGAAGACTAAAAGTTGATTCCAAATCTTTGTGTCAATTCCACTGATTGTCCAATCCTAAATAGATTTCGCAAGCCGTTAATTCCAGTCGCTTTCTTGGGTTCTTGAAGTTCCTCTATATCGCTTAAGAACACCTCTACACAGGGCGGCGATAATATCCGCGACCATGGATTTTCATCATCCTCTGACCGTGCTCTGTGTAAGCCATTCTCTTAAGACCTTTAGATTCCCGTCCATATTGAAGATTGCAAAAACCGCAGATGTTGTTTCTGGTTCTAATATCAGTCTGCCATGTAATTAATATGTTCAGAAAATAGGTTCTTATTTGCAGCGTTAAAAAGGAAATACTTGAACAAGTATTTTGCATCTCAATTACTCGCTAATAATAACTTTCTTATTATCCCCCCAAAAAAGTATATTCCGACTACTGAGCATTGCAATCCATTTTTTCCAAACCCTCAAGTCTCTAGCCGGAAGCCACATCGCTCGATTTAATTCCATAGCGATGACATGGAATTAATTGCTCGCCTTACATATTCCATACTAACGACGTACGCTGCTGCATTGCTACGTTTGCGGAAACCTACTCTTACGTCTCATTTAGCAATTCGTTCCGAGAACCAGCGGCTTGACCCGCAGCTATGCGAGCCAACAAACGGCGAACAAAAACCGCCGTAAAAAGCATTTTTCTTGCATCGATCGACTCGAAGACGTACGAGAATCGTCCCGCAATTACATGCATCGCTAGCTATTATTATTATGACGAGTCGTAGATAAAAATTAATTCGTGCGATTACCTACTTCGCTCGATGCGCTCTCTTCTACCTAATAAGCATTTTTTGCTCTCCGTTTTTCTAAAGGAAACGCCGGGAGTATAGCAGGCGAGTTCACGCCCGATCCTACCTTGCATCTTCGCGGCGTACACTGGCGATTAAAATACGAGGAACGAAGAAGATGCGAGGTGAAAATAAGGTCTCCTCACAGTGGCGTACGCGGAAGATTAGATGTTTAATTTAATTTTCATTTTGGGCATATTGTACAGTGTCGACGGTTGTTTTTTAAAGGTTCATTAGTATTTGAGTCACTCGCTTCCGTGCGGTATAGATCCCCTCCAGCTGTGCCAGGAAGATTATAATTAACTTACCCCTTGCCCTTTTACCTTAATTATGTAAATTAACCCTTGTTCGACGTATTGTTCTCTTTCTTTAGACTTACGAGGTAAATGAGGGTAGTAACATAATTCGATATCGGCGTTTGTGGATTTATAAAGAACTTTAGAAAACATTGTTCAAATTGCCAAAAAAAATTGAAAGGATAACCAAATATTTTCGCAACACCGACTTACCTTAAAAGTGCATTAAATTTACTCGTAACGCATCAGAAAAATATGCTTTTTTCTCTGACTTAATACCATATATAGGACACAACATCTGCAGGTTGAAACTTGCGAAGCTACTGCTTACTCACACTAATAAAAATGTCCATTATCCGGCGTCGGATTATCAACAAAGTATCCTATTCGTTTCGCACTGGAATTTCGCAATTTCGCTTACGTACGATGTACTTATTCGCTCATTACACCTAAGGTATCGCGCAATAACGAACGGGTTATTTACTTAAATTCGCCGGAAGCGTTCATTGATATTTCTCGCTCGCCTTACGATCAGCAGCTATTCGAAGGAGATAGACGAAGAAGTAGAAAAAAAACGAAACCGCACCATCATCAATATGCATCGGGAATGAAAGGAAAATCAACGGAATTCCAATCTTCTCAACCGCACGGAATACTGAAAAGACATACGTGGAGATTAACAAGATCTACCTCGTCGCGTTGTTGCTCTTTATCTATGATTAACGGGTGTCCTTGAAGAGTTCAAGCGAACGAGATTCTTTCGTGTAAGAGACCCGTACACCTTCGTGGAATATCTCTATTTATTCCGTCGTCGGGAGGGACTGGCAATGCGCAGCACAATATAGAAAGCGCATATGGTGGTTTCGTTTGAATAGGTGCTTTGTGGCGTTTGAAAGAAGAGATTTCTCACGTGTCTAATGCGACGAGGAAAGAAGTGGTGGGAAATTGAACGGGGGCTCTTTTCATATCTTCTTTTCTTTCGATACGTTTTACGCTTTTATAGCTTGCATGGGCTGCTACTGTTATTCAAAATTATTTCAGCTACGTCTATAGCATGGACGCCAACACAGATTTGCCCCGAAAGGCAGAAAATATGGATTCATAAAGAATGTGGCTATCTGTAATGGTTACTCTTCTGTACGCGTTGCTTGATTTATCACCCTTTAAGGCGAATGAAAATTTTTGAACGGGATGCTGACCACCGCTGCTCAGAGCACAAATAATGTAGAAAGTAAGTGATCAATAGAATCGTTTTGTGTTTAGAATTCCATCCCCGGTCTGGGTACTGGCTTATGACGGTCACCGAGAGAGCTCCAAACAATGCTTTAAATTTTGGATGAACTTGCTGAAGAAGGGTATTTTGATAACGGACGTTAAATTACTCTTTTGGTAACAACGACACCATCAGTATCATCTTTACTACTTTGCGACAGAGGCGGATCAAATCCATGCGGGTGTGCTCGAAGGACAATGAAGAACTTCTTTATGCTAACATGCTAAATTGTGTACGATCGGGCACGATTTGCAGCTGGTGAAGAGCGCACTACGGCCGCATACGAACGGTACGCAGACGAAGCGCGACAAGAACGAGCGCACAAGAAACCCCAAGCAACGAAGCCGCGATACGCTAATGCTTTCGCCCGACTTTAATTACATGAATATGATTTATGTACGAGCATTTGCAATTCCGAAAAGCGCTTCGATATATCTTCCTTAGTCCGGGATCTTATTCCGCTTAAAACGTTACCTAATTATCCGTCTCGACGTCATTGAAGACTTTTCCTTTAACTTACAAGGTTATTGCTAAGACATTAACGTCGAGCAAAAGTTCTTTTTCATTTTTAGAATTGGTAAACTTACGCGTATAAAACGGTAATAAAAATTACAAACGGAGGTGGTTTTTTAAACCAGCTCTACCTTTAATGGCGATAATCTATCATTCTTTCTAAGTGATTTTATATTATTATATATCATTCTGTTGCTGTGGCTCGTTGGTTCCATTTATTGGTTGGACTTGTTCGCGTTTCCATTCTCTAGCTTCGAAATAAACAGCTTGGCAGCTCGGATTGTCCTCAGCGCGCCAGTAACTCATCCTAATGTCGGACCTTTTCGCGCGCCTGGTCAAAAAACAATTAGATTATTCATCGGAGATGCTATTTCAATGCGTTGGGTCGGCCAAGAAGAATATTTATCTGCGCCGGCGTTTTGAGAAATGCCTCGCACGTGCACGCTCATCGGGCCGGCCGCACGAAGAGCCAATAATTCAGCTTCGAATCGTCCTAACGGAATCAAATCGCGCTGCTTAGCCCGCTATTTCGGCGCTTCTAAGTATTCCAAATTAACTCTCATTACGGTGGCAAAAAGGTCATCTACTCACCGGGTTTATCTATTGCCAAAGTCTGGGAACCGGAAAAGAAAAATCCTGGCAAAACATAAATACGATGAATCATCTACGCGAAATTAGATGATACGCGAAGCATAGTGCACCAGGGGGTCCGTCGTGTTTACTCATCTACTGGCACTTGTTGTTTTAATTCAGGTGAATCCGGGCTGGTTTTTTGGCATATGTACACCAAAAGCCTAATTTATAACGGTTGTAATCAAGAGGCTTAGAATCGGATCTGCTCGAGAAACGCAACGCAATGTATAAGTTAGGGAATAAACAAATAAATTATTGGCGAATCTCGATCCAAGTAATCGTTTACAAATTTGGATCAAACGAATAACGCATAATTTCCTCTAATTGATACTTAAGCAAAGTAACCGCGAGAATTCTTGTTTCGACCGGAGAAACTTACTTGTTTTGATTTTAATATTGCAGATAATCCACTTCTTTTTCTATACAACATACACTTTGAGGTTACAAAGCAATAAACGCTCAGATTTATTCAAGGTTAATTCTTCGTGGTGTTATTAAAAAAAAAGGATATATACGAGAGTAGCCCGAAAAGTATCTTTTAGTTTTATTTCTCAACCTAGTCTTCTTGTACGTCTGGCCGCTTTTCCCAACAGTAGTTGGCATCATCGAAACTTTGAGTCCGGGCAACAGACGAAAGTTGCCGGGGACTAGATCTGCTCCTCGGCTCCTTCGAAGTCTTTCTTGGCTCTGGCTTCGGGATCGTAGTGGCCTATTGGAATTTCATCTCCTCGGTTATTTATCGACGCCAAAACCATCCGATTCTATTTCATTGAAACAGCTTTGAAACAGCGTTGAACATCAGCAACAAGGATTTTCCTTGGACAGATTTTGAAATCAACAAATTGACATTCGACGGCTCAGTAATTGAATAGTTCAGCGGTAAGTGGGCCTGTTCGTGTCATACCAATCTTAAGGTTATGCGGGGAATACCGTTCTATGGGTAACTTGTTTGTCAAAGATACAAGGACGATCGAAGTACGTATAAAATAGTTGAGCCTTTCCTTGCTTCTTAATACAGCAAAAACAATTGACATTCGTTTACCAAAACAATGCATTCAGATCCAGAACGACTCGTAAATTTTGACAATGCAAAAATATTTAACCGCCCTTGTATTTTTAGAAGCGAAAAGGTTACCCATTTAACGTAATATCCCGCATATCTCGTAGGGTCGTTGCCACGCGTAGAAAAATCAAACAACGAAGGTTTTCGACGGTTAACTATTATAACATCCTCGTATACAATTCCTGATTAATTCTGGCACAAAGAGAACCACACAGAAATAACAATAGTGAACCTATGCCGTGCAATGGTAGCCTTTTGAAGCCGTTCGTTTCGATATCCTAACAGTTCCTAATAGGCTATAGGTTGCGAAGTTATTCGTATAACTCGATATAATCTTTCAAAACAAAAGCACCACTCCCGTTGCGCTGTTTGAATTTAAAACAAACGAGCAGCGGCAGGTCAGCAGCTGGTCCGCTCTTACGATGTCGCCATTGGCCGATCAAGTAGTCAGCTGCTAAGCCGCGTTTATTTGTTACGCTTGTTTCCTCGTGGAAAAGCTCGCTCTGTTCCTTCCTGTCGGCGTGCGAGGAACATATTCAGGTGTTCGATATTACTACTTTGATTGCAGAAAAAATGTAAGCGCAGGTGTTCGCTTTAATATAAAGAGCAAATTTTTTCTTAGTTTCGAACTACAACATATAAAGAAGGATCGTCGACAATGATGATTCGATGCTCCGCTATGAATCAGCTTTCCTGATGATTGCGGCAATCGTAAGCCTGTTTGATTTTTGATAGTGTTTCGTCTTCGTTCGCATGTTTCTTCAACGATATTTCCAAAGTCAGCAATTTTTTAGCAATATTAGCAAATATACCGATGTAGTAATATTGTGGAATTTAAAGCTTGATGATTGCATACGTCAATCATCAAGCGGTCGTGTATCTTTGAGGACGTGTTAGAGGATTCAATCGGAAATTGATTTAAATAAATATACGTGAAAGTTAACCGTTTTTGTGATAGTCACTAATTCCTCAACGTTTAAAGGAGAACTGCAAATAATTTGTGCATTCCTGCTATTTACTTTGTTTTACAATTTGGTAATTTTGTTGAAACTAATAAGCGGCCCGATAACTTTGAACAACTCGAACGTATTCTAATCCGTACCTCTAATGTTCTGTTACAGGCACCACTCATATCTGCAAAGCAAGACTACATCAGCAGCAATCACCATAAACATCAGTAGGCACGCGGTGTCACAACCGCATACCGCTGACACATACCCGACACATTCACGCCATTCTCAAATACGATCCGATCTGATGATTCAGAATTTCTCCTACTTCCTGCAATAGTACTCATCATCAGGGTCATTGCGACAGCCTTAGGAATAGCAACAAAGCGGCGGCTCGGACAATAATGCTGTTCCGTTTATCGAAGTTGGTCGCGCGAATCGAACGGGCGTCGTTAGACATCGCTTGGCGGTAGAGGTTAGGAATTTACGCGGGAGAGTAACGCGGCTCCTTCGCATCGGTGTTAAATCGAGCAGGCGATCTCTCTAGTGCGTAGATTGGGAAAATGACAGTGATAACGGTGTGAGGATCGTGCTTTTGATCGTGAGAATCTAGCGGGTGAACCGCCTGCCGAGGCCTAAGATGCCATCGAAGAAGCAATACGACCTGGTGCAGAATGACGATTACGATACTAGGATACCTTTGCATCCCGAGGAGGCTTTCCATCATGGGATCACATTCCAGGCTAAGGTAGGATTTTATAGAATACACTTTTTCTTGTCTTCATTGGACAAGAGGAAAGGCGTGAGTGTTATACCCTGCGGCATACCAGATGTAATTTTTCCGGTTAATTCTTGTCCCAAATATGAAATTTGAACTCAATATTTGAGATCCTTAGAGCAGTTGGCCGATTTCTTTGGTGAATTACGCGTTTTCAGAACGTAAATTTATTTATTGAAAATAGTTCTGTTCCACGGCTTGACAGAGCAGCGCCTTTATTCTTCTAGCAAATATAAAATAAGAATGTGATGATACGTAACATAAGCAAAGGATTAAAACAAAAGAATTGTTTTTAATCCTTTTAAATTTTACAAAATCATGGAAAAACTGAAAATGCTGCTACAAGCAGTTTTATGCTTTTTCAAAGCAGTCGCTATTACAGTACCTGCCAAGGTACAAGCCAAAAGCTTTTTCAATTAATCAGTCGCTTGTCATGCAATATGCGAGCTGGCACGGTCACAGTGAAGGATGAAGAACGTAGTCCATTGTTTTTCTTGATATCATCGATACCGATTTACTTGTATACCATCCAATATTAACCGTTCTTCGATCCCCCAAAGCAATCCTTCGCGATATAACAATACAACGAAAAAAACAAACAATCATTGCTATTAATTTCTTCCGGGGCTCGGTTAAAACTTTCGTTCGACGTTTCTCCGTTCATGCTGACGGTTTCTTCAGGGATTCGCCGTTGTCCGACATTGTTCCTATATACGCCGTTGGTGACCGTAATGGTATCCTTCTTCTCTATCGATGGTCTTGTTCTTTTGAGGCTGGCTATCACTTTTACGTTGTCCAGTCTCGTGTATTTGTTCTGTCAGCGCTGATTGCTCGATTCTTTTAAATCTTGCGTTCCTTCTGTGATCTTTTATTTCTACTGCGACAGCTTTTCCTGTTTGTCTGACGTAGCATTGCCTGCATTAACATGGCAGCCATCGGGAACAGATATTTTTTACACCTACATGTTCAGGGTATCTTTATATCACGACAAGCCTTCATCACACGATGATCCTTTTCGATCATGTTGCGCAGAGCATCGATGTTTCTTTGGTGTAACAACCGATTTTGTGAACCGAAAGCTATGGTCCACACAATCGCCATTCCTTCCTTGCTATTCGTTCAATCTTCGGAAAAAATAGCGATTTTGCAGTCCATCATATGGAAACACCAATAAGAGGGCTAAATGTTATTTACCGACTCCTCCTCGTGTTGAAGAATTAGAACTTGGAGGAACAACAATTTAACCCATTTTGCAAAAACACTTGAAATTTACACTCGGTATAAAAGTCGCGGATCATCGCCTCGGGCGTAATTTTGCCATTTGGGTTTCAGAGCAACGTGGAACGGATCATAAATCTGAACAAGAGATGATCTTCTCGGGACAGGCTCATTTCTTTTGTTAATCGTACAATAATTACCATGATTAAATTTTTTTTAACGAGACTTACGCGGAGAAATACTCGAAAATGTTCTGCTGTGATTCTCCGCCACCTATTTCAGACCGATCGACTGGGCCGGATTTTAAGATTGATTGACACGGAAAATGTAGAGGTCCGAGTTAGACTAACGTCAAACTAAAGATAGATTACGTATTTCGTGCGAAGCGCAAATTTAAACTTAAACGTTTTATTTTAATTTGCGCACGCGGTGCGCGGAACCGGATACGTTCCGAAGCGTACTACAGACGATGGTTATTTTTAACGACGTAACAAGAACTCTCTCGTAATAGAGACGTAGGCTATAGAACGGTGAATTTTTCTCGGGAATTACTCGAGTGTTGCTAATTGATGTCTGCGAAGCGTAACTGTCAATATTTGCAATTCTGCAAATGAGAGAGGGAACGAGATGATCGGCCAGTTAAATTTGCTCGCAATCAAAGATATTCCTCCGGGGCTAACTTTTTTTTTTAGATTGGACGCTTTGAATCACTAAACATTCCTAGGAAGCTCTGAAGCTGATCTTGATGACTAACTCCCAATCAAAATGATGCGGGGAGATGTGCTTCTTCCTCATTTTAAATTCATTCTTATTTCTTAACATTCTTTATAACGTTCTTGGGAAGAGTATGTTGGGCAGGTTCAGATGTTTTTTAAAGGACGCCCTCGTTTCATTATGTTGCGTTCTCTAATTTTTATTAGACAAAATGCTATTTGTTTTCGGAATACGAAACAAGTGGTTTTCTATTAGTCACTGTCTTCTGTTGATAAAATCGCTTTTTATCTTAATCCGTAAAAGCATCGACCTTTTGAAGATTGGCAAAAGAATGCCTTTTGAAACTAATGAGGTCTCTAGGCTATGAAGGTGCCCTGAAAATTTGTAAAAAGTGCCTCGTTGATCTTTTTTACTTTTTTTTTCAGTTGATCAAACTTGCAATTAGCGATTCTAGTGTGGCGTACAGCTCCCAAGCTGGATACTCCCTTAAGCTGAGCTTAGCTCAAAATTCAATTCTTTTCTTCTTCATCTCAGGTCTTGTAATTTTCAGCCAATCGGGAAGATACTCCGGATGACATGTTAGAGAATTCTAATTCTTCACCGATCTCACTTAAACGATTAGCAAGATATCGCAACTCGACATCGCTACGTGGCTTGTTGTAATTTGCCTTAGATATTGCTACAAGAAGATGAAAGAGAAGTCGGCTTACCGTGAAGAGAAGATGTACAAGGTGTTAGTAACTTAAGAAAGCGCAAAACGGAAGAAGTGCTATTATTTGTCGTTTTGCAGGGAATGCTTGTAAGAGGAAGTTGATTGATTGGCTGTTCCGGATTAATTAAATAAACTTGCGCGATGCGTAGTGCGCCGATGCTTTGGTATTATTTGCCGTACACAATAATAGGTATTCCTAAGAAATCTGGTCGTTTGTTCTCCATAAGGAAGAGCTTTAAGTATTTCGCTCTTCGCCTTCCTTGGTCTCCCAAAAACAATATCCATTAAATGCTACGTATCGCGGTTTCGCCGTCCGAACTGTGCAATTCATCGGGGCAAATTACAGAACTAGCTCGACGTCGTTTTAATAAGCGTACCGCCGGGACGCCGTTGGTTGCACGAGGCGGGTCCTGTGAAACTGGGGTTGCAACCGAGTTGATTACTTGCTCGCTAGACGAGCATACACTCGAAAGTAAAGGCAACAAGGAAGCGGATTGCATCCCGTGGCATGGCGGAGACGGCGACGGTACGATGCGGTTTAATATTCAACACGACGAGGAAGTGGTGCTCACTTCGTTAGGCCAAACGTTGATTGCATTACACCATTTGCGTTTGATTTAAGTTCTAGTTGGGACGAGTTTCTGCGTTACGAGGATGTGAGGAATTTGCGCTCCAATTTAGCGTTAATTTTGACAGTTGTTACAGTGGAGAGTTGTTTAAATATTCTTATTTTGAAGTTTGAGGGTGAACTAGAGAGTCGTAGACGAAACGAGAAGAAATTAGCTCCGTATCCTTCCTAACTTTGCGGTTTCCTATGTTGTTATAGGCCTTTTCTTCATTCATTTCGAACGTATTTAATACAATATATTCAAATTTTTCGAACCTTCAACCTACCTTCAAACAAACCGTACCTTCTATAATATAATAAAACAGTTTGCAATCTACAAGCGTGAAACTGGACACCAAAACACACAGTTCATCCGCCACTTTTCCCTCGTATCTCATTTCCAACTATACTACTCGATGTAGCGGACCCTTCCTCCCGCTATCTCGAATTACCGCCCTTCTCTGGAAGCATCGCATATCAAAACGCATTTTACATCTCATCTGTTACGATACACCTACGTACGTACATACGCTTAAACATATCCGAACTGTAGCATCTCCCTCTCGTTTTTGCCGCCGTCGCGTAATATCCAGCCGCCAGTCCATATTTCCTCCGGAAAACGTCATAAATAAACCTTCCTATAATAAGGGTGCCCTCGGCGAACAGCGCCAAACCTTGTCGAAACCGCCCCGAACAAAGCTGAGGATGAGAACCCGGTTTACAATTAAATTTCGTACGGTTTGCTCCGATTCCCGCAACGGAGCCGATATTAGGCCGGGGCGATGTTTTGCCTCGTCCATTAGGAGATCCCCTGCGTTGTGCGGCAACGTCGGCCTTTGTTCTTGTTTGCTCAGGTTGGCGTGTAAGCGGATCCTTTTGACTTGCGTGTACGTCGTGGAACGGAAAAAAATGAGATGATTTTGAGAACGTTAGAAGTGGTAGTCGAAAGGGGAATTCCTCGAGAAGTATTTACTTGATATATTATATTATTTATTGTACAGACCGGCGTACCACATTCGCGTCAGCTTATGTACGAAAAGCGATATAATCTTAATAAAATATTTGTTTAGGGCTATCTACGTTCGTCGAGAGCAAATTTTAAAATTGTTTTGAAGAATAGCTACTTGCCGACGTTTAAAAAGAGGAATCGCACTTTTAAAGCTGCTCAACTTCGAAGAGGTGGTTAGTTGGAGTGTGGTTGTAGTTGCGTGAGTGGACGTTCCCGAAGGAGAAGTTGCACAGGAAGAAAAAAAAGGAAAATCCGTGGAAAACTTTTCATGCTTCTACTTCACTACGTGTTTGATGTTGGCTTATTGGCGAAATAAAAGATCTTTCGATACTGATTTCTGGTAACTAGCTTTGCCGACGATTAACATTTTTCATTAATATAATTAATATACACGCAGAAGATTGAACAAAACACGACGGATTATCAAAAATATCCTAACTTTTTAATTTCACGGCCGCAAAATACAAGTCGGCTGGATTCTAGCGTTAGTATTTGCTTAGAGTAGTGTCTCAGCATAACGATATTTTTATGTGAAAACCCTTAAAATTTCATCGGAGCGGTCTATACGAAGTTCTTCGATTAGATCGACCATAAGCCAGTAAATTACCACGAATACTCGTCCAACTGGTAGATTTGTAATTGGATCGTTTCGAATCGGCATTAAATCGGACTCGGAACGGTTTCCGTATTACCCGAGGCGTTGCGTTGTGCAAATGGAGTGGTTCACCGACGCCACCGCGTCATCAAATCTGCCCTGCCTTCCCTATAATGCCTATGCAAGCATTCACACGCCGTGTGATGATACGCTTTCGTCGGCGGGAAATGGCAGCGATGACTTTGTCGGTCAGTCGGGATGCTTGTTCCGCGATATAATACGAGGTGGAACGTGTGCGCATGTAATTCTGTGTGAATGTACGATCGCTCAACTACTCAAATTAACGTTGTCCTTTACGCGGATGTGAGCGCGAATGGAGGATGATTATTTGGGCGGGTGGCTAAGAGTGTCAAATCGAATACGTTAGCTGAATTTGATACGACGTGGATTGGTGATCGAGAAGCGTTAATTGGAAACGGTCCCCGTCGGTGAATTGCGAAGGTTCTAAGACATCTCTAACAACAAGCTTTATTCAAACAATGTTTGTTGATATAAAAGTTCTGAGAGAGGCAGCTGTGCGCCCGTGCATTGTCTTGATGGAAGAAGATTCTTCTCGACTTCATCGCTCGACGCGTCCAATAACGACGCACGATATAGTTTGTCCTTTTTTCAAATAATCGATGTAGATGATTTCGCGCCAAAAAACCGAGGTCAGCGCCTTATCGGCCGATTTCGTCTTATTCGGAGACCGTTCGATTCCGAAAACCCACTGTTTTTGTTGTGCGTCCATGCCTCGTCCATAGTCATGCATCGACGTGGAAATTCGTCAGTATCGTGACGGAAAAGCGCCAAAACAACCACAGATTCGAGCTTATTTCATTATCGTTTCGGCGGTAGTCGCTTGTATTGTACGTCTAGAATGACGTTAATGTTCGACATGGACGGGAACCACAATTCGTGCGGATTGTAAACGTTAAATACGTGCGCATGCAATGCAATTCTCGTAATTATTCGTCTCATAAGAATGGGTTCGACATCGACATCGACAGTCGATAAAACGCGAGTATGTCTAGTCTCTGCTCGTTTGGTGAAGCGCAAGGAAAGCGGTGAGCCTTATCAATCTTTAGTAACTGATGTTTAATACAACGAGCGACTCGAGGAGTACTCGTGTACATCTTCTTCATACAAATCTTCCCATCCGGTATATCGACCAATTCCAAAGATACCCATGGTACGCGATATCAATCAATCATAGCAGAAAGATATGGAGGAAAATGACAAAATAAATACGGAATCGGTAGACGAGATCTACGCTTAGCG
Organism: Oryctes rhinoceros; assembly: GCA_020654165.1. Lineage (NCBI taxonomy): Eukaryota > Metazoa > Arthropoda > Insecta > Coleoptera > Scarabaeidae > Oryctes > Oryctes rhinoceros. The sequence goes on from JAIOKQ010000119.1 coordinate 5,213,267, forward strand.
AAAGCAGATATATCTGTAAGCCTGGGTCCGTTTTTTCGCACAACAATCGTTGCACGTGATGGATGCCGCGCGTTCGGACGTTGCCGTTTCGAGTTTTAGGACGGGAAGAGAAGAAATTATTTCTGTAAGGTTTTTTTCCGGAGCGCGGAATAGGAAAAACTTCGATAAAAACGCAAATCAATCTTCGATTAGGTTTCTCTTTTTTTCTCGCCGGGGCGATGGGGAATTTAGATATGGCGCAATCAATCAAGATGAATTATTTACGTTTCAAGATTTCGATGACGCATGTACGAAACGGACGGAATAATAAATATTGTCTTTTCGAATTTCGAATAAATATGGGCAAATAACGTCGGCCGCGTGGAAAAGAAAGAATATACAGGGACTGACTGAAATAAATCTGCCACCCAGGTTGGTAATCCGACGGGACGGAATTACGATCACTCGTAATATAAGAACTCGCCAAAGCGATTCGAAATATTTCAAGATGATCGCCAAATATCGACCCTCAACATCTCGGAGACCTGGAACATGGTGCCAGAGAATCCGGCAACACGTTCGCGAGAGATAACTTGAATGGCGAGACTGTCCACCACGATCAAGGGTGAGAACTAAAAGAATTCGGAACGTAATTCAAGACGGAGAATAAGCAATAGCGATTCAACGGACTTTTGGGCAATGTACGCGCACGATACGTGGTCAAAGTGGACGGCATCCCAACAACATCCGTTACACTGATTTTGCTTGTTCCAAACAAACAAACAAGCAGAATTCCTTCAGAAACAAATACAAGCTCACTTTGAAGAAAGTTGTTACCTTCCGTTATCATAATAACGGAAAGATTGCCCGTGCTCATTTCATTGGAAAGTTTTAAGGACGATGGTTGACTAATGTTAATACTGGTGATCAAACATAGTACGTAGAAGGGTGACCATTGTATACGGCGATATTTCTCCAATATAGTTAAATTTTCAAATTTTATAGGATCCTGAAAAAATTCGAGGGAACCAAAACGAAAGTAGCAAATGACAATTTTTCTCTACGTCTTTTTATTGTTTCCGTTTTTACCGTTTTATCACGTCACACCTATGTACACTTTGCCCCTGTAATACTTGTTCATCGTCGGCTCGCAAGATTACATCATGCGAACGCGAACACCAAATTGTTGCTTCGCCCAGGTGAGGAAAGAGACCGAACGAGGAGGCGTTTATTATCGACGTTTCATTCATGCTTCGCCTGTGCGCACAATACTGTTCGAAATTTTTGCGCGATATGACCAGCTTTGTTGCTAGGTTGCAAAGTCGCGTGTGGTATGCAGAAGGTGACGCAATAGCTCGCTTGCATGAAAATTCTTCCGTACGTAATCTCCGCGGAAGATTGCGCCGTTGTGAACGAAGCTTTAAAATATATACAAAATATATTGCAACGTAACCGAACAGTTTCCAATAAATATAAAACGCCACAGAGCGAATCTATTTGGAAATTTGAGGGACGAGCGCGGTGTCTCGGGTTGTCGGGGGCCGAGTACGTTTTGTTCTTGTTTTACCGGGTATCTTCGATTAAGAGGGAATAGATGCACACGGATTTCTTTGTATTTCCCGTTGTCCGCTCCATGTAGAATTCCTAACTTGAATCTCTGATGAAGAAAATAAATTCAGCGAAAGTTCAGGTTTAAGAAGAGACATTGTTGACCGACTAACGAATACGGCCAGTACTTCCCGCCCTCTTTTAATAGCGTTAAGTTAAAAAGCAGACCTTTTAACGGGTTTATTCATGTTTCACGAGACTACCAAAAGAACTAAAGATAGGAATTTACGTTTATGTATTGCAGTGGAAAATAACACATTTCCTCGCTAGAGATGGGGCAAGAAACATATCGTTTCGTAGTACGCAGTTGGGGGTTTTGAACCAATACGTTTCGTATGTTTTTCTCTTACCATGTTCGTTAAAGGAACGCGATAAATTCAATAAGTCTGCTAACAGGGAACTGCATGCGTCTGAGTAATTTCGGCCTGACAGAGGAAGCAGTAAGCAGGTTCTACATTTTTCCAGGATAATTTTCTTGTTCATTTGTGTTCTTATTGCTGGTTACTGTTTATGCTTATACTTTCAACCTTTTCTCCGTACAAGCACATATTTTCAGTCTTTGGTTTGAATAATCTTAGCTAAAGCGAGAGACATTGGACAGGATTATCGTCCGTAGTAGTTAGATAATAGAGCCTCTAGATTATATTTATAGGGATAGGAAGCGGTCTCAATGGGTTTCGATGGTTCCAACTTGAAGACAATATGTATAACTGATCCGTGTGAGCTGTTGTTTCCGCCGGTTTGCGATACTAAGTAATAGCGGTTACGTTTGCGTGATGCAGGTATCTGGCTATATAAGGTCCTCGGAATACCGTTTATTTAGTTTCATTAATCAAAGTGCTTTCAAGAACGTAAGTTTTGAAGCGAAGACCAACGGGGTGGTGCCTCAGATCCCCAGAATCTACGTCCGGTAATTGTTTGTTGTAGATGTATTTAATATCAAAATAAAGCAATCGCTCAGTTGTTTATGTTTCCAGCTTTCGCAGCTAGCGGCATTCTCCAACGAAGCAATAATCATCGCAGAAGTTTCGATTAGTAACAATAAAGAAAAATAAATTGCGAAGAGAACGACTAAATATGCGTACAGACCGCGACAAAAGCGCGCGAACCCGCAGAATTGGAGGATTATCGAGAAAAGTTGGAAACTAACAAGTTACTCGATACAAGAGGAAAGCTCATAAGAAACCGACCAACGAGGAAGGTGCCAAACGGTTTTAGTTGAAGTGTTTGAAACAGGAAAAGTCACAACCCCAAATCAAGATGATTAAATCTGTTTGTTGTTTTTATCGTTGATACGAAGCGTACGAAATTGAAACGATGCAAGTCTGTATTTGGTGAGTCCGTTCAACTTAAAAGTAGTGCGTATCGATGGATCCATCGTTCTAAAACTGGTAGATTCACGTAGCGGTCGCCCGAGTAAATGGCGGCAAATATTATGAGGAATGCCCAGTAAGCAAGACGTAAGCAAGGTTTCGGCCCGCTAGATGCCAAGACTGTTGGCCTCGGAATAGAGACCGCATGGGTCTGACACTTGTCGTCAACTTCGAGAGCTGTTAACCCATTACGGTGATGACATTTGGCAGCAGATGATAACCGCTGAAGAAACGTGAATTCTTTATTTATTTATTTAATCAGTAATTTAATAGCGCGCCGTAAGCGTAAAACCGTTGATAAACAACGGAAATGATCTTCTGCAAACATTTTCTTAGCCATCGTAAGATTTTTAAAGCATTATCGACCCGAAATATGAAGTTGCAAACCTAAGGCGTACATCTATCGCGCGGAGACTTCTTATGAAACACTAGATGAAATTAATCAAATCCTCTGTACATACAAGCGCCTCCTACACATATACTGCGCTGTTATACGCTTATCTCCAGTATCGCGCTAACTTGTTTGCTTTTAGGACGCGAGAGATCTCTCTCGCACACAAGGGACCGCCATTAAAACGTTTGTTACGTAATAGTCAGTTTGGATGCGAAGGCGTCTAGGTGAACCACCTCACATCGGTATCGAGCTGTTAACTGCATGTATAAGGTCAATTAAGCTCGTGCATAGATAGACGCACTCGCTTGCAGGTTCGGTACGTGGCGTGGGCGCTATGTGTACACCGATAGCGATTCCGGCTACATTAGATTAAATGAAAAGGGTTTCAATTCAATTGAATGAAAACAATTACTTCGAATTGTGCAATTATAGTCAAATAAAAGGATTAAAATGTTCCTTCTTTCATAAACGCCGCGCTTCTCAAAATCTTGTAAAAACGAGGAGAATAACAAAGTCTAAAACAACAAACATCAAATTACATTACAAGTCCTGAAACGATCTAAACTTTCCAAACGGCAAACAGAGCCGCTCACAAAACAAATACGCGTAACTTCCCGTACAAACAGTACGCGATTCAGCCGGCGGAGGACCGGTTAAACGTATCAAGGAAAAGAAGTCATCACGTAAGTCCTCTCTACTTATGTTACGTTATCGTGGTGCAGATGTTTCGAGGATCGGAGAGTAACCGTAACAGCTTTCCCCTCTGGGGTAGCGTCTTCCAGCTCCCATGGCGACCGTTAGAAGGAAAGGGGATCTCCACGAATCGGAGAGGATGTTACACTGTCTGACAATGGAATTGCTACACTTGGAAACGTATGGTTTTTATATTACCTGAATCCCTGTTATTTATGATACCAAATCACCTTAAGTTGTACAGTTGGAGGTTATACTTTTAAGCGTTCTATATCGCCTGAATGGCCTTACAACCCGTGAAACTCCAGCGCGCAAAACCTAAGTACATAAAGATAATACTGAAATACATGTGCCACGATCGATCTTTCTCAAGAAAAATAGTTATATGCGTTTATTCTAATCGACACTTTAAGAGGAAAGCATTCTAAGAATTTGCGCCGGTGTAACCGGATATTTTGAAGACAGTGTATCGTTTTTCCATCCTCCCGTCTCCCGAGGTATTTAGATAAACAACCGTATTATGCAAACGTACCAGCGTTCCTTGAGATCTCTCCCGCAGATTGTCGAAGCGTCGACCATAAAAGCATCAAGGATCGGCAAGATGACGTACGTGGGCGGTACCAAAAATAACGCTAAACCTGGAATAATGAGCGGTGCATACGATTGGAATTAGTGCACGTGCACTGATACAACGCTAAGATCCCAAACGCTGTCTTACGACGGGTTATACGGAATGCAATACGCCTCATCGAGTAGAGGTGACAAAGGCAGGTGGAATTATTCCTTCTTTGCGGCGACTAGATAGACTCGCGTCTATTCGCCTCATAAGAATGGATTGGATAGTCGACAAAAAAGTAATAATTTCATCCGTCTTTGTCCTCTCTATTCATGAGATGTTTAACAAGAATAAGCTTCTTAATTCTCAACGATGTGCTGTAGTTGAAGGTAGTTTTCTGCAGCTCGAACATGTAAATGGTAACGTCAAGTTACTGGTAGCCGTATTTCGAGTAGCTTAGATTATGCGACACCGTGAAATACGGTGAAACGCACAGAACCGGGACGATGTTAGTGCAGCACGTCTGGGAATAAAAGAACCACAAAATCGTACTTTGCAGGTAAGGTTTGTTTAGAGGCTCTGCTTTATCGTTGCTCGAACCCATCTGCCTAATTAAATTATTTAATTCGGCCGGAGCAATTAAATCTGGCCCTCTTGAAGCATTGTAATTAGAATCGGGTCCCTCTGCAGATGCTAGAAAAAGCGCTTTCTATCGCATTTTTTCCAAATTAGAAATCTGTTGAGGCAGGTGATAAAGTGGCATATAGGAAACTTCTTCTTCGATGTCATTCCTAGCATGGACGGCATCAGGCAGAAATAACAGTCCACTAAGTTCCTCCGACGATTTCTGGGACGACGATTTCTATATCTCACCCAGCTCTCAGACGTTGTTGTTCGGCGTAGTTATGTTTATTTTACCGAAAAAAGTGCTGTTATATGTATTGCAAGTCGAGCCTTTCAAGAAATGCTATACATAAACAATGGAAGACGTACAAGGAATTGTATGCGCGGAAATCTGATCGAAAGAGACGGTTACCAACTTTTGCCACCTTTCAACAATAGTAATTATCTATAGAACGGGAGAAAACGACATGTTGCGCGGTACGTCGCGTACGGAGTGAGACTTTGACATTGGGGGGAAATACAATGTATCCTTCGCAGAATGAAACGATGTTCGGAGCTTACTAGGCGGCTTGAATATTCAATTATTTTCTTCTAGATCGTAGAGGCGTACGTACTGACGTTCCAATTCGGAATTGATTCGAATTGAGAAGTTAGAGGGCTGGATACGATTTGAATGGCTGCTGGGTTGGGAAATTGAGGAAGCAATAATTCAATGCCGCTTTTCGACGAGAGTTACTAAACATGGACGCACCTAATCCATCCATTGAAATTCCGCATAAAAGACTCGGTTTGTTGTTGAGCTATGTTACGTTCGTGTTACTTAGGATACTAAAAATTCCACGTTTTAGTGAGGTGAGGCCATCGGAGGAGATACGAAATCGGCATTTAGGACTTCGCGTCGGATGCAACGGTGTTCGTGGACGTTAAATAACGATTTTTATGCGACTATAGGAGTGATTGTACTTCATCGAGCACAAACAAAACACGCTAGAAGGCAGTTGGCGGCAAATCGCTGGGTCCCGATTGGGAAAGGTGTATTTCCTTCGGCGAGTACAGATCAACTTAATAGCGGAGCTTTTGTGCGAAGGAGCTGTAGGGAAAGGTACCTTGAAAGAAATGCGGCTCTACGTGTGCTATGTATGCAGAAGTGGAGAGGCACATCTTTAAACGATCACATCGAGGAGCCGGTGATTACCAGAAATCAATCTATGAATGCATCGACGTATTGGAACTTGCGAACTTTATCGATCGTTCCGCAATTTGCGCGAAATATCGGGTTTGCGGACGATAATGTTGGTCGTCACCGAGTCCGCATCGTGAACGGCGTCGTTGTTGGAAATAATATTGAAAGAACGGCCACCGAATTCTTTGATCGTGAATTGCATCGAGCATCTTTGGAACAAACATACAAACTCGTGCTCGTTTTCCCATAACGCTGGATGATACGCTTGCTGAAGCGGTGGGTCAAGAATGCGAGACGGTCAGGAACGATTTATCAATACGCTAATAGAAAAATTGTCCAGAAGATGCTTAGCTGCGTCACAAGCATGAGGAGGGTCCAAAAAAATCTATTGCTTCTTTTTTGTAAAAAAATAGATTTAATCAAACATTTTGGGTTTTTTGAAGGTTCAAAATTGGGTCCAGCTTGACTTATATTGTTCATTAATGATCATTTCCATATGGCGATAACCTTAAAATTATTTTTATTAGAGATACAAGCACCGGATCTAAACTTTTTAAAGATTTTCTTAGCCGTAAGAAAAATGCAAAATTCGTCTTCCATATCTTCTTAAAGTTCCGATAACCATCACGTTGTACTACACAAAATATCGGACCCATTTTTCATCGGGGTGTTGCCGTAGACAAAATTAGTAAGTGTACATATACCTGCATAAACGCACATAATATATAACTGTTCCAGAAGAATAGCGAACTTGTGTTATTTCGGAATTTGGAGGTTTTCATGTCTCTTTACTCCCTCATATAGAAATTAGTTGGCATTCTCATATGATTCGCTGATATTTTTTTTCTAAATGAAATGAAATCGAATTAATTTGTCCAGATGATACCATTTTCAGTGAGCCTACATTAGAAGCCACGCCAAAAAAAAAATTATTTTCGGAGTTTTTAGTAGTTTAGAGGTCGCCTGTGTTATTTCTTAAATTTTTAGCCTCTTCCAAGTTTGTTGAGAATGTCCGTATTTCTTACAAAATCTTTTGTTGTGACATTTAATGGAAGTTTCTGCCGCAACGAAACTTTGAGGCACAAACGCGGACATTTCCTGCTTAACTTAAGCTAAGCTATCCATCAGTCAGGTATTTATTTATATTAAGGATAATTCTATTAATATTTGCCTGTAAATGTTTACTTATTTAAGCTATTACCCAGCATATCGCCAATTTATTCCGGCCTTTAGAAAGCGCCCATAAGAAGAACAAGGTTGCGAATCGCTGATCTAGAGTATCGGTTAGATTACATCTAGGACTAAGAAATACTTTTGATAACGATGTAACATGTTTCCGCCTACCCGGCATTATGAACGTGGTTCCGAGAGTGTTTTTTACTCTATCCTGTACCGTTGTTTATCTCACAGTTAATATCAGATCAACATTCTAGACGACGGGCCAGACTTTTCCTGGCGTCTTCTAGTATTAAGAAGCACATACCTACCGTTTAGAAAGCAGCGATATATGTATGTGCTAAGGATCTTTCTCATACACTACTCGCCGGTATACTATACGCGGATGTAATATGAAATCTTTCCTTTAAACACCCTGTACTAGAAATTATACAATGAATTGTTGAAGTATATGATTACATCAGCATAAATAAATAACCTTCAACCGCTTTAGTCGTAACAGCGCACTTAAAGCATGCATGGTTAGGAAAAAATTGGGGAAAAGAAGAAGACCTTGGCGAATTGTATTGTTTACAATAGAACTATTACATAATGGCGATTTGTTTCGGGGAACTTGGTCGACCATCGTTACTTTTCCAATACGTTAGAAGATATTATTAGAAACCATGCATTATGCACTATGCTGTATCTTATATATTTCTTAGATGATCTTCACCCAGGTAAGTGATAAGCCCTCACGCGGGCGATTGTTTTATTTTACCTGCTCTATCCTTCTTCGCTAGTAGTTCTATACCGTAGAGAAGGCGGACGATTTCTCTCGCCCTAATGAAAACACATAAATTTCGGACGAAAGTCCTTTAACGTTTGGTCCGTTTCATAACCCGTAGTTGATCACTACGTACCTGCTCCGGACGGGGTATCTATTAGGTAATTACGAGTTTATGTAGATAACCTATCGCGACAAAGGTCTCGTGTAAAAATAACGCGGAAAGGGCGATGTTGTTGTCGTATTTCATCTTGAAAAATGAGAGATCGAATGGAGAATTGGTTTGAGAGAGAACGAGATTTGCTCTTGAAAAATTAAGTCGCATTGTATAAAAACGTACGAAAAGATCCAGAAAAATAGAATAATTTGGTAGTACAGCCTTGAAGAAACTTCGGTATAACGCTGCTGGTACGAAATTGGCCAAGTTCTGGAGGCAAATTCTAAATTCTAGAAATCTATAACAATAATAAAAAGAAATAAAGGAAATAATAAAAACAAATTTATTTCAACACGCCATAAAAATATAGACCTTCATACGTAGGTCGTTTCCTTCGTCCTTTGTTTCGTTCGTCCTTCGTACGACCTTCGTACGTTCATACATCTCTTGAAGGGGATCTTAAATTTGCACCTTACGAAGTAGATGTCTTTTCGATACATTTATTTTCTGTGATGTGCTGGAGGATTTTGCCCCATCAAAAAATGTCTTTTTCTTTAAGCGTAGAACGTACGTCATAGAAAGTTAGCAACGCTTTCCTTTTAAAATATTCCTTTATATCCGAAATTGAAGATGATCCTTAAAGCTTAAGCTTACATCATCTTCGTATAACCTTTTCCACATTTTCTAATACACTTGAACACATAGCGTAGGTCCCTGTATGGAACTTTGAGGCACTCCAACACGCACTTCTTTATAACACGTTTGATAACTATTGACTTTTACAGATTGTTTCCGGTTTAAGAGATACTACCCGAACTATTGCTTAACCGTGCCTCTCATCCCGTACTCGCTTGTAACAAAAGAGCATCATTGTTTACAAGGTCAAAAACCTTGAACGCATGCGTAAATCTGCATTCAACATGTTATAATTTTTTTTTTTTATTAATTGAAAATAGCGGTATCCGTGCCAGAGAATCGGGTACATCAAATTAGAACGCGTCATGTGATTTACAATATGCCTATTCACCACAATTTCATAAACTTTAGAAAAGATCGGTAAGCAACTAATTGGACGGTAATTATCGAAGCGTTCTTTGTTACCAGTTGTACAACTTGGATGAGCGATCGACAATGATCGTCAGATGACTGGAACAATTAAAGGAAAAGCGTTCTTAACAGCAAAAGAGGGTATTTGAAAAAATTCTCCGAGAACAATAACTAAAGTTCGCCACTTTCCGTGCGCTTCGGGAAATTAGCAAAGCCTACATATATAGACTCGTGTTTTGGTTACGCCTAGGCGGCACTTAGTACTTCTTTATCTCACACCACTACTTACTCCTCGGTTTACCTCCAAGCCAGCATGCAGTATCTACCAACATCATCGAATGCCAAGAAATACAAGGCATGTGGTCAAGAAAGCATTGAAAATGGTTGGGCCCAGACACCCAACCATCTCTGGAACAGCCCCAGGTCTGCTAGAACAAGACCGTAGGTTATTCAGTACCTTGAGCTGTGTTAGCATTATAACGATAAGTACCATCTCGTTGTTGCTCAGTTAGATCTTTATCATTTAGGAAAGTATTCTCAATAATGTGACGCGATGAATAAGTAATAAGGTGAAATGAGATGCGATTTTTGTTCCATAGGCTATTTCCACTTTGCTAAAGTGCCAGAGCACCGACGATGGTTACTGTCTTTCGTATCTTCGTGGACTTCGTAATTGTAGAGGTTTTATTGTAGCCTCTTCTGCTGTGTCAATATTTTCACGAGTTAGGCAATGTCATACTGCTAATAACGGGAATCCTCCAAGTAGCTGCTCCGGATATTTGTGCGATTCGAGATTTTCAAGAGTCTTTCAAGAACGTATCGGCAATGACGCCATTACTTCGTCGCTAAAAGCAGCATTTTGCGTAGAATTTAACGACCCGTTCGTTTAAATACGCCTTATAATTAAGAGTATCTAAGCAATCGTTGCATGAACTAAACTTGATATTTGTTAACATTTCAAAGCGTAACGAGCATTTCTTATTTATTTATCCGCTTTCTATAAAACGTAGTGCGCGCTTATTACGCCCGTTCTCTGATTCGTACACCTACATCTGCAAATCTTGCTTTGTTACAATCAGTTATTACAATATCCGCGGCTTACCTTCACATTATGACACTGCACGCGCATTAATTTATGCATGGAATCCCACAAGGGTTGCGTAAAACGGTTACGACACATCTCGCGGAAAGGTACGCTATGCGTATGAGCGAATATAGTCCGATATCAAGGCGCAAGTTTCCATTCAAGCAGAAATAACGTGGTAAAAATGTTTAGTTCGTTTCATTGATTAATCGCTTAATGGTGAAATAATCAGACACACACGGATAATAGTAAGGAAATTCATGGAAATGAAACGCCCACGCCGATGATGTTGTATGATTCACATTTTTTTTTTTAATTAGCAATTCGGCTAGAACAAGTCGCGAATTGTTTCTGGCTTAGTCATAGGCTTATTGATAGGACGTGATTTGAAATCGATTAGGTGTTAACGAGGAATTCTTGCGAATGCAATTATAACGCGCGCCGCAATAATTTGGATGATGTAGATCGTGACGATCAGCTCGGAATAGATATACGCGTCGTGGTTTTAGTTAATCCAAGCTCGTTTCATATCTACGCCTCCTACCAAATCATTTATTTGTAGATCTGAATTGTCAAGGTTATACGAGATATTGAACTCCCAAATCTCAATGTCAATGCTTATTTACATTAGCCGCTTGTATCATTATCTTCGGAGGTGTAACAGATATTTAATGCAGTCGTATGTAAGCGTGCAGCAACGAGCGCTTTCGCAGTAGCGTACGGCTCGGTTACTGTCAATATTTAGAAAATGTATGTAACTAATCGTTGAGTGTAGGCATCATGCTGTCAACTTCTTCAGGGGATTTCTAAAGACAGGCTTGTTGTCTCTTGCTCCTAGTTATACACCGCATTTCAATTTCGTCTTCCTTATCCGTAACCGTTGAATCGTTCCGATGAATCGACGACTCCGCAGTGCTAACTTCCACGTGTTGTTTATCTTGTATCCGTCTTCGCGATTGCAGTTGTTTTTATTTCTACCAATTGAGGTATTATCCACGGTTAGTAATGGCCGGTCCTGGCTAATACCTTAACGTTGCTGTATGTCTGAAATAAAAACGTAGGCTTCCACGGCCGGAGTCCGTTGAAACTAAACGTTTTCCGGGTTCGAACCGTGTCATGTTGTCTCTGTCACTCGACGTTTCGCCCACAATCGTATCGGGCTTCTTCGAGAAGCTTGGCTTGGCAAGGGCTTTATTATTGTCGTTTAGACGACATGACACGGTTCGAACCCGGAAAACGTTTAGTTGCTGTAAGTTATGCGGTGGTCTCCTTGTTGCCGCAGGTGTTCTGCTGTTGCAGATTTTTCACTGTGCGTCTCCCTCATGTTCCTTCACTCTGCACTGAATGCTCTGACCCGTTTCATCATCAAATCTATGGTATCTACGGTATTGTTGGAGTATTCGGAGGGAGAATTTGTATTGATCTTCAATAGCTCGAAGAACAAGAGATCTTATGGGCTCGATAGAATTCTTTCTCTTTTGCTGAAGTCTACGAAACTCTATCTCTATAGACCACTGATTTATTCAGTTGGATATCTTTCCAGTGCCCTTAAAATAGCTTCTATCAAACCTATTTCGTTCTGGAGTCGACCATCAGCGCGATATGTACGTGTCCTTTTTCAGGTTATCGAAGAGGAGCGCTTTCGCGTTGCTATCCTTTCCGATACCAATCGCGAGATACCTCACGATCGCTTGTTAGAAAAGTTATCGGCTTATGGAATTCGGCGATTCGGATAATCGCTCTCAGTTTGTCGAGGTATAAGCATGCGTAGAGAGGGCGTTACTCACAAATCCGAAATCTCGCCTGTTACTTGAGGAGTCCCACAAGGGTTGGCTCTTGCTCTAATCTGTACAGTTATATATGCAGACGATACTTCTGCTAGTTCTGCTAGCTAAGCCATCCACTGGGAGTTCCCTCCCTCAAATGTTATTTATTTGGTCTTCCGCTAACAGGGCTCTATTTAAATTCATCAAAAACATCAACCCTCCTACTTCGTACAAGCAAGGATTCATTACTTCAAATCTTCAACTAACTTGTTACGGTCCCCGCCTCAAGCTTCAGCAAGAAATTAAATTTTTAGGGCCGACTTTTGTCCTGGAAACCTCATCGTGAATCGCTACGCAGTAAGTTAAGCCAAATCGAATTCGTTCCTTGCGCAATGTTGTTGACGTAAATGTTACCGTGAACAGCCACTTTCAATCTAGACCGACCTACGGAATCAATTTTTGGGGTAAATCACCCCATGTCCCTCGAATTATTCTGATGCAAAAACGAGCGCTGCGATGCATGATGGGAGTGAAACCTCGTGATTCTCGTCGTCCACTGGTGGTAGAGAAGTTTTTTCTTCGCTAGCTGGACGCCTTCTCTATTTCGTCCAGTGTCAAATCAATCCAGTAAATTATCCTGGTATTTTGCTTTACGAATCGTCGCCATAACTTTCCTGTCTGATTGAATCGCCTTCAACTTCTTTAGCGCACGTTGACTGGCAAAAAGCTCATTCTGCCGAGTACCTTTCATTTCTGGCGTGCTGTGATGCATCCGTGTTCCAACTACAGTCATATAATCGCGCAGAAATCCAGCAGAACGCTGAAACATGCTCAAGCATTGCTTTGAAGTGATCGCGCGATTTCGTCTTTGATCATTTGATGCGGCATCAATCTCGCCGATCAATTTTTCGTGAAGAGTAACGCACTACCGACCTCTCCAATCTTCTCGCCCTGCCAGCGCGATATCGTGAACCTTATTGATCGTATCGTCCGTAGTCAGCTCGATGGGACTTCTAGTTAAAGAAGGATGTTCGCCCACGTTTAAGTCATTAAACCAGTAAGCCAGTATGCGATGATAGTCATCGAAGATGCATAGTCCTCCTATATATAAACTGCATCCCATTTTTCTTTGATTTCCAATCTTTTCGTTCAGTATTATTTACGATGTCTAGCGAAAAAATAAAGTTCAGTTTTAAGAGCTTTTAATAAAAATAAACTAAAATTTTATATATTCCCCTTGAGATATTTATACACGTCCAGGTATGTTCCCGAGACATGGTAATCTTTTAACATTTTAATACCGCACCCATAAAAGTAACATGAAGGGTAGGCTAGCCCTACTCCAATAAAGCAGCAGTACTTCACCAGAAAGTTATTAAGCTGCGTTACCTCTTCAGGGCGGCGCGCGGCGATGAAGTTTGATACTTCGCAAAACTTATTACGACCTTCAGCGGAGGTAAAGAAGGTCGTTTGTTTCATGTTGTTAATCGTTAGGTTACGTCTCAAGACATCGTAAACGGGTATTTTCTCGAGAAAACTCGCTATCCTTTTAACTGTTCCTGTATTCGTGCTTTGGATATAACAGATATGTTATCAATATTACAATTTATGTTGTGGACGACATCAGAGAAATAGTGCCAGTTCTGAACAATCATGGAAGGAAGTCAACCATTGAATTGGTCTTTGACTTCACACCTAACTGAAATAGTTCGTGGCACAATTCAAAGATTTAATGGCACGGCTCATCATATAAATTCTTATGGGTAATTGGTTAATTTAAAAGAGGCCCCTTCTTGAAATTAAAAATAAAACGAAACGAAAGAACTAAATTGAAAAAGTTCGAAACAAGAACAAGGTCCAATCATACGAGAACGGAGAATCATTTATTAAAATTAACGTCGACTGGCGTGTCATTCAGCTCAAAGACAAGGCATTAATTACACGCTCTTGAAAGAGCAAGAGCCATCGCGTTGTATTTTTTGGTCGTAGCGTATCCTTGGCGCAAAAAGAGGTGACGGAAAAAGCGGCGTGCTAATCAACGGGATGCCGCTCAAACGGTTTCGTGTCGATTTAGATTTTTTTCCTTCTTTCTTTACCCAATTCCTCCTAGCGGACAGGATTACAAATTTAATCAATACAAAGTGGGACACCCTTCGCCAAAGGGCATTAAAGCGAATTAATTCTGAATATCTATCGTCTATAATTTAATATTTCGATCCTTTATAGAAATTTAGTCCATTGATCCTCGTCGTCCCATCAACCTTCTTGTACATCGCCCGATAGAGTCGAAATGGAATGGAGGTAGTAACGCGCTACGTTTTTAGAAACGCTCGGAACGGCGTAGGCGTCCTTTTTGGCGCTATTTCTGTCGTACAGAACTGAATTAATAGAATCGTAAAAATAAATATTTTCACACTAAGACGGTTAGATTGAGTTGTCTTGTTCACTGAAAGATATAGTTGATTCCTTGGCAGACGATGCTGTTTATATTGCTGGAGATCTTCTTCTACGAGAGCGGAGAACAGAAGCATTGTGTTTGTTGTTATTAGCCCACGGTTAGATTACTACCTGGAGTCTTACCACATTGGTGGAAATCGGGATTTTCTATTTGTACACAGTAGGAGGAAACGGACGCATTTTCAACGGTATCGGTGATAAAATCACCCTTTCTATTGGTCCTTTATACTAAGAACAAATTCAATGTTCTCCAATCCAACATACACTGATGTTGGTCCTTAGAAATTATGTAATAACCGGTTACCGATTCATGGTGAGGACCATTCGTGTTCTTGAAACGTGTGTGGTGCGGAGGTTGCCGATACTTATGAGTTGTTTACCATACCACGTCACAATCCTTGCTTTCATTATCCATTACTGAAGAACCCTTTTTGTTTTAAATACATGAGTTGCAAAACAAAACTTGCAGAATGCATTTTCAAAGAGAGTGCTTTGAAAGTGATAACTAGAGAGGACAAAGGCGGTTGAAATTATTACTTTTTTGCGGAGACTAGATACATTCGCGTTTAGTCGAATTTAGCGAATAGACACGAGTCTATCTAGTTGCCGCAAAAAAAAAGAATAATTCCATCTGCCTTTGTCCTCTCTAGCGATAAGTAGAGATGACTAAGGCAGGTGAAATTATCACTTTCTTGCAGCGGCTAGATAGACTTGTGTTTATTCGTCTCACGAGAAAAGGCTCGTGCCGCCTAGCGGTTGCCCCGAGAGTCGAGAAAACACGAGCAGCCGTTGTATGCCATAATATGGTGGTGTTTCATTTAACAAAATCGAGAAAAGTCAAAGTTGTTAAAGAAGAACCAAAAAGTTGGTAAAGTCAATCCTTTTCTGTTGACCACCTGTACATCCGGCGATAAAAGCAGGATTTTGCTGGAGATCTTCTTCTACGAGAGCGGAGAACAGAAGCATTGTGTTTGTTGTTATTAGCCCACGATTAGATTACTACCTGGAGTCTTACCACATTGGTGGAAATCGGGATTTTCTATTTGTACACAGTAGGAGGAAACGGACGCATTTTCAACGGTATCGGTGATAAAATCACCCTTTCTATTGGATCCTTTATACTAAGAACAAATTCAATGTTCTCCAACATACACTGATGTTGGTCCTTAGAAATTGCTGTTCGAAAAGCATGCCCTCCCCATAAGTTGGGAATTTACGAATAAAATTCCATAAAACGAATTTCATCGCCATCGCTCGTGCATCAAACGGATGTAATGATTGGATTTTGAAATCTTAGGAACTGACCCAACCGCCGTATAAGACAACCTTCTTCGGCAATCGGTCTCACATCCATGTCAGGATCGTAAGCAACACTCGTTGATACGCCTGCTCTGTTGGCGTTATTCGTTGAAATTGAGATTTCATTTGAAAACGTCAACAGCACGAACATTCGAACTTCAGCGCCAGATTGCTCACAATTGATCACGAACACGCTTGCGTGTCGATTTCGAACGAATGTTTGGCGAATTATAGCGCAATTCATAATTGTAACTCGTATAAACGTTGACTTATCGCAGCGCACCGGAAACCAAAGAACGATCCGAGGATACGATCGTCGATGGCCAACCGGTGCCGAGGAAGACCGATGCCATTTTACTGGTCAACAACGGTGTTTTGGAATTGATTGCCATGAAAAGCGCAACACGATTAATGGCGAGTATTATGCCGGCGTGATGGATTGCTTCAACAGAAAATAAGGAAGTCCTCTGGAAAATTTGAGATTATCGTACTTAACAGCTTATCTTTATCTTCCGAGAAACAGTAGAACTTTCGTGCCTTTGCTAAAGGAAGGAGTATTATAACCCTCGCGCCAAATATTTGATTAAGGTCCATAACGAAATGCAAGAATTCGGAAAGCTGAACTTGGTCAGGTTCGTCGTGACAAGTTAGAATCGCTTCAGATATCTTCAGATATCAAATCAAAACCAAACGCAACTACGTGTTGGGACCGTTAGCGAAGGTGCTTCAGATAACAGATAGATATCTTATTCTGTTTCGAACTGCCATACACGCTAACACATAAAATTTTTTCAGTAGGCCTCTGCGACGAAATAAAATCAAATCCAACATGTCGTTCGCGCTTAGCGATCTCGCGCGCCGCTCTCGGAATAACCTCCGCGTACGTTTCGAAACGGTAGCGATTGTCGCCGACGCTGAACGTCGCTCGCTTTCAAAGGAATACGTTCGTGGCGACGTCGCCGTACCTTCGACGGCGGGTGGGGTGCTAGACGCGCCAGTAGAAGCGTAGCGCGTCGCCGGAGAGCACCCTTTTGGCAACGATCGCACTTTTGGGCGTCCAGTATCGTCGCGCGTCGAAATGCCAAGGTGAAAAGCAAATCTATGGGAACGCCCCTTTCTTTTTTGCCGTTAATTTAGAGGAAGTTAGGAATTTTCGTATTGCGATCGCTAAGGTTTTATATGTTGCTTTGAAAGGAAATCGGGCAACGTGCGGGGAACCCTTTAAACAACGCGTAAGTTTCGGGAACCTCCGTACCGCAAAAGTTTAATGAATTATGTAATAACCGGTTACCGATTCATGGTGAGGACCATTCGTGCTCTTGAAACGTGTGTGGTGCGGAGGTTGCCGATACTTATGAGTTGTTTACCATACCACGTCACAATCCTTGCTTTCATTATTTATTACTGAAGGACCCTTTTTGTTTTAAATACATGAGTTGCAAAAGAAAACTTGCAGAATGCATTTTCAAAGAGAGTGCTTTGAAAGTGATAACTAGAGAGGACAAAGGCGGTTGAAATTATTACTTTTTTGCGGAGACTAGATACATTCGCGTTTTGTCGAATTTAGCGAATGGACACGAGTCTATCTAGTTGCTCTACTTTCTAGCGATAAGTAGAGATGACTAAGGAAGGTGAAATTATCACTTTCTTGCAGCGGCTAGATAGGCTTGTGTTTATTCGTCTCACGAGAAAAGGCTCGTGCCGCCTAGCGGTTGCCCCGAGAGTCGAGAAAACACGAGCAGCCGTTGTATGTCAAAATATGCTGGTGTTTCATTTAACAAAATCGAGAAAACTCAAGGTTGTTAAAGAAGAACCAAGAAGTTGGTAAAGTCAATCCTTTTCTGTTGACCACCTGTACATCCGGCGATAAAAGCAACTCATTGGCAGCATCACCCAAACTCAACCAAATATCAACCAAGGCTCCAATTATCACCACCGCGCCCTGTAATTGCCTAAAAATATAGCAAACCGCATAAACTATTCCTTATCTCCATATATGTACGCGGTGCTTCTGCTTAAAAGCTGCAAATCTATCTATTTAATAACATAATTTTTAAATAATTCCAATTATTTTCTAAGAATTAACGATAGCATTCGTTGTTAGTAGAGTTATGCGACCGCTATTAATAAATGGCCTTATTGGCCAAATGGTGTACGCGTTGTCAAACCGCTGGCCTCTAATCTAATCACGACTGGCAGGCCGCTTCAATCAGCTTTGACGAATACGTTTTTCAACGCAAATCGTCGTGTTTGACTGACCGGTTACCGACGACAAGAAAAAAAAGAGAATCGTGCCGCTCAAAGGATGCAAAAAACAAATTGCTCTAAAACGTAGACAAAAGTTAGCCGGCTGTACGAACCGAAAAGCTTTTCGTATTTAATTAGCGCCGGTGTTGGCTTAATTTTAGCTTTTACGTTGAAATGTGTGTTTTTAGTTGTTGCGTGTTTGTAAAAAGCAGGACGCAGCGAATATTGTGAGCGTTGGGAAAATATTTTTTCTACGGCTTGCGTATCGTTATAACTTTGCCGATGATGTACGATTTCTATTTTCTATCTCTTCGGGTACAACTGTCTTCTTGTACATTTTTCCTAAAGCCGTATGACTGCCTGCTCCTTTCCGCCTGTCTAATTATTCATAGGCATATTTCAAGTTCTTGTAGATTCCCCTTAATCGTTTCTATTTCTTTCAACTTTCATCTTTCACTCTATCGTAATCTTGGTTCTATAGCGTTTGGCTTATGTTTCCTTATGTTATGTTTCCTTTATGTTATGTTTCCTTCCTTTTACACTCTCACCGTTACTAACTACCAATAATGTGGTTACTGTTGGTAACTTTGGCCTACGCATCCTATTCATTAGCAGTTACGGTGGCGATGATTAGGTCTGCAGCAACGAGTTGTGCTGCACGTAATTAGCGGCGACTAGACAAGAACGAGTTTTCAGTTCGTACGTGTCATTTGCTTTCAGTTTCGGTAACACGTCTTTGTCGGGAGCGAGTAGCTGTTCGATTTTGGTGGTTGCCGTGCTGAGTCGTGCGGTGATGCTCTTTTCTCCTAGGGTCTTTTTCAGCCTGTCGGTGACTCCGACTACGTAACGGAAGGTATGCATATCCTGCTAGTTGTTGTCGGCCTTCGTCCTGTTTCTGCTCTCGTGGTTTTCTTATATCTTTTCTGCTGAAGCCGTTCTTTTTTTCTTTTTCTTCTTTCTTTTGCAAAAAAAAAGAGTGACTTTTTTTGCAAAAGAAGACGTTTTGCTTTTCCTTTGGACTTCTGCTGGCGAATTTTACTCGCTTTCATCATTTTACCTATATCTACATTCGAATTTGGTCAATATGATATTCGTCTAGCTCTTGCTCTTGTCTATTCCAAGATGGCCAGCATGCTCCTTTCTTAATGTCTTAGGCGTCTGATATGGAAATTTTTTTTTTACAATTGAGTGGATTGCATCAAGTCTAAATCAAAAAGCCTATGACTTCTCCTTTCCTTGAGGGAGACTCTTAAAAGCCTGTCCTCCAAAAATATTAATTTTTCGAACGTGTATGCGTGTATATTCCTGTTCTTGTCTTGGACGAACTTGCTACTGCATGTCATCATTAGGTTATGACAGTTTCTCTTTTACATACTTCCAATCCCATGTATCATCTATCTCAATTAAATCTTTTAATTGAGCACTTATAGGTAACGGGTTTGGGATGAATTTTATATTCCCCTGTTTAACACCACAAAAAGAAAAGAAAACGCTCTGTATGGACGACCGTTATGTTAGAAAAGAGGATGTTTTCCAGATAATTCTTCGACAACTTCGACAATTCTACCCATTCCTTATCTTATTTCGTGGGTCTGAATTTGCTTCAAATACAAAATTATTTTTACGAAGAAAGTGTCTTAATCACATTTAACTTATGTAATTTGGGCAACCTTGAAGATAATCCGCATAGCTACATCGCATTCCCCAACATCGGACCTGCCAGAAAACAAAACTTACGCCAACGCGCCACACCGTTCGGGAATCTGTGACGAATTGGTGTTGGCCTGACGGTGGATTCCCTGCGGTACGAATACCGCACATAACTCGGATGCCTTCTCCATCGGTTGGCGACGTCACATCGTGCCGAGCATGGCAGTTCGGGGACTCGGCGAGAACGCCTCAAGACCGCAAGCAGCGTTGCAACTAGGCAATTAACCCGTTAATTAACGTAACGCGCACACATATACGCGGGACTGCGATGGTGATGGCGCCGCTATATTTAGAAGCACGTGAAAATTTCGTGATTTATTTCGAAAATGATGCGGCTATTTTCGGGAGGGCTTGACGCATGTGTGCCACGTTACTTTTAATTATTACCTGCGACGAATCCTGTAGGTATACAGTGGTGGAGGAGAGTAGAACGTTTACAATAGAAAATATTTTATGGGTGGTTAGTATTAGATGCCAAGGACGTGGTCAGGTAAAGAGAGGAGCAGCCTCTTAGCAGGTCAAGACATTTATTACGCCCGTTCCATCCGTGGTTAAAAATCTGGCTTCGTCCACCTAACAATACGTTGAAATTATTATTTAAAGAATCCTGAACAAAATAGAGATAGGTGCTCCTTCATCTTTTTCATGAGCGAGAAAATGTTCCATACACATTGGTCCTGTTTAAACGCTGGCGAAAATTGCCACGTGAAGATGGCCTCGACGCAATGGAGGGCCCTTTACGCAAGACATCTAATTGAAATTTCAAAAATTAGTATTTTCAAGATGAAAAAATAGCGAAGAATATGGTTTAGGATCCATTGTCTAAAAGAATCCTTTCTTTTTTAAGTAAAGACTAAAGAACGCAACATATACAGCTAAGGCAAGCGTTGGAAAATGTTGACGAAAGCTGCGACTAGGTGGCTGTGGCTGCAACATCAAAGACTACTCTAATTAAACCAGTGCGATTCAAGCAACCCAATCACCCATTGTGCAGCATCGATCTTACCCCAAGTGATTGTTTTATCTTCGAAAATCGGAGCTAAAGAAACACCGATGAAGAGATCCATCCAAGTAGTTTTAGAGACACGCCTTCTTTTTGGGTTAAGGGTTCGAGCATGTGGATTGCACGTTGTACCTCATATGCTCTGACGCTAATTTTTTTTTTGGTTAATTTTGATAATATTTACGTAAAAGTGGATCTGTTTTAACCTAAACGCTGCAATAAACAATTAGAAGTTGCATTCGCAGCTTACTCCATAAGCATTTAAGAGGTTAAATTACTAGATTGACAGAGTCTCTTCAGAAATATTAACACCTTTCTTTTCTTCTTCTTTCTTCGTTTTAGTTACTGCTATGGGTGTTGTTCTCAATATAGTAACAATAAGACGTACGGCATCACTAGCACATGCATAGTGTTAATTTGTACGCATTTCTTTACCCGTCGCTGTATGTTTCGCGTGGCCAACTACGAAAAGTCAAAGGATATATCGGAAGATTAATGGTAGACTGCGGAGAGGATGATCGACGGAGCATGCTGACGTACACATGTCGAGAATTGGATATTTCAGAAAATAGGAATCCGATTATTAGCGGAAGCTAGACAAGCTCATATTTCGTCGACTCTCGGGTAAGCGAGCCAGTAGGCAACACGAACCCTTTCTTATGAGACGAATGAGCACGAGTCTGTCTAGTCTGTGAAGCGTGAGTCGTTTCTGCGGGCTTATTCACCAATAAATTTGACCTCAATCAAGGAAAGTCAATGTGCCGCTCAAAATCATTAAGGCGCTTAAGAGAATTGAATGGGAGACCTATGCGTGTTAAAACAAGAAAACTTACGCTGCTCCGAGTAAGGCGTCGCTGACCTGGAAGGAACAACTAAGATACTCTAGTTAATCCGAGACAGTTGTTTCGAGGATACGTGGTTCCTCGAAGAACAAGACATGCGAAATATCCGGAAAAATAGACGAAAAGGTCTCTAACTAAGATACTCTAGTTAATCCGAGACAGTTGTTTCGAGGATACGTGGTTCCTCGAAGAACAAGACATGCGAAATATCCGGAAAAATAGACGAAAAGGTCTCTTGTCATTGTACGTAAAACATGCGTTCACCTTACCGTAATAAATCGAAAAGACCGAGGATATATGCATCCTCGAAACAGCTATTCCCGATTCATTAATTGAACTTGTGCGGTGCGAAGTGTGCCGATGCTTTCGCGTCGTTTGTCATGTCCTTCCAACCATGCCAATCGTCCGATCCGATGTTGCACGTGGGCTCTAAATGCTGTTTTTGACGGGGTGCTAAGAGATGCATATAACTCAGTGGAAAATATCACAAACATATAAATGATATGTATACATATGTATATACATATAATGGTGGCTTGCTCCGCACAAGAACGTAAAAAAAACGTGTAATGAAATAATAATAATAAATGTGGGTGTTTCGAAAACGCGTAGCTTCAGTGACCTTAAATCGGAAGACTTGTCTGACGTATACTAAGAATAAATGGAAATAATAATGTTCTAGACTTTTCCAATGCATGAAAGATCCAGCAAAAAGTGCCATAATTATCAGAGGGGAACAAATGAGAATTCTTCTATAGAGCAGCACAAGGAAGACGTGAGAAAAGAATAATCGAAAGAAGCTCGCAATTACAAGAACAAGCCAAAAGTAAAGCACCCAAGTTAGTTATGAAACAAAGCGACGCGTTGGAACAAGGAATTCATCCAACAGACAAAAATAGTTTTTCTAAACCTCAGAAACTGATTTAACCAACAGTTCAACTGTTGGTACAGCTAAACAATGACACAAGTAGAACTGAAGGTAATAGTAAGCGCATCAATCTCTTCAGTAAACTTCGTGAATCGAAACTAAGAGAAATCTGGATGCAAATCAACAAATAATTCCATGATACGTGCTGTAGTGGAAGACGAAGAAATAATTATCACGAATAAGAAGCTTCCGTTTCAATTGTATTCAATAGAACCCTTTTTTGGATCTTGCTTTTTCTATATACTATCATCCTCCTATTTCAGTCATTTCAAGCTGTTCCCCTCGAGACTACAAAACAATGTCGTCGCCTTGTTTTGTAATTGTTGCCAAAACATCTCTATCCCGGACGAAATCTCTAGACGCAATAACTCCGATAATGTTGTAAAACCCGTCGCGCGCTACTTAATTTCCGACTTACGCCATCAAAACAAGCGCTTGCCCAAGACCCGAATTAGGAAGAGAGAGTTAACGACCTTGTACAACGCCGATTGGCCATTGGCATCGGATTCAGATGTTTCACGGTCGAACTACGTCTGGTTCTAAGATGTCTCGGAAGAAATCCGATCCTGCCAAGACGAGCAGCGAGAGCACGACGATGCCTTGGGGCGGGGGACGGCCGCAACACGAGACTACTTCTCAAACCGGTTCTCCTAATTCCGTTTCCGATAGTGCAACGAATAGAGTGCGGTTGGAACTTGATGAAAACGCGAGTTATAGTCAGAGGACTTGGTAAAAAGTAAACGAAATTTTCTGTTATTAATAATCATGCAGGAACGAGTAAAGACTAGACAGACTCGTGTTTTGTCGACTCTCGGGGAAACCCATTCTCACGAGAATCAGAATCAGACTTTTTATTTCATTTATTCAATATCGACGTACGTTTTTTTTTTTTTTAATAAATCATTTTCCATATTTCCCAATGTTTCTAGATTCTTCTAGCTTCCACCGTTTCCGACGCCGGGCGATTGCTAAAAACTTTGCTTTTTCTCATCCTTAACAAAAATATAAATAACACCGGAAATGCACTTCGACCCCGGCAGAGATGTAGATGTCAAGCGCATCCGGCTACTCGAACCCGCTTTCAACGAAACAATTGCCTTCGCGCGCGGGCAATAACAAACGAACGTCGATGTTTCAGCGCGGGATTTATGACGTGACGTCACCGCTGGAACATCGGGGCCATTACGGCTCGTTATGCTTACGGATTGTGTGCGGTTTTGCGAGTTCCATACGTGCGGAGCGCGTTTGTATTTAGCGAAGCTCCCTGCGAACATCGCCGGGTCGCCGCGCGTTTGTTTGCAGTTTGCAAGGCGTCAAACGGCGAAACTAGAGCACGGATGCAGGGCTAGGGATATGCACACGCTCGGCGGCGAGAGGTGCTTTTCGACGTGATTTATGAACGTAATCGCTGTTCGTGATGGAAATCGTTCCGGATCGGTTATGTTTTCCAATTTCTTTTTTCGTTTTGGTTTAACTGCGGGCGCCCCGTGAAGCTAGGATTAGCTTCGAAATTTACGGAATTGAAAGCGCAATTAGGGGGACCGCGGGGTGGAGATAAAACGCAGGATAATGGTAGTTTATTCGATTTTTCTTTTCATTAACAAATTAGTGGGCAAGTATTGTTGTCTTCGCCTATCGTTCAACGATTTCAATTGATTAATCAAAATGGTGAACTGCTGATGGCTTTGCTACTGGTTAACATACAGTCAATAAAAGAAACAATTTTGCAGAAAGACGTTAAGACACAGACGTGAAAAGGTGGCGAAAGATGTTTCCTTGTTGGACATATTATCTCTCATTATTTATCCTCAGGAAGAAGGATCAATAAATATACGAAAGCTGAGAATTCTGCTGTTCCCGTTATTTGTTCCGTCTTCATTGCTGCTTATCCTTCTGCTCTAATTTGCGCATCATTTTCGGCTAAATAATACACTAGAGTGCATCCGCAATCGTATGTGGCATCTCCATTTTTGAGATACTTGCAAACTCTTGCAATTGATCCGGGATCCTAAGAAGTTTCAGTATGGATTTATAAACGAATACTTAATCTTTTTTCTTCGGCTCACTTTAATATATAGCTGTTTCGTCATTATGTGAATGTGCTTGCGCCACGTTATTCTTTTATCTAAGTATGTTCCTTGGCATTTGGCCTCATTTGTTCGGGCAATAGGGGAGCCATTCTTTTTCTTTTTTTTTTGATACCTTGTACCTATCTCTTTGTTCCTTTTCCTGGTCAGTCCAAAATACATCCACTACCCTCAGAATTTGGAATGAGTTTCCATTTGATCATCTACGTCTCAGGAGGTACATATACATCACATAGCTATGTATTAAGTTTTTTTCCCTTTTCACTTACTGTCTTCTCTACATTTCGCCATGCGCATAAGCGGAAAGGAAAACTTACAATTTTCAAAAATTCTTTTTCCCCGCTCTGAATATTTTTCAGCAGAAGAAAAATTGCGTAGCGCATATTCATGTTCCTAAAGTTTCTTAAAATTTTTTTTTTAATTTCCGGGTTCGCGATCGTCCATTCTAATTTGTTCTATTTATGCGAATCTAGAAATTCTCCGAAGCACCTGAATTGCACACTTGCTCACAATGGTCGCGTATATATTTCTTACGTTAGAGAAATTTAAATTTCGATGTCTACTTCGCATGAAATAAACGCCGCCGAAAGCCGGCAACTTATATTCATAAAACTCTCGAACAGAACGTGTATCTAATTTAACTTTTAACCGAAAAACTCTCACGCTGATCTGATTATAAATTCTAACGCGAAGTTGCATCGAAGACTTTCCCAATATCACGGCCGGACGGCTTCGCCATTGAAGTAGCGGGCGTCCCGTCGAACAGCTTACCACAGCTTCGTTCCATTATCGACACGACGTTGCCGCAACGCTGTTGGCAACGCTGACGCTGCTATCCCGTTAAGGCCGTACGTCAAGAGGCGATGGTTTTTTTATATTAATCTTCGACCAGAATTCGACATCCTCCGGCCCGCCGTGAAGGTATCGGCTTTTATCGCGTAAAAAGAAAGGACGATCTTAATCGATAATGGAAGATTGCCTGTGAGTTCGACAATTAGTTGTTTCGGTAATACACATATACCTAATGGTGAGTGTGGCTTAGATAATTTGCGGAGGTAACTGCAGGTTAAGCGTCATTTTCGGTAAATGATATAGATGAGCCCGGAAAGAAAGTTGCTACCTCCTTCTGTTTCTTCTATTTCTAACATTTTCCCAAAAAATCATTTTTTGGGTGCGGGTTTGGGTGAATTTTGGGTGAAAAACGATATGACCGTTGTTCCTCATCCGGCGCGTTTCTCTGACTTGGCTCTGTCCGACCGATTATCTCTTTTCAAAGATGAAAAAGCTTATGTTTGAGATTATATAGATGCTTAACGCACTAACGAGACAAAACGAAGTTGCCTAGATTCGCCAAAATTCTAAACGTTTTGCGAAAGAGGAAATTTCGCCTCCCCCTGTAGTCATCCCATCTACGGCATCCGGCGTAACGTCGTACGGAAAATAAAACATTTTCCGAAACTCTCGCCCATAAACGTTGACGGGATAACTGCGAAATTAAGACACAACGGCGACAATAAAATTCCATCCGAACGCCGCGCACACCTTTCTTCGGGCTTTTCTTTAATGTTAACGTTACTTCTTTTACGATCTCGTAGTTTTTCTTCGTTTTCACGACGTTTTGAGCATAAACGTTCGTCCCCAGTATTACAACCGTTTGTTTACTAGCCAATATATACCGTTGTTCTAAATTAATCGGATGGAACTCGGAAATTGGATTGTACGTTTTTAAGACGACGCCACGCTTTGACATATACCTTTTAAGTTTTCACAAGAATAATGAAAGAAAACGGACGGTACATGGTTAAAACGTCCGCACTTTCACGAGCGTCTTCCATTGCCGAACGGGTCTCTTCTTTTTATCTCCGCGAAATTATAGCCGGTATACACATGCGCGCCGCGTTTAAATGAGGTCTTCGCGTTTAAATTATTGTACGTATTAGATCCGAGGAGACCGGGCCTCGTGCGCCTTGTTCGCGTTATTGCTCTATTTGTTCAAAACTACCTGCTATAAATCCGCCTTTAAACGGCGAGAGAGAGAGAGCGGAATATTATTACGCGTAAATACTATACGCGAAACGGCCGACAATCTAGAATCTACGAGGTCGGTTTTTCATCCCGGGACGGTTGCCGGCCGTTCGCGCGATACCTACTTCATGCACCAGCGTTGATGGACGTTTTAATGGCGCTTTTAAAGTGCGCATAATTCTATGATACGCGAATATTAAACTCAGCCGAGCGATATAAGGTATTACGTTGCGGATCTCGCGAATTTTTTCGATCTAATTTCCGAGCGGTTGTCTGCAATACGTACGTGTCTAAGATGTACGTGTTGTATATATTTAAATTCTTGCTTGATTGCTTTGTAAGTGCCATTTCTCGGACTAATAGCGTTCAATAATTATTGTTCTCTGTTCGAGAACGTAGCGTAAAATTGTGATGCACGTATATAAATTGAAAGAATATACCTCGAAAACCATTAATTTTATTGTTTCTGTATTGTTAAGATATTGAAAAGAAGCCGGAGATATTTCGTACGTCTCTTGAATAATTTTGACATCCGGGTTGGAGAAGCGCTTCACCGGCACATCGGAGACCGCTTTACACTGGCTTGTATGATATGGCCACGTGTTTATTCAGTTTTGGTGGCGGGCTTCACTACTGTTTGTGAAACCCTTGCTCTCCTTTTGGCCTTTGGCCTTGAGTCCTTTGTTCACTTTGGCTTCACTTCACTTCAGCTTTCCCTTGACGTCAGGCGACTTCTGATCGTCATTTGGCTAAACTTCTAACTGATTTTGAGGTCGGTCTTTTTAAAGGTTTCAAAGGAGCGATGGTCTACTGTCACAGTATGGTGAGCACTTTTTCTCTCCCACTCTCTTTTCATTATCTTGCATTTATCTGGTATTAAGGCCTATGTTTTAGCCTTTAACCAGCTTGAAGATCTTTTTATCGTTGTCTTCCGCGCTATTGGTGAAGCAGGCATTTGGAATGGTTGCCCTCGGCAGCACTTTGTCATCTAGTTTAGCTCCTTTCCAAGGTTGCAGCGCAACAATGTTTGCCTTTAGCAACTCCACTGTGGTTCCATCAGCGCGGTTTACCGCAAGCCACTCAACTTTGGAGGTAGCAGCTAGAAATTTAGGTTTCCGGCTTTTCCTTCGGTGTCGACGATCTTTTGATGTATCGCCTCTTCAATGGCTTTCACCTGGTCCGGTAAGGAGTACACCTCTGGATAATACCCACCTCCTTCCCTTTGGGGGCGTCATTGAAGCTCGAAGTGGTTTGCTCCCATGGAAGCTTAGTTTCACTTGAAGTTTGGTCACTGTCAACAATTCACTGCTTCTTGTTAGAACCTTCCTGGGTTGATGCGCTTCTTATCTACCGCTATTCGGCTTTGCGATAGACTCATCTAACGGTACGCTGGCGGATTTGGATGTGGCATTTCATCCTCTGATGCGCTTGGAGCGGCTCTTTACAATTTTGTTTGACTGGTTCCATGTTGGTGCCACGTACAGGGAAGATCTACAAGTCAACCGGGACAGTGCTCCCATATAATATTGCCCCTTTCGGGCGCCAAGGGTGGTTGAACAAAGATTGACGCACTTGACAATGCCCCGATGGCCAAAAAGTTTCTGGCGTAATCATAATAATCATTTTCAGTTCGGAGGCTATTATTTAAAAACTTTTCCGAGATGAGGATCTTCGTAGTTGGTAGTAGCAATGTTGTCCCCGTCCTCGATTTATTGTTAGATACTCCATATTTATCGCCAATCGGCTTATTCTTCCGCATAGAAGCAACCGCCGTAGGCCTAAAATGCCTTCCTTTTGAAATTCATTTATTTGCTGATAATGTGTCCTACGTTATTTGTACACAAAGTCTCGATTATGTGATGATATTACATCTCGTTTATAATGGAATAATTTAACACGTCTCGGATAAATGTTAAGTTATTATTTAGTGCAACGTATTTACGTATACATTTAGGGGTAATCAACGGAAAATACATATTTGCTTATCTTATGTTTGGAACAAAAACTCTGTAATTCAGTCCAATTCCGTTTTAAAAGAGATGATAAAATAAGGTTAGCGGAGAATATTTCGCCAACGATAAGCCCGCAACGTTTTGAGCCGTCGAGTCGCGTTATCTAAAATGAACTTCCTCCGAATGAAACGGTTGCCCGTTAGCTATCGCGCTTGTTCTGTAAGAGATGTTAGCTACTAGGTACGTAGGCATGTCCTTTGTTGTACGATGCTTTGGCTTTGGGCGTTGAGATGAAAATCCTCAGTTTCCTGGGTAATGTAATATCTTTCTTCAGTTGCTAAATTTACCTTTTGTATTTATTGGATCCCCCGAAATAAGCCTTTTTGAAAGGAGGAGTTTTTGATGCGGATAAAATGGCGTATTCGAATTATAAAATCGTTTATACTTTATTCCATGTTTCCATTTGAAACCAGCGGATTTTGGATTTTGCGTTTTGGGATTTTTAAAAAAATTTCATGTTTGGAACATGACCAGAAACTGCGCTTTTATACCACCAAAATGGAGATCACGTTGCTCTGTTATTCAAGAAATTCTGTTGCTAGAAATGTAAAGAGCGAAGGTATCTCATCCAAACTAGCGGATACCCCACTAGAAATTTCTTAGCTTCAGCGGAAGCGCGAAGGTTTTGCGAACCGAAAAGACCAATTCCAAAGTCTAAAAAGTCCAAGTTTGTACAACTGATGGTTACGGCGTATTCTGCCTGAGTCTTCACGAATCCAATTCAAAAAGTCACCCATCTATTTTTGCAGATGTAATATGGCCCTTGGCGTTCCTCACGAGTCGACTCTTGTAGTTTTCTATATACTCTAATTCATCGTAGATCGACGCTGGAGATAGAGGGAACGTCCGAATTTGTCGAATTGCCAAATTTTGTGTTGGTTACGAACCGGAAGAAAAAATGTGTCGTGACAAACGACGAAGGATTCCCTTGTTTGCAGCATCTTTATTTGTCCTTCCTCGAGAAAAATTAGAGGCAAATTCAAAATGTTAGACGACGTTTCGGTTCTCTTCGGCCATCATTAACAATTTTATTTCTTATCGATGCTAAAATTCTCCATGCTCGAGTCTGGGCCAAATTTAACTGTCATGCCAGTTCGCGCGCTGATGGGTTATTTCTCCATTTGCAAGGTATCCCATTGACTTTTTTTTTAAATTACTTCAATTTATAAGAATTAAATTTATAAGAAATTTAATTCTTATAAATTGAATTTCTTATAAATTCTTATAAATAGTCCGTCCGACCTTGAGCAAGTTCCTATCGAGCTCTAGAAAAACGATACGATCTTACCGGAAACAAGTGTACTCGGCGTTGATGTATTTCGATGTTAACGAAATTAGCCAGTAAGAATTCCTACCTCCAAGTCAGAATGTAGAATTCATGATACTCGAGGGCTCGAAGTAGGTTTTTGGCTTCTTAGATCTTCGTGGAAGGTTATTGGTAATCCGTAACAATGGGAAAAGAGAATTAATTCAAATGGAGTCCAATTAAACTAAATTGTGTCTACTTGGAAAGAATTATTTTGTGAAGGAACAAATATCAACACCTGCATTCTTTGTATTTCAAAATAAGCTTTTTGACCTCTCCTACGTTTACCATCTTTATGCGTCATCATGAAAAGACCAGGAACCAGTTATGAGGTTCAATGGCCAGCAAACGATGCAACTTCATCAGACTAAAAAGTACGCATCGATCGTGAGATGAGCACACGCCGTGCAAATTTTATTATAATTGGGTGTCAATCTACCTACGGCAGTGTTAGGAAATGGGAGGAGACGATATTAATGGTAGCAAGTGGGACGGTTAGTGAAGCAGCCGGTGGCAATAACATTTAAGTGATTTCATCGTTCGGCACAAGTTTAACGAAAATTAGGAATTGAGTAAAGTAAATGGCGTGAGCCGTTTCTGCTTTTAACGTATTTCTGCAAAAAGAAATGAAAGCTCGTGAAAGATTTTACAAAATAGTGCTATAAGTATGGTGGCGTCTATATTGTTGTATTAAATTAGTCCAATTTTTTTAAGACTGCGTAGGTTTTCATGGCACGGTTACAACTGCTACTGGTATTAACTTATTCCGGGTTTCGCCGTGTGGCAAAACTTTCGCTCGGCGTTTCGCCGTTCATGCTGAGGGCTTCTTCAGGATAATCGATCTGATTCTCCGTTGACCGATAGCTTTCTTCCACGTGCTGCTAAGGTTCTTCTCTGTTGGCGGTCTTCGCCTTTTCTATTTTCCATGGCTTCCATGACGAGTCTTTTTCCACAGTCTTGGTGGCTACTCCCGCTACGCATAGTAAACACACCATCCCTCTCTGTGGTTCTGTAATCGTCTTAGGAGGCATCTCCTTTCTAGTGTGCCTCTTCTTGCGTCAATGTCAATGGAACCATTCCTCTTGATTGGTTTCCGCAGATGTCTCTTCTCACTGGTTGAATGTAGCTTCATCATGGATGGTTTCCGTTATGTCTAGTAATGTTTTGATCACTTTTGTTTTTTGCGTTGGATGATGGTGAGATCTCGCGTACATCTTCTCTCTAAATACCGCGTGCTATGGCATTCGCTCTTCTCTTCGCCATTACATTCAGGAAGGACAGATTTCCACGTTCTTCTTTCTCCGATTTGAATTTAACTTAACTGCGAATTTCCTATCTCCGTGTTGCTATTCTACATAGGTATAGTCGATATATCGCAGAATTCAATTTCTAATAAATAGTTCATGTAGCAGAATTGCAACAACATCGATCATAGATACTACCTTCCGCCGCTCGACCAAATTCCGCTTAATTTCCCCTCTTCCGTCATTCGTAGAGGCGTCCGCGTGTCGCGTCCTTGTCAAATCCGTTCCCCCGGCGCACGTGCGACAACATCATGTCAACTCTCGCACATGGTTCCCAAAGTAGCGGCTCGTTCCCGTGGCGCTTGACCGGATACGAGCGGTCGGAGACCGCCGATTACGTCCGAGCAGTGCATAAACCCTTTCGGCGCTTATCTGGCGCGTGAGCGGAAACGGAAGCAGACATGGGTCGCTCTCGTAGCGGACTTCGTCACATTGATAATTATAAAAAGGTCCGAACGTATACGCGGGTAATTATCGAGATAGAGCGTGGGAATGATGATGATGATGATGGCGGATGGGAAAACTGTAAATACGTATATGTAGAAATTATTATTATTTATTATTATAAAACTTTTCGGCGCAATCTTCCTTCAACGCGACTTCTTGACATGTAGTAACACTATCAAAATATCTGTGTGTTATTATTTTTTATTAATTTTTTTTAGTCATCCAAACCTTAGAACTTTTTGCTAATTCCTCGACTCTAGCCCATTCATGGCCAGTGTCTGCATATGGTTCATCGGTAGCAAAATGGTAATGCATTTGAGGCATTGTAGATACTATGAAGGCTACTTCGTCATCTCCTGTACTGATAGGTACGAAAAAGAAAGAAACAGAAGAGTCCATCGCTGCCGACATAATCTATTCTAACATGGTTATATTAGCCCAAGAATGCAAGTAACAAACCATAAGAAGTGCATGGTTATCATTATATAACGTCAACAACTTTGACCAACAACTCTCTATCATTACCAGTTCTCTGTTAGAGTGGATGTGAAAACGCGAAAGTGCTAAAAAGTACAGCAAACTGTCGATATCGAGTTATAGACCCATATTCGTGCTATTGTGTTATTCAGTTCGGATTTGTCGACAAGGAATCTCGACTGGCAACGCGATTTTTGTCGTTCTGAACGTTATGCATTAATGTCCGGACGATGGGAAACCACTTTTCACAATTTTCACTTTAATTTTAATTAATTCTAACTTCAATTTAAAAAAAAAATAATTTTTAATTAATTTTAACTCTAAGGAACGACGCCTTTGAAGTTTACTTCAGTTTTCACCAGTATATCTGGAGGAATTCCGGCGATTTCCTGCCGAATGGTCTTCTTCGGTTCTTCTACTTTCGATGGTGACGTTCAAAAACCTCTTGCCTTGAGATACCGACATAAGAAAACGTCGCAGGACTCAAATCAGACGAGCGAAGGCGAAAGCCAATATCTGCCAGTGTTAAAAGTCACAGTAACCGTTACATTATCCTCTTCAAAGAAAAGTCCCACCTTTTCTTTGAAATGGAATTATCAGGGTTTTTTAGGTCTCCGATAAGATGTACAGAATGAGACATGGCGTCTCTACTCATCAATAGGGATGACTAAGGCAGGTGAAATTTTTACTTTTTTGCAGCGACTAGATAAACTCGCGTCAATTCGTCTCGTAAGAAATCGTTCGTGTCGCCCGCTGGTTTCCCCGAGAGTCGCCAAAACACGAACTCGTCTAGTCCCTGGGAAAGAGTGATAATTTCATCTGGCTTCCTCGTTAACCCACAAAAGCGTTGCGAGCACCTCTGCTGGTGTGAAATTACCAGAAACTGTAATTGTTAATTAAATCAGCAAACTCTAATAATCGAATCGCACCGCAGCAGCTATGAATAACGAATCCCGAGACGACCTAGGGGAGACCCAGACTAATTGAATCGGTAAGACCGAGGTCTCCGCCGTGTTCGAAAACTCATTTGCAACTTCCTGTCCTCTGCATATAATCGAAGATCTCGAGAATTGAAGTTAATTAGATCAATCGCAATTAACATCGAGAGGCAGTAACAGGCCAACGGTGTAATTGCACGGCTATGAAAACAATTTAATGGCGTAAACGCTAGGTCTATAATAACATAATCAATTTACTGTTACTAGATTATTAGTTTGTCGTATACTAATTGGAAAACGGTAGCAATCACCACCAATTCTCTCTGAACGACTTCGATTATCCTCGATCCATGTCTTCTGTTAATGTGCCATGTTCGAAAGTTCGTTAATAAATTAAGCTCGTATCCTTTGGAAGTTCAAACTTGAGGATGGGGTTGGCCGAAACTTGTCGTGACTCCTTCGCGAAAACGAAACACTTAGTTCCATAAGGACCGTGAATAATAAATCAGACGTAATCGCTGGTTATTTCGTTAAATATTAAAATTTTAATTAGAGCGCGTAAAACTCACGAACCAAAAATCGGCTGAGAAATATTCTAGTTCCGAATTAAGTTTACGCACGCTTTCCGTTGCGGCGATAATTCCAACGCGCCTTCTGTACGAGGTCTATCAAACTAGCGCAGATGTGGCTTTTGGTAGATGACCGATGGCTTATTTTTTTCCTATAACCGTTCGACATTTCCAGCGTTGTGATGGTAGCAATTCTCCGTTGAATCGGTATCATGTGATGTAGTTTCAAAGCTTCCTGATTCGCTTAAATCAATGTGCGCGGGTCTAATCGATCGTTTCATTTCACATCGTCCAACCATTTTTTCAAACTCTGCTCTTCTCTCCGGCGCTTTTCAGCTATTTGGAAGCTTAAACAACACATAAGTATCGGCACCCTCAGCACCATTAGTCCACATGACTTACACATTAGTCCGGGACGGCCGTTTCGAGGACACGAATGGTCCTCACCGGTTGGTGATGATTATTGTATGATAAAGTAAACTTGTATGGTGCGGAAAGTAACGATACTTACATATGTGTTGTTTACAATACTACGCCACAGTCCTTATTCATCGTTATTTATTTGGAAGCTTGTTCGGAATGTAGATCTATAAGTCCGGTGCCATCGAAGATATTAGAGAACTGGTTCCTTCTTCCTTCCTGATTTTCCTGAACTTTCCAGAACTTCCCGATTCTGAGCTCTTGCGATCATTGCTGCATCATTAAAAATCACCGACGACACGGTAACAGTTACCTGTCGAATTTGTTGGGGAATTCTCGTCATCACAACGGGCGTCCCTCAGGGATCAATCCTAAGGCTTCTGCTGTTTTTATTGTACACCTCCGATATTAAACGTGTTCCGTGACACGGTCCAAAACCGGAACGTGTTTAATTTTAACTGATTCTGGTCGCGAAAGCCCACGCCATCATTTCATGCCTCCGATTTTCAGTTTTCTCATGGACACGTTAATCTTGTAGGTTTTAAGGTTATACTGAATAAGCACTGGACTGATTGTTCTATTAACTGTTTCACTTATTTTATTTAAAATCTCCTATTGTGATGTGCTATACGGTCCTGCTTTATGGCTCCATGGTTCTGTTAAAGACAGAAAAAAAACATTATAGATTCAAGATGGCTACGTAGATGGGATCATGAAACAAAAGAGTTTTTTTTTTTGTTCAAATGCGACGGTTGCCATCACTTTCTAGGCCGATGGAATAGTCTTCGTCTTTTTTTGGAGATGATTTATTTCTCGCATTCCATTACTTTGACTGTGCTTTGACTTCAGAAGCACATTAGTGTATCCGAGATTCATCGACGGTTATTAATCGACGTCGAAACTCCGACGTATTTCACTTGAACTGATCGAAGGGGCCTCGGGAATGTTCATTCGAAATCGGTTTTTGGTCCTGAGCGAGGGAGTGCGGCAGCCAACGCGCGGTTAGCTTTCCCTTGCCAATCGAATCTTGAATATAGGAGCAACACGTTCTTCGAAGATGTTCATAGCTTCTGCCACCATTCCAACTTTAATTCGACGGATGGCTAGCACAAGTTGCCTGTGCAGTTTTTGGCAGCCCCGAACGTTCATAGTTAACATAGTAGAGTTGAGAGTTGCCATAAACAGCGTTTACCTCGCCTTCAATTTGTGTAGACGTATTGCTAATATGTTCAAAGGTATTTCGATGGATACGGATTCCCTTTAGTTTACTAATTACGTCATTGATCCTTGTTTGACAGGTGTTTACTAGAAGCTATTACGCAAGGCGCTTTAATTTATATACATGACACTACATCGCCGAGTTGGGCAGCTGCGAGAAAACAACGTTTAGATACGTTCAGAGTTTTCGCCACTTCGTACCCGCTTCTCCAACAAACATCCCGTCCGCGCAGAAAAAAATTTCAATCACGTAATACGCAAACAAACACGTTTTTTCTTTTCGTACGGCGCGTATTTACAGCTTAGCGCGTGAGGTTAATTGCGAATCGCCGCAAATGAGCAAACGGTACCGCAATTAGCCTCGCATATATCAAAGCTGGGACATTAATGGGCGCGGAGCAATTTGACTCGGTTTGTTATGCAGATTACACGTAGCATAGGTGCTATTAGCGAGATCGTGCTTCATCACGGTTAGTCATACGTAGACGTAGGTACATTGCATACCTCTACTTAAATAGAACTGTGTAAGAAAGCTCAGCGGTAACGTCATTTGTATCGTTTAACGATTAGAGAAGATTGATCACGATCGGGATTTTATGGAGAGCAATACGCGGCTGTGGTAGATAAATCGGCAAACGAGTTCCGTGTATTATCAGTTGGTTGAGTTCTACATACAGCAGATCGGATAACTTGTGATTTTTTAAAGGTCTGTGGCATCAAAGCTCATTTGCCAGCTGTAAGTTTAATATCTGATTTTACCCACATTGTTAGCATCAAAGGGACACGTGTGGCTTTCTCTTATGCGTGCGGTTTAAATATCCGGCATATGGTGCCACTCCAAGAGTTGCTAATTAAATGTACTTTTCGAATTTTGCCCGCCCGATAAAACATTGAATGTAAAAGTTTAAACAAGATCGTGCGAGCTGCGAAGACAAACAATGCCGATTAAATGACGTGACCATGCCAGAGTTGGTTAAGAAAATCTACAAAATGATATTGGATAAGTTGTGTGCGAGCGTCGTGAGGATGTTTCAATCCAGTGTTTGGCGATGTTTTGCAGCGTTAAGGCCTAGTTTTTGCCGTTTCATTTCCTTAGATGTGCTTCGTAAACGAACAGCTTCTCTTGGATTCGTTTCATCTGAGAACACCCAAACAGTTGATTGTTGCTTAGTTTCTGGCTTTTCTGAACATAACTAAGTTTCGTTACCTCTTACGATGTTTTGCATGGATTTCGGAGTTCCTCCGTTCACATCTAAATGTTCGTGCAAAATCGAATGTACTGAAATCTTTGATATGCCTAAAAATCAATCATGTTGGGTATAGCATCGACGTTTTCGGAACAGCAAGCGATTTTGATCGATCTTCGCGAAATTCACTATTAACGGAGGCACGACCATAACGAAAGCAAATGCAAAGATTTGCGCATATCTTCTTCGTTGCTTACACTTGGGCAGGATGGAAACTCCTCAAGAAGGATCGGACGAAATATTTCTTGAATATAGACGAAGACGCAGTTTTCTCCCGTTTAAGCCCGACAGGCATGGTATAAAAATAGTAGCAGTGAATGATTGGTAGTAGGTAGGTAGTAGGTCGGTATCACTTTGTATACTACCACTTGTAAAAGAATCTTATTCAACGTATAACACCTCTTGCACCGGCTTTTTAACGCTAAACTCGTTCAACCGTACAGGACGTGTAGATGTTGTAACATCTCCAGTCCAATTGGTTGGATGGGCACGATGAAGAAAACTTCCTCTATTGTATTCGTCGCGACTTCCTACGAACGGGATCAACGGGACGACCGTTTCGCTATTTGCGCCCATCTGTTATTATTTATTTTATTCTGTCGGATTTCACGCGCAAGCTATACCGGTTTAGCGCCGATCGGGTAAAAATTCAACGCCACGATGGTCGTTCACTGTGACGATGTGTCGAATCGACAACAACGGCATCCGCAGTTACAATTGCGAAGCTAGGAAGTCCGTTTTTAGTAGTATCGGAACGTTTGTTATCTTCGCGCACCTCTAATCAATTGCCCGTATTATTCACGTTTGTATCTAATACAAGATAAGGTATTTATGTTGAAAACTAGCTTACGTTTTTATGAAATTGTAAAATATTGTTTTTTAAAGAATCATCTATTGGAAGGTCCTTGTGTGGATTTTGCCATGTTGCCACGAAGACTTTCGGATTTAAGTAGATATTTGGAAGTAGCATTATGTTAGGCATAAGTAAGACACAACATTTTGAAATTTTGAGTCTTGTCGCTTTTCGATTTTCATTACAGCCTCTTTCGAGATTCTTTTTAATAAACATTACAGATCAACGAAAAAAAAAAATATCCAGCTCAAAAGCAATTTTAAATTACGCAATTGATGAAGATCAATCATGGTAATAAAAGATCATGGTAAGGCGATCATGGTAAAAACGCGAAGCCTAACTTAAAGCAATCGAAAATGATGAATTCCTCGGCTTCGAATTGGATTCGTGGTACTATCTCTTATGTTTTGCACTAGAGTACGTTAATCTCCTACTGGCCTCCATGTTTCTTTTCCATTTGGAGAATCTCTGCCCCTGTTCATCACTCATATCTAAATTTTCAGGAAAATATCGGGATGTGAGCCAAGAAAATGTATTTTCAGAGACATTCTCAAGTGACTTCAAATTGCGTGTCAACCATTAGCATTCTAATCTGTGGACCGATTGATTTAACAAAATTTGCCATTAATCCTAATTTATTATATAACACGGGAAGATATGTTTTGCTTGCTTCCATAATTGATGTTATTTGGTGCTGGTATACATATAGGCTACATTTTTTGGTCAGACCTTCCTTTTGTAGTGATTTTCAATATCAATCAACAACATTTGGTGGACCTTCCGTGAAGACCAAGCAGGATGGGTATCGCTTTCAAATCAGCACATTACGCCACTTGATCTCCTATACGCGATTGTTTTGAGTCTACAGTGTGCATTTGGAATAGAGGGCTTAAGGTTCTCATTATAGAGCAACTCATTTATTTGATATTGCCCACCGGAAATCCGAGCTATAACCTTTAAGCTCTTCTCGCCGGTTTAACAGTATCCTTTCTTTGAGCAGCAAGTTGCCAAACCCGGAATAAGAGTCCACCTTCGTTATACAACAGATTTGGACAATGTCTATACAAAGGTGTATCACATTTAATAGAAACCTCCAATCTCTAACAACACATATAATCTGCTCACCCAAAACTGCTTAGTTGCAATGTTCGAATCGGATACGATCAAACGCGCAACGGACTCCGCAAAGCGTAAGACGGTGGTGTTAGCATAAGAACTAGGTGAAACATTCCTTAAGCTTCATACTTAACCAAGATTTCATCTCGAAAGCTTGATAGAACACCTCGCCAGCACTAACACACTAACCCCTCAACACAAAGGTTCCCCAACAAAACTTGTTCAAACAGAAATTAATACCGTTTTCGGTAAAGTTTCAAGCCTTCTACGACCTCTTCCATAATTTCCATCTAGAATATCGCGTAATGGATTAAGTTCGTTGCGGGGCGGAACGTTGTTTGAGGATTACTTCCCAGGATTTGACGATTCGTCCGTCTTACATGCGGGTCCATATTCACCGGTGTTCGCCGCGCTAAACGCGACTTATTAACGCTTGACGGACAGCGCGGTGCGGATACCGAGAAAGTTGGTGGAAAGCGAAAGCTTACCAAAGAATTACGGACGGTTTCTTGCTGAAGGTATTTCTCTCGTTTTGGCGAGTTTCGCCCGAGGATTTATTACGCGTCCAAGACGTACACGGATGTAAAGAGGTAAAGTTTGGTCGGATCCCTGCTGATATGAGAGAATTGCATGAGATAGTATCATTCTTCCTCTTATCTTTTCCGGACGCTGCGTTTAAAAGTTATGGGTTGGTAGGTAGATTCGTTGAAAAATGTAACAGAGGCTGTAAGTTACGACGAACGAATTGATGCGGCTGAAGTACGAACGCTTAAAATATTGAAAAAAATTCATCATAACAAGGTAACTTAGCGCGCCCAACGTGCTTGAAATTCTCAAAAGCATCTTTGAACGTATGCGTAGTTACCGAATTATTTTTAATCAGCAACGCCATCTTCGTGTTGAGATTTGGAACCTTTCAGACGATCCTTGTACATGAAATTGATTGCTTGTTAATCGTTTTCGGCAAAAACTGTTTCAAATCCCCCGAACAAAGTTATTCGAGATATGCACAAAATTTCAAACAACGAACCGAAATAATCCGGTCGCCGTTCGTTTGATACAATTGTTAATCTAAGGCGTCACTAGATGTACGTCGACCAATACATTTTTTATAATTAGAGCCCGCATACAGCGCCGGCTTGGTATATTCCGGTATGGTTTCAGCTACCGACTTACCGTCCAATGACCCACACCATCCGGCTATACGTCTGGCGACATCTGCCGGTTATTAGACGAAATAGACGGTAGTCCGGACGCCGGTTGATTTCTAATTGAAATTTGCTTAGAGGGTGAATTTCAAACAAGGGATTGGTTCGTAACTGGGAACACGGACACCGTTTCTGTTAGTATTTCGAAAATAACGGTCAGAAGCTCGCACCGAAAGATGATCGGGAAAATTTTAATGCGTGGACTCCGCTTGCTAGTTTGGTTGCCGTGTTTGCAGGCGCTTGAATATCCTAAAAATAAACGCTTTGGATTTACTCCGTATAATTTCTTTTTGTGTTGTTGAGGTTGAATTGCGAAATGATAAAGGCTGAAATCGAAGTCTTCATTTTGATTTATTGTTTTATCGTTATCGTAAATCGTAATTATCGTTTTTTGTTTTTTTTTGATTTTACGCTGTACATTTGATATTTACCTTTTTCGCGGCATATAATTTCTTTAAGAAGCAGACTTTCATAGAGAATAAGCTTTGGTCGTTATTACATGCATTATATGTGTTCGTTTCAATTTCGCATACAGGGTATGTCAAAAATCATGCGAAACATTTTACAAACGCGTAGTATTCATCAAACCAAAGAAAAGAATCTCGCTGCGGATTTTTTCATGAATGTTGTATCCATTTTAATGATGGCTTTCAATGAATTGGGGGCAGAATGACAAAAGATTTTTTTTTAATTAATGACATAATTCTAGATTTCATTAATTTATAACCTGATTTTCCTTAAAAAAACAAAAAAAAAGATGAACGTTTAAATCAAGAAGATTTACCGCATATAAAAAGATTTATTTGCTTTACGATGTAGCAAGTAGAGTAAAATAACGTCTACGGAGATATTAGATTATTTTCTAATCGATAAGAAATTAAACAAGCGGCGGATTCCATGCGATATCTACCGGTTCCTTTTTTTTATTGGGCAAAGTATATCAGCAATGGATCTGGTTGTCTTTCTTCGTAGTTGCTCTTGGTAGAAATCCAAGTTCCGGCAGGCAATCAATCGTTTTCACATTTCAACGCGAACGCAGGTTCCTAACAGCGTTAATACTCCAACCCGACTCGCACCGCAGCTAACTAACGCGTCTACGTCTAATATTTTTAGTTTTTGCAAAGGCGCTTTTCTATTTCTGCTAGAGAGATGCACTTGTTCGCTTAGAAATTATCGTTAATCGCAGACAGCGACTTGCCAAAAGGTTTCGTTTTCTATTGGTCCGATGGATACATTGACGATGTGCGCCAAAACATTTTGGGCGAAAAGCTTTCGGGAAAACCCGGCCACTTTCCTTTCCGCTTCCAAAAAGACATTTGCGTCGTAAGAGTTAGTTGGAAAAGGGGGCTACTTTTAACGCAATGAGTGTCTTTTGTTCGTGTTCTTTGAATCACGTACGATGGTACCCAAAATATAAAGACTCCTTACCTAGAAATATCTACGCCGTACGACTTTGTTGTCGGTGACCTAACAACTGTACACACTCCTTGATATTTATCTGAAGTAGTGTTTCTTGATCTTCCATGGAGTGTTACCCCTTTCGTCCACTATTTATTTGAGCAGTTTAAGCATTCGACACGATTTAACATTTTCCCGTTTAATAAATCGACGTACCACAAGTACATCAAATTTAACACCGACGTTATGATCTAACAAAGCAGGATCCTCGAATTGGTCGCACTAACTCCAATTTATACAATAGTTTACAGTTTCACATTTTTTTAAGTGTGGTGACGGTCCAACGGGGTGTATAAGCTTTTTTCAAGCTTGTCATTACCTCAGGAGCCTTTTAATGTGTAAGTTGTCTGTGTAAAATGTGTTCCATGGCCTTGTTACTGTCACGCCCTCGCCGCGTGACTCGAACACATTCGCTTAACTCTGTCCAATCAAACGCTGGCCCTCTTACCACTGGGCCACTGAGCCGTTAAAAAAGCCGTTTTACGAACGTTCACATCAACATTTTAAACGTATTTTCGAAAGGATTAAAAAGACTTTTTATCGACTTGTCTAAATTAAGTTAGAAATTCTCTTGGTTTATGACCTAAATTTAAATACCACATAAGTTTAATTGATTAATTAAAGGCAGCTGTTAAAACGATACGTCGATCGAACGTCTTCAGTCTTCAGCGTTCGGTTGAAAACGAGGATTCTCGTATCTTCGAAACAGCTGTTCCATAACTTACTATCATTATTGATCTATCTCTAGCTATATCGACTAGAGATGTTAACATTTGTAAACATTAGATTTCTGCCTAAAATTGAACTAGAGACATAGACAGAGCTATGGCCACGTATTTGACTATTAATTTCTTTTAGAATCGAACGAGTGCCGCTCCCTCTATTAGTCTACTCTATTGAAAGGGAGATAAACATGTTTTTAAAACAAAATTCTGATTTTTTAGCTACAAGATCTGACAGAGAAAATATCACTGTTGCCCTAAACAGCATGTTAGTAACTCTTTAATTTCTAGAATACATTGGACTATAAAGAATTTAAAAAATAACCCATAAACATCCTTAGTTTTTATACGCGATAGTTTCCTTATTTTACTTATTTCTGCTTTGACAATGAACTTCTTCAGAAAGTTGTTTCATCGGCCCTTCGGTTGCAGGTTGGGGATGTTAAAGGCTATCTTAGAATCCTTGAACATTACAAAAGACAAGATCCCTATGCGATACAATTTCGCTCAGCCTTATAAAGTGATTATCGAAAGCCATGAATGGCCATCCGACCAGCCACAAAGCAAAAGCATAGGCATCAGTGGGCTTGATTACCACCTTAAAACGCCTATAAGATACCACACCAACATATTTCAAGCGTAGAGAGCCTGTGCGTCTTAATAAACTTCGAGATAGGAATACGATGCGCAAAAAGGCCGTTAAAACCTATTCAGACGAATCTGGACTGAAACATGAATGTATACACAACTTAAGGAAATTGGGAAATAAGAAACTACGTTACTTCGCGATGGGTCCCAAGCCATTAAGGGATCGAAGACAATGAGAAGGCAGACGAGCTGGCTAGTGAAGCAGCTTGGTCCTAACCCTTTCTGTGACCTACAAGAGAGCCACATAGAACAAGTAACCAAAGCGTGGGAGGGTTATCAAAAGAGCTCGTACTGGAAAATCAAACGTTGCTTATCATTAAATTACTGTATTGCTCTCCCAGATCTAGCAGGCTCAGCACGGATGACCCCAATTCTGAAACCACCCCGGTAAATATTAGTCTTGAGAATATCAAAGCTCAACCGGTCTCTAATTTTGACGATAGCATTTCTGTTTCATATTTTTCAAGCGATACAATCATTTAAAAATTGCAACTTATCCTTAAAAAGTCAAAAAACTCAACGT
The DNA here is from genome assembly GCA_020654165.1 of Oryctes rhinoceros. Classification (NCBI taxonomy): domain Eukaryota; kingdom Metazoa; phylum Arthropoda; class Insecta; order Coleoptera; family Scarabaeidae; genus Oryctes; species Oryctes rhinoceros. Next base: position 5,256,737 of record JAIOKQ010000119.1, read on the forward strand.
ATCTTCATCTAAATTTAAAGGCAGAAATTCGAAGTCGTTTGCTAAATTGATTGCAGTGATTGTCCGGGTCGTTATGTTGGACGAAACTGGAATTTATCATCTGAAAATTTTAGCTTGATATCTACTCGAAAACACAGGTTAACCTTTCAATAACAGAAAAATAATACTAATAAAACGCCATCGCAAACGACAGATGTTCTGGTCGGAAAAAAGCAGCGAAAAAAAAAACAGTTCGGCTTTCATCTGTTTCCTCAGAGTTATTTCCAGTTTCTGATCGCAAAACGAGAATATCAGCCACTTGACAACAGAAACCTTTTCTCAAACGAAGCCAAGATAAACATCGCCAGCGACACAACTAACACTAAACGCACTAGAAAGAGACGGTTTTCGTCTTAGCACTTAATCTCTTATCGTTTGAAGAGTCTACCGGCGGCCTGGACTACTTTCCTTCCCGCGGGATCCGCGAGATAAATCGTAGGGCATTAAGTGAGGTGCTATTGTTAGAGTTCCATCTGGCCGATTTATACGAGTAACAACTACTAGTCGCTTACAGTCGAGAGATATAACTTTGTCCGTTTCTTAGAAAACATTTTGAGTAGTAAATTGTGTCCTAATGTGAGTCACGTTAGATGAAAATTTGCCAAGAGATTGTCTGGGAAATGTTACCTTCATAAATAAGTTGCATATCTTTAATATTAGTCGAGATCGAAGCTGTACATTCGCAGTACTCAGTCAAACGTCGAGTTTTAAGCGAGGATCAAAATGACGACAAACAGAAGGCACCCCTTCCCAAATTAACGACCGAACAGACATTTTAAGAGTGCACTGTTGTATATCAAATGGCGAACGTGCGCCTGTTAATTGTCCATGACAAATGTAACCGTTTTGAATTAGGTACGATTGTAATAAAACACGAGGGCCAACAAGCTGGCCAAATTAATTGTTATTTATTTAGAACGTGTCTGTTTGGAGGAGGGGGGATAATTTCTTCTTTGACAAATTTAGAAGAAAGTAAATGGTTTCTGTGCACCATGTCTTAAGAAAATAGCTATCTTGTGCATTTTGTGCTTCACGAACAATTTCTCTTTTATCCATATGGACATATCACACATCTTATTCATAGCTTCGATCTTTTAAGAGATCGTGACGTATTATCTCAAATAACGCGTCTCATCTGTATTTACACCAATAATTCGTTATTATTTGCAAAGAAGTAGATTTCTTGGGGCGTTTGAGGGATTCACTTGGATGTCTCCTCATCAAAAGACACTATATCCCAAATGTTAATACGGTAAACCGAGTGTGGATATGTTACTTTGAAATATATTTTCTTTTTACGCAAACTACCCGTTCGTTCCTAAACGTAGGAGGTGGTACTTAGAACCAACCACCTCGACCAAGAAATGGAAGTTGCAGAAAATGCAAGAAAATGTGAGACATCTAGATTCACATACAGAGTCGGGGACGTCTCAAGAGATGTCTCCGTGTTGATGGCACGTTTCTACCTTGAACGAAAACGAAATTTGAAGATGACATGAAAGAGGGAATTTTGAGATACAGCTCTTTGGATCTTAGAAATAAGGTATTACTTATTCCATACTTCTAGCGCATTGCATAGATCATCACATCAGGATGCTAGAATCGCAGCGAAGGAGCATACTGGGAGCCGTTGTAACAGCTCCTTGGTGTGTCCGCTCAAAGATTTAAGGACTACTCGAAACAGCTAACGTGAATAGCGTTGAAACGGACAATTTCGGCCATCCATTGAGATCGAAAGCTAGAACGTCTGCCTCCTCCGAAGGTCAGAACCGATGTGTAGGACTCGTTATGAGGCCCCAACAATGACATCTTGATGTAAATAAGGTCGCTTCAATTCTAAGACTGCAACTGCGAAGGAAAAAGGGAACATATCTCGATTTTCGGCGGATCGAGAAAAGCTGCCAAAAAAATGGGAAAGAAGTTTGGCGATTCAAGTTTCGCAATCGTGCGCTATTGTGTTGTTTACGGCGATCCAAACAACGTGGAGACAGTTGTTTCGAACTACAATTTAAACTTGTGTGGTGCGGAGTGTGCCGATACTTTACTGTTGCTTACCACGCTGTTCCATAATCACCTTCAACCTGGCTATACATTTGAAAATGTTGCAAACAATACACATTCTTCCCACTCAGCGTTTAATACTTAAAGAGATTCCCTTTACCTCAACCTACCTTTTATCTTCGCCGCAAGAGATGAACGAAAAAGAAAAGAAAGCAACGATCGAAAGCCGGTCACTTCGGAGAAGCCAACACAAACAGAATCTTTCCACCAAAATTTTACCGTCAGCACCGCTACCAATAACCTCGGCTACTCAATAGCGAGGTGTTTTCTTTCCGCCCCTCGAAGCGAACGCTCGAAGCGGAAACGTGAGTCGCTTCGGTGTATGCGGAAAACACCGTTTTCCTTTCAAGAAAATGGCCCGGCTCGAGGGTGTTGGTCGAATAGGGCCTCCGAATGATCGTAAACGGGGGGCGAAAGTAGTCGAAAAAAAAAAAAAGGAAAAAAGAACTAAGAGAGAGGAAAGCAATCACGCAAGCAAACAAGTACGGCTATGGCTAAACAATCTGCTACCGGTTGGGAAATATTTCATGGTACTTTTTGAGCTAGCTACGTACGAAGAATCGATGATGTGCTGTTATAAGAGAAGTAGATATACAGAGCACTGATTACGAAGTAAATGATATTGAACTACTTAGATATTTTTAAATAATATGTAAATTGGGACTCTTCGAATAACTTCGTGGTTCTCCAGCGGCAACTGGAAATATTTGGGCTGATTTAAGTTGCCATCTTTGAAAAAATGATACCTCTCAGTCCTCAAGTCACGGAGGAATTTTTCTTATTAATCTTTTGAATAACATCGCCTATTTTTCGTTATATCGCGTATCACCTTGGCGATAAGTTTGACCAGTATTTTCATGTTTTTTTTCCTCTCCTCAATGCCGCTCATTAAAAATACACCAACCGCATCAAACAAGTAGTAAATACAACTTTTTATTCTTGTATTTTGGTATTGATTAATAGCAACAAATAATAATCTTACAGCCGGCCTCAATGTTACCGTTACGAAGAAAAATACCGCGTCAGAAAGCGCAAGTCTTTGATCCTCGCGGCCGTTAATCATTTCACTGATGTAATAAAACATATAGCGTTCGGGTTTCGTTTAAGTAGTGCGTACAGTTTTTATACACTCTGAAAATGATTTCTCCTTTCAACCGTTCATAGATTTTACGCTTTATTCTGCGTAAGTCCGCGAAAAAAGGCAGATTTATCTTTGTTCCGTTCTACTTTCAGGCGCGAATAGCTCAGCTGCAATCAACACCTTGGATAAATAAATCATTTGATATAGGTGCTATGATCTATTAAAGTTCGTGAACGGAATTCAACGGAAGGGATTTTGATCGAACTCAGCATACGAGAGTAATCAGAGCAGTTCCAAGCATCGACATGAAGATGGCGTTACTCCCTAAAATATATTAACAATATAATTCAGTATACGTTGAAAGATATTTTTGAGCGCGAATTAAGACGACGATGAACGTCCGATAACACGGGAAAAGCTCGCGGCGACCGGCGAATTAAGCATAAAAAAATCGCGGAGGTCGTGGTTCAATTGATATTCGGAGAGTGTTCGCAAACTTTAGTCCGACGTTGTACGTACCTTGCTAATTCCGGCTAGGAAACATTTACAAAACATTTTCACCTGCGCTACATTAGAGCGGCGTTGTTCGGGTACGTTTAATTTCACCGTTCCTTTACGGCGTTGGAATTCTTGGCCGGCGGAAATTTTGGCAGCCGATTCCGAGACTTTCCTTGGTCATTGTTATTGCGATAGTTGTTGTTTGGACTTCGAAAGTGCGCTTTTAAAAATGGAGGAAGGAAAGGTACAAAATATTTGCGCTAGTAGAAAATTGTTTTCTCGTGATGTTTTGTTCGTAGTAGGTGTGTGAAGCGTTTCGTAGCTTGTCAGTTCCTAGATTGTTGGAACTGGCTAATACCGTCGTGCATCTCGAGGTTGGATGGTTAGACGAGGTGTTTTAGTTTTGCGCTTTTAAAAAGCGAGGAAGCCTTTGTCTACGTAATTTTTGATCGTGGGCCAAGCGTGTTGGTTGATATTAGTATCGTTTGCTTGGATAGGCGTTTTACTTATGAAATATAAGAATGATGTTTGGAAAGGATAAACGACAAACTTAATCCAGAACCAAGTCGCATTTTGAGGACATTTTCGGAACTTCTTTATGGCAGAAGAAATGAACTTGTCTACTAAAGGAACCTCATCATTTTCCACAGATCTTTTCCTTTGGTTCTTGTTGGTTTCTAGAGTTGAGCGATCTAATTTTCCATCTTGCAAACTGAGGACAACAGGCAAATACGTACAAGTATTTCTTAAGAATCTACACCATGTAAAGCAATCTACACCCTTGAAATTGTTGCGCACGAGTATACTCGACATTTATCGTTTTCCCGCTCTTCTTTTGTGGGTATCTTGAATATTTGGTGAAATGGTTGGGATGAAGTGGTGAAGATGGATAAATCGCCATTTTCCAACAACAATCGTATTTTCACAAAAAAAAACGGAAGTATCGCGAACTCTTTTCTTCATTTCCGTTCTAGACAATAGTGGACATTTAGACATTCCGTTCGTCCTAATTGTGCCGATTCCACTAATGTATCTATTGAGACATTTGAAGTAAGGAAATTGCCAAAAAAAGACGTAGTACGCGGAATAGGGCAACATTTTCCTAAAACAGCTGTGTATTGCAACACAACCGATGGCTCAAAGTCAAATGGCTTATAATTACCACTAAGTTTTGCTTTGGATCGGACACGGTACCCGCTACTGGTTGCCTTAATAATGAATAAATTCAAATCTATCTCCTGATGACGAGCTAGTTCCGTGCATCAAGCGAAGTTTCCCAAAACATACCGTCCTCCTGTGATACGAATCATACATGTACAACTTCGCCTAAGTAGGTGGCGTTGGCATCGCATTTCTGTCATTGGCTACGGACGAAAATATCTCTTTGACCAGTGTAATCGATCAAGTATAAATCCTATCAGATTTTTTGCGGTGTCCAATCTGTTAAAAACATTGAATTTGATTGATTTATTTTAATCAGGTTTTCTTTTATTCTGTTACAGTACATTGGAATGCTGGACGTTCCGAGGCCAACCAGCAGAGTCGAGATTGTTGCTGCGATGCGGAGAATACGGGTAAGTAGCTTCTTTAGTATGTCTTAAGCGCGTGCGTTGAGCAACGTTCTTTCGTGAACTTTTTTCCCGTTAATTTCTTCTTCATCTGCTTTCCAGTACGAGTTCAAAACCAAAGGAGTTAAAAAAAAGAAGGTGACGATAGACGTCTCGGTAGATGGCGTCAAGGTTACACTCAGGAAAAAGAAGAAGGTAAGATACGAGCACAAACTAAGACCGGTTTCCGGAAACCTCCTTCTTACAGAGAAAACAATGGCTGGAAGAAGGGAAATCGGTACTGCTATCCCATCCCATCTATAGGATCTTCTACGTTTCGCACGACTCGCAAGACCTGAAGATCTTCAGCTATATCGCCCGCGATGGATCCTCCAATGTGTTCAAATGTGCTGTGTTTAAGTCGAATAAGAAGGTGAGTTTAAATTCGTTCCCAGAGCCGATTGCTTGACCACCGTTATATCCAGATTTCGTTATATCCGGATTTGAGGAGCCGTCAGTATCGAACGTGACGCGAAGGCGGACTATTAATTACCTAGATGAAGTACTTGCAAAAAATACGATATTTTTCGATTATACGTATCTCGTTACGTTTTAGCAACAGTGCTTGTTAAATAACTCCGTCACTGCGACGCGACATTTACCAAACTCCATAAATTCCGCTTTCGCAGGTTGCAACTTGTAATTCTTCAAGTTCTATATTACGAAATCGTCTAAACAAATAACATCTATAATTGCCTCGATATCAGATCGGCCGTAATTCATATACCTAAGTTCGCTTAAATTACCGCGTTCTTATTTTCCACGACGCAAACATTCGCGGGATTCAATTACTTCTCGTTGTCGTTCTATTGTAGATATCCGCGTTTGATTTATTGCGCAAGTGTCGAAGCGTACAACTTACGTGTTCATGCAAATAACGTAACGTTAAGAAAATACAATCGGGTACCGTTGGAACCCAACGTTGCGTATATTAAAATATATTGCATGTAATCGGAGATTACATCTAGGATACCGTTTATTTAAATACCAACACGGATATGGTTGCATTTGCATGGAAAGCCAACTGGATATATTAGCTCGTATATGCGGTGCTTTTTTTTTTAATAGAGAGATATGCGCATGATGATTTCCGTATTTCATTTGGTGCTATTGTATAAAGACACCGTTTCCCTTCATACAATTGGATCCGGATTAGCTGTGCATGCGTTATCCTTCGTGCAACATGTTTTTATTCCTGATGCAGATAGCTTTCTTTTTTAATCGAACATCTTGTATATTTGAAAAACTTAGTAATAGCATCGCTTGCCGATGTCTACTCTGGCAGGTAGGAATGAAATGTGCGTTAAGCGATTCAAAGAGAATAAACTACGCAAATACTTCCGGCGGCCTATCCTTCCATCACTTGCAACGTATCGTGATTGGTAAATATAAAAAGTCAAGAGTTTTAGTAATAGTAATCATTATGATATGGCGACCAATGTACGTTTGAAAATTGTTTTTTTTTTTCAACATTTTGCACCACAAACAAAGGGAAACTTTAAGAAGCGTGGGATACCAGAAGATAACAGAGGAATTTTGCTGCTAGACAAATGTGCCGCTCAAATTTCTTTGCTTGTGATTTGTTTTTTGGCAATATTTTTGCTCGATATATTCGGTACCGAGCCATCATCATTGGTCGATTTAGCCAATGGACCAAGATGTGGTTCAAAATATCAAGTGCTTTTATGGATCTTTGATATAAAAGAATATCACAGATACAATTCTTGTAATTGCCCGAGGGTGGATTCAAATTATACAAATGACTCTGTAGCGGTGCCGACGTAAACGTTAGCAGCGAAAATCGAACATTTATCGACCTATTATCGATTGAAATTGTATAAATTGTTGTGAACTTGCAGGAAGTTCAAATTGAAGAGGTGAAATCGGTCGAAGAAGACGGAACTAAGGGAGATTAAACTAAAGTAATAATAATGATCATCATCATAATATTTATTGATTTCAACGTATTTGATCAAACGCAAGTACTGATTTGGCGAATGGTCGTTCGCCTGTCCTCTTTTAGTTGGTCGTCCTCCACGGCAGTAATGTTTCTTTAGTTTCGGACGTGTTCGGGCGGCCACTACGTAGATCGTCTCCTAATGATATTTTATCAGTTATCAGCTTTAAAACGATCGATGTACACCGGCGCACAGCATCTTTATATTCTGCACATTCACCAAACATTTCTTGCAGAGATGTTGAATACTTTCTGAAGTTTTCACATCCTCTCTCTACGAAAAGGAAATTACTGCTGGCGTCTATATCGGACGAACATCTGACTCAAACTGGACTATATCGCTCCGGCTAGCTGCATAAACACGTCAAGACTTATCTATCACCAATAATATTGCCTATAAGTTCTGCATGATAACATCCCTCGTACAAGACGTCTCTTCTATTATTTTACATTCTTCTATTTGCATATATGCATTGTAATTTTTTTTCAGTACCACTCAATATAGTAACTTGAACAAAGTTGGTACGACCATTTCATATAAAAACTTAGCGATCGATAACGCAATCTTCGTCTAATTTTTCGTGGGACATTCTTTTAATTCCCGAAATATTCACATCGTAAAAATAATCTTTCCATGACATTTTCCCTCCTTACGTCCGTTCCAATAACACCTTTCCAATTTTCTCGTATTTTCGTTAACGTGACACCTATCTTTTTGAAGTTCGTCCTTAAGATTAATTAAACTTAAAATTTGGCCGAAAACAAACCCTGTAATTGACGTTTCGACCAGAAAAAAGTTTTTTTCTGGTCGACATTTTCTTATTGTCTTTCCTCAGTCCAGTCGGATAATATTTATTTGGCAGCGCGGCCAATTACAGCCAATGACATCACGAACCTTGCCAAACATCAACGTTAACTATGACGTCCAAATCGTATTGTGCATATGTATTTATATCTATCGCGGATGTATCGGTGTGTCGAGGAAGAAAGTCGAGGAGAAGAGACCGTTTCCATTTTTCTTCTTATGAAAAAGACGTCGTTAAAACGGACGTAAATGCGTGTCTGTAATTCATAAAAAAAAAAAAACACCAGTGGGCGTACTTTAATTGACTTCATTTAGAATCTTTGAGCCGGTACATTATTTATAAATAATACGTGCTGGACTGGTGTACTATTTTCTTTTACCGGGCCGCTCATACGCTTGTTACAACGTGTTTAGTTGTTTAAATAGACGAAGGTAAAAGATCAATGTCGGCTATATAAAACGATGATGTTTAATGAGGAAAGGAAAAAATTGGACTTTGAAGTTGTAATTTTTAGCGTGTGCGCTTTAAAGAACGGAAACTACAACTTCTGTGGTTTCAAATTTCTTTGAAATTTAGAAGTACCTTGTTGGCGTAGAATCCCCTCTTAAAGCTTAGAAGAATGCGCATTTGTAGATACTAAAAAGCTAGCATCGCTTTAAATTATTGCTTTTTTTTCACAAGAAAACGTAAGCAAGGAAAATATAAAGCTCCTCTTTCCTTGTTAATTAATTTAAATATACTCTAGGTTTAGGTTCATTATTTGCAGTATCCTATGAGTTGTGGCAATGTCTTATTGTAAGTATGTAACTGGATATTTCAGCGTTTACCGTTTGTTTAAATAAAGAATTCAGTAATTCTTCTCCGTGGGGCTGTTACCCAATCTCCAACCTTTCCAAAATGCAATAGTTTCCATATCATGACAGGAATAAGTCAATAAAACCATTAAACTGGAACTAAGCTTCGTCTTAGTAGAAGGATTTGTCAAGGATCCATACGACTTCGTGCACAACACGAATCTGTTAAGATCGTGATCTTTTCTAAGGAGGATCTATTGAGGAATCACTGCAACTTCTCGTATTTACAAAAATTTCAACAGTTCTTTTCGACTTACTGTAGGAGTTTCACGAGATTTAACAACGCAGCGAGAAAATCTGTTGATATCGTCGCAAAATGTGGCAACCGAAGACGAAATTCGTCCACAGATAGTTGCATAGGATAAGACCGTTTCCCGTTCTACTGCTTTTGCTTTTTTACGAAAGTAGCTCTCGATGTTGAACGTTCGGCGGTCTGTAGTAAAAATGGTTCAACATTATGCAACATACACCGAGAAACATTAAATGTTAATAGTAACTCATAGTCAACATCAAAAGAACAAATATAGCCTCCTGACTACGTTACCGATGAGAATCGGAAAGCATGTCGATGCATAAACACGAGGGACACATCAAGACCTATATTCAGCGAAGCACGTGTCAATTGTTTTTTCCCGCGACATCCTAGGCACCTCGATTATTAAAATCCGTGTCACATCAACGGTACGCATGTCAATTCTAGTAAATTTTCATAGACAAACGCAACGTCGCCCAAAATCACCCGAGGATCTCGTCGTGCATTGTTTTATGCACCGACAGGCGAAGCTTGCCAAAATGCTCCGCCGTGCAAAACATCTACATCCTCTCCCCCCTCCCCGCTTTCCATCTCGTTCGTTTGCAAATCGTTGTCGTTATTGTTCAGTTCGTCATCCAGCGTTCATTTTTAACGTTCTTCGAAAATTTTCGGCGCATGTTGCTTTCTGATTTTACGGAGCTGAGAGTTTCGTCGTAACAATACACGAATTGGTCGAGAGTCTAGACGATAATTCACGATGCGCGGAAATGCGAAGGTTGTTGTTATTATTGTTATTTTGTCGCCGACTGGACGTTGAAATGTCCGCGCGTACGAGGGTTGGTCGAAAAGGTTGTTGAAGAAGTGTCATTAAAACGCTATTTTTTTTTTAATTGAAACTTATGTCCAGCTGCATATAGAGGATTAAAGACTGAAGCCTCAACATGAAGATGGCGTTTGAAAGACAATGCGCCTACGTAAATTAAAGACGCTGCGCTAAAATTTTGACCAGCTGAATTTAAAAGCGATCGTATCAGCTTAATTGGTGACGAACATTCGGGACAACCGGTAACTGCAACCACTACCGTGTTCGTCTGATGGTGCTAGACTGCTAGGTGCTATTATAGTGGCCGAAGCAAAACACATTCAGACGAACATTTCTAAAGCCCTATTGAAGCAGTTAGTAGACCTCGATTAATAACGGCGGATGAGCTCCGTAAAAGACTCTTGTTGTCTAGGAATTATTTGGTGATGAATTGGAGACAAGTCTACGGATGAAAGCAAGAACATTGCAATGGTTGGGATACCTCGCAAGAATGGAGATAAATAGAAAAATAAAAGATGTAGCTCGGAAGAAACCCGAAGGAAATGGAAAATGCCGGAGTGAAAGAAGATTCGTAACTGGAGAGACATAGCAAGAGATAGAAACGAATGGAAGAGAAAGCCGACGACTTTTTCAGGATTACTGAACAGATTTTCCGTTGTCCGACATTCCTTTTATATAGACCGTTGGTGCTCCAACGCTCCATCGGGCATGAACATTTCTCTGTTGACGGTCTTGTTCTTTCTATTTCTGTGACCTGATAAGTCCTGATAAGTCTTTTTCCGTAGTTTTGGGCGGTGGCTGTTACTTTTTTTGCTGTCCATTTTTACGCCATCTTTAGAGGCATCTTCTTCCTAGTGGCGCTCTTTATGTCAATGTCTGTGCGACCATTATGTATCTTTTCATTGATGGCAGAGTTTCCATTTTCTTCTTTTTCCATTGTGAATTTAATGGCGGGATGCTGTGAGTTGAGGTGTTTCAAGAATTGCTGTAATTTCTCGCGATATTACAGCCCAGCACTTCGGTTTCGTCTCGCGCGAGCTTATGGCCTCTTTTTCAAATGTTTCCGTTGCAGGAGGCAGGCAAATCATTACATGACATGACCTGGAAGCGGAAATTACGAAAAAGCAGCAGCGATTATTTGTGCTTTTTTCTTTTTTATTTTTTTTCTAAGCTTACAGTTTCTCTCGCAGGATAAACAGTTTCTTCAAACGACCAGGCTATTATGTTCGTAAACGCCTATTTTGCGTAAGCTATTTGAACACATTGCAGGGACGGGAACATCGCTGGGGGAGGTGTAAGTGGACTTACAAAGAGTTTGTGTCGAGAAATAAATCGGAATCTGATGAAAAGAACTTGTTTTTGTGTTAAACCGAAAACTTTTTAAACTAGCTTGATAGATCGATCAACTTAATACAACTAAATATACATGATTGTGAAAACATCTTGAAAAGTGGATAAAATCATCCAAACAAAAACAAATATCAGTGTTGCCAATAGTAGAAAAACGAAATCATCTCATCACGGATGATAAACGGTTTAAACTGATTTAATTTTGCTTCGTTAAGTATACTTGTTTACATGTTTTTTCGATAACGGATTGGATATTACGATTTAATTTTGCAACATCAAACGTTAAAATTAAAATCGTCAGCCCAGATGTTCGCCTCAAGGGATCGTCCATCTTCCCAACAAAATAAAGTCGCGAGATGGATACGCTTGCCAAAATTGTAATAATTCCCACCTCGATATAAACAGCCTCTACTTCATTTTCGGCTATTTTCGTCAATCGTTGTCACTAAACGCTACATCGGGAGGCGCGACGAGGAACTCAGAGGACCCATTTTCTTATACTATCCATCTCTGTTAAACTCTACGTAAATAAGATGATGACATCGTTACGTAACGCGTTTTAATACATTAATTTATTTCTTTTGTGAATAATCTTTTTCCGAGTTTCAATGTATTTTGGTAAACAAATTAAACAAATCAGTCGACGTCTTACGCTATAGGCGTAAAAAATAATTGCCCAAATCATGTTTACTATGATTCTTTCCGGTAATATATTGCCGCGGTGTCTATTTGGCCTGGTTCCAAATCGAACCTGTACGGCACGGCGTTGCTTCTTATTATTTCGAATTTTACTTATTTACAACGCTGCATTATAAGTTGCGAACTCCAATAAATTGTTATTATGATCGCTTAGGACTTTTGCAAAATTGAAAATGAAAATTTTGCCTCTGTGAACTACTTTCTAATTGATGGATTCTCGATATTTGTGAATAATAGTCACTATTACATACCACCTTTAAAATGCTCAAAGCGGCATTTGCAGTTGAAATGACGAAATTGATCGTTCGACACCTCGAGGACTTTCTTTGCAGATTGGTGTCGCTGCTGCGAGTTATAACGGAACATGGTCTAGTTGTAGCAAGAAGTAGAGAATTTCCAGACATAAGGTGTACGTCAATGGGCACGTAATGTCGCTTAGAATATGTTTTTCCCTTATTTAAAAATTAAGCTATATCTACAATCAGAGCTCACAACGAACGAAAGCTATTATTTACTCGTTGGTTGTTCTAGAATTTCATTTTTTGTTTTTTTTTCTTTCGCAACAACTTTTAACATGTTCGTTCTTATTTTTGTACGAATTTATTGCAAAGTGTTTACATTTTTCTTAATGGTATTTATTTTTTGTTAGCTTATGTAATTTACGCGACCTTGAGGAAGGTTCAAGCAGTTCTTAGCCGAAATCCTTTCGGCCGAAAGCTTTCGGTTAATTAAATTTTCAACATAATCTTGAGCCGATTGCTTCGATTCCGCCTGAAGCGCTCCAGTACGTTCAGTCCAAGTTGTGCTTAAGTTTTTCTTCTTAATCTGCTCGAGAGACTTTGTATTGGATCGAGATTAGTAAGCTAACCGATTCATATGCGTACTACCGACCTCATCTAGATATTCATTGACGATACGAGTGTGCGTCATTGTCCGTAGAAAATGAAACTAGACACTGTGTTCCTTGAACATTTTTTTTAGGAGAAAAACTGTAGAAAATAATGGCTCTAAAACTAAACACAAGACGCACTGGATCAACCATAAAGAAGAAAACCAGTGTCAATCAAATCATCGTGTCGCAAGTCCAGAATTTTAGAGGTACAAACAAAGGTGAAACAAGTAACTGATCGATTTGTTTGCACCTAAGATCTATCTTTTTCTTTAATATTATTCAGAAACGAAACTGATCAATTCGGGCAAAATCAAAGGAACATTTGACGTTCGACTATTGAACGAAAGCGACGAGTCTTAAGTGACTTCGGCGTTTGTGGGAGACAAACGAACAAATTCGGTCGCAGAGACGATCTCAAGAGGACCCTTAAATTTCCAATTTGCCAATGGTTTGAACAAGTTGGGATAGATTGGGCGTAAGATAAATGTCGTAACGTATCAAAAAAAAAAAAATGGTTTGTTGCTCGATATGGATGTTCAACCAAAGATCGGTTCACCCAAAAGAATATAAAAATTTTACCTAGGTCCTCGCGTAGTCCGGACTTAAATATCATCAAGACACAAGACTTCCCACTTTCTCCATTATCTGGTTATGTACCTGCATCAATTTTTTTTTTTTCCATATTTCGTATTATTTTTTTTTCAGCAATTTTAACTGTTTGATAGACTGCTTGAAATTATTGTTATAAACTGTTAGATTAGAATCCGGACTCATCATATATTTAGGACAGATGGGTTTAGTTAAAGAATCGATAAACAACTCGTCAATACCAACCCGGAAGTAAAGACCAGAACTGATCGAATTCGATCGAAACATTAGTCCAAATCACGTCCAACTCTAACAAACAGTTTTAAATAAAACATCTGCGTAAACAATCGATCGTGACGTCGCGTTCATTAAGACCAAAGGAAAACAAAACATTGCCAGATCTTGATTGCTGCATCGAACGGTGCGAACGTCGCGGAAAGAAGAATTGGGTCGAGCTAATTAGCTGTTACGATCGCCCGATAGCGTCTGGATGTGCCAAGATCGCCAGAAGGAGTTCTATTACGGCCAGTCTTTCGATTAACGAATTTATGTTTACATATTTTACTCCACCAGACGTGTTTGTATGTAGAACTTGTCTAAATTGTCTACCTACAACGTTCAGCTGCACGATTTGCGCTACTGTACGCGTTATATGAGCAATTTTTTATTAGCGGACTTTTTTAACATTTAGGTTTTTATGTCTGTATATGTATACCCAAGTCGATACTTGAGTTATTTATTCTGGACGATCTAATATCACCGTTACGAATTCAATATTTACTGCTACTAGTACGGATAGTGTATAATTGATTAGGTGAAGTTGATTGAATTAGTTGTTAACGAGGAAGCGATAAATATTCATGGTAAAGGAGTCATTTTTTTTAGATGTGGTGGCGGTCCAACGGGGCTGTATACGCATTTCTAAGATTTTCATAACCTCACGAGCCCTTAGTAAATGTGTTTCACGACATAATCTCCTTGCAGTTGCATACGCTTACTCTAACTTTATTCATTTAGATAATAGAATGTCGAACTCTGCAAAGTAAGCTTCTGTTTCGGCAATAACCTTTCCGTTCGACGCGAATCGCTCTCCCTCTTTCTCACGGTTGGAAAAAGAATGATATTGGACTAATTCTGCCGCCGCAATTGCCGATGAATGGTGAATGAGGCGCTGTCATGATGGTAGAGCATTTTCTTCGCTAAGCGGAACCTTTCTCTCTTTAATTCAATGCCGAATCTGTTCTATAAATCAGCGCTCCGTGATTCTGCTCCCCTTCTTGCGAATACCAATGAATTCGTCGCCATAACTCTTTCTGTTGACGGGATCGTGGAGCATCCGTCAACATGCGTCGGTTTGCGACCATCATGCGCTTTATTGGTACTATATCTAGCAGCTCTTCATCATGGTACGCTGATGATACGGTGCTTTGCTGCGAATAAGCGCTTGCAATCCTCCATATCGACCAAACGTACGACACACACCGATGTGTTTTTCCATCCATTTTACATCCGCTTAGAAGTTTCGCGAAAATTCGACAGCGTCCAACAGTATGTTATATAAGTCTAACGAAAATTCGATGAACTTCACGAAAGTTCCATACATCTTCTCATTCTCCAACATCCCAGACCGCTATATCTGCCCGCGTTCGCAGAAGTACCTTGCCGCACCCCTGTTTGCTTTCTACAAGGCCCGTTTAGGGAACTGCTGGGCGAGACACAATAACATTCTTAGGCAACTTCTGGCGATTTGTCTAATCGGCCATCGCTGCGAAGGACCCTGTATATATTTTGAGGACGTTTCCCACCTGTTCCGCCATTCTTCTCTGCGAAAATGTGATTCACGCGAAGACCGTATCGTACGCTTGAATAGCGTCAAGCAGGTGGCGCAGGATCGAGGAGTTCTCGGTAAAATTAGAACGTCCGGTAGAAAAGCGGCGAAACGATAACTTTTTTTTCTTCACATCTTGTATTTTATATCGCCTGTCAGGCAAGGCCCGTTTCGTCTAGGTCCTCGCGTGATTAAGTGCAGCGACGTGTCGGTCCCAAAAAGCCATCGTCTGCTAATAAATTCGCGAACGATCGTCACGACGACCATATGTTTTTCGGGAGGTTCTATCATACAGTTTTATACGTATTTATTTATATTTTGCTTGTATTTTTGAACGATTGTTTTCCTCTTTCTTTTAGGGAACGGTATCTTCGTTTAAGAGCTGCTTTCTTTTTAAGTCGCGTTGTAAATTTTCACCCGATTTTTTCACTTCTTTCTGGTCATCAATTTTCTTCTTTTTTAAAGGTATCATTATCATCGTCGTGTAAATTTTGTTTCTTATATGTATTAAAGCATTTCATCGTAAAGCATCAATGGACACTTTTCAGCATTTCAAACTATCTTTGTGTGGCTCTGCTAAGCACACTACAACGAAGGCATTCTGGAGTCATACCTCAAAGTTCTTCGATATTTCAATTTAACGCTTCTTCTTTACATAATTGGTCTTAGATATGATCTCGCAAATAAAATCAGCTAATTGAAGCCGAAAGAAACGCTTTTATTTTAATTTATTAAAATTTTAGCGTTGGAAACTATTTGTACGTAATCCGCAAAAGGATTCTTATGAAGTCGATACCAACTCAAAAACGAAATAAATCTGGGACAACCTGGGAATAAAGGATACTAACGAAAACCTACTAACAACATATCTATTAAAGGAGGATCAAGCAACAACGGCGAATAAATCAGAAGGATCTCGTCTGCGGAATACATCAGGGCGGAAACATACAGCCGTTCTCAAGGCCCTCATAATAGCAGGAAAACCACAAAGAATAAATGAAGAAATAAGAAATAAGAAGCTTAAATCATATGAAATACAAAAATTAACTAGAAATGACACGGATACGCTTTCAATACCGGCAATCCGAGAAGAGATCAACACTTTCACCGACTCAGATGCAGGCAGAACACGGGAAGGGATGCCCGGCAACGTATGCGATTCTCACCCTTGTACATATTTGGTGATGCGTAAATTTTCCAGATAAATATTCTTAAATAAATACATAAATAAACAGTATTTCGAAAATTTAATACAAGAACAAAATTTGGCCGCTATGAATCCATCTCCTTTTCTGGGACGAATATCCTTCGTTTACACTGACCAACATGGTTTTCACCCTAAGTTAGTAACTGATGAAATTGAACAGCATATATAAAGTAAAGATGATTCGAAAAGCGGCAACATTGGCTTAGCTTTGGTTACAGAGAAGATGCTTTCATAGTATGGCCGGTAATCTGGTCTACCGCAATAATGTTTATAAACTTTCTGAAGCTTTTGGAATACATCATGATCCCGGTTCTTGGAGATTATTCATAGACTCATCAAAGACCAGCCTAAAAGCAGTTTTGTTGCATAATGGAAACCATTATTGTTCTATTCCAATAAGTCATGCCGTTTCTATGAAAGAAACTTACGAAAATCTGAAAATGTTATTAGAAAAGATAAAGTACGAAGACTATTCCTGGAACATTTGTGCAGATTTTAAAGTAATTGCAATTATTTTGGGCATGTAATCTGGTTACATCGAATACTGTTACTTTTTATGTCAAAAACGTTACCATAAGCAAGAGTGGACACTACGACAACAGTTTATACCAGGAAACGATAATGTACAACATCAGAAAGATCGTAAAGAAAAGATCATAATACCACCTCTCCACGTGAAACCTGGACTCATGAAAAACTTTGTAAAGGCACTGAATCTCGAAGGTGAAGGATTCAAATACCTTCGTGAAAAGTTTTCAAAATTGACACAAGGGAAACTGAAAGAAGCTATTTTTGTTGAATGAAATCTTTGAAACCAAATTAACAACGAAGGAGAAACAGCTTGTCTCTCCCTGGTACAAGTTTTCACGAATCTCTTGGGAAACAAAAAAGCTGACAACTATAAAACTTTAGTAATGGATATGTTACAAGCATTTCACGCTGCTGGCTGTAATATGTCCCTTAACTTAAAGTGCACATTCTGCATTCTTACTTGGAGTTTTGACCGGAAAGGATGGGTGACGTTAGCGATGAACACGGCGAGCGCTTCCGCCAAGCCATCATAGAAATGGAAAAACGATACCAGAGGAAATGGAATCCTGTTATGTTAGTAGATCACTGTGCTGTAGATATTGTTTATAAGAGATGGAGCATTATTACTTCACATTTCTAATTATAATAATTCGAAATGTAGATTAAATTATGATCTAATCTAAAAGAACCTTTTCATTGAAATAAAAATCTATTTATTAAAATATTCTTTGTTGAAATTTGTATAAATTACTTTATGGCAAAATCAAAAGTTGAAATTTGCTGGCTAGTGTAATTAGTGACGCGAAAGATTCTACAGTAGAGATAATAAAAGATGAAGATCAAGAAGTAAAACATGCAAGAACTCGTTTAAGAGCCATTACTAGGCGGAATAGACTTAATGAAAGAAGGTAAAGAGCCGAAATATGAACTGGAAAATACATTATAGATAATGAAGTAAAATTTCCGAAGATCGAGCGACAAGAAGCGGAGAATAGCTCCGAAGTACGTGATGTAACCTTCTATATTGGAAACGAGAAGTTAGAGAAAAAAAAAACAAAAACAAAACCAGATCAAAAAGACGACAAACTCGTCTCTTAAAGATGAAGAAAAACTAAACTTGTAGAAAAGCGTGTTGCTGAAGAACAGAGACAAGTCAAGAAATGTGATGATTCAGAATCAATATTATCACAAAAGGAAATACAACCAGAACACGCAGCCGGGCATAATATTATATTACAAAGGCTGCAATTGATTAACAACGCGAGAATTACATAAAAAGAAACGGGAAATTTGATGAATAAAGAGAACCGACCGCTGTCTTACTCAGATCTGTTCGAGAGTGGGAATAGAACGAGCATATTAGAGTTAAAGTTGTTCACACAGCATTAAGTCATACAGTTGAAAACGGGGAACTATACGTCCTCGAAACGACTATTTTGAGCTAATTAATTAGACTTCTGTTAAGCAGAGTATTCAACTACGAAAATTATCCACAAGCTAAGCACCTTTTCCTTCGAAAACTCTCGTAAACGCCGCGAACACCGCATGCAATTCATAAATTGATGCTCCTTAAACGATGAAGACGTGCCCCCAAAATGCAATTTATTACCGCACTCATCGGTACGAAAGAAATCCGCGAATCAAACGTTTTACTTGCGAATTTAGACCACTCCGTTTCGTCAAGCGCCTCTTTTGCTGTAGATATAGTTTTTATACGAGACGGAGCAGTATTGCTTCGCATTTCTAATTATAATAATTTGAAATATGCATTAAATTATGATCTAATCTAAAAAACCTTTTATTTGAAATTAAAAAAAATCGAGCTAACTTGACCTTCTACTTTTTATTCAAATAAATGTTTATATGTTCTCTATTCAAATTAGTATAAATTATTTTATGACAAATTCAAAAGTTGAAATTTGTTGGCCAGTGTTATTAATGTAAAACGCAATGCAAAACTGTGGAAAAAAGAAAAAAAAACAGCAACTCAACATTGAAATTTGGCAAAATCGCAGGCAACGTCTCTTATTAACGTATTAATTTCGACCTATTTACATTAAACCCATTCGTTTCGATGTTTAAAAGTTCATATTGATGTTAGCGTTTAGCTTAAGTTGTCAGCGGTTGGTAAAATTATAGTTCAACTATACACAGATGTACATCTACGTTGTGTAAAGTTGTAATTAATATCGCGTCGCATTCGGATGATCGTTTCGCGTATTTTTACGCGCAGCAACTAGATTTGAGCTCTTCGGTGTTTCGATGTTTCTCTTCTTTTTATGATACGAAGTAGGCGTTTGTCTAAATCTAACGGCGGAAGTTGATGTTATAGCTGATCCAAGATGTTTGTAAACTTCTCCGAAAGATTTAATTAGGTTTAAACGCAATTCAAGTAGAGGAGTTTACTTCCTGTAACAGACTAACGCAAATTAACCGCACGTTATTCTATGCAAGACTTGCTTGGCCCGTATTAACTTCATTTAATAACCATTTCTAGATAAATTCGCGTTAATTTAAAGCTTTTCGCAGAGCAGAAATTTCATTTAACAAACGGTGTTTCGGTGAAAAGTAGCGTAATGTGACTTACCTCGAATACGTGCAGAACAAAGGGCTTTGTTGCTTGAGCTTTCGTGTACATTATTTTCGCATAATTTCAAGCTAATTACGTCGTCAGGCGTTTCGCCTAGTAAGCCTGGAAAGCGCTGAACGTGAAGTTAAAGGAGATGTGTCGGCGCAAGGTGCGATGGGATAAAGCAACAAGGTAGTATTGTGGGAATTGTGTGGACGTTGCCACCGTTTGATGCAAGCTCGGTGGCGTATTTGGTTTTCGTTTGGAATACATAGAACATTTTCCACTCGTTCAACGCCAGGCCTCCTCCTTCGTCTTCACTCCCTTTTAAGCCCTCTCCCTGTGGCGCTAGGAGATTAATTTATTTCCAGACGACTGCGATATTAGTGGAACAGCTAAATAACTTCCCTTCGCCCTATTTTCTCGATAGTCCCAAGTTTTAATTTTAATTTTAATTTTTCTATAACAATTGTTCCTTTGGAGGGTGGTTTTATGGAATGCTTCTCCGAATCCATCGTCGTCAAGTGACGTTCGTGAATTATTCATGGAACATTTAAACCAGTTGTAAATTTGAGCTTAGCTCTAAGCATCGTGCCCAAATAACTTACTTCAACAATTTACGAATTTCTGCGATAAAAACGGATCGATTAATCGGAAACGTAGCATACCGCACCAATGGGCGTATTCGAACGCCTCTCGTACGTACATAGTGGCAGATTAGCGTAGCGGGACGTTGTCGATGATCGTGACGATGCTATAATTTTATTTACGTATAAATAGCAGCCGTAATAGTGTTGTGTGTGAATACACGCGTTATTTTAGATTTTTGGCGCTGCCCGTCTGGTTAGAACATCAGGCGTATTTTTATTGTTTTAATTCGAGACATTACTCTCTTACGTAAACATCAAACACGATCAACAATACGAAATTATATTATTATTACCACGTCCGAAATGTCAGACGGACGAAATCCCCGAAATATTGCGGACCACCCGGAACGACATTTAGCATTGGGCCACTTCAATATACGATAATCTGTTGCTTAAGACTTATTGTTAACCTTCAGATTTATTTTTCTTTTCATTCGTCGCTAATTGTCGTTGACTTTCTCAAGCGGTCCGTTCTTTCTAGCCATCCATTTTACTAACAACTGCTTTTTGTCGTCTCCTATTATTAATTATTAATTAATTAAAGTTAATTAAAATTATGAATTAATTTTTCACAACAAAATAGTTAATCAAAGTGTTCACAAATATAAACAAATACAAAATCTCAATATAAAAAAAAATTGATAAAACAACATTGGTAAAAGGTGTTTTGTATGTATTGGTCGTAAATTATGCAGAAGCTAGAAACAAAGCAATATGGTTGCGATCCCTATTATTTTATCTTTGCTTAAGCTTCTTTTATGACCAACCAGCTTTATTTCTCGTTGAAATCCGTGGGATTTCTCAGACTTGACGCGTGGAAAACTTGCAAAATTAGAAATTTTATTTCTCAATTGTTCAAGCTTCCTTTTTTTTTATTGTAGCTTCATCATTGCAGAGAATAGATTTTGCTAAAATTAACGTAACGGTATGGAAAACTTTTATATATATGTGTTAGGCGTTTCTCAACATAAAAGTCGAAAACAATCGAACAAAATTGAGCATTGCTCGAATTAGGGCCGAAGGAAGTCATGCAAAAGTATAACTACAATCGGTTCCGTAATCTTACACTTAACGCAACAGCATCGAAAACATCAAATTTCCAAAGGCTAATAGGCTCGTTCGCGGTACAAATCCCGCATACATTTGGAGCATGCTGAGAGATATGTCCTCTACATTACATGAAACGCAGGTGCGAAGCTATTAGAGTTGAGAATGAAGCCTTCACCATCGCGCACGAATAATCTTTCATTTCATTGCATCGCTTCGGTCAATCGAGTACCATCGCGTCCTTCTGCGCATAGTGTAGCCCATTGCCAGCCGATAGATTTCGCAACGCGATGAATTAAGCAATATTTATCAAAACGTTCACGTGTAGTATACGATGAAAAGAAGCAATGCAAACACGTCACTATTCCTAATAATCCTGGACTTACATCAAACGTTTAGTTCTACAACGGTCCTTTGTTGTTGGGTTAATCTACAGTAGTAGTTAGCCGTGGCATCGTCGTATATTTTTCGGCTTCACTTTGTTGAAGAAGGAAATGAAAAAGCTAGATGTACCCTTTGTAATCGCATGTTGTCTTTAAAGGAAGAAAACATACGCGATATTATAAGGCATTTAAAATTGATCCACCCCAAGTATATGATAAAGTAGGGCAACCCTCTTCCAGCAGTGTTGATAGGAAAGAGGACGCCCCTGCAAGTTTATCGCACACTAGAAAAATAGGAAATTAACGTTAGTTGAATAAACTTAACTGTTAAAGATTATCTATCGTTTAGAAATGTCGGGAGTGCCGCATTTCAGTACTTCATTTCCAAATTAGATAAATATGATAGATTGCCAAACAGGAAAACACTTTCAAAAGTTTTGCTGCCCCAGCACTTCATCGCTGAAGCGGATAAATTAAAACGTGCACCGCAAGACGTAGAAGCCTGCCGTTTAACTCTTGATTGTTGGACTTCCGGTAATAGCCAAAGTTATTTCGCTCTCACCATTCATTACATCGATGATGAATGTATCCTGCAATCCGGACTACTCGATTGTTAGAATTACAACGAGACAAAGGCCGCGCAAAACCTTCGAGATGAACTGGTGTGAACAGCCTGGGAATGGGGCATCGTGAATAACATTTCGGCCATCGTATCAGATAACGCAGCCAACGTTGTCGCTGCAATAAACTTTAAACACCATCACTGCAGCGCTAACGATTCCAATCTAATAGCGCAAGATGGTTTAAAATAACGTAAGCATTACGTACTAAGATGATAAAAGTCGTTGAATTCTTCAAACGAAATCCACAGGCTAGCAACAGATTAAAACATGTCCAACTACGAAACAGGGCAAACGCACCCTTACAAGTGAAGCAGGATGTAGTGACTAGGCTTCATTTAGAGAAGCATAATCTTCGGAGCTCCCAAAATTGACTCATCCTGTACATCGTGCGCTAGGAATAGTTGTTTGTAAACATCTTACATTATTGTATAAATCGGTAACACTTGTAAAAACAAATTCAACGATATGTTACAATGGATTTGGAAGGACGTTGTTCCTTCCATTTAATTCCCTTCCAATTCTAAATCGGTACGAATCGAGTTAGGCGTGGGTAGCAGGGAGCGAATCCCTGAAGTGTACGCAGTCAAAAAATAATCATCAGAGCTCACAGGCTACCACCCAACTAACCGAGTTAACCTGACGCGAACCTATGCCAAAACACACTAACGCCTCGTCGCGTAAGCTCACGAGGCATCATCATAATAACGGGCATATGTACGCCAGCGCATCTCGTAGAACACTGGCACTCGTGCCCAGCGCGGTTTAGACGTACCCGGCAGAGACGCGAGTTGATTCAAAATTCGATCGCGAAAGTAACACATAGATCGTGAGACGGAATAGGAAAAATGTTCTAGTTAAAATATTAACAATGTAGAACGTAAAAATGACGATTTTAATCCACAAGAAATAAGAAGATTTGTTAAATTGAAATGATTTAAATCGAGGCGTAGTGTTGATAACGATAATGCTAGTGGTAAATAGTGATACCTCTTCGTGTGTAAGCTGCGGTCACCTTTCCTTTAAAGCTCACCGCGTTCCCGAAGACAGATGTGACCGGTTCTGTTGCTTCGATAAAGCGAGATTGAATTTTGGCGAGGAAGAAAGGTGTCAAAGGTTTGAGGTTATTTGTGCTGTGTGTTCGGAATCATTAATTGGGAATATTTGCTATTTTTGGTCATTCCGTATAAGATGGTTGTTTCAAGTTGAAGTAAAGTGGAGAGCTAAGTAATTTTAAGGGTGAAATCTTAAAAATTTAATGATAAAAAAAAAGAAATCGGAATCACTGTAGTTGTAGTAATAACGAAAGCTTCAAGATTTCTTTGAATTTAATGATGATTTAGTGATGCACTCTAGCCACTTAAAAAAAAAAAAAACAAGAAAATACCTGCGTTGCCGCCTCTACGGGACGTATTAGCTTTAAAGCTTGTCGTAATCTTTTTAGTGCATAAATGTGTGGGCACCATCTCAGCAAGGGTAAAGTCGGTCACAAAATGTTTAAGCTATCGATTTGCCACTAAAAGCTTACGGATCGTGGTTGTTTATTAATCGCGTATATTGTTGTTACCGTAGGTATTTTTGGGCTTTTTCTAATATACTTATTTAATAAAAACAGCCATTCTTGTGGGCGTGTTCACTATGGACTTTTGCATTACCAATTTCATTAAACCACTTTCTTCCTATGGTTTTGTAATATTTTTCATTATTTCTGCTTTATTGCATATAAAACATCGTATACACTAACCGTGACTAAATACTGGCGCGGAGTATTGTCGTACATAGATAGAACATTTTCGTACTCTTTTTGGTCCGTGTTTGTTTTGAGAAAATATGGTAGTTCTGTTGCTGTTTTCACGATGCAGTCTTCTTTATATCGTTCATTTGGCCATCTTTTAACGTATTGAGAACGGCCCGTTGCACATCTTCCCCCTACATAATTCTTGATTCGTCTCTAAACACAATCCATAGAAAATATACAAAAATCGGGAATTAAAAAAAAATTGACGTCAATTCCTTCTGGTTGATGTATCTTTTGCTACTACACTGTTAAAAGGTAGATTTGATCCGGAACGCGTTGTTTAAACGTGCGCATGTATGTACATATCTAATCCTATGTATCATCTTTACTCATTCGAACATAATATTTACATTTACATTCAATTATAGCAGAAGCATTTCGCAAATTTTCGCTAAAATTCGCCCGCCTGAGTCAGCAAGACGCGACCAGTAGCGTTACGGTTGATTCCTCTTGGCGAAAAGCGTTTGTTAATCGGCCCGATTCCCCCTTTGTATTCTCCATCGGCTGACGTCGTTCATCGCTAAGGTAAATAGCGTTCGACTCCGAGCATCTACATTGGATTCTAC
Organism: Oryctes rhinoceros; assembly: GCA_020654165.1. Lineage (NCBI taxonomy): Eukaryota > Metazoa > Arthropoda > Insecta > Coleoptera > Scarabaeidae > Oryctes > Oryctes rhinoceros. The sequence goes on from JAIOKQ010000119.1 coordinate 5,281,444, forward strand.
GCCTCAATGGACATTATGTAGAGGCTAAGATCTTTTTATTGAGAGCAGCGGCTGGAAAGAATTTCGTGAATGAATTTTTTACGTCATACATCAAACGCTATGGCGTTCATTAAAAACACTCATGTGAGTGCGCGGAAAAACGTTCTAAAGTTAGAATCTTTTTAAATGTACATAAGAAAATCTTTTCAAACTTTTCGGCGGAATCCGACTGACGATCGGCAAGTTAATGTGCTCACCGTTAAGATCTCGTAAATGGGAAGAAGTAAGGAATTGGTTAAATTGTATCGAGTTTCTTAGTATTTACGAGATTCCAATGGTATGGACACTTATCTGAACGCTTTGTATGTTGAGGCAAAAAGATCTTTTGTTCCAAAGCTTCCAAAAAGAATCAGACACTAAAATGGTAACAAAAGAGATAAAAATTTAGGACAAAAATGGTCAAAAGTCTGCGAGTTTGGATAATTTGCAATTTCCGCGGCAGGACTTACCTCTTAGTTTCTATCATCTCGTTTTAAGAACATAATCGATGATTTTTCTGGACATCAGGAGCGGAATAAGATCTCTATACAGTCGCGAATAAACGCTTTGCTGTTACTTTTGCTTTTTCCTGGACTTCCGCTGGTTTCGTACTATCTATGTTATTGTTGGGCAATTATTCTTCGTTCGATGTCTGAGCGTCCGGGCAATCGCTGTGCATGATGATATATTATCTCTCGCTCAATTGGAGGGCGTCGAACTTTGATGCTGCCGATCAAACGCCGGAAGTGCAGATAGTAGTAGAGATTAGACAGATCATGAATATACTGACTTCTACTGAACTTCTTCTTGGACTTGGGGGGAGTTCTTTAAACGAGAGCCCGAGTTGTCCCTATCATGGTAGTCCGTGACAATACATCCACAATAAAGCTACGATCCATGTTCTCAGAGCAGTTTCGACGAAGGTAATAATAATTATCAGCGACGAGAAAGCGTGTATTTTAATTTCCTTTCGCATATTTCGCGAACCATCATATTTAGAGAACTCGTATTCTCTTTTCTCCTATCCTTTCTTTAATATTTTACTACTGGCACGTTTCGTTGGACGCTTTCCAACGTTTTCGAACAATCGATGCGGGAATTGCTCGAAGAAATTGGAAAGTATCCAACGAAACGTATCAGTGATAAAATATCGGAGAAAGGGATCACTTTTCCTTTTCTTGACGGCTGACCGCTAGGAAACCTAAAATTAACAAAAAAGAAACACTTGAAGGTCGAAAATAAAAACTAAGGTGCTCATTCCTGACAACGATTTCTTTGATCTCAACTAACGTAACGGCAATTTTAAAGTGTACAATGTGCAATTCGAAATCTGCGGGACTGCAAAAAGCGTCGTTATTTCGGCGGGAGGCGATTTCGTGAAGCTTACGGAAATTTGACATTTTCAGCGATTAGAGTATCGTCGATTAGAGACCCTCACTGCCTCAAATGATATGAACCATAACCATGAGCCGAACTCACGTGTATCTCAAGATCAATTTGCAAAGCGAAGCATCTAAAAGGTACAGCTTTTTTCAAAATTCTACCAACAAGTTCATAGCTTACGTCGAATTTCGTGCAGTTTCTATGAAGCAATCCCGTTGTCCTGCCGGGAGAATACTGTTCCTGCAACGGCAGGGGCTTCCCGGATGACATCGTGCGGAATTGTCTTTGAAAAAATGCTACGAAAATTTCTTTGTATCAAGTTTCTGGGCTGTTCCAATGCTTAATTTGGGGGGGAAATGCGCCCCAGCTTTACCTTAAGTTGTGCGTTTTTTGTACGTTAACATTGGCAGCGCGTATATTCAATTCGCGTATAACAATCGTTTGAGGACGATGCATATCTGGAAAATCTTCTGGGGATTGGTTTAAGCAAATTTGTCGGTTAAATTCTATAGGTACATATTTCTTATTTAATAAGTTCCATCAACCTTGAAAACTTCACAGCCACTAAAAACGATTCCATCGGTTAACGGACCGCTGCAATAATAACATTATCGAAATGGTCGCGTCTTCACCATAGTACTACGGTACATTTCAAACTCGGGCTTTTTACGAAGTGATTATTGCACTATCATCGCACATTTGCTTTATTTTCAACACACTCTCCGCTCTCTGGGAAGGATTTGCACATGGAAGATATCCAAGCTTAACGTGGAACGAGCGTTACAGCCGGTAATAGTATAATTTTTATAGGTCAATAAACTTCTGTTGACGCAAGTCGTTTATTAAAAATTTGTTTTCGACGATATCCGAGAACGATATCCTTCGGTTTCGTATTGTTTTTTTTTTTTTCGGGGTTTCGCGTTTATGGATTGACGTGATACTTTCAGACAGCGGCATTAAGTATTATTAGTTAGAGAAGATTTACTTATGATGGTTTTAATTTAGTGATGGAAAGCTATTGTGCAGTGATTCAGGTTCAGAGAATTAAAATGTTTACGTTATGGGCTATGAAATTGACACATTTGGGTATTTTTACTTTGTTTAAACATAAAGGTATTAAAGGCGATTGAATGGATTTATGGGAAATTTTTATGGGAATCTCAGCCTTTCTAGTTTTAAGGAACATTCAGAAACAAATCTTGACGCGGAAATTTTTGAGCAGCGGATGATGTGTTAAATGCCGATGAGTTGACGACGTTCCTTTGCCTTCGGCGATCTTATCACACACGTCGAAATTCCCAACGCCAAAAACCAGAAATAAAGCCGGTGAGGCATGGTTGTTGGGATAACCGCTTACGAAGTTGTAGAAAATCATCGGGCCATCGTTATAGATGGTTCGGCTTGAAGAGATGGCATTGTCACGTCTGCTGTGTCTTCCAAATACACTTCCATTAGATTCTGACCTGTTTTAATAGGCTTCAGCTAAGGCTGTTTATATTTAATCATGCACTAAAAATCCAAGAGAGAGCCAAGTTGATCAAAAAAATAATAATAATAATAAACGAAAGAAAGCGAAAAAAAAACGAAATCTCCACTTCAATTTCTCATAAATTGAATCGATCGATCGAAGAGACTGGCGCCCTTTGTTGATCCGCTTCGCTGAATCGTCGTTCCCCGCGTGACGACTTCGCAGTGCTAACTTCCACGTGTTGCTGATTTTGTCTCCGTCTTCACGGTTAAAGTTGTTGGCATTCTTCATCGTTTCTATCGATTCGTGTATTATCCTCGAGAAGCAGTGGCTGGTCCTGGCTAATACCTTAACGTCGCCGTAGGTTATGCGGTGGTCTTCTTGTTCTACTGCTGCAGATTTTTTAATGTGCCTAAGGCGTGTGTCTCTCTCGCGTTTTTCAAGATATTTCCTGTAGTACTATAATGTTAAAGCTACAACTGTATCAAATAATTAAACAGAATAAACAAACTGATCTGAGCTACAGTTTTTAAATAAGACGTAGTTTCGTTTTTAATGTGTACCGTTGCAACTGGCGCCCACTTACAGGATTTTAGAATATCACGTTTTCCTTAAAAAAAAAACGGTTGTTCATACAGCTCTGCGGAATCTCTTTCTCGTCCATTTACTATAACGAATTGTTTGTATGGAGACGTCGCTCAAAACGACGTATTTATTTACGTTTAGGAAAGTACCCTGTTCGAAATATAAATTATGTTATTCTGCATAAATACGACGGTGTATATATATGTGGGTGCATTATTTGTCTAAAAGTGAACGTAAAAAAGTGGATGTGTACGTTAGCTTATAACCTCCACTTCCTAGGACTGACTAAAAACAGAAATAAACCGAAAACGCAATAGCAACAACGGTAAAGTAGCGGCGGATGATCTCGCGTTACGAAAATAAACCTCGACTTTGTTTCTTCGAAAATATAATAAAATTTATAGACGTTTTAAATTAATTAGATCTTCGGATGTTAAGTGAGGCGTCTTTGGTTAACGGACAGTAATTTGCATACGTAAATATGAATACTACGTCTTAAGACATTACGAAAGCAACGAAAGGGAAACGCCAGTTTTTGGTATCCTAAGTCTCGAAACTTTGCTCCTTCCACTCTGAAGGCGACATAACATTTGGAGGCCTCAACGGCTTCTTGATATGAGCGCTGGCGTTGTTGTCGTGACGAAGTAAAGGATTTTCCAAAACGAACCGCAAGATTTTGAAACGAGTTGACGACCATGTTTTTTTGCGATCGAACCAGTTCGCTATCTTTTTTTTCTACTATTTTGAGGGCTTCAATTGTGGCGATAAAGATCGCTGTCCAAGAACGTTTCGTTTGACATCCGGGAACAAAACCAAGGCATTAGGCGACAATTCGATCTTTATCGCGGAGCTAGCCATGCATTAATGACCATAGCATTAATGACCAAGAACCAATCAAGAGCTATCAAGTCTTATATAGTAATTAGCAAATTGCCATTGAGTCTTCTGTACCGGCTATTCCGTTCCCCTGCTTGAAAGAACAATACCTGCTTCGATGTGAAACGGAAGTATTAGTCGTTCAATGTTGTTAAATATTAATTCGTTAATTAATTAATTATGGATGTTTTCTTAAGAAAGAACAAAGAATCTCTAGTTAACGTTATCGACACTGAGACGACAAATTAGACAGTAGAGTGCCGCAAGAAATGCCTGGTTCGTTGTTTCGAAAGGAACTATGAAACAAATAGTTGTGCTAGATGGAGAGAAATGCGATCGGAGCCACGCTGGGGGAAATATGGTCACAACGGTGTGTTTCTCCTCTCCTCACATTGCCATTGCCGTTACCACGGGGATATAAGCAATCTTTCCCGACGACCGTTCATTGCCGACATTTTATCGAAGCGATTGTAACAGTAATAACAATAACGAAGCTCCATCTAGTGGTTTGCTTAAGGGGATACAATCCCGTTGTTACGAGACGATTTTAATACGTTTAATGCATAGCAGGCTCTAGAAAATTAAGCGCAGAGTTGACCAACATAGCCTTATCACTTTAGAAGCTGATCAATTTCAACGCCTAATAGTTGCATCGAGGGTTCCGCATAGAAACCGACAACAAGCTGTAATTGCTCTAAATCAGCGCATCGCTGCGCAACAGAGCCGTGTCACTTGTCTCGACTTACTCCTTTATTGAATTGATAATATTCTCAGGTAATTTAATATATTTCGTCAGGTAATTTATGTCATACCGAAAGCGAACGAAGATCCTTGAGGTAAATCAGAAAAGGCGTAGGGCCAAGAACTGATCCCCGAGGGATTCCAATGTTAACACGCGCCGATTTAGAAGTGCGGTTTTGAAATTTAACGCGTTGCGTACGACCATTCGGAGCCATTCATGAGCTAGTCCTCGAACAACACGTTGGTACAGATCGAATAGCAGGATCTCGCGGTTAATACACTCAAATGCCTTGGAAAGATCCGAACTAGAACCGGTCGTGCTTTCGTGTGCGTCCAAATCTCTGTAGGCATCGCTTAATATTTTAAACAACGTACCGGGTAATTGTTTCAATAAAAAATGGTTGGCGTAACTAGTAAGCATTTTTAGGATCGCCGTTCTTAAATACGAGACGAAACAAGCGATTCACCGCATTTTCGAAACAAAAGAAAACCAATTCCGTCATACGTTTGTTCCTGTATTTCCTTCGATGAGAAACCAATTCCTTAGAAACCATTCATCCGTCCGTCTTGCTTACTAGTGATAGTTTCAAGAATCTCACTTCAAATACGCAACGATTTTATTTCAAGCTTTACGGGGATTTCGCACGATAATTTTGAAAGATGGTCTTTAACTTACGAGTGCAAACGTTAAACATTAAGTACATGTACATAGTTACAAGTTCCAAGTCTAATAACGATCAAGTGGTCACACTAAATTTTCTATTTTGCGCGACATTGAAACAGGTGCCAACATCGGCAACGGCTACCCACCGAAACAATAGTTTTTATTTTCGTCTCAAGACGACGCACGAGAATGATGAATGTATTGTGTTTTCGGCCCGTTATGTTACCAGAAGTTAGCTACTTCTTTTATATATTATAGCTCCCCTTGGAATACATTGGTGAAACGACGAGCGACCAAACGAGCCATTTCAAAAGCGGCGTCAATTTCTAAACGGCGCACACGATTGGTCTCGGTTGAAGGCGTACGTTACATATTTATTGTGATGTATTGACTTTGAACTTTTAGTTTGTCTTTCGGATGTTTGAAGATTTTTGTATGTTTGTAAATATATTGATTCATTGTAAAAAAAAAATACGATAACGTCCGTTTTTTTTTTTAATTTTTGTCTTCAGCTTATCAAGTAATGAATTAATAATGTCCACATTAACGCTTTTCCTTTCGCGAGATAGTCGATTAATACGAAAAAAAAAAAAAAACGGTCACCATTACTTTCCCAGCCAATGGAAGAATCTTCGCCTTTTTCGAGGCTAATTCTACTGGGTACGACCACGTTTCAATTCAGTCGGTTAGACGTACGATCTTTCATATTTCTACAGAAACACTAACATCGGCTAACAGGCGGCAGTTGAATAAAACCTGAGCGTTGAAATTTAAAAAAAATGTCTTTCAATGCATGCGCGAAGTAAGTAGTAATAGTACCAATGGCAAAAAAAAAAATAACTAAACCTGTTGTACTTCCTTGTTACAGCTTGTGGTAGATAATAAATGGGAATATTTGCTTCGCTGCGGTTTATCTATGCAACAAACGATTATATTCTGATCAATAATTTATTTCAATTGGCAAGGCGAATTACTCTGCTTCGAACGAAATTTCGCCCGTATATTATGAACCCGTACCTGAAATAACCACAGAATACTACGATGAAAATAAAAATAACAATCAATTTTGGCATACGGCACCTAAACAACCCGGAGGAAGGGTATATTTCAGCCAAGATCTCCGCCTCACGGATCCGTTTTTGAGACGGACATATAGACATGCAAATCCGAAATACGTACTACTGCGATCTTTCCTCTTTCCTGTGATCCTCTTCAAACACACGTTCGGATTATTAAAAATAGGCGGCTCTACCTCTACCGGCTCGCAATCTCCATTTCGAAAATAGCCCGTCGGTATTATGGCATTATATAGGAAATTAGCAACGCGAATTATATGCGGAATTACTCATCGGCGTTACGTTTATTAAACCAACGGCTTAGACGTTCGTTGGAAGTTCGAAGGTTATGTCGCGGCGCGAACCAGTGGCGTAGAAGCTCGAGGAGGCGTCCGGCGAAGGTTGCCAACATACTTGTTTACGTTGACGAAAACTCTAACATTTCCTTTTCGTGGAGCATTCGCTGTTGTGAAATTTACCTGCCGACTTGCGCTGATTTATGTCGTTGGAAATTGGAAAGGAGCTAAAGTTATTCACTTAATAGATTTAGGACTGTTGTACAGTCTGCTGCTATAAATAAGGTGTGCTATTTTACGGTTGGGATAGGAATTTGTGTGTTTTGAATGGATTCTATCTAAAGACAAATTACGTATTATCTCGTAAAATCTAACGATGTGGAGAGAACGGGGAGTATACATGTCGCGGGTTCGTTAACGCGGAATTAATTTGATGCTTAAAATGGTTAGCTATTTTAAATGGGATCTTTTGAAACCGTTCATTAAAGGTGTTGTGGATTAACTCTTTTCTTAAATGGAATGATGCATGTTTCGTATTGCATGTTTGATTATTTTTAGGTAGAATTTCTTCAGTTCTTCTGAAAATTTTGCATTTTCTTTTCCGTTCGCAACTTTTAAACCATCCGTAGCAGGCATTCTTAAAATTATCAGAGGCAGTAAAAGGATTATTTGGCGAAATGCCAGCCTATTTCTTTCTAGCAAGTGTTTTGTATTGAGATTTACTTATTCCTTTATGTGACGCTATACGTAGAAATCGAGAAGATTAATATAGCGAAAATTTGCCCCCCCCCCTCTCCCCGTTGTCGATTGCGTCCAAACCAACGGCCTTCGAATATGTGCTTCGCATGTCGACATGAGCCCAATATCGTTCGCTGAACGCACCGGACCTCTCTTAATTTGACACCAACAATCACGATATAAATTTAAGAGGCTTCTACGAAATCAAATGCTTTCGTTTTCAAAATTGTTGAATATCTTTGGCTAGCTAAATCTTATCTTCTTATCAATATACAAGGGATGTTTGCATTCGTCTTAAATGGAGGTTTACGCCACGTTTCCTCAGTAGTTATTATCCGTTGTCAAATTCCATCACCGTAATGGGCTAACAGCTTGCGAACTTGACGATAAGTGTCAGACCTCCTGATTTTCGAGCGAGCTGAAAGCTTGTTCTGGCCCAAACAGTCATGTACTTATTCCTAGGCGTACTCTAATTTAATTTGCCCGGCTTCTTTCACAAGATCCTACCATTTTTAAAACGATCGATCTACCGATATACGCTACTTTTAGATTCTACAGACTCACCGAACACTCTCTGCGGATGTTGAGTAATTCCCGAAGTTTTCACGCCCTCTTTCCGCAAAAAGAAGATTATTGCTCTTTGGCTTTCACGGTTACAAAAACAATGCTGCGGAAACGCGTTCATATATCAGTCTGCGTCTGTCTCTGGCGCGTTATTCATGTTGAGTTACCGCGCAAACTATGGCCTACCATCTATCTTCTCCTGAAGAAGACACCATCCAAACTCGGAACACATCTAGTCTTAACCAACGCTGTCCGTGGAAGCTTACGTTATTATTATACCGACCTCGTTTACTTCCTCTCCAATAATAGCTTGTTGTCATAACTTGGCCGGTTTAACTTTTCCATTTGTTGTCCGTGGTTTTGAGAGTATGTCGATGTTTCCTCAAACGCTACTGTTAGCATCTTCTAGCAAGACGAAGTTGACGGTTCGCTAGTGGTGTGAGTAATGGTGAGGATGTTGAATATCCGACAAGTTGCTCAGGTAATCCGCATGAATATAAAATAAGTTGAAAGCATCCGAAAATTGGCCGGATTGTTTCAATGGGATACTCTGTATATTTTTACAGGTTATAATTGATTAGCCCGTACTGGCTTGTGTTCTATTATCTGCAAAAAAGGCAAAGAATTTGTATAACGATTTGGGGCCCCGTGTCACCTCATGGCTTTGGAAAGGTGTACGTTGCTGAGAGACGAATAAACGGAACACGTTAGGGTGTCATTTTAAAGATATCGTTACTTACAATAAGGCGACGCGCTTGTTACACAGAACGCGTCAAGTTTGATTGTAATTCCGCTAGAGTAACTACTTGGATTGGTAGCGCCGATTATCAGCCCAGTTATCGATATATTTCCATAGAGAAAGTATGAAGTGGGACCGTCAAATATGAATAGCTACATTTAAACGCCTTATGCAACAGCGAACCATCACGTATTTAAATTTCGAAATACTCTGTGATCTAATGTAATCGTCCCCGCTAAACGTACAAACAAAGAATAAATTATTGTGGCCGGCTACTTAGCGCGAAGCAATTAAATTAACTTCCGCGGTCTAGAATTTACCGGCACGTCAGGTGTGCGGTGCCAATTTGGCGTGTAAAAGCGATACGATAACGCCATGGTTTAAGCCCTCTTCTCCTACTATAGCGAGGTGTGATTTTTTAACAGCGCGCGAACCATTTACATATGTACATATGTCTTGTCTAAATATACTATTGTACAAGTGCATGGGCCTCTCTCTCTCTCTCTCTCTCTCTCTTTGAGTGTTTATTTAGTTTGAAAACGACGAGGAGTTGCAATGAATAGTTTTATAGGCGCTAGAATTATACTTGAACACGTGGAATCTATACATAAGGCAATCGTTTGCGATATCCGTGCATGTTAGTGTAGTAAGGTGTACGTGATGTAATGAAATACCTCGCGTAGAAGTCAGTGTTGCAGGTTTACCGCGCGAAGTGTTGAAAACGCTTAAAAAAGCGTCAATGTATATGTCGAGCACCGCTGAATTCTTCTTATTACGTGGATCTTCCGTCGGATTTAAGAAGATTTGTGATCAGACCAGTGCCCGTTTCTACGGAATTTAATATTGTCCGTACCGTTCTGTCCCTTGCTGACCGCCGTGAGCAACGCGGCGCGAAGTTTCTTTCCAAGATCTTCAAAAACAGTATCGATTCATCGGCTCTACTGTCGCAAATAAATTTCGCCGTGCCTGCTCGATTCTTTAATGTGTTTCGAATACCTAGACATAAAGCGCCATCTTGCTTAGAGCACCGTATTTTAACCGTATGACGAAGAACGCGAATAAGAAGTTAGTCGCGCGTCTCCTCGCTATCTCCTTCCTTTTTCGTAAAGATTTTCAATTTTCCAAATAAGACGAAACCATATCCAGTTCATTGAAACAATTACGTTTCCTCATTCAAGACTAGCTAGATCAAATATGCCATATCGCGCATGAAAATGATACTTGTACAAAAATATATTTTCTTTCTCAGCGAGCAAGCTCAACGCGCAATATATGCGAACACGTCTCGACACGTTCAGTTGATACCTCCTCGATATACGATCGATATAGAACGACGCTCGCTCCGTCGAATGTTTTAAAAAATTTCAAAAATCTTGAAAAATGCGCCAATTTCTTGAAAATCCGTAATACTCGAAGCTTATTGTTCGCAATGGTTTGTCTGCCGATCGGGTATTACGGTCGTATCGTGCAATTTATTTTACGACCGCGATATAAATTAAATGTTATAATTAAATTCGGTTTTATTCGTGACTCGTAAAAGCTCTGTTTATTTTCGCAGACGCGGAACAAAAGTGTTTTCGGGGCAGGGTAAACGCGCTCGGCGTAATCAGAATTAAGCGAGGAGGCTCGCCTGTATTAGATGCTCGATGTAGCTCTCTTCTGACACGTATGTACATATATTTGTATGTATGTACGTATGTACGTGTAGTAACTAACGTATAATACACTTTCGGATAATGGATATTGAACATATGCCGTGGTAGGATTTTTAGTCGATTAATAATCATTAAGGAATAATTTAAAATAGCTTTTGGATGATTGTTCCCATGAACGCTATGAAGTTACCAGCAATCGCAATATCCTAAAATAGATATTAGCCTAAGCTTATTTGGAAAGTAAATAAGTCCATATTAGATCTGGAATGTCATCGCTTGTTCAGATTCTCGCAATGCACGGCGGTACAAAAGACCGTATTTTTTATCAAAACACAAATTTTTCAGCATTAAGTTTTATAAATCTATTGATTAGACGAAAGAAAACACATTCAGCTGTTAGAATTTACGCGTGCTTTGGTGTTTACGCAGCGTACTCGATAACGCAATAGGCGGAATATGCTATCGTGACACGTTGTTAATTTGTCGTCTTAAGCTCGATCTGTGTCGGTGCGCTCTGCTCCCTAAGGACATTGAAAGTTACGCGTATCGACGTAAGATTCTGGAATCTCTTACGTATGCAGGAATATGGTTAATTCTCGTAATTATCTCTCTCTCTATCTAAATTTATTTGCGCCTGCGGAATTATGGATTTCTTTAGGTATTTACTGCATTAAAAATTGCATAAGTCCTTCTAATATCTAAATACGGTTTAAATAAGGATAAGGCGTTAGAGGTATACCGGCTGAGTTAGCCCTCCGTGTTAGTTGAATATGCTACCTGAGATAGACGTATTCCCAGCTTACGCTAAGTGCATTGCGTGGGATTGGGTTCAGTTGGAGAAGCGGAATAATGCGAGAAAAAGATGAAAAATAAAAAAAAACTATCTGATTTGCTCAATTCAGTATTGAGATGGTAGAAGTCTCGTCGCGAAGCTAGTAAAACATGCGGACTGGTCGAAATCTGAAACAAACGCAACCAAGCAACCTTGTAGCAAGAAAAATAATCGCGGCGAAGAAGAAGACACGCCGTTGAAGAAGATTCCGCACGCCTTCGACGAGCAGCAAGCGTAATAGTTACACGACAAGGAGATATAGGAGAACAATACAAGAGAAGCAAGAGAACAATGTTTGGAGATAGTGCTTAAAGAAGTAAACAAAAATCCAACGCAACCAGCCTAGAATACCTTGTTCACTATCGCCCAAAATATTCCTCTGTTTCGAATGTTAAATAAATAGGCTAACATTTCCCCGAGTTAGTTACTTCCTTTTTATCATCGCCTGCGTTTCGTAGTCAACTCCCAACTGTTGCTTCCGATTCTTGCGGTAACGATTATTCAGATGCCGGGCGAGATTTACCAGAGATATAAGTTATAGACAATCTAGAACTTGATTTGAGAATAATGCTGATTATTCGTGCATCTACTGCAATGCCAAAAATCAAAGCGTAGACACGTTATTTTGGAATTATCTCCATGTTCTGCCAAGTTCTTTTGATCTAACTATTTCGCATATACACGCCTAAAAACGCTTTTAACAACATGGTATATCGAAACCGAAGATTATTTTGAGCACGCAACAATTAAGTAAAGTTTCAAGCTTGATACGATTTAAGCAAGATTTCACTAACGGACGTAGTTGTAACATAAAAATTAATTCAAAGAAAAAAAAGCAGTTCTCCCAATTACGTTTTTTTTTTTTTTTTTCTAGCGATCATATTCCGCTTCGTTTCCTAAATATTTGTCCCCGTAGTTTATCCTACGGCAGTTCTTTCGGGCAATCTTGGCAAGAGAAATTTCGCTGCATTCCTTAAAAGTTAAGCGCTCGTTTGATACGAGATTTAAATTTGGAGGAGATCTTCGAAAGGATCAGGTTACTACTGGATGTATTTGGATAGATGATCCGGACGACCCCGTTGCTAGTAGGAGTGGGTTTTATGTTTAGGTTTCTACTAGGTCAGATTAACGTGTTTCCTAGAAGAACGGATCCCTAGAATAGAGAACAAATACGTTTTAATTAACTTCTGTTTGTGCTTTTGTTGTTTAGAGGGAGCTGTCGGAAATTGGCGTTTGTAATTCGCGTAGTTTACGACTTCTAGTTTTCTGTTTACCGTATTTAAATTTATGCTTTTTTCTTATTTAAAGAAAGGAATGCGGCGTATGAATTTTAATGTACACTACCATGCGTTAAGGTTTGGCTAGACACACACATACGTAATAATCCCCTTTTGCGTAACACAGACGCGATTGCTACAAATTCCTCGACCCCACATCATAATGTTGTTACTTGTAAAGTATTAATATTGGGGTCATGAACCTCGAATGATCTTCTGGTCATGCGCGGTAATAATTAGACCTATAATCACCTACGCCTCAAAAAACAACCCAGAAGACTGTGCAACAACAGCTTCAACAAATTTAGAAGTTTGTTTGACTCAGCAATGTCCCACAGCAGCCCTGGAAGTTCTTCCGGGACTATCGCCGCTTTACGCCCATATTTAGATGCTGACTATATTGAGTACCCTCACGCTAAGCAGAATGAAGTCTCAGTATCCCTGAAGATCCCGACTAAATTAGCCGATACAAGAAGAAAAAAAAAACGATCTCTCTAGTACAATTTTATAAGGTGATCATTGAAAGCCGGGAATGTGCATTCGGACAGCCTCAAAGTAAAAGAGGTACTTTGACATGGTATACGGATGGGTCAAGAATAGAAGGTGTTGGAACAGATATGGACATTAACGGGCCTAACTACCATCTTGGAATGAATACAGGTTTCCATGCCGACATATTTCAAGCAGACATCTCTGTTTAGAACTTGTGCATCTTAAAGAACCTCGAGATAGGCAGACGAGGCGTAAACGTAACTAAATCCAGCGACAGTCAGGTAGTTCTAAAAGGTTCATTACAATTTGAGGTTACTCTGCGATGGGTCCCAAGCCATCAATGGATGGAAGGCAACGTAAAGATCTCGTGCTGGGACAAAAACAGGCGAAGGCATTCATATAAGACAGCACAAATAGCGCTATCGTTGAGCAAAAAGCAGGTTAGATTACTGGCTAGATTTCTGATGGGTCATGCAGCCCTAAAACATCGCCTATTCAGTTTAGGAAAAGCTGAAGACCAAATACGTCGTCTATGTCTAGAGGATCTGAAGGCGGCAGAATACATTCTATGCGATTGTGTCGCCGTCAGTCGCGGTCGACAACAGCACTTCAGTAAAGATCCTAAAATAATATTAGGGTTTCTAATAGGGTCTTCTAGGGTCTCTTTCTATTTCGTTTTCCCGTAAACGGAGCTAGTGCAGATCTTATATAGACGGAAACTTCCCTAACAGGACTTGAAAATAAGACATATGTACATAACGTGCACGTTATCCTACCTTTCTCCCCAAGAGTAAATAGCACAGACCACGTTTATCTTTTGAGAAAAAATCGAAAACCTATTCTTAAATATTACTGTTTATTTTCCTAAGTCTTTCATAGCCTCGTTTATGATATAGAACAGGCTTTTTCAGAGTCTTTTAAAGAACGTGATAAGTTAATATAATGCGATAAACATGTATAAATTTCTTTTGAAAATCGGCAATACCGTCCGATATTATTGTAATCGAATAAGTTTACAATGTCCGGCCGCTTTTCGAACGTCCAATCTTGCAGCCCTAAATTACATCGAGAAATATAAATAAGTCGTCGCGTTCCGTATTTTAAGACATCCCGACGGGATAGAGCGGACGATCACTACTCGTTTTAGTTCCCGGAAGATGAGATGATATTACTTTATATTTACATCTCTAAATTCTAATTTGTACAATAAATACCACTAGAAGAAAATGTCTCAAACGTACGCAACGCGCACAACTGCCTGCCCGTAGAAGGAGGCCGAAGTTTACGACATTCTTTCGAGACTTTTCATCGAGTCGTAATTAAAAGGAGTATTTCGCGCAAAATATCGAGCCCACTCCGTCGTTTTTCAAGGGCATTTCAGCACCGCTAAATGACAACCGATGAAATTAAATGGATTGCGGTATCTCTACGGCGTGCGAACCTATCTCAGACATATGGCCGATTTCAATTCGGCAATGTATCGTTCGAACCAAGAGTCCCGAGGCCGAATTCATCCTAATTTTTGGCATGCCTTGGATGCTTTAGTATGAAGTACTATTTCCGCTCGTCGCCGTGAAGCACTGAATCGAAATGATGTTGAGAGTTTTCTTTTTAATTTTGCAAATGGGTGCGCAAACAATCGAAGGAAGTCACAAAGGATGATCGCGTTTGAAATGTAATTTCAATATTTATTGCACTTAGATCCAAAGTTTCGTCAAGATACTTACGACAAGCGATCTAGTCGCAGCATTTTTTTTTAAATAGGACAACTCGCTCGACATGTTCAGCTGAAGAAATGTCCCCGCAAGCAGCAGATTGTCCCGACAGCGCATCGTACGTTCACATCTTACCTCCTAAACACTTTACCAGCACATTCATCGCGAGCTTCTGTCTAGATAACGTCACTAATCGGAGGAAATAAAAGAGCACTAGAGAACGAATAGAAGCATTTGGAAACAGAACCAAAAGAGAATCAAAAGAAATCTAGAAAATACAGGAAGCTATTGTTGATAAAAGAATGACGTTGAAACTGAAAAAAAAAGTGGAAACATCAAATACGCCAAGAGAATCTCAAATAGATGCGGCACCGATTCGTATAAAAGATGAAAAGAAAAAGCGAGAAGAAAGTACAGAAATATCGGCTAAAGAAAAAGTTGTAATAAAGAAAAACCAAAGAAATGGTACAGAAGGAACAAGAAAAGGAAGCTAAATCAATAACACTGACCAACAAGGCTTTTACCCTAAGTTAGTAACTGATGAAATTGAACGGCTTATATAAAGTAAAAATGATTCGAGAAGTGGCAATATTGGCTTAGCTCTGGTTACAGAGAAAATGCCTTTATAGTATGGCCGGTAATCTGGTCTACTGCAATAATGTTTATAAACTTTCTGAAGCTTTTGGAATACATCATGATCCGAGTTCTTGGAGATTATTCTTAGACTCATCAAAGACCAGCCTAAAAGCAGTTTTGGTTGCATAATGGAAACCATTATCTTTCTATTCGGATAGGTCATGCTGTTTCCATGAAAGAAACTTACGAAAATCTGACAATTTTATTAGAGAAGATAAAGTACAAAGACTATTCGAGGAATATTTGTGCAGATTTTAAAGTAATTGCAATTATTTTGAGTAGGCAATCTGGTTACACCAAATACTGTTGCTTTTTATGTCAAAAACATTACCGTAAGCAAGAGTGGCCACTACGGCAACAGTTTATACCAGAGAAAGACAATGTACACATCAGCCCCTAGTAGAAAAAGAAAAGATCATAATACAACCTCTCCACGTGAAACTTGGACTCATGAAAAACTTTATAAAGACACTGGATCTCAAAGGTGAAGGTTTTAAATATCTTCGTCAAAAGTTTCCAAAATTAACACAAGGGAAACTGAAAGAAGGTATTTTTGTTGGAAATCTTTGAAACCAAATTAATAGCGAAGGGAAAAACAGCTTGGCTCTCCATGGTACAAGTTTTCACGAATTTCTTGGGAAACAAAAAAGATGACAACTATAAAACTTTAGTAATAGATGTGCTACAGGCATTTCACGCTGTCGGCTGTAATATGTCCCTTAAAGTGCACGTTTCGACATTCTCACTTGGATTTTTGTCCGGAAAGGATGGGCGACGTTAGCGATGAACATGGTGAGCGCTTCCACCAAGACATTATGGGAATGGAAAAACGGTATCGGGGGAAACGAAATCCTGTTATGTTAGCAGATTACTGTTGGATGTTAAGAAGAGATGCTGTAGATATTGTTTATAAGAGACGGAGCATTATTACTTCACTTTTCTAATTATAATAATTTGAAATATACATTAAATTATGATCTAATCTAAAAAAACCTTTTCATTGAAATATGTATAAAAAAAAATCGGGCTAACTTGATCTTCTACCTTTTATTAAAATAAACGTTTTTATGTTTTCTATCGAACTGAGTAAAATTACTTTATGGCAAAGTCAAAAGTTGAAATTTGCTGGCCAGTGTAATTAGTGACGCGAAAGATTCTACAGTAGAGACAATAAAAGATGAAGATCAAGAAGTAAAACTTGCAAGAACTCGTTTAAGAGCCAGTACTAGGTGGAATAGACTTAATGAAAGAAGGTAAAGAGCCG
The DNA here is from genome assembly GCA_020654165.1 of Oryctes rhinoceros. Classification (NCBI taxonomy): domain Eukaryota; kingdom Metazoa; phylum Arthropoda; class Insecta; order Coleoptera; family Scarabaeidae; genus Oryctes; species Oryctes rhinoceros. Next base: position 5,298,442 of record JAIOKQ010000119.1, read on the forward strand.
AAATATGAACTGGAAAATGCATTATGGATAATGAAGTAAAATTTCCGAAGATCCAGCGACAAGAATCGGAGAATAGCTCCGAAGTACGTGATGTAACCTTCTATATTGGAAACGAGAAGTTAGAGAAAAAAAAAACAAAAACAAAACCAGATCAAAAAGACGACAAACTCGTCTCTTAAAGATGAAGAAAAACTAAGCTTGTAGAAAAGCGTATCGCTGAAGAACAGAGACAAGTCAAGAAATGTGATGATTCAGAATCAATATTATCACAAAAGGAAATACAACCAGAACACGCAGCCGGGCATAATATTATATTACAAAGGCTGCAATTGATTAACAACGCGAGAATTACATAAAAAGAAACGGGAAATTTGATGAATAAAGAGAACCGACCGCTGTCTTACTCGGATCTGTTCGAGAGTGGGAATAGAACGAGCATGTTAGAGTTAAAGTTGTTCACACATCATTGAGTCATACGGTTGAAAACGGGGATCCATACATCCTCGAAACGACTGTTCTGAGCTAATTAATTAGACTTCTGTTAAGCAGAGTATTCAACTACGAAAATTATCCACAAGTTAAGCACCTTTTCCTTCGAAAACTCTCGTAAACGCCGCGAACACCGCATGCAATTCATAAATCGATGCTCCTTAAACGATGAAGACGTGCCCCCAAAACGCAATTTATTACCGCACTCATCGGTACGAAAGAAATCCGCGAATCAAACGGTTTACTTGCGAATTTAGACCACTCCGCTTCGTTAAGCGCCTCTTTTGCAAGACGTCCCCGCTGTCCCGGTTCGTAACTCAAAGAGAGAGACGTTTCGCTACACGTGTTTCGCGGATTTTCTCAATGAATTACGTCCAGCTTCCGCGGCGTCGCTTTCGAAAAGATGCGCCCGTCGTCCCGCTACTCAAATTGCGAACGTACGACCGATTAAGCGCGAGAATTACGACAAAAAGACGGTCGTAATTTAAATTGGAGACGATCGCTATTTACTTTTGAGAGGAGGACGCGAGAAATATCCGTCCAGATGTGAAAAGGAAAGTGTCGGAGTTGATATTTCGACCATTTTATGAGACTTTTTGGTGTTGCTTTAAATTTAGCCCGCGTCAAGTAGCGAAGCATCATGAAGCAAGACGAGCTCGGCGGTAAATGGTCGTTTACTATGTTCTTGAGGCTATCTTCGGTAAGGAACAATTGTTTCTCTCTATTCAAGAGTGGGCAATGGCATTCCTCTTAAAATCACTACAAACAGGATGTTTCCATCATCGTCCTGTAACCTTGAAGATTATGTAACTTAACGAGAATCAAATCCTTCTTCATTCAACTTCAAATAAACAACAAAATAAACATACGTATAGCCTGAACAAATTCAAAAGCTTTTATGACAATTTACAACTCACATTTCGATACTACACTTCGATATTGGCGATCATAAAACTCATCTCGTCGTCTAAAATTGAAATAATTGAAGAAATAAGGTTGCCCAAAATCCATAAATAAAAGCCAGATATAACATAAGCGTGTTCGCCCCGAATGAACCAATAATGCCGTTACAGAAAGAAAAAAAAGAGATAAACAGACGATCGCAAAATCATTTACATCTCGACTAAACGTTTAATTGAGGAAGTAGACGCGAAGCCGGATAGTTTACGATCAAATATGAGAAAATGAAAGAGGAATACGACGGGAATTTTGGAATATGTGTCAATCGCTTCTGACACACGCCAGTTAAGAGATGGAGCCGGTAATGAGAGTCGTCATGCACGTATAGACGGTTTGTACGATAACGATCGTTAACAAATCATCCTCATTGTTTATTTGGACGAAAAACAGAATTACGTCGATTTACACGCGCGCGTTTGCCGTAATGGATAAAGTTTGCGTCAAAATTTTCGGGTTAAAGCTGTGATGTACGGTTATACGATAGATTGCGGGAAACGCTGCTTTCGTAGGTAATTGTTCCAAGTAAAATATTATATTGTAAAAATGGGTAAAACCCGCTATGGGAGAACTGTAGAGAGCCAGAAATTAAGCGTGAATACCTCGCTGAGCGTCGTTAGATTCTTACAATGCGAATCCTTTCGGAGACTCTGCGCCATCATTTGCAATTTCGGAGGCAGCTCAATCGTACCAGTTTGGTAGACGATTACTGCTAAAGCCAACCCATCGTCGAAAGGTAAGGTAAGGTAAAGTTCCGAAGAAGGAGAAAACTACTCCGTCCGCCGGGGAGCGATGGCGACTTTGTTTTGGAAGAGTCGTGGAGTTGTGTTAATGGACTACCTTCAAAAGGAAATAACCTGTCAATAAACTTGACAAGCTGATAGAAATCGTACAAGAACGTCCGCAGCTGAAGAAAAAGAATGTTTCGTTCCACTAAGACAACGCGCCCGCTCACTTCAGTGGTCGCGATGGTCAAAATTCACGAATTGGGGTTCGATTTGGCGGACCATCCGCTCTATCCATCAGATTCTTAGCGAATTTTTCCTTCCGGTCTCCTAGGGTCAAAGTTTTTATCGAATGAAGATGCCCACTATTATTTGAAAGGATACAGGCAGAAGACCATCGTTGGAAAAAGTGTATTGACTTAAAAGGAGGCTACGTCGAGAATTTGAGAGAAAAAAATATTTGTTTTTATGTTAGACCGGCAACTTTTCGGAATATCCTCGTATATCTTCGGCTAAAGGAAACATGGATTTGCCTGACATTTGTATCATTACGATGAGTATGTAACAATTTACAATCTATTGCGTTGAGAATTTAAAATAAGGAAAATTTAAACGTTTCACGCAGATCACTTGGTGTTAGTCGATCGAGTAGCAAAGTTTGAGGCTATATAACCAGAACAACATATTCTAACCAAATAAGAAACATCATAACATACACGTCTTCCATAAAATTAAATATAAAACTCTCCCATATTCGATTAATTAGTTTTATTGTTCGCGTCCGCAACCTTGTTTATTTTGTCAATAATTTTCATTTTGGAGCCGTCCCAAATGCTCAAGGAAGCTGCCGCCTTTCAATATCTACGTAATAAATAAGAAAGCAGCTACCGTTTTTCGAATTTTCACAATTCCTCATACGCAAATTCTGACCTAAATCACGGAGCTCTTGAGGTAACTTATGAAATTCACGTTTGCTTACGTTGACTTGTACGCTACCCAATAACACATTGCACACGTTATGATTCTGAACACGGCGCTTATGTCGCATGTATCCGATTACAGCACGGATGTCATCAAATCGATCTAGGCATGATATTTTCCTCATACGCAAAAAAGTGTTAAAGACGAAATAGCGTGAAAGAGTGGAAGTGAACGGAAAAAGAACCATCGACCAGATGTTCTTCGAAACATGAATAAGAAAGAAGATTCTCAAGCTAAGAACGGACAAGCTACAAACACAGAAATGCGCAATCCAGAAAGCACGTTGAGCGAGAACAAGAAGCAGGCGGTCCTAGCCAAGGCCAGGGCAAAGTTTTTAGCCGCGGTGAGATCGAAGAATTTCGAAAAGGAGAAGGAGAAGAAGTCCAAGACGCAGAGTACGATAGATTATATCCTGAAACCGTGCCCGGGAACACCTAAGCACGAGAAGAATCAGGTCATCACGAACAATCAAACGCAGCAACCTCAGCAGACGCCACAACCCCAGCAACCGCAGCAACCTCCGCAACCCCAACAGAATGGCCATACGAACCTGAAGAGGGCGTCGTCCTTGCAGAAGCAGCACTCAGTGGGGTCCTATCCAATTGTGAACGGTGCCGAGGAAGACATAGAAATCAACGGTATCAGTAGGATGAGACCGGCTACCGTTTGCATCGATAAACTCAACGATGAAGCCGCAAGGCAGACCGCCGCTTTAGCATTAGAAAGGCCAAGGAAAAAGTTATCCTTTCGCGAGCCTGAAATAATGGGCTACCCGATCCAAATCAATAAAGACGCTTTCGCAAGGAAAGGAGGTCGTAAGGCTTTCACTCCTGAGATGAAGAGAAACCTGAATAACAATTTTAACAACGGCAGGAAGATTCCCAGCTTCGATTTGGAGGATTTAGATTTGGAGGTATTCTCGTTACTTTTACCGAATGATTCCATCCTATCATAGTATTTAATTGACGTGTGTTTTCTTCCTTGTTGCAGAGCCAAGCTATGCGAATCGTTAGGACTGTAGGACAAGCTTTCGAAGTCTGCCATAAGCTTTCGATAAACGCCCCAGAGACTGATCACCTTGATTACGATGAACAGGAGACGTTAACCCAGGATTTAGTCAGCGATAGACTCAGTGATGTACCCAGCGATAAGCCTAAGAAAGGTAAGACATTGTCGACAAATTGTTACCGTTTAAGTTTATTCTTTATGATGGTTAATAAATTTGGTTTAATTTCAAAGTAAATCTGAATAATTCAAATTCCTCTAAATTTATACCTGCCAAAAAGTCGACCATTTCTGAAAACAAACTATAATTTTTTTTTGTTTCAATTGCTAATAATGTACGTAACAATAGGTTAGAGGGATTACCTCAATCAATGCCATCATAGAGATAGCCTGCTCGATTACGCTTTTTTGTGATCACAAGGTATTTTCAGAAATCACAATAGATGGCGTTGTTATTAATTTCATTACAGCACCGTTCAATTCTGGCCTTTGTTCCTCTTCTCATCTGAATTCATCGAAAACAAACGGACGTATCCATACAATTCTCAAGTCTCGATGAAAGAGTGCCTTGCATACAGCCGAAAACGGTCCGAGAATCATCTGACTCATTTAAGCGGAACTGTTACAGCTTGAAAATAATCGTAAATAAGAGTTGGAAACAACTTTTAAGAGCGGTTTTATTATTGCGATTAAATCGCGGGTGGCTAGGCGCGAAGGCGAAAGTTCAGGGACGGCGCAGATAGGTGGCGGAACAATCGACAATCGGTGATTGATTCGCGCTACGTTATAAAACGGATTTACGAGCCAATTGATCGAAGGCTGTTGAATTTAACTGCAGGGCGTTTACAAGCTTTTAGCGGGATTTGTTTTTGTAGCGCGAAAGGTTTCCGAGATGTTTTATTGGTTATTCGGATGATATCAGCGACCTCTACGAGAATGTAATGTACTGATAACGGCGAGCGGGAAATTTAAATAAACAGAAATGTAAAACGTACCGTCTGGGCTAAAAATATGTGGTTCTGGATAACTCTTACTTTTAATCGAATGCATGAACGAACACGTGCCGATAGTCCGACATTAATAGTCTATCCAAGGCTTCTCGAATTTTTCGATGAGAACAATCGTTTTTTTTTTTTAGTTTAGGAGATTGAAAAAATTCAATACAAGCAAATCTGAATTGGAGAGACCTTTGAAAGTTAAAACTGGAGCATTTAAAATTTGTCAAAGTTATCTGGCGTTCACGTGGGCATTATTATTTAATTCTGCCTTCACAAAAGCCGTATTATTACCGTATTCTTGGCTCCGTCCCGCTAAAAAAGCCGTCCCTAAAATAATAGAGCGTTCGTATAGAAGCGGTGGATCTAGATATGATCTCAATGACGTCCGAAATTCTTGATTTCGTCGCTGAAGCGTTTCGATGATGAAAGAAGAGATAATTCCGCAATAATCGAGCGCGGTTATTATTCTGGTCGACAGTCGCATCGAAAATAGCAACAATGTAATAGTTCTTGGCACAACGGCGTTCCCGAATTAGCCATTCGGTGGGCCATTGTTGTTGTTCATTCCGCGTCTTCTACGCAGCTGGCCTAATTATTATTTTTGAAGAGCGGCCCGAAAATCAACAGTTTTCTGTCGAGTGGACGATTGTTTTTCGCCTCGCCTTGTGATGCGGGGATTCCATTGGTGGCTGCATTCCGGATTGCGACGATGTATTTTGATATTAAGCGATTTGTGAATCGTTCAGATTGGTCGAAGGTTTGCGTGCGACACAAAATGCTTCGTGTCGTTGAAGCGATCTTATCAAATTGAAATGTTGTTGTTGTTGTTGTCGTGTCCTTTCGTATCGGCCATTGAAAATTCGCAAACGCAAGCAGATACGCCAATGAAAAGTAGCCTCTGTTCCACTCTATTGAATATAATAATAATCTTTATCGGATTTACAGTATACGGAACAACGGTGATCACATGCTTAATACATACGATGTTATTAAATCCATCTCCGGCCAACGGTAATTTCGGATATTCAGCGCTTGCAAGCATTTCGCCTAAATCAAGCCACCAAGTCCAGTAGGAAATGTCCGTATTTTACAGTTGTCGATACCCACTAATGTCATAATCGCATGAGTCTGCGGACATTTTGCTCTTAGTTGCATGAGGCTTTTTCCGGGCCCTTGCAGCAGTGATTCGATTTCAATCCGGAAACCGTGATTCTTTAGAGAGAGAATAACTACTGCGGAGGTCTACAACAACACTCTGCTTAATTGACAGCAATAGTCATATTTCCCCATCCATCATTTTAACTTAGCTCGCTAGTATATTGTAATTCCTGCCGCTATTAAAGGAAAAAAATCGTGTTGATTGTGAACGTATGTATTTCTTAACTGATCGTAATTGGTAAAGACGGCTGACTCGCCTTTTAGAGAAGGGCGCGTTCAGCTAAGTGATCAATTTTGAATGCAATTTTGTCGAATAGTTAACAATTTATCTGAACGCCTAGGACAATTGCAATTTGAGACGTTTGAAAGAACTCGGAGTTTTCTATTGCGTGACGCGCGAGTATAGAGAGAGCTCGTAAACATCAAATTTTGAAGTTAGTTTTCTTATTCTTTCTTATTCTTTTAAAACTGCCAAAAGAATATTTAGATACTTTCGGATCGGCGACAAAAAAAATTAGAAATAATTGATGCTAGTCGATAATTTCGAAAGTCATCCTCCGTGCTATTGTTATCACTGCGCTTCGTATACCCACCATTTAATTTCTACTCTACGTATAAAATAAACAAGCCCCAGGTGGTCTACATTCACCATGTTTACGTATGCTTACCGATAATTCGCCGAAGATTTCGCTTTCATCAACCATATACATCCGTCCATCCAGGCGCGCGTAACCTGCGCAAGTACGACGTATGCATCTTCTCGCAAAAAAAAAAGAAAAACAGCAGAAAACAAATTGCAACAGAAGCAGCAGCGGTAGCTGCATCGGCGGCGGTAGGGGGGGACCTCCGTGTCGTCGAACCCCAGCACCTCGGTAGCGTTCCTTCACCCAATCTATCTCTCGTTGATACGTACACCGAATACACGCACACAAATCGCCGCGCTATCTGTCCCTGTCCCGTTTAATGTTCCTACAGGCCGTAATCTCTGCATTAGCCGGCGCGCTTCTGTGTTTATTCTCGGCCGGCAATGACGTCAATGGTGTGCAAGCGAACTAGATTTACGCGATGGTGTGCGTGTACGTGTGATTTTTTTTCGTCTTCTTTTCGCGTTTGCTTTCGAGCGGTGCGTGCATGCGTGTGGCATTGCAACATCGTCCTATAACACGACGGTGTACGGGAGTTACACCATCCGATGTTGGAAGCGCGATCTTCGGCCCCTCTGTATCCTTAAAATGATTATTTATAGCTCCTCCGTGAATAACCGTAGGTTGTTCGTTACTCTCCTAAGAACTTTGGTAGAGTTAATTGCGTGCATTTCTGAATAAATTCTTGGGGTCCGCCTTCGGATGCCGCACTAAATCGAACGCTAAGGAAAATGTTGGGGTATTAGGTTAGATCATTTGGAGGCGGCTGTCATAAGAATTGGTTTCATTCGTAGATTTATTTCGTCTCATTTGCGCTCGTCTCCTCTTTCAATGCGCTTTTAATAGTCCCGCGATTATTTTTGCATGTTATTCATTAGGCTCTAACGTCTATGTAGAGCTTGTATTGCCAATGTAACTTTCTAGAGAGCGACGCGATATCTGATTCGGAACCAGTCGTTGCGACAATAAAAGAAATGACAAATGGTACGGTCGAAAGCCATTGTTGTGCGTGCCAAAGACGGCGGCGGGGCCATATTTAAGCTTTCCGATTCAGAAATAACATCGTTTGACGTAGCGTCCGGCTAAGGTGTTTCGCTTCTATTTGTGCTACTATTTCACATCTACCTTTTATAACGGCGTAGACGATATAAATCCGTTATGCATCCTTAACGAAGCTCAACGTCCCGAAATACTCCCGGGAATATGCGTTTTCTCCCTGCCTTACGCCGTCCGTAGAATACGATCCTTACGGTGAAATCCGTTCGCAAGATTAGTCATACACGTCGCGAGCATACGTTGCCTGCTGTCGAAACGGAAGGTAAAAGCCGATAAATACGAAATGCACGTCTAAATATAACTGCCGATCCTAAAAATATCGACGTTCATATTAAATTTCAAGTGCCGGAAGCTTTACCGTTGCAGCGCCAGCGGGAAACAAAATTTGTTTCACGTCCGCGTCAGGACGGACAGATTCGAGAATCGTTCGAAGGAATCGGAATAGTTCCTTTAATGAAGCTTCTGCTAAGGTTCCCGTAAAAGATCGTAACGAATTGATTTGTTTACGTGGAAGTTTGTTGGTCCTTCATCTTTTTAATGTAAGGTGAGATGTATACAATCAAATAGCCTTTATATACCCTCAGGTGCGAAAAATTCGATCTATTACCTTTTTCATCTTTATTATCGGTTGAACGAAGTAAAGAATGCTCATGTAAGTAGATGGATCGACGACTAGCCGAGGCTAATTTATTGTCTAGAAAACCGGCCCACATCTGTCTGCGGAACATCGTACAGCTCAACTAGCTTTTATACAACGAACAAACAAAATCGAAAAATATTTTGATATGAACACCTTTCTAGAACAGCACGCGCCTATTTTTGCTCCGTTTTTAGGCCCTTATTCCGTTTTTATGGACGATAAAGCGCTGTTTTTGAACTGAGGCGCTTCATTTTAAAGTTATCTATTTACGAGAATCCCTTAGCTTCGCCGAGGAAAATTTTATTTGTAAACTTTTGGAAAACCCCAAAATTAGTCGCAATCTAGCCTTAATTGTAACGCAGCTTCTTCTAGACAATGTATGGAAAGTAGCCAAATATTTATCGATACATTTAAAAAGTGCCTTCTAAAAAGCAGAGTGTAGTAGTTTATGGATGTAAATGTCAACTGGCTGTCTCCGGGAATATGTCTCATAATCTAAAATTACTAACATTAGTGTTGCTTACGTTGTACGGTTTATCCAATCAACAGGACCTCGACGAGTTACTACGAAGTTACAGCAGCTTTGTCCTGGAGATGATGTACAAAAATGTGTCAACGGCAACCAGCGCGTTAATCCTACCGAATTGGGCGTTGGCGCCCGGAATGTTCGATAGCGTGAACGCGGAGCATTTCGCGTTTCGAAGCAGATTGAAGAACGGTACGCCGTACACAACTATAGCTCGCACGATCCACCCGGTGGTACCGAGATTTCTTGTAGTGAAACTATCAACGCCGTTCCCGCAGGGCACTCCAACGTTGCCGATAGCTTCCCGTTTCGATATCTACCTGCCCGCCGGATGCACTATCCTCTCCGTCGCCGATAGCGAAGTAAGCGTCCAAAACGTAGATGGATATTTGGACCATTCGAAATGCGATTATTCAGACGATGACATTGACACCGTGTTTTGCGTCAAGACGGCGCGCTGCTTTAGAACACTGGGGGCATTGATGATGCGCCAAAATCTGCTAATCGCCATATCTAAGGCAGCTAAAGAATGCAAACCGGATGCAGCTCATCTTTTTTACGGCGTCGGGTATAATGACAAGGATATCTTGAAGCCTATCGCCGAGAACGCGGACGGTTACTTGGAAGAGGAATTTCTGGAACTCAGCAGCGATAGCGATAATACCGTACGGGTAAATCTTTACGTCTGCCTCGTCCTGTGCGTTTGCCCAATACTTCGTAATACGAACTGCTACTAAGGATCTTCCGGGTATAACTTGCGAAATTGAAGCTAATTGAAGGTCAGTGTGTTTTATAAAGAGAACAGATTATAATTTGTATTGTACCGGGAGCGTTTATTACATCTTTCGGCATCTACAGGAAGCATTGCTTCTTCATATAACTCCCGACAATCAGGATCCTCTTCAAGACCTCAATGTTAACCAAAAACCGAAACCGCTTAGACGCTACTTTTACTGGTGCTGTCTGTACCAGTGCAGGTAGCTCGTTCCTCAGATTTCCCTCCACCGAAACGATCTTCGAGCCTATCAACGTCACCGGGTTCTATGGAGGAAAATAGCGTACTTAGTTCTTCTATTGATTAATCAATCAAAGCTAAACGACTTTGCTAGAGATTGGAATTTAACCAGAGGAAAATCTGAACTATTAGGACCGAAATTGAAACAGGAAATCAAGCTGATAACTCACCGAAAGCCTCACCTTTTATTCACAAGAAGATCGGTTAGTTTTCCGTGACAATATTGAAATTTCGTTCGTTCACCAGAACAGTGGAAACTATTTATTGACGAATTAAAACTAAGCCTAAAAAGAATTTATGAAGCAACCTACACATATCCATCTCCATCTGTTGCGTACAGCGTTCATTTAGAAGAGACCTAGTACAACCGCTTTTGGAAAAAATCAAATACACAGCGTCGTGGAGATTTAAAAGTAGTTGTTGCTTTAATGTTGGAAACTGACAATGATAAATATTGTCGTTTTCCCTGTGAACTTGGTATGTTCTTGGTCAGGAAAATATAGCAATAAACCTCTAGTCCTACCCGAGAAAATCATTCTACCGCCATTGCACATCAAACCTGATCCAGTCAAGAATTCTCTCAAGGCGCTACGTCAAACTGGAACTGGATCTGAGTTTCTTCAAAATAAACTTCCTATGCTCGATCAGCTCAAAATTAGAAAGAGGGGTTTTTGTAAGGCCTGATATGAGAAAATTGATCGATGATCCTTCTTTCCTATTCAGTCTCAGTTCCATAGAAGAAGAGACATGGTTGGCTTTCGTCTATGTCACAAAAAAAATGTCTTCGGCAACCGATTTCCATAAAAGAATAACATTACTGATAAGAGGAAATACGTCATTGAAAATCCATTTTCTACGCTCCCGTTTAAGTTGTTTCCGGAAAACTTGAGTCCGGTCGGCAATGAAGTAGGAGAATGCTTTCATCGGGAAATTACAGATCCCTCTTGGGTCCTTCAGGAGGGATATTGCGAGGATTTAATGATAAATAAGATTTTATGTCGATAATGTTGTGTATTCTTAATGAAATAAATGCTTTTCAACATGAAACTTGACGTAATGGGAAGATGTCGGTGAAATATGATGTAAACCCGATGAAAAAAAAAATTATTTGTTACATTCAGCAAGCTAAGAGGATGGTATGAGAAGCCCCCGTGTTTGGAGACATATGGCGTTTTGCATCAAAATCTGCATAGTCGACGTCTGTGAATATTTCGAAGATATTCATCGAGTACCGTGTTATTTTCAGAGCTGCTGAAAGTGAGCAAGTTTGACTATGCACTTTCTATGAGCACCAACAAATATGGTTTAATGTTCAATATATAATGCTAAGATAGCTTAACTCTCTCACAGTATCGATGGAATAATTCACGGCGAACGCAACAAAAGGAGAGAAAGAAAAGTACATTAGCACGCGGACATATTTCTGCCTATCCGGCGTCATCAACACGTCCTCGAGCGTACCTTCATCTCCACCTTTTGTCGCCTCACAGTTAATACCACAACTTCCGAAACGACAAACTCGACATTTCTTGCCGGCGAGATGGATTCCGCGCCTGTTCTCGGTTGATCAGAAACAGGATGACATACTGACTTCAAAGCAATGTTTGGACATGTTCAAGCTCAACTTCGGTGAGTTTCTACTCTCGAAGAAGTCGCTCGGCAAAAAAAAGTTATATCGATGAGTTTTTGGGATCCGCATACCATAGTCTCGATTGATTATTTAAAGAAGGCCGTTATGCTTATTGAACCGATTCGACGGCGGAAACGGAAGAACAACGCTCCATTTAACGAAGAAACCAATTCGACACTCCAGTCCGCTCATCGCAAAACTGGCACGAATTCGGCAGGGTTAGCCCGCTGTGAAGTCTTTCTTTCTTTAAACTTGAAAAAATTGCTTGGCGGAAAGCAGTTAGGGTCAAACGGAGACTTCATTACAGGGAACAAAGGCCTATATTGTAAATCCCATAATTTCGAAAATATTTGCTGGGTTCCACGCATTTGCCCCATCGTCACGTGTTTGTTTTGGTACATGCCAGTCCTAGAATTTAAGCTTTGGTAACATTTAACGGAAGAAATGACAAAGACCCGTGAAGGCGATTCATCATCCGATTAACACGGATATAAATACCGAACGACCAAAGAAAACAAAGCGATTTATAGCGCTAGAATCGATAACGAATGTTTTGGCTGATTGAAGCCGCATTGTTGCTTTGTGTTCGGTGTGTAGTGAGAGACATGCGGCAGAGATATACAGAGGACGTTCCGAAATCCGCTTACTTTAAATTATTCTGCTGCATTACACAGTAAATTTTAGAGGAATTTTTGTAGGCCATACATTTGTTTTGTTTGTTTGTTGCGCTAAGCAAAGCTAAGCTAAGCGCTTCGATTGGCTGTGAATAATAAGTGAATCTTCTGCATTGTTATTTGGTTATTCGGCTGCTTCGACGTTAAAAAATGGCTTTCTCGGAACTACTCGGAAACTGGTCTTTCTAGTTCGACGCTTTCTCCACCGCACATTTAGCTCTGAAAGGAGAACACGACATTTTAAGTACATTCAATGTATGATACCTAGGTCTGTAGAAACAATATGGCAAAGGCTAATCACACAAGTTATTTGATTAAATCGGAACAGTTGTTTTGGGATGATGTGGATTCCCGTTGTATCATCGGTACGATCGAATGATGCGAGAAACAGATGCCCTAAAACATCTGAAGCACAAAACGTATACATTTGTCCCGATGAATCAATCAAAGATGAGTGGCTGAATGGACCTCTTTCCTCGTTTATCGTGGATCTAGTTGCCCACTTAGAAATTAACATATATATCCAAGAATCTTCTTGATTTCGTGTCCCACTGCTTCAAATACGCCAATTGCGATAAACGTATCTCGTTTCGCAGGTGACACCGATAGAGAGGATAAGAATATCCGCCACGTCACCGATAATTGCAAGCCAAAGATGTTTCTCTCGGGATCGCAAACTTATCTCGGCATATCTGCTAGTCCCTCGAAACATCCGCTATGCGGATCTTTTGAATTCCAACCAACTTCGCAGCTAAAAAAAATCTCATTGACGTACTAAGATGCGATTTAAATCCTGTTTGTCGACATCTACCGCTTGTTTTCGATTCTTCGCGTAATAAAAACCCGGTGATTAAAGACTCGATACTGCCTTACCTTTGCAATTACGTCAGTGTATTCTAACTAAAAAAAAAAAAAAACACGAAAACCAGGAATTTTCATGTTCATCTCCTATTAATAAACTCCCTCCATCGCACTAATTATATGATTTCTTATATTAAAAGAACGCGCGCGATTATAAGGTGCGTGAAATTGAAAAATCGAATACCTATACGTTGCACTAAATATATCCCGAAGTCTTATAAATAATCGGAACTTCTTTCTAGACCTCACGTCGTTGGATACGTTGGGATATATTCGAGCACGCTCCACGTACATAAACACACTCCATATCATTCCCTTTAGCTTCGAAAATATCCCGCACGGACACACACAGCCGCAGGAAAACCACAGTAGGGATGCGAGTTGTCGGCCGGCGTTCGCATCGTAATCTACGTAACACGTGCACTCTTGAAATTCGCATTTTTTCCGGGTTTTCGGGAGATATCCTGCTACGTTTCCGTGTTGTTTTCCAGCCGTCTCGGCGTTTAGCTAAGGTAGGATATTGAAAAAAAAAAATCGTTGGCATTTCGATGTTGTTACGGTGAATCGATTCTGTACGTATCTTGGTTGTTGTATGCGCTAGCTCTCGTAAAGCATCTTAGAAGTCCTTAAATTTCGTCATTCGTCAAAGTAATTTTTTTAGCGGCGCAGAGGGTACACATTTCTACGTATGTGCGCCATCTGTACTTCATTATTATCGTTACTACGCGGAAATTAATATTTCGATATTTTTATTTAATGTTAACGCATCGTGCATTCAAAAACGTTTCTCTCGAATTCTCACGTTAATTAATTGAATAAACATCGGCTGAGATGTTAAACTTCTTTGAAAGTGTATACCTAACCTATGTACATATGTAAGTAAACCTCTATCTACTTAAAACTGTTTTTCTTTTTGGGTTTACCTTGAGCATTAAATTTGCAATATTTGCGTTTCCGATCTACTTTTGACTTAACATTTTTTTTTTACATTTATCATGAATCAAGCTTGGGGAATCATCAAGAATCCTAAATGTAGAATAGTGGCGGGATGAAGTTAGCGCTCATTCTTCGGCATAGCTAAGAGTAGGGATGCTCAAACGATCGATCGCGAGAGCTTTTTGAGTTGATCTCGGGGAACATTGGCCGATATCGGTCGATTCACCATTTTTGTTGGATGACGAGATGATTCACAATTAAGCTAGAATAACCCCTTTAGAATTGTTAAAAATTTTAATCTTCACCAATTTTTGACGCTATTATTAAAGTAAGTAATAATTAAAATTTAGTATTTAGTGAAAACTCAAGGCGAAAGATACAAAAGAAGAATTTCGCTTGAACAACAAATAATACTGATTAGATGGCAAGAAAAGGCATACAGGTGCTTGAAAGAGTCGAAAACTTCAAAGAAATGGTTTTTGTCTTTTTGCCAGACCTTGTGGCGCAAATAAAAAACTAAAATGTTGAATATAATGTATAAAGGCCAAGAACTACGATAACTTGTGATTTTTCTACATGAATCTTCCTTATTAAATTATTTTTACTGCCGCCATTTGCAATTCCTTCAGAGAATCTGCTACTGAACTACTGAAAAAACAATGAACTTTCTCTTCGGAAATAATTAAACGCATTTTCGAGAAAATTCTTCCACTTGGCACCGATGTTGCCATTGCACATAACTTTCTTTTAGAAAACAGCGTTAAGTTGGTAAGATATATACTTCTACCGCAAAAGAGTATCGTCTCGCCTCGGTAACAGAGATTCCCTTGAATATCTGTCAAGCTCCTCGACGATATTACTTGAATTTGTTTCGCCTACAAATTCGGATACGCGGATATCAACATTTTGCCATATATCATTTGTTTTTATTGATTTCGGTGCCATCCGAGATTCAATTTTTTTCTAAAGAAGTTGTTACAAAATTATATAAAGAACTGGTAACTGTCATTGCCTTTGTAATGCGCGGTTGAGTTTCTGAATTTATCTCCACAGTAGCATCCTTAAATGCTGTTAGTAGCGAACACGCGTCCTTAATCGTAATCAGATCATTTTCTGTTATAATACCTAAATGCGAATAATATCTTGTTATAGTTGTATTCGAAGCGTCGTTGATCTGTAGACTTCTTTCGAACGTATCGTACGACGAGTTCTATCCAGTCACTATATCCTGCTTCACTTGTAAGGCTGCGTTCGCCCAGTTTCGTAGTTGGACATGTTTTAATCTGTTTCTAGCCTGTGGATTTCGTTTGACAAATTCAACGACTTTTATCATCTTAGTACGTAATGCTTACGTTGTTTTAAACCATCTTGCGCTATTAGATTAGAATCGTTAGCGCCGCAGTGATGATGTTTAAAGTTTATTGCAGCGACAACGTTGGTTGCGTTATCTGATACGATGGCCGAAATTTTATTCACGATGCCCCATTCCCAGGCTGTTCGCACCAGTTCATCTCGAAGGTTTTGCGCGGCCTCTGTCTCGTTGTAATTCTAACAATCGAGTAGTCCGGATTGCAGGATAGATTCATCATCGATGTAATGAATGGTGAGAGCGAAATAACTTTGGCTATTACCGGAAGTCCAACAATCTAAAATTAAACGGCAGGCTTCTACGTCTTGCGGTGCACGTTTTAATGTATCCGCTTCAGCGATGAAGTGCTGGAGCAGCAAAACTTTTGAAAGTGTTTTCCTGTTTGGCAATCTATCATATTTATCTAATTTGGAAATGAAGTACTGAAATGCGGCACTCCCGACATTTCTAAACGATAGATAATCTTTAACAGATAAGTTTATTCAACTAACGTTAATTTCTTATTTTTCTAGTGTGCGATAAACTTGCAGGGGCGTCCTCTTTCCTATCAACACTGCTGGAAGAGGGTTGCCCTATTTTATCATATACTTGGGGGTGGATCAATTTTAAATGCCTTATAATATCGCGTATGTCTTCTTCCTTTAAAGACAACACGCGATTACAAAGGTTACATCTAGCTTTTTCATTTCCTTCTTCAAGAAAGTGAAGCCGAAAAATATACAACGATGTCACGGCTAACTACTACTGTAGATTAACCCAACAACAAAGGACCGTTGTAAAACTAAGCGTTTAATGTAAGTCCAGGATTATTAGGAATAGTGACGTGTTTGCATTGCTTCTTACACGCGAACGCTTTGATAAATATTGCTTAATTCATCGCGTTGCGAAATCTATCGGCTGGCGTTGGGCTACACTATGCGTAGAAGGACGCGATGGTACTCTGAGCCTGAACGCTATACATTGACTGAAGCGATGCAATGAAATGAAAGATTATTCGTGCGCGATGGTGAAGGCTTCATTCCCAATTCTCTATTATAGACACAGGAAGAACATACACAGAAGAATGCACAAGAAGAAATCATAACGACAGTCTTACAGCTTTCTGACCTGTTGTTGTTTGCTTTATTGAAATTCGGTTTGTCTTTTTCACCCGGTTCCAAGCCACTAATCAAATTTTACTCTTTTACACTTGATTAAATGGCAGGATCAATGTTGAATACTACAGTTCATCAATCACTGTTGAAACATGGTTTGCCCAACGCCATATTGCCTATTGCCGAAGGGCCTTCCGAATCCACCAAACGCCTTTGAAGAAATTCGAAAAGATATCATTGTTCAGCGTCAATTATAACTGGAAAACTGCAATAATTATTCTTATGATTCATTCCATCCTATCTGGCATAAGCTGAGAACCGAGATCTCCATAACTGGTCCGTTCGAAGTGAAGAAAACAAACGAATGAAACCGTCATTCAACTATCCATCCAGGAAGATCCCATCGTCTCTCGCGTCGAGAATAGAAACAGGAAGTGCGAAGTGCGCACGATAACTCTTGTTTAACGTCATATCTCAACCGCCACTACGAAATATTGGGGCATGCCGTTATTAAGTGCCGGGCGATATATTTTGTTCGCTTGCACCGACATGGTCTAAAAAGATATTCGATGAGGAAAAGGATCGCGCGATACATCACTAGCCGGCGGAAACGATTATTTTTTTATTTTCGACAAGCGTCGGGATCGACGGGCTGTTGTAAGAAAACGATCGTTTATTTTGGCCGTTGTCAGCGGAAGGAAATTGATAGTCGCCGACTTTTCTTGCGGTACGAGTTCCTGAACTTTGGTGCTCGTGCATAAATGTTAGATGTTCTGGAGAAGTATGGTATGTGGCTAATTAATGAGGCTGATATGTAGCGTAATATTTTATTTACCTTTCCGAAGTAGAGCCGAACGAAGCAAATAAAAAAAAATACGAGTTTTGCTAATTAAGAGAAATTTAAAGCGGTACTTCGCGCATATGTAATAGTTATTGTTCCGTCCCCGCCACCGAGCCCTTCGACAAGATCAACAAAAAAAGGGATACATTAGAGCGATTCAAAAGACTCAGGTAGCCAGTTGAAAGAATCCTACATATCAGAGGAGGAGCGGTTAAACGCTTATTTCGAACGTAATATATGTACATAAAAGATAGCGATCGTGCATATTCAACAGTTTGTACGAAACAAGCTCATACTTAGCACATACACAGCACGGCCCTTGACTTAACAGTGAAAATATCCTCATGAAGGTGCAACATCTTTAAATTACAATACGCGCGGCCGATTGTCCTGATACGCGAGAACGCGAGTACGCAATACGCAATACTGCAAACTATTATTACTCACACATACAACATACTCAACACATAGGCTGTTGGTTAGACGAAGAAGTGTTCTGCATAAGAAAAATAAATAAATAAGCCGGAAGGCGTTACATCTGCTTATCCGGCTGGCCGCCTAGCAGTAGTATTGGTAGGAATAACGTTATTGCCAAACTGCTCAATTGAACAATCTAATACGTTGAGTCGAGCAATCGCCTTGTCGGTAGGAATGTTTGGAGAATTTCTAAATAACTTCGAGCAGTTCCATTGAATATAGCAGGTCTAATTGAAGCACGTACAATTATAAGGCAAAACACAACACAACGTTTCTTTCCTGCAACAAGTAGTGTTCGTTGTATCGATTGAACACTCTCTGCAGTTAGAGTGCATATGATGTCCAGCTAACTTAAGAAGGTTAATGCGAGCGCCTTAAGCCGTCACCTGGAATTTTGGCTCAACGTTTCAAATTAGTTTTATCGAAAGCTTGTGATTGATATAGCACCTTCAATGTGAAAATGTAAATCGAAATTCAAAGGAAAAAGAAAGAAACTACCTACAAATTAATTAAAAACGCGATTTTCCAATGTACAAGAGCAACGAAAGATCCGCCAAAAATAATACCTACGGTAAACGCCAAACATCTCAACTACACCGCAAACAATTAATAAACACGTTCGTTCTCGTCGTCGCGAAATCGTTTCAGTCCCGCCGACACCGTACACCATTAGAAAAACATGTTATTCGAACGTTTCCGAATTTATATGTATAAGCAAACGTTGGTCAGAAGAGATTAAAAGGCGAGGAAACGGATCGGTTGTTATGACACGGCGAGTGGAAAATACATAAAAAGCGCGACCAACGCCCAGTAAATCATTTCTTAAGGTCGCAAGAACGGCGACGGGAAAACGGCAGGAAGTATAAAAAAGAAGAGACGGAAGTAAGACATTTTTCGCATCCATATCGAAGTAGTGTTCGTAACGATGATACGGCGCGTTCGTTTTGTGCAATATCACATTAATCTTTTCATCTTTTTAAAGTTCTATAATCCATTACCACATATGTACATACCCGACCTCGAAACAGCTGTACCGAATTAATTAAGTAAACTTGTGTGGTGCGGAGTGTACCGATACTTGGTGTTATTTGATATACTTATTATTAATGATAAGGGCGTTGAACAATTTTGATAAAACCTTTAGCTTTTATTACAAAATTGACCGGTGAGGTACGAACACTGTTCATCCCTTTCAACGTGCTGTTGTACTGGGGTCATTTGAACCGTATTTAATAAATCGTGAACAGAGAGTAATGCTTAATGATAACGTATCGGAGAATCGGGTTGTTGGGGATGTCAGTTCCACGGTGGTTAAGATTGCGACCTTCCTCGTTTACGGTATTCATTAATGATCGGTGACGACGACGTAAGCATCGATGCTTGATTAAATGCCATCCGGATGACTCTGATATTCTCCCTTCGAGAAATGCCAGTGAAGTCGAAAAATGTTTTGGGCACGTCTCAAAAACGTCCAGAAGAAGAAGAAGCACATTGGCGATCTCCACTCTGGTTTGGACGTGTTGTTTTGTATCTTCTCGTTTCCATTTGAGATGGAGCCACACACAGGTAAGGGTGAAGACAGGTGACCGGCTTAGAGTTGCTCGCATGCAAGAACGAACTGTTAGGGTGATGTTAGTCGGGTGTTCGCGCCGATGTTCGTTTCTAGTGATGCTAGCCGTTGGTTGCCGTGCGGAGCTATGTCGCGTCTTCTTCCAGTTCCATCAGGCTAATGATCTTCCTGGGCTCCTTGGTGTTTCGGCATCGAGATCTTCGTCCTGGCCTCGTTCCTCTGCCGGGCTCCTAAAACAGAAAGATATGCGTCAGTACGGTGTATTCGTTACGAATTGTTACGCCGACCTACCAAGGTGAGCGTACGTGGTGTTCTGTCTCGCTCTTGAAAGGATCCTTGGGATGGTAGCGTTCTTCATCGCTTGTTTGCGTCTTCTCGAAGTAGTTTCTGTCGAGCCTTCCCAGGAATTCCTACAGCTGCTCGATGTCGTTCAGGTGCGGCAGTGTAGCCAGCCAGAGGGGTGCAGAGATACGTAGAGATGTTTCGTCAAGGATAATACCGAGGTGCTCGAAGCGAGGAGCAACACGTTTTTGTATCGGCGATTGGCAACGCCTATCGCTGATTGGCTGGTCACTGTCAACTAAGTGGACGGTGGATATGTAGAAACTATTCAAGCACGATATTGCCAACAAAAAAAAAATAACGTGCTGGGTTACGCGAGCTGTATCTGGCGTCCCTTTGTGCGTACATCTCTTTTTTAGCAAACCCTTGTGGTTCGGATTTTCATCTAGCGACAGTTACTCTTAACATTACATGAGCCGTGATGAAGGAAGCACTCTGTATAAGCATCAATTGCTAAATTTACGTAAACATTTAAATGGCATTGCGTGCCGATTACGCTATCGATACGACATTAAACGATCCAACTTAAAAGTTTAGTTTAAATTCTAAACGTGGCCGTTTGATATATTTAATACGAGACGTTTGGGTAGATCGCTTCAAAGCGTCCGATATTTTAGACACTTTAGGAGACCCGACCGACAATAAAAAATGATACACGTAAACACTTTCAGTTCATTCTTTTTTAGTTTAATTTCTCGCTTTTAACGACCGATCAATCTTATAACGATCGCGCCGATGGAGTTACTATACGCGGAAGAATGACGCAAGATGTCGTACCTACGTCAAGGGATATCGAATAGGTGAGCAGTGATATACATTCGCGAGCACAACAATCGCAAGTTTACTATTATTATAATTATAAAATGTACAGTTGGCGCTCGTTCAAATAACGATCGCTAGACGAGATTTATTTTTGAAAATTATATCGTCCCGGGTAACGGCAGGCGTAAAACCGTTTAGAGATTATTACGAGATGTGTCTTGTTTTTATCGAACTCACCCACCTAAGGCGATGATTTTTCGAAAATCGGCCGTTTAAAGGCACGACGGATACATTCGATACGGCGATATTTCAACTTTCTTAAGCCGTCCAAAGAAGAGGATCCGTCGAACTCCGTAAAACAGGCCCTTCTGTTTCGGCGATGACCTCTAGATTCGACGCGAACCACCTTCCGTCGAGATGCTTACGGAAGTTTAAAAGGAAAGAAGTTACAGGGTATCAAATCTCGCGAATATCGCGACCGTTGCAATAGGACTAGTTATGCTGCCGCAATTGCCAATGAATGGACGTCCGCAAGAAGCTCAGCTTTTCTAAAAATTCTGCTTTCCCGCAACCTTTAATTACGGAACAAAGAGTTAATTGGTGTCAAAAAATTCTGGGCCGGTACAACAACGGAAGTTTATAGTACCGTGAGCGATTCCTTCCCATGAACCCGAAACCAGTCGCAATCTACAAAAGCTAACGTAGAAAGCACGAAGTGACGTTAAAGTAAAACCTAGAACAAGTAATCTCCGTCGAAAGTTTTACGCGCTTATTTCTTACGCTCCTTTGTCTCTTTCCAAACCAAACACTGCCACGTATGATGTCTTCGATACTATCCTCGGCGTCCATCTGCCAACGTTCCAAAACGCAATCCATCCGGTTTATATTTAAACCGCGGCTTCTTACGATAACTCGCGGTCTTTTTATACGCAGCACGCCGCTTATAAATATAAATATACAGTCGTAAAGAAGACGCTGCTCGCTATTTCCAGCGAGATATAACCTAAATTTAAGACGGCCGATTACGATGATGGCGCGAATAAACCTATTCAAGTATAGGCGCGGTGGTATTGCGGAGAATCTTGGCTCGGATGGACGCGGAGGAACGACGTTCTTACTGTTAATGTCAATGCTATGGAGACGATGCACGTATGTATGCGTGTATGAATGGACTCTTGCGCACATTGTCGCGATACGGGAACGTTTGCCTTATTTTCCGATTCCGTCGAAGATCATCTAAGAGGGAAAGTAAACGCTCCTTAGACTCCGGGTACCAGAAGAGCGCCCGCTTAGTTTCAATGCGTGACGTCGGTGGAAAGAGGAGAAAGATTTTTATTAAATAAGAAAATCGATAGTTGAAGTGAGAGCGACGAAGCATCGACAAGCGGTGAGGTAGAAATAAATACTGAGGGGGGTAAATTTGCATAGATCCAAGATCCTTTCCACGCTTAAGCACCACCACAATCCACTTCGCAAAAAGAAGACGGTCCAATTAAAGTGTCTTCAAGAATAGCATGAAAACACGAAGAAGAATCATCCAGACATGATCTTCTTTAAGGATTTTGAACGTATTCCCGATTCGAAGCCAATTACAAAGGAAAGACTAAAGCCTAACATGTTAAATTTCCATACCTTGGCTCTTATATCTTGGTTTTTGAAGTTCTGGAAGCGAAAGCGTCCATTTGCTCATGGTTCTTCGTACATTTAAAATAAATAAAATAGTAACACGTCTACCTTTGCTTGAGGGATTCTGGAATCTTGTATTTACGCTTTTACGGACACATCTTTTGACACAAAATTTAACGTCCGAGATGTTATTCTTTCCTTTGAAGAACTACCTTTTTTAAGCGCTTCAATTGTGACTATAAAGCGCGGTTTCTTAATGAAGATGGTATATTTCTCTTTAATCCGCACAA
Source organism: Oryctes rhinoceros (assembly GCA_020654165.1). NCBI lineage: Eukaryota > Metazoa > Arthropoda > Insecta > Coleoptera > Scarabaeidae > Oryctes > Oryctes rhinoceros. The sequence continues at coordinate 5,321,108 of JAIOKQ010000119.1, forward strand.
AATTTCTTTCCAGATCTAATCTCCGAAGGTGCTAGCGATAAATTATCACTGCAGGACGAAAACAGCGTGAAAGACGTCAACGGTACCGACAACCATCCGCACAATTCCACGGGGAACCCCGCCAACCACTCCAGAGGCAACCGCACCTACCATCTCGATCTCCTGACGCTCCCCATAACCAATTCCGGTGGCAATACGACCAACAGTAGCAACGTCAACACGCCAAACCGTAAATCACCAATGGTAAGTTTGAACAGTAACGAGGTGTTCCCCCTTAAAGATGCGATCTAATCGCTTTTCCTTCCTGCGGGATAGAATGTAGGCGAAGCGTATCTGTCACCGCACATAGACGGTCTAGGCGGCAGCGGAGGTTCGTCGCTTCCGGTTGGCGGAAGCGCCATCTCGGCTCATCACGAGATACAATTGCTAAGGGAGCAGTTGGAACAGCAGAGCCAACAAACGCAAGCTGCACTGGCTCAACTGCAATTGACCAGGGAGCAACTAGCCGCCGAGCAGGTAGGTTTGATGAAATGAAAGTCATACTTGATGTTAAGTTCGACAAATTTTCCATTTCTTCTAGAGCGCGAGACTGGAAGCCCAAGCTAGAACACACCAATTGCTAGTTCACAATCGCGAGTTGCTGGATCACATAGCGGCCTTGGTGGCCCACCTCCAGGGCGGCGAGAAATCCGGAAATCAACAGCAGAACTCGCCGCATGTAACGATGCCACAGGTAAGCTACCAGATGTGCAAATTCGTTGGCTAGTTAGATTTTACCGTTGCATCTCAGAGCTTGCTTTTTATTTTATTTTTTATTGTTCCGTTCCGAATAGGTTACTCGTGTCTGAAATAAATGACGGCTATTTTGGGACGGATCTACCTACTTTTGATAAATTGTTTAAACATGTGAGCGCATGTCTAAATTGCGAGAATTTCGGATACCATTGCCCGTCTACATTACGCGTACATACGCGGCTCTTCCGACAAACCCGTGTAAATTCGGGATTTTTCTTTTTGTTACGATGGCAGGGATTCAACAATTTTATGGTGTACATTAGGAAGATGTGTCTATCGCTTGTTTGTTTTGTTTAAAATAATAAGGATGTAATAAATCACATGTTTAAGCATTCTCCAGAAATGGTATTTTGATCGCAGTAGTTTAAATGAATATTTTTACCCAACAAGCTATTCTTAAATCACTCCACTAATTTTAGCACTCTCTGCGTATTCATAATTTGTATCGATATGCATGATGAGTTGTTTCGTTTCTAATTTTGATTGATTAAGTGTTACTTAGTGCTTTTGTGTGTGCGTATTAAAGAGATTTGCTTTGCTAATACAAGACATTAAACTACGAACTACCTCAAGTGAAGTTGTTGTAAATCCCAGCTTCTTCGACAAATCAATAGTGCCAACGTCATATCACAATTATAACATTAAAAAAACATTGCCACTATACAGCAGTGAAGGTTGTGATCATGGCGGTATACGAAAACGCAGCTCTTGCCGGCCATCGCTGCTCAAGACAATAACCACTCGCTTCTGGATATACTTACAAAGGCAGCTAGTTGTTAGGTAATTGTTTTTTTTTTTGATTACGTTTTTTTTTTCTCTTTTAACCGATAGAATTGTCGAAGATAATTTGCATTTTATCGCGAATTACCAATTAGAAAGAAATGCAAGTTATCCGAATATCAATTTAGTATTCCAATATTGATCTGAAGGTACACAGAAGACTAAAATTTTCTTTCTTTTTTATATCACGTACAGCAACAGCAGTACCAAGGTGGTACCATGAATAACGACAATTACTCCTCAGACCATCAAGATCAACAACCTACCACCTTGGACCATTCGGTCCTTCAAGCGCTAGGCCTTAATCCGCAAGGACTGATCGAAAATCGAGCTGTGACGTCCTGCCTTCCGTCGTCGCCCTTAAGAACGGCGTTCGCTCCGGCCCAGGGACTATTCTCCAACTTCTCTATGCCACAAGCGGATCTATCGCTTGAGGCTCAGCTACTCCAGAGGCTACAAGCCCTATGCGGGTACACTCCGCCTCAGTATTCTTATAATTTAAACCAAAGTCTACCCTTCATACCGAATTTGTATAGCCAACCGATGGTTAACAATAATTACACTCTACAACCACCGCCGCAGAAGAAGTTACCACCTTCACCGTTAGCCGTGAGGCATTCGTATAGCGGTAGTCCGATTTTGGATAACAGGATCAGCCCCAATAAGAACGATTCGATGCAGAGTCTCAATTTGGGTTTCCAACACAATTATTCGTCCGGGCATAATCTGAGCCAGTACAGCTCGAATCAGAACTACCAATCGAACCAGAGCTTGAACCAGATCCCTCAGCAAAGCAGCCAACATCTCCAGGTTCAAGCGCCATCGCAGCAAAGGCAATCGCCCCAGAGGAACCTCCAAAACGTATCGCCTAAATCTGATAGGGGCGAGCCGCAATTCATCAAACCGCTATCGCAAGTGGGCACGTTAACCACGACGGATACAGAGGGCCGGGTACGCGTGATAGTTCCGGTACCGTCTTCAGATGAAGCATCAAGTATGATGTCTACATTGAGGATAAATGATGATTTCAGGTCCAGCGTGCCGACCATCACGCGATCTACCAGCGAGAAGGTGCCAAATAGGAGCGAGCTCATGTCGCAGGTACAGCGAACGGCGTGGGCTAGACACACCACCAAGTAATCTAAATAGAGAGGGATGTGATAACGAGCTGTTAACGATTTAAATCGAGGAATAGCATTTAAGATGCGTGTACGAGAGAACAAAACGTGAGACTTACGGTACGTCTTAGATCGTTGGTGATTGCCCACGATAACGAAACTTTTCACAGAGTCGAGTGATCTAGATTTGGTTTTCTTTGAAAATTTGAGATGTTTTGATTAGATAAGGCTGGTTAGTGCGAACCAAATTTTTCTCTAAGAACAAATCCGGATCTTTTATAAGAATGCCGAAATTACCATATCAAATACGTACAGAGATATCATTTTAGGGAGTGCCTTGTTAATGAGACGTGAGTTTCCTACTAAGTAGGGAATTGTAGAACCTTTAATTTAGTTATGCAATGTAATTCTTTTAGGTAGGTAACAAAGAAGATTGTTAGTACGTACCAAATATATTTATTACTATAGAATAGCTATGGAGTGGTTTCAAGCTTGCTTTAACCGTATTTCCCTAAAAGATAACATCGAAACTTGAGCTTGGGAACACTCTGTAACCTAAGGTATATCTGTTTTATAGGATAATCGTGTAAATATGCGATCCTTTTTCTTTCATAAACCCGTGTGAAACCAGCCGCCAGGCTTGATTGCTGTACGTAAGGTTACTTTTTCACCTCCCGTATGTATCTAGTTTTTCGCTATTTTGAGTTGATTGAACTTTTTGTATACCCGTTATAATTGTGTATGAATAATCTAAGTTCTACAGTGCTACAGGCAAATGCTGCTGTACGATATCTAAATAAGTTGAATTTTTCGTAGTCTAGGTTTTACCTTTCTCTTCTGCATTAAGATCGTGTATTTGTTTTCCTCTCTTCGATTTGTAATTTAGGTTTGTTTCTCATTTGTTTTTTTTTTTCGTCGTTTTTTGTTGAGAACCATGTATATATTTTTTATATTAAAGTGTTTGAACATACAGTAAATGTTATTTTTTTCTGCCGTAAATAGAAATCCTACTGACTGCGCCATTTCAGCTGTTACGACTTCATTACGTCGTGATTAAATGAATTACTTCTAAAATCTAAACAACAATTCAGACGGCGATAAATCTATTAAGGCAATCTTCAATATTAATACGTATCAATTGTTACTAATTGGACTGTCACGAAGTCGCCAATCGCAATGGTAAGATATCGACATACTTCGCGCCACACTAATACTTAATTCCGAACAATTGTTTGAGTAATTCGTGAATTTTTATTGTCCGCTGTACGATTGGACGCTTCTGTAAATTAGCTCGGCGTTGTTCATAAAAATTTCGACGAGTCGGCTAAATTTCCCGAAATGCTACCTTCTTTCATTTGGAAAGTGCGCAGGTTCATCTAAATTTTTAAAGCGAGCACTATGAGCACACTTATTTCGGAATGATCCGATCGAAAGAAGCTAATTGTGTTTGTTTGGGGGGAGAGTTCAATTGGACACTTCTCTCCTTGCAACGTCAATTGTGACGGAACATGATCGCGGAAAGGATCTTGGATCCGCGCGTATTTCTCCGTTCGAGGCGGATGTCCTCAAAGTATTTTGCGAATTGGTCGAGTTTTGAGAGGCGCTTGTAGTTTCAGAGGAAAGAAATTTTTTGACATAGCTCGAATGCTTGGGATGAGACGTCCGTGCAGAGCTTTTTGAAAAATCCGGCTTTCAGTGGCCTGCGCTCACGATACGTTCCAAGTTCAGGTTCCAGTTGGAAACCTTATCGACTTTCATGCATATGCTTCCCTATGCATGATGCAATAGGTGCATCCCTCTGCTACAAATCATTTTTCTAGAGATTTTGCGCGTTTTATTATTTTACTTCTACAAAAACCAATTTTAGAAGAAACAAAATTCAATAACTACTTTCCCAAATTTAACGAGCGGGACCTTCGCATTTGCGCTAACCTACCAATAGCCTCACGCACCTAATCTCAAGGAAAGTCTGAGGTACTCGAATTATATATAAACGAAATAAAAAGCAAGCTCTATCAATCAATAACCCGTACCCAGCAAATTTTAACCCGTAACGCGACCGTTTCATATTAAATATTTTCTCCGTATACAGTTGAGCTCGGCGGCAAAGGTCGAACGATGGTTCGAACTCATCGAACCCATGTCCATATCGCGTCCTGAGAGCGGCTTCATCTCGTACCAAGACCAGGACGCCGACGACGACGAAGAACGGGCCATAATCGAAGGAACCAAGTCTCTGCTGTCGAAACTCAGCGCCAGAAAGCAGAGGAAGTTGCTCGGTTATAAGCTGGGCAAGGTGACGACCTTTTGACGAAAGGTCAAGATTAAGCGGTTTTCTAGGAAAAAGGTTACATTTTATAATTAAATCGGGCTTTAATTATAATTATGTAGGTTACATTTTCGATAATTTAGGTTAGAATACTAGGAAAAAAAAAAATAGTACGTTTATGATTTCGGGTATAGCGAACAAATGTAGATTTAAGGCTTACTAAATTGTAATATTAATTTTCCTCGATATTGCTGTTGATTATCTTGTGATCCTGTACGAAGGAAGATAAGGAACACTTAACGAACGATTAAATAAAAGAGTTGCATAATGTGTATAATTACAATTCTTGTAGAATATTTTTTGTGTACATATTCTCAAACGTAACATAACCTCAATCTCAATAGATTAATCAGCTGATACAATTCGCTGCCATATTGCTTTATTTATTTAGCAAAATGACGTTTGTTGCTATTTCTATTGCTGTTGTACACAAATAACTTAGATATTTTCGCTCCCTCTATTGTTTGATATTAATTTTAATTAATTAATGTTTTTATATTGTTCATATTGTACATTATTTCTCAAGTAATCCAGTGTCGTACTGCCCTTGGCCTAGCATTTTTTTAAGCAGAAATTTAATAAATGAAAAATGTTTAGGTTTGTTTCGTTTTAAGTAATTAGTATTATCGTTATTTTTCGAAAATAACTAGGTTAAACGTTTTATCCTTATCACTCGTCTGCCCCCTTTCCAACGAAGATGTTTTTGAGATGTAAATACAGCATTTCTAGATGCATTATGTAGCCAAAATACATATATTTTTCTCTATTAAATTACGTAGCAAAGGATAAAGACTAACATTGTAAAGATTATATCAAAGATTTAACTTTTCTAATAGTGTAACTATCAAAAACTTCTAACTATACGGAGTCCTTGCTAACGTCTTTGTAGATATTTTTCGACGTTTTTCTCCAAAATTCTAGTAATACGGACGTAAACGTAGACTTGAAACAGGTAAAGGATGTCGATTAGCATATTGAAACTGTTGTTTCCAAGAAATATGCCTCATTAACTGATTTTCTAACATCTTTTACTTATTAATAATAATAATTTGTGATGTTTTTCTAATGATCCCTTTTTTATGTACGTATCAAAAATTTAGTATTTTAAGTTCAATAAAGATATTCACGGGATGAATTACGCGGTATTGAATGCTTGCTTAGATGCTTAAAGAAACTGCTGTAAAATAGGAAAAAAAGGGGACACAATATCTAATGTTCTCAGCACTTTTTGCAGGTCAAAATTTTAAAATTCAGTAAAATTCAAACCCACGTAATTCCCTGTGTATGTATAAGACGTCTTGTATTTTTTATATATATATATATACGACTGATTTTATATAGTGAAAATACATTTTTTTTTAGAATAAAACCATATAAATAAGTTGAGTTTACTTTCCTTCAAAAGTTGAAATTTTTCTTAAAAATGCTCGGCGAAAACGGTCATGATGCTCGTCTTGACCTACAGTTACAGACCTACAGACCTATCAATTTAAAATATTCATATTTGAATAGGTTATGATATCTACACCATCGGATAGGAAAGAACGTTCCACGTAGAAGTATGTAAGCTTTCGCGGCCGGTGTCAAATGTAGAAGTAGATTCGGCACAGATGAGACGTGGTCGATTGGAGTGTCTTCCGGACGTTTCATCTGCAACGGCGAGAGCGAAATATCGTTGACGGATGCGCTGTCCTGTTAAATGCAGGAGCGGGCCAGCTTATCGATAGTGAACGTTCTTCTAGTTGCAGCACATGCACTTTCTTATTGCAATCATTGTTACGTTTCAATCGCTCTTCGAACATGTTCCATTTCCGATAGAATTGAGATAATTCTTATGAACGACTAGATGGTGTGGCTACGAAACTGTCGCTCTGGATACTACATCTAAGAAACCAACCTGTTGGTTCCGCTATGTAAACGACACCTTTGTCATCTGGTCGCACGGACAACAAGCGCTGAATGATTTCTTTAAACGTATAAATCCATGTATCCAATTCATTACGGAGAAAGAGAGAAACAACGAAGGGCTCAGCCACGACGTATCCCGCAAACGCTACGGCACACGGACCGGTATCTGCACAAGGATTCGAACCATCCACCAAGGCGGAAGAGAGCCATCGTTAAGGACCACCCGCGTACGCGGGCCGCAATTCCTTCAAAAGGAGCCGTTACACTTGGAAGCTCCTACTCCAAGCAAGCGGGAAATCAAGAGAGCATTACAGCCTAAAAACACGAATAGACCCGATAAGAGTCCGAACGACCACCTAAACACGAAATTAATAGGTCCGACGCTGACTATCGCAAAATGTCGAAGTTCTATCCGTAATAACGTCGTTATTAACTTCTAACTAGCGAATTTCGTAAAATTATCTGCGGACAGCCATCTTGCAAACCATTTAATTTGTTCGATCTTGAATCTTTGGTCCGCGTAAACCGTTACGTGCTCTGTAACGGGAGCCTGACGTGACATCTGGCGTCCGGCAAAGTTTTAACGCCGATCCACTCCTATTTGTGTTACATATTACGACTTACTTCTTCAAATACGCTGTCCCATTCTTGCGTACGCTAATAATGTATTAAAAAATGTCAACTGTTAGTGATATTATCTCATTTCAAGTCTTTGGAAGCGTTACTTATTCTTATCTGCTTCATAATATTACCCATTCAGCATGGCGTTCTTTGACGAAGATCCGTAAATCCTTTGAGTTTTGTCCATCATCTGAGGTACCTCGAGGTTGGCATTAAGACCACTTTTTTTGTTTTACGACCTATTTGCTTGTGCCGGTGACAAGGAAATCTATCATTTACAATGTAATCCGGTTGTTCGTTTGCCTCTTACATCACTTCATTCGACGTACTCGATACATCACTATCCTCTTGAAACAGTCAATATCGAGAGAGACTTGGGCGCGCTGTTTGATCTTCGGCTGAGTTTTTCGCCTGGTATCACGGAATTATGAATTTCCGCTTCGTTCTACGTACTTGCAGATTATTCGATCGCATGTCGTCGTTTTAAACTTTACATTTTAGCTTTGTCGTCAGGACACTGGAATACTGGATGGGGCGTAGCGCAGATTACGATTCCTTGCTGAAAGGACGTGGATTGTAGTCAAATTCCGTCGTGAAGTAGCAGAATCGAAGTTTTCCACATGGATGTGGTAATTCTTCTAACTTAGGTACTTCTCCCGATTAATTTCGTTGTATTTTTCTCCTGGTCCCCTTCTACATCTTCATTGCCTTTTTCACGCACTAACTTCGAAGTTCTCCGTTAGTAGCTATGCGGCGTAATCTAGAATTTTTTTTTCTTATTCAATTCCCGATTTAATTTGCGTTTTTTCTCGTTTTCTTTAATTTCATTTAATGTAAGCATTCGAATGTAATTGTCTTGTAATTGGGTTGGGCAATAAATGGCGATATTGTCATTATCAAACTCCAGCGTAATCGGAACTAGAGAGGACACCTAGCGCCGTTCCCGCTCACCGAACACTTTACAGCCGAGATCTTCGCGTGCTGCTTGATTCTAGCACGATATTCAGCCTGTAGCTTGTGTACTAGCTTTAAAAGAACTTCAACGCAGATTTTTATTTCAAAAGTGATGCTGTCTCTCCTTTACATTTTACAACATTTACAAGATCACCAGTTTTTTTTTTCTTAGCCTCGCCCTATATCGTTATGCACGTTTCGTAATTTCGGGCGAACATTCCATAATTGAAACGCCACGCACTGGTACACGTTTTCCCGGGATTATGCGAAAAAAAAAATGACTAAATCGTAAAAACAAATCGTAAACTTTACGTTTTCCGACGTCGACGCGATAAGCCGGACCGAATTAAACAATGGACCCTTCCACGGGACGATTTAAAACGTATTGCGGTCGTCCATTTCATTTTGGTGATTTGCCGAGCTCGTAAAGACGAAAATTTAATTAGTTGAACACATGCTAACGCTAACGTTTTAGTAATTAGCTTTTTCCTCCCGTTAAAAATGTGTACTGGCACGAAAGAAGGAAAACTATTTTGAAATAGAGCTTTCCTCTTTCATGCCTAACGGCGTATTTAGTTGGACTGCGCTAGAGCGCACTAAGAGCTTGCGATTGCAATTTGAAAATTCTAAATCAGGCTGATAAAAAATACTCCGATCTAACTTCGCCGGCGGAAGACGAATTTCCGATGGTCAAATGTCCCACATTACGTCGCAGTACCTTTATCTTGCAAATTAGCCAACTAGCCAGATTAACAAAAAACATTAAACCAAGTGTAATTGTCGGACTTCTTGTTAATACGCCATACATATTCATGAATTTGGTTCACCTTGGTTTAATAATTACGGACACGTCCGCCATTATCGCAATACCAGCGAAATGGATAGAATTCAAGAGTTATTATTTCGACCGCGTCGTAATTAATCGGAGATACATACGTTCAACTAAACGCGTGGTAGTAGCAACGCGAGTCCTTTTCCGCCTACATATGTATATATGGAAGAACGGACAAAATTAATTATAATTTGGTGGGATTGTCAGGCGTACGTTTGGCGCTTTCGGGAACGAGGTGATATGCGAGCAAAATGAGGAAAGATTGGCCGGTTCTTAGAATTCATAATAAAATTCTCTTGGGTAACTTTCATTTTTAAATTAGAAAATATCCAATAAAAAGGAGGTAAGCTGTTACCTGTTATCGTTCCTTCAGCTTGTTAATAATAACCGACCTTGTTGATCCGGAAATAAGCGATTCTTACAAAGCTTCATCAAAGAAACTATATCGACGTCTTCCTCGCGCGTGTTCATTTGGCGCGTCCAAAATTTAATCGATCGGGACTCTAGGAAACGGTGAACCAACATTAAAGGAGGCTGGTCATCGGTAAGCGAAATATCCTTAATTTTCTGAATAATTGCCTATGGATTGTGGCAGTATCGGAGAGCCACCTTAAAAGCAAATAAATGGGCTGCCGATGCTGGAGATTACGGATCTCAAAGACGATCTTTTTGTCTTCTGTGATCATTTTTAGCACAAAATTTTTGATTAATTGATGATTAAATGATTAATTCCAAGCGAGAACTTTGTAACAATGTCGTATTAATTCGACTTATTCTTGTCTTTGAGGCTTCTAGAAAAGATTTAATCACTACGTCCAATATTGGATGCTGCTTATTTTCCAAAATTTGAGCTTTAGGAAGTTAACCGTTGACAGCAACAGTCATCACCATCATTTCACCTGCATACTTCCGGAACCGGATGTGAATATTTTGGTTTGATTTTTGAATCCAAACAAATGCTTCCTGCTTTAAAGATATATCATAATTCCAAGGTTCAAAGAGATTTCTTTCCGTATCAGCCGTAGCTTCTTCGTTGACCAACAGGACCAACAACGCTTCTAGAGCAAATCTCCTGGGTTTTTGTGTTCAGAATTGTCGAAGGCAAAAATGATAAAGGTTTCACCGCGTTACAATACGAGCGGCGTCAACACGATCGAGAAGAACGGGAAATTCATCCATCGTAGGTGGTCTGAACTACAGCGCATAGAAAAGGTGCGGTTTCGTACATACCACGACATAAACAACATACACAAGCTTCATCATTTCATATGCGACACTTGACACCGAGGCCCCGTGATGTCTCGTACCGCCGTACCTATGCGTAAAGCTCCGCTCGCCGCAGGTAATTAGCCTTTAGAACTTCCGCTAACGCTCGCGTCCCCGCCGAAAGCGCTACGCCGTGTTGATTGCGCCCGTACAAAGGAGATAATCGCTATTGCAGATCTGTAGAAAGGCCAAATTCAGTTGAATCCTTGCCTCCAATTGGTTCGCGGACCGGAAGTTCGGGCGATACGACTTCTAGGAGCTTGAATTGGGAATCTTGTCACGGGAGAACATGGACTTGGATTTCGACGAAAGGAAAGAGATGGAATACAGCGATAAAGACAGCGAAATATCCAGAAGTGCGGTGGTGCCCGTGATGAAGGAACCGCCACCAGTTGGGATACTGCGATTGGATGTGGTCAAGCCTCGTAGAGCTTCCGCCGAATTACGATCTTTGGGGCAGGTAAGTTTAAGCCGTTTTCTTTCACATTTTTCTACCGGATTTCGTCCTGAATCTTTTAATAAAATTTAAATTAGAGCGTTTGGCAAGCATGTAGTTATTGGTGAAGGTCTTTTGTTACAAATATTAGATAACTTTGAAGTGACTATCTCGAAATTATTAAAATTAATACTCAGAGTAAATGTTGCAAAATCCTGCTTTCTAATTATGCAGCATCCGTATGCGGTGAAGTAACGGAAAAATATGTTGGTTAAAATTAAACGTTGGATGCTGGAAATTATTTTGAGGTATACAGGTACTTAATTTGTCTAGTACGTTGCTTAAGTTTATTATTTTAAAAATAAATAATAAACCCTGTATATTACTAAATTTTTGGGATTCCTTAATGAAAAATAAAAGAAGTTTGCAGACAATTATCGCCGTAACAATAATTCAAGCTTATTAATCAATACCAAATATTGATTACTATACAGAATGTTCAGCAATGCAACACCAAATTCTGTTCTATTTTCAAATCGTCTACAAAATAATTATTTTTCTCTGTGTTTATTTCAAGATTAACGTGCTTTTTGTCATACTTGTATTGTTACAATCATTTCTTTGGCATACACGCAATATCCTAACAATGTGGAAACAACGGTCGTTAATGATCCTAAAAAATTTTTAAATTTCTTCGAACGAAGCAACAAGAGGTTCAACAAGACTCTGAAAAACACTAGTTTACACTGATTCGGACCTAGAATCTGCCCATCGTCATTGTGCCGTTGCGCGTAAATTCAGTTCTTCTTACTTTCCTTGCGGTAAAGTTGATCGTAACGACACTCCAATACCAATTGTATTCCTCCCACATTATCTACTGTTTCTGTAACAGATCTCAGCAATATCATGTCTTCGTTTCCTCGTAATTATAATGCTGGTGCTCGATTGCGTTGTACGTTGTAAGACTTGCCATGGTACTAACTCTGCACGACCTGTTAAACAGATGCCTCCCCAAACCATAATAGAGCCACCGGCGAAATTAGGTCTAGGTCTGATATTACACTGCGAATAGCGCTCACCGTCTCGTCTGTACACTGAGATACGCCTATCTGAGGTGTAAAGACCAAATCTTGACTCATCTGTGAAGAGTATATTGGCCCAGTCATTAATGTTGCAATTTACATGTTCTCTGGCAAACCTTAAGCGAGCCACTCGGTGGTTCCTAGTGAGACGAGGGGCTATTACAGCTACTCTAGCTCTTAATCCACTCTGTCGTAACCTATTCCGAATAGTTTGAGTACCCACACGAGTATTTCTGACTCTAGCCAAGTCGTTCTGCAATTGTCTCGCAGTTACACGTCTTCGACGTAATGCTCGTAGTAGTAAATAGCGGTCATCTTGGCGAGTAGAACATCTTGGACGACCTGGTACAGGTCTTCTACTGTAATTGCCTGTTTCCCTATATCTGGCTACGGCTCTAGAAACACTTGACTGATTGATGTTCATCAAATTAGCAACGTATGCTTGAGATCGTCCATCTTCGATTAAAGCAACTATAGCGGCCACTTGTTCTGAAGCTAAATTGCTCATTTTAGTTTTAAAAGCGTTGGTACAGAACTCTGACTTCGCACTTTAAAATTTGTCCGTATAGGAAGACTTTCAATGAATAACTGAACAAACCTTGCACATATGCATTTTTCTAAATGTGTTCTTTTAGAAAAAAAAAAGTAAAAAAGCTATGTTCCATGATTTTGTTAGTGTTTTTATAGTTCACATACACGAGGCAAACTTTTTGTGAACGTATAAAAATATCTTGGTTTATAAAAAAAATATATATATTTTGGACCAATATTCCATGATAACGGGTGTGTGTAGTATAGGAAACAGTGTCAAAATAGTAGTTGAAGAGGTATTATTGGTACCGCCATATTTCTTTGATAATCACTGAAACGGCGCAATATAAAGAAATTTGTTGGTAATGAGGTGGCAGGTAATCGTGTAGCAATATAGCAGGATATATGCGCGAAGTCCGCGAGTACCAACAGCATGCGCAGCAAGATCTTCTGATTTGATACGTTTAAATTCGTTTCATTCATGAAGTTACGCGAAAGAGACCATCTATGGCGATTCTCCGGAAGATATAATGGACAATGGATAATCCTTTGTTGGTGTTGGCGATGTGATACGCCAAACACTCTCGGGAGTATTCACTTCAGCAACAATTTCGCACGATCACAGCGGTTATTTTGAACAGCCCTTGCAATTAATGTTTTTTCTTTCAATGTATATTTATTCATTTTACTAGAATAACCGAACACCCTGTACACTTCAAGATAATCTTCAGCTATCGATCACTCGATCTTAAGCGGTGCTTATTTGTTAAATAAATAGTTAAGTTGTAATTCATCGCATATAGATAGATAGTTGCTATAAGCCTGCGGAAACGAGTTGCGCTTCACGAAATTAGCAGACTTGTGTCTATTCGCCTCATGGGAGTCGCTGAATGTTGCCTGTTGAATTCCCCGAGAACAGGAAAAACACCAGTCTGTGTATTCGCTGCTAATTTCGCGAAGCGTTCAGTACTTTAAGCGAGTATTCGTTACTCTTCTGCTGGCGTTCCGTAGTGCTCGGACCTGTTATTGCTGGTGCTGTCTCGTTAGTGCTCAATATCAAACTTATCTCTCAATTGTAGTAAATCTTGTAATCTACACCAAAATGGCTTGTGTAAGGTTGATTCTATTGAGAATTGTGTTCGATGCCAGTCTCCAGATATTTTCCAATCTCTTTATTTCAGGTTTTCAGATTTCATACGGTCGTCTTATGGCTACATTTTTTTTTGCTTATTTTCTGTAAGCGGAGTTTATGAATAACTTGTAGGTAAATAAAAGATTATTGTGCGAAGGTGGTTAGGCGATTGTGGTATTACATAATTCGGCACGGTGGCTGCTATCAATTAGTAAGAACCTAGTCGCTACTACGCCGATCATGAAGTTGTATCCTTATTTTAATTATTTAATTGACTCTTGTTACTTCTCTCGTTCTTTTACTTCTTTTTTCATAGACTACGGACATATTTATGCCTACTCATCATCATCTGCATGGTTCCGAGAGTGTTTTCACTCCACATGGCACCGCAATTTGTCTCGCAGTTAATACGGCGGTGCAACGTGGAAAACTAATGCACGGATAATTTCGTAACTAAATTATTTTAATAACCACGTGCTTACGTGTCCAACAATACTCGCATGTAGATCCTAGCGAAATCCAAACTTCCGCTTTTAATCTATCGTCCCCATTGTACAGTCACCTAATGACCGGAAGCTCTCTGCTAACATTCACACCTTCAGCGAAGCGATAATCCTTCCCAGTTGATCACGTGCACTTTATTTCTATTATAATATCGATCAACTTCCCCAATGTTGAATATTTCCCCGCTGTTTTCGGTTTGCCGCGTGCAAATTGGTTTGCGATATGGACGGGAGACTCAAAGGCTGGACTAATGGATTCCTCAAACGCGTTGATTTTCGCGTAGAGATAAACAACTCGAGCGTACGCTATAGATTAAAAGCGAGCAGCGATTTTTTTCAACGGGGATCGTGGTTAATAAACTAATGGAATCGTGCTCGGAGGCCTTTGACTGGCCATGAGCTGTGGCGGATACGTAGAGCGCGCAGGAAAAAAGGATTTTGATGGGATGGTATTATTTAGGTTATTAGACTCGTCCATTTAATGCAAATGCGTGAATACATGAGAAGAACAAACGCATGCAGAGGATGACGTTGAGGAAACCGCAATGCGAGAATATTGCAGCCTTTTTTTCAATGTCATCCAGTATAGGCGAAGAATCTGGCTTGGCACGGAGTGTTAAAGGATGTGCCAAAAACCTTGCACAAAGCCTTAACGAACATAGCTCCACAAAAATATCACGAAAGATTCCGTTTCGTTTGGGGAACAACGTCATAATTACAGGAGGTCAAGGTCGTCGTTTACTCACGACTCAAAAGAAGGAACTTTAACACAGATGAAGCAAAATTCGAAAACGAGTTTGCGGAAAATACCAGTCCGTGAAGTCATTAGATGAATCTCTACGATCTTAATCTTAAAAGACCTAACACACCAATGCCTCAAGGGAGACTGTTTATAGCCGGTTTGCAGAAGTTCGTCGTGCTTCGGTTAGTGGTGAATTTGGATGTTCTTGTCTGTTCAAGAAGCACTTCCAAGGAAATAAACGCGTGTTTTTTTCGTTTGGAGCTTTGGAGGCTCCTATTATTCTTCATCGTGAAAACGCCATCTACGCAGCAGACTTTTCCACGTGTTGCTGAGGAGATCCCTGTTAACTTCCCTGATGGGTCGTTTTCCGTAGTTCTTGGGGATGGCTACCACTTTTACGTTGCTGATTGCTCGATTCCCTTAAATCATACGTCCCTTTCATGTTTCTCTATTAGTAGCTCTTCCTGTTTGTATGGAGGTAACACTGTTCGCGTTGATACGTTATCTTGTAGACACCTTCTGCGCGATTTTTATCTGACCTGTACTTAGGGGTTGCTGCCACCAAAAATTATGGGGAAAGACTCATCAGAAGAGCCATAGAAATAGAAAAAAACAAGACTGTCGACAGAGAAAAACTTTAGCAACAGGTGGAAGAATGAAAGGTGTATTACGCACAGCCGTGACGTTCAGTGCGGAGGAAACTTCACAGTAAAATGCACCAACAGCATATCTAAGAAGCATTGAACGACGGAGAATCAGTTACGTTATTCTAAGGAAGTCGTCGCATAAATCGCAAAAAAAAAATGTTATAAGGGGAACCAAAATATAACTTGTCATCAAACGTTACTCTTAAGCTTCTCGTTATAATGCAACAGAGAAAATCATGCGTTTCCGAGCGTAATTAGATCAAATTGGACAAATTTTACGTTGAGCGGTACAGTTCACAATTAGTGCGTCTTCACTTATTATATAACTTTATTCAGCTGAATCTACAGAAAAATGCAATCTAGGCCGAGCCAAGCGACACTAGCAACTATCGACCAGCAACGGAAACGCAAGCGAGGGTGGGATATCCACGATTTGGGCCCTTACAACGGGAATGACCGGGCCAAAACCCTACCTAAATCGAGCCTCCTGGAAAGTTCGTTGCCCAGAAACTTGAGATTGAATCAAACCACGACGACTAGCTTCGGCCCTTAGAATCCAGACAAGTATTTCTCAAAGACTGCTTCCTCCCGCCTCTGCCCTCCCTTATGCCCGTTGTTCTAACAGTGGCCAGCAAGAGATTGGGTAGTGGCTGCAGGTTTTTATGAGTAAAGCACAAAGGATAAACATCTGTCCAGTGCAAAGTTTTGATGATAATTCGTAATTGCAGATTACCAGATTTAGACGCGTTGGACTTTCCAAATCTCGGAAAAGCAGCAAGACAAGATTGAAAAAGAAGCGTAAAGATTCAAAGTAGATAGTTATTGGGGTCGGCACTTCTTTTCGTAAATCTAACCTTTTGCGAAATCTATTAGCTTCCTCATAGAACGAGAAACAAACAAAAAATCCAAAGAGAACAGCCATAATTTTCTTTTATAATGATAAGAAGTTTAGGAACATCATAGGAACAATAAAGGCACATGCAAACTGATGAGCTCTCGACCTCCACTAAAATCATATATTATCGATAGATTCTCTAGACTCTAAGGGAGTCACTGAGTAACTAAGGAAGTGTAAAGGTTTGATGAGCATTTCGTCACAATGTTTACGTACGTAACTCGGAATTTGACCAAGACGGGCCGTAATTTTTGGATTGACGGATAATTTGCTAATCGAAGCACGAATTGTTTCCTCCTTGCCTTTTCTATCACCCCAAGAAGCAGTTGAAGCTTGCTCAAGAAGCAAAAATAGAAGCTTCAAAGATACCACCTCCAAAGTCGAAAAAATTTTGAGTTGTTAAATGTTAGTTCAAACGTATGCAAATTCCTTTCAATACGTTTGAACACAGCCTTCATGAGGAGAAATTTAAAAGACAAAGAAACGCTGCTTCTTCAAAAACTTAAAAGGTATGCTTTGTACTACCCTGAACCTATTGATTTACATATACATTTACCAAATTTTCTACAAAAAAAAAAGAAAAACGTTTTCAAACACTCTGTATATCTCGAAAATATAAATCCAACTTTTCAACGAAAATTACCGCTTGAAATTGCAAGCTTTAAAGCCATACTCAACACCCCATTATATCAACCATATTCTTGCTTGAATAACTAATTTATTCAGACGAAATTTTCGCCTAAACTAAAATATCAACGCAAACTCCAACGGGTATTTAGCGATAAATACACCGACAATGACGAGACCGCTCCCAGCTAAAATACCCACATTTTTTTCCCCCTCCGCTCGGAAAGGCTACAAATAACCGTTAATGTAACATCGTAGCGTGTTGCGGAGACATGAGAGCGCCGGCATCCCGCGAAACGGCGCTGAATTTATTTTCATTTTGCGATTCGTTTTAATTCTGATCGGCCCCCCACTCCCGTCGCACCGGCAAAGTTGGCCGTTTCTGCACAATGGTTATCCTCGGAATGATTTCGGCCTTCGTCGCGATGAATTTTACGGAAAATTCGTTTTGCATGGGAATCGCGGTGATTCAGGATTGGAAGGTGTAGCGTGGTCTACTGGGAATATGTTTATCTAGTGATACATGTCAACAATGGAAGGCATTATTTGCGAAGTTGGTTGTTTTCTTTTCAAGTACGTTAGTGCTGTCAGTGCCTCTATTATGCTAATGTAATATTGTTAATGACGATAGTAATGTATTTGAGTTAGGTGTCTTCTGTTTACTCTTCGAATTAAGTCGAAAATTACGCTTTTAATATGCCACATTTAGTTTTTTTTTCCGTTGGAATGTTGTAGATCTTGATATGCTTCTTCCAGATAAAGAAAAAAAAAACTTTACCGATTTTTACCCGTGATATCGCAATAGTGCCTGGAAAATAACCGAGCACGATCCAAATTTTTACCTAATTAAAGGAAATCTAGTATACGAGCTGAAAGATTAAAGTCTCAACATGGAGGAAACGTTCTTGTAATACGATTTGCGCATGTGTTGGAAAATTTCAGCCGTGTTGAACGTTCGATTGTCGTTTAACAATCAGCAATTCTACGCCTACGCAAATTACAACCGAGATGGACGCTAAATTTGGCGTAATGGCTATGGCTAATGGCTAATGGCTAAATGGCTAAATTTTTAACGGCTGAATTTAAATCTGACCGCGCCAGGTTAGGTAGCGATGAACATTCCGGACGGCCAAAATCTTCAAGCATTACCGGTAACATAGGACGTCAAATTAAAGTTCGAAGGACGGCAGAGGTTGCCAACCGACTCATTCAGGTGTGGAAACACATTCGAATCAACATTTCCAAACCCTTATCGAAACAGTTGAAGATATATTGGAGCAGCCACCTTGATTAACAGCTGACCGCCTTCCATTTGCTAAGCCCAGAGATTCGCTCGGAGGACAAAAATTTTCATCGTACGGAGGGGTCGTCTTGAACAGAACAAAATGCTAACTACTATTTGGACGGATTAAAGGTATGATGGTATCGCCTGGGCAAAGTTGCTAGACTCACGACGCGAGAATTGCGTTAAGAAATACAGCTGAATCTGACCGAAGAATATCACGTTTCTCTTCTACACGGGAAACTCTTCAGACTACCCTCGTGGCAGTCCGTGATCAGGAATTGTTTCGTTATACCGTTTCTTGTAACTGAACTATTGTCGTTTTGCCATTACAGAAGGGAGCTGGAAAGCTCGAGTTATACACTAGGTGACTCGCCAACTTTCAGGAGAGGATCAACGGTTTAAAATGATTAACTCTGAGGGTAAATATAAGACAGCTGATTGAGCTGTCTCATACTTACAGTGCCGTTACGTACTAAGAAACACGAAAAGCTCTCCTATTTTGGAAAAATGATTTTTAAAATAAGCATCTTTACACAAAATAGTGTAAATACGAAGCAGGACCGTGTTAAATACCTTTCGTATTCGGAAAATTACACAAAATGAAATTATTCAATAGGACCATACATGTTTGTATCTGAGACACCCCGTATATATGCGGATAACACCATTATAGTAATTTCTGCGTCAGCGATTCTGATCAAGTTGAAAGTGCTGGTAACGCAGCCAATAGATCGTATACATCAATGGTTTCGTGCAAATAAGTAATGTTTGAATGAATTTTCTACAATCTCACGCTAGCTCAGCGCACCCAAAATACTACTTGTAACTACCAAGTAGAAATGCTATCTTACGCATCTCTTAAGCACCAAGCTTAACTTTTTTGGGAACTTCCTCTACAACTGAAAGCGTTTTTATAGCTCAAAAGCAAGTAATCACAGCTGTTAGAGGCATTCATGTAAACCTGTTTTTATCTCGCATAATTCTTTAACTCTGTATTTTCGAAGCTCTTTGCTACGTACATAAAAAATAAAGATCGTTACCTAAAAAACAAAGATGTTTAATGTTTAATGCAGAAAGCCTCATAACAAATTGCCATCTTATTTTAAGGGGAGCAACAATTAAAAAAAAAAAACAGTTAAGAAATTTCCATCTTAGGTTTAGTTTCGTTTCTTTACAGAGGTCGTCAGGTCTTCAAATCGTCTGTTTTTCATTTATTCTTTTATTTTTATTAATATCAAAAATTTAAAACTGATTAACGCAATCTATCGCGACTCGTACAACTCCCATGAGAGCGCCAACAACACGCAAGGTATTATTCGTACATCCCGTTCTGAAAACTTAAAATCAGATCGTTACGCGTTTTTCACGGAACGTAGCGGATAACATGCCGTTGCTTTGTCTAGCGATAAAAACGGTGTGCGGTGACTGCTGCAGGAGCAAAACTATCGATTTCGCATATTCTCTAACGAAATAGGTCTTCGATATCGTCAACTAATCATATTGTTTATTGTCTCAATAAGGGCAACATCGAACTGTACGTATATCTCGTAAAATCTTCATTTCTATTAGGTTCTCGTAACTAGTTCCTCGAAGTCGCCCTATTTAGTTATTTGTGGCGAAATGGCCGAGCTCCGTCGAATTACCTCGTGTTTCTGCTGTCGAGATGAAAAACAAAAGAGCTACGAGGAATTCAATATTTGATAATTGTGGTCGGGATTCCTTACTGTTCCTGTCCAGACGCTTACTTTTTGGGACCTTGATCAAAATAAGGATTCATTTTCGGCCATAGTGCTTTAACCATCGACACTTCCGTTGAGCTAAAATGTTTTCGTATCAGGATTAAATTTGGGACATTTTCATTCGTTACATTCGGAGAAAATGTAGAAGGACGCTGAAAGTTGTGCAATTTATAGCTATTAAATTCATGAACTTAAAGCTCTTTAATGAATACTTCTACTTCTCCTTTTCAAATGTTTAGCGTTCGTTTTCTTTGAGCACTTCGGCCTCAGCACGGTTCCTTCGTGTTTTCTTCTTATTATGCTTTGAATTGATTTGATGAATATTGTGTATCGTTTGTTCTATACATTCAAACAAGATCCCGTCATCGTTCTGCACAATTTCAGGTTCGGTTGCGACCCTTAAGTACTTCTTTTACAATAACGTCGAAGAAGAAATCGATATTTCCCTTTCATTAGACTCAACATTTAGTAATTGTCCAGCTCGATTGCGATACGGGTAACCAACAATAAATTTGAAGGAGTTACGTGTACATGTTTCATTAATATCCAATCTATACGCAGTTCGTCGTAGACTTCTTTGCGGAGATTCCTAAACCTGGGCTAGAACGCGTCCTTCGTTATTTTTTTGAATTTTCGATCATGAATCCGTCCATTTCCATAGTGCCCAACGATGAACGCGTTTCCTCCATCGTCAGAACCATACCCAAAACGAAGTTAACGAGAATATAATGTTAGTACGACGACAATTAATTACATCTTTAACAAAAACTCATGAGCCAACATCAAATACTTGGTACAAAGATTCACTTTTATTCGAACGAAGAAAAACATTACCTTCACCCTGTCCCAATTTGCTTTAACCATACCTTCCTACAACATTCGATCCATGGCCATCATCCTACCAAGGCGATGTAAACGCGTTTCTTCGACCACCCACAAAGCGAAACACGCACTCGTAACAAATCGCCCATAGAAATACGTTCTCCTGTTGCGTAGCCTTTCGTTTATTGAAATTATCCCATCCCAGCGTGCTCTCCGTCCTTCTCGTTCCACCATCGCCTCTGCTGCTGGCTCTATCTAGCGCGATCCCTCGAAAGGAACCGAAGAATAGCATCTTAATGGAGATGGGAGCGCCCCAAACAACGCGTTTTTCTATTTTCGCGTGACGTTTAATAAATAACGCTTTCTATAGATGATGGCGGTACTTCGCGCGCCCTCCGTCCCTCGAACGGATCAAACATATCCTAGAAAAGAACACCACTCAAGTACATCCGCGTGACGAACGGAGCTATCGAAGGGGGTTGTTGGATAAGCTGTAGATGACACGGAATCGGATAGAATATTAGTCGGTGGTGTTCTGATAAGGCGTGATGACCTGGTCTCCTACATTGATACTTGTTGAATGTGGAAACGTTCGTGCACCGTTGAACGATTGCGCATAAGTTTTAGTGAATTTCGTCGTCCTTAAGTGCGTTTTTAGTGGATATTTGGAGAGGTTTTCCTTTAATCTAGTTCGATAATAGGAATTGCAAGAAGGGTAAGTGGGTCAATTGTACAGGGCGTCCGCATGACGCGCGTGGAAATCGTTTTCAAATAAAAAATATTTGACGATAAGTTACGCACAACGTAAAATCACATACGGGGTGTTGAATTCCCGCTGCAAACGACGCGAGTTTGTTTTCGTTTGAACGGCCTGTATATTATTATATATTTCCTATGCTCCTATTTAATTTCGATTGAATATTTCTTGACGTTTGCAGCAACGCAACCAAGAATTTTCTCGTTTTCAAACGGTTTCGGTTTTAGGGCGAACCAACGTCTCCGCAACCTTCCGTCGATAGGCTCTCGGTAACTTTCGCAGAAGATTCGCAGAGAAGTGATACGTCGACGAGGTACAATTTCTACAATCCTAACAATTCTCCTGGAACTATGGATAAAGTTCATTTCCCGCAAGCGAACGGTAAGCAAATGTTAGCTGCAAATTAGCAAAGCTACCACTCAGCCTAAAATAGTTTTTCTTTTTTTTTAATTATCTCATTAAATCTGAAATCTTTTAATTTTAAAGAACCAGAGAATTCCGACGAAGAGGACTACTCGGCAAGCATTAGCGCCATCATACAAAGACGTGCATCGACGAGAAAATCGAAACGGAGAGCCAGCAGGAGAACCAGTTCCCCGTACAGCCCCGACATCTTGCCTGGAACTGAAAACGAGAGACGTAGGTCCTCATGTTACACCACCAGCTCCGGAGAGTAAGTATCTGCAATGCAATCTCGGTAATTTCCTTCTTCTTTTCTTGCGCGAAAAACAGGACCGCCATCTCTATGGAAGATAACCTAGTCCCGGAAGTAACGCAGGCCCAAATCTACGAAAACATTCGATTGCACAAAGAGGTGCTTGGCAGTGTTAAGATGCAACCGTGGCATATGAGGAAGAAGATCAGGTTAGTCGTGCAAGCGAAGAACTACATCAAGAAACACGAAGGTGTCCTTCAGGAGCGTTTAGCTCAAAGTCATTCCACGAAGGATATGCTGGCAAGATGGCATATCTATCTGGTTAAGGTACGCCGTCGTAATATTATTGAAAAATAATGTACCAACGTTCTGTAATCGTTGCAGAGATGGCAGAGGATCAAACGAGAAACAGCGAACCTATCGAACTGGCTGATTCCGTGGGAGCTGAGGATCAAAGAGATCGAATCCCACTTCGGTTCAGTAGTGGCATCCTATTTTACTTTCCTGAGATGGCTATTCTGGGTCAACTTGGTAACTTCGGTGATTATGATCGCGTTCGTCACTATACCCGAGGTAAATCCCATAAAGTCTGGCTAGATTATTACCCGATCGTTATTAATTGCCTTTCCAGTTACTTATCCGCAACGTGCAGCCTGAAAGAAAACAAGTTTTAGCGCAAGACCGATATAACGCAACCAATTTCTACACGCTATTGGATTTCGAGGGGATCCTCAAATATTCACCTCTGTTCTACGGATGGTATACAGATCGAGACGCTCACGGTAAAGGTTACCGACTGCCATTGGCCTATTTCATGACCGGCCTAGCTGTGTATGTCTACAATTTCGTCGCCACGTTAAGAAAGTAAGCTCCATTTGCAAAAATAGCGCAAGTTAAAACGATTGCAAACCGTTTCGCGATACCTTTAGGATGGCGGAGAATTCACGTATGTCCAAGTTGTCCGAAAAGGAAGACGAATGCGTCTTCAGCTGGAAGGTCTTCACAAGCTGGGATTACATGATCGGCAATTCGGAAACCGCAGCCAATAGGGTTGCCTCCATCGTCATGGGATTCAAGGAAGCCCTACTGGAGGAAGCTGAAAAGAAGAAAGATACCAAAAAGTATGTCGACATCGTTTAAATCTGGTTCCAATAAATATTTTTTTTGTTCCTCCTCAGTTGGAAGGTGATCTTTATACGGATGGTGGTTAATATCGTAGTCTGCGGTCTCCTAGTGTTATCAGCTTACGCGGTCGTTCAGGTAGTTAAAAGATCAACGGAAGATGAAGCCAAAAAGAACTTCTGGCGCATGAACGAGATTACCATCGTGATGAACTTGATCTCGCTCCTTTTCCCAATGATCTTCGAAGTTCTCGGTTTAGGTGAACAATATCACCCCAGGAAACAGTTACGTCTACAATTGGCGAGGTATTTCGTGCGTTTTAACAAAACAAAGTTTGAACATCTTTTCGATTGATTTCAGGATCATGCTACTTAATCTTCTCAATTTGTACTCGTTAAATTTTGCCCTCTTCGATAAAATTAGTGACATGGTAAGATATCGCACGTAAAAATCAATATCTCGTTACGAAACCTACGATTTTAGCAAAAACAATGGGACGAATCGCTAAGCGCATTCTATAATTCTACTAACTGCACTAGGATCTGTGACGATGCGTCGATTCCGAGGCTAGAATCGGCTAACCTAATCTTGGAACGAAGAATAAGATCCATAGAAGGAAAATTCAACGACAGCGATTTTGGGATGTATTCTGCTTATAACACCACTGAAGGAGATCTTCAAGGAATGTTCTACCTGAATTTGACTAATTTCGAAGGAAATGCAACCTCCAACGATACCCTCTTCGTTTATCTTGGGAATGGGAGTCGAATACCTTTCACGACCACCGAAGCCTTTTGGAATTTTACAACTGAAGATGGCGTTTTAGATTTCAGAGAAAATTTTCAGAAAATCTTCGATTACCTATACTCCAAGAGCACTGCTGATGATCTTGACGTTGGAAACGCAACAGAATTTCCTCCAATCCCAAATTATAGCGGTTTCTTGGAAAATTTATCGACGATTGGATTTCCTACGAGTGCTGCAGAATCAGAAACGATAAGCCAATCAAGCACAACTGGTCTGATTGCTTCATCTGACACAACCAGCGAAGCTACCATTTCCAGTATAGGAACAACGGTCTACACTGAAGTGTCTACTACAGCCTTACCAATAATAACAACGCCCGGAATATCTCCAAGAACGGTGAGGCCAATTTCAGTTCAAGTGAATCTAACTTGCCCGTGCAGATTAGATTCCATAGAAGATTTCATGGCGACCTTAGATTATAAAAATCAAAGTAAATTAAGGAGCTTGTGCTGGGAAACCATGTTCGGACAAGAACTGGTAAAGTTAACCGTGATGGATCTCTTCATGACGATCCTGTCGACGTTAGCCATGGATTTCTTCAGGGGCGTCTTCGTGAGGGTCATGAACAATT
The DNA here is from genome assembly GCA_020654165.1 of Oryctes rhinoceros. Classification (NCBI taxonomy): domain Eukaryota; kingdom Metazoa; phylum Arthropoda; class Insecta; order Coleoptera; family Scarabaeidae; genus Oryctes; species Oryctes rhinoceros. The sequence goes on from JAIOKQ010000119.1 coordinate 5,346,064, forward strand.
GCTGGTGTTGGGATTTGGAGAAGAGTTTCCCTCAGTACGGAGATTTCAAGGTCGCCGAGAATATTCTCCATCTGGTGAATAACCAAGGAATGGTATGGATGGGGATGTTCTTTAGCCCCGGAATTATAGCCATCAACGTGATTAAATTGTACGTGATGGTATATTTCCGGTCTTGGATAGTGTTAACTTGCAACGTCCCGCACAAGGTGGTCTTCAGGGCATCGAGATCCAACAACTTCTATTACGCTCTGTTGCTATCCATGCTATTCCTGTGCGTGATACCGGTTGGATACGCCATTGTATGGGTTAGACCTTCGAAACACTGCGGGCCCTTCTCAGATTACGACAAGATCTTCAAGATCTTCACCAAAACGCTGAAAGAAATCATGCCATCGTCAGTCCATCAGATCCTAGATTACATTGCGAGTCCTGGCGTTGTAATCCCGTTACTGGTATTGATGATTCTCATCATTTACTACTTGGTTTCCTTAACCGACGCTTTACGCGAAGCTAATAATGACTTAAAAGTACGTATCCTGCGAAAAAACGGTAAATATCAAGTGAAGACGCATGATTTCGCCCGTTTCAGATTCAGTTACGTCGCGAACGCACCGAGGAACGAAGGAAGCTATTTCAGATCGCCGATAGGAGACGGAGGGTTGGTTCTGAAGGCTCGGGCGAATTAGGTCAGACCCCTTTTGGAAAATGGAAGAAGTTACTGTATAATTTGCCTAGTGGGAAGAGCTTCGATGATACTCCAAAGCAGGAATCCGAAGACACTCCATACCAGCAGCAAGAAGAGAAAGAGGTGAAGCCAGAGACTATTAGAAGTAAAGGTAGGAAGCATATCTACTAGCAAGATCAAACTATTTCATAGATAGACAGTAGGTTGGTGCAAATAGAATTTGTAATAAATCACATTCCAATAGTCCTTCCTCAAAGCCAATACCTCTTTCAATCACAGCGAGCGTTGTCAATGATTATCACTTAATGAGCAGGTGGCACTCTCATACTAAGGCTTTCCGTAGTTTTGGTAAATTCTGAGGTAAATCTCTTGGGACGCCATATGGGCGCAGGCGTAATGATAACTCTTAGCCGGTCGATGCCTCTTGCAATTGGCAAAATATCCTACCGAAAAGGAAGTTGTAATATATGCCAGTACTTGCAAAAGTCGATATTTGATAAAATTATTAAAACTACCGCCCTCTTTTCCAGATTTCTTCTCAAAGCTGATCAAACGCGCCTTAAAGAAATCACCAACATCCGACGACGAAGAAGCTACCGATACGGACCTACCGGACTCGCTACCAGAAGACGTGACCACAGTTAAAGAAGTTAAAGCTCAAGCACCTACTAAAAGACCATTCGCCATCAAGAAAGATTTGAACTTCAAAACGGCGAGCGTTCACAAAGGTTTACACAAGAAGGATAGTCAGGATACGAATTTGAGCGTGGATTTTGAACCGAACCTCACGCCGATAGCATCTCGCCACGCCAACAAGAATAGAAGAGATTCCTTCGATCTTAAGAAGCACCAGGAAAAGAAGAAGCCATTAAACAGCAGATCGCCAACTAAGTCCAGCGGTAATTCCAAGGATTTTCGCGAGGATTCTATAACGTCGACCTGGAGCGATAATATTCCAGTGATTACCATTAGTAAGACCGACAGTATGGAGCAGATCGAAGAACGAATTCAAGAGAAAAGATTGCACGATATCGAAGAACGAGCGTCGGCGACAAGCAGCGATACTTTGGTGCAAGAGAGGGTGGACACCAGGACCAAAAGCAGGTTCGTGTTAAAAAAGCAGGAGGTTACCGAAGATGAAGATGTGATCAGCGGATTGGTGACCGAGAAATTTGTTCGTAGGGACGCTAAAGGAGGAGATGCCGATGGTACGAACCGGGAGGATCACATTGGAAATTCGGATACTAAAACTGAATCTAGCAATGATTATAAAGATTCGGCTTTCTCCTAGCTTTATACGTAACTAGTTGCAGTAGTAGTCGTAGTTGAAATCTATTTTATGTTGTTATATGTTAAGTGGAGAATTAAATAAACGTTGCAAGTAGTCACATTGTTGTTCCTTTCGTTTGCAAAAAAGGGAAAAGTGAAGCCCTGCAATAAATTGTTTTATCGCTACGGCATTGTCACATAACAAAACGGATCATGTTTTTAACCAATCGTTTTAACGGCAAACTAGCGACCGAGGGTCAAAGAAATGCCAAGATATGAATACAACACGTTAAATATAACGTACTACAGGAGAGCGTTGCGTTGCTTAGGTAATTTTAATTTATCCTATTCCTCACCAATCCGTAAATTTTCCCAGCTTTGATAACTTCGTGGAATATCGTAAGAAGCAAATTCTACAGGTAATGCCCAATTTTAGTAATCCATTGTCAATATCTCTTGCGAAACATGTAAGTACTATCTAATCCGTATCTCGCAATGTAAGTTATTTTTGATCATGTGACTGCGCGACAAAAAAACTTGCTTTACTTCAGCCGTCGATGGTACGTTAGGATATTAAGCTAAACTATTGTTCTACTTTACATCAGAAAATATATAGAAACAATAACCGGAAAAAACAAAAGAAAATACCAAAAAACAAAAAAATCTTTTTCTTTTTTTTTCATTATTATTCAAGTTGCCTTATATACATTCCGCCAAAAAAGTATCGCATAAACTAAAAAAGGGCATTTATAAACCAAGATATTTTTATACGTTCACAGAAAGTTTGCCTCGTGTATGTGAACTATAAAAACACTAACAAAATCATGGAACATAGCTTTTTTTACTTTTTTTTTCTAAAAGAACACATTTAGAAAAATGCATATGTGTAAGGATTGTTCAGTTGTTTATTGAAAGTCTTCCCATACGGACAAATTTTAAAGTGCGAAGTCAGAGTTCGTGTACCAACGCTTTTAAAACTAAAATGAGCAATTTAACTTCAGAACAAGTGGCTGCTATAGTTGCTTTAATCGAAGATGGACGATCTCAAGCATACGTTGCTAATTTGATGAACATCAATCAGTCAAGTGTTTCTAGAGCCGTAGCCAGATATAGGGAAACAGGCAATTACAGTAGAAGACCTGTACCGGGTCGTCCAAGATGTTCTACTCGCCAAGATGACCGCTATTTACTACTACAAGCATTACGTCGAAGACATGTAACTGCAAGACAATTGCAGAACGACTTGGCTAGAGTCAGAAATACTCGTGCGAGTACTCAAACTATACGGAATAGGTTACGGCGGAGTGGATTAAGAGCTAGAGTAGCTGTAACAGCCCCTCGTCTCACTAGGAACCACCGAGTGGCTCGCTTAAGGTTTGCCAGAGAACATGTAAATTGGAACATTAATGACTGGGCCAATATACTCTTCACAGATGAGTCAAGATTTGGTCTTTACACCTCAGATAGGCGTATCTCAGTGTACAGACGAGACGGTGAGCGCTATTCGCAGTGTAATATCAGACCTAGACCTAATTTCGCTGGTGGCTCTATTATGGTTTAACAGGTCGTACAGAGTTAATACCAGTAGACAGAGGTACACTGACTGCTCGCAGGTATATAACGGACATTTTAGAAGAACATGTAGTACCATATGCGCCAATTATAGGAAACGAATTCATGTTAATGTACGATAATGCACGACCGCATGTTGCAATAATCGTCCAGGAATACCTTAACGATGTTGGTATTTCAGTTTTAGATTGGCCTGCGGTAAGTCCGGACACGAACCCTATCGAGCACGTGTGGGACCTCCTTCACAGACGGATACGAATCCAAAATGTTGCCCCGGCGGACCTGCATGGACTAGAAAATGCTCTCCGTGACGAGTGGGAGAAGTTGAATCAGGCTTATATACGGAGGTTAATCGAATCTCTGCCGAACCGTATGCGAGCGGCCATAAGAGCCATAGGTGGCAATACTCAGTATTAAAAGCTACTGTTATGACATTTTTCTTTCCAAAATTATAATTTCTTGTTTTAATAAAAGTCTGTATTTTATTTAAACAATCATAGAAATTATATCTTAGAGCGCATTAAAGTATATTTACAACTTTATGCTACAAACAAAGATTATGCGATACTTTTTTGGCGTAGTGTATTATAACTAGGGAGGACATAGACGGGCGGAATGGTTGCTATTTTTCGGCGACTAGACAGACTCGTGTCTGTTCGTCCCACGATGAACGGTTAGTGTGCCTATTGGTTTCCCCAAGAGTCGACAAAATTCGACTCTGTCTAGTCGCTGCAAAAGTCCTGCATTGTCCGCTCTAATTCTAACTCTTCAACTATTTTCGGCCAACAGTCCAAACGTTTTCTTCTAAGCTTATTACATAGATTGTTTGCAACGTCTGAAGCGTCTCCATTTTCTTTCCATGGTGAACGAACGCTAATAACGACAAAGCCAACGGCGTTCGATCTCCAGTCGCTAACGCTACCTGCGTCATACCTCGAGGATCAATTCTGCGTCCACATTTCTTTCCGATATACGCAAGCGATGTGTGACGTACGTGAAAACTATGAAATTGCGAATTTCAACGACGGTCAAGTTTCCGGGATTCATCATTAAATTTTAGGGATTGCATGTTCAATACCTTGAAAGCTTTTCTTTTTGAATTCAGGCAGCAAAATGTCAAAAATTCTATTCCAAATCAATGTCGCTAATTCAGTCCTTAATTCTTCAGTCTTTCATATTTCTTTTCCCGATAACTTCCCAGATGGTACTAGTAGAACAGATGACAACAATTTCTTCAATTCAAGAAAAAACATCGGACGAGTACAACGTCTCCTTTTTAAACATATACCATGCGTGTGTTTGTTATCTCTCCAAGCATTTCTATGGCAAAATGAGACGAACTCGATGATTACACTATCGTTTAAAAGGGAGAAAACGATGACATAATATCGCTTAAGTAAAAAGAGAAGAACAACAAATGTTGTTGTGTGCGCGTCTGTGTTCGACATGTTGTGGCCACATGTTCGGCCGACCGTCCAGCCGAAAGATTAAGAGAACTGAGCATTTACAGTGCATATTCCCTAATAAATAAACAGAAGGTCTGTTGAGTAAGTGGAAGAATCATTAAGATAGATAAGAAGGTACGGGAATGGATTGCGTGCTTTGATTATTGCCATCACAAATGCTTTGTCAATATTATATCAATTAGTATATGCTTCAATAATATAATAATTTGTTTGGAGTTTCAAGCGTAAATTGTATTGATTCAAGTCTCATTAACGTATACGTACGTTTTTACTGCAATCAACCCGGTGGCTTTCGCTTGTTATTAATATTCTGTTGATGCAGGCGACCGATTCCGTTCGAGATGTACCATGCCATAGAAGTAAAGCTGGACGATATACAGTAAACTTGAACGAATGTAAGCCTTGCTATAAAATATACGTACAAGCGCAGTCTTCAAGGAGAACGATCTCGAAAAAAATCCGATCAAAGGCCTGTACATACATTTCTTAGTTAATATTGTGTTTGTTTACAGGATTACGGGTAGCATGTTTCTCAGTAAGCATTAAATACGGCCAGCATTATGCCTTCTTGCAACATTCATTCATTAAAGTTCGGTCTTCTAGGGAAGTTGATGTATATCTGTAATGTCGGGTGTATAGGCACGGGTACATGCCCTATTGTGCAGAGCGCTCATTAAATTTAAATTTAGATGATGTTGCTAAACACATTTCCCCATTTTTTTTTTTTTACAATTTTTTAAAAGGTTTTTTTTTTTTGGCAATTGCATAAAGCTCACAAAATTGCTCTTAAAAAAATACGCCCTGCGAGATGGCCTTCAAGAAATGAAGCACCTCATGCACTGTAAAAAAAATATCCACTAGTAATGAACGCTTTGCATCAATTAAATTTAACTTCCTTTAAAAGAAATGAATGCAACGAGTGTCAGATAAAAATAAATATGTTATTGAGAGTTACGATTTTATAGTGCTCGTCACCTTTTTTCTCGCGTATTTGACATCATCAATCCTGTTTTCGAAGCCCTACAGTATGAAAACAATGACTCACCAAAAGCCGATATTTTGTTAAGTAATCTTCTGAACAGATGAGCAGAGATCAGAAATCAAAATTTATTTAATGGTTTGCTACTTAAGTCCAGAGATCTGGCGAAATGATGGGCGATATAACGCCTTTTTTCGAAAATAAAAGGCGAAGGATTACAGGATGTTTTTCCGGTGAGTTTATCAGAAGACGAGAGAATTTCTGATCCAGAATTATACAAGAGTCAACGTATATTATAGCTGTCTGGATATATTGATTTGACAAACTAAGACGAGATTCCATAGCTTCTGTGAGCTAAGTAACACATTTGAAATCTTACAACCAACTAAATTGCTTTTTTCAAGCGAAGTAATTAAAAACAAAGCAGCAAAATTGGCTCCCAAATACCATAATGACTTGATAGTTGATCTGTGCTATCAATTAATTACTTTAAAAACTGTTTAAAATTAGAAATTGAGAAAATTCGCACCATTCAGTAACTCGTAGAATTATTTTAATATCTCCAATTCCTCGAAGGTGCTACAAGAAGCTTATTATTAAAATTCATCTTAGAACTATGGGACGAGAACGGTTAGCAGACCTATCACTACCCTATCGATGGGAAAAGAAGAACTTGAGAAACTAAAATATTTTACCGCTACGGATGATTTAATAGATGAAGATAACAAAAGCGGGTAGTATTATTATTTGTTTGCAGCCACTAGACAGACTCATGTTTTGTCAACTCTCGGGGAAACCAATAGGCAACACGAACCCTTCCTTATGAGGCGAATAGGCACGAATCTGTCTAGTCGCTGCAAAACAGTAATAATTCTAACTGCCTTTGCCCTTTCCACTAACAAATGCCTTCGCCGAAAGAAAATCAGTACCTATTTAATTACTGCAGAATATTTTTTTAAAGTTCAATTTGTTTTATTGCTGTTTTTGTTATTTTGCAAATATATACTGTTTATTCGATTGTGTTTATTTTTTAAAGAAAGGCTTCCCAAAAAAAAATCTGATACAGAGCCCGCTCAGAGCTAGTTGCCTCACTGATCCTCGGCTAAAATTTTTGCAAAAGGCCACAAAAAATTGCCAAAACAAAAAATAAATATATTCTTTGCCTAACAATAGTACTTCGTCTTCGTCTCGTAAGCACACTTTGAGCATCGTTCTTCCTACTATGCCTAGTTAATGCGGCTCTTGTATACTCCCTCCGTTGATTTAACCCTCATTATCTCTAAATTTTACTACAACGCTTTCAAGTATCCACCTTCATGTACTTGAGTAGGTCCATGCATTTTGCGAATATTTACGGTCATGCGTTGTAATATTTCCTACAACTGGGCTGTGCAGAATTATTAAATTAAAAATGAAAAGAAATGATGAATTCTAGTCTTTAGTTGTGTTAGTGAACTAACGCTATCATTGACCTTTACTAGCCTTAAAGTAAAATGTTCGCGGCAGATCTCACAATTGTGCTTATCTTTCTAGGCGTATCACCTTATATTGTAGATGTAGTTGTAACATATATAAAAAAAAATAAAAAAAAGCTTTTCGGTTGTTTTTTTTTTTTCATGACTATGTTGCTGCTTGCTTAATAGTGATAGCAAGGACTGTGGCATAGTAGGGTAAACAAGTCACCACTCAAGTCTAATTTATTTGATAGCAATATATAATGAACTAACTGGGTAACAAATTTCAACTTTTGATTTTACCATAAAATAATTTATACTAATTTCAATAGAAAACACAAAAACATTTATTTTAATAAAAGGTAGAAGTTCAAATAAGCTCGATTTTTTTTCATATTTCAACGAAAAGTCTTTTTGAATTAGATCATAATTTAATGTATATTTCAAATTATTATAATTAGAAATGTAAAGTAATACTGCTCCGTCTCTTATAAGCAATATCTACGGCATCTCTTCTTAACATCCAACAGTAAGCTGCTAACATAACAGGATCCTATTTCCCCCGATACCGTTTTTCCATTCCCATGATGTCTTCGCGGAAGCGCTCACCGTGCTCATCGCTAACGTCGCCCATATTTTCCGGACAAAAATCCAAGTGATAATGTCGAAACGTGCACTTTAAGGGACACATTACAGCCGGCAGCGTGAAATGCTTGTAACATATCCGTTACTGAAGTTTTATAGTTGTCAACTTCTTTGTTTCCCAAGGAATTCGTGAAAACTTGTACCATGGAGAGCCAAGCTGCCTTTTCCTTCGCTGTTAATTCGGTTTCAAAGCTTTCATCATTTACTATTTCTCGTATCTGAGGTCCAACAAAAATACCTTCTTTCAGTTTCACGAAGGCATTTGAAACCTTCACCTTCGAGATTCAATGCCTTTACAAAGCTTTTCATTAGCCTAAGTTTCACGGGGATAGGTGGTATTATGATCTTTTTTTTCTGCTAGAGGCTGATGTACATTGTCTTTTCCTGGTATAAACTGTTGCCGTAGTGGCCACTCTTGCTTATGGTAATGTTTGTGACATAAAAAGCAACAGTATTTGGTGTAACCAGATTGCATGTCCAAAATAATTGCAATTACTTTAAAATCTGCACAAATATTCCAGGAATAGTCCTCATACTTTATATTTCCTAATAAAATTTTCAGATTTTCGTAAGTTTCTTTCATAGAAACAGCATGACCTATCGGAATAGAAGAACAACGGTTTCCATTATGCAACTGCTTTTAGGCTGGTTTTTGATGAGTCTATGAATAATCTCCAAGAACCGGGATCACTGATGTATTCCAAAAGCTTCAGAAAGTTTATAAACATTATTGCGGTAGACCAGATTACCGGCCATACCGTAAAGGCATTTCCTCTGTAACCAGAGCTAAGCCAATGTTGCCGCTTTTCGAATCATTTTTACTTTATATATGCCGTTCAATTTCATCAGTTACTAACGTAAGGTAAAAACGTTGTTGGTCAGTGTAATTAGACCGAGACGGCCGTTTCGAAGACACGAAAGGTCCTCATCACCGAATGATGTGAGAAAGAGAGAATTTCTCCTGGGACTAAACATGCATGTACTATCCCTACTTCCTAGAAGAAATATATTCTTTTCACTTGCCTATTTCTACCTCCTGCACGCTTTGAAGCTGCGACCTGCGAAAAATAACATGTTTGTACTATTCCTTCTTCCCAGAAGAAATATCGTTCACAAGTGTCTATTCAACCTCTTTTACGCGTCTTAAAACTACGACATGCGAAAACCTTTTTACGCATATGTACGTACAACATACATCACAGCATTGCTTTTTCTCCATGATAAAAGGCACGAAATGGAATAATTATAAATGTTATAATTTTAGGTCAGACCAGTTTCGATAACTATTACCATACGAAATGTCACGCGATAACATTCTAACAGTGTACCATCATCCTAACAGCGGTTATCGCTTCTCACAGAGAGAGAGACGTCGTTATCACAATTTACACAAAAATTTATATACGCACACAAACACGAAGCCCACATACTTTGGGTACACACTTCGGTATGTGCGTACACTAAATGTAAACAGAACTACAATATTATCTGGCGTACGCTGGCGCTGTTTTTTTTTTTTTATGTCGCAAGCATGATTGTGCTTAGAGATTTCCGACGTGTACAGGGTGCAATCAAAATATGGAATTAATCGCGCCCGTTTCGTGATTAGAATCGGATAATCCCGGGAACGGAAGTCGAAGTTGTTCGCTTCTTCTTCTGCTGTAAACTTAACAGCTTTTGATCGTTGAATTTTAACCGAGCCAACAATTCGAAGTCGTCAAAGCCCTAAGTCCACGAAGAGGCGAATTCTATGGGATCAACGGTTTCTGGTGATAGACGCGCTTACGTAGAGATTGTCCAAATGACAATTAATTAGAGAAAATTGAGAGAGAGAAATTGGAGCAAATTAATACAAAAATTTAGCTATCAAGGTAGGTAGTGTAAAAGTAGCGACTGTGATAAAGCCTGCATCGATTAAACGTAAAAAAGAAACGATAGGAACCAGATTCGATGAGCATATTGGGTGCTACAGGTACGGTAGGATAGAACCGCGTGTCTTAGTTTTAGCGTGTAAGCGGCAAAAGTTAGAAATAACATTTTTCTCTCACATCATTCGATCATACGGTTGATAACAGTGAGCCACAAATTAGTTTGCCATAAACTAGAAACTAGATTATTTGCACTTGCCAATAATTACTTTCATAGCTTACTACGTCAACAGTTCCGGAAAATGTTCGTAAAAATGATTACATTTCTTTTCTGAAAGTCAATATCAACAACGGTCTAGTCAACCGGACGAAATTACAAAAAACAGTTTTTCGAGACATCTAGTTAGGGCATTTTTTCCAAAGATAACTAAAGGCTCGTTGTAGAATTGCGATTCTTTCCTCATTTATTTGTCTCTCCATTTTCGCTAGTTTCCGAGATGTCCGTATTAAACACCGAAAGGAAGCAGTCCTGTATATGAAATTGTTTGATTTTTATTGCTATATTGGCTTAGCCACTAAATAAGTCACAAACTGCCATGGTAATGCCAGTGAGCTACTTCTCTATTTGTCATTAGGTTTCAACACGATCCAACTTTATGATACTCAAATGACAGTAGCCGTGCGAGTACGTAGGCGGCGTTAAAATGGCGACCGTGCTCGAAGAGTGTACTGTGGAAGAACAGCGTGCTGTTATGCGTTGTTTCTCTTTCTGCAAAAGATGTCCTTAAACATTAGGAACAAGTTCTCTCAAGGGCGCTCAAAAGTCGTTGACTATCAGCCAAGTGGCCACCCCGTTCAGACAACATAGCAACAAACATACGAAGTGATCGTTTGAATTTATGAAAACGTTGCTTACGATGGATACCTAGACAACTGACCGAGGAACGATGAGTCGTGGGTGCACCACTACTAACTCGGAACGAAGCGTGCTTCAATGCAATGGAAACAGCCTTCTTCACCGTCAATCATCAAAGAATTCAAGATTGTGCCCTCATCCGGTAAGGTTACGCTTACCGTGTGCTGGGATTCTCAACGAGTGCTTCTAGCCCATTTCCCGAATGGAAAGGAGAACGTGGTATCGTTGCTTCGGGATGCAATTCGACGAAAACTTCCGGTTGGGAACATCCGCCTTACGGCCCCAAACGAGTATCATCGGTTACTGGTTGATGATGAGGACCATTCGTGTCCTCGAAATAGCCATGCCGGACTAATTATCATATCTTACTATATGATAAATTAAGCTTGTGTGGTGAGGAGGTTGCAGTTACTTATGTGTTGTTTACTAGACTATCATCTGTTTGGTCCACGAAAAATGCATCCTGGCGACGATAACGACGTTCAACAGGAGGTGTTCGCGTGGTTCAGCTGATAGCCCGAACAGATTTATGCGTCAGGCATTGGGGCATTGATAAAGCGATGAGATTTTGACGGAGACATTGTTGAAAAATAAAATGTATTTTTGGCTAACTATTTCTCTAATTTTTCTTTTTTGTAATAGCTTTTTGTCACCTACTTACTGTCCTTTCCACGTCGAAACGTGCTCGTAAGTTCAAATTATCAGTTTTCAGAGCCTTACTAACCTATTTTTGATCTAATTTGTTCAAAATTTTCCAATTACGTTGAACGTTTATCCAAGAGTGTACTTAGCGCCCGAAGAATAACGAGATAATTTTCCCATCCCCCAAAAATGCGAATCTGCAATTGGGTCTAGTCCGTATGTTTTTGCTACCCAATATTAAAGTTCAATTTAATTATAAGATTACGTAAAATATTAATTTACGATAAATCAATCTTTTATTGATTTTACCGTTTAACCGATGAAGAAAAAAATCTCAAAACTTACGCTTACTGGTACGCGGCGAGGCGATTTAAAATTTTTATTGCATTGATCAAATTTAATGACATCCGTAAAGATTAATCGGAGATTTTTCCAACGTATTAGAAATTGGCGATACTAACCGAAGGCAACCTTACTAACGAAACCATTCTCCATTTTATAATTCGCTATCGTCCCGAAACATTTCGCCGTAATTTTTTTAGACGGGCTCTGTACCGTATACGTCTACAACGGGTAGGTTCATCGTCCAACCCGAATCACATGTTAGTACGATAAGCAGATCGCCGCTATCGGCCGTCAAAAACTTGGCGTAAATACATGGTATAATATATTTGGCTGCGATGCTACGATGCTTTCCGTAGGAGAAGCAAGGAACGTTAGTCCGACTTAAAGCGCGCGATCTACTATCCGCGTCGTGAACCCGTGAAATTATAAAGGTCACTTAAAACGATCTCGAACACTCGAGATAATATTCCCGTTTCACATAGTCGCGTTTAAGAGTATATTCGTCTCGTATGTAGGTTATTCAAGAGAAAGAAAAATTTAAAAATGTGCTCTTCCTTTGTGGATGTTCTACGATTTATGAATACTTCAAACTTTTTAAAATAGAGGAAGTATTATTTCAGAGAGTGCTGCGATATTGCACGAATAACATCTGATTGTCCGTTCTACATGTTTTTACTCCTATTTGTTTTTATTTAATTCTTATTTCATCTCGTTTTTATTTGTACGAGGGATGTTACCAAAGTTCTAGGAACTGAGCTCCAATTGAATTACGCGGACGTTATAGGCAATGCTATTGGCGATAAATTTTTTTTCAAATATAGTTCAGTCAGAGTCAGCGAAGGCTGTTTGAAGAGTCTGCAGAATCTAAAAGGTTTAGAAGCATTATTCTATACAATTAGCACATGCTGTATATTAACGTAATACAATATACACTGCCGTTCAGAGAAGTTCGGTCGGTTAGTAAACAACATGAAAAGGTTACAGAAACAAACGAAACCAAAAACAAAATGCAATTTTATTGTATGTACAAGTAAAAAAGATAAAAATAAATAAATAAAATATTATTTAGCCTAATATAACATAAACACCCTTTGCTGTTAAGCACCGCTCGAACTATTCTAGGCCTTCTTTCGATATGCTCGTACGTATACCGAACATTAAAAGAATTCAACATGAAGGACGATTATAAAATATCGCGAATTTACGTTGAGGACCTTCCGCAGTGATAAGACGAAGGACTTACTTACTTCGTACCGCCGCCAGAGGAAAATTATGATGATATCGGGAAGCAGTCGATCCCAACTACAAGAATGTCGACGAACGAAGCCATAAAATGCCTTGAAACGCTGTCATCTGTAGATGGAAGGACATTGAAAAGAATTCATGTATGGGCGAACATCCAAGGGAACCAAGTGGTTGGTCCATTGTTTTCCTGAAGGAAATCTAATAATCTAATCTAAGCGAATTACTGACGCTCTCGAAAATTAACCGGATATTCTACTTGATGTGGACGAATTAACATTTCTGACAAGATGGAGCTCATCCTCATTCAGATTTTTCGACACGACAGTAGCTACCCAAATAAATGTATAGGACGAAGAGGAGGTATTTAAATTGCTAGCCAGATCGCTTGATTTAACGCCACTAGACTTCTTTGTACGTTTCTGGCGTATTGCCCTGTCAAACCCAAAATGTGTAAGAACTTCGAAGATGTACGCAGGAGTTTTGAACAACGGCTGCAGCATTGTTTCGCGAACTACAGACAACATTTTAAACGATTATGAGACGAAAAAAATAATTTAATTCTTAAATAACTTCGAATGAGAAAATAAAACATTTTAGGTAGTTAAAGTATGCTTAAATAAATAGATACTTAAGTGTATAAAAAAAAAATCGAAAGCAATCGATCAATTTTTACCAAATAAACGCCAAAATGTACTGTTTCAAAAGACCATTAAAATGGTCTTAATTAAGTGAGCGATCGACTTCTGTAGAAGAGTAACCGTTGTAAATAGCTACGTTTTTTTATATATTTAAGTTCTCTGTTAAATCTACTTCTACTTAGAGGGAATGTAACTAATCTATTACTTAAGAAACCGATCGCCGCCATTTTGTGTTGTCCACAGTGGCTGGAACCGTTCATAATGTACCTATTAGTGTTGGTTTCCTTTCTATAGATGTCGATTTCCAATTTATCACCTAAGAACGGCAGTTGATTGTTCACTTCTTCTTCTGCTGGGAATGCGATGGTTTGAAATTTTGAGTTGAGGGTCGCGAGGAAATCTGAAATATTAATAGATAGTATCAAAAACCGCGAAAATATCTCACTTACTACTCCATAAATTTCCAGATTTCCAGAAATTTAGGCTGTGAAGTTTTCAAACGAACGGATTACAGGGTACTTTACTCGAAAAAGCCCTGCTACAGCGGGTTGAATACGGTACTCTATCGCCATTAAGTCCGCCCAATTTTTTCTTTCGGAAACATAATTGGAGAAAATCACAACATCAATTGCTGTCGTTATTCTTATTTTCGTTACCGTTGGTGTTACGATACACCGCGCACAGGTGATACTCTTTCAGAATTTAACGATCCGAGAAGTACTCCATACAGCGCACGTACAACAACAAAAGGGAAATATTTAGAACGAGCTATTTCAAAGGTATCGTTAACATTTTTATAGCTGAAGTCTTTTACGATATTGGAAACGGTAAAATCGAAATATGTGTGATACGAAGATAAAACATCGGAGGTCATGAACTTCCTCTTTGTGAAAGAGCAGCAGTACTAGGTTGGTTTTCGACGTGAAATGAAAATAAAAAAAGATGGGTATATCTAGCGAAGAATTAACGTTTATATCAATAGGTATCTCTTCGGTGTACAAGTTAAAGTAAAAAACTATGTATTTTAAGACTGGACGTTGATATACATTGACGTTTATATTTACATATTTCTTCCAGAGGGCAAATATTATCGTACATGTTCTAAAAACGGCGACACTGTCGTAACATCAAGCATTTTAAAATTCTCTTTTCGCCTATTCTTAATAGTACGAATTACGTATTAAATCGATCTTAACAAATCTAATCTTTCCGATTAGATTTGTTAAGGAAAACTATTTAAAAAAATATTGGTATAAGTGTATAAGAGGAGCGCATGAATAAGATGGCAAATAAAATAAATGTAATTCATAAATCGACGCCACAGAGAAGCTACTATATTTAATCCTAAGCGGAGGCAGCGCTATCATGCCTAGATAGCGTGCTTCCTTTTCCGTTTTCGTTCAGTATAAACTGGGAATTGTCGAGAAGTTTACGCCGATAGATGTACAGGTCATTTCAATTGAAACGAGCCGCCTCAGGTGGCAACTCTTTACCTGCTGTGATTCATATAAAATTCCGAAGCCTGACATGTCACATGACGAGTCTGATGATTTAAGATCATTCCTGGGGCCGCAGCGGCAATCACCCTTAACATTTGAATTGGGAAGATGGGTCCCCGCTTGTTTCTATCAATTTTCATTTATCATTTGTAATGTCGTTTGTCTCTGCATGTTTTGCTTCTATTTTCAGCTCTATTTTGTACCGCGTTAGTTTACTTAGTGAGATCCGTTCTTTAGTGAAGTTTACTAATCTGCTATGTAAATAAATAAATAAATAAATAAATAAATAAATAAAGGAGACTTGATGTTATTCTTCGAATATTTATCCAAGTTTAAAGTACGTTCCCGTCCTATCAGTCTTCGCACCAAAAACCTCGTTACAGCTTGAAACAACAACAGGAAGTCGCTTGTCAGGCGTCCAAGTTCAACCCTCTCCGCAAAAACCACCCAAACACAGAAATTCCCTGCAACTTACAAGTCCCCTACCTACGGTTTAAAGTGCCGCGAAGGGTATCTGCTCGGGTATTTCGAGATCGCGTCAGAGCAGAGAGCCTCTCAGTTAGCGTTAACGTTGCGAGTAGGCTGCGCGTCGTTATTGCATAGAAGACGCGGCGGCGAAAAATTACTTAACATCTCACGAATTTCAACAGTAATACTATGGGTTCGTTATAGGGAAGGTAGCAGTGATGTGAGTGATCATCGCGGCACTTTGGCAAGCTCATCTCGTGCGAAGATCCCGTGACATTAGATAGAATACATTTTGAACGAAAAAATGCGGAAATCTTTGTGTTGTTACTTGATTGTTTTTGTTGTTTTTGTGAGCGGTGAGGATGCGGACGTCTCGCCGGTTTTTGGAGCGAAAGGGACCAAATGTTACGATAGTTTTGGAAGGCCGCAGGTAAAAAATATTCGACCTTCATTCCCTTTACCTCGTTTCCAGTGTATTTGGCACGTCGAGGAATTGCCACATCGATACGTTAATTTTTTATTGTTTAATTTCAATATTCCCCAAATATCAACATTTAATTATATTTAAAGGTTTCGTAGAAATACAGAAATCTCCGGAAGTCTGTATTCACAACAGAAATAATCGTCGTTAGACGGAACATCGACGGTATCAAATCGTTAGATTAACATCCCTGGATTAACGAGTAAAATTTTCGAAGAAACTATTTAGAAACTACATTCATTTAAAACAGTTAAAGGCAATTAAAATGACACTAAATGAGAATATTAGCTCGAGAAATTAAGGAAAACAACCAGAGAAGATTTGAAAGGAAGAGATCCGGCATATTAATCGTCAATTTCTTCTTCTGTCGTAATTTTAATAGTTTCGAGTTTTGAATTGAGCGTTGCGGGGAAGACTTTCCCCGATGACATATGCTGGTTTGGCAGCGTCCGCCAATACCAAATTCTTGCTCTACTTCATTTAAAAAGACAGCATCGACTATTATTTATGTTTACAAGTAAAAAAAATATTTTAAATTGCTGTAATCTTTGAGGATAATACTATTGAACATGGACCTAAATTAGAATTTTTGCCCATTAAATGTTGACGGTGTTGTACTTCATCGATCCATCAATTTCAAACAAAATTTATGATTTCAAGATCTTGATCAGAAATAAGTAGTAAGGTCGCTATATCATATACGAGGGATATTTCTGAAGTTTCGAGAATTTAGCTAATAATCTTTTATTTTGTTAATTTTCAATAGTATTACGATGTAGCTTTTCTATATAATCTCCATTTAACTGAACGCACTTATCACGATCCCAACGATAAACTAATTTCTTTAAACCGTTCTAAAGGAACTTTTTCGATGTCGTCTCTGCAGTGAATTAACAACAAAAAACAAGTTTTACGTGAGTTAAACACCTCGTTAAGGCTTTCTTTCTTTTCTCAAAACTAGAAACAGATGAAAATCACCGGGTCCGAGATCTAATCGAAAACATCCTTTGTCTTTCTTGCGCTTGTGCAACTTTTCGGGCCGTTTTCTGGCAAGTGCTTGCCGCAGTAGTCCGGATAATAAATTCGAATAATATTCTGCGCTAATTGTACCAGCTTATACCAAATAATCTTTCCGCAATCCGGGAATATAGTAGGCGTTACCATTCCAACGGACGGAACTGCACGCGGCCTAATTTGACGCCCTTCTTCCGATTTATGCCATTCTTTGGATTGGTTTTTGGTCTCGGAATTGAAATAAGGAACCAACCAAGTGTCAAACCGATTGAGTATCTGTTCTAGTCTCAACAGTCTTGGCGCTCAACGGGTTGAATCCTTGCTTACTCGCAAACAATCCTGTAAGATGTCATGAACTTGTGAATGTCAAATAGTCATTGCATATAAGTTCTGAGTAATTTAATTGGAGCGCAACTTCCAGTTTGGAACTTTAGAAACATCCCTCGCGTATTGATGGCTCACAAGCTGTAGAATCTATAGACTGGGCGCGGTGTTGTTCGCCAGATTCAATACCTAGCATGTCGATACACACTTCTGAAATACGAGAAAAACATACTTGCTGTTAGGTTAGTCCTATTTACACATAGATTCTTCGTGAAATTAAGAGATCGTAGATAAAATGATAGAAACGTTATGGGTGAAAAGTCCCATTGAATTGGTTGGCAACGAAAAGGCGGATCGAATCGTCAAAACAGGTTGCAACAGTTAATTTAAAGCGTGGTACATACAATAAATGCAACGTAAGTCGTCAACCTCCTTCTACGAACGTTCCGCCATTTATACAAAATCCTTTCAACTACAGGACGTTGTTAGCATTATATGTATAATATCTAAATTTTGAAATTTTTATATTATTTTCTTTGTGAGAATAACAGAAGAATATAGTTCTTTCTTGTTAAGAAATTACCAGTATTGTGTTTGTATATTATACCTGCGTGATCCTTCTGTTTTTTGCCCTTTGCGGGTTATCCTTTGAACGGGAATTCTGACGTATATGTCTTTTATCCTTGACGGAATGTCAAGGATGTCATGCGCAACATTATTCGCACATTATTAAAAATTATTCGTAAAGAAAATCTTAGCTGCGCGGATGGTTGCCCTTCAAAACTGACTGCTCCGAAGGTCAAAATTATTAAACATGATCCAAACTCACCAGATGGTATTCGCCGTCCATGTCGGCTTTCGTCGTGATCACCTCCGACGTTGTCGAAGAAAATAAATGTTTAGTGCTGCAGGTTGCAAAATTAAAGTAGCGAGAATTACCAGCTTTATTAAAAGTTTGTGCAGAGATCGATTTGTCACCGGAAACGAGTCAATACAAGAATCAAAGCAATGACATATTAACGATTTCCAGTCCTTCCACGAAGTTTAAAGTCGCCCCTTCTGCACAAAGGATAATAGCAACTATTTCTCGAGATTATCAAGGAATGTTCACGATTGATTATCTAAACGGGGGTGGTACGGCAACAGGAGACGATTATGCAAGCTTGATTCGCCGCCATTAAAGTGAAAAGGCGCGAAAAACGTCGACAATGTACCAGTTCAGGAGTCGACACCTTCAAAAGCTGAATGTGGCTTAACCATCCAACTTCTAACCTTCAGTTTTCATAGCTAATCCGGAAATATAACGACCGCTCGTAACTAGACAATTAATCAACCAAAATGCGAATATTAGAGCATTAATAAGTGATAAGTCACCATTCAGCTTGCAAAGATTAGCACTCGCGCCCCGTTATGTATTCGTTTAGTATCATTATTTTATTTTCATCGTGAATTTTTACGACCGGCTATAAATTTTTATATTTAGGCTCATGTGTACGTAGAACTTACATGTTTCTTTATTGGTGCCATTCGCCTAACTAGCAAATCGTGGAACTACGCTCTCCTACGATGCATGTAAGTACGTGTACGTGTAACGACCAAGGCAAATTAAGTTTTAAGTTGGAAACAATTCGACCATAACTTATATCGATGGAACGAACTTGAGCGGTTAACAAGACGGGTCCATCAATTAATTAAAAAGGCGTGAATGATATGATAACGTCTATAATTTAATGGACGAGGCAAACCTTACACATCTGCTACTGTTTCAGGAATACCCCAAATATTCAATAATTCATCATTCGGTCACCGGTTGATGATGAGAACCATTCGTGTCCTCGAATCGGCCGTCGCGGACTAATTACTGTATATTACATACGTAATAAATTAAACTTGTGTGCGGTGCGGAGGTTGCCGATGCCTATGTGTTGTTTATTCCAAATATTGTTAGTTAAAATAAAGTTAATGTATAAAACAGCGAAAAAATCATTCTTAATTGATCTTCTAAAGTTTGTAAATTTAGTGCCTAAGTTTAGAAACATTTTTTTTGTATCTACAGTTACATATTGAAATGTTGCCAAATTGTTCTTATAAATAAATATTGCATGGCGCAACGCTGTTGAGCGCCGTACAAAGAACATCAGTATACATAATTCTTTCATAACGTTTTATCCGCTCAGTAATTTATTCACTTTGAAAAAGTATAAGTGGGAGGAAAGCTCCGGTTTCAACGAGCACATTAGATGCTACGGATAGGAAAGGACAGAATCGCTAAGCGTAAACGAAACCGGGCATAATATCAAATCAGAAACCTGGAAATTGATTAAGAACGCTAATTTGATGTATTGATGGGACGTTCCACCGTCCTACTCGAATCTTTTTTATTTATTGAAGTAAGACGAACACGTGTTCGCACGAATCATCCCTTCGAGCAGTCTTCTTCCTCCCAGATGTGATTCATTTTCGAATGAGGTGAAACTCCTTTATCCTGAAAATCCTTTACGGACATGGCGTGCCTGCGAAACCACCTCAAGGCATACCCTCAAAAAGGTACGAGTACTCGCTTTCCTCCCACATATTATAGTCTCTAACCCAGTTTTACGGATCGCTCTATTCTATATCCCTTCTCTTCAGCGGCCTCCCTATCCTTTCTCTGTCTTTTTTTTTGCATAAACTTGACCACGTTGTGTAAAACGTAACGGTTACTACCTACACTAACTGCAGTTAAGTTAAGCTGTTCTTCTCGACATCACATCTGCTGCAAATGAAAACAGGATGTTCTGGCGAGTCCGATGAGCCGCAATATAAGCAAATGTCTTCGCTCGTTATCCCGAACTTTTTGGTATATGATCGAATATGACCGTGACCCGAGAGGAACAGCGTCAAATAATAGTTCGCTTTTTTGTGCCCGCATTCAACCCATGGTACTATGTCAAGAATTCTTGTCCATCCTGAGACTTCCTCCGCCTCACCCCATCTGGCAAAAGTGTCTATTTCTATTCTTTGTATGTCCAGTTTCCCTTTAACTCCAACCAGTTAAAGGGTTAAAGAGTTATTCCAGAGGTTGCCCGTACCGTCAGCCGTGGAAACAGCTCTTTAAGCGCTCGCTACCCTTAGGAGTGCTCTTCTTCGAAATCCTTCCAGCACGTCTCTGTATTTCCGTACTTCCATGACATATCATCGCGCTGGATTCGCATACATTATTTGAGGTCTTATGACTCCATAAAGCGCTTCTGTTCTTACTGCCGGGTCCCCCTATGTTCAGCATAATTCTCAACAGAGTTCCTAGGCTAATCCCAGCTTTTTTTTTATAGTGAACATGCGAGCTAAATGTCAACCTCTCGTTCCGATATTTCAATTCTCACTTCCGGACGATTCTCTTACCCAAGATCTTAAACGAGATATTTCCTGTTTTTAAGGGTTGCTGCTTCGGTCTTATGGGGAGCAACTTGCAGATCCAAGTAACTAATATTTATTTCAAAACGAAAAATTTCGTTGGCATTCTTCGGACAAGAGATTCAAGATGATCTGAAATTCCATTCTTCAGCTTCTGGCGAAAGATCTCTTGCGCCAGTAAATCCTCAGACCAATTCATCCTGTACTAGATCTATTGATAGCAGTTTTGCAAATTGACGTGGGTATTAACTTGCCTTCTTCCTCAAGGGATGTTAAGTGGTTTCTGGTTAAAAGAGGCGATTGTTTGGGATCATGGCAACACGACTCATTTCTTACTTGGATACAACATTTGTCCGTAATATCTTCAAACAACACGCGCTGTAACCAATCCCTATCAAAAACCATGTTTCTGTGTAGGAAGCAAGCTTTGCTCCCTCGCACATCTTCCAGTCTTCCGTCTCAAACGTGGTCAACGCTTTTAATAGTTAAGGTTTCCAGTGGGGACTCATCTGTCTGCAATACTTGACAAAATTGCTCAGAAGTCGGATCTTCGTATTGGATGGTCTAAACCAAACCTTTTATTTTTTTAATTTGGAAGCATCAATAATGATTTTTTTTCACTGGTAATCTTCCTGTTAATTTCGCTGCAAAAGGTATGAGCTTAGCTGTCGTCTGATAAGTTAAATACCGATTTCTCTTCAAAGCTAATACAATGAACTGCATTTCTTCGCCCTAATCTTTTTTTTCAATAATTAGTGAATAATTAGTGAAGTGAAAGTATTGGAAACACTATAACGTACATTACTAAATTAAATAATAATAACTTATTATATGCACGATCAGATCTAAATTGATGAATATCGAAGGGAGCAAGATGGAGCTTAAATCATTTATTATTGCCATCAGATAAGTAACACGAAACACAAACGCTCGCAACAAATCTAATATTATCTTGAAGGGACCACCTTCTCACTTACAAAGGGGACCTGCGAGCGCGGTTCTATCGACCTCCAACTCGCTCGCTTCAAGTAGCCATGATGAGATTGTCTACGATGGAGTCCAATTAGTGGAACCCCCTGCCTTGAGATGTCCAACAGAGCAACGCCGTGAGATTCCATCTTGATCGAACTATGTTAGATTATGGTTTCATGTTATGCTTTTCCTTGATGCATCTAACAACTGCTGCAGCGCAGCTCGTATACGATATGTGCGGTGGTTAGAATCGAAGTAGCAACAAAAACTACGTTAATTTATTTTTTTTTATATTTTTTTTGACAATTTCAACTTTCGCTTTGAACAGGAACGGCAATGAGTCTATGGTTTTAGATAGGACACTCTGTATATTTTTACGTAATAATAAGCTCTCCATATGCCGGTTTATAAGAACAGTTTTTGATGTATCTGTAGCCTATCTATTGCGTAACATTTCCGAAAAATCATTGCTTTTTGGAGATTTTCCAACGTTGCTGAAGAAATTAAATAAATGTCTTTAAATGTCTTTAAATTCAAAATATTCGGTCTGGTTAAATAGGCCTTGCACTTTAAATAACCCCAGAAGGAACTGAGGGGGTTACGTCAGGTGTCGCGGAATTGGTCTTCTGATAACTCATGCTTTGATGCCCGAAATACATTTGAAACAGTTCCATTCAGTATCTTCAAATACCTTGAATGGTCGACCTTTAGATAGAGCCCTAACGTGACCGAACTCTCTGAATTTGCTTTCAGTCTTACTTACAATAGGTTAATTAGTTGGCGAGCGATCAGAAGAAGCTCAACTTCCGCTTGCTCAATCTCTGAAGATAATCATCACCCTGTAGCAATTTATTTTCAGTTAAACTGAAGTGCAAACTAATTGAGAAACAGTTGTTTTTCTTCGGAAATATTGACCTCGGAAATAATCGAAATTTCATCATCTGTCCCTTTTTTCCCATATGGAATTACCTACACGTTTCGTTCAATCCAGATTGGAAGCGCGGATGAAATCTTAAATTTACTCGTGATTCATCCGTCGAGTCAAGTAGGCTTGCCGATCTGAGGCCGAAACCGAAGTTCTTTGCGACGGATATAGATACGCGCACATACAATGCATACAACATCAATTTGACCAACGATAGAAAAATAAATATTTGAAGCGGAAAACATATGGTTGTTTGACTGACACATGTTTGTTTAAGAGCGTACGTAAATTGTAAATGGCATTGGAGATTATGATGATGCATAAGTCAATTTAAATACTTTTATGGATACGCTTTGGTTGGAATTTCATCACACTTATCGAGCATCAGTGTATGGAAGGTTGTTAACAGATTATCGATAGATTTCAGCTAGAAGTCCTGCTGTATTTATTTCTAACAATAAAAGGGAGATAGAAATAACATGTTCAACGAATTATTGTTATAAGCTATAAAGCCTTGGCCTATTTTAAACGATTTAAATATTAGCTTAAGGTATTTTGGGATAAAATGAAACCATCGATGGATGTGATATACGAAGGCAGCCTGTCAAGTCTCCAGCCTAACTGAAAAGATAATTTTTTGTTGTCTCGTTGTAAACTTTATACGCCCCTCTTTTCTAGCCTCAAAACGTTGTGGCTAGAAAACAAAAAAGTCTTTGGTGGCGCGGGGAAATCAAGCGAAAAGGATTCGAATCCGTGACGTCCGCCGTAAAACGAAACTTTCTCTTTCTAGAAAAACGGCAGATTTTATGAGTTTCTGCCTTCGAACTGTGTGATTTTCAAAAAATTCCTCAGAACAGCCTAGATCATATCATCATCCTTGTAATGGCCGGCGTTCCCGACAACGGCGTAATATTCGAATACGCTACGAATAAATCTGTTCTAGAAACTTCGTATAGCGCGACGTCGAAGGTCTCTGATGCTTCTGCAAAGGAAACCCAGCATCCTAACAGCCAGAGCTTTCCATTTGGTAACATTCACCGATCCACCGATTATGCGATGGCGAAGAGCCGCACAATTCTCAGTTATTTCAGAAGACTTCATCAGCGTGGTGCAACGTAGAAGATGATTTTGCAATTTGTAACGTCATCAGTAAAGACAAAGAAAAGAAGAACGGCCAACCCGGCATGGATATTCTAAATCGCCGCATTCTGCTAAAAATGGTTGTATGCTGAACAATGTCAAACGCATTGGAAAGATCAGCCTACTTGGCATCGTCTATCCAAGGCACCAAAGACACAATATGTAAACAGCATCAGGCTAGTGGCATTAAATTTACCTTCAAGTCAGACATTTCCCGAGACACTCGCCACAAGTCCGGAAATTATTTACAATGGAGGACCCGACTGTGTATGTATAGTAAAGACGAAGATCGAACGATAAACACGTTCTTCCTGGATGTCCGCAGCCTCTAGTATCTCCCTAATCCTAATTTGAGGCTCGCGCAGCGCCGTTTAGTAAAATTTATTACCACAAGCTTGATGGGTCAAGCCATTCGCCTGATTCTATCCAGATATAAAGTAATAAATCAATGGACAAATTATTTTGATTTAATTTGATACTGTTTCATAAGAATATGTCCTTTTGGAACTTATATTTTCTTTATTTTTTTTTTTAACGCAAACGGACAACTTCGTTTACCGCGAGTAGCATTCAAAATTAGAGATAACATCGACAAATTTGTAATATACGTCTCGTACTTCCTCCATACGCGTCCAACTTCGCACGAAACCATCACCTCTGACGTCTGGTTTTCTGGTTTGCCACATCGTATCATGTTCCCTTAGCAATCCGCCTTCCCCTCGTATCGTCGCTGTCTAGATATCCCTCGGGTAATGCGGCGACTGTCTTCTATGCTTGGAAAGTGAAATTCTCGGTAAGTAATGCTCCCCGAGAGTATATTTTTAGAACGAGTGCGCGGCAAGACAGAGGCTGCTGGCCGAGAAGGCGAGCGCACTATAAGATACGGCACCGTTGCATCGGCCGTGATAAATGGAAACTTATGCGAGGAATTTTGTTGTAATTTTGATATTTTTTCCGTAATAGTGTTCAGAAGGATTTTACAGTTTTATAATAATGCTGCGGCTCATCGAATTCACAAAAAAAAAAAAATTAAAAAAAATAATTAAACATGTGAACGAAACAGCTGCAATTAATATCCAAAATTCCGTTCAATAATCGATTTATTGATGACCGCCCTACGATTACGAAACTAACGAGTGCAATGGTGTATTGTTTCTGTTACTGATAAGCTTGGGCAAGGGAATGTGATCTATACGGTCTTGGTGAAGGCTCTTTACCGCTTTGATCGTTACATACTTGCGTCTACTGCAACTTCCGGGGTCCCGAAAAGGTCGAATTCGGACCACTGCTTTTCTTAGCGCAAATCGATGATATTGTGAGCTGCGTCAACGGTGGAATATTGTTGTTGATGGATGATCTTAGGCGTATATACGAGGGTGGTCCGAAAAACTTACATCCAAACAGAAACATACGCTTAGTTTTATTTTTCGACATAGTGTCATTGTAGGTCTATATACATTTTCCGGCGTTTTATTTCCGGCAATGCTGTCATCGCTTTCATCCGTGTAAATGTTGTTGGCATCTTGTTCTGTTTAGAAATGTGATGGTCCCTCATTCAGTGAAAAATCTTTGTCTTTTGACCAGAACTTTTCGCCCAGGAAATAGGAAAAAAATCACTGGAAGGCCAGATCTGGTAGTCTGTTTCTCATTTTTTGAAGATAGTCCATTAACACAGCTCTATGATTATTCTAAGAAGCAGCCGCACTTTTCCGGCCGATGAAACAGAAGCAGAGACGACTTACCCTCCCCAATCCACTATTTATACCAAGACCAAGTGTAGAACACTTCTACTACCTTTCTAACCTTAATTTGACGATCGTCTAGCACTATTTGGTGAATTTCTACCATATTAGCGGTAATGGCGACAATTTTTGGCCGCCCCGAACGTTCATCCTTCAGCTGCTACGACCATTTTTTAATTGCATTAAAGTAAAATAGCTTGCTATCGAAAAAAAAATTTTTTTTTGATGGACTTCGACCCCAATTTACGGTATTTATTATTACGGACACGAATATCATGCTAAAGAGGTGCTGAAGAAGCAGTTATTTCTCAGTAATAATGTCACGCATACCTTTAAAGGAATATGACTAGCGTCGAAATCCGATCGTGGCGTTTAGATTACGGAAATCGCCAAAGACGGAGACGTTTCAATGACGGAGTGAAGTATCAAATATTAGGTAAAATGTAAAGATGGGCAAAAATAGGGTATATTTTCAATGCGAATAGATGGAATCCTGTTCTGTCGATTGTTCAGAAAACCACGGTAAACAACGCGAACAACTTGAAGTATGAAACGGATAAACTCGAATGCCTTTTCCGGTCCCGCGACCGTCGCAGAAGGTGGGGCATTACTAACTTGTTCAATTCTGTAGAAGTTACAACTGCCTACGTATATACACAACGGTTTAAGTGTTTCCGCGAAGGTGCACTGATGAGTCGTATTACGGCGAAACGCGCGTGTGTACCTAGTAAATGTTGGCAGCTTGTATCATTGTTATTTCTTCTACAGTATCGTCGTACGTTCCATCAAAATATTTTCTTAGATCTAGAGAATGCTTGACGCTGAACCGAATCGATTTAGTTAAAATAAATGCAATGCTTATTACTTCATTATTGATGAAATGATGTGAATAAATTCAATGGATTTTAGATGACTTTTCCTTGCAGAAAATTCGTATCAAGCTGTGAAATTGAAGTGAGGATATATAGGAGTAGATACTTAGAGGCGAACGATCATAATTAGTCATTTCACAAACAGAGAACAGAGAAAACGGACCGCTGTCGTAACGCTGTCCCGTTTGACCATTCGCAATATGCTGGTCCTTGTTTATATTTTGTGTAATGAAAGAAATCTTCCCGTCTATCCGGCCGTGCGTTTCGCATGTCGAGTTTTAAGATGCGTAGAGGGTAGAATAGCCACTTGTAAACGATATATTTTTTTCTTCTCGGGAGAAGGGACGGTACATGCATGTTATTTTTTCGCATGTCGTAGTTTCAAGGCGTGCAGGAGGTATAAACGGGCACTTGAAAAGAACCGTCTTTTATATTATCGAACGTGCGAATATTTGGAGGTTGTCTTTACGAGTTACGAACCGGGACAGCGGGGACGTCTTGCAAAAGAGGCGCTTAACGAAGCGGAGTGGTCTAAATTCGCAAGTAAAACGTTTGATTCGCGGATTTCTTTCGTACCGATGAGTGCGGTAATAAATTGCATTTTGGAAGCACGTCTTCATCGTTTAAGGAGCATCAATTTATGAATTGCATGCGGTGTTCGCGGCGTTTACGAGAGTTTTCGAAGGAAAAGGTGCTTAACTTGTGGATAATTTTCATAGTTGAATACTCTGCTTAAGAAAAGTCTAATTAATTAGCTCAGAACAGTTGCCTCGAGGATGTATGGATCCCCGTTTTCAGCCGTATGACTCAATGATGTGTGAACAACTTTAACTCTAACATGCTCGTTCTATTCCCACTCTCGAACAGACCTGAGTAAGACAGCGGTCGGTTCTCTTTATTCATCAAATTTCCCGTTTCTTTTTATGTAATTCTCGCGTTGTTAATCAATTGCAGCCTTTCTAATATAATATTATGCCCGGCTGCGTGTTCTGGTTGTATTTCCTTTTGTGATAATATTGATTCTGAATCATCACATTTCTTGACTTGTCTCTGTTCTTCAGCGACACGCTTTTCTACAAGTTTAGTTTTTCTTCATCTTTAAGAGACGAGTTTGTCGTCTTTTTGATCTGGTTTTGTTTTTTTTTTTTCTCTCTAACTTCTCGTTTCCAATATAGAAGGTTACATCACGTACTTCGGAGCTATTCTCCGATTCTTGTCGCTCGATCTTCGGAAATTTTACTTCATTATCTATAATGTATTTTCCAGTTCATATTTCGGCTCTTTACCTTCTTTCATTAAGTCTATTCCACCTAGTATTGGCTCTTAAACGAGTTCTTGCAAGTTTTACTTCTTGATCTTCATCGTTTATTATCTCTACTGTAGAATCTTTCGCGTCACTAATTACACTGGCCAGCAAATTTCAACTTTTGACTTTGCCATAAAATAATTTATACTAATTTCAATAGAAAACATAAAAACGTTTATTTTAATAAAAGGTAGAAGGTCAAGTTAGCTCGATTTTTTTTATACATATTTCAATGAATAGTTTTTTTTAGATTAGATCATAATTTAATGTACATTTCAAATTATTATAATTAAAAATGTGAAGTAATACCGTTCCGTCTCTTATAAACAATATCTACAGCATCTCTACTTAACATCCAACAGTGATCTGCTTACATAACAGAATTCCATTTCCCCCGATACCGTTCTTCCATTCCCATGATATCTTGGTGGAAGCGCTCACCGTGTTCATCGCTAACGTCACCCATATTTTCCGGACAAAAATCCAAGTGAGAATGTCGAAACGTGCACTTTAAGGGACATATTACAGCCAGCAGCGTGAAATGCTTGTAACATATCCATTACTAAAGTTTTATAGTTGTCAGCTTGTACCACGGTTTGTTCATGTTTCAAAGATTACATCATTTACTATTTCTTGTATCTGAGGTCCAACAGAAATACCTTCTTTCAGTTTCACGAAGGTATTTGAATCCTTCACCTTCGAGATTCAGTGCCTTTACAAAGTTTTTCATGAGCCTAAGTTTCACGTGGATAGGTGCTATTATGATCTTTTTTTTCTGCTAGAGGCCGATGTTGTACATTGTCTTTTCCTGGTATAAACTGTTGCCGTAGTGGCCATTCTTGCTTTTGGTAATGTTTTTGACATAAAAAGCAACAGTATTTGGTGTAACCAGATTGCATGCCCAAAATAATTGCAATTACTTTAAAATCTGCACAAATATTCCAGGAATAGTCCTTGTACTTTATCTTTTCTAATAAAATTTTCAGATTTTCGTAAGTTTCTTTCATAGAACCAGCATGACCCATCGGAATAGAAGGATAATGGTTTCCATTATGCAACAAAACTGCTTTTAGCCTGGTCTTTGATGAGTCTATGAATAATCTCCAAGAACCGGGATCACGATGTATTCCGAAAGCTTCAGAAAGTTTATAAACGTTATTGCAGTAGACCAAATTACCGGCCATACTATAAAGGCATTTTCTCTGTTACCAGAGCTAAGCCAATGTTGCCGCTTCTCGAATCATTTTACTTTATATATGCTGTTCAATTTCATCAATTACTAACTTAGGATAAAAACCTTGTTGGTCAGTGTTATTATATATTACTATATAATAAATACTTGTGTGGTGCGAAGGTGCCGATACGTATTTGTTGTTTATTTCACAAAAGAACGTTAAAGCCTAATTATGTCATAGTTCATCGTATAAATATATACATAGGCTCCAAAGGATTTATTCGCTTTGTAAGTTCTAGTACGAATAATCTGAATAAGTTACCTGGTGTGCACACCTTTTCTGTTTGTTTCGTCTACCTTTACGTAACCGCAAGTTCATTCAGAGAACCTTATCTCGTACAACGTCGTAACGAGCCATCTCCGATCTTCTCGCGGGACACATGTAACTACATCCGTAGTAAAGTTGTAAGATTTCGAGGTGTAACCGGTTTGGGCGGACCCAATTAGCGGCGGAGGACGCTCGACGACAAACCGGGTGCTTCGCGCTGAATCAATGCGACCAAATGGATGTTATGTATCTATGCGTGTACTTATTTCAATTACCGGCCCTTTTAACGATGTCGGTACCAATGAAGTTGTACGCTTTGATCTCTGCATCTACCGCTTGTACGAATTGAAACAATATCCTGCGTTCAAATAAGATCAAATTTTGTATTGTTTTAAGAATGAATTTGGATTGATTTTCTTGAACAGCTTGAAATTAACAATGTTGCATTGTAATAGTTTGAAAGTAGAGACCTTAACCCAGAAGCGTTCAAAAACGAAATATTTCTCCGTGAATGAACACACTCCCGACAAACAACATAAAAATATCGACATACTCCGCACCGATCATACGTTAATGATATAGAAAAAAAAAATCAGACAGTTATGCGTTAGTTAATACTGGCGATTCACGCATCCTCGAAACAACCGTATCCAATTAATTAATTAAACTTATGTAATGCCAAGTGTACCGATATTTCGTCATACTGTAGATAGAGATACGAGATATCGATCTCGGTTTAGGTTTCGGCGTTTAGGACACGAAAATCACCACATGCACGCCGTGAACCGTCCATGTGTAGCGGACTTGACCATTAACCTTTGTATGATCGGCAGATGCTTGGTTCTACCAAATGTTGGAACTCAACAATTTTGCGGCAACTAATTTATCCTAACGGTAGACTACTAAAACCGGAGAACCTGTGGTTACGTTCGTTGGTCATCGTTTTGACAATATTTGTCATTTGATGATGGTAAATCTTCAAACCATCGATGATGTTCTGGTAGGATGGACACATAAGCATTGTCTTAGTCGCACTCGTAAGCATGCGTCACGAATATCTACCAACAAACCAAGATGGCACAAAAGAATCTGCGCCTAATATCGGCGTAGACGCATTGGCAACAACGAAAAGTTAATAGAAAGCGCAAGCTATGGTTCAAACTCAACGCTGTACACATACGTACGAACTCGAACGTTTACATATCTTCAACAAACGTAAAACGCTAACAAACTTAACACATTGCAGCGTTGTCGAACTTTCGTGTAGCAACTAAGCCTGCAGGAACGTATTGTGTTTCACGCGACCCCGAATTCCCCAAAACAATTAAACTACTTGCCCGATAAGCGCTGTAATATTTACGGTATTAACTACACGCCTTGCTATCATTGGCTAACAATATTGCAAACTAATGGTAAGATGTAGACAGCCACGTACAGCATTTAATGCTCTACCGTTGCGTTGAATCCGACAAAATACGATACGCTAGAGTGACGATCACCCGCATGTAGACGAGCTATCAGCTCCGCGCGACCCGGCCCGCGAAGAATGCAGCATGGATTATGTATAAAACGCTAGTGCACGTAGTTGGCAGGTAATTGAGCAATAATTCAGGTGTGCGGTTGCACGTGCAGCTTATAGCGGTTCTTGACCTGCATCTTCCCTTCAACTCTCCCGGACGTATATCGAGATGCAAGCTTCACGCGCGTTTGAGATCGGCTTTACTTGTTCTGAGTGGTTCGAGAGGTAATTCGACCTCTTCGATTGGATGGTTTTCATTGTTGAATTTTGGAACTGAATGTTTCGAGTCGGACAAATTACAAAATGTGCCAGCAGCTGAAGCTATGAAGATAAAATGGGCGTTAAAAGTGATCGATTGCAAGTGACCTATCCTACGAAATTTTTAAGGAAATTTTTTATACTTGACGGAGTAGCCCTTTCTTCTTCTCAAAATGGAGCAATTTGTTCACGACTGCTCTCCCTCACCTATAAAATAAGCATTATTACTATTATTGAGGCGGATCACGGCGCTAATGTAAAAGATCCCTTTAATTCAGTAGGTGTTAAGAATGGCACTCTGAAATTATATCGTTTCAAACGAATGGCCGTTGAGCTTAGTAAATTGAGTTAATAGTAGTAGTAAATAGTATTATATTGAAATTAGCACTTAAAAATCAAATCCTCAAAGGTCGATGGCCTTTAATTGTTATTTAATAAAGTTAGCCAGTAAACATGTGTTCGTTGTATTTGGCGATGTTGCAGCGCATTTGGAATGACGTCTGGATTCATCACCGCACACCAGACACCAAAGAATAGCCCGAACAGCGCCAAAGAATGTCAAAGTCACTTTATTGCCCATCAAGATCATAGACGCAGTCAGCTGGGAAAGAATGCTACTTCATCAAAAGAATGTACCACCATGGCGAAATTCTATGAGTTAGGATAAAAGAGGCTAAAAAATAAAAAGAATTTTGCGCGTGGAAATGTTTCTTTCCTCCTGCCAAGGTCTTCATCTCAACCGACTGACAGTCGATGAATTCGACAGCGGACGCGTCGAATACCAACGAGAACCTCCTACAAGAGACCATGGCGATCGTGTTGACTTTGCCTTTGATTCTCAAGAAGGAATCCAAACGTTTATATAAATAAAAAGAATTTTACGCGTGGAAATGTTTCTTTCCTCCTGCCAAGGTCTCCATCTCAAGCGACTGACAGTCGATGAATTCGACAGCGGACGCGTCGAATACCAACGAGAACCTCCTACAAGGGACCATGGTGATCGTGTTGACTTTGCCTTTGATTCTCAAGAAGGAATCCAAACGTTTATATAAATAAAAAGAATTTTACGCGTGGAAATGTTTCTTTCCTCCTGCCAAGGTCTCCATCTCAAGTGACTGACAGTTGATGAATTCGACAGCGGACACCACCGCGTCGAATACCAACGAGAACCTCCTGCAAGAGACCATGGTGATCATGTTGACGAACATTTATATAAATAAAAAGAATATTACGCGTGGAAATGCCAAGGTCTCCTCTCATATAACATCTCAAACCTTATATCAAAGTCACGAGAGACATCGTGTACATTTTGTATATGTACAACCTTCACTTTCCCAGCGCATTCCCAACCATTAACCAGAACTGGTTTCTCTTTTATTTCGTTACGCAGAGTGAGTTGCTAGATTACACACAATTTTGACATTTCCTAAACCTCGTCTACCCAGAAAACAGTAATTAGATTCAATTAAACTCTTTCCTTTTTTATTGATGCCTGCCCCGATTCGCCCTCTTCTCGCTCCATCAAACGCTGGCGAACGGGATGGAACGAATAAGAAAGCCGGCGCGGTTAATATCTTTCAGCGTACCCTGCGTTCCGAGCACCTTCCTTTCGGAAACAGAACAAACGCGACGGCATGACTTGCTTGCATAACAATCAAAGCCGCTTCACCTAAGCAGAATTGAATCGGAGGAAAGGTGGTAGAAGAATTGTTTATTTTCTTT
This sequence comes from Oryctes rhinoceros, assembly GCA_020654165.1. NCBI lineage: Eukaryota > Metazoa > Arthropoda > Insecta > Coleoptera > Scarabaeidae > Oryctes > Oryctes rhinoceros. The sequence continues at coordinate 5,378,925 of JAIOKQ010000119.1, forward strand.
TTAGTTTGAAGGCTTGCTGCTTTAGAAATTCTTCAAGAATATGGTGAATGTTAATTATTCGTTAAATGTATCAACAATTAGCAGAATTTTTCGCCAAATATCGGTAATTAAATAGACGGGATAAGATAAAAAGGACTATTGCGCTTTTCAACGAATACCAACGCTTGTATCGGTAAAAATGTCGATATAATAAGAAGTCTTGAGTCGTACTAACTAACAATCTAATTTCACAGTTAGAATACAGAGAGGGCGCCAGTTTCGATATCAATCCGTCAATTACTCGTCAAAAAAAAAATCAACGGAATCTCACAAACGCTAACGAAGATATGGCTTCCAGGCACCACAGAGTAGGCAACGACCCTTACGAAGGTAACGCCTGCGAAAGACCCCGTTTGCACAAGTTAGGTCGAAAGTGGTTGGTCGAACACCAGCACGACCAGAAAGATCTGTTAATCGAAGAGACCAACATGAACGAAGTCGTGTACGTGTACAAATGTTCGGATTCCTTCTTGAGAATCAAAGGCAAAGTCAACACGATCACCGTGGACTCTTGCAGGAGGTTCTCGTTGGTATTCGACGCGGTAGTGTCCGCCGTCGAATTCATCAACTGTCAGTCGGTTGAGATGCAGGTCATCGGCACGGTTGGGACCGTCAGCGTCGATAAGACGGACGGCTGCAAGATATACTTGAGCAAAGACGCTTTGGGGGTCGAGGTCGTTAGCTGTAAATCGACAGAGATGAATATATTGGTGCCCAAAGATGATGGAGAATATTTGGAGTTTCCTATTCCCGAACAGTGTAAGACGATGGTGAATCTTGAGAGGAATGGTATTAACACGTTCGTCGTGGATAACAAGCAATAGATTTACAGTTTTTTTTTTTCTTGAGATATGTGTATCTTTGTAGATAGATTACATGATGATAGTTTAAAGGTGTTAGTTTATTCCCGGTGCTTTGTTCTAAATATATCTCTAATATCTCCACCTAAGATAAAATTGTACGGAATCCGGCAATTCCGTTGGCCATTCGACTAACTGCAAGCTACCACATCCAACCAGTCTGTTTGGAAACATTTCATTCAACGCATTGACCTCTTACCGCCAGCTTACATTGCATTTGGAAGTTGTCGGACATTGTTGCCAGCTTCCTCAGTAGGCATCATCCTTTCTAACAAGTTTGGCTGTCAGTTTAACCGGTCCCACCATTTTTCCCTCTCTTGGAACGGACTCTTAATGAAGTTTCCTATTAATTATAAAGTGATTTGGTGCGCTTTGAAACGCTAGAAATTACATACAAACATCACCTCTGGCAGCTATAAGTTTCTCTCAAGTGTGAAGGCTTACAGGAAATCAGGTCGTCTTTTCTCGATCGAGGGCACATTAGAGCTGGGGTGCTTTAATATGAATGAATTTTAAGGACATATCTAACGACTGTAATCTTATTTATACCGGAGGTTTATGCGGAACTCGATAACTTCTTCCGAATGATTATTATGTTTATAGGGAAATGTTACATTAAATACGACGATTACGACGCGAAGAAAATATGAGACAAGGCGTACTATTTAACCGTTCTGCCGAGATTATCCTTGGCTAGAGTTCCTCAGCTCCTCAGCGTGTGTTGATTTTCTTTGATAATTCTTCATAAATAACTTTGCTTATTTTAGGATGTTGAATCTAGTGCTCTTGTCTTGAATATCTCCAATAAGAACTCAATGAGGAAAGTTAATACAGTACAAATAATAGAAGAAATACTTGCAAGTATTAGATCATTTATCGAAAAATTGTTTGAAAGTATTCCAGCATTAGAAACGACCATTATCGTTGTGATACAACGTTGATAAAACGTAATCCTGGTGATCCTTGGCCAAAACATATCATCATCCTAGTTAAGTTTAACTGTTAGGCTCTTTCTCGTTCAAAATTCTCGTTTTAACAACTCTTATTTCTTGTTTCAGAAATGCATACCGGAGTTCGAAAACGCGGCTTTCAACCTTCAAGTAGAGGCGTCGAATACGTGCGGTGATAGCGGGCCGATAGAATACTGCGTACAGAGCGGATACAGCTCGAACAAGTCGTGCGACGTGTGCTATCCCAACCAACATCACGCCGCTTACCTGACGGACTTCCATAGTGGAGAAAATCAGACCTGGTGGCAATCAGACACGATGCTAGAAGGGATCCAATATCCGAATCAAGTGAATTTAACGCTGCATTTGGGTAAGCGCGTGAAAATGAAAATTGTTATGCACCTAGCGAAATGGTAGTTCTTAAGTCGCTTCTTTAACACTTGCACGCTGAACGACCAATATGTTCGAACGAAATTTGGACGGTTTTCAAATTTAATGTAAATTGTGAACGGTCAAAATTGTTTAAACGTGGTTGGGGATTCACTGGGAGATGATGCCCGTCCAGATAGACCTCACTTCTGATGTTATTGAAAAGAAGGGGAAAAAACGAGCGTTTAGCATTGCAGAATGAAACATTGAGGAAGCCACAATTGCAGATTGGGTTCCAGGAATGGTTTCGTTATTCTAAATGCGTATCTAGACGGAGACGAGTAAACAATTTTTTGCGCTTTGTAAATACCAGATTTAGTTATCAATTGGGTTATTGGACCAGAAATCCATCATTTTTATATTAAGCCGAAACAAGTATCAGTGCAATAGCGTATTAAGGGCGCACAAGAAGTTTAAGGTCGCTTCGTTTTAAAGTTCCTGACTCCAACGCCCTGCTTGAGATATTCTGTGCTGGAAACCGTTATAACCATACCATTACCTGTTCTAATATCATTGCCTCGCATTCATCATTCATGCAACAATTCACATCGTATCCATAAACGAAAGGTATCGTGACTTCACGAACAATGCTCGCATCGAAGAAAAGACTCGCTCTTCCCTATATGGTCGCTCTTCGTATGGCGGGAGGAGCCGTCATAAAAAGTAACCGCAATTTGTGACCATTGTCGTGGATGTTGATGCGACAGCGTTTTCAAGAAGAAGCCGCGGCCAGCGGCTGGTTTTTTTTTCGCAATGCGATAAATTTGGGACGATAATTTCGTAGCAATTCGTATCGGAATTGGGGATGGCGTTCTTTCTTGAATTCCTTACTCCTTCGTGACCTAGAAGGGTCATCGGCGAGAAGCAAGTTAGTGTATACAGTATGCGACGTATGTGAACAATACTACTTATTCGTTGCCCACGAGGTCGTCTATATTGCCGGCAATATTCGGATATGCGTTGCTGAGGTGCCAGTTTCTGGGAATTCATAGTAGCTCTTATTAATTTTACGTACGCTGCAGATACAAATGAAATTTAGCTTATCGTACGAATAACAGGTAACCTTCCGGTAATCCGGTAGCATGGTACAAATTACCAGAAGCTCCTAAAGGACCGGAGGCGGTGTTGATTTTACGAGGGATACTTTTTAAGTTTTTGAGCGTTTTTCAAAATATTCCCCAAAATGTATGCATTCTTCATGGATTTAAACCAGCCCTTGAAACATTTGTTGTTCCACTCTGAAACTAATACATTCCAAATATCGTTTTTGAGGCAGATAAATCGAATGAACGGGAGACTAATTCGAAGTTTCTCCATTTACAAGAATCAATTATTTGATGAAGGATAATGCGTTGCAGTTGTCGATTGTTTTTTCCTGATCCTTCAAAGCAACGCTTCACTCCTTCAACACAGAGATTGGATTTTTTTATTGGATTCGGTTCATCTGGAAAGATCCAAACGCTGACCGTTGATTAGTTCGCGTCTCGTACGCTTCGTCATCCGTCACGGTATCGCTTTTTATGCTTTTTAGGCTTTTTATGCCTGGACTAAATTTTACGGAATCTATCGGATATGCCGAAGGATGCCTCTATCTCTCGATACGGAACATGTAGATCCTCTTCAATGATGCAGTGCACGGCATCGATGTTTAAGAAGCTTCATTAGAAGCATTGTTGCGTTGGGTTTTTATTAGAATTGTAAAAAGTCACTATAAACAGGTTATCGGACCCATTTCTGTGCCGTCGCTGCTATTAAAAATAATAAATATTACTTTATTTAATTATTTAATGTTAAATTTATCGATTTAATGTTAAATGTGAATGGTGCCATCTAGTAGTCGTTTGTAAAAACTTAGCCCTCTGAATATTTCGTAGTCTATCTTTGAAACGATACAATAGACTACTAGAATTTACGTTCATAAATTATTGGGTTACGAGCTCTTGGATTAAATTTTATTGACATTAAAATCGCGAACGATGAGGCAAGAAGACAGTCTCGCTTGCGGAGGCGACGTATTATTAGGTATCGTTTACTTGTGGCCACCTACAACACCGTTTATCCAAAGCCCCGCTGGGGCCACAAGGCATTCAATTATCTTTGATTTATGCTTCCCTCCACAATACGAACGATATTGATTGTTTTGCCACTCCTTTGTTTTTCTATAAACGAAATAAATGCAAAATTGATTGAGTTAGCAGCATGCCTATTAATCGAGAACATATCGGCAATTGTTTCCATTTAACATCGTCGTCCATGCTAAAAATAAAGTTTTTGTGCAATGTGAATATAACTGTTTGTGTTCGCAAAATACATAGTTACGTACCTGAGACAAGAACCAACATTAAAGGTTAATGCAATAGCTTGCGGTATTGATGAAACCGCGCACGCAAAAACAATGTAAGGGGAGAGAAAAATCACTAGCCGACGGCCATGTTTCTGCCTACCCGGCCGCATAAGCGTTGCTAAAGTGCCACCCGATCTCGCACCACTCTTTCAACTTATCACTGCAGACATAAAGAGCTTTGCAGATGTCCAGCGCTTAGAGGACGAAATTGATCTAGTTTGGGAAGAAACCATGAGTTATCGTGTGCATTTAATAGTATCAACGCGAGTGTGAAACTATAAGGAAGTTTGAAATTGCATCAAAGATCGGCCTCCCTCAATTTAGGGCTAGGGTCACGTCTAAGAAGCTGATAGGTTCCGCGTTGCAGTTAGGGAAGAACTTTTCGCCCAGTAGCGAACTTGTAAAGTTTTCTAATAACATGAAAAAAATGTTCCAAATACACGAGACGAATAAACACGAGTCCGTCTAGTTTCTGCTAATTTCCCCTCCCCTTGCTTAACACTACTCGTAAAGATTACAACTACAACGATTTGCCGCAAAAAAAAAAAACGAACTACCTCAAAATTAAATCAATTTTATTGAGAACGAATGCCAATTTTGCTTTTGTTGAACGCACCATTCATGTAAACTCTAAAACTTTCCCCAGCGCCATATAGCGCAAGATATGCGTACAACGCAGAGATAAAAACAACTGAATATACATCCCAAACCGTTTGTTTTTAGGCATTAAATGAGAATCACTTATTCTTTTCGAGATCTCTTATGTTAAAGCTCAAACTATATTGGTTTCAATATCTTTTTTCCAGGTAAAGCGTTTGATATTACCTACGTAAGAATTTGGTTCTATTCCCCGAGACCCGAGAGCTTCGCCATCTATAAAAGAACATCGGAAACATCGTCGTGGATACCGTATCAGTTCTACAGGTAAGCGCGGTTTTATCGACGAAAATCTATCTACCAAGCTGGTTTCGGCCTTGCCGCTTAGGCAACCGAATAATCACTGCTGTCGTGAGGGTTGCATATCTTCCAAGCTTATAAAATTAATTTAAAGGATCCAATTCCGAAACGAAATAATAACAAATGTTTACATTTTCATTGACAGTGGAACATGCAGAGACACATACGGACTACCAGATAGCTTGAGAGGGATCCGTGGCGAAGAAACCAGGGCCTTTTGTACTTCGGAGTACTCTGATATTTCCCCTCTAAAAAATGGGAACGTCGCTTTTTCTACTCTAGAGGGAAGACCGTCCGCATATAACTTCGATTCCAGTAGCGAGTTGCAGGTAAATATTGGCATATATACAGTGTGTTAACGTTTTCGAACTTCAAATTTATCGGAATGCTCCTTTTGCCAACACTATTATGATTGAGTACAACTTCATAAAGTTTCCTTTTTTGCTAAGCAGACTATATATTTTTTCTATAGGTGCCTCAAAGGAAATAGAACAGTAATAAACTTAATTTCGTATTAACGATCTCTCTACTTTAGGCTTTGCGATAATCTCGGACGCACCTGTGGTTTACATCATGTTCCACAAGCTTTAACAAGTTTTAAGACGTTGTACTCCCGAATCATTTAAAAAGAAAGAACAATAGATCGTTTCTTTTTTAAATTAGTAGACTTAATTAATTAATTAGTAGACTTACCTCTACCAGACAAATTCTTACGTTTAAGAAGAAATAAAAAAGTAACAACTAAAAACATTTTTTTTTTTCAAGAGGACGCGAAAAAATTTTGAGGAGATATTCAAACTGTTTGCCGGGAGCTGCTAAACAGTGACTCAATCTGTCTTGTAAATGTCTTTTTACATTTTACAGCTAATTTCAATAGAAACTTGAAATATTCTAGTTTTTAGTTTTTTTTAAACCATGAGGCCTGTGTCTAATTTTCTCAAACATTAATAGCCAAAGAGACCCAATAAAAAAATATCAACCAAGAAGTTCAACCTCCGTCTGATGATTTTAGACGTTCAAAGCGTCCAATTCATTCCTGATGGAATCCAGTGTTTAAAATTTTTAAGCGCGATGAAGCTCATCGCGCTTAAAAATTATTCTACCATTTGTTAGAATTCTTCGTGTCACTTAACAGCTAACAGCTGGAGGTATATGTGACTATTTGATGATCCCTCCGTAAAAGACGACCCGATAATATGATTTCCAACTATTCCCGCCCACACGTTCACTTTTTAAGGTCACTGCGTGCGTTTCTTGAAAGAAATAAACTATTGACGCTTCCATTGAGTAATTGTGTTTTAAAAATATTAGATTTAGCACGTATCCACTTGCATGGGTTCTGCTTATCCAGTATTCGCAAAAAAAGCGATTGTTGACTTAAGAAACGATCTCCTCTAAGTTATGTGATAAATGTAATAACATTAACATCAAATCTAATTAACCAAAATTACTTCCGTCCAAAATAAACGATCAGAAAAAATACAAACGAAAAATATATCACGGCCAAAGAAAACGCGATTTCCACAGAAACGAACGCTGTACGTAAAAGTACTACGGATGATATATCGTGCGAAGAGCTTAACCTTGGTCACGCGAACACCTAAAGCTACAAAAAGCATATGAAAGCTATGCAAAAACTTTTGCTATTACGACTTACCAAATAGGTCGATCATGTAACGAGATACACAAATATACATACACAGGCTTCTACTAACATATTGCACGCAACACGGCAGAAAACCTTAGCGACAACGTACCGTAATAATCGTATAACGTATGTACGGTGTGGTCCTTTTAAAAACTTGAACCTTCGTGAATTTCCTTCCAAAAATTGCGGAGAGATGATGTGAAAACTTCATGGAGTCTGCAAGGAGTGTCTGATGAGTCTGCAGAACTGAAGAGTGATGTATATTTGTGGATCAATCGTTTCGAAACTGGTAGAATATCATTAGAAGACGATCCACTCGGTGGTCGCTTGAGTAGCTCGGTAAACGAAAGAAACAATAATGTCGTAAAGGACTTACTGAAAGAGGACAAGCGAATGACCATTCGTCAAATTAGTGACGTTATTAACGAGATCTCGTTTACGCGTGAGCATTGTTTCAACTCGCCGAGTGCCAAGGCTGTTTTGAAACGGAAGAGAAACTCAATAGGTCTGGCATTTGTTGTCAACCTCAAGAGAAATTGGAAGGAAGAAGGAAGAAGGAATTGGAATAAGGAATTCAGAAGTGACGATGTAAAATTACGGTGAACATACTACTCAATCAGATGAAAATAATATCGTTATCAAACACTCGAAAAAAATAAATGCCCATTATTAAAGGTAATCTTTTAAGTAGCCCATAAATCGTGCCCTGTTCATTTCAGGAAACGTCCCGAATTACACCCTAAGTGAAAGCAATCAAACGCCCAAAGGGATTGCTTATGCATAACGACTCCTTCCAACCGCGATGACACGGAATCGCATCACGTGACTTCGGATTATGAATATTACCGTTCCTTCTCCTTCAGCTTACTCCTATACCTAAATCTTCGCTTTTTCTAACTTCGCTTCGATGGGATTTTATCGGGAATCGTGTGAGTTAGATGAGTATATTAGATTTCAATCGCCTTCAAGGGACGCGACCTCCCTTTGACGTCTCGTTAAATGTCCGACGGCACGCACTAGGAAACCGTAGCGACTATTGTTGGCCTATTGCTTCGGCGGTTCGCCGCCAACTTGGCGGATGCGTGCGTGTCGACGTTGAGGGATTTGCCGAAAAAAAAAAAATCGCCGACCGAAGAAGAAATTTAAACTTGGCCCGCGATCAGTAACTTTTGTGAAGGTTACCCATCGGCATTACCAAGATATTCCGGAATGTATGTTATATTAACGTCGAGTTGGTTGCTAACGTATATGTGAAGATAATTTTGGATATTACCGGCGCTTTAAGTTGGAAATAGTTCGGTACCTGTTAGATGGTGACTCGTAGCGTTTCGTACGCTCCGAAAGGAAGTAAAGATTGGTGAAGTATAAACGTCGGGAATGGTTATCGAAGATAATACAGGTGAATTATCGCAGAGTTCCGATGTTTATTTTCTTTTCCTTCTAGCATCGTTTTTTTTGGCCTTACAGGGAAAATTTCGCTTCTTTCTGGCCATTATCAACTTGCCTGTTTCTTACAGGTGCCATATTAGCCTTGACAGCGATAAAAAGGAATCTTTTTTTCTCTGATTTAACTATGTGTAGTATGTTGAAAGTAATTACGTTAACAGGAATTTTAATAAAAACCAATTGGTATTTTATAAATGATAAATTCAACGCGTGTTTTTGCAAAACTGATACCTTATTTATATCACTGAAGGGAAATAACAATAACAATAATAATTGAGAGCAAAGCAACAATTAAAATGAATATATAAAAAAATCGGACATTTTGATCAATGCATAATTAAGCACGCTTTCCACCATTTTGATATATGAGGGATGCTCCCAAATTTTTGCTAATTTAGCTATAATTTTTTTTGTGTTTTTTTTCAGTTTTCATTAACATTATAAACTATGATTTCCATTTAACTGAATACATTCATTCCAACAATAAACTAACTTTTTAAGCTGCCCTCGAACAACTTTTTCAGTGTCTTCGCAGTCCACTTATTGATGACACATTTTCGGCAGATAATCCATAAAAATAATCCTTTCGCGGTTCCAGAATACAGTAAGCATTACCTTTTCAACAGGCGAAACTGCACAAGCCTTAAGTGGCGGCCTTCTTTCCGGTTTACCTCATCCTTTGTATTCACTTTTGGTCCCATAATTGAAATAAGCAATCCACATTACGTCAGTGCTTATTATCCATTGCCAAGACTCATCGCCAGAACGGGCTAACAGCTCTCGAAGTTGACGACAAGTGACTTATCGAGTTTCTGTTCCGGCCCCAACAATCTTGGCATTCAACGGGCTGAATCCTCGCTTACTCCCAAACAAGTGGACCCATCACGGCAGTAATGTTTCCTTCCTTTACCGAGCTATTCAGGTAATCAATGCGTGTTCTACCAATTGTAAGACGGTAGATTCACCGATATACACCACTTTTAGATTATGCAGACTCGGCAAACACTCCATGCAGACGCTGAATCATTTCTAGTATATAATAAGTTTTCACATGTTCTCTCTACAAGAAGAATATTATTGGTTCTTCGGGTCCAACCGTGTTTTTCACGGTTGCAGGAATAGTACTACGAGAACGGGTCTCTATCAGTCGAACACCCGACTCAAACTGCTGCATAAATATATCAAGATCTGTCTATTACCAACAGCATTGCTTATAAGTTCTGCGTAATTTAATTAGGGCGCAATTTCCAGAACTTTGAAAACATCCCATGTAATTTCTCGCCGTAATTATATCGAAAGCATTCCAGGCAGTCCATCTCGAACTCCTCGAAGCTTACCTTTAACAATGTTTCATCATATAACAGATTTTCCTTCTATCCTGCCTGGTTTTCATCTTCGATGATTAAAGTTACTGAGTGGTAAATCTAAACATTTAATACAAATTGATTTTCAAAACTGAATATCTTCCGTGGAAAATGAGATCTGAGAAGATCCTAAGCGCTCGTGAAATTTCTCCAAAAATAAGAGGGATTTGCGTACTATGCCAGCTAAAGTTGGATATAATGGAACGACAGTTACTGGTGGACCATCCATGTTTCAATGCCTTTCCGATTGCTTTTTGTCCAATCTCGGTGGCTCGGTTCTCAATTTCGACAGCTAAAGGATATAATAATTCTGAGCTGATGACGGGCGTTTTATCTCGAAACCGGTAGCCTTTCCAATAAAGTTTGTGAGGTAAGGATTAGGAAAAATTGTATCTTTGCCGTGCCAAATAGGGAGAAAAAAGAAACTTTCTGTCGCTTTCTTTATGTTCATGTTCTGTTAAGTTTTACAACGAACACAAAATTGAGCAACTTTACTAAACTGGTGAAGTTAAAAAATGAATCAGTCCGTACACAATATAACCGTTTTCGCGGAGAAAAAAAAAGTAAATTTACCAATTTTATTCAATTAACCTCAATGTTACTTTCTAAAATACCCATTTCACTCTCGATAATGACCCTATTGTACCTTGCGTCGCAAAAACATATCCATTTGTTCCGTTCTGGGAAGCCGATTCACTTTCAACTTACGTTCATACTTAAAATAGCGTTCGTTGTATTGGACTGATGAAACCCATCATATACAACGTCGCCTAGATCTACGTGACACAACCCGCTGTTACTACCTACTATAAAAAAAAAAGAAAGGAAAACGGAGAATATGCATAATAGGTATCAAAGTCGTTTATCATTCTGATTTATAATCATTAAATACCGAGTGATAAAAGAATGTGAAGTCATCCTCTGCTACACGAGTAATGTCACCAGTGGCGTAACTAGCCATGTATCAAATTATTTTGGGGGGCGCTTAAAAAAAAAAATAAACGAAAACATGCCAATAAACAATATTTTTTTTGCAAAATAACAAAAACAACAATAAAAATTTCAACTAACCTAAAAAAATATTCTGCAATGATTAAATAGGTCCTTTACTTGCCTTTTTCTCGGCGAAGGCAAATATTAGATCATCCATGACTGAAGAAGATTTTAGTTTGTCAAGTTCTTCTTCTTCTATGGATAGGAGCTAACCGTTCTTGCCCCATAGTAGTTCTAAGATAACTTTTAATCGAGAAAAGCTTCTCTCTGCGGTCGTAGTTGTAACCAGAAGGGTCAAAAACAGCAACAACCTCTGAGAAATTGGAAGTATTCAAATTTATCAATAATGATTCCGCGAGTTCCTTAACGCTATGAATTTTCTAAATTTCCGATTATAAACGTATTTTTAAAGCAATTAATTGATCGCACGGATCAACCGTCAAATCTTTATGGTATTTAGTAGCCAATTTTGCTGCTTTGTTTTTAATTACTTCGCTTGAGGAAGAAAGCAATTTAGCTGGTTGTAAAGTTTCAAATGTACTACTTTGGTCGTAGAAGCTATGGAATCTTTTCTAAGCTGCTGTAATCAATACATCTAGACGGTTGTAATATACGTTGACTCTGAAGTATGATTCCGGATCAGAAATTCTCTCATCTTCTGATAATTCACCAAAAAAGCGCTTTGTACTCCTTCGCCTTTTATTTTTGAAGAAACGCGTTACATCCCATCCTTCCGCTAGATCTCTGGACTCATCTGGCAAACCATTAAATGAATTTCGATTTCAAGTCATCCTGCAGTACAATCGGCTACGGATCTAAACACACGGATTAGAAAAAAATTTTTTCTTTTATCGATACATATCGATAAACTACGGGGAGTTGGTTGATTGATTTTGTCTTGCATCCGAAATAATCGAGAAAAAAAAGAACTATATTGACGTCTAAAACAGTATTTTCTCTAACTTTGGTTCCAAGCAAATTAATATATCAAGTTCGGGGGCCTTCTGTCATTTCTACAGCGGTAACTACGCCCCTGAGTGTCACACATAAATACTTTAATTAATTCATCACAGAAAAAATGCCGACGTAAACGTCTCAGGTGACAAAAATTTATGAGAAAAGCAAATTACATAATTAGCGAAATTTATAACATTTAACTTGCGGAGAATTTCCAGTTAAAACGGCAAATATCTTGAGCAGGCTAGCCTTACAGAATACACCGCATGTTCCAGATTTTAATCTTCGAAGATCGTCTGCTTCCCGTATTATTCCGTGGCAGTCCCCCGACTTGCGAGTAAAATTTCCCATGCCCCACGATATAAATAATCGCGTGGAAATTCAATAGCGCCTTCAACAGTGCTCCGATGCCGACGTTGAGAAGGTAATGTCATTGAACCCTTCCTTCCGACTCGGAAATTTGGAGTTGATATCTGCAAATTGAGAAAAACGAGCTACGCAATAGGTGAAATTTATAACTTCTCATTTGGGGCGAATTAAAAAAAAATAACTTGCTTTGACGGGACAATACTTTAATTCATGCGTTTAGTCATATCTAAGTTCATTTAATTTAAAGAGAGCCAACAATCGCCTTTTAAAGCTAATTGAAGCCAAACGGTTAGTTTAATCTTGGATATGCACATGAAGGTTCTTAATAGTAACGTATTTGACAATTCCATTGTCAAATACGTTACTATTAAGAACCTTCTGCAGCAGATACATCACGACAACTGAAGCTCTTTTGCGAATGATCACTACGTTGGCAGTCCAAATTGCAAAATCCACATTGGATCATGTTGGTAAATTGCTTTTAAATTAAATTTATTAAACGGCAGTTATCGATAAAACATCAACAGCGGTCATTCATATATGTTCAAAAAAAAAAAAACGAAAGGATGACTCCAGGCAACTCCAAGATCACATTTATTGATCCATCCTTAGGGAACTCCCGTTAGAAATAAAAAGCACCTTTAAAGAACACTACTTGCTTACAATTGGATCAGTGGTAATTCCGCATAGATTTTGCCAAGCTAGTTTCAATTTATGCTCTTCAAATATGTGTTCAGCCGGACTTCGAGCGTAAGATTCTACGCGGCAGTAGTTCGATGATATCCACAGCGTGCTTTTATTTTCACCAAGAACAATTATCAAATCGATACCAATTTTGAATTTTCTTTGTTTTCAAAATTTCTGAAATTTTGTTTTCAATTAAACCTCCATAATTTCGAGTATTTATGTGAACAGAAAATTTACATAAATAACAAAAAAATGTTTTTTTTATTTTTTATTTTTTACTCGACTGAACCCTTGCGAAAACAACTGAAGCACTGTTTTAATTTGAAAATGAAGATCGAAACACATTAATCTTCTTAAGATTACTACAAATGTTGTAAAAATCGTTGAAAACAAGAGCCATACTTACCATTTAGGTGGTACGCGTTAAGCTAAATATAGATTGTTCGTTGTTCAGTTATGTTAAACTGCTGTTCAATTGGAGTGGTACGCTAATAAAAAAAAAGTTAATCATCTATTTCTTAACAAAAAAAAAAACAAAAGACGGCTAGAATATAACAAAATACGTATTTTAAATCATTTAAAATCAGGTAAGCATCGGTATAATGTGTGATATATATATAATGCACGATGTACGCAAGTTTGCCTCAAAGATGTTCAGCGTGGATAATTAAGAGGCCGTATCATTCCTAGATTATTATTGGTAACAGTAACGTCGTCCACGATGCGGGCTCGGTGAGGGCCGATATCGGCGTCTACAAATATAAAATTTCCTCCAAAATCCTCACATTCGTGGATTGATTTCTCAAAACCAGCAATCGTTTACCTCTAAATAACGCGTGTGGAGCTTATGGTACCTTTCTCGATGTTTCCTCCACACCAAAAAGGGTGGCGTCAGAATGATATAGAGTGAATTTGGACTCGTCAAAGGAAAGACGTCTTCACCGATCACGAATCACCGAACGGTAAAAAGATTTACCGTTCGCTGCCTCTTAGCGAACTTGTGTTGACTCGTGAATAACTCTTCCTCTAGTCTACAAGCTTCGTGTAGCGTTGTTTTAAGTGCCAAATTAGATACAACCACCCCTCCTAGCTCCACGAAGATCGTTATTAAACGGCCTAGACGATTTCGTCTGATCTAAATTCTTAAGAGAGTCAAGAGTTGACGAACCCTCACGTTACCACTTCTAAGGAATCGTGTTACCTAGCCACTTCTATGCTAGAATATTTTGTATTAATCTTAAAGCATTGCTCGTGATATCTTCACTAATTGTAAGACATGGTACTTCATAAATTTAAAGCTAAATTTATTTCTTATACAAAAGAAGGCAAGATATATTACATCGTTCCGGAAATACATACATATATCACACACATTTCCAACATGTTGATTACGTATATACACGATAGAGATCCGTCATCGGCACCATCGTCCAAAAAAAAAAAAAAACACGAAATTTCTAAATAGCGAGTCCGAAAACCGACACTATACAATACATGGTCTTGTTCTCCCATCTTACGGTGCAAGTACCATCCGTAGCACTATCCCAATAGCAAGAGCTGGCTGTATGCAGTCCGGCGCCGGTCTTCTGCATGATCGAGCAGGTCACTACGTACTTGAAAGACTTCTTCAGCTTGCTGAGCGCGCTTAGACATTGCTCGGATACCGTGGCACTCCATTGATTCACCTTATCCTGTTGGTAGATGTTGCCGCCAATGGTAGCCTCGATGGTATCGTTGATTATCTTGCTAACGTCGTCGACCACGAACTGGTTCTCGTCATCATCCATGCCGGACAGCGAATTTTGACATCTGTACGAGCCGTAAATGACGTCCGTCAGATAATTTTTCCTGCCGAACATGGTCATTTGATCGGCTTGCTGGTGATCGTCGGGTAACTGGTCGCTCTCGCCGATATCGGCCATGGTAAACACAGAATTCGCGCTACCTTAACGTAGACGTGCACCACTTCACGGTTCCGGCTAGAATGCGAGCTGGAATTGGCGCGTCGCGTTGTCGTTAGCAAAGGAGGAGGACTTAAAAGTGGCGCGACTAGTAATCGTGGTTGTATTTCATATAGTAGACGGGTACAGGTTGGGTACTAACGAGGCACGGTCACGACAACGTTCGGCTTTTCAACAAGAGCTAAGCGCCGGAAAAGCGAGACATATGTTACGTTGTACGTGAGTTTCCTGATATTGGAATAGTTTAAAATAAGCGATTCACAGAGCCGGACAATACAATAAATCTTGCAGCTTCTTTAGGGCAAAAGGAATGAATTTACAAGTTTTAAAATAACTAATCTGCCTTTACGAACATTATGTTTCTTTTTTCATCAGAAATTCCAATATCGCTTGTCGATACCTTGCAAAAGTAATCATTCGGTTTCGTTGTTAAGTTACCGTCTCCCCAACATCAGAAGAAAGTCGCTGAAGTTGCGATCTTTGCTAATAGTTTTTCAGCTATTTTTATGCAAAAGCATTCTGTTTCCACCAAAGCGAGGATTTTCTCTGACTAGGCGATATCACTGGGCTTCTTAGATGTTTGATATTACTTGAGTAAACCAATCTTGTTCGCACCTAAATATATACAAGATGTCATGAATTCATGACATGATATTGTTGACGAAGGATTATTGTTATCTGAGTTGTTGTTGGGGCCAATTCCTTCGTTTATTGGATTTAGGGCATCCGACAGTCTTCCAAATCCTCTATCTCACGATAAATCACATGCCGAGCCTCTTCGATCAGGTTGCGCACAGCATCGATATGCCTACGCCGAGGTGAGCCAACATTGGCCGCGGTGAAATGTAATGCCAGTTTGGTTGACGATGAACGTTCAGAAGGACCAAAAGCTGCAACCACTAGCAATAACATCAGAAAAGTTCGTCAAATTTACGTTCCACGATGACTCACTCGAGACCGAAAGCGCGATCGATTGAACATTTCCAAAGCTCTGCTCGGATTTTCAGCGTCAATTAACGAATATAGATAAAACTCGAATGCACCAATACACTTCCGCTAAAACCAAGACAGAATAGAAACGGTAAACTGCGACGGGGTCTCCAAAGAAAATTGATCCATCATCCGGGAATATTTTGGGATAATCATGGATATGTATTAATCCTGTTTGACGAGGAACTTGTTTTGTTTCAGCGGCTCAACACACTTTACACTTCTTTAGTGGTCGACATGTCAAAAATTCACGAATTGTGCTTGAAGTGACGAAATTTGTTTGTCAGATTTGCTTTCCCAACAAGTTTTCTCTCTTTCCGAGCGTCGAAATTGCGTTCGGGCGGTAAAAATTTTTATTGAATCGAAAGGCCGGTGAAACCTGAAAGAGGCCGTGAAAGCGAAACGACCATCATATTCGTAAACAATTATTTTGCATTTTTATTTTGCAAGATACCTGCTACTGTTTGGGTGGATTAAAGGGATGGGAGAATCGCAAAGAAAAATGTATGGGCTTACAAAAAGTTCTGGTTTCTGTGTTCTGTGTTGGTTTAGCGTCCGGTTCCAAAACCACTTCACTTAATTAAGAAAGGGAAAAATGGTAAAAAGACAAAAGCTCAATGCTTTTAATATAAATTTTTAGTAAATTTATGATTTTTTTAACAAGAATTATTCCTGAGCAGCTCAGTACGAGCCATACGATAAGTGATATCCATTTGATCTAAAGTCATGCGTGCAAATTAAAAATGTTCGTACGAACTAAACATCATACGATCTGTTTCGTTTTCCAGGAATGGGTAACCGCCACCGACGTCAAAATCACCCTCGACCGGCTGAACACCTTCGGCGACGAGTTGTTCGGTGACGCCAACGTGCTGCGCTCCTACTTCTACGCGATCTCGGACGTGGCGGTAGGCGCCCGTTGCAAATGCAACGGTCACGCCTCCGAGTGCATCAATTCCCACGCGCGCGACGGCACCGTGACCCGCGTTTGCAAGTGCGAGCACAACACCGCAGGACCGGACTGCGGCGAATGTCTACCCTTCTACAACGACGCCCCCTGGGGACGAGCGTCCGAAAGAAACGTCCACGAATGCAAACGTAAGTGTGTTGGAGTTATCGAATTCGAATTTTTGTAAATCGAAAATCGAATTTGCTGCGCTTTTCGATGATGTTATTATGAATGGAAATTGGAAAATGCTGGAATAGTATACGACCTTTCCGCATACGAAACACTTCCCGTTAATCCGGAAGTGGTTGATAACTTCCTTATAATAATCGATCTAATAAAAGAGAGACACTTTTCTTCGTTGAAATCACGATGGTTCCTTCGGACAGTACCATGCATTCGAAAGATTGTCGCAGTTGTAAGATTTAAACGGTTAACGAAAATTGATGCATTTGTCGTATCCATGGACGGGTCTTCTAATCCCCTCTGTGTAGTTACCGCCAGTGAGTCGAGATGGTCCGTGGCGTTGTTTTGAAGTACCCTGGAAGGCCTGTCCTCCCGTTTTTCAGTTCACGAAAGAAATGAAAGTCGCTTGAAGCTAAATCGGGGTTATACGCCGCGTGTTCAAAAACTTCCCATCGAAATTGTTCAAGAGGTCGTTGGGCAAACGTTGGGCTTTGTTTTGAAGGACTCTCCGCAATCGTTGTGGAAATGACAATAAGCAGCTGCATCGATCGTAGCCCCCGATTCCATAAATTCAACAAGCAGTACACCATTTTGATGCCAAAACGCTGTAGCCGTAACATGTTGTTGTTGAATGTTTGTTTGAATATTTTCGGTTTGTTTGGAGAATTTGAGAGCATCCATTGTTGGGACTGTTGATTTGTTTTGGGGGTGCAACAATGCATCCGGGTTTCATCTCACAAACCACAATTGACTTCAAAAAATCCTCACCTTCAACCTCATAACGAGCGAGAAGCGTTAGCGCTAATCCCATTAAGCGAACTTTGTGGTTAAAAGACAACACCTTCGGAACCCATCGAGCGCGCAGTTTTTTCTAGGCTAGCTGTTCCGTTACAGTCGTGTACACAGTTGACCTTAAAACTTCAGAAAATTCCACGCTCAACTCGCTGATGGTAAGCTGACCTTCGAACCATTTTGCCCGCTAGTTGATGACGCAATGTCTTCGGATGCGACAGGCTTGCATCCTTGCATCCCTCCTAGTCGGCTCGGTCTTCTTTAAACTTCCCCGCCATAAAGTTTTCGCCGTATACTCGGCTCACTCTTCGATGAATTTCGGCCGCACTATTCCGTTCTGCTGGGATTACGCAACTCGCAGTTGGCGGATGAATCGATTGCAGCAGCCATGTTCACGCGCCCGCAACTCAGATATTACAGTGGCGGAGATGCGCCGCTGAGCCGCCTTCCGAACGGTTCAGATCTTCACGTACACAGATATACAGCGGCGGCGAAAACCCAATAGTCTACACCTTCCAAAGAAGCATGACGCTTTTTGGATGTCCGTGTAAATTACATCAACTTGACGTTGTTCCGTTCCATATCGGGTTAAACATCCTAGGTTGTATGGGGCGCTTAGGCATAAAGCCATGTTATAGTAGGATTAACTGAATCTACATATCATGTACGTATAACATCGGTTGACCTTACATGATCTGCGCCGCTGTGTGCCGACAAAAATCACCATCTCTACTTATGCTTCATCTATTAAATCGATCATTAACTTTAAACGAAACTTGTTTATAGTTCTTGAAGGCAGTTATATGAAATTTAACACGATTCTTACAATTACATGGCTAACCACTAACCTTAAGTCGATTTCGATTAACAAGCGGGATCAAATACCTCAACGCGGTAAATTCTTCGTCGAAATTTGCAATTCAAATGCGTCCAAAACAAACCCAATAAGCACATTCGACGTTCTTCACCTGCTAACGCCCACGGTAACGACGCTTAGCGGCAAGATGATTAATCCCGCGCAGGTAAACGATGATTGGACGGTTTTCGCGTACGTTCTAAGGCGATAAGCAGCGGAGAACACATTCTGGCGGTCGCGCAGATATCGCTTTAATTTATCAACCTGTTCGGGCTTTAATTAGCGGCAAAACATTGACTAATTAGAACCGGTATGCCATCTCAAAAAGGAGGATACGCTATGGAGAATGTACAAGAGCAAAAAGGAAAAAAAAAACGGACGAGAAGTTGCAGGTTGGCTACCGGGGATCTAAAATATTCAGGATCTCAAAAATTTGCATTTAGAATTGATTTGTCTTCCTCGTACTTAAGATATCGGTTTTAGTATTATTAATATTATCGGTCAGAGGCGCCGAAGCCTTTAGTCACTGCGACGTTAATGGATCTATTCTAACAAAATTTTGTGTGGCTCTCTTATAGACCACAGAAAGGATTAGGATCAGTGAAGGGCATGTTGGCTGCTTCCCTAGCCGGCTTGTCGGCCTTTGCTCTGCCTTCGATTCCCTGATGACGATGGTGTCCATCGCAGGGTAACGTCTCGCTTTCCTTAAATTGCGTATACATTCTTGAATCGAACCATATTCATACGGGTAGGCTTTGGTAGCCTTTAGAATTGCCTAACTGCCGCCGAGTATGGTTATGGCTTAAGACGCACAAATTCAAAGCTGAAATTTCTGCTTGCAGAGGATATTTCCTCTTAACTGAATTGAATGGCGCAGAAAGAGGAGGATAAAAACGAGAAGGAAAGAAATCTCGAACACTGTATCCAGATGGCCATTACAGTGTTGAGAAGCGACATATTTGGATGTCCAGCATTATTAGAAGTAACAACAACATCTCCCATAAATAATCGGCTTGTTGAAATTACAACTGCTCATTGTAAAGAACAAAAGGGCTAACGACCAGCAACAACATTATCGAGCCGAACAAGATCAAATCGAACCAAACAAAACTAAACGGCTCTGAATGACATTTCTTATTCTTCTTATGACTTTCGTCAGCGGTGAATTTAATTCTTCACTCGTCGGTGATGTTTTCCGCGTACTTGTTTAACTTCCCGGAATTCTAGACAAAAAGCACCCGTTCTTCTTCAGAACGTTCTGTCTTATTGTTACCCAAGAAGTTCTTAAGCACAATAAACAAAATCGGTATTAAACAAAAGCTTCAACATCAGCCGTGGCTTTTGAGATATGTTTAACCTGGTGTATCTTTCGTTGAATCGTTTGTTCGCATTTACCTGTGCGTAGAATATGGATATTGCCTGCACAAACGCATATATCTTCATGTGTTTTTAACATAAGACGCCACCCTCGTAGTGTCCAAATTCTTTACCATCTCAGATGCAATTTTATCGCCTTTATCGAGTTGAATATTCTTTCCATCTGTCCATAATTTCACACTCTCCAGGTATTATACAACAATCCTCTTAAGAAGGAAGGCAACGGCATCGTAAATAGCTTTGGCTTACCAGTCCCACCGTATCGCCAACGTTCAGATGGTGTGCTTGTTTCTGTTCCATACAAGAAGGAAGGTACGCGAGCCGCATCAGTCAGTTGGTCGCACATTACCGTCCCGGACAAGACGCACACTCCTCCTACCTTCGGAATTACCTCACGTTCCAATTCCGTTAACTAACTGACTCAGTGCTATACCGAATGGCAGTGTCGCGAGTAACATCTGACCTGTCGATCGATCGATTAGGCGCGACGAATCGCGAATCGGGGTAGGTTTCGGGGCTGAATCGATCGGATTCGGACGAAATGCGCCGGGTGTCGCGGAAAAGTCGCTCTGCCGAGATTTAGATGCGAAAAACTTGCCGTTTGAATCGTTGATGTATCCCGACGATGCGCGTTGGAATATAAAGTCTGTGATGCGTAGTGAAGTTTTTGCGAAGCGTACGTAGCGGTCACGATGAAATTAGTTGTGGTATTAGCGTTGATTGGCGGTGTCAATGAAATTGCAGCGAGATGGGATGCTCTAACGCCGTGGTTCTATGACTCTTGTAAGTTGTTGGTGATATAACCGAAATAAACAAGATCTTTTGGTATTTTTGCAATGTACAAAGGAATTTTTTTTTTCATACGATCTACCTAGCCGTGGAAGGAAACCTTTCGTAACTTCTCAAAGTGATCATATAAAGTTATCCTGGTAACTGCTTTTTTTTTTAATTTAAGGAAAGGCTAAGACGTATGTAATTGTGTATGTAAGACTAAAAAAAAAAAACGGATTCTTAAAAAATATATATTTCCATCGCTTCAATGTTTTTCCAAATACGCCATCAAATCCAACAAAATTTGCCTGAGCTACTAAAGTGGTAGATTTTCACGGAAATAAAATTAAAATGTTTTACAGCGCAACGGCATTAATTTCTCGCGATTGTTTGCACCACCATCCCTAAAGCTGATTCCGAAATAGCGCTTCGGTCACGCGACTCGTACACCGTTCGCCGTTTCTAATTTTGAAAGGTATAAGGCAAAAGTTTTTATCGCTTTCGCGAACCGCTGGCTGCATGATTTTATTTAGCCCGCGTTCCGTTGTATAGCAATCAAGTCCGTGTATATTTTACGCAGGATTTCTAGTTTTAGAGTAAACGAAATCGCTCGATCGCGAGGTTTCCAACCGAATTCGGAAATAAGTATTTTTCTGCGTCCGTATTCGCAACAAAGTCTCTTCGTATTGTCATTTCTCGGCGATGTTTACCCAACCCAAGCAGTAGTTGTCATTTTGCTCTGCAAAATGGGCGTTCGTCCTCGTTCGAGGAAAATCCCCGGAATTTGGAGCCTAGGAAACGGAAAAGGCGCCTCTCAATTTGAACCTCTATTCGTGAATTTTTGCCGTGGCGACCACTTCGCGTCGTCTTCACCAATCCTTCGAATATTCTTGATGACCAAGACCGTCGTCGCGTTGAGGCTTGGAACTTTTCAGTATTACCAAAGCTTACTTTACAGTCAAATTTCTTTAAAAAAATGAAGTGACTGGATTACAGAAGAAGACAAATTAGCGAACCAATCATCACAATCGGAAAGTGTAGTTGCAGTTAATAAGGAAGTTGCATAAACGCGTAGTGCATCTTCGGAACGGCTCCATCTTCATTCGGACTCTTCTGCATATTTTGGGCCATGCACAATTCCCCCCTCTAGGTTTGCGATACGTTCTTAATCCCCTGTATAACATAAAATAAATCTCTTTTCCCCCTAATACGAATTTTTACCTTTACGCACACGATAACTTTCCAGAAACAAAAGCAAATCGTCTCGAAAAATCCGAAAATCTTTCTTCACGATAATCGGGGATCTTCACGTGAGTATTTTCGAACAACTTCCTGGAAGCCACAACCATTTGTAATTAGTTTCTTTTCTCACGTCTCGGATATAAATATTTTGAGGACGCATCTTTTGCAGCGCTTGCATCTTCTGTAACACGTAATGAAAGTCGTTACCATTAGATACCTCGGATTACACCTTCGAGATACCATTTGCAAGAAGCGACACCATTAAGCGAATACCTTCCTATTTAGCGGCCAAATTTGGGAAGATTTCTTTCAACGAGCCATGTAATTTCGCAAATCGAGGTGAAATGTTTTGTTATTTGCTTTAACCGAGTATGTATGCCAACTACTACATAATCATTTAAGTCACCGGTGCTTATATATTTCACGAACATGTTTATCTTGACTGTTAGGTAAAGCTAATAAACGAACGAATAAATAAATAAGCGACGCAACAATAAATTACATTAATCAGAATTAGGATTGCGGAGGCCCAATCAGGATATAAAGAAGGAACTGGAAGCTAGGTGCGCAATAGAAACCGTCAAAGATAAAAAACCGGAAAGATTCGATCGTTTGGTAAAGATCGAAGTTAAGAGACAAGTAAAAGCCGATAAGGAAGGACTGGAAAACTGGAACTCGACCAGGGAAAGTGCAACGGAGAGGAATGGATTGAAAAACCTGATAAATAAATAAACAAGACAGACACAACAGGGGAAACCTCGATACACCTTGAAGGGTAACAGCAGGATTATTGAGCGGATCATGCATATTCCGATTTTTATCGGTAAAAAACGTCCAAAATATCCAGAAATGTCCTCAGTTTACAGGTGCCAAATTTTGCCTCAATCGCGGCCGTTTTTACTACCAACTTATATAGCCGCTAATGAATGTATCGATGAACTAGCAGCTATATAGTCGCTCAATTTAGACGTGGCACATAATCGAGTTCTATTTATACCCAACTAAATTGGGTACCTGGGAGAAAAAAAAAATAATAGAAAAAACGCTAGACGTTTGCCGTATACGAAAGTATCTAAAACTATCGAAATATATAGATTTTCTTCCAGGATAATAACATGGTCGGACGGCGCCGTGTGGCTGTTCGTTACCTTACCTTATACGGAATTTCTTTCGCTAATGAACTCGCATTGCTACTTTTAATGCCTCTTCGTAGCGGCAAGAGAAGAAAAAAAAACATTGCGCGGAAATAATTGGAACACGTTTTGTATGGCTCACCGATTGTTCTGAGGTGGTTCTTACGTAAGCTTCTATATTATACCGGGTTCGGTTGATAATAGCTTCGTTTTAAGATTTGTTTAAAATCATCGGTTGGGGGGTTGATATACCCACTCCCTCGCAGACGACATCTTCGTGTTGCGCAGATCGCTAAAAATCTCTTAACTCTGCCTTAAGTTTAAATTTTTACAAACGACTACCGGATGGTATTCGTTATTGCTTTTTTGGAGTAGTTAGCAGTCCAGAAATCCGTTAGGTGAACGTTTAAAAAACGTTCTCTCTACGTTATATATTAAGGATGTTAACATATTATATAAAACGTTAAGAAACAATTTGGACCAATCACTGCATTGCTGTCCTCCCTTGTTTCCCATTTTCCTCCAAATCCTAATTGCCATCTTTTGTAAATTCTCTATTACTATTTCTCTCCATTTTATTCTTGGTCGATCCTTTCTCCTTTTTCCTACCGATGTCTTTCATCTGTTACTCTTTACAAATGTATCCATTCTTTTTTTATATAAATCTAATCGTCATCCGCTTGGTCCATCCATCTTCTACGCCAAAGACCGGTGACTTCTATTGAAGGATATACCGGTTTTCTTTACGCTACTATCGTGGATTACTTCCTCCAGCATAACAATAGATCCTCCTGCCTTAGGCTTCTATTCACGTTTCAAATGTCTTTCCGATAAACGTTATTTCCATCAACTTTATGATGTTCTCCTGCACGTTGAGTTCTGTGAGCGCTTCCCCTTTCCGTTGAATCATATGTTACATGAAGTCGGTAAGCATCTGCTTCTATCTCAATGTTCGGTTCGTTGTTGGTCTATTTTCACGGAAGCCTGCTTGCTACTCTCCAATAAGGAGTACCACGTATATCTCTTGTTTTCTTCCCCGGTAGCTCTTTACCGTGCCGATCCACAATCCGACGTCGAATTTGCTCATGGCCAACAATCCCGAGAAAGTCTTCAAAAGCCCGATTCCTCTCACCAATGCTTGGCTGGATGTAGCCAAAAGGAGTTCAAAGGGGGCTCGAGATCGTCCAGCTGGAGTGCACTGCTCTTTGCTAACTGAAGCCGACGGGAAGATTGTATGAGCACTACAAACGGAACTTACTATTATTCGTCTTCAACGACAGCTTCGACTCTAGCGATGATCAGCTTCATCGAAGTCGAGCAGTGAATGTAGAAGGCTTCTTTCGGAAAAGAGCTAGTTTTATGCAGGAACCACGTCTTCATTAAGCCCAGATGCAATGTTTATCTAACATATAAAATGTTGTAAATCGTCCTTCTTTTAGAAGAAGAAAGAAACTCTTAAATATGAACGTAATTACGTAACATATAAAGACAAACTTAGCGATCTCTTGAATAATCCGTACGCTTGATTATTATAATTTGCTAAACAAATTACTAAGCAAGCGCTAAGCAACCGGTCCGACCTCTACGGATCTCCGGTTGTTAAAATAAGCAAATGTCTTCGTGCAGTGCTTATTCCATTAGCGTTCTGTGGACAGCGGCGACTTAATACGATGTCCGACCTTCTGTTTTCTTTTTTTTTTATTCCTCGTTACTTGGTCGATGTTTGATGCTTTTAAGCTGCCACATACAAAAGAAGTCGTGCTCTAACGAACTTATTACACGTCGTAAAAAGGTACGCTAAATGAAATCGTAAGTTTTAAGAGCGGGCACCCATAACCTGTTTGCTCTCCGATAATGTCGCCGTCGCGGTACAAGAAATTAGGACTGTTAGGAGCTGGCATATAAGCATTCTAATTATTACAAGTCGGAATATGGTCGGTCTTCAAATGGGATGCTGGTAATGTTTTCGGCAAACATTCCTAAATCTACAAGACGGCGTTATACGGACGATTACGCATGTACGCAGACGGGTTTCCGCTTTGGTAATTTCTACGTTAGAATCTTCCGTACGACAATAAATCAATCTAGAGCTGCAAGAATATTTCAAGTAGCCTGTTCTCACAAATTCCGTTGGCTCCGCGACTTTTGTCCGTCCGCGTATTGGCTGCTTTTTTCGACTCCACGCGAAAGCTAATAAACGTTTGATTTTCAAACGCCGTGTCCTTTCCTGATACAAATTTTTCGTCAATGATTGGTGTTTCGATCGATATGAGAAACAATATGCTTCATTTACCGTTGCGGTGGTGACGAAGTAACACGAATTAACGGATGTATTTTTCAAATTTGACTGCGAGCAACTGCTTGGTTCAACAGTTATACAGCTTATTGAGCCGTCACCGCACACAAAAGCGTCGATTATGGTCATCAATGGCCAACCATAAAAATATCGAGATCGTTGGAATAACACTGCTAACGAAGGGGCAAGCAAGGGGACAGAAAATAGATATTGTTAACATCAGACGAGTTTCAGATGAAACTATTTAGAAATTTAGCTTAAAACAAATATCTTGTTCATAAAGGAACAAAAGGAAGGAAGGAGTTTAAACGAAAAGAAGAAGGAAAGTTAAACTCAAAGAGATAGAAAAAAAAAGAGTTGAAAGAGATCTGACATTGTTTAATCGGAAAAGACTTACAAGGAAAGGAAGAAGATGAGCAATTTTAAAAATCCACATTCGCACACGCCCTCTTACAACTTTTGTAATTATTATTAATCTGCATGTTTGTTTATTACATCTCAATAAACGGAGGGTGGCAGATTTACAAACAATTCGTACTATGAACAAACCGCGTAATGAACATTTTCGTGAAGAATGTTTTCGTTCGGGCCAGGAACACATGATAAAGATTTTTAACGAGTGTAGAACAGAGTCAGTCACCAAAATGAGGTTAAGACAGTTGCGGATCTCTACAACGACAATGCCATTTGTCATTTCTGAAAAATCCTGAAAAAAAGGAGAGAAACGACAGATATTGGACAGCTTCTTTAATCCCGATAAGCAAAAAAAAAAAAACTTTAGACTTGGATCTTCGAAATGAATTAGTCAATTTTCCACTAAATCAACGATAGCTTAACGAATACTTGGGACTGCGAATAAACGGATTATATTAGTTAAACGCGCTCATCCACTCTACTGGGAAAGTCAAAATCATCACGTATTTAAGCGTGCAAAAAATTCCTGAAGCTTCTCACAATTTTTGACTGTTTACAAGCAATCTTTTAACTTATTCATTCTTCAAACAAGAGGCTGGGTATAGCCGTTCGTACGTGAATTAGAAACACATGTCAATTGCGAACCATTGAAGACACCAACATTATACCCTCGAATACGATTTCGAGCGTAGGCGGTCAAGTCGATGGATAGACCGTGAGAGACTTCCCAGACGGCAACCGAACTCCTCGCTGGCGCTGCCCTCTACGCATACCAATCTTGGCCGGGCATGAAGTACACTGTCTGCAAACGTAATCACGACGCTTGCTATGTACATTTACAATTTTTTTTTAATTACTGAAGTAAGTGACCCACAAATTTATTTCAATGCGTATGTTTATATCGTAGAAATTAACTTTTTTGTCAAGAAGTATATTTTTACTCCAGCTTGTGCCGCAGTTTTAAACGGCAAACATGTGCTTCTTGGCACTGGAGGGCGTCAAGGGATGTCTGGCTCGTCGTTTCAAATATTGTGGTATAAACCGGAGGACAAATGTGGCACAACCGCAGTGTTGATGCCGGATAGTCGGAAATATGTCCGCGAGTTTTTTCTCTTCGCAGATAACTCGATGAACAAAAATCGAAATTTTCGCGATCGTGGCGTTAGCGCCCTCTATCCATAAAGAGGATAATTTCTTTTTCTGTTAAATTCGAAAACGTTTCCATATCGTGCGATACGTCGTTGCATTTGGAAAAAATCCTCTCTTAAAAGATTCAAAAACTTGCGTAGGCCGATTTAAAATTCTGAAGCCGGGGTAGGTATGTAGGTATCTTTCGTGCCATAACTCGTTTTCTTTTCTTCTGGTAATCTCGTGCGGTCGTCTTTCTCCCAGCTCATTAGCGATAGCCGCTATTGCAACCTTCGAACGAAAACAATATAAGCGAATTCTATATAAGCGAAATATAATGAGACGCGTTCTCTCCTCGACGACGATCCCGTTTTTGGATTGCGTACGCTCGTTCGATGTCCAATGGTGGAACGCCAAAAAGCGACATCGTTAGCGGACCCGCTATATGTACGTATAAAGTGTATCGTAATGACCAGCTACTACAATGGACAGCACTGCCATGCTTTATTTATTTCGGCGGTCGATTTATATTTATTGAACATAATTCAGACTGATGGAGGCAAGACAAAGCGATGAATTGTTTCGGACGCATGCGTTAGGGAACAGATTCGGGACAGATTTCATCGTTCTTGAATCGGTTCGGCAACAATTCGGTGTGTGCTGGAACAATCTTCTGGATCTGGACCAACAATCTGTTGGAATAGATCTAATTTTATCAGTTGCGATGGACAAATGTTACCCTCTCTGCTATCGTTCTTATAGTTGTTGAAAGGTAATTTCCGTTAAATTAATGATCAAAAATAATCCAATAAAATGATTTTCAACAATTCCTGTCTGCACGCTTACTTTTCTGAGCCACTGCAGTGTCCTTGAAAAAAAAAAGATTTACTCTGGCGCGTATTCTAACGTTTTGATTATCGACGCAAAACTGTTTTCCAATCAGAATTTATCCAATCGCAGACTTCTATCCGAAGAAAATGGCCTCTCTCTGAATTTTACTGAAAGTTATCCAAATTATAGCATCTATCGTTCTCCTTTCAAAGTTTTGCAGCAACTATTTCTAGAAAACCTGGAATTAATGCAATAATTTTGGTACGCTACTGGAAGGCTCCTCCGCAATTGCCGAGTGACCGAAATAGTTTTTCAATCTAGGATCGTGCGATTAGCAAATTCTGCTGCAGAATCGTCACGTACCCGTCTGCTCATCATCCTTACGTTTTCCTCCTTGGTGTAGGTAGACATTTTGGTGACTTAATTCAAGGTGTGGCTGTCTAGAGGTCCATTTTTGCAGTAAATCACTGAAAGGGCCCGTAAGGTTTTCAACAGTGCGTGGTCGGAGGAACAGCCGTGCAAATCGTCGGGTCCGCGACTGCAATGCGGAAGACATTTCAGTTAATTGAAAAACGATTTTCAAATGGATTCAAAATTTGGGAACAACAGAATTTACAATTTCGAAAGAAAAAAAAAACTGCGCGCCTCAAATCCTTGGAGGACACCTGACCGGAAACATGCCTCTGCGCTTCGATATTGGCCCGAACGGTGAAGCGAATTTTGCACTGTGACCGTAAGCTACTCCCTTATAAGATCACGATCCGGCAGATTGGAAGAGGTTACGCTGCGCCTACCAACGATATTGCGTGAAGATAACGACGAGGCGCACTTTAATTTTTCTGGTACAGTAAACAAACAGAATTTTCATTATTGAACACTTGAAAACCCCCAAACATTCCGCCAACGACCTCTTCACAACCCAAAAGTCACCGTTTAGTGTGCTTTATGTAGGCGTCGTGAAAGCCTCTGTTTAAAAGAGGTTGACGTCATTGTTACTGTGACTTCGAACCGATTTTTTTGACCGAAGTTTTTTGACGCCTCAAAATGGAGGAATACGATACAGACGGCTTTTGGCCTCAACAGGATGCAGCCATATAGGGCGTATCGTTCCCGCACCATCTTGCAGGAGATCAGAGCCGCCGCGATTTTTTCTTATCGAGGCATCTCTCAAGGGAGGAGGCTTTAATTCTAAAAGAACTCAACGAGGAAATCGCCGGAATTCCCGCAGATATGCTGGCAAGAGTTGAAGCAAACTTCAAGGAACAACTCCGAATGTGTACCGCTCGTACTTAAACATATATTTAAACATAATCATCTGTAAAATCTAACCAAAAAGAACCTTATTACGTGTACTTTGAATAAATGACGTTTTTTTCCTACTTAAAGCAATACGCGTATTAGTTTAACATGTTCCGCATTCCCGTGAAGGCCGGTGTAAAACAAACGCGTCTTTTACGATTAAATCATCCAGGTTATACTCCGAATCGTGTTAGGGTCTATAACAGCCATCATAAATACGCCAGATAGCCCGTAGATGCTTGAACAGATAAAAGGGACGATGCGTCCTGTTCAAGCCGTCTAAACGGAATTACACGTGCACGTCTTGGCTTTATACCGTCTTCAAAGGAAAGGCCATAGTTAAGACGTGAATGTCGCCGCGCACAGCGCAATACCAATTCGAAGGAATACGTTGATAGATAAAGATATCGCATACTACCGGCTGGTTACGTGTCGCTTTTAAGCGATCGTGTGTATTGGAATAGAGGGCCTTAAAGTAAACGAAAGACCGTTACCTTATATCATCAGTAGAATTCTTTTTTCAACGCCACCCAACTGGCGGAGTGATCTCTTATTCACGTATAAAAAAGATGGCGTATTTCGTAACATAACGTATCGTTCTGACAGTGTTGTCGTAGAAACCTCTAATTATCAATAGTTTGTGATGCGATCCGTTTCTTTTCAGCGTGTAACTGCAACGGCTTCTCCAATCACTGCTTTTTCAATAAGGACCTTTACGAGAAGACCGGTCACGGCGGCCACTGCATGGGCTGCACGGCCAACAGGGACGGTCCTAATTGCGAACGCTGCCGGGAAAACTATTACCAGCGCGAGGATAAGTACTGCGTGGCGTGCAATTGCAACAAGGAAGGCTCTCGCAGCCTCCAATGCAACAGCGAAGGTAAATGCCAGTGCAAACCCGGCGTTACCGGCGACAAATGCGATAGATGCGACGTCAACTACTACGACTTCAGCTCGCAGGGCTGCAAGAGCTGCGGTTGTTTGGAAGCTGGATCGAGGAATAACACACCGAATTGCGATACGTTAAGGTGAGCTTTAAGTTGTCCCCCTCCCCCATATTAAGGCGATTCTTCTTATGTATATCTTGTAGTGTTGACGGAATCACTCACGACAAAGACGGGAATGTAAGGAGAGAAAACACTAATCAATGGGCATATTTCAGTTTAGCGTTGCCCCGAGTGTATTCTCCTTACTTCGCCGGCGATTTTCTTCTATACTTATATCGATCTTCCTAAGATCATCACGAGAAATCATGTTTTTCGTGATTCCATCGACGCCAAGAGTTGTACGTTATTCCTTTCATCTACAACCGTTCCCCAACCCAATTTCAGTTGTCTTGTATGTTAGAAAATACTCTTATCTAAGTACAAAACCGACGGAATTTCTTTTGAAATTTACCGGTCGAGATGAAACGAAAAGAACTACGATGAAGTTGCGGGTAGCACCACCATTGTCCGTCACTTTAACTTAACTCAAGATTAAATTTGATTTCGATCACGATTAGACACCTTTAATCGTCGATTAAACAAATTCGAGATTAAAAACAAACGTCACGGCCTTGTGTCAACATTAATCTGAATGGGACACGTCGAGGAAATAATTGTTTATTAATAAACAGTCTAGTCTCTCCTAATTTCGCGAAGCGCTAATTTAATCATCACCATATTTCAGCGGTATATGCAGCTGCAAAGACCACGTCGAAGGTAGACGTTGTCGCGAATGCAAACCGGGCTACTTCAATCTAGATTTCGAAAACGAATTCGGTTGCACGCCCTGCTTCTGTTACGGTCACTCCTCCGAGTGTTCGCACGCCGCCGGCTACTCGAAATACCAGATAGAATCGAACTTCGGCAAGAGTAGCGAACGATGGACGGCGATCGACGAAAGAGGAAGGTCGATCCCGATACAATTCAACGCCATGACGAACAGCATCGGCGCTTCGGCTCCCGGGAACGAGCTCATCTACTTCCTGGCACCGGATAGATACCTGGGCGATCAGAGGGCCTCCTACAATCAGATGCTGAAGTTCACTTTGAGGATCGGCGAGAATAACCCGAGGGCGACGGCCATGGACATCGAACTGGAGGGGTCTGGCTCCTACGTAAGGAACAGCATCTTCGCACAGAGGAATCCGTTGCCGAACGTTCAGGTATTTACATGTAGGCTCTTCTAATGATCCAGAGTTGTAGATAATGGGGATCATAATGAAAGATTAAATCTTGTAGATCTAATTAAAGCACTTCGCTAAAACCGTTACCGCAATACTTCACTTACGCTGGACGCACGTTTGAATAACCAAGATAACTTAATAACTACGAGTTTTAACGAAGTGTTTCAGATCATACCTAAATGATATGACAATATCCTCCAATAAATTGAAAGGTCATCAAAAACGTCATCAAAACTTAACGGATGCTGAAATTTCAGAACCAACAATACCAATTCAGACTCCACGAACATCCTAACTACGGTTGGCAACCTCGACTATCGGCCAGAGCTTTCCAATCCATCCTTACCAATTTAACGGCGATTAAAATTAGAGGCACCTATACCCCGGAAGGGGTTGGTTTTTTAAACAACGTCAGATTAGAAACGGCCTCTCGTGGAGTAGCTGGCAACCCAGCTAATTGGGTAGAACAATGCGAATGCCCAGCAGGTATCGTTTTTTTTTTTTTTCATTCTTAAAAAGGGGACGCGCTTTAAACGCCTCTCTCAAAAAAAAAAAAATGAATTTCTATTTTGTAGGGTACGTGGGCCAGTTTTGCGAATCTTGCGCTCCCGGTTACAGGCACTACCCTTCCTTCGGCGGCTCGTTTATGCCTTGCATCCCGTGCGATTGCAACAAGCATACCGACATCTGCGATCCGGAGACCGGAAGATGTATCTGTCAACACAACACTGCCGGAGAAAATTGCGAATTGTGCGCTAGAGGGTATTACGGCAATGCTTTAGCAGGTATTTCAAACTGAGCCTTTTTACGCGCGAGGGTAGCCCATAACTCGAGCTTCCTCCATCTTTAGTCAAACCAACCATCTATCCTTTTTCAAATTTGGAAAGGGATCATTCGTTTCCGGTGTGTAGGAATATATTCACGTCTCATCCCTAGTCACGCATGCCGCAGAAACTCTATCGTCACTACGCTTCAACATCTTCCAACGTTACTTTCGAGCTATCACGCGACTCTTGAAGCTCGTGAAGCATGTGATGAATGGGTTTCATTTGACGAGTAATCCAACCTTTACAAGAATTTACTCCAAGTTATCTGTTTCCCTTCGTACGCGTCATACACGAACATAGTTACGTTGCTTCTTTTTATTCTACGCAGGTACCCCTGACGATTGCCAACCTTGCAACTGCCCCAACGGAGGCGCTTGCATCCAGTGGGATGATGACGAGATCATGTGTATCGAGTGCCCGCTTGGATATACCGGCCATAAATGCGATCTGTGCTCTGACGGCTTCTTCGGGGATCCGATGGGACGTTACGGTCCTGCTACGCCTTGCCAGCCTTGCGAATGTAATCTGAACATCGACACGAACGCCATCGGAAATTGTAACACCACCACAGGAGAGTGCTTGAAGTGCATCCATAACACCGGAGGATCGAAATGCGAAAGATGCTTGCCGGGTACGTTTTTACATTTTTTTTCACGACAAGCGATGTTTAAAGGCTTCCATGACCGCTGTTGCGAATTATACCCTGCTTCCACGTTTCAACGTTTTAAACGCAGACAATTAAGTTCGGGCAAAATGATATCTGGCCAAGGCTTCTCTCTTCCTTGTTGCCTTTTTTGCTCTACTGTAATGATTAAATTACTTCTCTTCGTCCGTAACTAAAATTTCTTCTTTGCATCCCATAAGCCAGTGCAATTACATTGTTCGTCATATCTTTTTTGTAAGAACCATGTAAAAGCTGTAATCTCGGTATCTGGGATTTGACACGATTTGAGAAACTTTCATTTTGTCCGGGAACGCTAATTATTGATAATATTGCTCTTATTAAAGCTGACACTTTCTAATAGGATTCTTCGGCGACGCCTTGAAGCTTCCCAAGGGCGATTGCGAGCAATGCGAATGCTACGCGCCCGCCACCGAGCAAAGCGAGGACGGCATCCCGGTCTGCGATCAAATTACCGGAACCTGCAGCTGCAAGCCGCACGTCCAAGGTCGCAATTGCGACAGATGCGAACTGGGCTACTACAACATCGTGAGCGGCGAGGGTTGCCATCCATGCAACTGCAATCCGGTAGGCTCGATTAACGTCACCTGCGACCTCTATGTAGGTCAATGCAACTGCAAACCGGGAATAACCGGACTCAGATGCGACGAATGCGAACCGTTGAAGTACGGCTTCTCATCGGAAGGCTGCAAGAGCTGCGAATGCGATCCGATTGGTTCTGAGAGGTTGCAATGCGGTCCAGACGGTCAGTGTCCTTGTTTGGAAAACGTCGAAGGGCGGCGTTGCGATCGTTGCAAGGAGAACAAGTACGATAGGCAAAGGGGATGCATCGATTGCCCGGATTGCTATAATTTGGTGCAGGAACAAGCTCGCGCCCATCTAGGCAAACTGGAGCATTTGAGGAGGATCCTGGATGAGATCGAAAGGAATCCGACGGTGAATAGTAACAGCAGCTTCGAGGAGAGCTTGAAACGTTTACAGAAGGAAGTCAAGGATCATTATGAACTTGCGAAAGAAGCTACCGGTGGGGATGTCACCGAGAAACTGGATAAAATTAGGGAAAGGCAAGACGCCATATCGAGGACGCTTTCAGAAATCGAAGAAAATATAGAATTAGCCAGGGATAAGGGTAAGCGCTGATATTTTGAATATTTTAATTTACGCTGTTATATTTGTATAAATTATAAACGTCTTCTCCTAGCTATGGACGCTCAAGATAACGTCACCACATCCGAAGACATCTTACGAGCAGCCGAAAATCACCTAGCGGGCGGTCTAGACATGCTAGAAACCGACGGGAAAGCTGCTTTGGAAACCGCGCAGCAGAAAGCCAAGGAGTTCGGCCAGCAGTCAGATCGAATGACAACGATTTCCCAGGAGGCCCGTACGATTGCCGACACATTAGACGCCAACGCTACAGAAATAGCGGCCAGAGCCATATTCGCGGAGGACGAAGCTAAAGAAGCCTACGAATTGGCGAAGAATATTACCGCGCAGGAGAAGAACTCGAGCAAAGTAATTGAGGACCTCAAAACCAGCGTCGCCGAGACAGAATTGAAGTTGAAACTAGTAAACGAAGCCGTTAAAAACGCGCATAATCGTTCAGCCGAAGCCAAAGAGAAAGCGTTGGACTTGTTCGCTGAGGTCAGCAATTTGAACGTCCCCAGCGTAGATGTCGCTAAATTAAAGAAGCAGGCAGAAGAAACCAGAACCGCGGCCGTGAAATTGATAGCGGATACCGATGATCTAATCAACGCTAATAATGATCTCTTAAAAGATATCCAAGAACAGGTTTTGA
This sequence comes from Oryctes rhinoceros, assembly GCA_020654165.1. NCBI lineage: Eukaryota > Metazoa > Arthropoda > Insecta > Coleoptera > Scarabaeidae > Oryctes > Oryctes rhinoceros. The sequence continues at coordinate 5,413,667 of JAIOKQ010000119.1, forward strand.
CCGCTAAACAATTACTAGATGATGGGTACAATCAGAAAGATTACCTAGGCCAGATTATGAACGAAATTCTCGCGACGAAAGCGCAGGCTGAAAACGCCGTTGAACTCGGAGACAATACTTTAACACAAGCGAAGAACACCTACGAAAAATTAAGTCGTAAGTAGCATAAACTTAATAGTAATAGTAATAATTTATTTGGTCCCATCACTTCAATTTGAATCTTATGGTTCTTTCTTCGTTTCGGCAGAATTCGATAAACAAGTGAAGGAAAGCGAAGCCAGCGCCAACGAAGCCCTCAAGAAGATCCCAGAGATTCGCCAGCTCATCAACGAGACGGACTTCCAGACTACGCAGACGCAAGGTTCCCTAGATTCCGCGCTTCAGCTCGCCGAGGAAGCGTTGCAAACGGCGGATGCCGCGAACACCATGGCGAAACAGGCCGGGGAGAAGATAGACGGCATCAAGGTGGATGCGGAACTCCTGCATAAGAACGCGAGTAGTTTGAAGGACGAAGCAGATCTGATGGCCGACAGAGTTGAGAATACCAGGGTCGATTTCAACAAACTGCAGGAGCAGAGCGATAGAAACGCGTCGCTTTTGAACGAAGCCAAGGAAAAGGTAATTGTTTCCAAATCGTCCTTGGACTGTGGAACAGCACGTCAAACACTAAAATATGGGCGCACTCTACACTACACTAATTCCTTGATTGATTTGGAACAGTTGTTTCGGGAATTCGTGGATTTATACACTAATGCATTTTTGCGTTTACCAAATTCATTAGACACGTCGGTTTTTTGAATAGCATCATATATTTAACGCTTAACGTACGATGATTAACGAAACTAACATCAAACATAAATTTACAAGCTAAATGGAACTCTGGACACATCTGGATATTGCATCTAAGTGGTTTCCAGTGTTAGTATTGTTTCGTTACATTAGTAAACAAAGCATATTGACACTGTATAAAGTAAAAATCGAAGCAGTACTTTTGCCGGCATGGCGCTGCATTCAAACTGAAATTTGTCCTCTTTATATATTAAGATTAGATAGATCGCAGACATCTTTATGGCATCTACTTACAGGTTGGTAGAGCTAGGATTGACGCCGAAAACGCCAGCAAGAAGGTATCGGACATACTGACGGACGTCCAGGGCATAATGACGGAACTGGAGAACCTCCAAGATTTCGACGAGGACAAACTGAACGACCTAGAAGTAGAGCTGGAGATCGCCGAAGAGAAGGTGAGGGAAGCGAGGTTAAACGAGAAGCTGGAAAAGCTGCAGGAGGAACGAAAACTGCAGAACGCGCTAGTCGATTCTTACAAAGATGAGCTAGCGCGTCTCAGGAAGGAAGTAGAGAACATCGAGCAGATCGCCGAAGCCCTTCCCGAAGGTTGCTTCAAGAGCATCACGCTGGAACCCTAACCCGTACACACAGCGCCATCTATTGCGCACTATGTTTTTGTTCTCCAATCTGTACAAATGCATCCTATATTTTGTTTTGTTACTATTTTTTTTTGTTTTATCATTGTAATTCGAAGGAAAAAACACGTGAAAACTTCCTCTATACCAAAGAAAAAACGTTTTGCGTTGAGATTGACGAATATTTTTTTAAATTTTATATAATCTTTTTTACGTTAGGTAAGTAATCCTCATAGCAAATTAGCGGATAAATATTAAAGTGTTCATTTTATACGAAGTGTTGAAGCAACATTTGTGCCTTAATTAGTCTTAATATAAAATAAATAGCTACAATAATATTTTTTTATATACCTGCCGATTTATAATAAATGTAGAATTATACAATCTAAAATTTGTTATCACTTCGATTAATTTTCATTTTTCCCTTTTGAATATCCTGGAAGGAAAGAAAACACCTAAACGTTGCAAATTCTGAATAGGTAAGGTTATTATGTACGATGCGGGTCACAACAGACAACCTTAATTATTTAACATTACATCTCACGAAGCGCAACTTACATTTATTTTCTATTTTTTTTTTTTTTTGCCTGTCGTTTGGAATACATTGTACTCGCCGTTTTAAAGGCAAAATATTGGGCTACACCATCAACCTTAGACAAAAGAAACCCGCATAAAATACGGTAAAAGACGCCTGAGCAACAGGCAACCATACATACTCAGTGTACTGGACCACAAGTTTAATCAATCAATCTGTCAAGTAGACATTCTTAACCGGTGATCGAAAGATGTGAGATATCTCTAAAAATTACCAAAATCGTTCGAATCCTTGGACTGGAGAGGCATGATCAGTAATGATAAGAAAGGCTATAAATTTAAATAATTAATCCAAGACGGCCGGGTCGAGGATGGATATTCGGCCAGTGACCGAACGATGTGAGAAACCTCTAAAAACTAGGGGTAAAACTAACCAAAGCGGTTCAAATCATTGGGTTGCAGAGCCGAAACGACCGCTCCGGATTGTTAATTAAGCTTGCGTGGTGCGCAGGTTCCCGATACTTCTGTGTTCTGTGTTGTTAAATCTTAACGTCTCCCTCTTCAAATAGCAGAAAATTAAAAACGTTTTTAGTTCTTCAATTTTTATTCTCATTTTTAAAAACAAAAATACAAACAAAGCAATACAGTAAGATAGTGACGGTTGGTGGTGGTTTAATGTCGCCAGGTTAAAATTAGCAAAGTCGCTAGATTGACCCGTCTAAAATCATTAGATCAATCACATTTCTACTAGATCTATATTATTGACGTTGAAAATATCGACAATTGAATACGAGTCATGTGTAAATGTTTTTTTTTTTTTTTTTGAAAAACAACGGTCTATATTAACAAAAGAATTCTTAACAAGAGCAGTATAATACTAAATTTTCATCTGTAATTTGTCCAAATTTACAAAGCTGAGATTTATCTTTCATTAGGTACTTACATGATATCATTGAAACATAGTAGAAATTTCTTTCGGGTTTTATTTAGAAATTTAGAACTTTAGAAATCTTCTAAAGAAGCTGACAGCATAATCAGCGAAACGTCAAGAAAAAATATTAATTACACGACAAAACCCGAAAGAAATGTCTACTATGGATTACGGCCGTGAAAGCCTACACTCACCTATCACTAAAACAGTTAGATCACTCTAGTGTGAAAATCTCAGTGATAATATCATAGGGACTTGTTATACACATCAATATAATTTAAAAAATTACTAAGAAAACCTTTTATTGGCAAAACTTTCAGTAGATTGGAAAAATCACCAAACCCGACGGTGATGGTATAATGGGAGGGCTTGCACCATTCATATTTTCATTTCAGATGGAATTACAGACATTCAAATAAATTTCGTAGTATCGATTGTAACTCGAACCATGACCTTGAAAGGACTACCACACCCTTACTTGCTAGCTTATAAAAGACGGCAAAGATGTACTGCCGAAGCTGTCCCTAATGTATTAGTTAGATAACTTTTGAAATTTCACTAAAACAAATCTTAATGATGGTTACCGAGGCTACCGCGGCTAGGCTTCGCAGAGGTTAATTATTTAAAGTTGTTCAACCGAATTTGCTGCACGTAACACTTTGGAGCGGACAGTTTACGAGACGATCCTGCGCGGCCCACTCTTATACGATGGGCTATATGGTTACAAGCAGCATTCTATTATTTCAAACATTTTGAAAAGACCAAATTAGTGATTTTACAAATGGACGCTAAAGAAGTAGAAAAAAGCTGAGTGGACTACCTTCAAGTTACGGCAGATCTAAATACTATTAACGACGATGAGTTCCCAGCAGCCGACGCAATAAAAAAAAAATTGCAAAACACTTCGTTGTTATTCGTGTGAAATTGTTGAACGCGTACAAACAGCGCTACGTATTTTAAAATACGAAAAAATGTAATACTATATTACGTAAAAATGTCGACTTCTTTTTAACAATAATGTTGCGGAAAATCCGTTATACGAGTTCCACTTTAAGCACGACGAGTATTACATCGCTAAATGTAGAACGTAGAATGGGCCAGTGTAGACACGTACGCTATGATACATGTGTAGAAGGTCTCACTTCCGGATTTCTCTTCAGCCATTTAAGCATATTGGGTAAGTTGTTTTATGTATGTATTATAGTCATAAATTTACTTATTGTTTGTTGTTTTAAATAGCGCCCGCGTTTATTTCGATTAATCCAGCGCGCTACTGTCAGGCAATTGACATGTTGCGCTCTAGTAATCGTCAACTCAGGCGGACCTTGGTTTTTTTGCACAATCAACCCAACCGCATTCTTAGAATGTTTCCTATATCTGGTTAGGCGTTGCTAAACAATTATGACAAATTGTTTAGCAATACAACTATACGTACATAGACACAAAATCGTATCTAGATATTAACGATTCTTCAATTCCGCAAACCCATTGTTTATAAAACGAAATATTTATCAAACGAGTATTCCAAACCAGATAGACGGACATAATTCCTCACTTTCAAGTAGTTAGTGTTACTTGAACGACGTTCCAAGAAGCGTTCTCGTTGCAAATACTGCGACAGCAACACGTGAATTTCTACTAACTCGAACTTATTAAACACGATTTATTTTCGGTGTAAATTTACACTGCGTATATACAGGTGATTCACGGAACCCCTTCGGAAAAAACCTGATACATTAAAGGTAAATACAATGAAAAGCATAAAGCAATAAACCATTTATATGAATTATGGAGAGTAGAGGCGTTCTACTAGATGCCTAAACGAAATTATACAGAGTACCCTCCACAACCTAGGTTTAATTCGGGGTAATTTCTTGATACTAAAGGTTTCTTTTTTCAAGTGGAACGCTCCCTATTCTCTCTGCCTCTGCCGCTTCTTTTAGGAATACTGATTTTCAGAAAATGTAGTTTTACTGCTGCAAGTTGATTGTACGCTGAGCGATTTTCTAACGGGCCAACACCTATTCTACAGGAATTCACCGCTCTAATCGTGCACGAGAAACTCGTGTACTGCAAACACGCCAAGATCGGGTTGTCTCGTCTGATACCAACGAACTTTGGAAGCCGAAGAAGAAGCCTTAAATCTTGTCAAAGAAGAAGTACTCGAAGAATATCCCGCCAATAAATATATCAAATCGAATTGTTTGGTGAACATTGTACAAGTATCAATTGCATCTCTTCCATGTACAAAAACCACAGACTTTATAACCTCAAGATCATTCTTTACGTTTACAATTTTGCCGATGGTTAACGTAAGAACGTGCTGAAATTCCAAACTTTACTTCCATTTTATTGGCGATTGATGCAGCCTTTACACGTAACGACGTAAATAACTGTCGTAATACTCATATCTGGGCTATCGAAAATCCACATGCTATTCGTTTGGTCAACGGACAACTTATTGGCCCCTTTGCGTTGCCTAATCTATCGAATGGATATGATTCTCTTGTTTCTACAAAATCAGTTGATGGAACTATTGGACGAGGTTCCTCCGAATGTACGTCGACAAATGCGGTTTCCTCACGATGGCGCACCGTCGCTGTTTAATCGTTTAGTTCGTTAACATTTACGTAATGTTTTTGAAAATAAGTGGATTGATCGAAGTGGTCCTATTCCATGGTCTTCTCGGTTACTTACGGGGCGTCATGAAGACCATGGTATACACCAAGGAAATAATTGATTTAGATGATCACGTTAAGGTAGCCGCGGCGGCAATTCGACGGCAAGACCAAGGCCTAGTAAATTATGCCAATTCATGGATACATCGAGCGAAACTTTGCGTTCAACAACATGGTGATAACTTCGAACGGTTAATGTATAGTGGATTCCATGAAAAACGTGAAAAATTTATCTAATTTAATGTTTCTTAACGTTTTTTTATGTTAGTGATCTTATTTTAAGAATTTAATGACCCTAAAATAAAATAAACACGCAATACATCTTGTGTTCGCTTGCAAACACTTTGAAACCCTGTTTTATTTGTTCAGGATATGCGCTATCAAACGCCTTTCTTACTTCTTACTCGTTCTAATTTTGCTTAGGTCTGCATTGTGACCGATGGTTGACCAATGATCTTACGTGTCGCCATAAATACAAATCCAAGGGCGAGATCGTACAAATTCAAGAACTTTTAATGAATCATCCTGTATATGTATACCTTCGTTTCAAGTAACAAATTAGGAAGATAATTCGTTCAAAAGAGAACAATGACGAGTTAGTATATCGTAGGAAAGCAATTGAAACGAACAGCGATGAATGCAATGAAAAATCACATATTTCTTTGATAATATTTAACGAATTTTATTCGAATTAACACAGCGATTGTTATGCTTACCGAAAGAGCGCGCTAGCGGCGATAAAGCCTGCGATTTTCGCATTTTAAATGATCGAACCTTGGTATTTCTTGTAATTAATGATCGATAAGGGTAAGAATGAAATTCCTTTTTCTAATACGGAATGCGGTATTGGAGTTTAAGCAAGCTTAATGGTTTATAATTTGTGTACGCGATCGAATTAAGCCTACCAAAGGCGTCACTGTCACGGTGATTTGTCATATGATTTTTTCTTCTTGGTTTCAGGTGTTGAAATCGCAGCAGACATTATCGCGCCGCGGGTTTTCTCCCTTTCGTTACGACTAACCTTCTCGGAAATACGTCCAACGTCATTCCTCCGTCTCTTTTCAAAAATGGAGTGTTAACACAGACACATATACACAATAAATCGGTAGCATTAATGTGGAGGTTTGTTGATTTGACGCCAAGATATTTATTTAATACGAAACGTAGGGAAAAAATTATGTACTCGCATTCCTATTCTGTGATGTTTTAGGGTCTATTATTAAGTAAAATTTAATAATTTATGTAATTAGTAATTATAATATTGTAACATACATATAGTACATTAGCGAAAAAAGAAAATGTCAACTGGAAACAATATAGAAACCGAATATTTAGAACTGAACGAGAAGCAAGAATGGACCGTACATTACCAGGTATTACTCAATATTATTATTCTTTGTGTGCGTAATATTTCCGCGAAGCGAGTATCGTTTAGATTTGCCATGAATTAAAAGGTCAAAAAAGTTAATTGTATAGAACAGTAAAAGAAATCTCCACGTTTTGACACGACCGAACGCCACCAGTAAATATGACTTATTTCACGTTACTTTTTCAGAAAATACGAACGGAATCAACCTCAAACTCGTACACATGCTTGGAAGCCATCAAACCTCAGAACAAACCTCTAAATCGGTACAGGGACGTGAGCCCGTACGACCACAGCCGGATTGTTTTAAAACGAGGCTCCTCGGATTACGTAAACGCTAACCTAGTGAAAGTGGAGAAGGCGAACAGACGTTATATTCTAACCCAGGGCCCTCTTTCGTTAACCGTCAGTCACTTCTGGCTGATGATATGGGAACAACAAAGTAAAGCTGTGCTGATGCTGAACAAGCTCGTAGAGAAAAAACAGGAAAAATGTTATCAGTATTGGCCGGAAAAGATGGGCGCAGATCACATGATCAAATTGGAAGATGTAGGTCTATCGATTGAATATGTAGAATATCAGGATTATTCGCACTACTTAACGAGGACTTTGAGAGTGCACGATGCTGAAACGGGAACGTCTAGAGAAATAGTGCAGTTTCATTATACAACATGGCCTGATTTCGGAGTGCCTGGTTCGCCGACTGTGTTCCTGGAGTTTTTAAGGAAGGTCAGAGCTGCGGGTGTTTTAGAGGAAGGCATCGGTCCAGCTGTGGTGCATTGTTCTGCCGGTATCGGAAGATCAGGGACATTCTGTTTGGTAGATTCATGTTTGGTGCTTGTAAGTATATTTGCTCTATTTGATCTCAAAATTTGACTAATTTTGTTGTGTAAGAATCTCGGGTATTTGTAATTAATTCAGTGTAAATATGGCTTAAATTAGAAGGTTTTGACTCGCAAAGAAGAATGTTACAATCAAAGTGTATGCTTAAATTTTTATTTTGCACGATGGTAAATTTCTCCAGATTTGATAAGGAGATTCATCAGAAGAAAAAATATATACCGCTTAAACCGCATGTACCACATAAAAAAAATACAAAGTAATCTGAAAAATGGCCGTCCTAACACAGAAACAATTTTTTTTTGTCAAATTCACTTTTACTTCTCGACATGGTCCCCTTGTAAGTCTGTACAGTCTTCCCGGCGACGTTTCCGTCTCATCAATCCGTCCAAACGATAGTTGTCATTTTGTTTTGCAAAATAGGCATTTCAAACAGATTGTAGAACTCGGATATCGTACGTAATAAATACAAGAATATTAAGAAATCAGATACGGTACTGAACTTTTATCGTTTAATTGCTAGACGTAGCCTTGAAATTGCTTACGCAGTGAAAATGAAAACTCGCTATCCACGAACAATTCATATGTTAGACTTTATTTAAATGTTCGTGAACCTCTCGCCTAAAACACCTTCTAATAATGTTGGCAACGTGCTTTGAATACAATCTAAAAGTAATTTTCATCGGAGATGGAGCCAATTTAGTACGAAGGAAAGTCAGTAAGTTGCTACAAAAATAATTGGAAAAATAGTTAGCCAACAAGTTTTATATTTCAACAAGTCTCCATCTAACATCCCATCGACGCTATATCAATGCCCCAATGCCTGCTGCATAAAAGTGTTTGGACTGCCGTCTGAGCCACGTACCCCTTGTTCAACATCGTTATCATCCACGAATCGTTTGCCGCCAAGATGCATTTTGAGCGGACTAGTGGCTGGGACTGTTAGCTGGATGTTCAACAAGTTCTCACTCTAATTTTTTAATTTTTGCGCGGGTCAAGTGGGCCGAATGCGGCCCGGCATTATCGTGATGTTGCAATATTATCACGTTTTCATTTCCATTCTGGAAGTGGGCTAGAAGCACTTTGTTGACGACCGTACATCAGTTCGTAGGTTAAATCAGGAGAACACCCTATTGCAGTTGCTTTGCTATCTATTGTTGTACCCGCCTGTCAATTCGAAGTTGCATCTGTCGCAATCTGAATGGGACGGCACGTCAACAACTTTTAGGCTTCCTTGAGAGAATTTCTCGACCCAGTTATATACGCGACACTTTTCACCGTAAACAGGTGGTATTTCCTTACGAATATCTTTTGCAGGAAGTCCTTTTGCCCAGAAAAAAACGCTCAACAGCGCATTGCTCTTCCACAATACACTCTTCGCCATTTTAACGCTGCCTGCTTACGCGCACGCCAACACACTTGAGTATCATAAAGCTGGATCGTACTGACAATAATAGATAGGGAAATAGCTCACTGTTATTTTCAGCTAATCCATAGTTGTTTATGAATATTTAGGGACTTTCCCTCGTTGTAGTAGTTTCATACGCTAACTGAAAATCTATGCTGGAAACCCAGATATGGTTGTTGTGGAAATTGTTCTCTTCATTGCTTGTAATTCTATCTTCGTCGACGTTCAAAATAAAATCTGTGAAATTTTCAGTGTCTGCCATTTTGAAACAGGTCTTTCACAGCATCAGCTCTTCGTTATTCCTTTAACTACCGATGACCTCCTGCGCCTACGCAGGTAGAACAAACTGTTAAAGAGCTACAACGCTTATAAGGTTGATCTGGTACGTACTAAAGGTTCCCATCGTCGTCCCGTTGACTTTTTATCTCGGGGATAGCGGGATTCCGTTTTCCCGTTCGAGAAGCTCGGGCGCGTGCTAGTTATATTTTCCCGCGAAAATACGATCCAACATGACTGAGAATACGCTAGCTTCATATTGAGGCTTGAAATTATTCAGGCACTCGCCTCGATTTAAATTTAAGATTTTACGCGTTACATTTTTCAAATAGAATATTTTATTCCACTCGATCAAAGAAAAGCTCGCTTAGTAGCTTTTTTACGAATAAAAAAAATATACAAAAACATTACCAAGCGATAACACCGCGTAGGCTTACACGGCCAGTTGAACTACTAATTGTTATTAAATTCTTTCGTGTTTCGCCGTGTGTCAACACTTTCACTCGACGGATCCTTCAGGATAACTAAACCAGAAGAATTCAAAGCACTACGTAGATATTTTGTCTACACTGAAAATTGGCCCTACAGGTGTCTAGTAAGTGTTGACGTTACATTGCTGTTTACCAACCTACCTACAGAGGACGCACTTTCCATACTAGCATGCTTGGACAGCAGTCAGGCATTAAATTCACTACGGAGAAAGAAGGAAATCAAAATCTGCCCTTCCTGGGTGTAATGGTAGAGAAAAGGGAAGAGGGAATACCGCAACACGTAATATTTAGAAAGAGGATGCGCACACTGATAGCGGAGAAGGCAGCATCTACCGACCGCAAAGGACAGGATGAACATATAGTCGCACAGAAGGTATCTACAAGATAACAGGTCAATGCGGGCAGTACTACGTCGGACAGATAGGAAGAGCTATCGCGGTAAGAATAAACGAACGCAAAATTTAAAAGAATCGAGGAATCAGCGGTAGCAGAACATATACAACAAGAGACTAAGAACTACGGAAAAAGACTCATCAGGGAATCCGTAGAAACGAACAAGACCGTTAATGGAGAAGAAAGATATCGCCTTAGCAACATGTAGACGAACTACGAAGAACGTCACGCTTAGTAGAGCGGATACTTCACGGTTGAATACCTCAACGGCGTATATATGTCGAACAACTAAAAACATGTTCCTGAGAAAGCAGTCAGCATGAACGGCGAAACGTCGGAACGAAAGTTTTGACACACGACGAAATTCTGACGAAGTTTATAGTAGTAGCAATTACCAAGCGAGCTTTTTACTGATCGAGTGTAGGAGTCAATCCCTTCACGTAATTCTGCAATATTTTTATTATATTTATAAATAAATAATAATATTATTTATTTATTTATTTATATATATATATATTTTATTTATATTATTTAGATCGAGAAATTTGGTGTGAATTCAGTATCAGTAAAGGACATCTTGCTAGAAATGCGACAGTATCGGATGGGTCTAATACAGACGGCCGAACAATTGAGATTTTCCTATCAAGCCATCATTGAAGGAGCAAAGAAGTTGGCTCAACCGTGCACCGATAAGGAGGTTAGTCCGTGTCCGCATAAATAGTAACTTCCCTCCCCAAACCTCATAAATTCTTCCCTTTTACATTTCGGTCGTATGAATTCCTTAAGCTCGCCTATATAACCTGATTTTCCTGATTATTAATCCGATGATTTTCCTCTTATTATTTCTTTTTGGTTTTCACTTGCAGAACTGCAATTCCGAAATCATCACGAACAACGATAGTGTAGAGGAAACCAACAGCATCGAAGAAGAGGAGGACGAACCGCCTCCTTTACCCCCACCAAGGTTAGATAGTTTGAATCGTAACCCCATCGACAGACCGTTGCCTAAGATTCCAGTCAGCACGTCCTTGTTAGACTTTCCGTATAAGGACGATGATGCATACCAGGTATTCGCCAATCAAACGATGCTTTCGATAACATCACAATACACTTCTATTTTGCAACGTAAACGTGGCAACTTTTGTAGATCGCAGCTAAATATTATTTTTATGATATTATCGTTTAAGATCATGTTTGACTTTTTCATGTGCGTGTATGTCATGTTTGCATACGGCTTGAAATAAATCTATTTATCTATCTAAGCGCGTTTGTAGAACTAGTTCGAATGAAATCGAAAATTTCGCGCTTCTTTCAGTACTCGTCGGTTATTACCAAGTATTATTATACGTTCGAGGTCAATACAAACCTTTTCATCTTTTTCTTTGTGATTTTTCGTGCATATTTTACCGCAGAACAAGTAGAGTTTTCCGACGAAGAACATGAAATTATACTTGGAATTTTAAAAGATGAAGCGGCTTTAAGAAAAAGTTCCTAAAAAAGCCCACGATAAATCGTCCATAACTTGTTTTCATAGCTAGGTACGTAGTAAAAATCCAAATACCGTTGTCAGTATGAACGTTAATTTTGACGATGTGTTAGTTTCGAGGTTAGAATACTTCTTACTTTGCCAAAGTAATATTCCTATTTGATTCACTAATTCCTTCCATGTAAACAAATTCAGAGTCCACCGAGTGGCCCTCTGCCAGTCATACCGGTTGGCGATAGAGAAGACGAAGAGGAGGAAACCAGCACGGATGAATTGGAGGAAGAAAATACGAGACCTGATAGTCCGATATCCGAAAAATCCACAGTGCCGCTAATGAATAACAGGTAAATATTGTAGAGGTAAATTCTTGAAAAATGTTATTTTTCAAAAAATCCTATTTTCCGGGCGGGAGATGTCGTGTTCGAAACCAAGATTTTTATGTAAAAAAAGAATAAGAAGAAACAGTTAATTAAACATTACTTAGTTATCAGTGGAGAGGGCAAAGCCAGAATTTTTTGCCGCGATTAGACGGACTCATGCTTATTCGTCTTCGTGTTGCCTACTGATTTCCCCGAGAGTCGACAAAACACGACGCTATCTAGTCCCCCTTTTACAATAGTTTGACACTTTAATTTTAATTACAAAGTTTTTCATGTTTTGTACGAAAAGCGAGATATATTAGGTCAGATAGTTCACATATTACTTTTTTTATGTTTTTCCAAGGAAAAATTTACAAGTCGGCCATTGTCGAATGCGAGTAACTGTCTTTTTACAGTATTTTCTTTCTTTAACGAATATATTTGAATTTAACTTATTAACAGCATTCTTTAAATTTAATTTTTTTTTTTTTATTTTTCAAATTCCAGCATATCACCCGAGGCCCAGTTACGACACCGCAAGCGTATCGAGCGGAAGGAACAACTAGCTGCGCAGGTGCGCGAGATGAAACGACGCCAACAGGCCAACGAACACTGGACGCAACTCAAGAGGTCTCTATTCAAACCTGTAGTTATAACGGGGGCTCTCGTCATCGGTGGGGGGCTACTTGCATATCTCTATTTTAAATCGTAAAAAAAAAAAAACATAAAACAAACGAAAAATACGCGAGAAATATGAAAAAGAGAAATCAAAAGATTTTTACGGAGAACCAACACAGCCATTGAAAAAAACAAAAAATAAAAAAAAAAACTATCGAACAAGCAAAAGGCAATATTTCTACTAATTATATGACTACGTATTAGGTAAAATAAAAATAATATAATACGAAAAATTTAGAAGAATTTTTCGTATTATAAGAATTTACACTACCACATATATGTATCATTGACGTTATCAGGAAAAAGAATGATAGTAATGGTATTCAGAATAATACAAAAAAAAAGAAAACGACGAAGAATCCAACGATTTAGTTCATTTTAAATAATTATTAGAAATTTATTTTGTTGGAGTAAAGAATAAGGAAATTAATTTTAGCAGCTAAACCATGCTACTTATTACCTATTTCATTAATCATAAAAAAAATCTATTTGTTCGTATGCCCCACATTTTTTCTTTTTGCTATTTTTTTTTAATGATTTAATAAAATAATTTTTTCGTATATTTTGTGCCCGTCATTTTCTTCTTAATACTGCCCTTAATAAAACTATTGTTATTAGAAACATCCCCCACGACAAATTAGTGTTTACATTATTCATGAATTTCAAAGGAAATATTTTTTTATTCCGAATAAACGAGGTGCACGTTTTTGGCTTTGAATATTTTTCTACATCCCAAATCACGGGGTATACATCAGATGTGCGGTTTCCAAATCATGCCTCTCCAACACTAAAGAATAAAATCTACCAGTGGCGGTTTAAATTCAATTTCTATGCGCTTATCTGTGTCTTATATTTTCTTCTAATTCGTAAAATTATACAGATAAATGTTTCTACCATAAATATTTTGTTTTATTTTATTGTTTTTTTTTTTCAATAAATGTTCGTGCAAATATTAAAATTTTATTTCTACAATTAAACGTAATATGTCCGGATAAAGAAAAAAAGTGGTATTATAAAATCTATTTGAAAGCGTAATATTCAAGAGGTGTTCCATTAAAGGGAAATCAAATGCCGTTTATACCTTTTACCTTTGCACGCCACTGGATCTTTTATATAAATTTCTCTGCATTTCATACATCTCTAAATTGAAACCTTTTAATGTCGGTAATCTATCTTATAACCTTCACGTACAGGATAGCAATAAAATAATAGTACAGATATCGTTATAACAAAAATACCGTTTTAGAGAGAAGATTAAATTTATCTGGGAAGAACTTTTGTTGATGTACATACATTTATATCACGTTTATTTCCTTTGATATTTAATAGTAATGTAAATATTGAATGTAGTAGGTATTTTTCTAAAACAAACAATAATAATAATAATAACCTTTATTTAGAAAAAACAGGTACTAGGTTGTGTTGTAAGTCTATGAATTGCCTCAGTGAACAAAATCAACCCGAATTAAATGTAAAGGAAATTCCCAAGGCACGGAAAATAAGTGGAGAACCCTATATATCTGTTTACAAAAACTTTAAATGCAAGGAGTGGCAAAATGATCTGACGGTTTTTAATTAATCCACGTTTATTTGTTCAACATTTGCCGTTTAACAATTAGCAAAAAAAATGTCTTCAAAAGTTCAAGCGGTGTCCATTTTTCGCTGTACACGTCTAAGTACATCTTTGATTCAACATACGATGTGGGAAACGGGGAAGTCGTTTTGAGAAATTACGCCACCAGAGAACTTTACTCTTATAGCTAATTCGTTATAATGCGTTTATACAGCTCTTTACTCTTTTTAGTAACATAAGTTGTGTTAGTCAACACAACCAAATACGTGGCAATGTGCCCATTATTAGTCATCGCACGAATAGTATGCGTTCGAGATGTAACGCGATTAGCGTAAATATCGGTCTCCGTAGTTTGTTTCTCGTCGTCGAATCATTTTGAAACTCCTTGTACCAATAGAAAACAAGATGGGTTATATCCGAAGCTAAAATATTTAGAACTAGCGAGAAATGCGATGTTGTAATAGAAACGATCGTATCGAGAACTGCTGGAGTTAAAACGAAGGAGGTTCTCAGATAAAAATTATTCAGTAATAAGCGCCTTTCCTTGTATGGAAAACAGTCCCTATGCTTATTCCAGCTATGTTGCTGATTATACTTCTAAATTAACTAAAATAATTTAACCTGTATCTGGATAATTTATATTTGAAAACTTTCTCTAAATTTCCCACATAAACAAATTGATATCGATTACCATTTTGATCTCTACACGTGTCAATAACGTTCCAAATTTTCGAAGTCGCACATTTCCGATTACCAATAGTTGCAGATCCTGAATGAACACCCTGCGTTGATACAGCGGATTCCGTTTCACAGAGGTTGAATTTTGAAAGAATTTGATCTGTTAGGTCCTGAATTGGGCGCTTTCGTGATCTGCGTCTCGATAACCATAGTCGATTCGATAAAAGTGTGAAGGGATCATGTTGTCAAAAAACTTATCGAACAACCTGGTAACGTAATCGTTAATAATGAGTTAAAAAATAAACCGTATTTCCTGGTCATTAATTAACTTCGTATGTTTTAGTTTATTTTTTGTGTGTTTTTTAGCGTTCACGAATGAATCTAATTTTTATTTGATAGTTTCGTTTACTTTTAGTATTACAAAATGGGGGGAAAAGGTCTGCTTTGTATTCCTAAAAAACAAAAAGGATATATCTTATTAAGTAACAGTACAATGTTGTCAATGTTCTTATCCAAGAGTTGCTTTAAATGTACTGTACACGCCACGAGAGGTAGTAGAGGGCGTTGCCTTAGGTTTCGCATAAAGTTTCAAGTACTCCTTAGGCGGCATAGACTAATTACACATTTAAGATGTGATGTACAAATAGGTATTTAACTTATAAATAGTGTATTGGTGATTGACAATATGAAGGAATACAGCTCTTAGAATAAGAAGTGGTGCACTTTCTCTTTGGGTTCATAACGAACAACAAATTTCGCAACATTGTAACCCTCCATCTCCAATAATAAGCGAAGTAGACATATCAGTTAGTATCATCAATTGTTTTCCGTCCTCTACTATTTGACAAGATCTTACAATTGTAGATGTGATTTTAAAAGGTACCGGTGGCTCGATGAAAAAGACTGACAAAAAAAACAATCGTTGGTTTTGCTTTTTTCTCTATTGATTGGTAAGAGATAATAATAATAAAAAAGAGATATGTACACGGAAGAATAATCAGATATCAAAATTTGTCGAGAGTTACTTCTGTTTTAGTTTCGGAGAGGGGGTAACAAGCGGTCACTATGTTGGTTGCGCCATTTGGTAGTTGCAAGCACCCTCATCTGACGTAAATCCGGCTTTGCATTTTTACATTGAATTTCACACTGAAAGATAAAAAGGGACCCCCTTAAAAATCGTATTCAACACATGATGTACATATAACATAGCAATCATTTATCTCCTCCCCCATTCGATCATAATTATATACTAACTAGAATTATACTAGAACCCTCCTTCCCTTCCCGCCGTTCTCCCGTGACGCCAACGTAGATAATGTTGCTTGTATAATGCGAGCAAATAAATATAAAGAGTAGGATAGGATATTAAGGAATAAAAAACAAATTAAAATGTAAGAATTTTTCTACGATTTTTTACAGTACATAATACCCTGTATATTCACGGTTTTTTTTTGTTTTTTTTTTTTTTTTTTTAGGAGCCCACATTCCATAAACATAGATTTTCAAGTGCCTATATTTTTAATTTATATTAGAAAAATAATAAAAAAAAACGAATACGAAATATCTAGAAAAAAAAAATTGTACGGAATAAAATTGCCATACTTCGGGGCAATATATGCGTTTTATAGCTCCCCTTCTATTTTTTTATGATGTATAATCTTTCGTCTCTCTTTATCTTCCAATAATTTTTTAAATATATTTTTTTTAACAGCTTTTCTTTTAAAGTTTAATTATTTTACTATATCTACGATTAAAATCTATAGTGACAATCGCTTGATTTTCTAATATAATTGTTATAATCTATTATTATATTACAAAAAAAAAATATATATATATATATAAATATTATTACAAGTACATATTAAACATATATATATATGTTTAATTATTACTATATTATATATACATTATATATATAGTATGTGCCGACTTTTGTGATTATAATTAATTGATTAATTTTTAATAATAATTATTATTATTATAAAAAAAAATGAAAATATACATGTTTACCAAATTACAATTTGGTTATCTTAAGCACTTATTTTTTTTTATTTATTTATTTTTTTTAGTGAGGGAGAGGGGTGAATACGTTAATTACGAATCTACAATTTGATCTAGTATTGTTATTTATAAGCACATACACTGTCTGCTAAGAGATCTTTTTCGAGTTTATCAACGTGCCATATTATTTTTCTCCTATATTCATTCCCCAATTGTTTTTTACTTCTAATAACATATATATTTTTTTATTGCGAAATATTTTTTCCCCTTTTTCTTTTGAAAATCGTTAATAAATACGAATACGAGAAACATACTTGTTTGATATATTTTAGTTTTTCGTTTCCAGGCCAAAAACCGCACTGCCCGACTGACATTTGAAATTTTTTTGGAGGAGCTTGGAGATAGACAGTTTTAGGTTAGTTGAAGATAAATTCTGCGGTCTCACATTTTAGTGGTAAACTAGTCAAAATTGCGGCAATATACACGATACCCACACGACATCTAGTAAACAAAACAAAAAAAAAAAAAAAACCTTACGAATGTATCGATATCGATGATATCGAGAACTCGTTAAAATAATGAGCTAACTATAAACTAATCTATGTTCTATCATTATGTATATCTTCTATACTACTGATAATATTGTGTAATTTCTGTTGTTTCTTTACTATTACTATTTATCATCTTCATTTCTACCATCCCCTCTCTTTCTTTCTTTCTTTGTTAAGATCACTTCTATATCTCCTGGTTTACTTTGAAACCGATTCTCACAGAACAGTAGACAATCCTTCCTTAATTCTAAGCAAACTATTATGTTGAAGGTGTGATTAAAGTAAATTATCTTTTCTTACATTGTTGTTTTTGACGTGTTTAATCTTACTTCTTTTCGAAACGCACTGTATATATACATATTTAAAATACATTATTGATATAAACATTGTTAGATAATTAACGAAACTTAGACGAAGATTATACTTAGTGATTTTGTTACGAACATTTGAGTAGATAGTGTAGATTAGACAATTTCGGAATTTTTAATTTGGATAACGCTGTTTATCAAAAACAATCTAATTTCCCAGGATTTGTAAAATATCGACTCAAATAATGATAGCAAGGACTGTGGCGTAGTAAACAACACACAAGCATCGGCAACCTCCACAACGCGCAAGTTAATTAATTAATTAATCCGGGACGGCCGTTTCGAGGACATCTATAGAAAGGAAACGAACAGGTACCAATAGGTACATCATGAACGATTCTAATCTAATCACTGTGGACAACACAAAAAGGCCGCGATTAGTTTCTTATCGAATACATTTCTTAAAGTAGAAGTAGGCACGAAAAGGAACAAAAATTCATAAAAAACGTAGCCATTTACAGCGGTTACTCTTCTGTAGATGTCGATCGCATGCTTAAGAGAGCCCCGCATAGGCTGTACGTAAGAAATTGCACGACCCCGACAGAAACTAACAGCAAAAAATGCGTGCAGCTCCCTTTTCGCAGCATGTCGAAAGGCGTGAATAAAATCTTGAAGTGTCCCGGAAAGCCTTCTCGGTAATATAAAATTGCATGCAGTGGACTGTAATAAAGCCTCTTATTGGTCAAACGAAAAGAACGATGGGCACCGGATTTAAAGATCATATATGGTGCTATCGCTACGGCAGATTGGGTAAGATAATATTGAATTGGAAAACTTCAAATTGATTAAAAATGGGACTTCGCCACATGAATTGGACGCGGACGAGAAAGTTTACATAAAAAGCAAAAAAAAAAGATCTGATGCACAGAGAGAACGGACCTTTGTCGTACTCTGTTCTTGACCTTCTGCAGTACGGCTAGCACGTGGCTTATATTTTGGGTTACATAAGTCCATGTTTTTCGCATGTCGTACGTTTGCGGGGGTTAGAATTAGACACTTGTAAACAATATGTTTTCTCGGAAGTAGGGATAATAGATGCATGTTAGTTAGTTAGTTAAAAGTTTCTCACAACATTCGGTGTTCTCGAAACGGCCGTCCCCGATTAATTATTATATAATTAATTAGACTTATGTAGTTCGGAGGTTGTTGGTACCTAGGTGTTGCTTATCGGCTCAAATTTTACCAAATGAGAACAATCACTAAACCTAGTAACTATCACGATTTCTTATTTTAATCTAATCTACGTATCTTTTACGTAAAGCCGCATAAAATCCCATTTCGAAAAGAGAAAAACAATTAAATATCTAATAGTTACATATAATTACATAGAAATAACACAATCTCTGTATTATTTTTGACTGTGATTTTTGCAAAATTTTGTAACTTGACTTTTATAACATTTTAAAAAACAAAGAAAACTGTTTTTACAATACATTTCGGCTGTATTATTTAATACGATGGAGAGATTATAAGGTATTAGAATAAAAATTACGCAAAAAAGAACATTGTAAGCCTGAATTCAAAAAAAAGCGAAGAGGGGGGCGGGTAAGTATTTACATATCCGAAAAGTACGTTTAGGTAAAAATATGTTTAAACCTACAAACTAATGACTATACAGCGCATCCCAATTGAAACGAGCCGCCACAAGTAATCACAGCAGGTAAGCTGTGATTTATATAAAATTCCGAAACCTGTCAACGGGTCTGATGATTTAAAATCATTCCTGTGGCCGCAGGCGCGAAGATGGGTTTTGTCACCGCTCATTCTAAAGGTCCCTTTACAACGACACAGTGTCAATAAGACATATTCTTTAATCGGCAAGCAAAAAACGCAACCTGCGTGATAAAACAACATGGCTTCAACGGTTTTCCCTATCCGATCTGGCTTTTCACATTTTTTTTTTCTGGTAGCCGGAGTAGCTCCCACTTATTTTTATCGCAATCATTTAGTCGTTTGTCTCCGCATGTTTTGCTTCTGTTTTCAGCTCTAGAAACTTATTTTGTACGGTATTAGTTTACGTTTACACTGTTTAGTGGAATGTTCTTTAATGAGGTTTACTTTTAGTTTAGTCGTGAATTCACGATTAATTAATATTGTCCTCTCGTATCCAAGCGTGTGTGGAATTAGCGAGCGAATTAGCCTATTCATTGACTGGACTTTAATGGCCAAGGTATTTGAACATGCTGGACGATACAATCAATCCTTTGATCTCAAAAAAACTAGAGCAAGATCCAGATTTGTTGAAGAATGAGATAGTACTTCAGCAAGGTGGCGCTCCACCTTACGCTGCTGGAGTACAACAATTTCCGAATCATCATTTTCGCGATCTTTGGATTGATCGAAGGGGCCCTATAGGTTGGGCTACTAGATCGCCGAATCTTACACCACTTGATTTTTTTATTATCTGGGGCCATCTGAAGCCTAAGGTGTACGCCACGCGTTCACCTTGCTTACGGGAGTTACGCCAAAAAATTGTGGAAGAATGCCAACGAATAACTCCATAAATGTTGCGAAATTTCAGGAGAGCATTTAGAGCAAGGTTGCACGAATGTGTGAAGATTAATGGTCATCATTTTGAACATTTAATAGAAAAATCGGGGGTAAAATGCCCTTTTTGCTCACCGATTAAAAAAAAAAATGACTTGGGGCCCCAAGAATTTTAAATCATCAGGCCCGTCAGTAAAAGTTGCCTTCCTTCATATGTAGAGGATTACTTGAAGTGGCTCGTCGCAATTGAAACGCTCTGTATAAACATATATTTTTTTTGCTTGCTTAATTCCTTCGCGTTTTTTTAACGGTTTAAACGTTGTAACCGATCCAACCCAATTAGTGTTGCCAACCAAGGGGAATTTCTCTCCTTCCTAAGAGAATAGGAATTTTTTATTTAATAATACGGACTATTCTGTTCTTCCCGAGATTAAAGAGGTCTTTTCTTATGGTGAATAAAATTGAGTTTCCGAAATTTAAATAATTTAGGTATCTAATACCCTGAAAAAGCAATAATTTCTTTACGCCAAAGCAGGAAACGAAAAAAAAGCAGGAGTACCACAAAATCCTTGAAATATTGAGTGTGTTTTCGAAAGTTCATTGCATGCTAAATCAATAACATGTGTAGATTGCCTTTAAAAGTGGTCAGTTATTTTGTGAAATAATATAGATTAAATAATATAAATAAAATAAAAGTCAGTGCTTGAACGGTTAAACAAAAAAAAAGCATCAACAGGGAATTTTGTTCAGTTGGTTGGCGGGGCCGAAACCGTGGTAATAGAATGTTTAAATTATTCGTTTGTGATTAATTATTGTAAATAATGGTCTGTCAAAGAATACAAGACGACGAATACGAATGGTAATGCTACGACTTCAGTTGGACCAATTTTATTGTACAATGTTTGGCTCATAACCTCTATTTTAACACCATAACTATTCACGCAACCTATTTCCAGTTAAAAAGTACATTCTGAATACGATAAAAATGAAAGTTGAGTACTTGGGATCGGAAAAGCTCTTGATCCTGCCTGCGGACCTGATGCCGATGTACAGAAACGAATATGGCGCTTTACAAGAGGAATTCAAGAAAGTTGCTGGTGCTGACATAAAAAGGCGGAAGTAAGTATCTATGGGATTCATTTAATTCACGCTACGTTGTAACTTTGTTATTAAAACGATGTCTTAGGAAGATATTTCAACAATGTTTTGCTATTCCGAAATATCTTTTATTACCCGGAAAGAATAATAGTGATGTATGTTGCTCGAATAATGAGATTCACGTTCTAGAAAAGGAGATAAAAGAAATGGAGTCTGATTATAAAAGGGTTGGAGCTTATTGGGAAAGAGTATTATTACAAAGCAAACAAATATATGATTGAATGACTGTTAATGTTGCACCTTGTTAGGGTGTCGTAAGAAATTCCTGCAAGTGTATATTGGCTTTGAGGTATATTTATATTTTTATCTAATTGTTAAAGAAGCTTAATCAATTCGTAATATTCATACATTTTCTGGTAACTGAGTAACCTTCATCAGTTTTTATGAATTTTGATCTTGTCGGAGTATTCAGTTACAAATCAAGGAAAATAGAATATCTTTACAAAGACTTTAGAAAGAGTTATTCATTGACTAATTGCTGTGTTTTATGTCACCGAAGTATGATTCACTACTTGCAAAGTTTTCTCCTACTTCACACTACAGTGAAAGAGAGCCATCGCTTGACTGTTCAGTTGTGCATAATCAATTTTTGCTTGTTTTCGCATGCAGGTATCACCCATTCGTAGGTGATCGTGAAAGTCGGACAGACGATGTAGCAATGGCAACGTCAACTTCCGACGAGGTGAGTTCATTTATCAACATACAATTTTCAATTATACTCCCCAATGGCTAGCGCTAATCCGTTACTAAAAAGCTTCTCTCATTACAAAGGACAATATCATCAACGAAAATTACCTGGACTTTAAAGAAGTTGCCAGAACGGACAGATTTATAGACAGAACAATGCTTATCGAGGAGCTACTACAGAAACAGCCAAGAAAAGTCGTGATGTTTGCGCCATCAAAATTTGGGAAAACTATAAACATGGATATGATCCGTCTTTTTTGCGACATAGAAGATAAATCTAGAAAGACAAAAGAAGATGTCGCAAAGGAGTGGACATTCCAGGAATTACGATCAAATCCATCGAAAAACATGAAGGTATTTCTCAGACAGTTCTCAGACAGACAGACAAGGCAAACGTTATGATGAAATCGGTGTCTTATAAACAGTAACGAATTGAGATCGGATGATTTACTATACACCAGTTTGAAAAAAAAATGTATAAACTAGTGCAGCTATGAGGACAGTGATCTTGCGACGCTCACTAAGGCGAATGTGATCGATGGTTTGCAAGATTTGGTAAAAAGCTTGATGATCCACTGGGGAACGGACCCGATGCTCTTTATAGACGAAATGGACACCCCTTGTGCATTCACCGTACGAAAAAAGGTCTCTAAAGATGATTTAGAGAATATAGGAGGTACTATCGCTGGCCTGTTGAAACCGCTTTTGAAGCCAGAATCCGAAACGTTAGAATTTCGAGCCATAATGATCACTGGCATCTACCATCTTGGACTATTCGAGTACTCACTTCCACATCCTTTGAGACGGACTTCTTGGCTAATCCTAGGTTTTCAAAATATTACGGTTTAACCCATCAAGAGGCCGCTACCTTGGTGGAAAGATTCTTTTCCTCCGAGGAGCCAACTTTGTAGGAAGCCAAAATTTTAGGAGCCAACTTTTGTTGATGCTCAAGAAATCTAATCGTATCGTGGAAACTGTTGAAACACTATTGTGTGATTCTGGTACCATTTCGGTTATAATTGATGATACTATATATATATATTCCCCATCTCTATAAATGTTTTCTTGGGAGACGAGCCTACGGATGAAGAAACAACTTTAAACTATTTATTACAACGAGGTCTTGTGGCATATGATCCAGAGAAACCAGTGAGAAGCGGTATGCGGGGACTGCAGGTCCATATCAAAAATTCCAAACGTCGAAATTAAACGTATATATTTTGAGATTTTGGCAGCGTACTATAACAAGCATTTCAAAGGAATCGTATCAAGTTTTGAATCTTGCGATGAGTTTTCTATGTCTCTGCCTACTAAATTGGATAACACTGCACAGTTTAAAGAAGATCTAGAGCGACTCAGTACAAACTTGACACTTATTTTCGCCCAACCTCAGTGTGAAAGCGGAGCTGCAGTATGCGCCAGTATGTTTGCTATCTTAACGGTTTATGATGGCTACAAGAAAGTGGAGTATAAAGTAGAATACTGCATTGAGAACAATCCAAACCTTACCTCCATTGGTGTTCGGGCGAAACATGACAACTTCACTCTACTATCGGGAGTTCGACACAACCGCGATGCTAGTAGTAAAGCTGGCAAGGTGGGTGCGACGTCCAGAAACTTCTTTGCGGCCGCTGAAGATATCGTTAAATATTTACTAGGTAAAACTGACGCAAAAGACAGGGCGAGCAGTAAAGCTGGCACCGATGGAGATTTGAAAGCGATAGAATCGTCCGAAAGTTACTTCCTTGTAGGCTTGTCAGTGGATGGAGATGGCACTACTCATATTCTGGCGTTTTCGAATAGTAGCCAATGGGAAAATGTGAGACAAGTTAATCCCGAAACCTTATATTGAGGAAAAGATAGAATAATTTATATCGCATAACGGAATTGCCGAGAATGTTATCATGTTGAGTTAAATATCGATAAAATTTGGCTTTTCCTTTATTTAATAAACTCTATTTGAGGAAAAAGAAGTATTTTTGTTTTGCGTGTCGTTATTGATGTAGCCATGCCGATAGAAACGATTTAAACGTTGATTTGGTAGCAACTCTGTAACAGAATTTGAAGATCGCATCGCAAACGAATAATGGTTCCGCGACTCCTCGTATATACTGTCTTCAATTCCATCTAGGTCTGCTTCCTCTCCACACAACACGCGATTTATTCCATAACTCCAGTTGAAACAATAGAAATGATATAGAATAGATTTCGAGCAACTTAGAACGTTACTCCAGCCCTTTTAAATCAATTAATTATAAATGGCAAGTGGTTTATAGCAGTTATTCGTTGCTGTCAACATACGAATTCTTGTAATAAATTTCGACATTGCGTCAGTTAACGTAAACTTCCTCAATGATTCTAAGATTTCGTCCTATTTGTTAGTTCCCGGTAAACGTGCATGAAAATTAGCAAGATAAAAGATTAGCTATAATATATTGGTTTTTATAATCACACTTACGTTTGTAAATATTTGTTAATTTGTTGAGAGTTATGTATATTGTGACTAGTATATCTCGCCGATTTATCATGCTGCAATTTAAACAAAATCTAGAAGGCTATTTATTCTATTTGATTATTGATTTGAAAAAAAATGTTTCTGCCAGGGACGTAACTACCGTTGTAGCAATTATACAGGGCTCCCAACCGTGAAGGGTTGATTTTTTTATTGTTTTTGTTATTTTGCAAATGTATATTGTTTATTCGAATGTTTTTGTTTATTTTTTGGAAAAGAGCCCCCCAAAAAAAATGTTGATACGGAGCCCGGCCACGGCTAGCTACGCCGCTGCTTTCTGCTCGGAATTATAATTTTTTCGGACGTAATCGACGAAACGCATGATGCTCTTGTAATAAGAGTCGCCTAGCAGTAGTGTCACTGCACCGGGTTATGCAAAATAAACGTGGGCCTTTAAAAAAAATGGAAAATTTATGACAACGCATGTACATACATAACTTACCGAATATGCCTAAATGGCTGAAGAGAAATCCGAAAGTCAGGCCTTCTACACCTGGAATCATAGACTACCTCTGTATCATAGACTACCTCTCTACGGAGGTCTCTTTAAGACAAGTCCGTTACGCGGTATGAATCTTATGCGCAGAAAAAGATCGTTCTACATCTAGCGATGTAATATTCGCGTACTTAAAGTGGTTTTTGGGTTTCTATAACGGATCTTCGCCAATGCTATTGTTAAAAAGATGGCGTAATCTGGGAAAAATCGACATCTTTACGAAATATAGTATAAAATTTTTCTCTGATTGAAACACTTTTTTGTCATCTAAAATATGCAGCACAGTTTGTACGTGGTCAACAATTTCACACGAATTGGGACGAATAAAGACAACGAAGTGTTTTGCAATTTTTCTTATCGCATCGGCTACTGGAAAGTAATCGTCGTTAATAGTTTTTAGATCTGTTGCAACTTGAACACTTTAGAATTGCATTCGACTTAGCTTTATTGTAGCTGCTTTTTTAGCGTCCAGCTATAACATCACTATATTCATCTTTTTTCACTTAACATAATTGCTAAATCACAAACAAATCCTTCTGGTTTTGTTAAATTTGCGCGTTGCGCTATTTAAATGGTTCTCGCACGTAACGTAACGAAGCAGCTCTGCAATCCCCCCAATCTCGCGGTTGAACACCACCGGAAGGCAAGCGAGAATGTTGTGATGAATCATAATAAAAGATAGTGACCTTATTATTACTCAGAGAACATGCGGATTGTGACGTGCGTTAAATTTAGCCGTTCCGCATTTAGAAGTATACAGGCTGCAACGTTGGTAATGGGAATTTGTTACTGTGATCAAGAAACACGTTAAAAAAAATTCGGTTCTTTGAATTTTTCCATATTCCATTATATAACGATTATACGATACGCCGAAAGGTAAAAGTAATTATGCCTGGAAACATTTTACACAGCTGCAATCATTTAACATCAGTATTAATTTTCACTCATTAAAAATGATCTATCTACTATATCTGCCGTAGTTGAGTTCGAAAGCAATAATCTGTCCCATCCAATAAATAAACACAGGAACCGAGACGACAACTAACGAGATCGTCACGTGACGCGTGTTTTTCACCAGACCTTCGCCGCAAAACGTGTATCGAAGCGTACATGCGAGCACGCAGCATAAAGTGAATACTGCGCTAGATGTAAACAACTAACGGAGCGATAATACCGACAATTATCTGGTCAGACGATAGTTCGATGGGAATGAAAGTAATGTGTCGTCTCTAGCGCTGAAATAATTCGTTTTTAGTGCGCGATCCTCGGCGAAAAGATGCAAGCAATAACGGAGCGCGGAAACGATGTTTGCGATTTGTGCAAAAACTGTCGAAAATTAAGCATAACCGGCGGCGAAAACGATTCCATTAGCGCTTCTTACGATAAGTGTTCTACATGGCTAAGAACGACTTCGTTTAGCGACGGCGATTCGATCTGCAGTTCGGAAGTATCCGAAAAATCGGAGACGACGATCTCGTCGGAGGATTCGGAAGGTTACGGCGAAGATTACACTAGTGGAAATAAAGAAATCAGGCTCTATGGCGACGTAAGTAATAGGCTATTAGCTACAAAGAACGTTCAAAACTTGGGGTGTTGAATGAAAACAATGAATGTGATGTTTCTCGTTTTAATTCCGCGAAAATATCATTCTTCACGTTTAGCGATCCTCTCACGAATTTCTGATAACATCAATAGAAGCTATTTGTTGGTATATTACGCCAAGAACCCATCCACTTCCGCTGTACAGACAGTTCTCAAAGTTGGAGCGCTTGTTTGTTGAAGGAGGTTGTTCTGGCGTATCATTCTAACGCCGTTCCGTTAGTTGTTCATGATACTCAGAATTTCAACCGATATAACCAATGAAAATACACAATGACTTATGGAGTAATTGAAACAAAAATTAACTTCGTTTCGAGAGTTAACTAATAATGAATTGAATAAGCAGTTAGGAACGAAGTATGCTTCACCTTTAAGAAAACCCTCGATCTTCGACAATTTCAACAACCTAATGGTGTTTGGCCCGTTGATTTGGCGACCTTAGCGGGATCTTCGGGCGACAATTTGGCTCTTTTGGGTGGGAAAACCAACTAATATGAGATGAAGATTTTGATGTTTTAGAGCAGGCAATTGTAAATTCACGCAGTTCGCGCGCGTAAATTGCTTTACAATAAACTACGCGGAATATTTTTATATACATGGGTCACGGTATTATTAACGTAATTGATGCATACAGTGAACTTCGAATGATTGTAGTTCGATGTATATTCGTGCCTCGCCTACTTCTTTTGTGTAATATAATGGTGGAGCGGTTGGAGAAATTTCTCAAAAAAGATATGCAAACGCCAATAAGAAGTCAAGCAAACATCGCTACTGCAAGAGATGGCGTTGGAGAGGTTGCGCTCGACAACTAAGGCTTAATAGGGCAGTAACTTAGAGTATTTTGCAATAATACTTGTGTTTATACCCGTACAAGAACTGAAGCCACTTGAAACGAATTATAACTTTATTTAAAAAAAATTATCTGTCTTTTCAGATGTGGTTCACTTTTGAGTGAGGTGAAAATCCTTTACGGACACCATTTACTTAGGTTAATCGCATTATCGCGCTGTGGGATTCTTGTGCGGGTGTGCACCCATTAAAATTCACCTCTTTCTCCTTGCGCGTGCCCCAAATGGCATGGGTAGTGTCTTTCCTTCCACATATTATGGTCTCTGGCCCGGTTTTACGGATCGCTCCATTCTCTTCAGCTCCCTCGCTGTCCTTTCTTTGTCTGAGATTATTGTTGCAACAACGCTATGCATTTTATTCCAATTTCACGTTGTTACTGAGTGTGAGTTCGATGAGCCGCAGTATAAGCAAATGTTTTCCCTCATTATCAGAAACCGTTTGGTACATGATCGAAAATGACCGTGAGCCGAGAGGAACTGCGTCAGGTAATAATCCGCATTCAACCCGTTACTACGTCAGGAATAAGTATCTTTGTCCATCCTGCGACTTCCTCCGTCCAACTCTAGATATTCTACCATGTGGCAAGAATGGCTCCTTTTAGTCTTTCCAGGACAAACGACCACGTTAGCCTCGCAGACATTATTTTATAAAGCGCTTCTTTCTTCTTACCGCTGGGTCCCCGTATGTTTAGCATAATTCTTAACGGGGCCCCTAGGCTAATCTAATTTCTTTTGGGCATAGTTAGCATGTGGGCCAAATGTCAACTTGTCATTCGAAACGACACCTAGTTATTTTAATTCTCGCTTCGGGGCAATTCTCTTGCCCAATATATTAAAGGTCCCTTAAAGGTTGCTGCTTCGGTCTTATGGGGGGCTGCTTAGATAGATCATGTGCCTTCATCCAAGTAACTAGTTCTTCGATAGATCCGTTTACTTTATACATTAGATCCCACTGATCTTCAGCTTTTACGATTATCAGCGTATGCCATTGATGTGGCACCTTCTATTAATTGCGGATTTAGTATACAATCGTATACTGTGTCCCGTAGTGTAGGCCTCAAGATAAACCCTTGTGGGACTCCCGCAACTATCTCCGCTTTTATTTTTTTTTATGTAGGAGAATGTTTCTATCTTTCAAGTATTCCCCAACGATGTTCACCATGTTAGGGAATACTTAACCATTATGTTTAACAACGTTCAGATATGATGGATACTTGTTTCTTGTTAGCTCTTTTTAATATCTAGAGCAACTACCGCTACCTATTAATTGCGTACGTAATTGATCTGCCTTTCACGTGGGCAAGTTGCTTTCTAGATAGACCACCTAAATTTTCAAGCTCCTTAATCATTCGTTTATATAGTTTCCCCATTACGCTAAGCAAACAAGTTAGTCTGTACGCCGACGCCGAATCCATTGCTTCTTCTTTCCCCAACAAATCTATCTTGCTTCCTTTCCACTTTTATGAAAACTTCCGGGAGGTGATTAGTTGGTTAAACATCTCCAGCGACGCGTCCGGTATTGTTACCGTTACAATTTTTGCGGCCTCGGTAGTTAGATCACCCGATCCTGGAGATTTCCCAGCCTTTATTTTCGCCGTAGCTCCTATTTGTTCTTCTTCTATCAAAAGGGGCATCTCTTCAACCTATTATCCGCTTCTTCCCGTTAAGGATTAAGTAACTTAGCGTATTTTGCAAAAATACTCGGGCACAAGATTTTGTTGGCGCAGAAAACCGAACCACTTTGAAACAAATTATAACTTTGGATAAAAAAATTTCTTTTCAGATGTGGCTCGTTTTTGATTAAATGGATGTATTAAAAAAACGTAATCGTTGTTTTCGATGGGGAATTCATGATTATGTTTATGGCATGATTGGTGTCATCGGACCATCTTTTTTCCCGAAACGAGATACGAGATGAAGTTACAGTAACCATCTGTACTCCATCTGTCTTTAGGAAGGACCATTTAACTATGGTCAAAATGACGCATAGAAATTTCCGAATGAAACAAGGCGAGGCGAGCAAGAGATATCTTCTCTTTTACTCACGTCGTCGGGTCAACATTAACATGAAAGACGTACATATTACGGAGCGTAGTAAACGTAAATGAAACGTTAGCGTCGGCAGTTTGTGTTTCTAAAGGTTTTATAATTTGGCTATGGTGATACAAATAGTTATCCTTCAAGAAGCTTTAAAAACAAAACACCCGTGAACATAGCTTGTTCCATATATAATATAATCTTTAGCATGCTACGAATGTACAGAAATATGTAACATATTCTACATGTCATGCCAATAAACACCACTTGTTTCTATAATGGCACCCATTATCGCATATACTAAGTAAACCTTAGCATTTTTTTGTTGCGCTGATAAAGATAAACAACCTGGACGTTTCTTATCATTTCTATGAAAGAAAATCTACAACAACGGATGCACCTATGTTCAACATGTTAAAAACATGAATTCGTAAATCTAAAAAAAATAGATCCGTAATAACCTTGTCTGGCTGTCTTAAAAAAAAATGGACAAACAAGCGCGGCACTACTTGACCACTGCAACGATTACAAAAGAGAAAGGTAAACGAGGTTCTTCACACAGTTCTCTAACCATACTTAACGGGTCTTCCTAGGTTAATTTAATTTTAAAGGAGATAATTTAACAAGTATTTATTTATTTATTGTATTTTCAATTTTAGCCTTGTATTCCTTAGATTCTATGTTCGCGCTTCATTTCCTGGAAGATACGTGCGAATACTTATCGAATTTGGTGGTGACAAATGTTGATAATGGTCACCTAAAAATAATCCTTTTTATGTTATGTGGCGGATATGATTGGGATGTCGTGCTTCTTTTCGGGAATAATGTGTTTGAATTTTTTCAAATCTTTGATCGGCGCCGTATGATTTCTATAGATATTTGGAAGTATTATACCGGGTGTTATCCAATAATTGTTCAAAATGTTATCCGTTGTCCGCTAAAGAATAGGTGCAGGCGTCGTTCAAAACAGCGGCGTAAATTTTCAAAGGCATCTTTGAATTTCCCCGACAGGTTGCTGTAATCCTCTGACGTAGTTGTTTTAAATTCTCAAATAAAGAAAAATTTGGTGGCGTCAAATCGGCCGATCTGGCTGGTTATTCTATAGTTTCCCTTTTTACATCAGACAACCTATGTTCCTTTTAGGATATGAGTAGATGGGTTTTTGGAAATAATCTGCACAATTTAAAGCGTATACCTCACTTTATATCTAAGTCAACAATTACCTTGATTAAAACGAGAAATTGTTATAATTTTTAGATTACTTCAATTTTTTCTATATAAATAGCGCATTAAAAAACATTATTTTTACCGATATTATATAACCTTTAATATTTATAGCCTCGATTGATATTATCTCCACGTAATTGCAGGTCTTTTTCGCACGATATTTAAGTAGCAACGTTGCTACCAGTATCGGTACTAGTAATTCCTAGAAACATTGTCGTATTTCAAAAAGACAACTTCATAAGTGTCATTACGAGATTCCCAGAAAAACTGCAGCATTTGATGATCTGCAATTATCTACCGGTAATTGGTTTTCTATCATTATCGGTCATATAATTTCGCGTCTATCTATTAAATAACCACGTGCATTACATATGCTTATGAATATGTCTGTTTTACTTTTAGTGCAGGATAGCAAAAGCCCCATTATTTCTTCGACGATCAATAAATTTAGGCAAAATTAAAGAAAAACAAGCAATATTGCCTAAGCACAAATGTACACCGCCGTTCAGTGAAATTCTGTCATACAATAAAAATGTTCTATATCGCATCGTATACAATTAGTAATGCACAAAATTAGAAAAGCGTTAAGCGTACGCTCTTTTCGAAGGGATTACAGCAATAAATTGTTATACACTCCGCCAAAAAACTATCGCATAATTTAGTTTTGAATCATAAAAGTATCGCATAATCTTTGTTCGTCGCATAAAGTTGTAAATATACTTTAATGCGCTCTTCTATCTCTTCGTTCTAACAATTTCTATGATTGTTTAAATAAAATACAGGCCAAATAAAAGCAAGAACTCATACTTGAGATTTTTATTAAAACAAGAAGTTATAATTTTGGAAAGAAAAATGTCATAACAGTAGCTTTTAATACTGAGTATTGACACCTCTGGCTCTTATGACCGCTCGCATACGGTTCGGCAGAGATTCGATTAACCTCCGTATATAAGCCTGATCCAAATTCTCCCGCTCGTCACGGAGAGCATTTTCTAGTCCATGCAGGTCCGCTGGGGCAACATTTTGGGTTCATGTCCGGACTTACCGCAGGCCAATCTAAAACTGGAATACCAACATCGATTATTGCAACATGCGGTCGTGCATTATCGTGCATTAACATGAATTCGTTTCCTATAATTGGCGCATATGGTACTACATGTTCTTCTAAAATGTCCGTTATATACCTGTGGGCAGCTAGTGTACCTCTGTCTACTGGTACTAACTCTGTACGACCTGTTAAACAGATGCCTCCCCAAACCATAATAGAGCCACCAGCGAAATTAGGTCTAGGTCTGATATTACACTGCGAATAGCGCTCACCGTCTCGTCTGTACACTGAGATACGCCTATCTGAGGTGTAAAGACCAAATCGTGACTCATCTGTGAAGAGTATATCGGCCTAGTCATTAATGTTCCAATTTACATGTTCTCTGGCAAACTTTAAGCGAGCCACTCGGCGGTTCCTAGTGAGACGAGGGGCTGTTACAGCTACTCTAGCTCTTAATCTACTCTGTCGTAACCTATTCCGAATAGTTCGAGTACTCACACGAGTATTTCTGACTCTAGCCAAGTCGTTCTGCAATTGTCTCGCAGTTACATGTCTTCGACGTAGTGCTTGTAGTAGTAAATAGTGGTCATCTTGGCGAGTAGAACATCTTGGACGACCTGGTACAGGTCTTCTACTGTAATTGCCCGTTTCCCTATATCCGGCTACGGCTCTAGAAACACTTGACGGATTGATGTTCATCAAATTAGCAACGTATGCTCGAGATCGTCCATCTTCGATTAAAGCAACTATAGCAGCCACTTGTTCTGAAGTTAAATTGCTCATTTTAGTTTTAAAAGCGTTGGTACAGAACTCTGACTTCGCACTTTAAAATTTGTCCGAATAGGAAGACTTTCAATAAACAACTGAACAAACCTTACACATATGCATTTTTCTAAATGTGTTCTTTTAGAAAAAAAAGTAAAAAAGCTGTTCCATGATTTTGTTGGTGTTTTTATAGTTCACATACACGAGGCAAACTTTTTGTGAACGTATAAAAATATCTTGGTTTATAAATGCCCTTTTTTAGTTTATGCGATACTTTTTTAGCGGAGTGTATAAAGCGGATATATGGTGACAACCACAATGAAGTCTCGTTTATTATCATTCCAAGAATTTCCGGAAGTACGGATCTTTTGAAACGGGCCGTTTTGGTATAATTAACCAACAATACATTTTGGAGATACACCGAAACTCTTATTTATTTATCACAGGCGTAAAGATATAAGTTTGCTTCATTTTACTGTTAAACGTGTGTTGGTAGACATCTGTCGTTTTTGCGCGAAAATTTTAAGAAGACTCCCTTCGAAATGGTACGTGGTACCGATGTAGAAAGACGTGCGCGCATTATTACGTTGTTTGAGGAAGGATACTCGGGGCGACAAATTGCCGAAAGAAATAACTATGACAAGTTCAACGGTAAATAACGTCGTAAAGACATATCGGACAACTGGGACTATAGAAGATCGTGTTCGTTCTGGAGCATCTAGGAAAACGACGAAAGCCGAAGATTTGAGAATTGTATTATTAAGCGGACGCAATAGAACATTAACAACGTCACAAATAGCAGCCGAAGTCAATCGCGGCTGTGAAGAACAAGTTTCGACGAGTACGGTAAAACGTCAACCTCAATAAGCGGACCCTCATGGACGCATTGCCGTTCGAAAACGCTCGTTACGCCCGGGCAACAGAGTAAAACGATCGATCATTGGATGATTGGAAACAAGTGCTTCGGAGTAACGAATGAGAGTTTGAAGGCTTTTTTGGGCAAAAACGGCGAGTTCATGTACGAAGATCTAAAACCGAAAAAACGATCCCGGACTGCATCGTGCCAACTTCGAAGCAAGAGCGTAGTTCTGTGTTACTGCGGGGCTGTTTCTCCTTCGCTGGGACGGGAGAGTTATGCAGAGCGCAGGGTGTAACGAGGAAGGAAGGTTATTTTGCAATAGTCCAGAATCATTCGGTGCCATCAAGATTGCGTATAATAAGCCGTAACTTTACGTTCATGCACGACAACTACCCAAAATACATCGCGTTAGTGTGTAAGAACTATCTAAAGGAGGAAGAACAACAGCACACTCTGAAAGTAATGACGTGGCCCCAACAATGCCCAGATTAAAACTCTTTAGAGTTGTTGTAGGATGAACTGGACAAGAGGATCCGCAAAATATGCCCAACTTCACAAGAACATTTATGGAATATTCTGCAACATGAATGGATCAATATTCCACAATTCGTTTTAACAAAACTTATCGAAAGAATGCCTAGAACAGTTCCAGCGGTGATTAACAGCAAAGGAGATTTTTTTGGATGAAAAAAAATAATAATGTTCAGTATGTTATATTAGGCGAGAATAACTTTTTATTTGTTTATTAATTTTTGTCTTTTTTACCGTATTTATTTATTATGTATTTTTCGTATTTATTTATTTTTATCCTTTTTACCTGTACATACAATAAAATTGCATTTTGTTTTTAGTTTTGGTTCTCTCTGTTTTTTTTTTACTTACCGACCGGACTTTTTTGAACGGCAGTGTACATCGTCCGGCAATCAGTTATTTCAATCCAATGACCTTGCTTCTCGTATGTTAATTATTGCGGGCCTTCTTCTGAACTCGCAAATTTGCAGTCTAAATTTAGTTCTTACGTAGGAATGGCAAGGAATGACAATATGTTGTCAAATTTAATGCAGGGGAACTTCAACGATATGAAAGACGTGATAATATAATCAGGGGAAATGAATAAGTTTATATGTAAATATGCGCTGTGATGGAATAATACTTTATATTATAATGAATGATTCGTATCTTGTGCATTGTAAGGTTCACTAGCCTTACATATATATATATATATATATATATAACTTCTACGTTCGCGGCAACGACGCTACCTACATCTATGCCCTGAAGTTGGTACTACCAACCCGTCCCCACACCACACAAGTTATGGATTACAATAACATTAACAGATATATTTTCTAAGAAGCCTTAATTAAATATCCACAAGTGACGAGTTCAATAAGACGGGGATCGGTTGAACTGTTTACTTACCGCAAGAAAGCGAACATTCCTTACATTCGGCAGCTACTTCACCGACAACGGTTGTCATTACAGCGCAACAAATCGATTGCCTATCAGTAGCAGTCATTGCGCTGGGTTAACCGAAATAAACGTTCTCCTTAAATATGTATCCCGCAAGGATAACGAAGTGTTTTGCAATTTTTTTATTGCGTCGGCTACTGGAACGTAATTGAACGAAATGACTTGAGGAACTCCAACTTGAGCATTTTGGAATTGTATTTGACTTAGCTTTGTTGCCGCTGCTTCTCTAACGTTCGGTTGTAAAATGACTAAATTGATATTTTCAAAATGTTTAAAATAATAGAATGCTGCTTTTAACCATTTAGTCCAGCGTCTAAGAATTGGCTGCTTAAATATATGCTGTTAGTTGATCCGCATCGGATATAGTATCCGAGTTACAAAATGTAAAGCACAAAGCAGACATGTTACGTGCAGCAAATTCGATTGAACAGGCTTGCGATTGGCCGCCTCGGTAACCATCATTAACTTTGGTGAAATTTCAATATTGTTTAATGTTCTAACTAATACATTATGGACAGTTTCGATAATACATCTTTGCTGTTTCTTATTCGCAATCTTTTCGCGCATTTGCGGCAAATATATACGTAATGTCTGCGGATATTGGCAGCTCCCACGTTGGATTGCATTTCCTCCTGGACTGACGAAACATTGTTTGTCCGACCTTTGCAAACGGTATATTTTACACACTTAACATCCTCGTTAAATCACATAAAAATTCTTTATACGCTCTTCTTCCGGCTGCACTCAGAAGATTTTTTTCGTCGCATAACTTCGAGTTGTGGCACCAACAAGATAACTGCTTAGCCTATCATTCAAGTAACGTGGTAGATTATATAATTGATCGACTTGACGATGACCAATGTTAATGTTCCGTGGTCAGTGGATATAACGCCTCTTAACTAGTCTTGTGAAGTACGTTAAAGAATTAAAAACAATAATGTTGTTGCCGTACCATTTGATTCCAAACAACTTTAACCAACAAATATTATATTACGTTGGGGATTTGATGTGGTTAGTTAATCTTACCGAACACTTACGTCCACGCTTTGTTATATATATTTTTTTCGTCCGTAGTTTATGATTCAATAACTTCCAATTTAGCAACAGGATGCGTGAACTGTCGATTTATTGTGGCCCGAATAACTCCAGCAAGAATCGGCTTCTGAAAAAGCGTTTCTGACGGGACATCCTTTCTGACGTGGGATTGGTTTATGGAATCACGACATGGTTGATATTTCACCCTCACTGCTTTGAAAAAAAAATTGTTGCAAAAAATGCAGTGCAAGTTTGTGAACATTATCCCCAACACGTAGTTATTGTTAAATTTTCACAGATCTCTTCAATGAAAACAAAGCTGAGCAATACTTTGCTCAGATACAATACAGCAAATAGTAACCCTGTTCCGCGGCAATCTGAAGAACCTTCATTATCAGAACCATTACATCTGACTAACATCTCTTCTCATTGCAGGTCGATCATGAGCACCAATTGGACCTCATATTTCAAAGCTCCGTCAATACTTACCGAAACGTCACCATCTCCAAATCCAAAAACGTTCACCTCGGCAACGTAACGTACATAAATGGCCCAGTTTACATAAATCAAACTGCTAATATCGTCAACAATCAAACCATCATCAATCATTACACAAACAGCGACACGTTAGGTAAGCAACCTCTATTCGTGCCGGTCTTTTGAAGAGATAGGAAAAGTACTGACCACTTCTATTTGTTGCAGACATTCAACCGCCCAGAATAGTGAACAGGCGAGGCTGGCTAGCTCAGCCTCCCTTTGCCGAGTATGAAGACAGAAAAGAGCCTGCGAAATTCGTTATAATCGGTAAGAAGATTTTTTTTATATTCGAATTTCAATTCTAAAGCTTTCAAATCGCATCTTCTAGGACAGGTTTATCCTTATCCTGTATCGGTTGTCCGGACATTATTAGGCTTTATCCATTAGGTTTAGGGTTAGCTACATTAATTACGAAGGAATTATTTTTGAATCAGTTATGTCAGTGATCAGAGTATAGAGACTCATTGTTAGCTCCAATATCATTGTTGTCAATATGTATTGTCACCTATCAAAATCAGCAAACTTGAATATCGAGCAGTTAGAAAATTCAAGGGAAACCTTAAGAAATTATTCATGAAGAAATGTTGGCCTTTAAAGTTGAGTATTTGCGTACGATCAACATTGGTTAAACCTGTCCAAGAATTGCTGGATGATGTCACCCCATTCAAAACAAAAAAAAACCCTTAGAAAAACAAAATTTATGGACGATGACGATGGCAATAGTCCGAGAATATAAAAACGATGCTCGTGTAATAATAATAATAATAGTAATAATCCATGCCTTTACATCCTGCAACAGCTTTCACCAATTGCAAGAGGCATCGGCCGACCATGAGTCATTATTACGTCTGCGCCTCAGAGCGTCTTAACATGTTTAAAGGGATCGGCTATTTTTACGTTAAGCTAGGAAGGACATTCGGTGCGTCTGGTTAGGAGTGAGAAAATCTACAGAGCACCATTCTATTCGCCGCTATCGAGACACCGGAGATCTCGCGAAAATCGACGGAATAATACTCAAAGAAACTTACGAATGCACCCCGGAGAAGAATGTTGTAACATCAGGATTGCGGTTGATTGGGGAGAACTTGGTGTTTGCCTACGATAAGGACCCCAAATATACCCCAAAGGACGGCACGGACAGAGGAGCAGAGGAGAAAATTAAGCAGATCATGCTGTGGCCTCCCCAGAGTCCGGATATGGACTGAGATAAGTTTGCCCAACTTCGAAAGAACACCCGCGGCGAATCATCTAAGCCGAATGGAACGATATTTCTGGAAAAACTATCGGAGCGCATGCCGAGTCGTCCGGGCAGTATTAAGGTTTCGACGACGATCAGACAATTTGATCGTGGTGCAATATTTTTCTGAGATTGTTATTATTCTTTGTTTATATTTTTATTTCTACGAAAACATTTTTATTTCCTTTCGAATTCTTGCCGTTTCTATTTAGTTAGCAGTAATTTACTAGTTGTCCCAACTTCAATGGGCGGCAGTGTATGCGACGTCCTAAATATTTGTAATTTTTTCCTGATTTCCATCATTTACGTCGTAATTTTCGAATATTCTGTTGCTTTTCGAGGTTTTATATTATTTTCGATATGTTTCGGGTAAACCTCTTATCAGCCTTATCACGTGCATATTTTGTCCGTACTACTGCATGGTTTCTTTGTCTGTTGTTCACCACAAAATTACTAAGACCGCAACCTAGCAAACAAGGAATTAAATGTCATCGTGTCAAGATAAAATTAACAATATACGTACATATTTTTTTTACATTCGATAAAGTTACTTTTAAATGCAAATCAATCTTTGGCTTTCATTAAAAAAAGGAAACCAATAACCAAACATCTGCTTATTAATTATAGTGATAACGTTCTAAGTGGAATAACGACAAGATGGTTTTCCTACATAAACTTTTGCGATATCTTTGATTTCTAACCATTATTGTAATGATTTATAAATAGTGCCGAGAGAATTGCGCACGTCCATGTATATTTTATGCCGGTTGCTAAATATCATTCGGAAAATGCCAGCATAGCGCGCGATGTTTCTTAATACCGCTGCAAATTTAGAAGTATTTATCGACGAACAGGTGTTTTTGTATTTATATGTGGTATACGCGGTTGTCTGATATTGCTTCTTGATAAAGACCTGTTTGGGAAGACCTTCGACATTAATAATTGGTCTTGCCCGGTGGAAAATTATTAACAGGACGGAATGTATTACGTACGGAATTACATTAGAGGCCGCTTGCTGGTTTAGTGGTCATACAATAAAAATTTGTTTTATCACACTGTGTACAATTATTAATACGTAAAATTAGCAAACATCAAGTATATATCCTTTTCGAAGGGATTAAAGCCATAAATTATTATGTAAAGTAGAAATATTCGGACGACCACAATAAAGTTTCTTTTATTATCATCGTCAAGAATTTCTCGGAAGTACCGATCTTTTGAAATGGGCCCCGTCTGGGGATTATTAACGAACAATACATTAAGGAAAAATCACGCAGTATCACTCTTGTTTATTTATCACAGGCGTAAGGATATAAATTTGCTCCATTTTACTGTTAAACGTGTGTTGGTGGGCATCTGTCGCTTTTGCGCGAAAGTTTTAAGAAGACTCGCTGCGAAACGGCACGTGGCAAGCCTATCAGTGTAGAAAAACGTTGGGGCCGTTTGAAGATGGATATCCGGGGCGACAAATTGCTGAAAAAATAAATATGAGAAGTTCAACAGTTGATGCGATATCGGACAACTGCAACTATAGAAAATCGTGTTCGTCCTGGAAAATTTAGGGAAAAAAAGAACAAAAGCTGAAGATTTGAGAATGGTACTAATAGAAAATTAACAGCGCCACAAGTAGCAGCCGAAATTAATCGGGGCCGTGAAGGACAAGTTTCGGTTTAGTACGGTAAAACGTCGATTTTGACAAGCGGACCTTCATAGGCGCATGGCCTATTACGTCGGGGCAACAGAGCAAAACGGCTACAGTGCAGTCGTTTTCATCTACGTTGGTCGTTAGATGATTGGAAACAAGGAAACAAAATTTTTTACCGGTACATACAATAAATTTAGTTTTTAATTTCATTTGTTTCTGCAAGCTTTTCATGTTTTTCATTAACCGGCCGAACCTCTCCGGCCGGTAGTGTACATATTAAGAATTCCTAAATACTTTAGGGAATATTCAATAACACAAAGGCGAACGCTGATTTTAATGATTCGAATAATCAAAAGCATGAACGCCGAATAGTATTGCACGTGGATTTGGTTTTCTGTTGAGATTTATGGATAGGTGTTTCAATTAACCAGTGATGCAGATAAGCGAAGGTTTAAATACAATTTAAACGATTATTGCTTATATATAGGCGACTATAGGATACATGGGATGAATGTACGAGGGAAAGTCATTAAATAGGTCACAAACGGTTACGGGAACGGTGAAAATAGCAGCGAGCTATTTCCCTAACTGCATTTAGGTGTCGGCACAATCCAGCTTTATGATATTCTGGTGACGTGATCGAAGAGTGTACTGTGGAGGGGTCGCGTGCTGCTGTTTATTTTTTTTTTTCTGGGCAAAAAAGAATTGAAGAATTAGGAGGGCAATTTCTTGAACATCCGACTTACGCTCCCGGTCTAGCCTCAAGTGACTATTCCACGCAAAAAGCATCTTGGCGGAAAACATTTCGAGGGTGATAACGATGTTCAATAAGAGGTATACGCGTAGATCGGACGGCAGC
Organism: Oryctes rhinoceros; assembly: GCA_020654165.1. NCBI lineage: Eukaryota > Metazoa > Arthropoda > Insecta > Coleoptera > Scarabaeidae > Oryctes > Oryctes rhinoceros. Next base: position 5,454,211 of record JAIOKQ010000119.1, read on the forward strand.
CCGAACACTTTTATGCGGCAAGCACCTGGGGCATTGATAAAGCGATAAGATAAGTACTAACATAGATGGAGACTTTGTTGAAAAATGAAACTTGTTTTTTTGGCTAACTACTTCTCTAATTATTTTTGTAATAGCTTTTTGTGACCTACTTACTGATTTCCTTACACGGTTACCTTGGATTTTTATCTTATTTATGGTGTTCAGTTGGGTAAAAGAATTGAGCTGAATTTTTTGCTTTTAATCCCGTTCACAGTCCCCGCTATTGTTATCGCTACCAATGATTTTTTTTTGTTAACTTGGTAATCGTGTCACAAGAACGCGGGCGCTTGAAACGAACTAGCAATCAAAGCAGTAGGTAAATGTCCACGGGTCAGCATCACCATGGCCAGTATTTTTAGGCTTGCAAAAAGTATTGATCATCATTCAAAAGGGGTAAGTCCGCCTGACCAACTGGATGACAAAATTCGTGGGAAGAGGTCTAAATTGCAAGAGAGAAAAGCCTCTTTCATTGGTACATTGCAGCTGTTTACAAAACTGCTTAGGCAATGGAGGAAATTGAATTATAAAGGGTCTCGATCGATTCTAGAAGTTGGTCATTGACCTTCACCTTTCACCTTCATAGCTCGATGTCAATGATAATGTTTCATTTAAAGTTAATGTTAAGGTTCATGTCGCCTAGATTATTATCCGATAAAAGACGTTACAAATATAATTGTTTTTTTTTTATTTCCGTTCCAGCTCATTCAGCCACAGAAGACGCTACCACCCAATCCGACAACATCCTCCTAGTCCGCTTGATCCAACAGTTTCATATCGAAAGTCGAAAATGGAACGATATAGGCTACAATTTCCTAATCGGCTCCGACGGCAACGTCTACGAAGGTCGTGGTTGGACTGCTAAAGGTGCACACACTTATGGTTTCAACCAGTACTCGCTAGGTATCGCTTTCGTCGGTACTTTCATCAATAAACTACCGCCGAAAGTGGCTCTCAACCATGCGAAACAATTAATAGCCTACGGAGTGAAGATAGGCGCCATCGATCCGAATTACCAACTACTAGCTCACAACCAGTGTTCGACGACGTTGAGCCCTGGTGAGATGCTCGTAGAAGAGATTAAGACGTGGAAGAATTGGAATGGCGAAATTACCGTACAAAATCCACCTCCGGAGGTCATCAAGGAGGATTGAGGTGTTTTCCGCGACGTCACCATTGGTTAAATTAAATTATAGTTCCTCGAAAAATGAAAATTACATCATGGACGTGTCTATGTGAACTAGTAGTTCTTATTTCCTTAGCGTTATGTTATTAAGTTATGATTAAGTTAATAAGTTATAACTATGTTATTAAGCAAGACTATGTTGAAGATATTTTTGACATTTTTTTTTATGAATAAAGTTTTAGGATAGACTGTCTAGAAGTTTCTTTTGTTTCGATAAAATGTCGGTGTTTGTTCCTAATTGATTATTGGTGGTAAATTGTCTAATCTTTGGTCGTAATTTTTAGCCGCATTTATACCCCCCAACGACCACTTCCATACCGCCGCCCGCGAAACGCGCGGAAAGTGGCGTACTTATGAATTAAGAAACGCTCCAAGGAGTTCAACTGCCCATTTTTGGGCACGTTGAGCGCACTTTAATTGGGAGATAGAGCGCCGATAAATTTCTGCAGTTTCTAGATTTCTAAAAAAGCAATTTCTTTTAAACGTTGTAAGTTAGTAATGTCCTAGATATGGAATTTACCAAACAAAGAGATATGTAGATAGATACGAGCATGTCTACCACACAACTTCACACTCATTATTTAATTTTCAACAGCTTAGATTATTTGCCAGAGTCTTACAAACGCTCACTGCTTTGTACTAGATAGATTTTTCATTAAAATTGGAGTCGGTACATCCCCAACTTATTCTGCTTTAAAATCTTAGGAACAAATTGGTTGTGAAAATGCTTAATACGTGTTTAGAAATAGCGTTTATATCGTATAGCTAGCTGTTTGAAACGCATATATATATTTTATTTATTTTTTTTTTGGTTTTGTCTACCGCAACTTGATATTTATTATCCCTTTTTGATAGGGAAAGAAATGAATTTTTAAGAAAAACGAAATATTATCATGAAAAGAATGTTTCTAGGATCTCAATAGTAAGAAGAAATTACGGCATTCCATTAAAGAAAAAAAGTTGAAAGCCGCCATTTTGAAATAATTCGTCTAGTTGTCACTATCGTGCAGAGAATGTCCTTACTTATAGTGCGGCTAAAAAAAATAAGGCGCTTATTTTTAAACAAGCTGCATATTTAGATACAGTAAATAATACAGTACAGAGACATCTAGACTGACGAGGCACAAACTTTGCCGACACTAGCGTTTCGTTTCTTAATGGAACCGCTCCGTTATTCTCTGACAATTTTTGAAGGTAATATGGCGCCATCTTTTAAACTTTTTATTAATATGTATGTCCAATTACGCTATGAACAAGGGCTGTTTGTAATGCTCATATTAGAAAGAAATTCATTGTATTTATAAAATTCTTTACAGGCATCGATCATTTCTTTTCCACTGGAAGTTAAGTTTTAAAGACGTTCCAGAGATACCACTTGTTGGGAGTAAGAAATTTTTTCTCTTATAAATCTGGTTGTATAACTTAAGGCGTATTATATACTTATTTTTGAACAATAATGATAATAATTAGACCGGGACGGCCGTTTCGAGATCACGGATGGTCCTCATCATCAACCGATCCAATGCGGAGGTTGCCGATATTTATGTGTTGTTTAAAATATCCTATGAGCCCACACATCCCTACGAAATGCCAGTACTCTTAAATCATGCTTCGACGCTTGTAAGTAACAGTCTTTTCCTAGTACGTTTACAGATTCCCAGAAAATATATTCTTTTCCTCAATTGCTGTTGTTGCAACAAGTTGATTGCCTAGCAGTAGCGTCGCTGCGCTGGGTTAACTGAAGCAAGCGTACGCGTTATTCAGAACAAGAAACAATAAGAAGATTGATGAAAACGCAAACTTAGATGCTTAGATGGCCGAAGAGAAATCCGGAAGTGAGGCCATCAACGCCTGCATCATAGAATACGTTGTTACTGCATATATCCGCTCATACGCGGAAAACATATAACGATGTAATATTCGCATATTTAAAGGAGCGTTTGCCATACGGCGTAAAGCACGTAGCAGACATGTTACGTGTTGCAAATTCATTGGAACAGCTTTGGATAATTGACCTATGCGAAGCATAAGTGCTAACCGTCATTAATATTTGCCTTGGTGTTGTCTAGTGTTCTAGCTAATACGTTACGAATGGCTTCCGCAGTACATCTTTGCTGCCTTTAACAGGCTACCAAATAAGGGTAATTTCAAGGTTATGAAGAATAAAACAAAAATTAAAATTAAAATTAAAAATCTCTTGATAGACAGGCTAAGAATACCTCAAATTATAATTGTACAAAATAAAATGAATGTAAAAGTTTTTAGTAAAAGAAAAGAAAAGGAAAACTACAAATGTTATTGTGTTGGACTTGAAAACAATCATGTTGCGGGTTCCGACAACAGTCTGCTATCCGGTGTGTATCCCATCTTCCTTGATACGTTTGCTCCCGGAGTCCCTTCCGAAAATCGTTGTAAATGGTTAAGTAGAAAGTGTAATTTAAGTATTTGTCCTCCTAAAATTAATCAGCGTATTTCGTATCGAGTTCTTCATAATGTTTTGCGCTGCTGTTACCCAAGAAGTTTTGGAGTACAGTGACAAAAGAGCACCAAGCAGAAACTTCATCATCAAATTTGGCAAAAGCATCATCATCAAAGCTTTTGGGAAATTCAAGTCGTTGATGAGATTACGAATTTGAGCAGCATCAAAAATTCCAGCCTTCAATTTTTCTATATTTACTTCGGGCAACGATCTATAAATATATTTACGGCATTCCAATTTTTAATTTAAGGCTTTAACAGATCTCCAGCTTTATGTGAAGCGCAGGCAAAACGATTTCATCCCCGTACAGCAAAGATTCATTCACGATGTTCGCTCCGCCTATATTCAATCCTTCTCTGAGCAGTCAATTCTTCGTCGCTTAGTGCTTCTTGCTTCGCTCTATTATTTCACATGCAGATAAAACGAGGGTACTTGCCTCCGTCCAAACAAACAATTCGCCATCGTTAAATCAATGCAAACGCGATGCACGGTATTGCCGCGAAAATAATTATTTTTTTGACGGCTTGTGTATGTGCATGCGCGTACGAACGTTGGGTTGCCTATCTAATGCGTAATGCCGACATTGCCTGCTACATTTAAGCCGATTAAGTCCAATTAAAGACTAGAATTTCGGTACCGGATTAAAAAAATAAAAATAAAAATTACACGCAGCACTTTGACGATCTTTCTATACTTTAAAACAAAAATAAAATATGATTTAGTAAAGCCAATACGATGCGTATATTACGGTATGGTTATTAGTAGGATCACAATCATGTTGATCGAGGAAGACGGCAATATCAAGCCGTGTGTACATCGGTCAGGATTTTCGCTTTCTAAACGGACATTTCCATTTCGCCATCCAAACGTTAACTATTTATCGACTCGTTTTATTCGATATTGACCGTTTTATCGGGCAATGGTCAGAGAAAGTTCCGAATCTTTTCGTTCCCATGCCTATAGTACATATGCAGTCCTGTACGTATTATGTCACTACGACTAATACTCTGCTACCGCTAATTGCTGGTTCGAATTGTATTCAGGCGCTATAATTAGAACGCAACAAGCCAATTGCCTAACAGTAGCGCCACTGCGTTGTGTTAACCGAAATAAATGTGCGCGTTATTTAAAGCAACGAACAATAAGAGAATTTGTGAAAATATAGTAACAACTTACCGAATATTGAAAAAAAAATCTTGAAGCAAGGCTGTCACCACTTGTATCAAAGCGTACGTTTCTAAGTAGTCGCTTTGAGACCCGTCTGCTTATATGCAGAAAAAGATCGTTCTATATCTAATGATACAATATTATGTTTCACAACATTATTGTTAAAAAGATTGCGCAATCTAGAAAAAATCGACATTTTCACATAATAATGTAGGATCAGCACTATTTGTACGTGCCTTGCAATTGTTTTGCCGCGTCGGTTACTAGCACGTAATTGTCGTTAATAGTCTTTAAATCTGCCGCAACTTGACCATTTTTGAATGGCATTCGACTTAGCTTTATTGCAGCTGCTTCTTTATCGAGTCAGGACTAGTTTTAAGAACAATCGCTTAAGTCGTCTATGCTATTAATTGATCCACATCAGGAGTAAGTGTAAAACACGAAGCGGACGTGTTACGTGCAACAAATCCGATTGAACAGCATTGAATAATTGACGTGCGCGAAGTATAACCGAGCCAGCGTTGGCAGCCATCGTTAGCATTTACTTTGGTGAAATTTCAAAGTTGTCCGGTGTACTAATACATTATGGGCAGCATAAGGGCGTGACGGTCCTCTCAAAGTCATTGTCCACGCAACAATCGATACTTCGGATTTTTTTTAATGCCTGCAGTTTCATCTATAGTGAGCTACAACCGTTCATTTTTTTTACTGCGGTTTTCACATCATTCTCAATCTTTTCGCGCAGTGACGGCAAATACGTAGCGTCTGCAGACTTTCTTCCAAAACTGACGAAATATAATTTGTCCGATCTTTGCAAACGGTGTATTTCACGCACTTAACATCATCGTTAAATCGCAAAGAATTTCTTTATACGGTCTCTTTCCGTTTTTTTTTTTTTTTAATTTATATGTTGTGTCAATTACACGCTTCCTACACATTTACGGTTTTTTACGTAATAAACTTTTATTCGCAAACTAAACACCTGATTTCTTTACCGTTACCTACTAAGTCTGGAGATTGCCATAAATACGTGTTTATCCCGTAACTAAACAGATAAGATGATGCATTTCAACGCATTTAAAACTGGAATACCAACATCGATTATTGCAACATGCGGTCGTGCATTATCGTGCATTAACATGAATTCGTTTCCTATAATTGGCGCATATGGTACTACATGTTCTTCTAAAATGTCCGTTATATACCTGTGGGCAGTCAGTGTACCTCTGTCTACTGGTACTAACTCTGTACGACCTGTTAAACAGATGCCTCCCCAAACCATAATAGAGCCACCAGCGGAAATAGCGCTCACCGTCTCGTCCGTACACTGAGATACGCCTATCTGAGGTGTAAAGACCAAATCTTGACTCATCCGTGAAGAGTATATTGGCCCAGTCATTAAAGTTCCAATTTACATGTTCTCTGGCAAACCTTAAGCGAGCCATGCGGTGGTTCCTAGTGAGACGAGGGGCCGTTACAGCTACTCTAGCTCTTAATCCACTCTGTCGTAACCTATTCCGAATATTTCGAGTACTCACACGAGTATTTCTGACTCTAGCCAAGTCGTTCTGCAATTGTCTCGCAGTTACATGTCTTCGACGTAATGCTTGTAGTAGTAAATAGCGGTCATCTTGGCGAGTAGAACATCTTGGACGACCTGGTACAGGTCTTCTACTGTAATTGCCTGTTTCCCTATATCTGGCTACGGCTCTAGAAACACTTGACCGATTGATGTTCATCAAATTAGCAACGTATGCTTGAGATCGTCCATCTTCGATTAAAGCAACTATAGCAGCCGCTTGTTCTGAAGTTAAATTGCTCATTTTAGTTTTAAAAGCGTCGGTACAGAACTCTGACTTCGCACTTTAAAATTTGTCCGTGTAGGAAGACTTTCAATAAACAACTGAACAAACCTTACACATATGCATTTTTCTAAACGTGCTCTTTTAGAAAAAAAAAAGTGAAAAAGCTATGTTCCATGATTTTGTTAGTGTTTTTATAGTTCACATACACGAGGCAAACTTTTTGTGAACGTATCTTGGTTTATAAATGCCCTTTTTTAGTTTATGCGATACTTTTCTGGCGGAGTGTATTAAAGGCAGAAGCCTAACTATAGGAATTGGGGGATTTGTTTGTAATTGGGGGATAATTATAACGAACAATTTTTGTTACAATTATCTTCTGTAATTGATACCGTTACTTGAACGCTATTGGCAATATTTTAGTGTACATGTTGCAAAAAAAAAGATTGAAATCGCATTTTTTAGCGCTAAATTTAAATAACAACATTAATCAATAACATTTAGCAGAGATGCCTAACTTCATGAAATAAGTTGTACGCATTTTTATTCAAACAAACGGAATCATAACGAAGAACAGAGCCCATTTCGGATAATTATCAAGACATTACAAAATCACGTTTGCCACTGTCGAATACGGAAAATTTCCCGTTGACATAGATCGCGTTACGCATGTAGGCCTTTTATTTACGTTAAAAAACATCGAACAGCACGCAGGTTACCTGCATACGCGACATGCCGCAATTTACATTACTATTAATATTGTTATTACCAAATAGTTACGGTCGGCGTTCTACATTTCGTGGAAAGCATCGCGCATATCTAAGTGGAACAATTGACATGCCGGATCGGCCTTATCCGCCGGTGTTGTCGAAGCGCTTTTTCAATTTTTATCTTCGAATTCGACCCGAAGATAAGAATGCTCAGAAGCGCACCGGTCGAATTAGGGTTTCGGGGTTAACGGTGCAAGTTTACGCTACGTAGGTACCTTGGCCCCAAAAATAAAACAACGTACGACAGCTACGTACTCGACCTTAGCATCAGTCCGTAGACGAGTTAGCGGTGGCAGCGAGATATGCGAAATATCAACAGGTGACGATTGGACGAACAAGCACGCGACATACGAGCAGACGTATATGTACTTGGTCGTTTTGTTTGACTTAGTAAATCTAAAATACCATGTAACCTTTTCGAATTTTATTGCTATCTTATGTAACAGTTGGTATAATAGCATTGCGTAAATAAGAACGAGGGATTTGATTGAACCTACACAACAATTTTTGGGAAAATGTCCAGGATAATATCAAAAGAGGTTGCTTCGGGTCCCTTTCGATCCTTTCAGCAACGGCAATCATTACACTGGCCAACAAATTTCAACTTTTGATTTTGCCATAAAATAATTTATGTTAATTTCAATAGAAAACACATAAACATTTATTTTAATAAAAGATAGAAGGTCAAGTTAACTCGATCTTTTTTTATATTTCAATGAAAGGTTTCTTAGATTAGGTCATAATTTAATGTGCATTTCACATTATTATAATTAGAAATGTGAAGTAATATTGCTCCGTCTCTTATAAACAATATCTGCAGCATCTCTTCTTAGCATCCAACAGTAAGCTGCTAACATAACAGGATCCCATTTCCTCTAGTATCGTTCTTCCATTCCCATGATGTCTTGGCGGAAGCGCTCACCGTGTTCATCGCTAACGTCGCCCATATTTTCCGGACAAAAATCCAAGTGAGAATGTCGAAACGTGCACTTTAAGGGACATATTACAGCCAGCAGCGTGAAATGCTTGTAACATAACCATCACTAAAGTTTTATAGTTGTCAGCTTTTTTGTTTCCCAAGAAATCCGTGAAAACTTATACCATGTAGAGCCAAGCTGCCTTTTCCTTCGCTGTTAATTTGGTTTCAAAGATTTCATCATTTACTATTTCTCGTATCTGAGGTCCAACAAAAATACCTTCTATCAGTTTCACGAAGGCATTTGAAACCTTCACCTTCGAGATTCAGTGCCTTTACAAAGTTTTTCATGAGCCTAAGTTTCACGTGGATAGGTGGTATTATAATCTTTTTCTTCTGCTAGAGGCTGATGTTGTATATTGTCTTTTCCTGGTATAAACTGTTGCCGTAGTGGCCACTCTTGTTTATGGTAATGTTTTTGACATAAAAAGCAGCAGTATTTGGTGTAACCAGATTGCATACCCAAAATAATTACAATTACTTTAAAATCTGCACAAATATTCCAGGAATAGTCTTCGTACTTTATCTTTTCTAATAAAATTTTCAGATTTTCGTAAGTTTCTTTCATAGAAACAGCATGACCTCTCGGAATAGAAGGATGATGGTTTCCATTATGCAACAAAACTGCTTTTAGGCTGGTCTTTGACGAATCTATGAATAATCTCCAAGAACTGGGATAGTGATGAATTCCAAAAGCCTTGAGAAAGTTTATAAACATTATTGCAATAGACCGGATTACCGGCCATACTATAAAGGCATTTCCTCTGTAACCAGAGTTAAGCCAATGTTGCCGCTTTTCGAATCATTTTTATATATGCCGTTCAATTTCATCAGTTACTAACTTACGGTAAAAACCTTGTTGGCCGAAATGTTTTTCTTGGTAACAACTTTCATTTGATACAAGTTTTTAAACATTACATTCCTTATTGGATGCTATTATCTAATAATAACAAAGGCAATTGAATGAAAATAAACAACCAATAAAAAACTAAAAAATTCTGCCCATAAGATAACAATAGCTTTTCATATCTTGCCGATTGCCCCGGCAGATTTTTTTTGTGCAAAACACTTGCATTCGAACACCGAAATACCTCACTAACGCTGAACGTACGTATCTGTAGGTAAGCTGTCATCATCAGCAGTAATACCGAACTAATAATCTGAGCCAAAACCTTTACCAGATCCGAAATAGATGATGCCGGCGTCGATCCTTAAGCACTCTTCGGAATTATCGTCCCCCTTCTTCCTTGTCCGACCTACTAAAACCGGCTATTCCCAGTCGTTTAAGCAATTTGGTTTCGGCGTTGGCTTATCAACTGATTTCCGTTTGCTTGGATTAGATCGGGATGCCTTCGAAATTAACGACACGGTTAGGACGGTGTTCGTAGATATTTCGCGGGCCATCGGTACGGCTTGGTCTACAAGCTGAGATAAGCGGAAATTGCTAATCGAATCGCATCTGCTGGGGGAGAATCTTTTCAGTGAAAAGCGGTTTGCTCCTTTCGATGATCAAACATAGCTCGTAGCGCAGGGATTTCCTTTGGCAGTGAAACTTTCGCCCGGTGTTCCGCGTATGCTCTGGAAGAGGAATATCTGCAAAATATCTGACAAAAGACTTCTTGTCATCCCATTTAATGTAAATATGGGATACCATATGGGGAAAGTCTTGATGTTGAAGTTATTGGCCACGAAAGCACAGCAACTTGGCAGCGAAAGCATCCAGATCTTTTCAGATCCATAATAAAGGAATTGCATTTTTTTTGGGGGGGGGGGGTTAAAGGGCATCTCTATTCTCTTTTAACGGACTAACAGCTCTTGACGTTGACAACGAATGAGAACTATCGACCCTCCGCGGGAGTAACGTTTCTTTTCTTTACCGACGTGCTCGGGCGATTACCGCGCGTGGATCTGTTCTACCAGTTTTAGCGAATGTATGCACCACTCGCTACATTTAACGTTACACTAGCACGGAGCATATTTATAACGACACCTAATGTTTAATTCATGCTCCGCTCCTGCGCTTCGATCAAAACATTAGACGGTGCTCTACGATTGCAAAGCGATACAACATACGTACATTCATAATTCAAAATTCTCCACTTCATTAGGATGCAACGATGGCGTTCTAGATCCATAAAACCGATATAAATAGAGAGACCACACAGGTCAATCTTTGATTAATTATAGACGGCAATAAAGTTCCAGGGTTTTGTCAGTAATAAACTAAGCGACATCTACGGAAGAATCGACGGTCGTAATCCGATTGTTATGGTGGATCGTTCGCGTTTAATGTTTGCAATGTGTTCTTCGTCTGACACGCGTCGGAAAGATGGTGAACCGCAAAAATATTATTTGATGGCGATCGGAAGGGAACGCGCTTTTCTTGGAGCGGTGTCGATCGAAATTAATCGAATTTTATCAATCAATCAGTTTCTTATGATTGGTATAGATCAGAAGAAACTGAGCAGGCACCAAACTTTAACGAACGATAGAATTTGGAAGGACGTTATTTATATGGCAGACGAATTTCGAAATACCCAATTGCCTCTTTGCGACATGTACAGGCTAAATTAGACGATGTACACAAGGGCAAATTAAATTGCTATCGCCTTAATGAAGTAGTCGGTTTGGCGATAATGATCACCTTCGCTCGTCTAATGACATCTAATGAGGTCGTAAAATAAACAATATTAAAACCTTCCTGAATTGTTTATCCGTACGACTCTTGTCGCGCGTCGAAATTATAGCGTGTAATTTTTTTTAATTCTAAAGCGCTGGTAGTTTAGATAGAGATGGAACGACAGAAGCTATGCCTGAATGCATAGTACATCTTTTTCTCGGGAAAAATCCGTTGCCGTAACTTAATAACGTCAATAATCGAGTGGTATTGCACGCAAAACAATTTTATTTGCGAAATTGTTATGTAAGCGTCTCCCGACATTATCGACGGTAATCTCACGATGTAATTTAAGAACATTGAAAGAATTACAAAAAGATCATATACACTAATGTCCGCGAGCCTTTTCGTTTGAAAATTAATTTTTCTTCAATATCACCGCTTGGTCGAAATGAGCTTCAAAAACACCAACATAAATTATTACATTTTCGCAGAGACTAGATAAACTCGTGTTTCGTCGACTGGGACCAGTAGGCAACCATCGACTCCATTCTCGTGAGGCGAACAGACACGAGTCTATCTAGTCGCTGGAAAAAAATTCCATCTGCCTTTGTCATGTCTAATGTTGATCTAAAGAAGGTGTTCAAATTGCCGGTCTCGCTCTTGGAGACAATTTTCTAACCTTGGATGGCATGTCTGTGCCTAACACATGTCAGAAACATTAGCCCATTCTAACAATAACCAGGAAGTTTTTTGATTGGGGGTAGCTGAGCGATATGAGCGTCTTTAATTGATTAGAATCTAAGTTTCGTCAAGCCTAGATGAGAAAGATATCTTACATAGAAGTTATCTGACGAGACTAGAGGAAAGGATTTAACTCTTAACTTAAGGAAATTTAGAAGTAACTTTTGCAAAAATTCTGGTACTTTTTCCTTCAAAACTAAAAAATCGAGAAGAAATAAAAAAGAAACCAAGAAAATTTAAAACAATTTTAAATGGTGTAATGGCAAATAAAAACGAAGCGATCGGCCGAATAGCATTGTATAAATCAATCTTACGCAAGCAAAATGAAATATAACGGCTGCAACGGGTTAAAGACCATCGGCATTGGATAGTTGGCGAGTCCAAATTTGATTCCAAAAGAAGTAGACTCATACCCCAATCAAGCATGGGGAGTAATGGTTTGCGGTCGATTTGGCGCCGCAGCTGTAGGAGACTTGGATAAAATACATGGAATTAAAAAACAAAAGACTGTGACATCCTAGAAAATTGCAGTAATTACTGGTGATAACGTTTCAATTCAACAAAATTGCATTACGTACGCATTACATACTAATATTTTAGACCGGGGAAATATTAGAAACAAATGCTATATTCGACGAGCACATTAGGCAATGCCGATTCGGACGGATAGAATTGCCGAATATAGCGTAAGACATAAACGAAACCGGGTATAACATTAAATCAGAAAACGTAAAACCAATTCTTTTTCCGTATGTTTCGCTTGTTCTAGTTTCAGGGTTTCGCATTTGTTTGGATGCGCCAATTATTTAAAATGGTAGCAACCGAAATCGTGTCTTCCACGAAAAAGGCAAAGTTCCTGAAAGGGTTCCCTGGCTGAAAAAGGTCGAGAACCGCTGTCCCACATCATTCAGCTTGTTTGTTTAGTTTGTCCTGTTTGAAATAAGATTATCGCACAGCTACAGGGATGCGTTTAACAAACCACATTGTAGTAAACGGCTCCGAGTAAATAACAGGTAACTTGGGAAAATTCTGCAAATCTAAGTTTGGATTGGACGGAAATCGTGTACGCGGAAAGCTTGCGGCGAAAATAGCGTAACTGCATCTCTTAACACGCGGTCAATAAGCTGTACGATACAACAGACTTTGTAAATTGTAAAATTCGATGGAAGCGAACTTGACGTACGACGAGCAATATTCCTACGTACAGGATAGATAGTTTCGCACCTGAATTGCGCGTGGACGACTCGTAAATCTATCCGTAAATAAAGCGTGAAAGATTTACGGAGCTTGTCGGCAAAATATTTGCCGTACGTACGGCACACACGGGTGACGTTTGTTGATATTCGTCGGCGAAAAGTCAACAGTCGTATACTCAGAAACGTCACCCAAATCGCGTAAAAACGGGTACGAAATGTGTATCTAATAAATGGTACAAGGTGCGAAAGATTAATTAATACGGCAACGTCTCAACTATAGCACGCTACAAGAGGGATCTCGGAGATTGATTTATGGATTCCTGTTGGTTTTGGGGTGGTTACGCAACTTCAACCTTCAAACGGCGAACTAATACAATGTACGTACGAGACGGTGGAATCGAGTAAATTTAAAAATCTGACCGGTAATTGCGTGTTGGTGCCTCGCTACGTCGAAAAGATTTGCATTCGTCGCGAAAGATAAGTTGGATTGTTTTTCTGACAGGCTTCTCCGTTCTTAGAACGATCTATTTACTACCATTACCGCATAGCTATGCGAACTTGATAATTTACACGAACTTTAGTTAAGACTTCCGCTCCGTTAATCCAACGAAAATATTGATAATCTGAACGGTATTGATAAAAATAAATCGTTTCCTGTGAAATAAAACGGGGGTAGTTTGAAGATCTTTCAGCTTAACGCAGGAACTGTTAAATCCTGAAGAATGGATGAAATTATCGCCTACGTCTCATGGTACCGCGTTCCTTGGTTCAGTGCTGCCGTTAATGATGGTAGAAACCTGCGTATTGTGGCAAGGGTGATTTGCAACATTATTGCCAGAGAGAGAAGATATTTCGTTATACTGTAAACGCTCGTTAATCAACGATGCTAACAGCACCGTGGTCTTAAGTACACTTCTTAGAATGTTAGATAATCGTGTCAGTTAAGGGCCGCCATCTTTTATAATTCTAAATAATCGAAGAATTTGGCTTGCGAACATTTTCGTAGCAAGACAATGGCAAAAGGACAATCCTAGTTTTAGAGTAGCTTTAGTATCTAACTCCTTAATTCGAAGCAATAGTTTAGCATTTTAGATTATCAGCTGAACTATTTAAAGATATTCCAAATCCGGATGTTGAATATTTCTTTTTTTTTTGAGAACCATCATGGTTCGTACGCAACGAGTAGTCGGGGGAAAATCTGAAGATACCGTTATTCAGAATACAATATTGAGGGCCGACAGCAACTCACATGATTGAGCCATTGATCCAGCAAATGGAGGCCAAATACATATAAGAGTTTCGACTCGACCTCAGGGAGGGGAGGGGGATGTAGACCATTACTGTAGTTGTTTACTTTAATATTGGTATCGGTGATAACAGCTTAAATTTCGAAGAATACGCTACTCAAAACGATAAATTTTGAATATTGTGCAAGCCAGGTGCGCCAACATAATAAGTGTAATAATAATCAAGCTTTTGCTTGCATCGTTTCTTCTAGAACCGACTAGATCTCCATATCTTTACAAGTTCTCCGGAATTCCCCGTCGAACACTTTTTCTTCCCATTTTGTAAATTCCTTTTTTCGTTGGATCCATTTTAATTTTTCAAAGCCATTCCGACCTATCTTGCGCAGCTTCTCCTAGTTCCTAGTTCCCATCCGAACATCGCATACGTTATCACTGTTACTTCCACAAACGTTCCGGCTACCTCACCCATTTGAATATTACCCATCTTCTTTACTATTCTCTCTTTGTAGCTCTTGAAATGTAACGATAAGACGCGGAAAGGTCATTAAATAACTCACAAATTGCTGTCGGAAACCCGAAAATAGCAGTGAACTATTTCTCTATCTGCCGTTAGGTGTTAGCACGGACCGTACTGTGTACTCTGTAAGGACAACGCGTTGCGATGCTTTTTTTGCGAACAAAAGGACTTCCCGTAAAAGATTGCGACACATTTAACTCTTCGACGGGCGGAAGAGATGATTCGAACTGACAGGCTTCTGCTGACAACTGACAGCAAAGCAACTGTAATAGGATGTTCTCATGGTTGTGACTACGAACTGATCGTTTGAATTTCCGAAAAGCTTGCTCGCGATGGGTACATAGACAACTGACCGAGGACCACAAAAGGCTTCGAATACGCTTGATCTTACAACAATTTCCACGGTACGCGAAGGAAGGAGAGCACACGCTTAGCAGGATGGTTACTAGTGATGAGTCGCGTTTCAATACAATGGAAACATCCTTCTTCATCGTTAACGAAGAAATTCAAGGTTGTGCCCTCAGCTGGTAATGTTATACTAACCGTGTTCTGGGATTCTCAAGGAGTGCTCCTTGAGCCCATTTCCGGAATAGAAATGTCAACGTGACTATTGAGCCATATTGTAAAGTGTTGTTGTTGCTTTGGGATGCGATTCGACGAAAACGTCCTGGCTAACCCAGGCGAAAAGTAAAGAATTAGGGTGGGTACTTCTGGAGCAGTCTCGACCTAGCCCCATGCGACTATCACCGAAAAGCATCTGAGCGGCAAACATTTCGAGGCTGACTTTCCCTAGTATTAGTAACGATCGACTATCCACCTGCTACAAATACGCATTAATGAGTAAAGTGTGGCTTGCGTGCGCTTCACGAGATAAGTAGAGATGTCCTTCTTCATCTCATGAGAACGGGTTCGTGTTATCTACTGGTTTCCCCGAGAGTCTGTCTAGTCTCTGCCAATTTTACTGATGAGATGTTAAACATTAACAGTAAACAGTTACAGCTACATCCACGTCTGTAAATGGCGGTTAGGTGGTAGTCTTCATTATTAATATCATTAATTCTCCGGTTAGTCGGTCTTGATGCAATGTATCTCCACAACCATCCAAATTTACAACGTATCATATGCACTAATGAGCAGCAGACGTATTTGCAGGGTTCGATATATGCTACACCAGTACTTCGCAACGGATGCGTCGCAGCATATTTGTGCGCCGCGGTGTAATTCCCGCAACTTGTGCATTTTCCAATGTATGAACCCGCATGAATAGGAAGGAACAAAACGACAACATTATTATTAATATTATTTTATATAATTTAATAATTAGACGGGTTTATAATGTTTTTTGTGATCATCATTCCGCAGAAATATTAGGTGCGGAGCACCGTGCTTCAATATACTTAAAGCGAGTTCGCTAAAGGTCGCGATAAATACAAATAATTAACAAATAACATTAACATTCATACTAGCGATCCAAGAATACTTTATAACGCGAATTTCGCCTATTATAAGCAGAAATCGACGAAGTTGTTTGTTAGTTCGTCAAAGTTCACCTTTCTAACGGTATTGCGCAAGAACACCGAACACCGCCCATCGTGAAAAATGTAATTTCGTATTCTAGACTTTTTCCCGTTTAGAAAGTAACTAACGAAGAATGTTAGGTTTTTTGCGTTGTCGGTCCGGGTTGTTGAGTTGTTTGCGGTTATTCTGTTATTTCGTTGATTTTAGTTTCAATATGATATAAATATATTCACGTAGATGTAAGCGTTACGCAACGTGCTGGTTACAAACTTTTAGACCACCAGTAGACGTTATTATTATATTAACAAAATCACAAAGCACTTTGTACAATGCTGTATGTGTATCACGAGAGATTCACATGGCTCTGGGATAAACAGTTGCCGTGTATCGCCGGTGCTACACGCGGCAGCCAACGTGTTCGTTTGGTCGTACTTTAACGATAAAGGGCCAGGAAGCTGTTGCACGTTTTAGCAGCCATTCCTGTTATCGACTTTTTAATTTCGTTATTATTTTTGGTATTAGTGGAATGGACCAAGTTGTGCAATCGTTGTTTTGATTGGCAATTGTGTTTATTTCTCCTTCGATGTCTGATAAGCTCACTTGAACTCATTCCAAAAGCTGGCTAATACATGTTTCCTTTCCAAATATTGGATCCAATAGATGGCTCTGGAATAAAGAGATACTGTATATCACCAGTGCTACACACGGCAGCCGACGTGTTCGTTCGGTCGTACTTTAACGTTAAAGGGCCAGGAAGCTGTTGCGCGTTTTAGCAGCCATTCCTACTATCGACTTTTTAATTTCGCTATTATTTTTGGTATTAGTGGAATGGACCAAGTTGTGGAATCATTGCTTGGATTGGTAATTGTGTTTATTTCTCCTTCGATGTCTGATAAGCTCACTTGAACTCATCCCAAAAGCTGGCTAATACATGTTTCCTTCCCAAATATTGGACCCAATAGATGGCTCTGGAATAAAGAGATACTGTGTATCACCTGTGCTACACACGGGAGTCAACGTGTTCGTTTGGTCGTACTTTAACGATAAAGGGTCAGGAAGCTGTTGCGCATTTTAGCAGCTATTCCTGCTATAGACTTTTTAATTCCGCTATTATTTTTAATATTATTAGAATGGACCAAGTTGCGCAATCGTTGTTTCTATTGGCAATTGTGTTTATTCCTCCTTCGATGTCTCATAAGCTCACCTGAAATCATTCCAAAAGCTGGCTAATAGACGTTTCCTTCCCAAATATTGGAGCCAATAGATGGCTCTGGATTAAAGAGATACTGTGTATCACCGGTGCTACATACGGCAGCCAACGTGTTCGTTTGGTCGTACTTTAACGATAAAGGGCCAGAAAGCTGTTGCGCATTTTAGCAGCCATTCCTGCTATCGACTTTTTAATTTCGTTATTATTTTTGGTATTAGTGGAATGGACCAAGTTGTGCAATCGTTGTTTCGATTGGAAATTGTGTTTATTTCTCCTTCGATATCTGATAAGCTCACCTGAAATCATTCCAAAAGCTGGCTAATAGACGTTTCCTTCCCAAATATTGGAGCCAATAGATGGCTCTGGATTAAAGAGATACTGTGTATCACCGGTGCTACATACGGCAGCCAACGTGTTCGTTTGGTCGTACTTTAACGATAAAGGGCCAGAAAGCTGTTGCGCATTTTAGCAGCCATTCCTGCTATCGACTTTTTAATTTCGTTATTATTTTTGGTATTAGTGGAATGGACCAAGTTGTGCAATCGTTGTTTCGATTGGCAATTGTGTTTATTTCTCCTTCGATGTCTGATAAGCTCACTTGAACTCATTCCAAAAGCTGGCTAATAGACGTTTCCTTCTTAAATATTGGATCCAATAGATGGCTCTGGATTAAAGAGATACTGTGTATCACCGATGCTACACACGGCAGTCGACGTGTTCGTTTGGTCGTACTTTAACGATAAAGGGCCAGGAAGCTGTTGCGCATTTTATCAGCCATTCCTGCTATCGACTTTTTAATTTCGTTATTATTTTTGGTATTAGTGGAATGGACCAAGTTGTGCAATCGTTGTTTCGATTGGCAATTGTGTTTATTTCGCCTTCGATGTCTGATAAGTTCACTTGAACTCATTCCAAAAGCTGGCTAATACATGTTTCTTTCCCAAATATTGGATCCAATAGATGGCTCTGGATTAAAGAGATACTGTGTATCACCGGTAATACACACGGCAGCCGACGTGTTCGTTTGGTCGTACTTTAACGATAAAGGGCCTGGAAGCTGTTGCGCATTTTAGCAGCCGTCCCTGCTATCGACTTTTTAATTTCGTTATTATTTTTGGTATTAGTGGAATGGACCAAGTTGTGCAATCGTTGTTTCGATTGGCAATTGTGTTTATTTCTCCTTCGATATCTGATAAGCTCACCTGAAATCATTCCAAAAGCTGGCTAATAGACGTCTCCTTCTTAAATATTGGACCCAATAGATGGCTCTGGATTAAAGAGATACTGTGTATCGCCGGTGCTACACATGGTAGACAATGCGTTCGAAATATGTGGATTAGCTTTAATAAAAGCTGGAACTTTCGTGAGATCATTTGAGTAGACAGCAGCGATATCGCGCTCTACCAACAGTATGAATTCTTAGTAGTTATAATCTTTCAACTTCAGGTTTAAGATCGTGACCTTTGAGACCCACACAGGATAACAAGGACCGAAATAAGCAGCAAGTAACATGACAATAGCAGATTCGTCTTCATATGTAATTCTCAAGAAAATACTGATTTTTCGCTCAGTGATGGAGAAAATGGTAAGGATCTAAAAGAATAAATGGTAAGGTGTCAAGAGAAATTGTAAGAACAGAAGATAAGTTGGAAGAGATTAAATAAGAACTGAATTGCTTAAGATTAAGTAAATTTAATAAACAGTTACGGTGAAACATTTGGAGCCGGACATGAATCACCAATCAAAATCTATCAAGATAAGTTCAAGGGATTCGTAAAAAAATCGAAAGCTTGCAATACTACATTCGGAGGGATACAATGGGAAATAACATTATAATGGCTTCATCTACTCTCTAGATTATTGTTATGACATCGTCTACACGTATCATCGTCACGTACGCTCTCGATAAATTATTACCGATAACTTATTTAATGCCAATTCGAACCGAGAATCGGCCTCCGTTGTACGGCTTCGCGTGAATATAGAAATCCCAATAATACAACGCCGACGTCTACGCATCGCAGGTGAATTTATACGGCGCATACTTATGTAAAAATAAGTAAATAACTCTAGCATGTAAGTACGCAAAAGTAGAAAATAAGAATGAAAATATAAGCGCATATACATACATGGACCGGTTTCAACCGGTTTCGACTGGCGCCAGCCGCCGGGTTTCCGACGATCTCTCTCCTCTGCGGGCTTTTTTGTTTTTCCACCATTTCGATTTAGCATCGCAATTCCAACGCCACGAATCGAATAGGAGGAATATACGGAGGATGTTCGCGTTGTATCGTGAAAAGAACGCGTATGATTTTAAGGCTATGGAATTTTTAAGGTTCCCTATATGTTTATTAGCTATTAATTACTGAGCACAGTTCTTCCGTTTAACGATATCGGAAACGAACGAATCTTGTTCGTTTAGGTCTGCAGGAAGAGTATTAAATAGCTTCACACCAACGCCAGGTGAAATGTAATGACCTCAGGTGAATGTTACGGCAGGGGCGTAGCTATCGCTGTTGCAATCATACAGGCAGTTCCCGAACTTGAGGGACCTCAATCTGTGTATTAATTAACTTGGAAGCAAAGTTAGATAAATAAATAAAGCTCATGTTTTTCTCGATTGTTTTGGATCCAACATAAGATCCGTTAAAAATCGACCAACTTTCCGCAATTTATCGATATATACCGGTTCGATGAGAAAAGAAAATGAACGATGTAACTAAGCAAATCAAAATCTGCGGGTCCTTTTTGGGACGACTGCAGATCTTTAGCCGATCGAAACTGAAATTTTAAACGCAATCGCAGAATATGGAATTGCTTCGATTTGTCCAAGTGTAGGGGCCAGGATTACGATGGTGCAAGTGTAAAGTAGGGTACATACATAAGGGCTAATTATGTTCATTGTGGACTGTACTTACTAAAATTGTCTCAATTTTTTGACAATTTGGAAACAGCAACAACTTTTTTGGCAATAGCAACGGGGCATTGGGCTATGTTGAGTAACGATTCATCTGAAAAATACAAAAATACTCCTAAAAAGTATGCCTTACGAGATAGTCTTAAAGAAATGATGCTTTATTCTCTGTAAAAAAAATTATCCAATAGTAATGTAAGCTTTGTATCAAATAAATTTAATTTGCACCAAAAAAGATGAAGGTGACAAATGTCAAAATATATTAGATACGTTAGAGAGTTACGATTTTATAGTGCTCGTCACTATTTTTTTTCAGGTATCTGAAATCATCAACCCTGCTTCCAAGTCGCTACAGCTTGGAAATAATGACTTACAAAACAGAAAATTGGCAACTAAGTACCATAATGATACTTTCAGTTTTTCAGAAGTTTTATAACAGTGTGCTTATTGCTTTTATTCCTTCCGGTTACAAGTACAACCGCAGGAAAAAGCTTCTTTAAATTAAAAAAATTATGTTAGAACTATCTTGGGACAAAAACGCTTAGCAGATCTATCCATAGAAGAAGAAGAACTTGAGAAACTAAAATCGTCTTCAGCTATGGATGATCTTCGCCGACAAAAAGGCAAAAAAATTGCTTATTTAATCACTGCAAAATATCTTTTTAGGGTTGAATTTGTTATTGTTGTTTTTGTTATTTTGCAAATATATATTGTTTATTCGAATGTTTTTAAACAAGAACACATCAGAAAATTCCTAGAAACAATAACCAAATATATATAATGCTAAGCATTAGGTTGGCTTCCTCATGGTAGTGATGGATTGGTAATTCACGGCAAACGCAATAAAAGGAGAGAAAGAAAATACCCTAACACACGGACATATTTCTGCCTTCCCCTCATCATCAGGGTGGTTTCGAGAGTATCTTTTTGATCTCCACCTTATATCGCCGTTGTCTCGCAGGTAATGCTACAACTTTCAAAACGATAAACTCGACATTTCTGGGTGCCCTTTAGTGCCAAACAAACGCCGTCCGTGTGTTACAGTACTTTTCTTTGATCTCCTTCAGTTGAGCTTGTCGTGTTGAAAGTTGTGAGGCAACAACGATCGAAGGTAGAGATAAAAAAATATTCTCGAAACCACGCTGATGACGTCGGGTAGGCAGAAACATGTCCAAGTGTTAGTGTACTTTTTTCCCTCCTTCTTTTACGTTTGCCGTGCATTATTCCATCGATACCATGAGGAAGCTAAGCTAACTTAGCAAAATAGCGAATATACACATATTCGAATTGTTTTCGTTTATTTTGTTATTATTTAAATTCCTGAATTATGAGCGATCATAACGGGTCCTTTGTTTCCCTATTTTCCTCTGATTCTCGCAACTAAACTGTTGTTTGAGGTAAAGAAAGGGGAACCGGTGTTAATTGGAAATTGATCAGAATGCGAATAGAAATAATTAAATTTTGCATTTCCTGATTACGTGCGTATTAATTGTTAATAAAATACTCTGTAGACGCAAGAGAGAATACTGCAATTGTCGCATAATTAAACTATTATGGATCTGGTACACCAGTGGAAAATTTTAAATTCATTATATGAATAATCTCAGTTCGTAGTTCCCAGAATACTCGTTAATTTCCGAGCGTAATATACGTTTCATGTGAGACACGTACCTTACAGGAATATTCCTATTTCTATTAATCCAATATTAATAAATAACAGCATCGCCGTTACGCTTGCAATAAAATCCTAAATTTATCCTATTGATTCCAATAAGTGATTTCGCCAATCTATTGCAAAATTTGCATATATTGCATATATCGGCGTCCAATACGTAGTCTTATAATGTCCTTGCCGCGCAAATAAATGAATGCAGGTAATTATTGTAATTCCCCAATTAACGAGAATATCCATGCTAGGTCGTAGCCACGCAGCATTGGTCTATCGCGCGCAATATCCGGTTCCGTTCTGCTTGTTCAAATCGAGCGAACTACATATTTCGATCGACCGAAATATTAAAATATATAAAGTAACTATTCTTGACGTGGTATAATGAAGGTACCAATCCATTCTTTTTTTTCTGTTAAAAATTCGTTAGGTTTGGAAGTTATCGGCTGAAACAGCCAAAATTGCCGTTTTAGGGATACGGACGACTTCCTTCCGGGGTAGGAACCGTTGAACAAGCAATTCATTCTTAATTTTGGAGCACGTAAAGCAAAAAACGCAACGTCTTGGTTGTCCAAACATTTTCTCATTTGTGGTGGGGGATGACCAAAAGAATTGTAACAAAAATTAAGATAACCCGAAATTAAGATAAAAGCTGCGAGTATTTTTTTCGGCAAATGGGAATCCATGCAGTAAGAAGATTGAATTTCCATCTAACCAATTTTCTCGAAGCCAATTCATTACTCAGAATCTTTTAGATCAAGGTCTTCGGTTAAGGATGTCTTCGCACCAGCGAAATTGCTTATTGCGGCCCCTGACGAGGCTGCGGGATAATCGTGGTGTAAAGCGGTAAGAAGTTGCAAAAGAGATGTTTGGAGAATTAAGGGTACTTCAAAACGATTGGAAGAGGACTCAATATCAAAAAAGGAGCATTACTCCAACCACTCTCTGAGGTCGACGTAGATTTATGACAATTTTCTCCAGATTCACGCAAGAGAAAAATGGAGTTAACTAATCTATCCACATCCCCGGACGCTGTAACAAAAAAAAAAATGATTGTTTACATTTTGCCTTCAATAAAACTATCAGAGGCAGAAGTAACATAAATCGTGGGAGAAGTTACAAGAGATGTTGGCATTAATGCAACTAGGTTTGTCATCTTACAGCGCCAACATCTTCCGTAGAATCCCAACCGTATCCGATACCAACAGGACGGGAAATATTCAGCAAAGAAGGGAATTCTCCTCTGTAGCTAAGAGTAGGCGTTCAGGCTATGGTATTTACCCATGAAACCATGAAGCAGTACAAAATTTTTGGTATAAGATTAACGGGCGTGGCGGGGCCATCTGCGCGTAAGGGAGGAGGTGCCCCAGGATCGTGTCCCAGCTAGTTGGGGAATTCTTCGGATTCTTCCTAACACCAGGATCCTAAGGCCCGGAACTAGCTGTCGTGGTTTGACTCGATCCCAGGTCCCTGCATAATAAATCCGGGTATTAAATAGTCGGCGCGATTTGGCTAGGGCGATTGATTCTTGGTGCGTCACAAAGAACCTCGAGATGAAACCACAACTGTATTCAATGACAGTCAGACAGGCTATCAAGGCCTACTCGCAGGGATCGAAGGTAATGAAAAGGCAGACTGGAAAAAGCTGGAGAAGCAGTGAATATCATCGGTCCTAATCCCTTCTGTAGCCTACAAGAGAACAATACAAAACAAGTAATTTAAACACGGGAGAACTCATATCAGGCTTGCTTAAGACAGCAAGAAATAATGCTATCGTTCAGTAAAAGGAACCTAGGAAAAGCAATCTAGGAAAACGATCGAACGATCGAAACGAGGGAAACGTCGAAGATTAAATCCGGCGTTCACGCCGCGAAGATCTGGAGACGAACATTTCAGTAAACCATCTCTGTCATCTACCGAACCGAAGGATGGAGATCCTAAAGTAACATTAATGTTTATTTTGAGCCTTCGCCTACTCTAACACATATAAGGGCACCTTGCTGCCCTTGTGTGGGTTAGTCTAAAGGTATTTGTGCCATTGCCTAATTATATTAATGCTACTGCGGTGATATAATTGGTCTTTATTAGAAACAAGTATCTTCGATAAAACATACCTCTTAGGAAACATCTGCTTTCGGCAGTACGTTGCGTTAGCGGCCAGATATGTAGATCGCCCTTTGCATTTTTTTTTATTTTTACCTATTACATCGTGCAAATACCTTATTTTGACAAAGAACAAAAAAAGAATCGATATTTTTAAAAATTCATTGGTACCAAGCTTTTACATACGCGTTGTAAGCGATCGTTCGCAAATTTATTACATTGTTGACACTAATCCCGACCTATCCCAAAAAATACGATAGATTTCATCGTCGCCCAAGTGCGAATTAAAACTTCGCGCTGCGGCTTTTTTTCTCGTACCAGCAGCGATAAAATATGTGCTGTATAATTTCGCTATATTTGAATTGGTGATTATCTTATTATGTCTACCGTTGAGTTTCATATTGACGCATTCTATCCTATACGCGACCTATATCTCTGGTGTTATTGTCATCTTTATACGACATACAAACAAACTGCTACTCTGAGAATGGTAGACGATCTGGTTGGTCGCGTTCAAATCAATTTTAGGGTAAAATCGCTTTATTGAATTCTTTTGGCGATTTAGCCTATTCGGCGACCATGACGCGCTACGAATAAGGATACGTGACAGTTTTACGATTATTTACTAACCAAATATTCAGAAAAGAATGTTCGCGTCAACGTACACAAGGTACGTAAGTATATTAAATGTCACTTTATTGCTTCTCGACGTGCTGGCGAAAAAAACATATGTACTTTGATAACGGTAATTTTTGCTCCAAAATTGCAAAGTTTAAACATCGTAAATGACGTACGCTCGTCGCATATACAGTCCTGGATGCAAAAAAGGTACATGAATTTTCCACATTTTTAAGAGAACTTTTTCGGTGTCTTCGCTGCCTTTAGGCGACGGTTTCTTCAAAACTAGGAACGGACGAAAATCGCTGGGTGCGAGGTCTGGTGAGCAAGGTGGATAGCATCGTAAATTTTGTCTTCCTTGCGATATGGGGTTATTCTGTTGAAATAGCGGACGTTTATGGTACTTTCGAGTCCTTTCGGTACCCTTCGGCAGATAATCAATAGAGATGATCCCTTCGCAATCCCAAAATCCGGTAAGCATTACCTTTCTAACAGACGGAGCTCTTCTTGCGGCTTGCGGCAATCTTTGGATTAACTTTTGGTAAATAAGGAATCCACCGTTGGCAACCGTTGCCAAGATTCATCACTCATCACTATAACGATAGTGAGTTTCTGTGCATGTTCCGTCAGTCTCAGCGCCCTGAGAGCGGACTGAAACTTCGCTTATTATGTAGGGTGTCGTGAATTTGTCGTGTACCTAATTTAACGAACAGTCATTCTCCTGTCCTCTTTCTGTACGTCCTCCAGCTTAGTAATATTTCTTTCGTTTACCGACGTACTACTTTTAAATTCTGCAGACTCACCAAACACTCCTTTGCAGGCGTTGAACAATTTCTGAAGCTTTCGCACCCTCTTCGCACAAAAAAAGAACGATTGCTCTTTGAGATTTAACCGTTTTCCGTGGCTATGAAAACAGTGCTACGAAAGGTATCTACAACACCTGATTCAGACTGAATTGCATTGTATCGGGCGGCTGCATGAACATCTTCAAGACTTGTCTACAACTTCTCGGTAATTTAATTAGAGCGCACAGTTCCGGGCGACTTTTGGAAAGATCCCTCGTATAATCGAGCCATTTTTGGAAAACGCGGTGGGATTCCTTGAAATATTTCAAAAACTAAGACGATCGGACTATGCTTTGGCCTGTGACGTTTACACTTGCTCCCGCACGGGTAGCCATCCCAAAAGTCTTAAAGCTTTTCTTTACCTTCATCCCCTCTTGGCTGCCATCTAGAAGTAAAATCTGAATTATGAATATTAAACAATCTTGGAGTAGAGCTTCACTTGTATTTTCATGCTTAACTACGAATACCAAGCTTTATTTATCTTAAATCGACGTTGAAGAAAATTCAAACGTTTTTAGTGATCATTTAAATACTTTAACAATTATATCTATTGGTATTAGTAGAAGAAGAAATTAGTAACGGTCGTACATATATGTGGAAAACGATAATAGTGAAGGTAGCGTTAATGGATCACTGTAAGCTAAAAGATTGCAGATTGCAAAATAGTTTACTTTTACAATTGCGCCCCGTCATGGTCAACAAGTTTAAATTGTTACAAACGGTTTTGGGCAAGTCCTAAATGTGATTGCCAGGCGCGGAGATTGCTTGCCAAAGTGGCGTCTTTATTCTTTCGATTGCGACAAAAGAAAAGTTCGGCGACCAGCGAATTTGACGGGTCTATGTAGACGCGAATGTAGCTATTCCCGGCGATGAGTGAAGTTCTGGTGGCAAACCGGAACTGGCAATTTTGGTTAGTTTGTTCGATTTTAGAGGTAACTTTCATTTTTGGAAAAAAAAACTTTGGAAGAATATCCGGCGTTAGTCTTGCCAAATTCGATCATAAGCCTGCATAATGTAAATCGATAGTAAATTAGCAACGGGTGGTGAATTGGTCGCTAAAAGCTAGCAGTATCAGCAAGATCTGGCAACCCTGCAAAGGTAGACTAGGTTCCTGAGTGTTCGAGTCGGATACGTATAGGTTTCGATATATATTTGCTTTTACAAGGAATCGTTACCGTGTTTGCTGTTTACAGTGAATTCTCCCATGTAATCCCTTATATAAGCATCTTAACCTAATCATCAAACGCTAAACGGATATGCAAAGCCGCAGATTCTTTCCTTATTTCTACTTCTCCTTTTATACACCATTCTACATTTTTGCCTTTTATTTAAGCAAAAAAAAAAAACGTTTTTTCCTTCTCTCCGTATAAAACCACACATATGTATACGACATGGTCAGTGCAGTCCGGTTACCTAGTTTGAACCGACCTTTCGACGGTTCCATAAAAAAAAAAAAAAACAACAACATATTACATCGTCATCGTGCTTTTCCAAGGCAATTTTTCCTTACTGTTACCTGTTGCTTTTCTAATCGCTAGAAACGTGCAGAAACCTATATTTCGACCACGCTTTTCACCTTCGATCATCGCCAATGTTCCGGTGCGAAAATCGACGGTAACAGCAAATAACGCGTCGATATGTACCGTTGATTTCAAGGCCCGCGTACACCCGTACCTGTCCGTGTAACATTCGATAAAATGAATACAATATTTACCGGGTATTACGCGATCGAATCTTTTAATTAAGCGCTGGAAAATCTATGCCGAAGCGGTACGATGATGATTTGGTGATAGATGGAGAAACTTCGTGCGACCTAATCGAGTGATGTAAACGATAGTTTCTTAGTGTTTTAAACGGTCATCAAGCTTTAGTGAGTTCTTCTTGGTGTTTCGATTGCGTATCCGTCAAGATCTTCTGCTGAAGTAAGCCTGGACGTGAGTAAACGTAGTTGGTAATTATCGGTTACTTTATCTGTCTGTGATTTGTTAAGACTTGGCTCCGCTTAAGTTGATGAGCTATCTCACTAGGTACAAGTATTGTTACACTTCAAATGTTTGCGTGTTAAAAATATGAAGATATTTCTAATTATCTTTAAGTCTAAAGCTCGCTGAAATCACCGCATATCTAAGATTGAGTATTTCTTATTTGATTAGTATAGCGCAACAGGTCGATTGCCTAGCCGTAGCGTCACCGCGCTGCGTCAATCGAAATAAACATGCCAACATAAACATTTATGTAACGGATCTCTTCCGCGGCCGACGCTATTGTTAAAAAGATGGCGTAATCTAGAAAAATCGACATTTGTACGTGATACAGTATTAAATTTTTCTCCGACCGAAACATCTTTTTCATCATCTAAAACCTACAACGATTATACACGAGTCCCGTAAGGACAACGAAGCGTTTTACGATTGTTTTGTTGCGTCGGAACGTGATTGTTTAATTAGGAGTTTTTAAATTGCATTCGACTTAGCTTTATTGCAGCCGCTTCTTCAGCGTCCAATCGTAAAATCACTAATTCGATCGTCTCAAAATGTTTAAAATAATAGAACGATGCTTCCAAGCGTGTACCCCATCGCGTAAGAATTGGCTGCGGCGGTTCCGGTATGTCGGGACGCCGTGAACGAATATGTTTTCGTCTGTGCTGCTAGTTGCCCCACATCGAGGTGTACAAGATGTAAAGCATGTTATGTGCGGCAAATTCGATTGAGCGGCTTTGAATAATTAACCTGCGCGAAGCACAACCGCGGCAGTATCGGTAACCATCATTAAGTTAGTTTGGTGAAACTTTAAAGTTGTCTAGCGTTCCAACTAATACATTATGAACAGCTTCGCAAGTATATTTTTGCCGTCTTTTACGGACTAGCAAATAAGGGCGTGACGATCCTTTCAAGGTCATTGCCAACGGCAAATGGGGAGAACTCACACAGGCAAAGAAATGGAATTCAACACCCCAACCTATCCAATCTATATTCTTACGTTTCTGCGCCTAACGAAATCAATACGCAATTTTTCGATTAATTTGCATGGCTTCCTGTCTTTACGGGTTATCTCAAGGTTGTAATGTGTCTGTAAAGCTGGATTTTTATTTAATTAGGTAATTTTTTAAAGATACGCGCTTAGAGAGAAAAAGAAGAAGTTTCATCTAGACTTAGCCAATACCGTCCAGTTTTTACCGTGGTTTTCGCATAATTCTCAATCTTTTCGTAGCTATACGTAGCGCCTGCCGACTTGGTTGTTATTCAACAACATCGTTAAATTACATAGAAGCTCTTCATGCGGCTTCTTTCCGCTTTTCTTGAATTTGTGTGTTGCGCTATTTACGTAGTTCCTACACGTATATGGTTTTAACGTGATAAGCTCTTATCGCAAACTAAAGACCCGTCTTCTTTACCATCATATTTTAAGTGCGGAAATTGCCACAAAAATACGTCTATATCCTGTTAGCAAACGGACAAGTTGATGCGCTTCTACGCATTTTCAATATTTTTGATGGTTTCCGTTCAATTTCGACACTTACCAACGTACATTACGGGAAGTGCCGACAGGTAACGGTGACGCTCTGTATCCCCAATCCCTCGCGGTTAAACCACCGAAAGGTAAGCGAGAATACCATCACCATCGGTAGTAACTTTATAAAGGGCAAGGTCTCGATCGTTCGACTTATCGAGACAGAATCGAAACTGTTGAGATCACAAACACGAAACTTGGACGGTAGCAGGTTCCTTTTATATCTAGGCGCACAATAAATCTTGGAAATTTCTCGCTAAAGTTGTAAAACAGAAGAGGTTCATTTAGGAGTCTCGTAATTTTTTAATTTAGAACGGCGACATTTACTACTCGCGCTTTTAGTTAGAAACAAAGAATTACCGTAGAATTTGGGAACCTGCTCGCAAGATTGTCAACGTTCAATTTGTTCTTTTAAGGACGGGAGCTCGTACACGGCTCCCCGTGGGGAAGTGTCGAAACGTAACGGAGCAGCTCCGCGCGCCTCCTATCTCTCGCCACTGGAAGGCAATCGAGAATGTTGCGCTCTAGTTAGTATTAGCGGATTTTAATTAAGAATTTAATCGAAGGCGTGTGCATCCATCCCAGCTTTATAGCGAGACACCGAATGAGAGCCAGCAGATTTCCCCGGTAAATCGAGAGGATTGGTGGATACTTCGTCGATTTCTATACAACGGCGAATAGAGAAAACGAAAAAATAACTGATTATGTGTGTACGTAAGGACAGAATCGTACGTAAAACTCGCCGTTTTAAATAGTGGTTGCATTTAAAAAGCACCACTGGCTTAGTTTCGTTTTTGGGATTCGCGATAAAAAAAAAAGAATTTGCCATATAGTAAGATTTACGTTATCGAGATGCTCATCTTAAACGTTTTGTTTATGCTGGACGTTCAAACACGATCCGTGAGATACCAATACAGCGCTTACCGTCTTGCAGTACCGATGCAACAAGCTCCAAGAAGTGATACAACAGGTTTCTATAATTAGTGGATTTAACTGTAATTTCGAAGCGATAAAACGCCGCAGAACGTTTCTTCGGTAATTTATGAAGGAGCTAAATATAGACCGGTTTATTATGGTCGTTTCATTTTATTATCTATGGATATACGTATATGCACGTATATGCCATGCATTTTATTCGTTCGTATTATCTATACATCTACCTTTGTTAAGGCGATTTAGCGGTTGTTTTATTCGGTCGAAAAATGCCGAAGGTTCTTAAAGGTTTTAGAGCGATACGATGTCGATTAATCGAGTGTAAACTGTGAATTGCTACCGACACCTCGATTAATTTCGGAAAATATGCGGTTCGATAAAGGATTTATTACGTTGGGATGGAGGGATAACCCGAAGCGAGTTCGAGGTGATTAACAACGACACATTATAAAACGAAAGAGGTGAGAAGAAAAATTGTAATTCTAACATGTTCTCTCGCTACTTTCGAGAGAACCGCCCTTAAATTCAAAAAAGGACTTCTATAGATATCGATCGCGTTCTTAGGAAGATCCAACGTACGAAATTCCACAATTCTAACCGTGGCGGAGCATATCGCAGCGTATCGTCAAACGTGTTAGTAAAGCATTTAAAGATCAAGATATGAAAAGGGAAAAGCGTCAGATTTAATGGGCACATTAGGCGCTGTAGATACGGCAGGATAGAATCGTCATGTGTAGTGCAACACATAAGATTCAATCAGAATATCTAAAATTGATTAAGAATTTGCGTCTAAACCTGGAAAAGACGCGTCTTGTATACTTTACATATGGTCTTAACTGAAGGTCTATCTAATCCGAATAAATACAAAAATCTATCGAACGAGCACCTAGAAAATAGTTCGAGAAACTTAAACAAGACACCTGAGAGCCACACTGTCATCTGCATGCTTTTCCATTTATAGACTACGCCAATTTATTACGAAGGAAAGCCCTCTAGTGCGCAATTTCTCAATTTCTGGGGTGCTTCGGCATACGCTAATGCAGTTTTTATCCAACAGAAAACGGCTCTTCTCTCGACTCAGAACGTTCGTAACGCTAGAAAAGACACCAATTGCCGCCCGTTCTTTAAAGAATTGCGTTTCCTTGCGCTAACTAGCCTCTAGATTTTAAAGATTTTGATGATTAAAGATTTGATTGATCAAGCAGCTCCCGATTTTATTGACTTTTATTGTTAATTATAGTTTTTCGAACAGAATGTATGTCTGAAATAAAAACGTAGGCTTTCACGGCCGCAGTCTGTTGAAACTAAACGTTTTCCGGGTTCGGACCAACTGCTGCAGTCGGTTTTCGCCTCTAGCACGGTTCACATGCTGAGTTACCGTGATCAACTGCTTCCCCCACCAGTTAGTTTCGCCTCTGGCGTGGTTCACGCGTTGAGTTACCGTGCTAACTGGGGCCTATCTTTCTCCTCATACGAAGCCTCGTACGATTGTGGGCGAAACGTCGAGTTTATTATTATTATTAATTTTAACGAGATGACACGGTCCGAACCCGGAAAACGTTTAGTTTCAACAGAATGTACGTCAGTGTTGGGGATCAGATTTAAACGAAGGCTATTAAAATTATTTGCAAAGGAGGACCACGATTGCGTCCGACTTACAACGGAATGATTTCGTAAAAACGTGCACGTTTTACCTGTCGGGATAGTAGAAGATATCACACAGCAACCTGGAAGTTGGTGCATGATATCTTTGATTGTCCCGACGTGTTTTGGTCCTTGAATTTTTTAGTTCCTCGCACATCTTCACGTTCTCCTCCTACTTTCTCCCTTCCCATACCTCGAATAAATCTGTTATCGTTTCTCTCCGATTGATTCTAGATTAAAATTGCTTCTATGTTTCGAGTCTTCCTTTTTCTATTGTTTTCTATTTTATTTTCAATTGTTGTTCTTATTTTTTGATTGTTGCATGTTGATGAAAAAAATGACGATAAAAAAATATTATTATTATTATTATTATTCGTATAATGTAAGAGAATACACCTTTTAGACTGATCTGTAAAGTTCTCCACTTTTTTCGTGATCTTCACGAAATTAATAGAGACTAGACAGACTCGTGTTTTGTCGACTCTGGAGGCCACACGAACCCATTCTCCTGAGACGAACGAACACGAGTCTGTCTAGTCTCTGCTAATTTCGTGAAGCGCACGAGACTGGCGAGAACTTTACTGATCTCTCATTCGTCTGGTCATCAGCGGTCTATTATAAAAGGCCAACAACGCCAAATACAATATGGCAAGCTGTACTGGCGAAAACTTATTTTGAGAATGGGCACTTGCAGGAAAGTTACATAATGATGTACCATCCATTAATACATTGTTATCTATTCTTAATTAAAAACAAAAATACGAGAGAGAGAGATAGATAATTGTTGACAGACACGGATTCGACAACAAGACATTTAGCAATCTCAAGCGCTATTCTTCTATGAATTCGGTACAATCCGGATGTAGCAGAAAAAACAATGAATACAGATATGATCCTTGGCATGAACGTAAATATTTTGCTGTTGAATTGCGATAATTTCTTAAGCGCTAAGACAAATAAAGATAAAGTATTTTTAAGCAATACCATAATTTAATGAACTTGAATTCAGGAGATAACGAAAAATAATTTATGGGAATGTCGGACTAGACTGAGAATGTGCTATAGATGCTGGCGAATTATCAATGTTACTAGGTCAAAGCCTTTATTCGCGATGTATCGAGAATCCTGATATAGAAAAAAGTTTTTTCACCGTGTTTATTGCGGATTTTAATTTGGTTGTTAAACTTTTCTTGTAAGTAAACAGTACCATTTTCGTTTACGTATTATTGTACCTGTTAACAGTCAGCAGCCATTAACCCTGAGGCTAAAACGATTCGTAATTGTTCAATATGAACTTGAAAGACCCGAGATAACTAATTAAGTGTTCGTACGGACGTACAATGATTATTTTCGAGCAACGCTTATTGATTCGTTTCCTCGATGACTCACGCGGTTGCTGACGACGTTAGCAAATGTAATGGTTACCTGGCATTTATGGTGGACGTTTTTTTTTTTACTTTCCACAATGTCATGCTTGCTTGTTTAATTTAAGTACTGGGTAAGCAAGGAGAAAATGATAAAGAAAGGCGAAAAAAGAAGAGATTAAGAAAGAAATTACCTTGGCGTCTTAACGTCACAACGTGATTCGTGTTTTTAAAGATAACGTAGTCGAAATTTATTACGTCACGTTTCGGTAAAGGCGGTGAGAAATGTCGATGCATATTAGCGTAACGTAATTGTCGCGAAACGCAGTTTTATTTCTTAATATCGTCTCCTTGTAAGTCTATGCGTTTACCCCAGCCGCGCTATTGCTGCGCCATATTGTTCTGCAGAATAGATGAAAATCTACGCGGGGCTTTGAGCCTACGAAACAGAAAAGGAAATTGCCGGGGGCTAGGTCTGCCGGAGAAGTTTTCTCATTTAGATGAAACTAAACAAACTAAAACGATGGGCTGTTAGTGTCAGTCTGCGGTAAGGCAAATGAATGTCGGTGCCGGAGTAGGATTGTCGTTTTCCATGAAATCCCATCTGTTCTTTCGTACGTAATTTTAAACGTTAACGTAAAAGAAGTTCGACGCCCGGAGTACGTTTACATGGGACGATCTCAAAGCTGGAGGTTCAAAGAACTGTGCATCTTCGAGATATAATAGAGACGCTCTGAGCGGATAAAAACTTTTTTCTTTTGGAAAATTGGGAACGTTCTACCATTATTTAAACTGTCCAATTCGGCTAAAAAATATATACGACTTCCTTTCCTTGGCTGTTTATCAAAGCTCATTCAACAGCTTTCGTTCCGTGAAACAAACAGTTTTTGTCATGAAACTTTTCCACTACCTCCTACAAATATTCAAAAATTAATTTCACCTATTTTCGGCTTCGCGATCGTACCTTGTTAGCGTTCGTATCTTCTAGTTCGGTTTTTTTTAAATATATCCGTGCCATTTTAGATTTGAAGAGTGCGCACCAAAGTACGCAGCGTTTCCATAGCGTTGCTTCGGTTTAATGGTGAGTTCCTGCAGCTGAGAGGCGAAGCGCTGTTGGCGTTCGTTTTTACCGAATTTAAGAACAATTTATTCGGTGCGAAATCATTTCTTCGTATCTTTCATTCGTAACGTTCGTTTGATCTTCCAATCGCCTCAGCATCCCTAAATACAAGAACTGCTATATCGTAAGATGGTAGTTATGCGGAAACGTGATGACAATCATTAATGAAAAGCGAGAATGTTACAGCCGAAAAACATGGCTCCTTGGGGAACACCACTTGTAAAACGACTTCCTTTGATTATCGACACTGGAACAACACTCGAACTCTGTTACACGAACATCTCTAAGAATCTCCTCTAGCTTCTAAAGCTTCGAACTTGGAGAAAGCTACGTCGTATACGAAGGGAGCCCTTGCTGAGCTGAGATAGTCAACTTTACTTGTATAGATCAATGTTGATTACTCGAAATCAACGCAAGGAAGGGCGATATAGGCTTATGATTGGAGATTTTGGTCGGGTCTCCCTTATTCTGAAGAGGTGCTACCATGAATTTTAGGCACTACGGGAATACACTTTGTAACGTAATGATGCGTATCGTTCTTCCTTTTTTAAGATTATCGATTAACATTAACCCCATGACTTCATCCTCGTCTTCTTCATCTTCATCTCTTCTTCTTCATCTTTTCCAGAGCCGATTGATGCAGTTTTCGGTGATTCAGAGTTCATTATTTCGACTATGTCTTCGTCTCAATGAGACTCCTCGAAGGGAGTGCGGCGGTTAGCTTTTTCATGTCTAAACGTTCTTTCCAGATGTCCATAGCTTCCGCTGCCTCTCGTAATTCGACGATTGTCTAACATCATTTGGTGAACTTTTAGGATAATATCGGAAATTATCGCAGTATTTGGTCGTCGCGATAAGATGGGAAAAGTTCATCAAGCAATGCTAGACGAGAATATCTGTAAGTTCGTCTATTTTAAGCGTATTCGCTGCGTTATCAATGATATTCAGATGATGGAAATTAACTGTAATAGAGGGAAAAGGTCCTCTTATCCAGAACAATAAGCATAAACTTGTGAATAAAATCAGGATGTGTTGAATTAAGTAAAAAAATCGACGTAAAAATCATTTAAGGATGACCACCACTATAGATTCAAGCTAATCAATCTTGAAATGAACAAGCTAGTCACTTGAAACTTCGAGTACATCAGCAATGTCAATAAACGATAAGTCGACGAAAACATATGGCGTTTGTCTTCTCATCCTCTCTCCGAGAATATAATTAATTGAAAAGATTGCCTAACGTGTTTGGAATAGGACCTAGGATCATTGTTATATATTTACGACCGTTTTGTAAAACTATTTGCGCAGAGAATTGTCTGTACTTTATCTTCGAAAAGAGAGATTACTGAATTACATACAACGGACGTACACGTGGGTTCCTTTTATCAGCTACATGGTGGTTGTTACAAAATCACGCTTATCCTAAACGAGATCGTCGTACGTAGTTAGGTACCGAGAATTTGCGTGACAAGTATCAGAAAGGAACGTGTTGCAAGTTTATGGATATCGGCATGAGATTTCAGTTTAAGTTATCTACCTACAACAAATCTATTTAACTGATTTTTCAATTTAGTTTTGGCACGCTTGAATATGGCGGCCACGGGCAAACCTTTAAAACCACAATACCTACGATCCAAACAAGAGATCGATGCGTCACGTTTTCGTGCAAATAAGGAAGGATTCGTGTTGTCCCGAGAGACGACAAAACACGAGTCTGTCTAGTCGCTCCAAAAAAATAATAATTCATTATTTTTTCATAATCATCTGTTTTACCTACTTTGGTCGTCTGTATTAATAACTCTAGTAACTGATGATGTTCCTTTCCGCGCTGAATACGCGCTGATATCCTCCTTGCAAGCTTGTAACAAAATTAGTAACGTGTTGCAGATCAGCCTCAATTTGCCTCTCGAATCCCGGCCAGAAAATAAAGGATAAATTGATCTTCGCACATTGACGCACTTGCACTTATGCGAAGTTGGTGTGCTTGCATGCTTGTATATTTTGCGTGCGCTTCACGAAATTACCAGCGACTAGACATACTCGTATGTTGTCGGCTCTCGGCGAAACCGTCTCCAATTGTTGATCAGTTATTTCGTGGAAGACTTGGGTGAGTGACATAAGCAAATCAGTTGGTGCACCTAATTTTCAGATGTACTCTAAGTTCAAGCAAGTATGAGATGACGTTGGCAGTTAATCATCAGCCAAAAGTGAAAAAAGCTTCTCGCTCTCACGTGATGGTCAACATCGAGCCAAGCGATCCATGATCGAGAGCCATCGTTGCACCAATCGTCTATGCTACTGGGAAGCTGATCATATCCAAGATAAGCATAAGCAAGATTGAAGATAACTTCAATCTTGCTATCGTTTGCTCCTTCCCAATATACAGACTTTCACCATTCATCAGATGCATCCGCCATTATCTGCTTTGCAAAAATAACTATTTTGCTAAATAATGCAAGAATTACCGATAATTTAAACGTGTTCTAGCCGACTTCAAATAATATGTCTTGATTCTTGTCACGTGTTTGCCAGTAATCACCAGAAAATTTGAAGCCTAGTTTCCTGTACTTCCCTATCTTTGAACGTTGAATCATGTACAACTAACATTAAACAGCTCCTATTACGTCAAACGTTATCCAAATTTGTTACTTTTAATATTCCCACGTCATTTCAAGTATTTTGACTTGATTTTAACATAATCGCAGCTGCTTCAACCGGATAACGCTCGAAAATGATAGCTGCACATGTATTCGTAATTTTCGTCATTAAATTATATAATTGTCGTTGCTGTTTTCTTCCGATATCGACCGCCCAATTAGGATCGTAATTACTAAACAATAGACGTACGGCATACGTATTAGCTATCAGGACATATGCGTAAGGATATTATGTGTTAATAGTATTTATATGCTGTCGTAACGATACGTATTAACCAATCCGAACGTTTAACCCTTAAAGAGACTTTAATGTGTTGTAAGAGGAGCACGGTTAGTGATTTGTTTGGGTTAATGGACAGTTGACTTTAGAAACGTTGTTACAGCTAATTTTTTGCAACTGTTTGGGTGCTTCGATGGCAATTGTTCTTCTCTGAATTTCCCTTGATTTTTACTTGTCCTTGTATAATGCGTTCCTGCGTGCAGAATATCTGCTTCTCATTCTACCGCAAAGTAATGGATAAGCCTCAGGAAAATTTTTCAATTATATCTATACTTCATATTATATTTATAGCTGTCGAGAAATTACAAAACAGGGAAATGCGAGGGTAATTGCCGATGTCTGCGGAGTAATCTTTCTTTTTTTGGAACAATGGCAATGCGTGCTAGTTTCACGATTGATGGAAATGTGCCAATTCAATTCCTCCAATAGAAACAATTGTTAGTGCGGTGGTGATATTTCGCTGAGATCTAATAAAGCTGCGCATGCAAGAAAGAACCTCTTGAAAAATTTTCAACCACGTTGGAGACTCAGTTATTTGCGCCGGCTGAAATCGGTGTTTCGGTAGAAAATGGAAGAAACCGAACGTCGAGCCGCCATTAAATTGTTATTATTGCGTTAGAGCAGAAATGGAGGAAGGTTTGCGCCGTGACTTAGCACAGTGAAATACCAGAGGTCGTGGGCATGAAGATTTGGACATAAAAAAGGTAACCGTGCGCTGGGTGTCGGGGCTTCAAGTTCAAGCAGTTGAAGCGAAATAAGTAGGAGTTCTAACGTCGATTAATGAAAAAGGAAGAACGATAACGAGGCACCGTTACCTTTACAAGCTGAAGGTATAAAGTGGTTTGCATATCTAACACATGGAAAAAGAAAAAAGAGCCCCCACCCCGCGTAACAACTCTTTGTAAATATTGTTTTGGTGAAAGTAGCGTCATTTTTTTTTCAAACATTTCCAGTCGTTTAAAAAATTAGCTTGACACCGTAGGCAGTACTCCACTTACTCCGTTCTTCTATGCAAATCTTCTCCTTCAGGAGTGCGCAACAATTTTGGCTTGTAATTCGTCAGCGAAAACGTTACAAATTTTTAGTGCGAAATCTCGCAAAATTATGCGAGGATTATCACCATACGCTGCTAATATTACTGCACCATCAGGGTGCCTTCGATTATTTAATTGCCTTAAGTTGGCTTGAAAAGGTACAAAGAATCCACGATGAGTAGGTGGGCGTTCAAGACGTTTCGCGTTAAACTTTCATAGAACCTGTCGGGCAAAACCGAACTTCGTATTTGGAGTATTTTAATGGCTAGAAACAACGTTCTTAAATACTTTTTTTGCTCTTTCTACGTCGCTACTGTGACATTACTTAAAGCACAAAAAAACATTCGGCCCCTATCAACGATAAGAGCCTCTTTTTTTTTGCTATTTTCTCTATTAATTAACAATTTATTTAGCTGCCTTCGTGTAAAGTGAAGTGCAACATGCTTCTAAAGAAGAAAAAATGTTGATTTAACGCAAGACCCTTTGTAGTTGGCGGTTGATACCGCCTTACCGCTAACTTCAACGTGAGTAATCGAGCACTTTTGCCACCGGCCGATTTCTCTAATTCGAGCAGTACTTTCTGTTTTAAAATACGAAGCAGAAGTAACCCATATTAGTTTCAATAAAACTTAAATAAAAAATACATTGAAGAGGTTACAATCGCTTGATTTTTGATTGTCAATATAGATGCAGAGTTTAGATCTGATATGGCGCTTTTCAAATACGATGAGCCGTACCAGATGGTGCGAGCATCCGAGCACCTCATGTTCGTCCGTTCAATATATATCTAAGAATTCGTCGAGACAAATGCTGACAATCTCAACTGCTTCAATCAATTTTTCCTATCGCTGACGTAAGAACAAGTCACAGAAATCGATCCATTAAGGGATTTACTGAGATTTTAAAGAGGTTTGTTTAACGTTAGGATAGGAAGTACTTTACACGGGTTGCTTTTGTAAATCTCTAAAAAAAAGTATTCTATTCTAGCAAGCGCAGAGTTCCACGAGGTTCCATTCTTGGAGCTCTGTAAATAGTTTTCGTGCTGGTTTTCGATATATTTATGATCACGTTGAAATTTTAGCGTTTCCACGCTCTACTTCAAATTAAATATTTGAGAATGTCATGAAGATTAAGGTATTTACTTTTGTGGAACGAATTGAAGGTCATATACCTACCACACCTTACAG
Source organism: Oryctes rhinoceros (assembly GCA_020654165.1). Lineage (NCBI taxonomy): Eukaryota > Metazoa > Arthropoda > Insecta > Coleoptera > Scarabaeidae > Oryctes > Oryctes rhinoceros. Next base: position 5,493,551 of record JAIOKQ010000119.1, read on the forward strand.
TTGTCGTTATTTAATTTTATATAATCTGTTCCCAAGACTAAATTTAACTAAAATTTACGTCTCTTCAACTTACCCCGGGAGTAACGTGAATGGGTTTCGATAGCTTTAAACGTTACCGGTTTAAGGTTACGTTACTCTTGATGAATATTTTAACAAAATTATCGTACTATTGCTTATTTGCTCGATACGCAAAAGTGCTAATAAACGGTTGTTGTTATTATTAGTAGGCTATTGAATAGTGTTCTCGTTTCTGTTCAAATATCTTACAGGGTGTCACAATACAATTGTTGAGATTTAGGGAATCGACCACGAGGTTAGTTAGCCAAGCTACCCGATCGGGTATACGCGGTAGCGTCGATAAATTGAAAGTTATATTTTATTAATCGCCAAGTACGCTTTCGATACCATTGTGATAGGAATTAACCGTGATATACACTCCGCCAAAAAAGTATCGCATAAACTAAAAAAGGGCATTTATAAACCAAGATATTATTATACGTTCACAAAAAGTTTGCCTCGTGTATGTGAACTATAAAAACACTAACGAAATCATGGAACATAGCTTTTTTACTTTTTTTTTTCTAAAAGAACACATTTAGAAAAATGCGTATGTGTAAGGTTTGTTCAGTTGTTTATTAAAAGTCTTCCTATACGGACAAATTTTAAAGTGCGAAGTCAGAGTTCTGTACCAACGCTTTTAAAACTAAAATGAGCAATTTAACTTCAGAACAAGTGGCCGCTATAGTTGCTTTAATCGAAGATGGACGATCTCAAGCATACGTTGCTAATTTGACGAACATCAATCAGTCAAGTGTTTCTAGAGCCGTAGCCATATATAGGGAAACAGGCAATTACAGTAGAAGACCTGTACCAGGTCGTCCAAGATGTTCTATTCGCCAAGATGATCGTTATTTACTACTACAAGCATTACGTCGAAGACATGTAACTGCGAGACAATTGTAGAACGACTTGGCTAGAGTCAGAAATACTCGTGTGAGTACTCAAACTATTCGGAATAGGTTACGACAGAGTGGATTAAGAGCTAGAGTAGCTGTAACAGCCCCTCGTCTCACTAGGAACCACCGAGTGGCTCGCTTAAGGTTTGCCAGAGAACATGTAAATTGGAACATTAATGACTGGGCCAATATACTCTTCACGGATGAGTCAAGATTTGGTCTTTACACCTCAGATAGGCGTATCTCAGTGTACAGACGAGACGGTGAGCGCTATTCGCAGTGTAATATCAGACCTAGACCTAATTTCGTTGGTGGATCTATTATGGTTTGGGGAGGCATCTGTTGAACAGGTCGTACAGAGTTAGTACCAGTAGACAGAGGTACACTGACTTCCCGCAGGTATATAACGGACATTTTAGAAGAACATTTAGTACCATATGCGCCAATTATAGGAAACGAATTCATGTTAATGCACGACCGCATGTTGCAATAATCGATGTTGGTATTCCAGTTTTAGATTGGCCTGCGGTAAGTCCGGACATGAACCCAAAATGTTGCCCCAGCGGACCTGCATGGACTAGAAAATGCTCTCCGTGACGAGCGGGAGAATTTGGATCAGGCTTATATACGGAGGTTAATCGAATCTCTGCCAAACCGTATGCGAGCGGTCATAAGAGCCAGAGGTGGCAATACTCGGTATTAAAAGCTACTGTTACGACATTTTTCTTTCCAAAATTATAATTTCTTGTCTTAATAAAAATCTCAAGTATGAGTTCTTGTTTTTATTTGGCCTGTATTTTATTTAAACAATCATAGAAATTATATCTTAGAGCGCATTAAAGTATATTTACAACTTTATGCTACGAAGAAAGATTATGCGATACTTTTATGATTCAAAACTAAATGATGCGATACTTTTTTGGCGGAGTGTATTTAAGTCAAGTTAATATATTTTTATATCAAGAGGAAGATCTTCAGTTACATTAAGTAATCGCCAATCGATCCCTCTATACTTCCTAAATTGTTCTAACGTGTTGCAGGGATTCAGTTAATTTTAAATGTTTGTTTTCTGGAAACTTGATGGTCGTTGTTACTTGCTTCAGAGATGTTTGTTAATAAATTCTAATTCCTCGACTAAATCTTCTTTCACAATTAATGCTCGGAATGCTGTAAATGTCGATACGCTGGATCCATTAAAAGTTACCGCGATTTTTCTATCTATTACGGTAAGAGAATCTTGGAAAGCTTTGATCCCTATCTTTTGCCTTTCTCGAGATGTGACTCTATAAATAAACTAAATAGGTAAACGAGGGTAGCGGGAATAGATCGTTCTACTCAAAGACATGTAGCCGAGGCGTTTGGACTGCGCTGAAAAGTCCTCAAAGGAACTAGAGAAAAATACGAGAAATTCAAATTTTTATTTTATGTTGGAATTTATTAAAAATTCCAAAATTATCAATGTCGCGTAGAAATCGTCTGATTGATATTTAGGCTGTAAACGCGTCCTTAAAAAAATCAAGATTTATACTCTATGGTTTTCTTGATTAATTAATTAACTCAAAAGCATTTATCGTTACTTTTTTATCTTAAAAGAAAGAATCAAATGAGGAAGTAAATATCACATTTACCAGATGGCGAACGTCTAATTGGCTTTTCATTTGCACGAAAAATTAGCAGCCCAAATTCGCAAACATGAACTCGCTAACTGGAGACATTCTCTATTTAACAATACACTTTAGCGGACGCCTTTTACTGTCGGAATATTTACCAAAGGCATTAGAACTCTTCTATGATCTTAAACTTTGCGAAAAGTCCGTTTTATTACCCAAAATTTTCCGTCCAAATATTAATTCCTGACTGGTTTGTATTATTGAAAGATTATAGCATCGATGTGGTTTGGCGCTAGCTAATAATTAGTCATTTGTTTACCGCAATTGATACTGCTACCAAGTTCTTTTTTATCTCTGTCGGCGGGGATTGGGAAAGGAAAGTTACTACGGTTGCAAATCATCGTCTACAAGTCGTTAGTCAGATTGTTGCATAAATTTCCAGATTTACATTGTTCGCTCTGTTGTTTCAGGACGGTCCGTTTTATCTGCGGGTTTTCTTATAGTTTAAAAGCTGGTATTGGGCGAGTAGTGCAATAAATCGCAATATGTGGTATTTGTTGTAGTCTTCTTTTTATTTTCAATTTACTTTGACTTGCTCAAACTTTTTTCCTTGCGCGTTCAACGTTGCGTAATCTTTCTACGTAAACATCTCGAAATAGAAATTATAATATGTCGGGGATATTAGTGTCGATTGCAATAAAATGATAATCCTTGTTCTGAAACAGCGGAGCACTACGTAACTATGAAAAAATATCGCCGTAAAAGTTAAATGTTTTTAGTTCCTTTATTAGAAACAGGAATATACAGGGTGGCTCGTGAGGAATGGATCAGACTCTAGGAGTGTATTCTACGGGCGAAAATAATGTAAAAAAACTGAAATGTTGTTATCTGATTTTTATTTGTTTTCGAGTTATAGCGTGATTAATAAATATCGAGCAATAGCGATATACAGGTCGTTCTAAAAGAAAGAAGCAACACGTATGGAGTAATTCTGCATAGGTACAACTTAAATTTTTGATGTCGTCGCCATAACTGATCAGGATGGTTACTAATAAAGCACATTATTAAGAAGCAACGTTTAAAATAATTTTTGTTCAACGTCAAAATCGAAAGAGCGACCATTCGATCAGTGTAACAACCCGAACAATCTTTGCGATTAGTCTGGTAGATGATCTTGTTTATATCATTATATTCCATGAAGAATTTAAGAATCTTACAACTAATATTAATAATCCATGCGTTCGGATATGCCAACAGCCTTCGGTGGCGGACTACTACTAGTTTACTATTATGCCTGCGCCTGTAGGCCGACTTTTAGCATTCGGCAAAATTTGGAGCAAGGAGAAGTACGTTAAACCGTAACGATCCCGGGATTCGAATGCAGAAGCTGTTCATAACGTATTACTTAGAACAACTTTGAAATTCATATTAGAAATGTTTTTCGGGCATTGTCGCGTACTTAATATTTGACTTGACGTTTCGCCGATCATGCTGTCAGCTTCTTCGGGAGATTTCTAAAGACCGGCGAGAAGATCTAGCAAAAAACATGCGGGGAATGTAGATTCGAATCCTACCGGCGTCTCGAGATCTCCACAACATTAATCTATTTATTTATTTTATTCGTTCAGAACAAAAATGGACGAATCCAACGAATCCAATACAACGTCCACGAATAAGTATATGTGAAACATGTAAACAAGATAATACGTACGTGCTAAACGATCTTAATTGGAAATAAGATTGATACAGGAGTGGTTAATGATGCCTAATTAGTGATTAATTAAATTGAATTACGTCGACAAATGAAAATGTAACATTTCAAAAAGGTGCTTTAATTAATTACATCCAGAGAGATACGTCTGGACGATCTTGTATAGCGATAAACAGCGTTCTCGCACTATTATACTTATTAACATTGCGCAGCGATAACACTTGAGACAGTACAGACGCAATTTTTCCGCGTTCGTTATCGAGTTAAATCGATATAGATCGCGCAATGCGTGTATACCCGAAAAATCAACGAACAAGCAAGCTTAGCAATTACCTAATTTCTCAGGTTTCGCATATGCATTCACATTGCCTCACACAAGCGCATACGGGGAGATTAACCTTCGATAACGTTATTTTCTTCTGTGGATGATCAGATTTAAAATACTCATTTTACCTTTACACTGAACACGCGCTCAAACATTTTCTCCCAAAAAAAGAAATGATGACACCGTAAACCTACTTATTCTCCTAACACCTTGAACAATAGCAGGCGTCCGTTAAAGTTATAAAAACCACCTACCACTGTAAATATACGACAGCTCCCATTAAACAATGCCGTTATAAATCATTGGTAAATCTTTTTTTGCCGCGAACGTACGTACATACATGGATCTTCTGTCTTTTATGCGTAATATATTTATCTTGCTTAACAACTAATCGGAGAATTCGTACGGAATACTGGTGCGTTAGAAAAAGACGAAAAAAAGGGTGGGGAGGGGCGGGAGAGGAGGGTGGAAGGGCGGTTGTACTCGAAAAAACTAATTGTAACTTATCTAGGTACGTCTGCGGAATTCTACACAACCGGCTAAAAATTAAGGATCACCTACGTTCTACTTCGACAGCTTAAAATGTTATTTTATTCGTGGAAATTTCAATACAGCCGCCCGATGAAATTGGTCGATGAGAATAACGTATAAGTGATCTTTGTCAGAATCGCTGAACTGAATTTTGCGCTGCTGTTCTATCCACAATATTATTGCTTGCAACACTTTCGATTATATGTTATAAATTGCGTATTTTCTGAGCCTATCCTGCATTGAAATCTACAAACGAATCCGGTAATAATGCAATACCCAAGTCCTTCGTATTAGGCCGCGCATTCTCACGGCACAATGCAAAAACATTGTTAATGCTCTTCCGTAACCACATCGCAAGCATCCTCTACGGGAGAATAGTTTAAAGTGGTTAGCGAACGCAATCGACGACAATATGAAAGCCGTTGATAAATAGAACTAATTAAAATTGATCCTTGCACAATTTCCGAAGTAGCTGGAAACTCGATGAAAGTATATTTAACATGTAGGAACGAAGATGTTAATTTTCGCAAAAGAACATAATGGTGTTCAAATGTTTTTTGAAAATTTAACAGAATTACATCAATCGCCTCCGATGGACACTCGGTAAAATAGGCTAAGTAAGTCCGTTGCCGTGGAACGTAAATTTGCAACTGTTGAATAGTGAGGTGAAGGCGAAATTGGCCGATAGTTATTAATTAACAATTTTCTTCGGTCATTGGAATGTTTAAAAGCCAAATGCCATCCGATCCCGAACTTTGAAGTTCTTCGCCTTTGAATTTCTTCCGGGGGAATCGATGCCTGTTGCGTTGAAATTGCTGGTTCAATATATTCGGGTACATCCTCTTGAATATGAACGATCAAAATTGTTTGGGATCGCCGCAAATGCTGCTCTCGACGCTTGAGCTGTACTTTCCATAGGCTGTAGATATTAAGTTTTTCTGTTGTTCTAAGATACTTGAATCGGTCGTGAAAAAATTCCGTCCAGGATCTGATTTTATTTTTTAAGCGTTGCAGTTTTGACAGTCAAGCATTGGATCTAATCATGGTGGACCGTTCGTTGTTTTTTTTTTTAAGTTGAAAGAATTCGAAAGATCGTAGGTCCTTAGTTATTGGACATATTTAGTCTGGTGATGTTCCAACTTTTTGATGCCATCTAAATAGTAGGATTTTTCGAATCTTGGAAAATAGGCCTCTATTTTGGCAATGACCTCTTCGACGCCAAGTAATTCTTTCAAAGTTGGAAAAAGAAAGAAAGGAGGAAAGAAAGATGTGATGAAGAATGAAAGTGACAGCAGAGTATCATTTACTTCGTTAGATGAATGGAGACTTCACCATAGTACTCTTCTGTGATTAACGTTCCGTTCTTCAAAACATGTACTAAGAGGATACCATGCGAATCGAAAAAAATCGTCGCGATAACGTTGCTTCTCGCGTGTAATAGTGATGCATCTACGGGAACACTGTAAAATTATCACGTATTCCCGTTTTTGATCAATTATTAGTAGGACTTTCACATTGGATTCTTTAAATTAGTCCTTGAAAGGCAAGGTCCTTATAAATTGCATCCAATTTCTGTTTTGATATCAGCGCACGTTTTCCCGCAAGAAAAAAAACGGAGCCAAACCGTTGACCGGCACTGTTCCTTTGCCATAATCGCACGCACTTGCTCATTCCTCATTCTCGGCGGGTCCCAAGACAACGCCACCCTGTGATCCTCGCCGAAAATATTGTAATGCCGATCTTTACATAAAGCGCCATCTGCCTCCAAACATGGAAGTTTCCCGCATCATTCTCGTATACTTCATACCGCTTCAAGAAGTCCTGAGGGATCGTGTCGTTCACAAGTGATGCTCGTTTTTAGTTTTACCGCTTCGCAAAAGATACCATTATCCAACCGCGCTTCGGACTAAAGCCGCATGAAGAGATGGGAAGTTATTCTCGGTGTTAGATTAATTTAATACAACAAAGCAGACACGATTAAAATTGTTTGCTGCGCTACCTTTTTTTTTATATATCTTTGTCGAACTACAGTCAGGAACTTGTCATATTTTACTCAGTTCTTTCTTTTCGTCAACTTCTGGGAGACTCTGGAGGTGTTTTCCTCTAGATAATAGTGATCTCTTGTTTACACCCGGTAGTGTACCTATAAGAATATGCAGCCCGGCGCAATATAGATGTAACATTATACATTGCGGAGAGCGCTATGTACGAAGTGTATGAACGTAATGACGTAATCAGCATATGTACCCCCCACACCACGAGCGTAAGGTACACAGCATTGTAAAGGCGATTGATAATAGATTAACGTGCTCGGTCTTGGTTAATGCGGTTTGGGTACTCTTCATTGCCAGCCGCTCCGAAACGGTTATTCTTCAGCCGCTGTTATAGCTGGCTCGCCGCTCCTCGGGTATCATATCGTTTTTACCTCAATACCACGTGGTCAGCGGACTTCTTTCCAAGTCAAAACCACCATCGCGGACCACTCCGTAACAAGAATCAGTCTTGCACTGTCTTTTCTATGGTAAAGTAGCGCACCATCAGAGAACGTGTCTCTTGGTACAGGAAGACTGTAGATTGTTGAAGTTTATCGACGTTTTTACAGTGGACTACTAAAGAAAAAGTGATATACATATATATATTCTTTAAATTCTTTTAAATCAAGTGATCCGCGGGCAATCCTGTGCGTTGTTCTTGCAAATTTTTCGGACGGCAAAGCTGGGTACCCACATAGAATTCTTCCTGCTCTCCAGAGTCCCCAACTACCAACAGAACCAATTCTTCAAGCGGAAAAAAATCTAATCGACCGTAGTAAAACAAGAAAACCGTGAAAACAAAAGCGTAACGACGACTACGACACTACATATCGGGTAAGTCGATGAGAACAGCTGTTTTTCTTTCTTTTGCGTATATTCACGTCATAGGTGATTTGATTCTATTTCCCAATCGATTAAAATTCTCACCAATCGAGTTATATTCTAAATTTAATTGATCTAACGCGCTAAAGTGAACGTAAATCTTCATTCTCACATTTGTTGTACGCATATAAGCTACACAAACGTGCATATATTTAAAGTAAAGTATACTCTCGATTATGCAAATTTAAGCATGCCATGCCGTGCATTGCTGAGGTAAAATGTATCAATAACAAAAGAAGTAAGAAAGGTGACCTAAAACGACGACTACTATGCAGTAGTCGACTGTTTTATTGCACGGTCGAATGTGTTTATGCAATTTTCAATTGTTTTTCTTTTTCCTTTTAGAAAATTCCTTTCTTTTTAATAGGTTCGGACGTATTGTTTTCTGGGCGATCGTTTTCGTTCGCTCGTTCGTTCGTTCGTTTATTTGCGATTGCGGTTGTGTACGTTTCCTTTTTTTCTATTTCCGAAGCTGTCGGTTAATTTGGACAAATGCATTCAATAAATCGTAGCTGGCGTTTCGGAGTCGTTCGTATGCAATTTTCTTGTCGCCTCTTGCCCGGTAGGTTCTAGAAAGTCGCGGTGGAACAAATGTCTTTCGCCGTGGAATTGTCGCTGTGGTTACGTAGGTTTTGAAATAGATTTTGTGATTTCTTAAATTTTTGGAATAAATTTGGAATTTTATAGTAGGTGTTACGTAATAACAAAAAAAATCTTTTTTTTTCTTTATTTCTTACGAAATGGCTCCTAAAATTAAATTAAACAAATTGGAATATATCAAACAAAGAAATCTAGACACGACTTGGTCTTAATTAAATTTTGTGTTGTTGTGAACGAAAGTGTTAAGTTGAATTCTAAATTATTAGAGCTGCATAGTTTTCTTTTGTTTTCGTTTCAAGATTAGAAAGTTTATTAGAAAGATTAGATATTTTATTGAAATATAATATACAATGTGTTTACCTAATGTGTGGACGTAAGGCGACTCTTTAAAAGGAAAAATTCCTTAAATGAAGGTATTCACTATTACGTTCATCTTTCTTATTCTTCAATTTATGTTAGTTTTCGAGATAATTGACGTAATCTGAGGCTTTCGCTTTTATTTTTATTTTTAACGGGCGGTACCTCAAATGCGTTGGAGAGTTTTCGGCAATAACGATTAGCATCTTGAAGATGGCCATCGAATTCATCGCCATATTCAATACGCGTTATTTCAATTTTTTTTTTTACGTGGAACCATTTTTTAAAATCTGACACTTTAAAATATTCTTTTTTAATCATTTCCGTATACATATTCATTAAAGGAAAGAAAAAAACGTATAACGAGGTGTATTCTTGGTATTTTATTGAACATTGCCAACATTTCCTGAATAATGACCCACGTTGCGCATTACCTTAAGAAATTCCTTCGGAATGTTTCTTCTTGATATTTCGACCTAGCCGCGTCGAAGGATCGTAGATTATTTGAACGAATTTCAAAACAAATACCGCACGGTTCGACGCATTTCTAACATGCTATAGGGTCAAGCACCTACCAGCCATACTTACTGTACCGCATGTTGACCGATGGGTTAATTTATTAGCCGCATATATCTATGTTTTCCATCTATATATTAATCGTAATATATACGTGTTGGTACATATAATTGGGTACACGGTATTGCCACAATAGATTGTGCAAGCATACAGTGTGTATCTGAATTGCTTCATATCTAAAACAACACGCTTGAATTGGTGCACACATCATATGAACACAATGCTATAAACAAAATAAAATTTCGGTTTTGTAATCGACGATTTGATACTGTAATTTTCTCATTTTTTTTCAAAATGTCTTATCTAAGTACGTAGCTACCGCTGTACCAACTGTAGGAATGATACAGGGTCCCCGAGCTGGAGGGCCCCCAACTTGCTTGCGTTAATTTGCTTGGAACCAAAGTTCCAACTAAAATCCTTTATTTAACATAATTCATCTTTATCACGTTATCTTGGAAAAAGTGCAATAAACGCCGCGCTATATTTTCTAAAAGTGGATTACGTAAAAGAAAAAACAAGTTAAATTTAGCGCAATGCATTTGCGGAATTATGAATCATTCGGGCAAAAAATTCGAAATTCTTTTTTTTTTTTGGAATTGAATTCGATTAACATAAATATATGTAAATCTCAATGCTATTTGCATATATCTTCGTAGTGGAGATCAGCCTTTTGCGTATTACGCGATTGCACAACAACCATATCGTTCCTTTTTTTCTTTTAAACTAAATATTCTTGTGATGGTTGAACAATCGTGGAGTATCCCAATGTGGTGGTTTTATGCTAATATCAAACCGACAAACAGAAACAATATACGTATAACTCAAATTAAAATTTTGTACAGTGGCGTAACACACTAGCTCTGAGCGGGTCCTGTATCAGATTTTTTTTGGCCCTTTTCCAAAAAAGTTCGAATAAACAATATACATTTGCAAAATATAATAAAAAAATTCAATAAAAAAAATATTCTGTAACTATTAAATAAGTACCTTTCTTGCATTTTTTTCGGAGAAGACATTTATTAGATCATCCATAGCTGAAGAAGATTTTAGTTTCTCAAGTTCTTCTTCTTCCATGGATAGGAGCTAACCGTTCTTGCCCGATAGTAGTTCTAAGATAACTTTTAATCGAGAAAAGCTTCTCTCTGCGGTCGTGGTTGTAACCAGAAGGGTCAAAAACAGCAACAACCTCTGAGAAATTGGAAGTATTCAAATTTATCAATAATGATTCCGCGAGTTCCTTAACGGTATGAATTTTCTAAATTTCCGATTACAAACGTATTTTTAAAGCAATAAATTGATCGCACGGATCAACCGTCAAATTTTTATGGTATTTAGTGGTCAATTCTGCTGCTTTGTTTTTAATTACTTCACTTGAGGAAGAAAACAATTTAGCTGGTTGTAAAGTTTCAAATGTACTACTTTGGTCGTAGAAGCTATGGAATCTTTTCTTAGCTGCTGTAATCAATACATCTAGACGGCTATAATATACGTTGACTCTGAAGTATGATTCCGGATCAGAAATTCTCTCATCTTCTGATAATTCGCCAAAAAAGCGCTTTGTACTCCTTCGCCTTTTATTTTTGAAGAAATGCGTTACATCCCATCCTTCCGCTAGATCTCTGGACTCATCTGGCAAACCATTAAATGAATTTCGATTTCTGATCTCTACCCACCCGTCCAGAAGATTATTTAACGAAATACCGGCTTTTTATAAGTCATTATTTTCATACTGTAGTGCCTTGGAAGCAGGGTTGATGATTTCAGATACCTCAGAAGAAAATGGTGACGGGCACTATAAAATCGTAACTCTCTAACGTATCTAATATATTTTGTCATTCGTCACGTTCACCTTTTTTAGTGTAAATTAAGTTGATACAAAGCTTTCATTACTGTTGAATAATTTTTTTTACGGCGAATGAGGCGTCGTTTCTTGAAGACCATCTCGCAGGGCGTACTTTTTTAAAAATAATTTTGTATTTTTCAGATGTATCGTTTCTGAACATTGCCCAACATTTTATGCTGCTTGTCCAAAAAGTACTTACTGTTTCCGAATTGTCAAAAAATTCAGTCACTTCGGAAACGTGTTCAGCAACATCACCTAAAGCTGAATTTAATGTGTGCAGTGTACAATGACTGAACGGTAATCGGTATTTGGTGCGTGCCCTTTCATAAGCTTTCATAAGGGTTTGCAGCCGTCCATGTACATCCGACATTACACTTGCACCATCGTAACCCTGGCCCCTATATTTAGGCAGATCAATTCTATATTCCTAGATTACGTTTAAAATTTCAGTTTGAAGTCTCACTGCAGTAGAGTCGGCTACAGATTGTACAGGCTGTATTCATTTCGAAAAGAATATTTTATTTATTTCAGGAAGGAATACCTTCAGGAGGTAGAAAACGTTCCGAACTAAGAACGTACGCAATATGAGCGAATGGTGATCGGAACTGCAAAGATTTTGGAATATATTGGAGTTAATTTTGTGTATACAGGGCGAGTCGGAAAGAACGAACCTCACCCCACGAGTGTATTATACACGCGAAGATATTGTAAGAAAACTAATATGTTATAACGTAATTCAAAAATTTCAACTATCGTTCTTTAAATGATCCAGACTTCCCGTTGTTTTCGAATTAAAACGTCTTAAATAAAATGAAAACATCCTCCCATTGACTACGGGTGTAACACGAAGAATAAGGTACGCGCTCATCACGTATGATTAACCTGCTATAAATCCTCTCCTCGAATCCCAAAGATGCTCATTTTATGTCGTACTTGTATGCTCGCCTTTACAAATAAACGAAATAACGAACACAATTTAAAAGAAAAAGTGAAAATTTATGACGACGAAATGTTTGAGTAAAAACGAAAAATATAAAAAGCAACATTTCAAATAAAAATGGAGGAAAGTGGAAGACAAAATCACAATGATTACACAAAAAGGCGAAAAGAGAAAACGAACGGATGCTTGAAGGGGTCAACAATACACGCGACGAAACGTAGCCAAATAAAGCAAACGAAAGGAACGAAAATTATATTTACTCTTACAGAAGGAAAGTGATAGGTAGGATTTGATTACGCCAAGTATTGTTGTAGTTCTCCACATTCGCACGTGGTACATTATTCGCTTCGTTTATGAATGATATTTTTAGCTAACAGAAACGATCCATTGTTAGAATTGATTTTAGTCGTACATAATGGCACTTACAGCATACGTATCGTCACCTGGTTTAATTGCGCATTAACCGAAGGAAACGACATACTTCTACCTTAAACGCTGCCGTTCTAATATCGTTCAAGTTAACTTATACGAAGGCAACGCTTTTAATTACGATCGAATGGAATCTTTTGCAAGATAAGTAATAAAGTGGTATTCCGGAGTAGCTTTGTAGAGATTATTTGAGACGTGTTTCTCACTTCGATGGAGGTAGTTGTTAGATCATTTTTCAAGAGGATCATAATTTTGTTTAATGTTTTTAAGATTGAATTGGCTCATTTGAATTTAAATAGTGTTCATTCATCGAATAAATCCGATCAGAGACGTCCTGCGAGATGAGCACCTCCCACTCTTTCAACGTTTTCCTAAAAAAAAAAAAACTGTTTTATACAACAATCAAGTGAAAAAGTGATCATCTCTGCGACTTGCTTTAGTTTCTTGCTTTCCCTTTTACATCGTTGTAAGCTTATTCCGTTACACGCAATTAATGCGAAAAATTACGGAAAATACCATTCTTCAAAGTTACTTTTAAAACGTAATTACTCAGGAGATCTACGCGTCTCCAAGGATTTGCCTATTTCACCGGAGCTAAGCAGCGCGCCTCCGGGCTAGGCATAACCAACTGCTCGAGGTTAGCAGTTGGTTACGCCAATCCGATAGAAGCGTTCCAGTTATCGTCGGATCTTGGATGGTAGTCGGTCTGCTTGCAGATGAAGAGTGGTCGATGATTAACAGTTCCATTTCATGTTTTAGCGGCCGAGTTTCTCCATATCCGCGCAAAGATATTGAATACATACAAACCACGGAGCCCTCGTGAACTGTCTCGGCATCCTGTTATGCTGCACTTCCAGTGTCCGCAAGTATCTCTTAGGGGCGGCTGATCATGCCCGGATTCTCGACGAATCAGCGTATTAATAGTAAGCTGGTCTTAATATGAAGCGCTTTCATATTGGAACAGAGGACCTCCAAGTTAAACAATTATCTAGCTACGGTCCCAAGTATCTAACGTTTTCTTTTTTTTTCCTAGATCGCCCGTAATCGGCGGTCATTAATAATTATAAACATAAACGTTAACTTACGTAAAGAATTTCGTCGTCCTGCATTTAAAAAACTTTCACGGATTCTTATTTCCGCTTCATCAGAAACGTTAACGACAATATGAAGCTCTAACAAGGACATTACTTGCGTAAAGACTTGTCGCCGGCCTTTATTTTATTAACGAAAATCTACGAAACCTTTTTAAATGCCGAAAGCGACTCGTCAGGCAAGTAATCTTTATATCTTTATAGTTATAATTATATTATCATCAGGTCACCAGTGGCCCCCCATGAAAAAAGATACATCAGCGTACGTAGCGTACGAATATTACGGGAATACAATAAAAACAGTTGGGGGTCCAGTAAAATACCTTGAGGCACTCCAGAACGGTGAAGAGCTAGCGACTCATGAACGATCCCCATTCCAATAATCGTGCCGAACCGTATCAAACGTACGCACAAAATTAAGAAAAATCGTCCCTACAGAGTCTCTTTCTCTCTCTCCTTCCCAACGTATCATCGTATATGGTTTGTACGCTCCTAAAATCAAGTTGCTCATCAGGCAACAACGCCAACGATTTCGTCTCGTTCTTAAGTCTAGGTGGAATAGCTTTCTGTACCACTTTTGATAGAGGCGACTTTCGTCGAGCATATTTCGAAGGAAATTCACCGCAAATTGTTGGTCTCTGTGGCTGTATCTGCTGGTGATTGGGGACCTTGTTTATACATTCCTAAACGCATAAGCAATTTTTTTTTCAATTTTTTACACGGAAAAAAGTGTATATCCAAAACAACAATATAATATAACGAGGTATGCTTATTACAGCAAGCACGTATTTTATTGGCTTAAATAAACGTGTTGTATTTCTTAATATAAGCTACTCCTATTCCGTTGAAATTTTTCTCCACGTTAATTAAACATTTATGCGTCGCACTGTATATTAAACATTTATAGTTGATTGTTTAAGATTTACATAACCGATGGATGATTTTATATATTTTTTAATTGGTTCCACGTAATTGCTAACATAATTATTATCAATTTTACCAAGAAAAAAAGAGCTATTAAATCGCCAGAAAAACAAGTTTTAAACCTTTCCGAAACTGCTAAAAAGAATGTGGCATACATAGCGGTTTTTGAGTATTTTTTTCCACATCTCGAGAAAACAATAGACGAATTAACATCTATTTGTTACCAATACTAATTATTTTCAAAAATAGTCCTAGTATTTACAATAATTAGTGTAAACCTATTAATACGAAAGAAACATCTTTAAAATCGTAAAAATCTTCTACAGAGTTAATTGCTGATGTACAGCCCAATACCTCGGGTGAGACGTACTAAAATATTAACAAGCTAGCGTCCGCGTTATAATGAACCTCATCGAACAGCCTGTATATAAATAAAAAATGAATAAATTAACATTTCAAATAAAAATATCAATTTATTTTTCGCGGTTCTAATTTACTCAAAGCTCACTCAAGCTCGTCAAAGCTATTTCAAGCTCGCTGTGGTGGTATTTACTTTAGGTATCACGTGTAAGTTCAAGAGCAGAAAAAAAAACATAAAGATCCTATTAGATAGAGAAGAGGAGGCCTTGGAAACAATGGAACGTCGTTATAAGGAACAATAGAATGCTGTAGCCTGTCAGGTTATTTTCTAATCGTAGCAGGCTTTTAGAAAACTTACTTGTTCTGTGCAGGTACTAATGCGTTTGTAATAGTTGTCCGCATGTAGTTTAGATAAAATGTGCAGTTATTAATTTACGGTAACTTCGGGAATTCCCTTAAGGGATAGAAAGTCAGTATTGCTTTTAATGAGCAAGAAGTAGAATTGGCGCCTTTAAGCGAATTACTTTAACCAAGTTAGCTTCTAAACAAGCATGATCTACCTCTTTACGTTTAGCCTTAATTGTAAATCGGTACACTCCCCAGTTAGCACAATTTACACACTCCTTCTGAGATTACGACAAGCTTCAAAACGTTTATGTACCGCGTTGGGCCGTCACCGCGCGTAAAAGAATTATTAGCCTACATTTTTTTTTTATCTTCCCCCCACGTATTTTAGTTTCAAACGTTGTCTTCCTGATCCTCGTGTTGGCGAGTTCGTATTATACAAACTCCCCTAACATACATCACACTTTACGCTGTCACAAGGAATTAGTTGGCCTATCTTGTAATCCGCGAATATAGTAAAATCGATGACTTTGTATTAATTTTTTTTTGTGATAAACGGCTTAATGCTGGATAAGATGATATTTGCGCGCGGATAAAATGTGTAATATACGAAATTCGAATGTATTTATACGAAGAATTTCGGTAAAAATGCCCAAACTTCTGCTATAAGCTGTTATAGTTGGTAACAACTAAAATAAAAATCAGAAAGAAAAACAGGAGCAGCAACCAAAAAAAAAAAAACAGAAAAAGCTTGTAAGACTCCGTAAAATGTGCGCCTACCAACGATCTCGTTGCAGTTTTCTGGGCCAAGAACACTTCGGCAGCTACAGCCGATGAATCCCGCAAGAGTATTTCATATCGTAATCCGGAGTAGATGTCCGTATAGTTCAGCTAGAGAAGGCACTCGACCGTTACCTGCGATCTTAAGCAGGGAAACCATAACACTTGTCCAAGAGTCTGCTAGTTAACACGCGACAATGTTCCTTTGACCAGACCAGATTATCCTTTTTTTGAAGAAATTTTGTAGAACTGTATTGCTGTAATTGTACTTGGATGTCTATGGATAGGTCTCCAATGTTTGAGCGTCTATGCCTTGCGTGAAAGACTAAGCGTTTAGTATTTTCTAGTTTGTCGAGCGCGACGCCTTCTGTGTTTTGATTCGTTGTTAAAAATGAAAGGAAACGGACAATGTCGTTGATATTTAAGCAACCGTTTTTCTAAAGCTGAAGAATTTTTTCAAAATACGGACTTCCTTGGTTCTAGAACAGATTCTATTGCGTCTACGTAAAAATTCCGTTTACTTCCCCCAAGTAGTTATTACTTGCTTCCAATAATCCCCTTTCCTTGTAGGGCGCACCGTAGAAACTCCGTTTACCGAAATTTTCAATGCAAAATCGTTGCTGCAACATTATTGCAGTTATCTTGACATGATTTTTCTCTGCGCAGCTCGATCATAAAATTCATTTTGCACAAGGCTGTGCACATTTTAACACCATTAATCGGCGTAAACCAATTCTCGAGTTACCGAATATTGTCCAACGCTACGTGTATGCGATACTGTTGCAACGAGTATTTCTGCGCAAAAATTAAATTTTACGCAACTTTCTCTTGACCATTCGTTTTGCTCGACGGTAATGTAATAATATGACTCGAGGTTATTCGTCTGTTTTAGATTTTAACTGTTTTTAGTACAGGTGTTCTAACGATACGGGCATCGCCATTTTTCTAGTTGCAAATTAGCATTTTTAGATAATAAATGGCAATTTCGGCATCACATTGCAAAACGAAGGAATATACGAGGGTCGTCTCAAACAATAAAACAAAAACGAAAAAATAAAAGAACTTTTTAACCAAGCCACTCTCCCGCTAAAGCGACTGCTCGCTTGTCCACTTGTTTCGGTGCGTTCTCGTTTGGCAAGCGTCTTCCCCGAGATGTTGCTTCAGGTGCGGAAAATGGCGGAAGCCGCTCGGTGCAAAATCGAGCGAGTAAAGTAGACGAACGAAAACATCCTCCTGGCAAGGCGTGAATTTCCCGAGCAAACGTGCGGGCGAGAATCGCAGAAGATTGCTGCCGTAGCTCACCGAGCGTTTTCTACAAATTTCACATTTGGCTTTGGTTCGTCTTTTTCTTTCCAGACGTTACTCTATTTGTTTGGATTTGGCGTCCAGCGGTGAAACCACGTCTCGTACTCGATCACTATTCGGTCAAATGGGCCGTCTCGTCGTATGGTTCTCTCGAAACATCGAAAAGGGTATCGTTTCGATTGTTTTCAGAAACAACATAAGGACCATCTTTCAAATCCCATTTGCGACTCTTAAACTATCTTCTGACGAAACGGAAATTAAGACAATGGTTGTTTTTAAGACTTCTTTTAAAAGGAAGTATTTTTTTTTAATTTTTCGCCGGTTTAAGCATTAATTAGTTTAAAATCTCAATTAAGCCTTCATCATTCATCATGATTTAACCTTCAAGAAACCGTACGAATATTGAGCAAAGTCTCTAGCATTCTAAAAAGATCTTCCCGTCAAACAAGGGATTTAAGACGTATGTAAATTTATCAAACGATACTTCTTCCAAGTTAAACAAAGTTTGCATTAAAATGATTTATACCCGTCAAGACGAGAATAAAATGCCTACAAAACGTAATTTGATTTTATTGCTAATTTGTACAACCTGTTAGCATTTTCATTACGCAACGTACAGAACAAATTTGCCATTTATCCAAATAAGTGGCAAATGAACGCTTTTTGTGGACGTTATGCTGGCAAATATTTGCTTTTCTGCTTAGGACGGTGTTTTTCGTTGGTCGTATATCTCTCTTTTATTATCCAAATTGCTGCTGTATTTCAAAAAGTGATACGATTTGAAGGCGCATCTAGCTCGTTTCGTTAACCGTTAACATTATTTGAAAGAATTAACAGGAACATAAAACGATAAAATGGATAAACTTAATAAACATATCCATGCGAAAATTTAGACGTCTTATTTCATCGTAGACGTGTAAGAACGTATCTATATCCTTGTGTTGCTCGCCGAAGACGTGTAGAGAGACCTCCGTTTAGCGTCGTATCGGAGTACCTTGAGAAATCAATCAAAATCTATCAATTAAAAAAAAAAATGACGACGGGCTGCGCCAGAAGCGATAAATTTACAAATATTGGAATTTAGAGAAGCCTAGCAAATACCGAAGACATTCGTGAAGTTAATGTATGCCCGGAATTAATTAATATCAGAATCGCCGCTGCTTTCCTCTTTGACGAAACTCTCGCGGAGCATTCACGCGGAGCAGGAATTTGACCCGATGAAGATAAGCAGCAAGACGGTGCATCTCCACACATTGCACATTCTCTTCGCCTCTTGATTCTTTTTTTTTCTGAGGGTATTTAAAATCAAAAATCAACGTTGATGAACCACAAAGTCTAGAAGATTTGAAGGATGGAATTAGGTACGAAATTAATCGAATTAGTCTTGACATCATTTGGGTATTTTTTATCTTGGGCCCTGCGGAATGTGATTAGCTGGCCATCAACCCATTTAAATATTCGTTGATGGTGCGAGCACGAGGCGGACGCGTACTTTCCTCCATAAAAATCGCTAATTAGGCTTCCCTATAGATGGAACAGAAGGAAACGTGTGCTTTTCTAAAACGAGATCCCTCCAATTCAGAGTCTTAATCGGGCAAGTGACTCACTGTCTTCCCAAATTTTTTCCCCGGCGATCTTAGGCAAATCCTGGATTTATCCGAGAACAATACGTTGCTCCAATTGGCTGCCGGATGCCGCACAGATACCCTGATCTTCTTACGCGCGCATTTCTTCCTTTGCTCAATCGATGCGCGAGAATATTCCTCAAAATTACAGAGCGCACAGAACAATCGCCTCGTTCAGATGTTGCTCTTCGACAGCCTGATCCTGGCCGTCTCGTTTATGTGAAAGCGCAGGATGACTCTTTGGACCGCTAAACGAGTAACGTCTCGTATCTGCGCGGGTTAACATCCTGTTTGAATTAAAGCTGGCGCCCTGACTACATTCTTTGGAATTCAAGATAACTGCGAACTCCTTTTGTTTGACGTAATGACGCCAGAACATCGTTTAGCTCTTGCTTTATTCGTTAAATTTTAACGCGTTATTATAACTGATAACGCTATACTTTGAAAATTTTGAATTTTCCAGCAGAACGTCGAAAAAATAATTAAATGTTAATATTTATAGCCCGGGCTTAATTGAAACAACCGCCTGAATTTCTAG
Source organism: Oryctes rhinoceros (assembly GCA_020654165.1). Taxonomy (NCBI): domain Eukaryota; kingdom Metazoa; phylum Arthropoda; class Insecta; order Coleoptera; family Scarabaeidae; genus Oryctes; species Oryctes rhinoceros. Next base: position 5,513,312 of record JAIOKQ010000119.1, read on the forward strand.
TGTAGATCGACATTTACCGGTTTTTGGTTGTTTATTGATTATCCAAAGCAATTAGAAGCGAAACGCTTGCCCAATAATAAATGTTACGATAATAATTCGTGTCGCCTGTTGACAATATGTACTATATACGTATGTACATACGCGTCGTTTATGATTTATGTACATTTGATCTTCCACAAACATCAAATGCATTATTTGTATGCACATATGTTGGTAAATAGTTGATATTAGTGTTTGAAACCGTGTATCGCGCGATAAGCTTTATCTTATAATTAGCCTCAAAATCAATGTCAAACCGATACTTATTTCGATCACTCTTGACTTTTACTTTCTTATTCGCCTACCTACGTATTAGAAAGTTAATAAAATCTATCTGTTACAACATGTGTTAATCCTGCGGACGATAAAGGTGGTTAAAGTTACATAAAAAGTATTTTAAAAGGCTGAACTCTAACCGAATCAATGCGGTATATGTTATCTTTTTACTTTTGTAGAAGGTGACAACTTGCTTCCAACCAATCAATAACCCGTAAACTGCAAATGTATTTATGTATTACATGAGTAATATCGATTTTTATGATTCTCAAGGTCTGTAAACATTACAAAGGCTATTGCTAAATATAAATCCTATTGATATGCAATTAATTGACAGACTACAATAAGCCGGGTACTATTATGACTGGAACTCGAAGATACCGATTAAATTATTAGCAAGACTTCTTTTTTTATGTACAAATAATTAAAAAGATGTGCAAATACAGCGGATGTTTCCAAAGTTTTCTTTTTTTTTTCCCAAACAATGTTATTGGTGATAGACAAGTCTTGACGTGATCATGCAGCTGTCCGGTGCAATATACGCTGCTCAAACCAATTAGAGGATATTTAGAAAAATAATACTAAACAAATAAATAACATAAGACACGCGAATATTATTAATGTTGCAACTATAACTTGTTAAACAAGAAACGGAATGCATTTAAGTAAGTTAGCGCTTCGGTGTAGCGCCTGCGCGAATCGTCACAACTCGAGAATACGCACGCGCATATGGAAGACGGTTGGATTTTAGCATTTTCCGTAATTTAGCAAATTTTCAACCGTAATCACGGGCAATAATGGAAACGTGACGTGATTTGATTCATGCACAGCTTTGGAGAGCGATGGGAAGATGGACGAAGACAGCGAGCTGTTGCTGAAGTTCTTTGCAGTTAACCAAAGTGCGACGACTTTTCCGGAATCGGTTTCTAGAATCTTCGAGATCTTCGATAAGCAGCTAAGAAGTGAACGTGGCGCTGCTACGGGAAGAGTGGTATCAACTCATCAAACAACAAGGAATCGTCTTCGCAACGTTGGCAGGCATGCTCGAAGATCCCTAGTACGCGTTCCACTAGCTGTCCTTAAATAAAAGGTCGCGAACAATATGGAAATTTGAATCGCGATGGCCGTGCGCAAGTATTGTCTTCTGACGAATCCGGATTTATCCTAAAGCAACTTGGGACATGTTATCAGCTACAATTTGTTCGAGAAAGGCCGCGATATGAAAATGGGAGTGCAATGGGAGGTCATATGGCTCAGAGGTATCTGGATGAAATTTTGAGAGCCACTGTTTTTCCGTATGCTGGCCTTATGGGTGAACGATGCATTTTAATGGGCGACAGTGCTCGTCTACATCGTGGACAACTGGACTGAACGATTGGGGATCACTGAAATGGACTGGCCAGCAAATTCTCCTGATGCTGTAGGAAGACGTGTTGCAGCAAAAGAAATATGCCACCGCGTACAATTCGGGAAGTTCGTAATGTCCTGATTCAAATATTTACTGCTGTTCGTTGAGAACATACACATTATTAACAATTACGTTATCAGTAAAACTTCTTATAAAGTCTGATAATTGTGTGATAATTTAATGATATTCATTCGCTCTGGTACCTAAGCAGCTTTATAATGTACACGAACAATTTAAAACTTCTTAATGCGTTCGGTTTCGAAATTTCGAGAAGAATTTTCGAGGCGCTACATCCATTATTCATTTATTTTATGACCATTTTTTTTCGCGGATTATCTGCGACAAAGACCAAGGATGCTTCGGACCTCTACGGGGTGTTCGATTTCAGCGTTTAACGCATAACGTAAAACGCATCATGAGTAGGTGGACTGCGAAAACATCGAAAAAGCTCTTGGGAGACGTGTTGAAAAGATAAGCTTTACCGTCGGGATAGATGTATTCAGTTAAATTACATCTTTCGTATAAACAATGGAATAAAGCTAGTTACAACGAAATTCGAATGGCCCATCGGCTTTCAGCTAGATCTGAGGATGAATGTGTGCATTGCACACATCGAAATCGGTAGCTATTTATTGAAGAATTTCGCGAGATTTGAACGATGATCTTTTTTTTTTGCATTTACCTCATTACGAATCATTCACGCGCGGTTAACATGGATCGTTTAACATAAATTTTGTCGGACCAAACACATCGAATCTTCCAATTGGAACCCATATCAATTTTTATTCGTGCGATTGCAGTTTATTATTCATTAAACACCTTATTTCCGTTCCGTTCCGTACATACAAAAATTTCAATTTGCTAGAACGTGGTTTTAGCGGCAACCACTTTTACAGCTTTACGCATTCGCTAGTTTTTTTTTTATATTTACGTATGTTAATACCGGCCAGGTCGTTAGACGCGTTGAAATTGTAAACATCCATGAATGTTACTGTCAAGGGCGTCATATCAATATGTATTAATATTGATGTTTTTTTTTTCTCCCCAGACGCTCCGTTTGTTCGATGAATAAGCGTCTTTACGGACGTTACACTTATGCGTCATTTAAGCATTCGTACAATGTATATTGTACGTATTGTAGACTAGCGATAAAAAGCCATGTTTTACGTTTGTTGGGTAGAATTAAATTTGTATTTTGCGTATATTTTGCTTTGGTTATAGGTTGTTAATAGAAGAGAAACAAATCTTCCTTCTCTAACATTTACTTCCTTATTACGTTTTTGTCGATTTTTTGCCAGCTTTTGTAAATTTTAATGCTAGCGAAGTCACGTTTAAGGATCTATTCAACGTTGAATATTTTAAAGACATTTTTACTGAATTAAATACGAGATGTACGCAACTAACAAAAATGGCGAGTAGACAGACACACCCAAAAAAAATGTTAACCCCGAAAAAAAAAACTTCTTTCGCTCGACGTTTCGCCGATCGTGCCGACGGTTTCTTCAAGACAACCGAGGTCCATGTGAAGTTCCATCGAACGCGATAGTTCCGAGAAGTCGACTCTTCTACGTGCTACCCTTCTTCTCTGTTGACGGCCTTGTTCTTCCCTGATGCGTCTTTTTCCGTAGTCCTTAGTGGTAGCCTATCACTTTTACGTTATTGAAATCAATTTTATGTATTATCTTATATCTTGTGTAGATGTTATGCTACTGCTGATTGCTCTATTCTGTTTGTCCGATCTAGCATCGCTACCTTCTGTGCGGTTTTTGTCCATCCTGTTCTTAGCGGTGATGGTTTGACCGCTTTGTACATACTTGTTTCGTCACGATTCATCCTACCTTTTCGCTAACACCCGTTACGTATGGTAAACACGTCATTCCTCAGCGCTTCTATAATCGTCTTTAAAGGCATCTTCTTCCTACTGGTTCTTCTTACGTCAGCGTCAGTGTTACCAATTCTTCTTTGGGGTTTGCTCCTCTCACTAGCTAGATGGAGCTCATCACTGATGCGTTCGGCTCTGGATAGTAAGGTTCTAATTGCCGTTATCTTTCGCATCGGACGATCTCGTAGGTAAATATCTATCGGTGTGCATCATCTTATTTCTAAATACTTCTGCTCTCTTTACCGGTTACATCCCCCTATCTCCATGGCTGGGTGCCGTGCGTTGTCATATTACACAAGTACCGTCGACATATAGTAGCTAACACTTCATCTTATGGCTTCTTCTTCGAATGCTTCCATAAAAACACGTTGGCACCGAAGTCCTATTACGACCTTCGCAACGCGCGGAAGAGTCTTATCGTACAGGACACCCAAAAAAGAACTTTTTTTCGGTGTTCGCTTGACTAATCGGTGCGTTCAAAAAATCGATAGTTCTTGAGTTCCTTCGCATGATTTCGGCGATCTAGCTGCGAGATCTTAACAATTTCATAACTTCGTTAAATTGTTTACGAAATTACCTAAATTACCCACGTCTCTTTTAACAATGAGAATTACATTATCATATTCAATCTAACGCGACTACATACGTAATTACCTGCGGAAACGAAATTGACAATAAATTATATATTACACATAAACAATGCTATTAATTTCCACCAGTTTTGTCTGCCGTACCACCGCAATACTAATTACCGTTCGGACGCTGTATTTCAACCATGTAACGTATGGAATAACACGGCAGCACGACCTTTAATGGTCGGATGGTTTTCGTGGAGTTACAATATGGATGCATATGAATGGGTTTTACGTTGGACGACGTTCTTAATTCATACGCCGCACGCCGCAGAAGAACAGCGATTACACTCGCAATCCGTCCGATGCTGAAGAAAACTGTTTTACGTACACGCAACATATTTTCTACTTCGTATTTTTGTATTTTTTTTTTTTGATTAAAAGATTGGCAAGGTTTACCGAGAAAAACGATACGAATTGCTTTGCTATTTGTGTCGTGCGTTCTCGCTACTTAAACAAGAGACATCCTAAAAAAGCCTCTCGAAGGCTGGACCAACGTCTTCGGGTAACAGATTCATCTCCCCTAAACCATCGGAATGACGATTGATCAAAGCAAAGACGTATTCTACGAGTACAGATTTACATGTTACGACATGTTATATTCTTGATGTTTTTTGACATGCCACGACATGATACGCTAGGTCAGCAGATCTTAATCTACTAGATTTCTTTTGTTTGAGGTTTTGTTAAAGAAAATGTTTTTGGTATGGTTGCCTTAAAGGGCGACGAGATCGAAGAAGGCGTTTTGACAATCGATCCTTTTTCGACAGTTTGCAGCAGATATCGCATGATTCCATTGAAGATCCTGGTCCGTTGGCATTGTTGTGTGATGGACTTTTCCGATCTATTTTTATTTGCCACGAACTCAGGTGAACAGCGGGCTTTATCCTTTCGTCTTAACTTTTCGTTTTTTTTTCTTTTTAACTTTCAGTTCAGTTTGCCGCAGTAATATTACACCCCGTTTAATGATCTCTGCAAGTCCAAGTCTTCGTACAGCATCTTCAGAAACTTACTGCCAGCGGAGCAAGGATCATCAGGTTGATTCCCTGCATAAATCTCCACGTTCCAAGTACGTACGTAGGACCCTAGGTCGGCCGTACAAAATATTTGAATTCCCGGAAATGCTGGAATTTTTTGTATGGATTCGATATGATCATTTGCTAAAGTAGTTGTTTGATTTAAATAATAGAAATCGGTGAACCTAAATCAGATAATTTCTTATCACGAGTCACGGGTATACGCAGACGCAACAAACTACCTTCTTGTCAAATTGGGGATCCATATCCAAGGGATGCGCAGCGACATGCGAATCGTTAAGCGAAATTAGTCGGAGATTCGACGTTGCTTGGATACACCAGCATCAAGAAGCCCCGAGGTACAGTAGAAACAGCGAGCTGCGAAGGGTGCATCGGCTCCGACAAAGGCGAACATTGTTTCGTCGGCTAGGAGAACATTGCTCTTTGTATTCCATCGTCTGAAGCTTCAATGATCGCCATCGATCTGTGGTTCGAAGTGGTGGACCATTGATTCTATCCATCGCGTTTGACTCTCCAAGGCAATTTTTCTCCGTTTCCTATGCTTAAAATTTCGCATTCCGGGAAGATGGAGATTTTCATCCTTCGTATTCGTAAACGCCTAGTTTGCAGAACGAGATGCCAACAACTATTTGGTCGGATCCAGCAGGCGGGAGCATCCTTGGGAAAACTGTGTAGATTTACAAACGGATCCCGTTGAGAAATAATGAACGAGTTTGATGAAGATGAGGCTGGAAATTTCCCACACTTCCCTCGTACATTCATGAACTTATTAAAACAATCGAAGATATTGTCAACGTATCGTAAACATCTTTCCGGAAAACGCAGAAGCACGCATAGGCTATCGTAAAGTTTATCAAATTACATTGTTTGCATCATGCATTGCACGACAGGTTCGACAAACATACACGTTAATAAGCGAGAATTTATTTCCCGAATCGTCTAAATACGCTTACGTTACATGTGCGACGACCACATAGACACAATGAACGGAAATCATTAACTTCGGTTAGATATCCGGGTACGATCCGAAAAAATTTACATTGTTTTACAGCTGTTTTCGCCGTCTTGCTAATTAGGCGGTAACGAAGTGTGCAGATGATGTCCGATGATGTAAAATTAAACCGGCAATGATTTAAAATCCTATTGTTTCCGAGTCAAAATGACTCGGGAAACAAGGGGACGAAGAAGAGAAGAAACTAGCTAATCTGCCGAATCTGCGCTAAAAAAGGATCGTCGTCTGCTAACGGCTAAAACAGAACAATTCAGTGATGTAAGTAATCAAATCAATAATAAAGAAGTTGAAACGGAGTGGCCCCAAGTTGGATCCTGGAGGAATACCAGATGTTCAGATAGACGTGTTCGGTGTATTAGAAAGAAAAGGCTTCATAAGATCGAATAGGTTTGAAATACATCCAAAACGACTTAAACTAAAAACAAAGTAACGAATGGATGAAGTGAAATTTATGTATCTAAACGGGATACGTCCAAAAGACTTTGGACGTATATGAATAAATGTCGCTCCAATGATTTCAAGAAGTCTTCATTGGTGACAGTTCTGAGCATCGAAATGCGCAGGTTGATCCTTCCAAAAGGCTCGAAAGCTAAGGTTTCTGTGCCTTAACAGCACAAAAACCTCAACCCTACCAAGTTAAAATATCGTTCGAATAAGTTTCTTACGTGGAACACTATAAGCTTGTTACCTTATGTAGGTGTAAGAACAATATACGAACCTTCTGTTGACCTACTACTTACTAGACTTATTGCAATCGCATGCATCAACAAACATAAACCCAGACGTGGACTAGTTTCGTAAAACGTTTACCCGGCCGTGTACATAATAAACCTGCAAATGCACGTCCATAACAGCGCAATAATAACTGACCGTGCAACGGTACGCCAGTTCAAAGTTGGTAGGGATAAAACACGCGAAACCATCGGAGACAGCAATGGCGCCTATAAAGAAAGGTCTCTCTCTTCTCGGACGAATGGCGATGATGAACGTTATTAGCCGGTTCATACCGGTTAACACAAAATTCCACGAGCTTTTTTTTTTCCTCGTTCTCTCATTAGAACTAACATAACCGTAATATTTGTTTGTTTGTTTATCTGCTCGCTTACTACTTCTGCGGAATTGTTGACTCTTCGCGAGATGACGCGAAATTTATCGTTCTGTAAGACACTAATGCCTTTCAAATGCTAATTCGACGTTTAGTTCGATTGTAATCTGGAGAATATTTCCGAGAAATCCCATTCGTCGATTTAAAGTAAACAAATCTGACCCCGTTCGAGGGAAAACCCGTATTCGCAACCGACGCCGCTCTCCTCAGACTGTTTTGCATGAGAATAATCAGCATTTTTCTTTAATTCTCTCGTATGGAAAGATTCCAATTCTGGAGGTGGAAATACCGAGAGTAATGTATATAGAAAATTATACCGTAATTCTCGATATGCCCTTACAGAATCTGATGGTCGCTATAGGCGATTAGGTAACTAAAAGATTTGCCAACAACACAATACCCGACCTTTGCTTCGTGTTAAGTTCAACTTTCGCATTGCCAAGAAGGTTTTTGTGCGCTTCGCGAACTTAGACACGTTTCTCACATAAACCTAAGTCCTGTGTTGGACTTTCTTAAAGATACGAATGAGATTTTTTATGAATTTAAGTACTTATTGTTTGGTTTCTTTTGTTTTTTTTTTTTTTTTGGTTGGAGTTTCCTATAAGTAAAAACAAAAAGAAGAATCAACCTTATTGAAATTATTGAAAATTATTTTCCACGAAATGTCTAACTTTTTTAATTATAGAAATGCTTAACAATTACCAATTTGCCAAAATTTGGCTCATCTGCTCCTTATTCTTGCTGAAGTTCGGAGTTCTAAAGATCTAGGTAGTCGCGCCAATCAATTAGAATTTGATTTTGTGAATTTTGTCGGAAGTTCTATGTTTTCTCTTGTTTCAGCCCTCTTATGATTGGCTTCTTCTCTTATTATTGCCCTCTTATTATTGGCTTCTTGTCTTTTTCCTCCTTTCTTCCAATCTTGCAAGTACTTCTACGGAGATGACAATTTCTGCGCTTATGGTTATCGTCTTCTTCCTAATTTGTAGTTGTTCGTGCTCCGAGACCTTGTACATGGCTCACGTTTAAATATGTCTTAAATGTAGGCGATTGATGACAAAATCGTAAATACGTAATCATATACAGGCGGTTCCCTTTAAAGTAACAAAGTAAATGACTGGCTCGTTACTTTCCAGTTACATGCCTGTATATACGAAGATAGTTTCAAAAGATAGTGTATGACGTCAATTATGTTCAGAAAATTTCAGCTTGCTATCGTTTACGTAATACGGGAAGTTTTACAAATGCCAGAAGACTTGGCCACACTATGTACGAGGGATGTTCCTAAAGTTCCGGGGATTGTGCCTCCAATTAAATTAGCCAAAATGGGCAATGCTATTGGTGATAGACAAGTCTTGACATGTTTATGCAGCTTCAGTCTGAATTCTTGTAACGATGGAAGACGCGATTAAATCTCAAAGAGGAATAATTTCCTTTTTTGTAGGAAGAGGATGTGAAAACATTATTCGACGTCTGCAAGTGGTCTTTGATGAATTTACGAAACGTAGCGATAATGCGCATCGATAGATCGATCGTTTTCAAAGTGGTAGAACATCATTAGAAAACGATCCATCCGAATACGTCCTTAAACGAAACTCAATAGGTCCTCGCACTTATTGTCAGCCTTAAGAGCCGTTATCTTGTTACGATGATAAATTTCGCCAACGGGGATAATAGGCACTAACGAAACATGTGTTTCTTATTTCAATCGTGAGACCAAAAGTCGATCCAAAGAACGGCGTAAACCGGACAGAACTTTCATTCAACAACGTATTTCTTTGCTTGTAGTGACTATCGTTCTAACGGTATCGCTAGATGCTGAGGTTCATGCAATTAACGTAGATACTTCATGACTTTCGTCATCTAGCAATGTTGAGTTGCCGCATAAATTAATGTTAATTATGATATGACAAACCGGCATTGGTATTTACGAGTAATGAACTATACGAGGGAATTAACTAAGTGAGCTTTTTACAATTATTTAAAGATTTTGGAATGTACATAAAATCTCGTTTATTTATTTACGTTGTCGTTTGTTTTTTGTTTCTCGATGGTGCAATTTCAATAAAAATACGCTTGCGTATTTCCACTTGTGAAAGCCGAACAATAAACAAACCGCAAACAGTTGCGTAAATATGGACGAAAACAATCGAAGTGTTCCGTTTGATCTCGTAGTCCATCGTTAAATCTATCGTCAGCAAACCTACTTCGGTAGCCGGTTCGGTCGTATAGTACGGTGACGTATACGTACGCAACAGGTTGAACTTTGTTCAAGAACGACATTCTTTCTTCTTTCCTTTTATTTTTTCGTAACCACCGCGACTCGATCGTCGTTCGTTTCTCGCCTTCGCCATAGCGTTTTCACCTGGCAATTTTAATTTCGTAACGACGTTACGAACGCTGATGAAAAAGAGTTTTCAATTCAAACAAAGGTTCTTCTGTAATGAAAAGTACCTAAAAGTGCCTAAAGCTACCGCTGTAGAAGCTGTGGCAATGATGCAGGGCCCTCGAGCTTGAGGGCTTCCAACTTGTATATTAATTTGCTTGGAACTAACCGGACTAATTATCGCCGATACTTATGTGTTGTTTGGAAAAAGATATTCTTCTCGAAATAAGACTGGACAGGCTCGTGTTTATTCGTCTCGTGACGATGCATTCGTGTTGCCTACTGGTTTCCCCGAAAGTTAACAAAGGACGAGTCTGTCTAGTAGCTGTAAAAAAGTATCTGCTTTTGTCGACTCTACTTATAAACTACGAAAATTGACTACCATTTCTGTTAACCGAGATTAGCCGAAACGAATAGTGGCATCAAACGAGAAAAGCAAACGTACTCCAACATATAAGAGAATAAGAGAAATATATAATAAATAGAAAAGAGAAAATAAGAGACAATAAGAGAAAATTATGGAAGAAACTAGATAGTTTCAACCATGGTCGTATCCGACGTCTTGATTTTCCCATTTTTCTGGTCAGCTATCACTTCTCTATTGTCTGTTCGAGAAGTCACAATGTTATTTTTGGTGAAGATTCCAGCTAAATAACAATAACAGGCGGCATCTTTTGCCAAAAAAAAATAATAATAATTACAATAGCAATATAACAAATCGTGTTCTTTGTCCCAATAAAATAACTCATAAAAACGGGTTCAATTGTTCGACATTTAAGATATCAGAAGATTTACCGATAGCTCCTGGTCTTGATGCGAATAAAGAGGAAGTTCACGAATATTTTGAAGTGCTTAGTGAAACTCGCGCGGGCGAAAGTACGAAGAAGTAGAAAGAAAGTACGTTTAAGAATATTAAAAAGGAAAACGTAAGAAACAATATAAAAGAATTTGTTTTCCCCGATTTTCCCCGATTATTTTCAACGTAACAATCGGTAAATTTTTCATCCTTCGAGAGGTACTTTTTTCATTTCGACGCTAATTGCTGATCACGAGTACTTTCATAGAGCTTGCCTTTGACAAATTGTCCATGTAAGATATTCTGATGTAATACTTGAGAGAATGTGGCGTTCGAAAAAATACGTTAAAATATAATTGGCCATTATAATAATTGAATACGTACGCATTAGCATAGGTAATAGCCTTATACATATACAGGGGATTAATTTACATAAATAATTACAAGGAGTATTATTAGGAAATTCATTTATTTATATGAGGATGATTGTCTGCCGGGAAAAAAAAACTCAATAAAATCCATCGATGAAAACAATCGCAGTTTGTTTTTTGTTTTGGTTTTTGGTATTACGTCATGTTGAGTCAGAATATTCTCGGTACGCTCAAAGGGTCCGTTCAGTTGAAGCAATCAATTAGAAGCTACGTTTAGATGCGAGTAAATAAATATATCATCCTGTTATTCCGCGTTTCTCTCATTTGAAAATTTTAGTTTTTTCCAACCTTTGGTACTAGTTATTTAATGCTTTTTTTCTTCTTTTTTCGCAGCTTTCAGTTGTTTGAAGAAAATCATGTCGTTTATTCGCTTTGAAAACCACGGTTCAATTTTGAAAATCCAGTTCGGATAACGATCAACATTTTCATTAACGATACGCGCAAAATTTAGGAAACCTTGAGATTTGATCGCTCATCTATTCTACAAAAGCTCGTTGATACGTGATCAGCTTACGTAGATTTTTCAGCGTGCGCGGCTTGCATGGCTTGCGCTCCTCGCCTGGGCCGGCTCCAGTCTGTACTGGAGCGCAAACACGACCTACAAAAGTACCTTGTCCTGGAATATATACGAGCATATGTTCCATCGGGGACAGGATTTAACGAACACGTTCGAATATAACAGGAATAGACGGGATTCTAGAAGATCTATTATCGCCGGAATTAAATATTAGCGTGAAGTGATTTTACGTATTATATCGGTTAATAAACTGTCCGGGGAGAGTCCTTCGACGAGTAGAAATCGAATGCGAAGATTTTAATTTTTCCCAAATCAACTCCAAGAATTAAGATCGGACAGAATCCTTCAACAATTTATTATCTTAAAAGGCGAAAACGTACCCGGCGAATTCGACGTAGAAGAACAATTTGAATTGACCACGTCACGTAATCGTGCTCGAACTACGGAACGAAAATTTCATGTGGAAGGGGGATCCTTCTGGGTGCGCCTCTACTTGATCTACGTGCCCCACTTCGATTTAATCGTTTGAAAAGTGTACAAGGCATCACTCACGATTGCTTGAAGCGTACTGCACGCCTTTTATTCGCCTTTTTTTTTGCGACTGTCGGATTGTAACAAGTAGCTCTTTGTAAATGCCGGAGAACAATCCAGACCAAAAACTGCAATAATTTAGATATACGCAGTCAGCGTAGTTCTGTTTCTTTACCTAATTTTAAAGTGTTTTTTTTTTCTGGGTTTGCCTGCAGCGCATTAAAAGTGCCAGAGCCGGGCCTCACGTTTGCGTATCCATTCGCCAAGTTATTGGTGGAAGATAATCGTGATTTATTAGAAATTTTATTTTTAACCTGGCTAAATATTTTATTCATATGGCCATTACATAATTCAATCAAATATATGACTGCACCAGCTGCTTTAAAATTCAGATAACGTCTTACTCGAGGAAACGAAATATGCTGTATTGTTCTTAACGGTAAATGATCTAAGATTTGCAAATATTTCATCATTCATCGATTAAGTTCGCGGAAAAGAAGAAATCTCGAACATATTCCGTATGTAATTGTAGCGTAAATTGTAGTGACGAATGAATGTAATTTACCACCGATATCACCAGAAATTTATCATCGTTCGTAATGGGCAAAAGCAAAAGTGAGAAAGAATACGGAATGGTCCTATTCGAGGCTACCGTGTTCCTCTTCGGCTTTCGGATCTTTGCAATCCCGTACCGCGTTGCAAAATTTCGCGAAACTGCTGCAGGAAGTTGAAAACTCAGTAGTCGTAGACTTAAGAAAGCAAGCGTATATTTCGTTCAATCGGAAATTGCTTCGTGTTATGCAAGAACTCAAACCCATTGATCACATGGTGAGAGTGTAATACTGTAGAATTGGTTAAAAATCATAGGAAGGATGATAACATCCTTGATAAATCCTTCTTCCAGACGAAGTATAGTTGCGCCTTAACGGATCCATAAACAGATGAATGGAGGCCTCATACTATGGAACAAGGACCACTGTAACCATTTCTAAACCAATTACATGATGACGACAAACTAAGGGATTTCCAATGAGGCAATGCCAACAATGGATATTTCGATAACAAGGTAGTAGTTGTTCCTCGACGTTCTCCTGATCTAATTATTTTAGATGATTTTATTTTTGCACCTCTGAAGTGTTAAGGAGGACATCGAACCGAAGCAATTCAAAATGTTCGTGACACGCCTCAGTATCCCATTAACTCACTTAACAACATGAGACGACGATCAACGAATTGAAACAGGTTCTAACTCGTAAAACTAATACATTTTCTTAAAAGCAGCCAACTCATGACTTATCAATTAAACAATAATAATAATAATAAAAAAACTGCAAACAAAAAGGGAAATAACCCCCGATAACCAACCTACTCTTGTTTCTATTTTTAGCCCTCAGAAACTCGTAATTCTTTCCTCGAAGCCGCATTTTATTTTCTTTGGATCGCGCAGCTACACCCAGTTTTCAGAACACGAAAGCGAAATCAAAGCAGAAACAAGAACGAGTCCTTTCTCAAGACATCTCCAACAACATACGTACGTGGCGCGCGATTACTGCTTTGTAGCGTCCACTTCTTTTTTCGGATAATTTCTTATTCGTTCGTCTCTTCTTTTTCGTTTGCGAGTTATTTGCGGTCGGGGCTGTCTCGGGGCTCGCGTTACCGGTTCCACCGTCCGATTCTATATATAGCGGCCGGCATAGGTGATATTTAAAGCGGACATAGCGGCAACGTCGCGAAAAAAGCAGCGCTCAAATAAGTTTCCGCCGTATATGGCGCGGGATATACGTCTCGCAGGAACGATTACGAACTGGTGTTGCGAGTTCTTCGGTCTATTGTGCTGTACGTCGGCGAAGGAACGCGCCGCCACGACGGAGATGGTATATTTCGTCTGGATTCTCTGCGTTGTTGTGCGAGAGGAGGCTTTATGTAACGAAAATGTTAAGCGTTTACGAGGAACTTACAGAAATAATTGATTTTGTTCTATCTTAAGGGTACTAATACTGCGGTAGATTACATTAAATTAAGTAACCATAGGAATGAGTTCTGACAACGTCTATTTCGTATCGGCAGCAGGTTCTCCCTTTCCTGCTGAAATGCAAAGCCAAGAAATCTTCTAGGAATAATTATGTTCACGTTTTTTAATGAGAAAATACGCTTAAAAATTTACCAATTTAATCCTTTCTGCCCCGAAGATACACCTTCTTATACGCATTCCGCTTTAAACAAATTACGAGCAAAAACAAAAGAAAAAAAAACGAAGTACTATTCAAGAGCAAAAGGAACGTTTACTGTCGCATTTGTATTTGTAAAATGCGTTATTCAATTGTCGTATATTTTCCAATCTGTTAACACATGCTACGTGCCTCGGTTGTAATCGACAAAAGTAGGTCTACGTTACACTTTCTAGCGCGCCGATACTCCGCATGCTGTTCTTTTCTTCTATTTTTCGAGCTGCTTTTTACGCCGATTGTTGATGTAACACGCGTAGGTTATATTTATCAATACCAGCGCTAGTAATTAGAAAAATACTGAGTGATATAAGAAAGTGTTCGAACAGTTTTTCCTTGTTCGCTGTTGTTCTAGATGACGTTTGAATAAGTTGGCTAAGTCTAAGTGTTGACCCCGTCATTGTAAGCCCGTAACTTTTATTTACTAACTCCTTCAGCGTTGTTGCGTCCAATTCACAAAACGATGCTTCTCTGGCAAATGTTTCGTTCAATACGCATACTACAATATGAATCTACGTAAGCGTGTGCTTCTCTTTCGATTTAACTAAAGGGCTTTGATTTCGTCGATCCGCAGGTACCATGTCGGAATCAGAGTACGGGATTTGCCGCTTGAAGAGATAACGTCCGAAAGAAAAATAAAATTGATCCGGTTTTTTCGGAAAACTTAGGTGTTCCTCGGCGCTCCGTTGTCACTCCTCTTTCGTTTTTATTAACTATCAATAATCTACCGGGACTTAGCATCGGATGGACTTGTGGTGTTGTTCAAGGATACTCTCTTTTGCTACCAGCGAGAAATCGCTACTCGCGACTTTTTCTTAGCGTGGTGACGGCCCAACGAGGTGCATAAGCTTTTTTTAAGCTTATCATAACCTCAATAGCCTTTTAGTGCAAAATTTGTGTGCGTATAAAGTGTTCTATTGCCTTGTAACCTCCTCGCCGTAGAAGGTGAAGCTCACCGAGTCGTCGAACAGGTTATAACGCAAATGTCACCGTGACGCGGCCAAAATAAGTTAATTCCGAATAATGAAAAGACTGCTAGCATTTACTTACTACCATCGGATGACTTGTTTATGGCATCTGTGAGGGGGTTAGGGATACCTTCGGATGGGAACTTAATATCCGAGCGTTTGATTTAATTTTTGTCCTCGCGATCCTTTTGAGGTTTCGACATGTTTTGTACCATTGCGACGAAGAATAAATCCGAAATTAAAGACAAAAAAAACGATAATGACGATTTCTTAGGACGCTCGTGGAGTTCCGTTGGTTGATTGGTAGACTCTCTTGAAAAAGGAAACAACCAAATGTGGAAAAACGCAGCAGGGAAAAGCTCTATTCCGCCAAAACGTCACACCGTCTTACAGTTGAGTTGTTTACCAATGGCAAATATTCCCGAGAATTAACCACTGTTTAGGTTGGTACCACTTCGAAAAGTCTCTACTGCACAAAGTACTCGTTAATGTTCCTCGAGAAGCGACAAAACATAATATTCCATTGATAATACATCACGTCAAAATCGAAGAACGTAAAAGTTGCATACCTTTATTTTTGTCTTCATCGAGATTCCGTGCGAGAACTAATGCGGGGATACTTTCAACATTTACCAAGCTAAACAGTTGAATTTTACGGTTAGGATCCAGTACGTTTCAACAGTTTCTGGAAAAATAACGTCTGTAACGGACAGGATCTATTACACCTTGGACGAAGCTTTAGTAAGGTTAAGGCAAAAAATCGATCAAAACCGACTGATATGTTACGCTTCCGCGGAGTAGGAAGTACCAGCGAGTAATTAATCACTTACCAGCGTATTTAGCATGCTCCGCGCGGCTAACTTTGGTGACCGTATGGATTCCGTGAAGACGGTGAAGGTTAATTAACGCAGGAGGATGTAGATCGGGAAATGAGATTACGACGCTCGGCTAGAGCTTGCCAACGCAAACTTAAAGGTTAGCGAATGATCGGACACCGATTCATATTACTAACGTTAATAAACCAATTTGGAGGTCGTCCTAAAACATTATTGTTCAGCCCTCACTTTAACGATTAGAAATATGCCCGATAAGCTATTACATTCGCAGAAAACTAAGATTATATGTATCTTGCGCTTGAAAATTCGCTCGTTTGAAGATTTCAAATTACGAAATCATCGAGAAAATTTGCATTTCTGCTATTTTTGAAGGAAGGCGAAACACTACGTGGATACTCTGAAAGGCGTCAAGCTCCAAATATGGAATTAGAGTTACTTGGCAATATAGTTGTAAATGAGTTGAAGATTTGGGCATGAAGAAGCGAATCGCGTGTTGAATACGGCTCATGCTCACGCAAGACAAAGCACGTATTCGAATAAACTAAATAAAGGCCCTACTAAAGCTGTTCAAGCGAAGTTTTGGCGTAGATAACGTCCATGAAATTTAGATCGAGGGAATGTCGAAATAGCGGACAGCGAAAGGTCTCCGAGAAACGGGACGTCAACCAGGAAAACGACGCCGAAATAATCATGGAGTGATCGACTACTTCGAAAAAAGAGAAACGATAAGAGGCATTCTACGCATCACTACTTTAAAAGCTGAAAGCGGAAATTTCAGAAAGGCATTTCTCTTGCAGATGAGATGGTTCGAACGGAAAAAGCCATCGCGTTCGTAAACGCCTACTTTCCAGAACAAGACGTCAACTACTATTAGGACGCCTTAGAGATATGGGAGCATCGTTGGCAAAGCTGCATGCATTTACAAGAACTACATTGACAAGTAAACGTGACAAAAAAAAAGCTGGCGTCGTGGTGCCAATTAAGACCACGGAAAAGACTTGCTTCGATAACGGCCAATTAGATGGTGATTTTACGTATCAGACATGCGTTTGTCTTGAAGGTGAAGTTAATAATAAAAAAAAAAATAAGATGTTTGCTCTGCAATATAAATGATCACTTTGTCGCTTATTGTTTGTTTTTTTTCCTCGCCGACACGAAAATAAAAAAAAAAATTTAACATCATAACATTCACCAGGCCAAAAGTCGTATAACATAAGCGGACGCATAATAATCGAACGCTTCGGAGTAGACGGCTCGTTTTGATTGGTCGAAAGGCGATTCACCACATAAAGAATTCCGTTGCAAATCTTTTAAAATACACGTACCTACGTGCATAATTGAAAATATCGCCGTTTACACGCATATCTATGAAGCGTATGCGGTTCCAATGTACGGAAAATTCTTTGCCAGTTTCGCATTCGATGCGTTATCGGTGAGTTATGAGGCAAACGTGCGTTGGTAATGTAGAGTCTTTTTAGGAAGGTGCAAAAAGGTAAACGCGTTAATTTCATACGGGAAAAATCCTAAAAAAAAGCTATCGTTTGGCACGACCGAAAAATATAATCGGAGCACATCGATTAACATTAAATTAAAGAGAAGGTCGTCTAGGTGCTACGGCTACCACCGTAATAACCGTTGATATCATCTACTGGTATGTCCGGTTCTACGAAAACGTCTCAATCACTGAACTGATATCGATGCTGTGTAACCGGCGGAACATACAACACCATAAAAGTGGAAAAATGTGTATATTATGCAATGCCGTATGCTAATCTTGTTCAGTTCGTGAAGCTCTTCGATTGCGAGAAAACCGTCTTTCTAATAGTTCGAAAGAAATATTCGAACGCGATCGATTCCGCGGGAATAACGCGCTAATTACAATAGATCGTCAAAGGTGCGCGCTTAATTTCGAAAAACGGCAAAAGACACAGGCGAAAACAAAATAAAACAAAAAAAAAAACAGGTACTTTTGTGTATTGTGAACGTAGATAGAAGACATCGTATCGCGTGCTGTTTCTACGTTAAATTACTGTTATTAAATTCGTTCGTCCGGCGTGAAGGTCTTCTCCGAAACGTGAAGATGGTACTGCATTTCAAATTAGCCGATACGGTGGCCTACGTCCAGAAGAGGATGGTATCACCGCCTAGTCAAAGAAGGCTTTCCGTCGTTAGGAGCTTCTATTGGGTAAATGCCGTTTATTAAAAAAGAAATGAATTTAATATTAATATAAAACATTGTAAAGCAATCAAGGTTAGTTTTTCAGATAATTGGAATAATTTGCGGCTTTTGCTAAATATTACAACGCTGCATCTTGTAACCTTGAGGGGTTAGAGTACATCGAAGTTCATTTTGTATCGACTACTTTAAAAGATGGCAGTGCTGCCTTTAAACGTCTCGCGGTTTTCTCGTCTGCACTTTCTTATGGTAGTTAAGTATATTCTTCATTTATTTTTCTTCTTTATGTATCTTCAATAATAAGTTTTCTTTTGATAGTCTGTAATGCTAATTACGTGTTATAAGTAATGAATTCAATGAGGTAATAGAGATGGTTGAAATCTCACAAAAATTTTTTAATAAACAGCTATTGACTTTGAACTGATCCTCAAGCCGGTTGAAAGCCAACAATTGGAATAAGGAAGAATAGCCTTCAGCTGGTCTGAAAATGACCTGAGCATAAGCTCGGAACCATCTCTTCTCCATTAGTTACTTTATAATTTTCGCAAATTCTAATATTTCCATTCTTCTTGACAATTGACATTATCGGCGTGCCCCATTCTGGACATTTAATAGGCGATAACATTCCAAATTTGAACAATCCGTCAATTTCCTTCTCCACTTCTTCTTTAATGGCAAAGGGAAATCTTTGACGTTTGGAAAATCTAGGACCAATATTTTGTGTAATATTTAAACGAATAAGATCAAACGCTTCGTAAAAATTTTTTATTATTATTTTTTTCGCACGTGATTTTTAAATGCCTCTTTAATTAAACGATCCATTATTGGCCAACAGAATATTATGATATTCTGTTGGCCAATTCCTTAAATGCACGCTCTAATCGGAAGTAGATTCACCGTTGCCTTTGAACGCGTTGTATAATACGCAACAGGGACGACATTGCTTCATTGCGTCTAGCAACAACAAAATTCTGAACGGTGAACACTGAACGTAAACACGCCAACCAGCGGATGTTCACGATCGAGCATGGAAAACTCCCTAACGCGGACCAATCTTTTTGCATCAAAGCATACGGAGCGTTAATATCGGTTCATCCTCCCTGCAGATCTGACCATCTCTAAGGAAGGATCAGAGAATGTTCGATCCGGGTCTCTTGGTGATTAACCGTTCTGTTTAAGTACGTGATGGTAATGGGGTAACCAAGATACGAGCTATCCAAGATGTCCAATCTATGCGAAGTGAATCAAGAGAAAATGATAATTTGAAATTAACTTAAACAGATCCTCGAAATACAAATGACCATTAACCGCATGTCATAGCAACAGCTCGCATATGCACATGTTCCTTATCCGCTCGCCGACACCTCGAAACGTTTTCGAAGAATGCGATAACTTAGATTAGCAGAAAAAAATCGACGACATAGCTTTTACACGGTTAACGCGGAAACAATCGTCGCCAGCAGTTATTCGCGAACATCCAACTTTTTCGGGCTAATCAGTTGATTTGAAATATGCCCCGTGGCGTCTTTAAACGCGTGTGGTGTACAAGTAAGATGCTTATCGGTCGAATTTTGCTATTACTTCCGTGCGTAATATGCGGCTGAATAATAGCAGGGACGATATTGTGTATTCTCAGCAAACCGGCTGGAAAATAACAATCGTGAATCGTGGATGTGGACGTTGTTTGGATTATCATATTACTAGCATAGTTTTATATTTGTGATTGTTGATATAGTGTCCATATTGGTGAGGATGGTTAATACACGTGTCTCTTCTTGGTAGAAGCATTGCAAAATGATTATTTTATCATGATTCGGCACGAAAGGTATGTTCTATAAATCAACCGAAAATAGGCGACAGGGGTACTACGGAACACGAATCGCCTGTATATTGTATCGGCTAATCAATTAAATGCCCTTCGAGTAATTTCAGAAGTAACAAGGTCCTTTCTTCAGCTTTATTAGGTCCTCAAGAAAACACGATTTCGGAAGGTCTTCAAAATAGGCACCTGTTTGGGCGATGGCATCTTCGTTCGACGTGAACTGTTGTCCGTCGAGCGCATGCGCAATCGTGCATTGTCTCGATGGAAGAGGATCTTTTTCTATTTTAAACGAAAACGTTCTTGATACTTTCCAGTAACTGTTCGTCCTTCTCCAAGTAATCGTTGTAGACGATGCATCCTAAAAAATCGAGACCATCGCCGATCGATTTCACCCCTTCGCCTTCCTCGGAGCCCGTTCTTACTAAAAAAAAAAAAAATACTATTTTGGATGCACAAGTATTCGGCATCTCGAATCGAAAATGAAAATACGACGTGTTGGTAATACCTCCGATAGATCGTCCAAATCCTGCTTCTTGCCAAACAATTGTTTCGAACGATCTTAGACGATTAGTGAGACCACCTTCCGTAAGTTTGCACACGCAACTCTTTGCTCTTCTCTGAATCGTCCAAGAATTCTTCTTTCTTATGTGCAGTAAATCGATCGGGTTCGTCGCCAGCTGTCGTCCAAGACATCCATTTTATGGACAGTCAAGTTTGAATGTAAATCGAAGAGCAGGCAAACCCAATCATTCTTATCTTCCGGTTTTATAAATTGTATTTTTAAGCTCCTTAGTGCTTCTTCACATAAGTAATAAGAAAATTGCATGTTTCGATATGTTAATCGAAAGTATGTTATTGTAATAGCAGTATACGCTTCTCTGGCGCACGTTCACGAGGCCAACGAGCGATACGTGGCTTGAATGGTTCTATATGTTTAATTAATACACTTCTTCTGTCCTCTACTTTGTTTCCTCTGCTCAACCGTTACTTCTCCATAGTTTATCTTCTGCTACAAAAACACTTTGCGCAGGTTTTGCTAACTGCCATAGGCGTCTTCCAAAATTTTACAAGTTTTTTCATTACAAACCTTCTTTGCATGATACTTTCTTTGAGTTGAGCTCAAATCAAACATTCTTCTTTAAGGAAAAAATAACCCTTTTTACTAAATAACATTACACAGCATGCGATATCGTGAAACACTTAAAAGTTAGGTCAGACTAAAGCTTCGTAGGATGCCGTAAGTAACAAGTTTTGTGTAGTTATACCTTACGCTTTGCAGACATCTAGAGACTGGAAAAGTAACAAAGCTTGTCCCTCCAACTTCCCAATATTCAGCAACAGGGAATCCTCTTAATTCTATAGTTCTGCATTCATCTATTCGTCGGGATTTTGTTAACTGTTGATATTTTCGGCTCTTTGCGTTTGTCCTCCTTCTCCAACCATACTCCTCTTTTTCTCATCGTTGCATTTATTATCCTTTCATTTTTTCCCAACTTTCACATGCTCGAAATTTCGTCAGATGATGGATTTCGTAAAGGTCGGTCAAGATCGTGCGGCATCCTTAAATATATCGAAGGCCGCTGTGTATTCGATTTCGCATGAGCATTTCGGCGTGAGAAAGACCTGGACCCGATAGATTCCGCGATCACAAAGAAAGGCAAAGAAATGCGGCAGATGGACACGAATACCCAAATGCAACATGCGTTCGGATTATTTCGGAAGTAAGATCAATTTACTTTCGTTGCTGGTGTTCCTTACTTTGCTTATTTGTCTTGGGCAACTTTTCTTTGTTTGTAAAAAAAAAAATATTCAAAAGTATTTGGGGATCTCTAATCAAATTCTAAATGGAGACAATTGAAAAGCTGCCGGCTCCGGCATTAATTAACAGAGAATAATAAAAAAAAAGAAACCGGTTTCCGTGTAATTAAATCTACGAACGCGGAAAAATCTATTCGCAAAGCAAACGTAATTTGGCAATTAACAAAAGTCTGATGTCCTTGTCGTTACCGTGTTGAGGAAGCGTCAATTTCTTTGGGAAGCTTGGTAACAACTCGCCTTTTTCTTCTCGGAACGAAACGAGCTAAATTAAGGAAAGGCGCTTGTTGTTCTCTATCAACGTTAACGGCAGAATATAAAATCGATCTCATCTACATATGTAACTGTAATTTTTCGCGCTATTTAACTTAGTGCGCCAATTTTTACCCCATTACTAATCTATGCGTTTCTTCACAGTTAATCCAATTAAAATGTCCATAGCACGATGTCGCTTCGAAGGATATCTTCCACTTACAGGTTCGATTCTAGAAAAAAAAAAAAAACCGTTTCCTTCCAATCCGTACGCAATTTTCTGCTTTCTGGGAAGGAGGCGATTCGAATCTTAATTCGTATTTGTACGTGGTTCTCGCCATTGTATGTATGTGAGTTCTTTTCGCAATGCTCAAGAGGATGCTAGTATGTGATTTATTTCTGGCGCAATCGGCGCCAGAATCTGCAATGCACCTCAGAAAGAATAGGTTAAACGACTTCTTTTAATGGAGAGACGATTTCGTATGGGTCGGATGATACCTTGAAGATGTCAGCTTCGTTAGTTGTTGTTATTTAATAAATTCTGCTGTTGGGTTTATGGCTCTATTATAGTATGGCGACTATTTGATATAATGTACATAAATTTTTTTTTATGTACATTTTTTTTTGCGGTTGGTTAGCAAAAAGAAATTAAATATTTAAAACATTTAAATATGAAATATGTTATTATCGTAATTTTAACTGATTGGTCGATTGATCGACAAAAGTTGTTTTTTCCTACTGCCTACTCTTGTTGAGGGCATGAAATACTTTCACGGCGTTGTACATCCTTTCGTTTGTTTCTTCCTTCATTTCTCCGTGGATTTTTATTGTTTCTCCTGGATACTTAAACTTACTTCTTCCAGAGTACATCGGTTGAGTTTTATAGTTATTTTTACATTTCCCTGGTCAAGCTGTAACGCTTTTTGTTTTGCAGACATTTGTCTTCATTTTTTTTCCTCGACTCCTTCTGCTATATTTTTACATTTCCCGGTCCCACTGCGCTAGTATTAGTCGGTGTAACCTATATTGTTTTTATGTACTTTTGCTTTAAATTCCTTTAAGATATCATCCATTATTGTTATAAACAAAATCGGACATAGCGCTCCTCCTTTAGTCCTTCGCTAACTGCAAATTGTTCGTTTTTTTTATTTTTTTATTTTTATTTACTTTTATTTATTTTATTTTATTAATTTTATTTTATTTATTTTATTTTATTTACTTTATTTTATTTTATTTATTTATTTTATTTATTTTATTTACTTTTAATTTTTAATGTTTCAATACACAATCACCAACATCTCTTCTTGTTAGATCCTTTCTCTTAGTATTCTATGAAAAGCTTTGGTCAGGCGCAAGAACGTCATGATGTCTTTCTTTTCTTCAATCTCGCTACTATTCTCACTATCTCGTTCTCGTCAAGTACGTTTATTGACTGTACTTCGTTCCTGCGCTCCTGTCTTATGTTAATTTCTGTGTTTGGCAGTTCCGCCAGCGAAAAGCACTCGTACCGAGCAAAAATTAAAAGACGGTTAAGCGAGAAGTAACAGCTCGGTTGTGCAACAGCTGCTACAAAATTCCGTTTTTGGCGAAACACAAATACTCATTGAACGGTGACCGTCGACACGGAAGGCGAACGGAAACAACCGTACAATAATACCGCGTATCGGTGTAACACGACGAAGCGTACCTAATCGTATCAACGGGGGTCTATTAGGATCTAATAATTACGGTGATGATCACGTTATGTTATAGGATAATGACGGGTTTTTGCCGTAAACCCGAACGTCGAAATACACACAAACAATGGGAATATCTCTCCTGTTAAGTTTAACGTGCCGTTATAGTCCTTTTTGGCAGTTTTGCCAAGTTCAAAAGTTTCTATTGCGGCACGTTAAACTTAACGGGAGGGATACATCATAATCCCCAATACCGCAACGAAATTTTTAGATTGCGCAGTAGATTTCCCGACTGCTTCGACTCCTCGCGAGCGGCTGGTCTACCAAGACTTTTCGAAAAATGCACGATCGCCAAATGTGTTGTCTAATTGTGTCTTTTACCTTGTTGTACTTTCATGAAAACAACGTTGTCGAATTGGTTGGTAATAGAAGGTCTTGCAACATCCCATCCCGTGTACGGTTACGGTCTTCGTTCTATTTCTTCATAGAAATAAGAGCCTCTTGGAAAATATTGTTGAACAATCGTATTTAGATTATCTTTTTACCCATACCGTGTAGTCCTGTATGTGTTGACCACTCTCCATTTCATTGAAATTGTGCCTCGTCTGTTCAGAAGATTTAACCTATTCACGATTTGAACAAATGAGGCAGATTTTAAATGAAATAGAGGCGTTAACGTGCATTTTCACATCTCAAAATTAAATGAAAACATATCTTAAAGACACGGCGTCCCAATTACGTAAGGGAAAGACGATGATTATGGAAAAGAATAGAAATAACAATAATAAAAACAAATTCCAAAAACAAAAGAAAAAATTCTTTGTAAGATGCTTGAAAATGTTCATAACAAATCGACGAAACGAGACTCAAATAAAAATTTCGTTCCTAAAACGAAAGGTAGAATCCTCTCAAACTGGGAAGTTACATAATTCCGAGATTATATTAGAACGTTGCGTTCGTCAGGTGTTAAAAAAATGTTTGCGCATACTCATACTCGCGGGTATATTAACTATCAAGCACAAAGCTCTAGTAAATGATGAACCTCTTCCTTCGCTAGCCTTCGATAGCGCCCTGGCTATGCGTTTACCGGTGAGATTTCTATGACGTGTTTCCGATGGTTTACAAATCCATTTCCTATCTCGCCTGGTGGCATTTTCAACGAAGACAATTATGAGATAAAAATGTGTAATCGCTCATTCTATTGATTAAATCGGACGATACGGGGAACACGATACACGAAAACTCGATGAAGCATATACCGGGTGTCCCGGGTTAGGCGGTGTTGTGCAGATTTAAGGGCTGACTTCAGATCCTTTTGGTAAAAGTTCAAAATCTTTTTTAGTTAAATGAGCGCCATCTTTTTAGGTTACCGAATAGAATTCTTTTCGATTCTTTTTTCGACGATGTAATTGAACGGTTCATAACAATGGTGAGTTAATAGTAACGCTTCGCGTTGCTGCTAATCCACGCATTTCAATTGGAAAAAATACAAGCGCGGATAGATGAAGGCATCGCGCGTTTTGAGGTACAAGTTTCACCCCTACGAGTTACTTATCGTTCAAACTTTACGACGATCACGAAGTGGCATTTCGTAGGTAGTCGATCCGCAAGAGCATTGGGAGTAATAGTATCGCAAGTCGAGTATTATGGATAGATGGCGCAGGGTCGAATTGAAGTACCTGCAATGGACGTTATTTAGAAATTCTCCAAACATCCGGGCATCAGCAGGATGATAGTGATAGATTTATTGCTCATTTGACCAAATGGTCTCCATCTCATCTGCGATACACTGTATTTTTTTACAGATAATATGGAAATAGATAATATAGTAGTTTAAACAATTTCTTACTAAAACCCACGTACATATTCGTGAATCGTAACGATACCAGACGACTATTCTAACACATCAGATCCCGAAAAAGCAAAGTAGCTACGAGCTTATTTCCCAATCCCCGTCCAACTTTTCAACTTTCCCGCATCTTGGACGTCCTCATCGATGATACCCTCACACGCCGCGCATCGTTACATAATCGATAATTAATAAATTGATATCCTCGGCGACGACACATCGGAGTACGCACGAGGTACACGTCGGCACCTTTATTTACAGCCCGTAATAATCGCACGCTAGCAAAAGGCGTTCGTGTTAAAACTTACGTAACCGAAAGGATATCTCGGCATGTTAACGATTAAATAATAGCGTTTGTTATTGTATTACGATTATTTATTTGTTTTCGAACGCGAGTCGATAATGTGGTCGGGTACGTAGCGTCATTTTAACTAATTACAGAATAAACCGATCACGTCACCGCCTTGGCTTTCAAACTAGTGAATGGCCAAGAAAAAAAAATTTTTTTAAATTTTAGTACTTTCTTCAAGGTTTTTTTTTTCTTCAATTAAATCTAAAATTATCGAATGTACCTGTACAGTTTACGCAATTCCGTTGCTTTTTCGTGTGGTTTGCGGTAAAAACAGAAGCCGCTGCAAGGCTAAGAGGTTACTGAATGTATATGAATGTATGCACTAAATGTATTGAATGTATATGAGAAGAATGCTCAGACATTCTGAGCATTCTTCTCATCAATTTCCGGAAGACGTCCGATATTATCTAGCCTATGTTTCGTTCGTCGGGCGCATTTCGGATTTTCGGGAAACGTCCAAAAGCATGAGAATTGGGAGACAAGTCCGGTGAACAAGTTTTTAATGGTCGTCCTCGTTTTTCGGCGTGGGGATTTAGTCGATGCCATCAGCGCTTCAGAAATATATTTACGTCCGGATCTAGATCATTACGTGTTACTTAGAATCCGACGTTTCGGCAGACAATCTTCTACCGTCGTCAGGAGAGCCTTGATAACCAATCGCCTAAGGTGGTAAGGCGCTTAAGTGCGAGTGATAGTGTGATTACAACCGAGATAGCTTTGGTTCGAGCCTCACTTCAGTCGCAGGCGGTCGTTAAAAAGTTTGTGTGAGGTTACTATACTTACGTAAAAAGAGCGAGTTTGGCAGGGCTACATTGAAGACGGTATAAGTATTTCTGCCGAAACGTCGGGTTCTAAAAGTTCAATAAACGAAGGAAATAGCCTTCTAAGACTTAAAAGTTGTTTCTTTTGCATTCCGAATCTGGTGGCCTGTTTCCGGTATTTCAGCAACGAATTGACGCAATTACAAATGGCCTACATAAGAAAGACCATTTTACCTACACCTTCCATGCTCTCATTCTAACGTCGAATTCTTTCCGGACGTTGAACTTTCCGTAGCCTTTCCGGATTTTGTCGCATCTCTTGCATCCATTCTTTCTTATGGTGCCTACAAAATTGGAAGCAAAGATGACAAGTTTATTGTCGAACCGTTTGAATGCCGATGTGAATTCTCATCAATAGTCTCAGGTGCCTTTTTTTCGCATTCTTATCTGGCGTAAAAGGTAAATTGTTAAATCTATTCATGAGAACGGTGACTAGAAAATTGGTGGTTTGGAAATCGATAACCCTATAACAACAGTCCCTCTCAGTCCAGAAACCTCAACCTCTTATGGGTCTAATTCTATATATTGGATCCTTGGCAATCCACTTGCCTTATACGGAGCCGGTTTTTGATAAAAGTGGGCTAATTTTAAATATATTGTCTTATTGAAAGTTGCTTGTTGAAAGGGATCACTCGTCCTTCAAACGATATTTCTGGCGCTTCTAGTGTCGTAAAGCGATCGTGTAAGTTTGAAGAATCGCTTTATTGTTATTTTGCACCGGATACGAAAGGTTTCTTCAACTTCTAGTTCCAATAAGATCTGACTATTCGATAACGTAAATTATCGACGAGTATGTAGATTCCTACAAATGTTATCATTTCTTCGGGAAAAGCAGAATTGTTTCGACCCGCAAACGAATTGATTTTCTGAATAGTAGTCTTGAAGAATTCATCGGTAAATAAGAAGCGGGCCTATCGAATTCGTCCGTTGATTGTTCTACATCATTCACCCATTCTATTGCATCTGAGGTTACCTTCTCCTCGATTTTATTTCATTCTTAGCGAACAGATTGCGAGTATTCTGGTATTCGGCGACTCTAGCTCCTCCACTATCGACAGACCCTGGCAGGATCGTAAAAGGTCCTACTTCCATCTCTGAAGCCTGCAAGTCTTCTGGAAGTATGAAATAGGGTTCAATCGATGTTACCGGCATTTTGTTTTTCAAAACGGCGGACACGGATTTGGGGCGAAAACTTCGCCTTTTTTTCCAAAACAGGATGTCAACGATTATACATAAATAGGAGCTTCGCAGGACTTACAGGTTCAAACACGGTCCGCACGGTTAGACTGGAAACTTTCCACACTACAATCGCAGCTCGTTATTTATAGAGAATAAGTCATTTATCTTTTTTCTCATACGCGAACAACCAACACGTGCAAAAACAAAATAAACCGCAAATAAACACTAACTAAAGATATTCAGCTGGCTATGAATGAATAAAGCATCAACAATCCTTGATCTTAGAATTAATTTCCGATCGAAGTAATCGACGCTTTCCATAATTACACCGCGTAGCGACGGTATAACTGGCTTTGATGTGCCACGCTGCTCACTCTCCATTGCAAATTAGGCTCGGTTTCCATCGAAATGGAAAACCACCGACAGACGGCGGTGATCGTTCTTATTATTAAACGTTGTTTTGCGTTATAACGTAATTCGGATACGGCCGGGATGCACGTAATTATCTCGCTTTAATTATTTCATCAAGAGACGATCTCGGTTACCGTTTAGCTGATCGTTTATGCGTGCGTGCGTGTTTTGCTTAACATCTCCTTGAAATTTCAAATCGAAACCGCACGCAAGCGTAAACATGTCACGGTTTAATGTAAGTACTGGATACGCGGATTTGGTACCATGATCAAGTCAACTTACTAACTTCCTAGCTTAACTAGAGAAAATTCGAAAAGCCTTCCTTTTTTAATTTTGCATTTCTTTCTTCTTTTTCAAGACGATGGAATCATTTAAAAATCGCTGCCGCCAGCTTCCCGACTGCTACGCGTATTATTAAAGATTAAGGTTTTATAAGAAAACGGACGTTAGGATCTTGAAGAAGATTCCGCCATCGTTTTTCCCAAGTGAAGAAATAAAAATGGCAGAATTCTTGAGCGAACGTTATTTATTCCACCCTTCATGTGTCGTTGTGGTTGCGTGATTTTAACAATTTCAAGATGTCTTCCTCCACTGTCCGATGCTGTTTCGTCCATATTTCTGCACAACGTCGCCAAATCGAGTCATGGCTGTGGTCCATTTACACATTACATTTACACATTATTTGAAGATGTTCGGCGGAAACATGGACGAAAAACTAAAAAGAGAATCAGACAGCGAGATGAAACAACTATAAAATTACTACAATGTAAAAATAACGGTGAAATGGACGATGAGGGTAAAACAAATAACTTTTGCTCGAAAAACATCTTTTTCCCGTTAATTTTCATCTTTGAACATCGGAGTATCTACTTCGCTAATTTCTTATTAAGTGTTTACTCAACCAAGATAATCCCATGTTTAAATCATCGCTTTAATCCCCGATCAAGATTCAAGAACTTACAAATTGCACTTAAGTACACCTCCGCGGCGAGTAATGGATACGCAAACAACGTGTCTGTTTAAAATTGCAGTCTCCGCTGGAGGTACCAACACACATTTTATACCTGCAAATACGCGGAGATCGACGGCTGAATAAGTTAGCAGGCTCGTACGCTGATTCCCATAACATGTATTTATGCAGATTCCGCGGCATTTGTATGCCGAACCTACGGCCAGTATTTCGCCCGCTTATTGCTAGTCCGTGATTTCGCGGCCATTAGAAAACTTGTTCCATCGACGAGCGCTGTATAATAACTAGGAATATCGGTTTTATCGGCTGGTAATTGTTCACGGTACGGTATCAGGAGCGAAATTACTATAAAACGTTCGGGAAGGCAATTATTAGACGGATTAACTTCCAATTTGAGGCTAATTTCATCGATGTCGGTGATGCATTAAAATACGTCTAATTGTGGCGAAATTCGCATCCGATGTTGCTTGAAATATGCTGCTGGTGACAATAAAAAGGAGCATACTAGAGGTCCGCCATTTTGTGCTAATTGAGCATCCAAGAGAAAAAAAGAAAGAGAAGGCAACTAACAGGCTTGTTACGGTAGTACTTCTCACCTTTCCCTTGTGTATGGCCATAAACCCGACAATTCTCATTGTCGAGCTTCCAAGAAGATGGTTGCCATTAAATAGGATAATAACGTCATCTTAGGATGGAGCAAGGGATTCAGTAGTTTTTGAGTCGAAAAACAAAAATTTCCAAGTACTAAAACAAATGAAGGGCAACCTCACCGACCAATCTCGTCAAACATACAAGGCACGAGAAGCCAAGGAGAAACAAGCGAAATAAAGATGGACCCCATACGTAAATGCGAATACGCTGCATGGGTGTACGTATCGCAGCAGACCAAGGTCGGCTAGTACGACGGCGGCCAACAACCCCGCCATCTCGCGATCAACTAGCGCCGCGCTGTTGAATCTCTTGCGTCGTCTTACTCTACTCGTGCGGTCTAAAGCCGTTGAATATAAACAACAGCAACGTTTGACTAATTCGGCGAAAATTTGAATAATCTTCATTCCGAAACCACCGTCGCTCCCTGTCTGTAGTACAATGCGTAATTTGGTCGTATCTGATCGGATCAGTCTAATCGAGTCGTTTTGGGCGAGAGGATGAATTAAGTCGATCAGATTACTTTAGCTAGAATGTAATATGTAACATATCTAATTTCCATTGGGATGATCAACAGGATCTTGTCTCAGGGTGAATCAGTAGACAGTTGAGCACAAATGGAGAGTCGAGTACCAAAATGCTGCGGGAAACGAATAGAAGAAAAGGTCTTTACGATATGAATCAATCACAAAATTTAATCTCGTCGCTCGTTCGGGAGATGCGGAAGAGCCGTAAAAATTTAAAGCGAAAGTGATGAAATTTTTGAGAGGCCTAAAAAAGAGGTTACCGATTTTCGCCAATTTATCGGTACCAATCTATCGCTTTATAGTCGCATATAAGCGGAATAAATGTTCAACCCGCTACTTCTAACGGCGCACGAGATATGGGCGTGTAAGGTTTTTGGATCAACAAAAAAACGACATTAGAAGCAGAAGCGGGTCCGCGTTCGATAGAGAATTGGAGCCTCGGGAGCCTCTGGCTCTTCGTTTTCGCGGGTTTCTCGGACTTCAACGTTGAAAAAAAGAACTTTAATTTGTCAACTTTGAACACGCCGCAGCGTCGGGAGAGTTAGAGGGTTATCGGTGCACCTTTGGCGAAGCCAAATCTGTGCCCTTCAATCTGGGAAATATTAATTTCGGAGCGAACTGTGTATAGTGGTTAGTATCCTTTTAGTGACGCACAGAAGACTAATTATGACTTATCTCCGGGATTATCACAAGGATCCATAAAGAATTCTTTATTGTTTTGTTTATGCATGGATAATCTCCCACTTTCTACATTAAAATCAACAAAACACAAGCGATGCCATTCAACCAATGCGATGCGGTAGCGAGCTGCCTCAGCCGCGCGATTCCGATAGGTTGCTTGGACTGCTCTTGAGCGCCAACGTGAATTGGAAAGACCGCGGAAGCCGTGTTTGTGCTAAGATGAGTTTCGCCTTTTGGGTAATCTTGCAACCCAGAGATGCACGTCAGTCCCTCTTAAACATCTATCGGAATCTCGTGTTGTCCTACTATGTTGCTGTTTTATGCTGTGACTATAAGAATTTTTTGCGCAAAAATATTTGCGAAAATCGTCCAAAAGGTAAAATACCAAGATAATACTCGGCCGCACGCCGACTAAGTACGTGAATATCCGAATCGTTGGAAGAATGGCTCATTCGCTTAGCAGTCCAAATTTAGCGCCTAACGATTCTTTTTTTAAATTTTAACGTGCAAAGAGTAAATTATGTGGTTTACGTTGTAAGCGTTTAAAACTGAACTGTATTGAAGGAGATGTTCCGAAGATCGGCTGCACTTTTGCCAACGCTAACTAAGACTCAATTTCTCAACTTCAAACAACACATCGGTACACTGCGCACCGCACGAGTTTAATTGATTAATCCGGAACAGCTATTTCGAGGATGCGTCGATCTTCATTTTCGACCGAAGCTAGCCGAATCAAGGTCGATGTTTCTACGACAAAGCTGTCCACGACTAAACAATTAAGTTTGTGCGGTGCGGAGTATGCCGATACTTTTGTGTCGTTTGCTATTCTACCCCACGGACTTTGCTATCATTTAAATAATTTTTCAATCATCTCAAATGTAATGTAAAGCATAGCGTACACCTTTTACAACAGTTTTTCTTGAGCGTTTCGAAAATTTGTAGGTGTTACATAGGCTTTTCGAACCTTTTATCTTCGGTTCTACAACATCAGCAGGTAGCTACCATTATCGGGAACCTCGCGCAAGATTATAAATAGAATTATATGGCTAAATACTAATAGACCAGCAATGATTAGCAATATTCTTCGAATGGTCGGTAATACATATATTTACGCATAAAAAAATTCTCGAGATCGTTTCGTTCACGGTATGAAATGCAGCCTGTCCTACACCCAACGATACATTACTATAATCAAAATCTAATAGCACCTCGCCGTAAGTACTATGCAACCGTAAAATAAACAGGAAATGTTAGATTCCTAAGATTACGTAATGCCCACTGTTTTAATACGTCGATAGCTGGCGCACCGACACCATAGATCCAAGCGGGAATTTTTTTCGTTCCGTTCCCTGCAAGGTTTACAGGCCACTCCTTCGCGCGTAGCGTTTACATCGGCGTATTCATTAAAAGCATGCATTGTTGCTCGGTACGCACGTGGTAAATGCGAGGTTGTCATTGAAGTATGCCGGAGCCTGTCGTCGAATTATTTTTTTTTTGTCTGAGGCGTTTCGTATCCTTTAAATTCTTTCTTCGGCGTTGGCGTATCGATCGAATCGATTTTTAATTGGCGAAACCACGCTTCAGAATCCGATTGGTTCGACGTGGAATGTTCAAGTGAACGGGCTATTTTTGCCAACATATCGAATCGTAGTAATTCGACAAAGATCATTTTTGCGACATGGAGGTTCTAATTATTACTCAAAAGATTTTCAAGAATCTAATGAATTTGTCGTATTTATCTATCGAAAACCAGCTGCGAACTTCTTGACGCGCGTTTCTGCTAGGATTTCTGAAACTTCTCTTTCACAGCGTATATATGTATGTAGCAGAGATGAAGAAAAGTTCGGAAATTTATAAAATTGCTCGAAGTATCGGTCAAACGGTAAGAACGATAGGCAACAAATTTAAGGAGCACATTAGGGACTACGCATACGGCAGGATAGGATAGTCAAATGTAGTACAAGACACAAACGAAACCAGATAGAAATTGGCATGTTGGAATCAAGGCCTTTTTGTCCGATCATTCCTTCATACAGTTGATAATGGGGATCCGCTAATTACCGAAGCTTGTGTCCTCATCGATACCCTGTATATATCACTCATTTCTTCGTTGTTTACTGTATAGTTTAATTGCTATTTTTTTTTTTTGTTACAGATTGAGGAGGAGCAAGCGAGCGGCCAAAACATGACCGCTTCGATGGGCAACAATCCGGACGCCGAACCCCGTAACGGTTCCGCCAACAAGACAGACGCAAACGCGGACTCTGTGTACACGGTTTCGGTGACGGGCGCGTACGATAACGACGGCTTCAAGGGCGACGGTGACGGTGTCGACCGTATCGTGAAGAAGCCGCGCGAACTCACCGACGAAGAAGCCTCCCAGCAGGGCAAGTTCAAGCTATCGCGTAGCGAGAAATGGCGCATTCTGAAAAACGTCTCCGCCGTTTC
Source organism: Oryctes rhinoceros (assembly GCA_020654165.1). Classification (NCBI taxonomy): domain Eukaryota; kingdom Metazoa; phylum Arthropoda; class Insecta; order Coleoptera; family Scarabaeidae; genus Oryctes; species Oryctes rhinoceros. Next base: position 5,547,017 of record JAIOKQ010000119.1, read on the forward strand.
GTTCGCCTTCATGATACAATTCACCGCCTTCCAAGGCACCGCAAATCTTCAGAGTAGTATTAACGCCAAAGATGGCCTCGGCACCGTGTCGCTCAGCGCAATCTACGCCGCCTTGGTGGTCAGCTGTATATTCGTACCTACTTTCCTCATCAAACGGCTGACTGTCAAGTGGACGCTCTGCCTGTCGATGCTCTGTTACGCCCCCTATATCGGCTCTCAGTTTTATCCGCGATTCTATACGCTGGTACCGGCTGGTGTCATCCTAGGTATCGGGGCCGCACCGATGTGGGCTTCCAAAGCTACTTACCTCACGCAAGTGGCCGGAGTTTACGCTAAGTTGACCGATCAGGCTGTTGATGGTATCATCGTCAGATTCTTCGGATTCTTCTTCTTGGCTTGGCAGACAGCAGAATTGTGGGGCAACCTGATCTCGTCATTAGGTAGGTTTTACATAAAGATGTAATGATAACGGAAAAATTACCAAATTATGCATCAGTTTGTTAGAAATATTTTGTTACAAAGTTGGCAGCCCATCTCTAAAATATTATAACTGCCACTAATTGTCATTCCCATTTAGTATATTCCGACAATTCGATGTGGTTACAACAAAATATACAATTCAAGAACGTTCGGTTGTCCAAAATTAACCAAAATCATCAGGTTCACTTCGTAAAAAGAACGGTCCCATGTCGTCCAAATGTAAAAGGTACAAAGAACGTTGTCGCTGCAAGAGATAGTGTTGTAACTGTTACAAATTTATCGGCTTCTCGTCGCGCTCAAGACTTACGGCTTAGGACTAGATTTGGGCTTGTGCCCATTAGAGACTTTAACTTTAGGACAACTATCACGAGAAAGCGCTTGTATCCGCAAAAGATCACGCAAAAGCGTGGTGTAGCTTACGTCATCTTTTTTCCCGAAACAAGCAGCTACAGTGATCCCTAAGCGGTACCGATTTATGTTGACCGATCTTCTGCGGCCGAAGAAAATCTATTGGGGAGGGCAAGCGGTTTCAAGAAGACGATGCCGCATTTCCTACTGATGGTTAATTTCATGAAATGCAACTATTAGTTGGCCTTCGAGAAGTTTCCTTTAGTTCCTTTGGATTGCCTTTTATGGGATCATTTGTAATCCGTGATCTTTTGTAAACAAACCTGCATGAAGGTTGAATTTTCAACGCTGCATTCGTAACATTCGACCATGGTTATTGCACAAAGTTGAAAGTCGGATTCATTAAATACGCTTGTTTAGGTGGACCCCAAAATTCAAATCTTAACGCATTTAGCTGTCCTTAGAATGTTTGGTTGTTTTAAAAAAGTTACTTTTGATTAAATTTAGTTGGTAGCTACAAAATTATTTTCTTGAAAAGCATAGCAAACAGGTTGGTGGTTACGTTAAAAAGAAGTTAAGTTAGGTAACTCCGCCTAGGAGAAAGGTGTTTTTTTATTTATTTATTTATTTATTTATTTATTTATTTATTTATTTATTTATTTATTTATTTATTTATTTATTTATTTATTTATTTATTTATTTATTTATTTATTTATTTATTTATTTATTTTATTTTTATTTATTTATTTATTTATTTATTTATTTATTTATTTATTTATTTATTTATTTATTTATTTATTTATTTATTTATTTATTTATTTATTTATTTATTTATTTATTTATTTATTCATTTATTTATTTTTATTTATTTATTTATTTATTTATTTTTACTTATCAGAAAATATGTGCCCTCCACCGATAATTTAAAATCTAAATTCGTGCTTCAGATATCGTTGTAGCCAATTCCCCGCTGAACGCACACTGTACGTTGAATAAGATAGGTTCGATAGCAATAGCTTGAGATATTCCCAAAGATTACGTTTAGAATCTAACCTATTTAGCCTCCAGATGGATCTACCGAGGCGCTATTCACATTACGCTTGTTCAATAAATTCACTAGAGTGAGTTATCTTCAATCTCCAACCTTAACACCGTTCCTTAATTTTCAAGAAAATTCAAATCGAAAGGTATGCTTTTCTTATGTTGCTTCTTTTCAAAGAAAGTCTTTCAAAAAAATCTTTCTTTTTCTAAGAAAGATTATTTTTTAACATGAATTAATAGCGTCCGTTCCAGTTTGTTAATTCCAAAGATCTTTGGAAGCGTATATCCGATCGTCTTCCAACATCGCCGTACATCTATTCTCAGTAACCTCGTCGAGGTTTTTGACTCGCTTGGTTCCAATTGCCAAACCACTCTGATCAATTTAGGATCAGCACAGTTCAGCAGAGAAAAGATCAACTGTTTCGAATCTAGCCATCTTCGCACAGGATAAGCTGACACCGTGTACTCCGATATTCCCAAAAGCTTTTGATCAAATTATTCACTTACTATTCCTGAAAAAAAAAAATCAGAGGCATACGTCTTAACCACGTAATCCTTTAATTTCGTTATCTTTTTCCAATCTAACTAATCGAATCCAGTATACGTGTAACCAATAATTGCTTCAGGAGACATCTCGAGTGCCACAAGATTCCAATTCCAAATTTCCCTTAATGTTTCTTTCAACCGTTACGTTCTGTTCTAATATTCTAATGTACCCTGTATATGTAAGATCTGGGTTAAAGTACGGATCTTTAGAATCCTCGCTATGCTCGATTGTCTAACATGAACTCAGAGAGAAGGTAAATCAGAAGCATCTGTTTTTTAATGAAGAAGGTTCTTACCCTTGTAGAGGGTATGAGTATCAGTTGCAGTTGCAAAAATTTAATTCAATGTTCTTCCATCCGTGAATATGTATTATTTTGTTCTTTTGGAGACCGCAAAAAGGCCAATGAAAGGGGCATCCACGCCTTCTTTTGCCAGCTTACCTGCCTTTCCATTTTCTTCGACCCTTTGGTGGGTTGGGACCCACTCAAGAGATTTTACTCACTTTTACTCACCTCACTCGAAGCCTTCGATAACAGCCAAACGCAATTAATGTCAATTCTACAGTCCATCAAGTTTTACAACTTCAGTGCACCGCCATCAAGCAGAGTAACGAATATCGAGCCAAAGAAAGCCTTCTCGTCTTTGTTAAAACTTTATTTCTGCTACAAATCGTGCCAATAATACCACAAAAGAAAAAACTGCGATAGAGTCAATGTAATAGAACCATTGTACCTATACAAATGGGCGTCGCATCTAAGCGAAGCGCATTGGATCCAGTGGCGGAACATGAAGAGATTCTCGTAGGTCAAAATGGACCTATTCATGCTCAACGTTCGGTATGCTCGTATGCCGATGACGTAGCCGTTGTACACCAGCGGCGATCCAGCTTCGCCGATCAGATTTCCATGGTCCGGTTGATGAACGCAGATGGAATGGGTGGGAAGTATGCTGCACACTTCGCATTCCTCATCCAATACTTGCGTTTGCAGTTCGTGCAGCACGGACGACTTTTGCTGAGGTCTGTTATGATGGGTGAAGTACCAACCGACAATTTTCGCCGTAACGTTCGCGTACTCCATCCATCTGTAGTGAAATCGGGCGCACTGGCAGTACTTGGTGAATTTGAACGGCTTTTTGGTGCGTACCACGCCCAGGTTATACCCGCTTAGGGTGCCATTGCACATCCTCACTGGGCAATAGGACGAATGGTAGGTGATATGCTTCGAAGCGCGTTCCTGAACACCTTCGTCTTCCCTAAACTTGCTGCGATCGGTGATCCCCACATAGGCGACCACCTTCTTCGGTAGAACGTCGTACAAACAGGACGCGGTAGTTAAAATCGAATTGGCCGATATCAGCACACCGACACACTTCCCAGTAGTACCGTTTTCCCTTCTGATCCTCAAGACGACTACGTATGGGTAGTGCTTTATTGAAGTCTCTTTGGCGACACCGTTTGGTAGGCAAATCACGTGAGATATGGACAGCGAGAATATCATTAGCCACGTGAAGAGGTAACAATGCTCCCGCGGATGCCGAAGAACGACTTTCAACATCTCCAAGTCGCTATCGCCGAGGATGGTTTGGATAAGTACGCAACATCTTGGAACTACTGAATATGCGAAGGTTAAGAGATAGTGACATATGCCAAACTGACATTTTCCATTTGGCGGTTGGTAATTCTAATGCGCTACTCTAACATGACGCGCGTCAATCTTGCTCCGTCATCATTCACCATTAAAATCTCTACGCGTAGCGAAGGCATTATCTGCATAACCAGAATTCGTTGTTTTAAAAAGAATTCAACGGTGCCAGTGGATCGGTCGTTATAGTAAGTCGGAAAGTGTCGTCGAACTGAATTTTTCACTGCTCCGTGTTAACCGTAGAAACGATCGATTTTCTTACTTATTTATTCGAAACTTCTCTTTCCAGTTTTAAGCAACCCTCACGGCGGTCCTGCTGTATCCGGCAACGAGACCATAACGGATTTCGATACGTGCGGTGCCAACTTCTGCGTCGTCAACACGCTCGGAAACGAGAACCTAGTCAGGCCTAACGACGCCGAAATCTACGAAATCTCGGGCATCTACTTGGCGTGCATTATATTGGCTGTGATCCTGATAGCAATTCTGGTGGATCCTCTTTCAAGGTAAGCATCTACGACGTACTACGTTCGTTAGCGTAAGCTTCTTCTTTAAACGATCAATTCTCATCTCTTACATGCTGTTATTAATTCTGTATATGTCTTTTTTTTTTGTTCGGATTCCTAGAAAAATGAAGGCAGGCGAATGTTAATGGGGAAATTGATTAATCGATTGGGGCTTTTGATTAATATCTTGGTTTATTCAATCTGGCGTTTAATAGATAAACAAGAAAAAAGGAGAAGCAAATTAATAGATGTTATTTGGATAAGTATCAAGTTTGTTTTTTTTTTTCTGATTAGAAGTTAGGTAAATAGCGATGAGACCACCTTTAATATTAGATAGTGATCTATGCTTTAAAAAACAAAGAGATAATTGATTGGCAAATGATGTAACCTCCGTCGAAAAGGATGTCCAATTGATAAACAGACGAAAACAAGAAATTAATAGATTTTAAAAGTCTTTCAATTAAGTAAATGTATCTAAAGGAAGGCATGATTTATCATCCGTTATGCTAGGTGAGAGAGCTGAAGTATAGGTCTTATTGTCTCCTGAATATGAAAAGAAATTATTTTTCCGCAAAATCATGTCGCCATAATGTTGTCAGCCTGGACTTCTTATTGGATCTTTCAAAATGCCTCTTATCAAACGAAAATAGAATAAAATGAATGTAACCGAATATCTAAACAATTAAAATTGAAAAATATTCCCAGGGTGAAAGCAGACTTCTGGCTCTATCTTGCGCAAAAAAACCGCTTTGGAGATCGCCGAGCTGAGCTTACTCACCTAAAGAAGCTGAACGTTCTTCCAGAACGAAACGTTAAAAGTCATTACCTCCGCCATGTGGTAAGTTCATTTAACATTCGCGAAAACTTCCCTTCCCAACAGAGTTGGGGCCGAACAAGCAACCCTGCAGATCCGTTTTTCGATTAGAATTATTGACAAACCATCTCCGTTCTTCGGACGGCGCGGATAACCTATAACAATCCTTGTAGATCAAAAGTTGGGACGCTGATCGTTGTAATCGACGCGAAGAGGAAGCAGGCTATTTCTCGCTAGAGCTTTGCTCTAAAAAATAGAGCTCGATGCCGCGAAAGAATTTATTGCGCGAGATGCGTTCGTTAATACGCATCGCCGTCACGAAGTTTGCGAATTTCTCGTTGGAAGAAAGGGCGTTTCATCCAAGCATTTTAATTATGCAAGATCAATGATCGACGGCGTTAGATGTCATTAGGCACGTCCACTACCGCGACGATGAGGCTGGTTTTGGCTGAAGCATGCTATATCATGTACCAAAGAAAATGGGCTAGTTCAGTCAAGGCAATAAATGAATCGAAGGATACGATGGTGGAGGCATCATATTTGCGTTTGTGCGTTTGCGTTCCAGGATCATTCGCAATTTTTCAATTGACGAAGCATGTTTCTAACTCTCCGTGCCGCAGCTTCTCCATAGATTCGAGGTTCGAATTTTTGGCCGGCAAAATCGTTATTTTCAAGATATTTTCCAATTATTCCGTGAAATACGTAGCCTTTCCACAAGAATGAAGCGCGTAAGTCCTTCCTTGTGCAAAGATTCAAAAATATTTCCATTTAATTCAAGTTCAGATGGAATTGCAGTATGTTCTAATATTGTTGCATAATTTCCTTCCATCTACTTCTGCTATCGTAGCGGAACCAGCTCCGAACAATAACTGATCCTCCTGGTGTTAAACCACAAGTTCCTGTATTATCATGTCCACCACTTCTATATCAGGGGACGCTATATTTTCATGCACTTCTTGTTGTTGTCGTCTTACGTTCCTAATTTTTTCGAACGGAGAAACATATTTTTCGCATTAATCAGCGTTTAACAAACAGCATCGAAAACAACATAACCTTGTTGTTCCACGGCTAGCAAATAAACAGGCAATTAAAACGTAATTTATTGAAATGTTTTCCCGGTCGTTTCTGAAAATTAAATAACGAAAAATATAAATTTCAAGTACGCCCGCTGCGCGCAGCAGCGAACAAAACAATCCGTCGACGAGACCTCCTCGCGGCAAGACCACTCTAAAAATCGTCTCCATTCAGTTTCTCACGCGTCTCGAAATTTACGATTCATTGTTCCTCGAGACGTAAATAAATACTTCTATCTTACCGCGTTCGAGTTGGACAGAGAAAGATCGATCGTAAGGATCGCACGCCTATACTTGACCCCAATTTTGTAAGCATCTCGTCCGCCTTGAAGATGGAAACGTAATTTCTTGCGATTTAAGATTGCACGCATCCGAGGTATTCGTAAAGATGGGAGAGCGATGGATGCGCGCGAGATAAGTGCGGAGGAGGCGACATTCCGGACGAACGGGGAAACTCTTCTGGGATAGAAAGTTTTACCAGGTAGAACTGGTTAATTTTCAATGTACTGTTCAGTGTTACAAGATGCTTTGCGATCAAAAATGTCCCGTATCCGTTAGAGCCACAACACGAGAAAATCGGTATTGAACAATCCGCTTTGATGGATTCATCGGGATATTCTGTACGAATACGAACAAAAACCGAGAAGAAGAAGTCGTAAGATACGACCAAGATTGCACCGCCGGCAATCGTAGAGTAATCGCCTCCATCAAACGCTCGACCTATTGATCATTCAACATCTCAACGTAACCTTCCTCTCTTCCTTCCATATCGGCACCACAATTTAAAAGGCGTTCGTCTATTTCGTCTGCGCCGAAAAAAAGAAAGCAAGGATTTCGTACTTTAACGACATCGTTCGTGACCTGCCACCGGACCGTTAGCTCGCGATTTGCGATACGAAAATCGTCTATACGAGCGCGCGAAATTATCGCACCTTAGGAACAGATCACCGACCTCGTTCTGGGCAGAACTCGCGTATTTGATGCTGTTTCGATCGCGTGGCGATCAAGATAGGAAAGGTGTACACGAGGTGTAGAAATCATCGCCGAAAGAGAAAAGAAAAAAAGTAAAATAAGCCGCACTTGCGAGAATATTTTAAGGATTCTGGTATTCGTTGCTATGTCGGGCGATTGGTATTTCGAATTTTCGCATAATCGCCTCAAGGCCGACTTAAAATTGTTTACATTATGGAGGTGGTAGTACCTAGGTGAGAAGGTGATTCCGTTGCCCAGATTAGACGGTGTACAACGCGGCACTCGGTAAAAGAGCTTGCACGAAGTTGCAAACGTTTGTTGTACCTGGTGTGCGAGACATACAGAGTAAATGCATATAAGCGCTCGCCATTTAAAAATACACAATATCGTCGCGACGTTTGAAGGCAGTAACGAATTTTAGAACGAAAATTATACAGCGTGTGCCAACATTAACGCTACAAACTTGATCTGACCTCCTTGAACTAAGCCCTGCTTGATTTGAAGTTGAAATAGCCAAGCTGATGAGATAAGTGTGTTGGTTGTTGATGTCAAAACTGAGGAGGCTATTAAAATTGCTACCGCTTTAAATAATTCGTTGGTAGCGAGGCAGAAAGAAGTACTCTTCGCTGGCGGACATTTTCGTTTACTGAATTTGGGACTGGCAAACATGATCCACCAAACAGAAAATAAGACCTGTTGAAGGCATGGAGGCATCCCTAGAAACTTGCTGAAATAGAGCGCGATGTTCATCATTGACCCGTTGACTTAACTAATAAACTTATCGTTTGAGCGAGGTGTTTGCGTACTTCATGTTTGACTTGACGTGTCGCTGATTAGGCTGCTGTCGGCTTCTTCAGGAGATTTATAAAAAAAACAGAAGAAGCTGCCAGCGTAATCAGTGAAACGTTAAGTCAAAAACGGTCGCGAAAGCCTACATCAGCAACCCTAAAAATTGTACTAAAATCACTAAGAATCATCGGAAATTGGGCAACCGCACTTGAATTACTCCCCATTTCGATCAGAATAATTCAAGTTTGGTCTCATCAGCTCACATCCTCCCACAATTATCTTGCCCGGTTTGATTATGACTTTAATCAAACTAAACAACGTCATATTTGACGGTTCACATATTGTTAGTGAAGGTGTTTTTTTTTACGAGAGCCAACAAGCGCCCGGTGTGCCAACAGATATTTTCACTCTTCCTTTTGGTGAAATGCCCAAAATTGTCGGCGGAATATTGTCCATTTCTTTGGTGGGACTCATAAAGTACCCTTTTCTGGAGGGTATCTCAATAACACCGGCCAACAAATTTCAACTTCCGATTTTGCCATAAAATAATTTATATTAATTTCAATAGAAAACACAAAAACATTTATTTTAATAAAAGATAGAAGGTCAAGTTAGCTCGATTTTTTTTTATATTTCAATGAAAGGTCTCCTAGATTAGGTCATAATTTAATGTGCATTTCAAATTATTATAATTAGAAATGTGAAGTAATATTGCTCCGTCTCTTATAAACAATATCTGCAGCATCTCTTCTTAGCATCCAACAGTAAGCTGCTAACATAACAGGATCCCATTTCCTCTGGTATCGTTCTTCCATTCCCATGATGTCTTGGCGGAAGCGCTCACCGTGTTCATCGCTAACATCGCCCATATTTTCCGGACAAAAATCCAAGTGAGAATGTCGAAACGTGCACTTTTAAGGACATATTACAGCCAGCAGCGTGAAATGCTTGTAACATAACCGTTACTAAAGTTTTATAGTTGTCAGCTTTTTTGTTTCCCAAGAAATTCGTGAAAACTTATACCATGGAGAGCCAAGCTGCTTTTTCCTTCGGTGTTAATTTGGTTTCAAAGATTTCATCATTTACTATTTCTCGTATCTGAAGTCCAACAAAAATACCTTCTTTCAGTTCCACGAAGGCATTTGAAACCTTCACCTTCGAGACTCAGTGCCTTTATAAAGTTTTTCATGAGCCTAAGTTTCACGTGGATAGGTGGTATTATGATCTTTTTTTTGCTGCTAGAGGCTGTTGTTGTACATTGTCTTTTCCTGGTATAAACTGTTCTCGTAGTGGCCACTCTTGCTCATGGTAATGTTTTTGACATAAGAAGCAATAGTAATTGGTGTAACCAGATTGCTTAGCCAAAATAATTGCAATTACTTTAAAATCTGCACAAATATTCCAGGAATAGTCTTTGTAGTTTATCTTTTCTAATAAAATTGTCAGATTTTCGTAAGTTTCTGTCATAGAAACGGCATGACTTATCGGAATAGAAGGATAATGGTTGCCATTATGCAACAAAACTGCTTTTAGGCTGGTCTTTGATGTGTCTAAGAATAATCTCCAAGAGCTGGGATCATGATGTATTTCGAAAGCTTATTATTGCGGTAGACAAGATTACCGGCCATACTATGAAAGCATTTTCTCTGTAACCAAAGCTAAGCCAATGTTGCCGCTTTTCGAATCATTTTTACTTTGTATATGCTGTTCAATTTCATCAGTTACTAACTTAGGGTAAAAACCTTTGTTGGTCAGTGTAATCACTTGCAAATCCAGTTCTTTAAAAGCAAGTAATGCAAAAAGTTTTGAAAATATTGAAGCATCGAAAATTAAGCATTTCAAGCAACCAAGTAATAAGAGTTTTCCTACTTGTCTACTTGGGCATATTGCTTGTTTAAACAATATCCCCAAGATCGTTTCTCCCGTTAGTTTTTTATACGTTTCGATGTTAAAACAAAATCTTCATCAATTCGACATCCCATCGAATGTTTATCTGATCGTACGTCAAGTTCGCCGTCTGACGCATCGTCAAGATCACTTCGGCACGTCAAGCGGATTCCGCTGACACGTTATACCATTTCATTAGTTCAACAGAGTAACGGTACTTTCGTGTACGCGAGCGCTAATTAAGTATACGGAGGTATACTCGCAGGTCAATAGTTCCCGCCAGAATGTTTCAACTTTTCGTGATGGATGAAAGGTGGTCAACTTCGCGCTGTATATAAAAAGAGAAACAGCCTCTAGTGGAAATATGTATGAAGCGTGAGTCTAACGCCGTTAGACCGACGCTAAGGTTAGTTAATTAATTAATTCATGAATTAATTAATAAGCTTAGTTAATTACCAGCCGCACAATTTGCTAATTTAAGTTCAGTTCAAGACGGTATCCTGCAGCATGCACCACGATTTGATGTTTTTAAAGTCACCGAAGTAACCTGCACGCAAAAATTAAAACGGATGCAAAATTATATGAAACCTACCCAGATCGAGGAGAAGTATTAAATATCGCAACGCATTGTCATTAATTCATTGTATAAAAAAAAAGAAAAACAAGCTTTACGGCAATATAAGATGGACATTTCAATCGAAACTGTGAGGATAACGACTCTCATGACGGTTGAATGAAAAAATAGGAAAGCAAATACTCGATCTGCTACGAGGAAGAAGCTTCCTCGTACGTACGTTTTAGGAACGAGTCGTGTAAAGCCCCTTCCCGAATGTGGAGCATGAGATTTTTGCACGAACAAGAATCCGAGATCCGAAAATCCAGACTCTTCTCCACATATCGTTTGTCTTTCCTGAAAATCTTGAAAGGATGCACGCTTCGCCCTTTCTACTTCGAGATTGATCGGATGCAGTCGAGCCTTCACGACGAATTTGGGTCTATTCAGGAAAGTTTAACCGACTTGTTGAATTTTGCGAATTCGGGATGATGGACAAAATTAACGACGGCGTAAATTTAATGGTATTCCTGATGCTGGTTACTGGAAAAAAGACCGCAAACATTGGATACGAATCCGCACTAAGCATTCCATTCTTCGCCAACGAAAATGTTATTTATGAAGATAAGTACGCAAAATCAAATTACTCCGTCTCTTGTGGTTGTTTGTAATGATACTCTTAATGCGATCGACGTAAAACGCTTTTTTTTCTTTTTGCTAGGTTATCTTACGCTTCAATGTTAAAGGTTTCTAATTCACAATGCTCAAGCATTTTCTCCTGAAACAAAGGCTTAAAACAAGGAAAAGAATCACCTAAAACAGCCTCCGATATTACATTACACAAAAGACAAAGTGACAAATTTTCATGATTTCAAATCAAGAAAGGTGTGAAATTTGTCGTTAGATGGCGCGGAAAAATATAAATAATTGACAAGATGAAAGTAACGACCTTAAACCGGTCACAGTTCCTCTTCGAGAACCAATCGTAAAACGTATCGCATATTCGTGGAATTTAGCCCGAAGACTGGTAACCAATTCCGACATGTTCTTGACAAAGTTGTACTCCCCTATTCCTCAAGAATATCACGCACCATTGATTATATCAACAACAGCGCGAGGAAGTATTTCCTTTTATAAAAGGTTCCGCCGTTTATTTCAAGTAAATTTTCCTTGGGGCATTCTTGATTAATCGCTATGTACCAACCAAAACTAGTCCATCAAGTAAGATCGCCCATATTTTTAACCGCTGCCGGTTATTTTAAGAAACTCGTTAATATCGATTTATATAAGAGCTGTATACAGCAAGGAGAGGTAAATAATACACTTACATGCGTGCAGAAATATAGGAGGAGGGGCGAGATGTGGGCCGAGGGAAAGGAAGGGAGAGGAGGGAACAACAGGCACACGGACAACTTCAACATTCCTGACGAGTACGCGGCCTTGCCCAAAATGAGCAAAGCTGTATGGGTTTCGGTCATTCGTCCGAACAACAACACGCAGCAACGATCTCAAAGATGCCCGTCGGACTGTCTTAATCATCGCCTATCGAGCTCATTCGGATCGTTAAATTATATAAGTTGGTCTGTTGATCTAGAGTGACTCAACCTACTGGATAAATTTCATTATTTAGATGGAATCTCTTCGACAACAGGTACACGGTACGAGGGATGTCCTTTAGGTTTTCGCAGAAGAACAACGAAAGAAAGAAAAAAATTTTGCAAATCGTTATCGTTAAGATTTATACAATTCTCGCAACATTTTGGTCTCTCCCAAACGTGGTTTTCGATGAAGTTGTTAGGCGATGATAAATCAGGTGAAAACTTGTAATGGAACCTCAATTCGATGTTTTCTCCTTCAAATAATCAATTGTTTGATGTGGCGCATTAGAGCTGATATTGTCACAAGGAAGGATGATGCGACGTCGTGAATTGTTTCCAGCAGTTCTTCGATATTCCAAAGTAATGCTTACGACATATTCAGTACAACGACGGAAACAAACGATCATTTTCTTCGAGGTGAAAGAACAACATTTGTTCGGTTCGTTTCATCAGCGAACGCTCCAACAGCTGACGTTGTGTAGTTGAAGTTCTTCGAATCTTACTTAAATGTTTGTGCAATATCGAACGTACCGCTCCAAGGATGCCTCATAAGTCACATATGGGTTCTTCATCGCATTGAGAACAGCGTCGACGTTTTTTGGGACAACAATCGATTTTGGTCGACCTTCACGAAGCTCATTCCTGACGCCTGCACAACCACGACGAAATTTTGCAAACCAGTCGTACGCAGTCTTTACTGAAGACGCTCCATTACCAAAGGTTGAATGAAGCACTTGGCCTTTACTAAAATCGTAAAGAATTGAATCTGATGAGAATCCTTTATTTTCGTTTTTTTTTTTTTTTTTTGTAAGCGAATTGTAAGAGATTTGTTCGATTCCTATGCATTCATTGCGGAGTGCTTAGGAATCAGCAAAAACAGGTTCTTCTAGTAATGACCAAGCGTAAGCGTCCACGGATAAAATAAGAAAGAAATAATTGTGACCCACTCCATCAAATAAAAGCTCAACGTCAGGCGTCAAATGTTGCATACAAGTAACCTTGATGAAGCCTTCTGCCTGTATGTACAAACGCTGTTCAGTTGTTCGCTACTAAAATGAAACGAATACCAGAATAAAGAATTCCCAAAATGAGTATCAATTTTTAGTGCGCTACAAAAATGAATTATCGGCGACAAACCTTGAATAACATTTAACGTCCGTTCGTTTGCTTAGCGCTAAAAAAAAATGAGCGTAGCAAATTCCGTAATAGATTTCATCCATCCGAAACCATAATATATTGTCGGCTTCGAGATTCCAAGAAGTTTTTTTTATTGTAAAATTTCAATTAAGGCTGACATAATGGATTCTGGCAAAAAAAAGCAGCATTAGTCAGAAACACGTTAGATGTTCTCGCTGCCAGGCACCATTATTTCTGGAAATTTCGCTGTCGGTAAGGAGAAAATGTAATGTAGCACAACATGTATATTGTAGAAAGAGGATATTAAATAATTGTGGACGAAGTAGAGTCGTTCCTTGCTGATTATCTTCAGGAAAGATCCTATCCTGGATGAACCGCCAAATAAGATGCCCTCTCCATCTATCATTGCAATTATTCAGCCAACAGGCCTCATTAATAGATCCAGGCCGACAGATGATCTAATTGGCGAAAGCTGTTGGGGGAGGGTGGGGAATTTTCGATTTTCCTGATCGGACTAACTAGACTAGATGACCTCCAACAATTCACTTTGTATACAAGACTCGAACTCTAACTCGCATCTTTCTCTTACAGATACGGCGAGAAACAGAGGCGGAACAGCGGCGTCGAATTAACCGGCATCCAACTCCTCTCGGCCACCGCCTACCAGCTCAAGAAACCCTACCAGCAGCTCCTCATACCGATCACGATATGGATAGGCATGGAGCAGGCGTTCATAGGCGCCGATTTCACGCAGGCGTACGTCTCGTGCGCCATAGGCATCCCGCAGGTCGGGTACGTCATGATCTGCTTCGGCGTCGTCAACGCCATCTGCAGTTTGCTGTTCGGTTCCGTGATGAAGTACATCGGTAGGAAGCCGATCATGGCCCTCGGGGCGATCACCCACACGGCGCTGGTGGCGTGGTTCCTCATCTGGAAGCCGCATCCGTCCAATCCTCTGATCTTCTTCATCGCTTCGGGACTGTGGGGCGTTGGTGATGCGGTCTGGCAGACTCAAGTCAATGGTAAGTCGTTAAGAGGAGGTTAAGGTTGGTGAGAGATGGTTACGTTCTAAGAGAAAAATATATACTTCTGATGTGCTGATGGCATCAGCATCTTAGATGCCCTCTTTGATGTCAATCGGGTAAACAAGACCATCCATTTTCTCGCGGTAATTTGTTTCTTTTACCTTCAAAAAGCTATAAATTAACGCTCTCTTCGTAATATCGATACGAAATTTGTTGTCGAATTTCTAATGCTTACAAAATACTTCGCATAGAAACGTTCAGCATCATTTCCTTTCGCAACAATTAAAATGTCATACGTTTACTTCTGCTTAAGCCTGCAGAATTTCCGTCTGTTCAGTCTCGGCTAATTTCATGAAGCGCGTCCCGTTTCTGCCAAGCTTACACAATATAAATATCGTTAGATTTACCTTTGGGTTTTTGAATTTCGCGACATGCGCCGTATTTAAGGTTTGTTACAAATTTGATATGCGCCGGCTCGCTCTGCAACCGGAAGAAATACGTAAAAGCAATGGCGACCAAACCACGTGCGTTATTAATTTCTCCGAAATGAACCTCTTTTTGCAAAAATATTGTTTCTCGCTCGATAACGAATCCGTAACCGAGCTTCGCTTCTTGCAACACGATTCTATTTTTAGAACGACAAAGCGACACCCGTGAGAGATACTCTGAACCCAAAAAAATAAAAAAAACGCATCGTTAGTCCTACACCCCGCATCTACAATAATAAGAAAAAAGGCGCCCGATTTGCGGTCGTCGATTCCGCGAACCCGCCGTCGCAAATAGCCACCTCCATCTCCAGTTAGCGGGTGAAAGAATCGCGAAGCGGCGAGAAAGGAAACGAAGTAGACGAAGAAGAAGAGAGACGAACGCAACAACAAGACGGTCGCCGATAAAACATCACATGTTTAATGCATGCAGGTTTTTCCAATTTCTTTTTGCTCCCATCGAACGCCGTGCGCCATTGTTATTTACGGCCGGTCGAGGATTGATGTAACGGACGCGTTGCCTGGCATGCGTCCATTGTTTCGCGACGGAGATCTCAATGGTAGATTAGAACGGTAACCCGAATTCGCAGCGTAATACTATTGATATTGCGTGGTGAGCAATCCATCATCGGCAGTCACCTTTCTTGGTATACAAATTGGATTTTACGATCTTTATTGGACCGAGAAGGAAGACAATGTTCGATGGGATTGTTTGATGTTTCTCCGAATTACGTATTCGAAAACATCGAAAACATCTTCACAATGACACACCGAAGAAGTAATTTTCCGATCGAATCTTTGAGGACCTTGGATTAAATCCTTTGGAATTCCACCAAAACGCATCCATTATGTTGTTCGTTTTTCTAACCGAATTCCATTCTAATCATAATTTAGTCACCGATTTACGTCAATGCCATAAAAAAATCGGTCTTCGATAATCTTCTCGGAACCGGCGACATATACAGAGAGATGGTTAAAATATTCGCAAGAAATTACCATAAATCTTCAATGCCGCAGTATTCGTAAGAGGTCCAAGATCGAACCGCTATCAGCCGTTAATATATCCAGCGTTTTCGTTTACGATACAAAGGTGAATCTAGAAATGGGAAAGAAATGCCGATAATTTATGGCGACATTACGAATTAGTCAAGCGAATAGATCCTGAATTTGGCGCATTTCTTAGGAATCCGGTTACTAAAACAAAAACAACCGCCGAGCCGTTTACGCAAAACAAGCAAGAAGGCGGAATTCCACGACTACGAAATCAATCAATCAGCCCATAGGCGGAAAGACGAGAGGCGCGGTGGGGAAATGTTGAGGATATTGTTTGTTTTCTTTTTTTGTTACCCTTGTATTTTAAAGATGAGGACAATTTATTCGTATTTATTGAAGACAAGTACTACAGGGGACGGCGGCTAAGAAATGCAGTATTCGAGCTAATTCTCGATTGATTTACAGCAGCTAGGAACCAAAATATTCCCGTATCTAGCGGAATTATCAAATTAAAGGAAAGGGCTCTGTAGTTTGGGAAGTGATTTGGTTCTGATATTCTCAAGGCAAGCACTGGTTAAATGCCTGGATTTAAGAATCGAGCACAACGAGAACCGGGCTGGCAACAATTACGTGTGGTTCGGAAAAGCTTAAAATTCGTTTCCTTGGCGAAAACAGCAAAACCCGTTGCTTAAAGGAAACTCCGAGGCGTGGATGACTTCTTGATGAATGGATTGTAAAATTAGATGAGCAGATTTTACGCGAAGAACGAACAAATTGTCTGCCGTCGGAGGAAAAGAAACAAGCGTTAAAAAAGTCTACGAAGGCTAAAACTAAACGGCATGTGTAATGGAAGAAGCAATCACCGGCCATGGAATACAGGCGTCAGTAAACTGATTGCTTTAGAAAAGCTAGCTTTGGTTAGAATTCGGAATGAGAAGAGGAGGGATATAACCTTAATCTTCTTAAATAGCGTTGATGAAGGCGCAAGCTGATTGTAAAGCATAGCTAAAGCTAAGATGGAATGATACACGTTCACGTGCTAATCTTAGTGAAGAACCAAATTTACACGACAAACTTTCTCGCGGGTGACGGCATTATTTAACATTACAGCTCTGAACTGGTGAATTCCGCTTCACCTGCATGACGAACGTATTGAAAGATGCATCAAATACGTCTTCGTTTATCCAAACCTTTACTGCGGTGTACAAAGGTCACTTAAAAGCAGGATATCAGTGAAGAATTATGGAATACTCAAAAAAAAAGCTTGCTATTGGCAAAAACATACCAAAATATCGATTTATACGACCATTGCTAAAGACTGCTCAACAAAGGAGATCTCAGAATAAATAAACGATATATGTATAGCATTCACGAGGCTAAAGATTAATTCTTTCGTTTATGCCGAGAAAATTTGGAAGCGGAGCAAATGTTTTGCGACAACGCATCATTACATTGGTTCCTAATACATACCTGCCGAATCAGAGAAAGAAGATTCTGGAGCACTACTTTAGCGATAAATAGCTAAACGTTATCCTCGACGCAGCGCTAAACTTCAAACTTAAGGATTTTTTTGGCGTGCTGCTTTCATTTTCCAAGGATAAGCGCTAAGAATTATATTTAACCTACTTAAAGTAACAAAATGAAATAAAATTGAGGAATCAAATCCGCCGAACGATGCGGGTACTGCTACTAGTTCCAAGAAGAAAATAGATGATCACATGCTGCGCACAAGGTCCAGTTCGGCGCGAGAAAAGCGATAAAATTGTTCCGATATTTCTGCACTGAGATGTATCATTCCACTTCTCGCACTTGTATGACCCGGTGTCAACCGGTTTAAGCTGGATATATCTTTAGCTGCAGGCGGGACTAGTCTCCAGCAGTTCGAGATGTCGCCGGCGATTTTAGCCATTATTATTTGTTCTTCGTCTTCATTCGGTCAATGATATCGTTGAATTTAGCATGTCCGAGGGCCTCTCGAAATCCCGCGATGGACCGATGAGATTTCGCACGTTTTCTCGACTTGATTCCTTCATCGCTTCGGCGGTCGTACGGATTCTCATTAAGCGCGTTATAGTTTCGCGTATTCCATCCAAGGTAACGAAGTGTTAATCGACTTTACTGGGAAGTACTTGCCGTTGTTGACTTTTCTCCTTTCTTTCTCTTAACGTTTAATGTCGAATTTATAGCGAACTCTCCGGTTCGAAGAATGTTTGGAAATGCAAATGTTACATTGTTGTTCGGCAAAAGAAGATTTTGCGGCAAATCTTCGAACGTTTCGAATTGAAATTAGAAATAAATTCGCCGATTTACTTTGTATACAAACCGTATTTACCCGATGAGTCAAATTTCCAAAAAAAAAAAAAAGCCGTCCGTGCGTCCATGAAAAAGGAAACTGCCACGTAATGTAAATATTATGACTGCGTAAGAGTTCCACTTCAAAAATATACGTTAGTAAATGTTTGTTTAACGTTTTTTTCTTTCTTCTTCGAGATGGCCATGTATGTACTTGTGTCTACAAAGTTGATTCCCGAATCGGACAACGTTAATTGACGCTAATGGACAAGGTGAATGTGGAAAAATACCACGGACTCGATCGTGGCCGTCGTTAATACTTTTCTTTTTGGTGTTGTTGTTGTTTCCTCTTAAAAATACGGGCAATAAAGATGTCATAAAAAGATAGCTGCGTGAGAAGCATCTTTAATGAAGTTAAGTACCTGTTGAGAAGGAGTTATTCGCACATGGCGCAGAGTATGAGTAATACGATACGATATACAAAGACAAAGTATGTTACGAGGAATTGCAGTTGAGTTTCGTAAACGCGCGTTATCAAAGGTTGCACCTTCAGGGCTACGAATGTGAAGGCCGCTTCTTCATCCATCCTCAAAGAATTGGTATAACTTGTTTGATTTTGCAGCGCTGCCAGTTCTTGACAAGGATTTTGATCGATCCTCTTCAATTCGCGGCGTCATTCGCAAACGTTCCCTTTTTCGCCTTTTCTTTCGCTAGCTGAAGATATTCAAGATAATTATGGGCGGACTGGAACGTACCAAAACGAAAGAAGTCGGCTAGGGAATACGAAATAGAGGATAGAGGGTGTGGGGGGGATCGGATGGAGTGTAGTATAAGTATGATGACGAGTAGAAGGCCGACGGGCGGATAACGCTTGTTTCGGGTGGTTGGGGAAAGGTACGTGCCGGATGATGAGTACGATTGGACTTCCTAAACGTACTCGTCTCGTTCTTACATTTCCGCTGTGCGTATTCTTACGTTAACTGGCCGGTACGTACCAGAAATTGCTACGTATGTTACAACTGATCGAGATACGAGATACTCAACAAAGAATGCCAATTCGCGTATGCATGATGACCGGATCCTCTCTAATGATGACACGTCGGCTCCCGATCGGCTCGACTTTGCCTTTTACGCTTTTGGCCTTTAACGTATTCCCGTTAAAATTTTTAGTAAAAACGCCCCGCTATCGTACTTCAGTGTTAACGGATAAATAACTGTATGATTCGTTTATTGCCCTTTTAACTCGATAAATCAGAAAAAAAAGACATCCGGCGTATCGATCAAGGTACATGTGCACAATTAATGCATTCGACAATAAATTACGGACACGATCAACATCAATTAAAAACCACATATCCATCTTAAATAGATTTCTATAACACACGCTGAGGAATTTGCATAAACGTGCCTGTACTTCTCGAAACTTACGTCCGGTGATCGGCGAATGTTCGGATCGAACGTACTTCGATTCGTTCGCATCTGCCGGAGCGATTTAACGCGTATTACGCGGAGTTTTCTGCGGTGATTTTCCACTGTTATTTCCTTGTATCAGGTCAGTTAGAACCGCACGAAACCGGTTTCAATTTGTTTACATTTCGAAAACCGACGCCTTCTTTCTACTATTTATATGTGTACAGGTAACAGGGACGGACTGGTACGACTGCCCAAAATAAATTTCGTTATATCCGATTCTTTTGATGGGATTATCCGTTTCTCTTAGATAGTAACGCGCAATTAGGGTCTTGGTTCTCACGTCGTAACGCAGCTTGCATCCGCAATGAGCGTCCATCTAAACGTCTTAAAAGATCGACGAACGTCACGATCTTTGCCGGTCCGAACACGGCAACGGTTGACTTTAACGTTTATTTCGTAGAGGTTAATTTCGAGTAGCTTGGATCAACTAGACGGCCGCATCCGAATATGACCGAATACACACGATTACCACACGATAACGATATTTACATACATCAATTCCAATCGTCACGATACGTTGTCTAAATTAAATTTATTTTTTTAGTTCTATTTTTCATGTTCTGGAGAATGATAAGCGTCACATCGTTTTCTGCACCCACTAATGCGTAAATAAATATTATGACGTCACGAGCATTTCGATTGAATTTCTGTTCGCTGCGTAACGTGCTTCTTCGTGCGATATAACCAGAGCATCCGGCAATCCGGCAAAGATCCGCAATTATTCGACGTTATTTCTTTGAAGGAAATCGCAATAACTCCATAAAGTTGCGAAGCTTTTTGCGCCCTTAAATCAACGAAAATGGAACGAAAATATTAACGCGAATAGACCGGCAAGTAACGCAGGCTTTAACGGTGCGAACGTTCAACCGACTTGAGAGGAGATTCGGCCCTGCCTCCAACATGCCCATCCAACTGCTCGAGCGTAGATAAATTTCAAGCATGGATTCTGCAGATGTTGAACTCTAGGAGTGTTAGATAAGATAACTAAGCCTAACCGAGCAAGTTTTATGTCCAAGTAAAACACGTCACTCGCGCGATTTGAAGCGTTAATGGCTCCATTATTTATCTCGATTTTAAACAAAGCGACATTAAATCGACGACGAAATGCCGCTAACGACCAAATAAAAATAAACAAACTTTTTCGAAGAACATTTGAAGATTGAAAAATAGCCCGACGCGATTCTCCAACGTTAAAAGGACAAGAAAATTTACTTGTTTATGAGCATAAAGATTGGATGGTTAATCTAGAGTAGAGGAGCGAGGATACCGCCCTGGCGGACTCCAAGTACGGCGAAACGTGGCAAAAAGAAAACAATCGCTAGAACAACCTAAATCGAAACCTAATCCCGCCCTGTAATTTGTGTACAACGTGGAGGCCGGCTAACTGTGTTCGCGATTGGCGATTCGAAGCAAGACGCGGACGACCTTTAAAGAACGCGGGGTGACGTATTCGACGAAACTTTCCCCAAACATTGACATTAAGCTATCAGCTACGTCACGTTTAGCAAGCAAGACGATGCCGAGCGACGTGCAAACAACTACATTCCTGGAAGCCATAGGCGGAATCTCATCGACAATGCGAGAGTATCGATTTTTTTCGATGTTTCCCAATGCACGGTGGGAGGAATGGAATCTTACCGCCGGTACGTTAATTTTCTCGGAAAAATCGTGCACGTTGCGATACGCCGCATGATTTAGCCGCTGTCTTCTGAGGTTTCTATTTAAATCTAACCGCAAATTTTATTCAAATTCGATACTTAAATCGTCGGTTTCGTGCTCGTTTAATCGCTGTTGGATAACAATGAGATTCTTGAAATGTTTGATTTACTACTTTGTTGAGGACGAGAGCAACTTGGAAAATATGACGACGGATCATCATCAAGATCGAAGGCGAAAAAAATGTGTAAAGATTTTTTAGATCTTCATTTTCTGAACGTTTTTCCGCACGTTTTAAACTGATTGCGCATGTCCTGCAATTTATACGTAACCAACCGCTTAGAACCGTCCTGGAATCAGCCAACCGACACATGGAGCAAGCAGCACGTTCAGCTCGAAAGACGCAGCGGTATCCCGAACAATCAAAGATCCACGACTTATCTAAGATGGCGGTTAAGCGCGGTGCATACGACCAAGATGGTCTGCAGCAGTACGTGCGAGCAAAATTATCATATTAGTAGAAGAATTAATCACGAAAGCGAACGGACAAAGATGGAAGTCAAAGTTAATAACAATTACGAGTGCTTTAACAGAAATAGAGTCCAAAATGGGTGCGTTTCATCGTCCCAATAACTAGACTTTAACATGTGCGTCCGGTCACAAGAGATTATCGAGCCAAAGGGCTTACCGCCAATCCCTGATGAAGCGATGGTTATCTAACACCGACCCAAGTTATTCTTCGATTAATTTACTATCAAAGGCGTTATCGCACGTGAATATCCTCGTATTAGGATCGATAAACATATCTAAAAAAAAAGAAAAACGTTACACCGTCATATGCTTCATGTTGTAAAAAAAAAAAAAACCTCCTCCCAATGTTGTTGTAGACTTCCGCGGTCGATGATTTCTTTTTAAGGAATTTAGGTTTCCGTGTTGAAAGCGCATGCGAGAATGCCGACGTTTCGCTCTCAGTTGCATGAAGCTTTTTCTGGGCTACTCCGTATTGTCTCGAATCGAATAATAATAATAATAATCATGGATAATCTGATGATCTGCACAGATAATCGGAAACTATTATTAAAGGATGGATCGGATAACTCCTGAAAGTCATCGCTACCCGAACCCGAAAAGAAGAAATAAATGAAGATGAAATCAAAGAAACAATTAAAAATATTAAATTGGGAAAAGCACCCTTCCGCTGCTATTAACTAGCACGATGGAAGCATTTCCGGATGTAGCTCTAGATGAACTTAAAGAATAAATTAATAATATAATGAATGATAATGCACCAAAAAATTGGGCAACCGGTATTATTACACCTTCGTACAAACAAAGGGATAGTGAAGACTATTATGGAGGGCTCGAAAAGAATTTTAAAGACAAACTTGGACCAGTCACTAGAAGAAGCACAAACTGGATTTCGACAAAAAAAAAAAGAAAGACAAATGGGATCGATCTAGAGAAAGCGTTTGATAAGATTAAAAGGAAGATACTTTGGATCGACGTTAAATAAGAGGAAGAGTAACAGCTGGAGGTAAATTATTTAGCAGCGTTAAGAGCTTATTTATAGGCAAGGAAGCGAGACCAGAAAGAAGAAAATAACAATAAAAATAGACGAGATCAGAAACAACATTTTTTTTAAATTAGACCCATGGTGGGAAAACAAAATATAGGAAGCGCAATTGAGATGATACATGGGCGCTTGAGGAGGATGCTAGGTAAGGTAGAACGTTGGTCGGGCGAAGCGTTTAGGCGAGGAACCATGCACCCCTGTATAATGACCCTTAACGATCATTTATGTATGCAAAATCGGCCCGGCTTTATTTTATTTAACATAAAAGCCTATTTCAATGTTAAGCCACGTTTTGACATCTTAAAACATCAGTTACCGCCCTTAATAATTGTAAAGTTTGTTCACACCTTATTTCATCGTCCAACCCGATCGTCATTTTCTCTGTTCGTTTATCTGTTAATTATCCATCATTACTTCTCTGAATTCCATATTCGGATAACAAAACAAAGTCTACCTTCCTAATTGAAGGAAAATTCCGAACATCGAATCTGGAACGAGGCGTAGTTTATTAGATAAAAACGCCAGCTGAGGTGCTTTCCTTTTTCTAACGATATGTTAACGTAACATGCGACGTATGTCACGCTAGCTCTGTTTCACGTATCACTTGAGACAGTACCTCTTTTACTAATTAAAGAGAATTATACTTCGAGTACATAACAAATTTTTATCAATTAGAGTGTTCAAGAAAAAACATTTTTTTTTTGTTATTACTGGTGCTATTGACGTGGCGCTAATTAAATCCGATAATAATAGTTCAGTCGCATTCGACTGGTTAATGTTACGCGATATCCTAATTTATTAATGTCATAACAACGTATTTCATTCAATTGCTTCGACGAATTCGTGATTTCCTGAATAGAAATAGATAAATTTATATTGTCCAATATGTCTATTTTTGTTGTTGTTGTTTTTTTTTTTTTTTGGATCATGGTGCACCAAAGAAGTTGTTTTTTTTCCTGCTAATGTTTCTTTCATTCAAGGCAACACAGTGCACACTTTTCAATTAAAGCTTGTCTTATAATACCTTTTTTAAGTATGGTGGCGGCCCAACGGGGTGTACGAGCTTTTTAAAGCTTGTTATAACTCAGAGGCCTTGTGTACCGCGTAGTGTTGTTTTGAGAGGGTGAACCGCAGTTAATGTTTACCCCAAACTGCGATAAGTACATCTGTTGCTGCCGAGCCGTTAATTGTTTTAAAGAAAAGAAGACAAGTAATTTTAATTTTGCCGTCTATGTACATGTACAGGATGACTCGACGGTCTGGCAACTCCGGCGGTTTATTCTCTCAAAAAAGACAAAATTAAAATTTTACGTTGGGTACCTATATAAATTTATAAAGTAAACAAGCGTCGATTCATTTCTTTACGTTCATATTTCAAGCGCCTTTATATAGTTGAAAGGATGCGGACCCGTATTACGTTAGCCCTATTTTCTTTGAAAATTCTGGCGGCGGTTCCAGGTTGTCCTAGGTTTGTTCTAGGATATTGCAATTGGCCTAACAATGTGAAGAAAGCTACTTCCCCATCTGACTCTACTTTCTTGGGAAATTTAAATTTTTTAGGAATTGTTCGCGGTTACTCTAAACATTATTGAAGAATGTCAGACCTGTGTCTTTTACAGATCAAAGGACATGCCCAAAACGATCTTCGCGCAGCCCGCTCTTTTGGAAAATTGAAATTCTGAAAGCTGTTCCAGGTTGTGATGAACACGCGCTTTTTTTAACAGTATCTCATACATCAAGAAATATGGCCGAAAAACTGAACAAGAAGGTGCGAAGTTAGCCCAACTTTCTTCAAACATCGATATTCCGACCGTTGTTCTAGGTCGTTCTAAACCATGTTCCAGAATACACCGAAAATATCGCTAATATCGTTGCTTCTTCCAACTGAAGAAGCAACTAGAAGTTAGTTCTTGAGATCGAAATTCTGAAGGTTGTTCTGGTTTTCCTTTCTTCAATCTTTCAGAACAGTGTCTCTTACAGATCGAAACGTATACCCGAAACAGGAACTCTGAACAGCCTCGCTTTTTTGAAAGATTGAAATACTGGCAGTTCTTTCAGGTTGAACTAGTTGTTCCAGAATTTCAGATCTCTACTTCTTACAGGTTGTCAGATACCAAAAACAAACTTAGGACAGCCGTCCTTTTTCAGCCGTTTACACCCATCGATACATGTTTCGATAGATATTGTGCGTACTGCTACGATTTGGCTTAGAATTAACAACAAGGCGTAATCATACTTATACGGCCGTTTCGAGGACACGAATGGTTCTCATCTTGATTCAGTCACCCGTTGATGATGACGCTGCAAAATACACGATCCACCCTTAACGTGGATCATTTATAACGACAAATACATGTAATTATATCTAAGGTAAGCGCGACAACAGTAACAGTAACAGTAACAGCGACGCGGTAACAGAAACCACCTTCTAATTTTAGCAGACTCGTTACGTGAACAAACACAGAATAAACAGACGTGTTCTTCACGTCAAAGAAACCATTTCTTTGCGATAACATGTTAAATCTACTAAAAAGAATTATTCCATCCAAAAAATCTGCTTTAAAGAGAATAAACTTTCCTTTAAAGAAATTATGGGTTGCAAGCGTACTATTCGACGCAACCCTTACAAAACGATAGCCGACGTAGCGCATCTATGGAAATTTACTGAATCTCTTCAATTGCTTTCAGGCTTATACGGGACACTATTCAGGCGGAACAAAGAGGCCGCATTCTCCAACTACCGGCTATGGGAGAGTTCCGGATTCGTGATAGCCTACGCCTATTCGACGCACCTGTGCGCCCGGATGAAGCTCTACGTCATGCTGATCGTTCTGGAGGTAGGCGTCGTCATGTACATCATCGTGGAGATCTTGCACGCGCGGAAGATCCGACGACAGAAGGAGAAAGAGAGGCAGGCCGCCCAATTGGAGGCTAAGAAGAGTCCGCCCGAACCGGAAGAGACGGACGACGAAAAGGACGACGTGGACGACGACATCATCGTCACGCATCTGTAAATATGTGAGTTCCTACTTTACGTGTTTCTTTCTTCTGAGGATATGGCCGATCGTTTTAATGCGGGGGGGGGGGGCTTACGGATTGATGGCGCGTTTTTAGGCGATTCTATTTAGGGGGGGGAAGGTGGTATCTTAGTATAACTTTCTTTAATGGAAGTTAGGCGGGTTTATGCTGATTCTATTGAATGGGAGGGTAAGTCTACACCGTGGTTCACAGAAAAATGGCCGTGACTTCAGAATACTGAAATATTTCGCCAATGCCCTTGCCACAACACTTACACTTGCGCTAGGAACATTTATACATAATTCGGGCGATATTTTCGCACCAAATTAACACCTAACAGCAGAAACCAAACAAAAACACGAATCTCCTAACGACGTACTTCCTAGATCTGAACGTATCGTCAAAGTAAAGTTTATCGTCCCACACTTCTCCACATAATATCTACCTTCATACAACGACAATTACTTCGCCAATGTAACCATAGATAGCGCATATTTGTATAGTTTTCAGCGAGGAAATCCCGCTCTAACGACGTCTTATTACCGAGACGGCCTACACCTCAAATGTTGTTTGTTTACGTGCGGAAGGACGTGACGTGGACGGTTGTGATTTCGTAGTAAATTAAGCAATAAGCTTAAACGGATTCTTATAAAAAAAAAGAGAGAGAGAAAGGGAAAGGAAAAAGAATAATACACGTCGTCCACCTTGTAATCATTCCATAATTACCAACGGATAGGTTAGACGAATAATTGTTTGTTCTTTTCTGCGAGAATCATCAGATTCGATGATATGTACTCGGTTTAGAATTAGTTCTCGCTAATTCTATTAGCGAAAAAAAATCTTTTATGATGAGTTGACATTACGAGAAGTAGCATCAATTTTTCCCTTAAGTAGCTGAATTTCAACTTAAAGTGAAGCTATCAACGACGAAAGCTCGGTGATCTTGTTTAGAGCGGATTTATTAGCTTCACAGGAAGGGCAACGAACTAACAGTTAACGACGTTCTTCGCCTTTGCCGCTCCTTTCGCCACTCTACATTCATCATGATCATGGACTCGTGTCTCTTCGTCTCATAAGATAGGGTTCTCGTCTAAACTGCCTTCCCTCGCTGTAAATTTGTCTCGTCATCCAGCCATATAGGTTCTCTACAATATTGGCATCGATATTGTTGTCGTCCATCCACGTATTGATTATTCTTGCCGGGTGAATTGGCGCATTATCATGTTGAAATATCCATCCTTCGTCGGGGAACATCAAGTCGATATTAGCGATTTGCGTCTGGAGCAACTCCAAGTGTTTTCTTAAGCAATCTGTCTTCCTTCCTAGTGCCACTGGTCCTTAACATGAAATCGTACCCCAAACCGTTACTGATCCAGCTCGGCTACGACGACGTGATAAAAGTCGTTCCGTCGGCCTCAAATTGTGAAGAAAAAAAAAAAAACAGCCATCGGGTCTTTGAAGTCGGAGCGAAGCGCCTCACGATTACACGATTCAATGCGAATCTTCGAATAGTACCTTTAATTTTTGTAATTCGTATCCCGGGCGGGCCGCAGCGTAAAGGTGTTTCCCAGAGAACTGCGCATTTTTCCTCCGAAAATAAATTATTTCCGCTAAATAACCCGTTGCATTTTATTGGAATCCGTTCGAATTTAATACGTCTCACGGCCGTTTACTTTTTCTCGCCAATTAAATAAGCGAAAACAAAACGAAATCGATAAACAAACGAGCCCGGCTGATGTAGGAGAGGACCGTTTAACGTGGGGCCATATCCACCATCGATTACGTACGTACGTATTCGATACGGTAGAGTGGATTTTTTAAAGAAACCGGACGTCCAGCAGTCCGTGTCGCGTCATGCTGAAATTAAAATCAAGTCGCTTACGTATAATTTTCGATACGAATACAATACGGATAAAACAAAACAAAACGGTAGCGAAACGGAACCGTGGTACGCGCCGGTACGTTTCATGGTAGTTGTTGGCGTGTACGGGTCGTACATTATTTATGAAAATATAAAAACGAACGCATGTACTGTTGGTTGGTACGGTCTTGAGCCAACTTTTGTGCATCCAAACCAAATTCATTCATGTCTTGATAACGTGTTTAATAACGTGTCAATCTGAAGAGCTTTAAGCAGCAACGATAGCGATAGCGATATTCGTTTTCTCATCGATGTTGGACGCTGATTCATTTGTTCAAAAGTGGTTCGTATGAGTCGATATTGGCGTTTCGGTGAAAATGCAAAAAATCGAATATCGACCCGTTATTAAATTCTTTGAAGAAATTGAGAACAGACCGATTGAGGTTACAGGCAACGCAACTCACGTCCGCTGCTTAAATGGCTGTTGAGTCAAGCTCGCCACATTCCGTGCGCTTCGCCCGATTAGCGGAGATTAGGCGGGCTCGTGTTCCGTCGACCGTCGGGGAAACCACTGTGCAACGCGAGGCGAATAAACACGAGTCTAATTGGGCGAAGCGCGCGGAAAGTAGCGAACTTTAACGACGAGTTTCACAGCTTCGAAAAGCTATAATCCCCAAGCGATATTGTAGCTTTCGAAAATTCATCGCATCCGAAATCAGTCCTCGGCTCAAAGTAGTCCATATTTGTAAGAAAGGTCCTAAATTACGGACGAGTCGTAATAAGCAAACAGTACGTACATAGAGAGGGACGTTCTGCTTCATCGACAATATTAACTGGTGGTGGTGCATGTAAGACCCGCCTGAGGATACGTTAAAATTGTCAAAGGCTTCTCACTTCGTCACTCCGGGGATCCTTATCCGGAAGATATGCATCGGGCGATAATCAATAGAAGAAGGGGGAGAATAGAAGAATTCCAGGGATTGCTAGTATAATCCCTGGAACTGAAGAATTACCAAATCGAGTATATGGTTCGAGGAGGGCTTCCCTAGTACTCCTCAAGATTGATAGCTTCTTAATAGTCCAAGCTCTCGATCTTCAGAATTATCCTCAAGCGAGAACGACGGGAACCCTCGCTGAAGCATATAGGTGGTGGTTAAAGCGAACAAACCGGGATAAAATCCAATCCTTTACATCTGCCACAAATAGTTTGTCAGCGGCGAGCTTTTTGGTTACAAGAATTCGTATAAAATCGAAGCGGTAACTAGAAAAGCAATTAGACCAAATGGGTCTAATTGCCTGGTCTAATTGGTTGGTCTAATCTAATAATAATAATGGTCTAAATCTTGGTAATTGCTGGGTCTAATGCTGCAACCAATGAAATCTTTAGTTCCTTAAATTGGCACCTCTACTTAATTAGATATGAGAAGAAGAAGAGTATATCTAATCTAAGTCACCCTAGAAATTTAAAATTGTAAATTGACAAAGATCGATCAAATTAATCGATGCACGATGTCGCGATTGGTTTGGAGAAAAAAAGAAGCGAAGATGATGATTCTACCTTCGTACAGGTAAAACTAACTGTACACGATCAGTTGGCCTAATTTACATTAAAATCCACAGTCGAAATTCGTCCAGCGTTTAGTCTAATGGAATCTAACTAAAAAAAAAAAAGAAAGAAACACGAAGAAACAGAGAGGGAAAATAGATACAGGTGTATCTCTTTCCGCGAACTCTGTCCCGAAGCTAAACAAAACTGTAACAGCTGGCTTCGAGAAGGCCGTTTACATCCTTTCATATACATACATAAGCCTTTCGTAGAAAGTCCACATTCTTATGGAGATTAGTCCCCTGGGGAATACCCGGTACGTACAATTAATCTATCTGCGAATTTATGCATACTTTGAATTAAATCGGTACTAAGAATTGGGTTAGGATTCTGAGGCTTTTACGTCGACGCTTTACCGTCGTTAGCGAATTCGCTTGAAGTTGCATTTTCTTAATCGCTTCTGCGAATTGTTTGTTTCTCATTTTTTTTACTTTCTAAATCGGAGCCTAAATGTTGCCGATTCTCGGGAAACGGCCGACGCTTACATGGAAATATGTTTAATGCAAATATCCGCGCGTAATCTTGCAAGCCTTGAATTGCTGGATTTTTTTTTTTTTTTAGTTCTAAACTTGTCGTAACCTTTCATTGAGTTAGTTGTGCGCTTCACCCTCGCCGACCCAGAGGGTGAGGCGCGGGTTAATTATATCCCAACTACGATAAGAAAATGGTTTGATCCGAATGGGACTCGAAAATACGGCGCCTAACTCTGTCTAACCAAGCGCGGACCGTCTTGCCACGGGGCCGCCGTGGCAAGCGTATGAGCGTTCTTTGCGATTATAAAGGCGAACGCATGTGCGATTCAACAATAAAAAACTTAAGGTCCAGATAAAGCTTGCTCGGGTTTGTTGAGGTTTCCTTTAACGAACATTTTTCATCCGTCCTTGAAGTCAACAAAGTTCGTCGCGGTTTTCAATTAGGTAACGCAAATCCAAACTAAACTATAAAAAAAGTTTCGCCTTGGGCCTCTTCAACAGAAGGCACGGTTGCACAACGTATAAACCGCGCCAAGGACGGCGCTAAATGTAACGGTAACGCAAAATCAACGGCAAATAACGAATCAATTTCTAACCTTTCGGCAGCACATTTTACACACAAGAACGTACCGTCAGGTTAGATTTAGATCGAGCGAGGAACAGCAATCACGAGCAGATGAGATCCATACTGATTTTCCGATGGTTGACGGCGTTGACCGTGATGCCCTTCGGTCACCGGTTGACAATGTACATCGCTCGTATCCTCGAAACGGCTATTCCGGATTAATTAATTAAACTTACGCGATGCGGAGGTCGCCGATACCCTTGTGTTGTTTACCACGATGTCCTCTTCTTGAAGCTTCGCGGACGCGCGCATTGATGAAGTTACTCTCTTCATACCTACGTAATAAGATCAATTTATCCAGGACCCTCTATAGTTACATCTGGGATTCCTCACGGATAGCAACTTATTAGATCCGTTATTCTTCCTTCTGTTCGTAAATGTCGATATTGCCTGATATTTATGACTATTCCCAACGTCCGCTTTACGCTGATGGCAGAATTTAGAAAGAAAAAGGCAGAATAATCGAAATAATTTTCAAAATGGGGCTTTTCAAATTAACAAAAGTATGCAAGGAGGAACCCTCTGAGTTACGAACCGTATCATCATTACGACTTCGAAATACTAGCTGTAAATGAACTTACTTGTGTTTTTATAAGGATTGCGCTAAATTCTGCTAAAAAAAAATCTTTTTTTTGCATTTGAAAAAGAAATTCAAAATGGCGGAAAATACTAAAAAGAATTCGTCAAACATTTTTTTTTTAGGATCACTAAAGAGAAACAATCTTCAAGTTGGCAATATAATAGATCTTCTTTAACTTCTGCCAGTCTGAGCGTGGTGTCTTTAGCATTGAACATTTTTAAGTCCATATTTTCTCTGTTTTGCGGCTATCGTCTTAAGCGTTACCCATAACAATTTCAATCTTATCTAGTACGTACTGTCCTATCAAATGACTCTTCGAAAACAAGAGCAATCATCCGCCACAGAACCATCTGCCTTTCCCTGAAGAATTCCCCAATTCGATACCGAACCAATCGTTAAAACTCGCGATCAACTGCTCAAATCTTTTCCTTGAAATGAAATTTTCCACTGGCGTTCTTCAACATAACAACAGTATATGTGTTTTTATTATTATACAACGTCACGATTAATTTCAACATCTTCAACGATATTTACGGAGACAAATTGAATTATACGTGCACATGGAACATTCTGAGCTAACCTGCAATTTGTGTAACGTACGTCTACGTATTAAGCGAAACAACGGGCAATTACAAAAGCAGGGACAATTCCTTTCCACGAATTGGTAATTGAAAGTAATTGCACGCTGTCAGCCATTATAGCGTTCAATTTTTTATTTTTTTTTAACTAATAACAGGTTTGGATGAATAATTATACGCTCTACTGCGGGCTGGGTATTGCCAAAACTAGAAAAGCAAGAAATATGTGTCACACACCGAAGAGCGAACGTTAGATTTGTAGCAGATGGCGCTGCAGGTAATTATCACTATTATGGTTGAAAGAACGAGTAAACGAAAGTCCGTATTTTCGCATCCCCAAGGAAGTCGTAATTTTAAATAATAAAAGAGGCAAAGGAGAATGAAGTTCATTCGGAAGTGATCCTCAACATCTAGCCAATAGAAATAAGAAGATCCAATTTTCCGAGCAAATTTTATTTCAACGCGAGGAACCCTCTCTGTTCCTCGAGCCGCGCAGAACTTCAGCATCTTTCTTGGACAAAACTTCAATTCGTTTCGCATCTTTGGTGATCACAGTTATAAAGATATTCTTCAACTTCAACTTCCATTACTTCGTCTTCTGCGCTATTATCAACTAAGTCGCTGAGTTCTAAGAACTTCACTTGATTATTTGAATATTCGTTTTCCTTTCTTTGTTTTTCGACAATTCCTCGCAAGATGCACGTATTAGTTCATATGTTATCGTGCTCTTCCGATTTATTTTCTGTTCCTCGTATTCATATTTTGTACGTACTGTGGACGGCCGGCCGCTTTAGCTTGGATTCGCTACTTGTAAAAGTATTGATTTA
This sequence comes from Oryctes rhinoceros, assembly GCA_020654165.1. Lineage (NCBI taxonomy): Eukaryota > Metazoa > Arthropoda > Insecta > Coleoptera > Scarabaeidae > Oryctes > Oryctes rhinoceros. The sequence continues at coordinate 5,579,469 of JAIOKQ010000119.1, forward strand.
AATGATATTTTCTCGAAAACGAAGTGTCGCAATATCCGGTGTGGTTGGCTCATTTCAAAGTTCTTCGTCTCTTCCATTCATCTGCTTCCATTCGTCCATTTGGAATTGCGCAATGGCTCGTTCCTGGATATTCATCTTCCGGTGTAACAAGACCAAGAGTCCCAGACGTTCTTAGTTTTCAAAGCACTCTACGGTGATAATTTTCCTCCCAGAGCATTTAAAGAAGAAACAAGACGATGATGTCTCCGCTTCTAAGTCCGCTGCACGATATTCAGCTGTAACCCTCTTTACCTACTGCTTTAATTCTGGAAGGCTGGAGGCATCCTTCATCAATGTTACAATAATCTTAAGTAAGACGAATACCTTCCAGCGCTTTTTTTAAACGCTTCAAAATTATAAAGGATCCTCCACGCTATGTTTTCGCGCTACTTCAACACTTTGAATTTTCCCGAGTCTCGTGAGATAACCGTCCCGTCCGGAATTGCATCCTTGAAGGGAGTCAAGACAAAATCATTTCGTTTAACGTACGCTCTTACGGCTTCGGGAACTCTCTTCTTTGACAGATCAAAATTCAATTTTTTTTATAGCGTTATTAGAGACGATTTGCAATGTTCTGCTCAAGTTATCCTAGAAGGGCTGGCGGTGTGCTCAACGAAGGCTGGTCTTTTACGTATTTATGCAGGGGCGAGCTAAGAACTAAGCGGAACCTATACCGGAGCAAATATAATCCATGTTCCTTGCTTGCGCTTGCACGGAAGCGACTTTTGTGCGAGGCAACCGTAAATAATAGGTAACTCGAAATAGTGCATGCAATGTTACGCCATATTTCATTCCAAGAGATGGCGCTCGATTAAGATTGTTAAAGGGCTAGGTTCCGCTGGTCCCAGACCTAGACTTCCCGCGATGTACTTGATTGCGTTGATTTTCAATATCGCCCCTGCAACATTGTTGCAATTTCAAGAAACGGTTTCCTTTTTTCACTTACGTCTCGTGTGTAACCACCTGCATTGCATTGTCGCATCTAACTTGCGATTACCGCGATGCCCTATCTCAAATTCGCGTCACGTACTGTGTGCAACTTAATAACGCGCCTAACCTATGCACCTTGCGCCATAATTCCAGCAAATTAATAATAGCAAAGAAAAAGAAATTATCGCGGCCATTTGCATAATGCGGCGATATCAATAATCCGCATCTCGGAGTGCAGGTAAGGCAATGCCACGGGACAAGATAGAAGGTTTGCATGTTAATGGTTTAATTATAAGTCCATAATCGAGTACGAGCCGAGACGGATTCCGAGAAAGCCTTCCCATTTTAAATAAAACAGCTTTTGTATTGCTAAATTACGCCTCGTATGCTTGGTTTTAAATACCGTTGTCTTATATACGTCCACGACATGGCCAATTTAATCTTTATGGAGCTCTACGGAACGAACGGAGAAAATGTACGGGTTGCGTTATGCGCTATAGATGTACGCAACTACAAATTCATCTTCCCAAAAAAATTCGAAATTTGGAAGGAACACACATCCAATAACAAATTTTAATGTTTAAGAATCAAAGAACTGCGGGGGTGGTTCAAGAAGTTCAACGCCGAGAGAGCGAGAGATCAAAGCTGAGTTGGACGAAGTTCACGGTACATCCGCCCCTTTGTTGTCCCAACTGTTTACAATTAGGTAAACGAGTTCGAGCGTGGCCGGACATCCACAAAAGATAAACGTTGATCTGGTGAAACAAGATCCGATCGATATGGTTTTAAATGATCGACGAACCAAAGTGTGCGAAGATCTCGACAAGATCGGCGCTACGTTCCCTCTGAGTGGACGAGGACGATGGATGCACCACTACACACTCGGAACAGAAAACGACAGTCGAAACGATCCATCTTTCAAGAGGGCGAAGATAGTGGAATCGACCGGCGAGGTGATGGCCTCGCTTCTTTTCGGATGCACGCGGAATCATCTACGCCGATTATTCGGAAATCCGACGAGCAATAACTGGAAAGCATTATGCGTCGCTGTTGAACCGGTCGAACGAGGAAATCGTATTTTCGGTGGCCAAAACAAACGTTGGAATTAGTACAACATCCACCGGATCTGGCCCTCAGTCGCTCCAAATTCGAAAAATTGGCTCGGCGAGCAACGGTTCACGTCGAACAAGCAAGCGATCGTCCTATTCTGAGGACCTTCGGAAATCCTACTGTACGGGGGGGGTGCTGCTGGGGAAACGCTTCGAAGAAAAGTGTACAGAATTAAATGGAGATTATTACTTTATTTTTCTATCATTTCCTTTTGAATATCCTATTGTTCTCTCCGTCTTCGACCGGGCCCGGCCTTTCTTTTATAATTCCCCGCCATAATCCTCGACAAACGTAAAAACGTGAATACATCCAACGCAGTGAATTTTTTTGGTAAATTTCAAAAATTTTAGAAATTTCTCCCGATATTTAAAAAATGTTTGTTGATCAAGTTACCTTCTTTTCCACACGCACTTACGTCAATTTTTTTTTTCTCGTTTCAGAATATAGATCTGCAATACATTCCCACTAATCTAAACAAATCCGTTCATCATCGAAAAAAACAAGTGATACAATATTCTCAGAAAGCGGCGAATTCAACTCGGAGAAATACAGAAGACATCACGAGAAGAGTGGATGCGATCACTCCTCTTCTTTTACCTTATTCCGTTCTAAGATTCACACGTTTTATAATCGGAATAAGCGAAAAGGAGACATTGTATATAGCAAAGTAGATAAATAGCAAAACCTGTAGAACAGTACTAACATTAAAAAAAAAGAAACTAGAAAACAAGATATCCTTCATATTTTTCCAATAAATCGAATTGACTAATTTTATCCTTAGTAGAATTTATTTATCATTGCATCTGTGATGGTAAATTTAATTGTTTTATTATTATTTTGTTTTATTTTTTTTTTTTGTTTTTATTAGACCCTTATAATGTAATAGTTTTACTATTTTATTTAGATAGGGATATTAACACGGTAATGTAATATTATAGCACATAGTGAGTAAGTATATGAAAGAAAAAGGATTATATTTGTACAGATCTTAGTTAAATTTAAACCTTAAGTCCATCAATTTATTAAAGAAAAACGTAGACTTGCCGATTTTACTATAATAGCAATTATTTTAATTTTTTTTTTTTTAGTAGTGTCTGTGATCCTTACGAACAATAATTACCCTAAAAGGGAAAAAGATAAAAACAAAGTAAAAAGTGATCTTCACGGTTAACTATGTTATTGTTGCGCATGTCAGAATGTGGAGTGCCGCAATGTTAGAGGCGACACCTTAGCTCCCTTACTATTATTTTTATTTTTATTATTACTTTTTTTTATGAAATCGATGATTTTAAAATCAGTGTTACCAAATTGATATTATTTATTCAACGTTGCATATTAATTAATTACGATTGAATTCTATCAAAAAAAAAAGATATTTTAATGGAACTTGAAGCAATCATCCTTGATTTATTTTTGCTATATCTTAATCATTCTTAAATACCCCTAAGTTTTATTTATATCCCATCCAACTTATTATTATTTTAATTATGACTATATTATACATCATTTTATTGCAATTTACTATTATTATTATTACTACTATCTAGAGAAGAGATGAATTGATATACACATATATATATAAATACATATATGTGTGTATATATAGATATATATTTACTGTAAATAGATCGACGATAGGTCATTTTATTATTATTATTATTATTATTATGAATTATTATTCTCATTATAAATATACATAAACGTAGTTTGTAAGGTATCCCCTCTCCTTCCCCAAAAACGTAGTATCTTAGCTAAAGTATGAAGTAATAAAATGATTTAATTGTTAAAATTATAAATCAGTATTTTTTGCTTATTACTGAGAGAAAATAAAAATGAAAATGATCAATTTTTTTCGCTTTTTTTTGTTTCACCTTTTACTCCTAAATAGTGATGAATAAGCTCGCTGAGACGAGTGCGCACTCGTTGACGACGATGATATACGCTACCAGCCCTAAACGAGGGATCACTTGTTCAGCGGTATATTTATTCCCCCTTGTGACCTGTTTTACCGGCCGTAATAAACTTTTCTTCGTGGAATATTTATAAACAATGGAGGTATAGCACGTCAAATGGAGACCATTATAGCGAAAAGCATAGCGAAAAACATAACAAACAAAGAGCGCAACATTCTCGCTTGCCTTCCAGTGCTAGAGGTTGGGCGGATAGATAGCTGCTTCGTTACGTGTCGACACTTCCTGGCCTCCTATGTTGTACGGGCGAAGTCGATAAGCGTCGGACCTTAACGAAAACCATTAAAAATGTTGGAAATGCCTCAACTTGTCTGTTTGCTAATAGGGTAAATGCGTGTTTATGGCAATTTCCAGACTTAATACCTAATGGTAAAGAAATCAGGTGTTCAGTTTGCGGTAAGTTACAAAACATACATATATGTGTAAGAGCCATGTAAACAGGGCAACACGTTTGCGAAAATCGAACAAACAATGTTTCGTCGCTTTTTGACGATTTCAAAAATGTTTTAGAACATTTATTTTGATGACGATCCCTCGTGCAGTTCGACCCGCTTGTTACGGCGATTGCGACCAATTTGCCGTATCTTCAATGGTTTTCGGGAAATTTGAGTTTGAATGTCATTATTTTGTGACAAACCTACTTTAGTAAAACAGTGACTATGAGACTTGTACAATTTCAAGGTACGGTAGAGAGCGGTATCTAAGGCTCGTGTATCAGAAAAAGCTAATAATATTTCTTTATTTCTGCGCCCCAAAGATATTCGACTAAAAAAAAAAATTTCCGATAGGTATCGCACTGAGGCAAGACACACGCTTCAGCTATATGTTTTGAACAAGATCGCTCACGGAGACTCAATTCCGGCCACCCTTAGTTGCCTATCTCGGTCATCTTTCGAGTTGCTCCCCGAAAAAGAGCTAAACGTAGGGATCGATGTTTCCCAACATTCTAAACGTTATAGCTGGCTTACCGTAAGAGATAGGAAATCGAGGTAACTTTTAATGAATTCAGCGTATCAGCATCTATAAACGAAGCTGTTAATCCGATAGATGCAGAGGAATCAAGAAAATAACGGCAAAAATCTCAAAGGGGTACCCCTTTGGAAATTCGAACGATTTGACGATTTCAAAAATGTTTTAGAACATTTATTTTGATGACGATCCCTCGTGCAGTTCGACCCGCTTGTTACGGCGATTGCGACCAATTTGCCGTATCTTCAATGGTTTTCGAGAAATTTGAGTTTGAATGTCATTATTTTGTGACAAACTTACTTTAGTAAAACAGTGACTATGAGACTTGTACAATTTCAAGGTACGGTAGAGAGCGGTATCTAAGGCTCGTGTATCAGAAAAAGCTAATAATATTTCTTTATTTCTGCGCCCCAAAGATATTCGACTAAAAAAAAAAATTTCCGATAGGTATCGCACTGAGGCAAGACACACGCTTCAGCTATATGTTTTGAACAAGATCGCTCACGGAGACTCAATTCCGGCCACCCTTAGTTGCCTATCTCGGTCATCTTTCGAGTTGCTCCCCGAAAAAGAGCTAAACGTAGGGATCGATGTTTCCCAACATTCTAAACGTTATAGCTGGCTTACCGTAAGAGATAGGAAATCGAGGTAACTTTTAATGAATTCAGCGTATCAGCATCTATAAACGAAGCTGTTAATCCGATAGATGCAGAGGAGTCAAGAAAATAACGGCAAAAATCTCAAAGGGGTACCCCTTTGGAAATTCGAACGATTTGACGATTTCAAAAATGTTGTAGAACATTTATTTTGATGATGATCCCTCGTGCAGTTCGACCCGCTTGTTACGGCGATTGCGACCAATTTGCCGTATCTTCAATGGTTTTCGAGAAATTTGAGTTTGAATGTCATTATTTTGTGACAAACTTACTTTAGTAAAACAGTGGCTACGAGACTTGTACAATTTCAAGGTACAAATAATTATATCGGAGTTTTACCAATAAACATGTTTTTTTCTTTTAGTCGACGCCGTGTATTTATCGTCCTCTTGCAAACCTTACCTAACAATAGTCATTGTGGTCTTTTCGTTCTATCCACCAAAAATGAAAAAGCTTAAACTCTCCTATTGTCCATCGCCGTAGAGATTCCGCACTTCATGGGGAACCCGTGATTTACCTTCTTTTCCAATTGCAAAAGTAAAATAAGAAAAATACGCCTTCTTTGCAAAATCGATGATATTTTACTTTTGTCGTTTCCTAGTATATTCACGCCAATTGTCGCAGAAAACGTATGGATGGTTGAGACAATCTCTTCTAGACGAACTCGTATTTACGCGAACTTTCTCCTTCGACAATACTCGCCAAGCAACGAAACAAATGGTAGAAATGTCTTTCGGATGTTGTCGCGTACTTGGCGTTTGACTTGATCATGCCGTCAGTTTCTTCAGGTTTCTAAAGAAGTACGCGGCAACACCCGGAAATCATTTCGATCGTGGTAGCTTGCGCTCAACTAAACCCGCTGGTACATGTCCAGAGATTGTTCTACTCTGAACTAATGAGAGCGCACGTTAAGTTGCTAACTCATTTTTTTCTCTCGGATCGGATCGATTTCAAGAATTAACTAGTCGTACAGCAATTTAATAATATTTACAGTTTTATTCAGTAATATAAATAATAAACATTACAAATTGGATATTGTGTATGCGGGTATATTGTCAAAAGTTTCAAAAAGTCAAAAAGACGTCTGCCTTATACAGAAGAGTAAAACGATAACCATTTTGTCATACATATTACGTATCTAGAATCTATAGAAGAAAGTAGCATTGCGTCATTATTACGATGAGAAGAACAGAAATGACAGCGACATTCTTTTGTACATTGAAAAAAACATGAACCGTATTTCAAATCAATTTGAGCTTTTCGAACACACGTACTTTGCTGCATCTTCTAATAAATGTATCTATTGTAAATCTAATGTTCTTACCAAATTACGCAAGAAATTACAAGAAAAAAAAATAATAATAGAAACGCTCTTTTTTTGCTTTTACTTTTGCAATACAACAAATAGGACTAGACATATACATTATAAATACAGAAAGTATTATACTAAAGGATGGTATTAGTTGCAAGATCAGTTTTGTCAGATTTTATTGCAAGTTACTCTTTACTATTTGCGTTTTATAAAACGCAAAATGAATAAAAGTTTTTACGATTACCGATGTTATTTTGTTACGTCTAGAGGTGACAAAAGCAGATAGATCTATTACTTTCTTGCAGCGACTAGGCAGGCTCGTGCCTATTCGTCTCGTAAGAAAGGGTACGTGTTGCCTACTGGTTTCCCAGAGAGTCGACAAAACACGGATCTGTATACTCGCTGCAAAAAAAGTAATAAACCCATCTGCTTTTGTCAGTTTCAACTCCGGTATTTAATACACAAGTTGACTAATAAGTGAACGTATTATCTTCGAAAACATCATTCGCAATCGATTTTGCCAATTACAAAACGCAAACAAACAATAAAATTATTTTAAGTATTAATGAAAGTGTATAACGAATTTCTAAAAAAATGTAAAAAATTGAAATATTAAAAAGAAAATTTTATTATTTTCGTAAATATTACTGAAACTACATAGTGAGTCTCTAAAAAAATCAATAATCCCAATATCACAAGGGCATCAATATTTGAAATAAAGAAAAAAAATTCCATTTAGTTAACCAATATTTCAAAATAAAAATATTGGTAATATTTTTTTTTATTACAAAAAGTAATAATTTTAAATATTATTAAGCAGGCAGTGGGTTTCAAAGAAAGTAGTGGGTCTCTGATAAAAATACAGAAATGCAAATATCCCAAGAAAAAAAATTGTTTTATTCTCGTAAATTTGAGTATTAGTGAATTTCTAAAAAATTCACAAATTCAAATATTTCGCAAGCATCAATATTTAAAATAAAGAAAAGAAAATACTAAGATAAATAATAAGAAAGATTACTCAGTAATCTTTAAAATTAAAGATATTTTTAAAGCTGTTAAAAAAAAAAAAAAAAACTAACTCATCAATATTTAAAATAAAAAATTAAGCATTTTTTTAACTATTGCTAAATTTGTACAGTAGGTGTGCAAAAAAATAAAAGAATTTAAATATCTCAAAAACTAGTGATTTTTATACGACATATATATGAATACATCAACTGCAAATGAGATCTTCTATCATTACAGATACATGTTTATTTACCAATCACTTGTATATGATCAAGGTCGAATCTCTCTCACATTTTCCATGGATAAAAAAATTAATAAAATTTTATACTCTAACAGATACAATACGCCATCGTAAATTTTCATTAAAATAACCTAAAATATAAAAGAATTTAGTACTGACGATGTGATTTTGCAAATACACCAATATCGAACAAATACTCTACACATCTTCGGTAATTAAATGGAAAATCAAAACGATAATACTGTTTTCCTTATCTAATAAATTGCATCTAAGAAATAAGCTATAACGTTGCATATAACTGAACACCTTGTATGATTCGTAAAATATAAAAAAAAAAACGCTATTGAACACCTCAGGTGTATCCACAACCGATTTCACGTGAATAAAAAAGCGATTAACCTAAACAAATCCTATACAGAGAGTGTTTCCGGAACATGTATTTAATTTACTTTGAACAATCTCTGTACGTTCTGCGATGTTTTCGAAAACACCCTATGTTTCCCCCACTTATTACCCAAATCTCTATCGTTTTTGATCTTCCAAATAAATACGCTTATACAACCGATTAATAAATTTAATCATGCTCCATATAACTTTTTTTTTGTTTTGTCTGCTACATATTCTACGTTTATCATGATAATCATCGAAAAATAAAAAATATAATATATTATAAGAAAGCGAAAAAATTAATAATCACAAGCTTGTTTCACCTTATCGTAACGCTTATTTTTATTAAATGATCGTTTAATTAATAAACTAAATTTAACCTATTGGATTTATTGTATCTAACTTTTTTTTAACATTTCGTTCAATTGTTACCATGATATTGCACGGGTCACTACGCGATGTAATAAAAATAAAAAAATAAAATAAAAATAAAAAAAACAATAATGATAATAAAATAAGAGACAAAAGAAAAGAACAAATTAAGATCGGATTATAATGTTTAATTGTTTTTTTTCTAACAATTGAATACATACGATACAATTGATTGCTAGATTGTCCTGTAATACATTGTTTGTGGTTTCGCAACTAAGACGACCAATTTTTGATAAAAGATTTAATGAGATTATACGGGTCGTTCGGTGATGTATTGCGAAAACAATAGGAGATATTTTCAAGAATACTGCTTCGAACCCTCTGTATCAGTGTACAGGGTGAAATTAAAAAATCCGTTTTAATATACTGCGAGATAGAAAAAGTTCGAAATATATAGTAAATAAACTCAGGTGAAGAGGTCGATAGTTTTTGAGTTATTGAGAGCATAAGAAAGAAATCATCGATATGGGTTCAATGCAAATGTGGCAGTTCTGATCAATAACTTCCTTAATTGAATCATTTGGAATGTTGTACTATAACCTCAATCAATGACGAGAATATTTGAATTGCGTCTCAACACCTTCAAAAATTAAGGGTATCATAAATAAAATAACTAAATTAATCCTTAAATTTTTTGGGTAAGCAACAAATGGAACTTATTATTTGAAAATAGAGAACATCAACGAATGTTTGTACTTACTTAAGAGAATATATTTATCCATCTTGTATCATATATATCACGCTGTATAATCGAAATAGGAAAATTTAAAATCATACACAGAATGTTCAACTTGAATAATACTAATTTCACTTCTCTAATATGTTAATCCACCTTGAAATCCTTTAGAAAAAAAAAATGAACCCATTTTAGTGAAAATTCGGGCTTTAAATAGAAGGCAATAATCTCAGTAGCTGGATTATGGATTGTTGATATTGATTCTACTTAAGAAAGTATTTTTATCTAAGATTTGGATATTGAGAACTTCTACCCGAATATCTCTTATATAACATAGCATTAGTAACATTTGTAAACATTGATGTTATTTGCTATTTGCAGAAAAACGCACCACTCATAAAGTGCATTTTGCAGTGTTGCGCCACCTCATACACCTGAAACGAGAGCTAATCAAAAGGAGCTGATTTTGGTCTCTATATCTGCGTTTATACTAAACGAATACTGTACAATATTTACCGGAGGTTCTCCTAGTTTTTTAAAGCCATTTTAGCATTAATCTTGTTCGTATTTATATTTTTTTCGTAGCGTTAAGTTCATCTTGTTCCGTTCTTCTTTGCGCTACCCTAAACGCATCAACAGAACAAAAAAATAAATAAATAAAAACAATTTGCTACACTTCACTTGATAAAGAAGCAAAATAATAAATGAAACGTATTAGAAGAATCCAACCAGTTACTTTTTGCCTAATTTCCTAAACTTTTGGAAGAAAAAGAATATTTAATTAATTTTGTATAAAGCACTTAATAACAAATTAATATGATGGATTTCAGTAGAACTAAAATTTATTATAAAAAAAAAAATAATAAATAAATAAATACCGTCCTCAGCCCCCCTTTTTGAAAATCTTCTGGTATTTTAAGGCCACTCAAAGACAAAACATAATTATTACATCCTCAATGCGGATCCCTTATTCTTGTTTCAGAGAACATGTGATTTACAGGACAAACTAGCAATAATAAAAAAAAAACAAAATATTAAAAAATGAAAAAAAATTAATAATTGTAATAATAAGAATGATAATAAAGTCTGTACATTGCTTCTTACAAGTTCTATAACGTGTTCATAATAATAATGATAATAATAATAATAATAATAATAATATAAAATTTACAATACTCCATAGTTTCATTTATTGTTTTAAATCAAGTAATTCTTATTTCTCATCAGCCTATTTTCCTATATATGCTATGTATACTAAGTATAGTATGTTTATCAAATCGCGCGTTCATAAAATCCTTAGGCCCGAAAAAATCTTTTTTTTTTCTTGTTTGTATATATTTACACAATTATAATATTATAAACTACACGGCTATCATCAGTATTATTGTTATATCGTGTTTCCTCTTCTTATTCAAGATTTGAGCTCCTAAAGACATGAAGTTCTTGTTGTTTCTTCATAATTCCAATTATATCCTGTATACGTTTCATCTTTAGAACACTATACAATCTCACCTCTTCGCATTAATTAGCTATAGGATCTCCCTTCATAATCATCGCGATTATCGTCCAGATTCTCTCCCTTCGTTCATTTTTTTCTTTTTTTTTTTTACTAACGAACATTTAACTAACAAACAACTAAAATCTATTGCGCGACGTTCTCCGTCGTAAAGCGATGGTTCGTTAAATGAAGGGGGATTGCGGTTGTCACGGGGACGATGTTACGATGAGGGATCTAGGAATTTCGGCGTGCCTACGTTTCATTTTCTATTACATATTGTACGCTACGTATATCGGGTCGAGTTGATCGGCTAGAAAACCGTCTCTAAGGTGCATTCGCTGTTTTTCACCTCTGGAATTGATGGGGACGACTCCGGGATCGACCACGACGACTACTCCGACGATGAGATGATGTTCTTCCAGAACAGTGTTGGTTACCAAGGGAACTAAATCGAGAGCTTCGCTTTCGTTGCCGTCTAATTCGACTACCACCACGAGTAAGTTAGTCCAGGTGAATACGGCGCTGTAAATTAAAGAAATTCAGTAAAGAGTTTATTTCTACTACACCACATGCAAAAGAGAAAATTACGGAATATTGGGTAAATTTCAGAGCCGCAATAATTCGTGGTATTCAATTACACTTACCATTCCGCTATCTTCTTGTGGCATCTCAACACGCTATTCTCTATATCTATGGGATGGTATCTCATTCCTCTCAACATGATGGTCTCGTCCAAAGCACCGACAACGAAGACGGCGTCGTGAAGCTCCGGCGAATCAGTAGTGATACCGTGCTGAGTTCCCAACGACTCATTGTCGCTTCCGCTGATCACCGTCTCTTCCGAAACTTGGGATTGGCTTCCCTCGGTTCTCCGCAGGAATCCCAAATAACCGGTCCTAGCATAAACCTCTCCCATGTTCCCGGTCACCAATTGCGCGTTAAAATGATCCATGCTATCCCCCTCCTCTCCGTAGGTCATGTAGTAGCCGCTAGCATTATGTCCACTTTGCACCCAGATCTCTCCCAGGTGTGAATCCCCGCATTGTCCTTTAGTTTCCGGATTGGCGATGATCACCTTGATTCCCGGAAGCAATTTACCGCTTTCCATCAAACACAAGCTGTGCGGGCTTCCTCTTTCTACCAAGGTCACCCTATCGTTTCGCAAAGCGCGTAAATCCACGTAAACCGTTGATGGCTCCGGACTAGCTGCCCCTTGCAAGCATATGGCGACGTTAACGCGACAGCCGAACGACGTTGAGACGGCCCTCGGGCTTAATCCTAGCGCGCTGAAAAGTTTCGAGAAGCTGCTGGTGAGACTGATGCGTGGTCTTTCTTCGGCGACTACGACGCAAGTTCGTACGCAGCTGAGGTTAACGCCGCGCGACTTTAACTGGTTGACGGACGATCCTAGGCCTTTCGTGCAGAGCTCCATCACGCCGTACGAGCAGAAAGTATCTCGGACTTTGTAGTGGCTGACGGCGGTGAGCCAGAGCGCCGGATTAACCTCCACCTCCGAAGGCGGGATCAATATGGAATGATGACCGGAATATATGCCGATCAGACACCTGCAGGTATGAAAGTGACAAATATAGATTTCTACATTTTACATTTAGCACTTGCGATGTCGAGTTCGATTTGCCCAACAGAAGGAATATTTTTTCAGGTAATTAATTACGCCGGAAATAGCGGGGATTTTCATATTTCACCAACGAAAGCCACTATATTACATTTCGCATTAAATAGCGGATTAGCATCGACTTACCACAATGCGAAGCCCAATCCACAATACGGATCCAGACACAACGCTATATGCCTGCACGGGTACAATTCGCAAGCCAACTTCATACTTCTACATAAATCGGTTACTGCTGCGTGACTCATTTTGATACCAGCCAACATCCCGGTGGTCGAAACGCTAAAATCCAGATAGGCTAGCATCTCCGGTGTAGGCGCTCGATAAGAATTCGGCAACTTCTTCTTCGGCATATCGTCGGTGTCCAAAATCAACGGCCACGATTTAATTTCTATCACGCTACAAGCCTCCTTCGATCTTAACAGCTTTATAACAACCTGCGTACTGAGGATAAGCACCGATTTCGAAACGTCGACGATCATTCTAACCGTGGGAAGGGTGGTCTGTAGATTTTGCGGGTGCGGCGGTCTTATCGTTACGGGCACGGCTCCCACGTAAAGGCAACCGTAGAATGCGCATATCAGGTCGAGTCCGGGCGGGAAGATTAGCGCTACGTGGTCGCCCGTATTGATCCTACCTTTCTCGCTGAGCAAATTTCCTATCCTTTCGGCTTTCTTGTGCAGTTCGGAGCACGAAAGGACCTTGGCGACGGATCCTTTACTATTGAGCAAGGTGAACAGGTTGTGGTCGGCAGTTTGGGTCGCTCTCCAGCGGAGTAATTCGGTTAAGAATTGATTCTGAAAGGTTTTAGAGGAAAGAAAGCGGTAAGAAACTGCTTAACTAATTCGAAATTCAAATTTGTATTATTGAAAGTTAATAATGTAACAAAAATTCATACACTTGGCGTGTTTTTTTTTAATTGTTCGAATCTTTGATTAAACATTCGGCCGCTCTTTAAAATTGTTCGGTTCAATTTACCAAGTTGTTCTCGCGACAGAACTCACCTTTCTAGATTCTTCGTTCTCCTCCTCCCTAGCGAATCCCATGTCGCGACCCTGAGCACTCGCCAACCTGTTGCCCTGAACGAGGTTGCCGACGATGACAGACGCAGGGCCAACGTCTGAAACACAGTCGGTTGCTGAAAGGCAGAGGAATAACATGCTGTAGCATCAGTCAAGCTCAAGCTCTTTGTTAGTTCGGTGACGGTGGTGGTGGTGGTGGTGGTGGTGGCGGTTGTGATGGATGTGAACGGCGTACGGCCAATGGATAAGAAACGGAAAGTGACTGTGATGTTCGGTGTATTAACAGAACAGTACGTAAAGATTACGCGATACATTGATAATGAAGATAGGGAAAGTACAAGTACAAAGAAAAACGCTAACAAAGTATGGCGAAAGAAAATAAGTAGTAAGAACGGAAATACTCGTGAAAGAAATAAATAACCCTAGAAAAAATATACAAAATAAGTGATAAGTGCTGCCCCCTATGACAAACAAATGCAATTATTACCAATGATTACCAGGTTAGTAAATGTAGACACAACCTGTGATCTCGTTAAGTACCCATACTATTGCAGAAATGCCATTGATACGTGTTTGCATTTTTATCTGTAATTGCGTTTATTTAATATATACGATTAGGTTTGCGGCACTGTTATCTCATAAATTGTTTATTTTGCCGTAATGTACTAAACAGCCCTGTAAGTCTTTGTACATAGAGAGATCCAAACTGGAGTCACTTTTGTTACCTACTAGTGAACTTACGGAATCGATAAAATTCCTTTAAATGTGTCGAAAAGCGTAACTTTGTATCGTATATTTGGAAGTACCCTTTCAGCAATTTAACTTAATAAATTGAAATAATTTACTTTCACGAACGATGAAGTTTACGCACCCTCCTTGCGCTAGCGCGTCGCGTAAGATACGCGGTTTAAATAACTCTAAAGATATTAGAATTTCTTCGTTAAACTTGCTTCGCTTTTAACGCATACTTCAAATAATATACGTTGCTATTAAACTGTCTTAAACGTCGCTCACTTATTTAACAATTCCTAAAAAATCTATCGCGCTATGCACGGGATATCTAATATAGTGTTTGTTCGCATATAGAATAATGCCCGACCCCAACATATCTGTTACAGAATGGTCGAGAATTAAATAAGCCGTTTCACCGCCGCTTCGCGTGAACGTCCAAGCAATTCGGTTTACCGACAGATCGATTGCTCGCGCCAATTGGCTGATAGTAGGAACGGAAGCCAAAAACGAGCTTCGTACATATTCCGGGCGAAAATCTGAGTAGGTTAGGATCTTTCATAAGCGACTTCTAAGATAGTAGAGAGGAGTGCGGCGACGCCAGAACATGTTAATAGAATATGCACAAACCGGATCCAAAAGATTAAAGCAACGACATTCCACTGCACTGGAACGCAAGTTATGAAAATAATTTGAAAAGTGTCTAGCCCAACACAGGAACAAGTATTTCTTTGTCAAATTCAGCTTCTATTTCTCAATCTAGTCTCCTTAATAATGACATCTTGTGCTGTCAAATAGGCATTCATGAATGCATCCCATAAAAATCTCTGTCCTCCGAGAAGTGTTAGACGGTGCCTTTGTCTTGATGAAACAAAACTTTCTTTTTCCACTTTTTTGCTTTTAGCCTCTTAAGCATTGCTCTGATATTTTTTTTCCATTCATCAAGATAGTCGATTAGCACGGTGCCATGGCTATAATAAAAAAACAGCCCCTATCACTGACGAGGCCGATTCACCCGTCACAGTCCACCGTTTTGACTGTGCCTCGAGTTTACGGAACTTTATAACGTCAAAACTGGTTTATTTCGCTTAAACAGCTTAAGCGAGGTTTTGGAAATGTTTCAGTTCAACGGAACGAAAAGTCCACAGCCTCTGGTATCTTCCTAATCTTAATTCGATGTTATCTAGCGGTATTTGGTTAACTTTTCCAACAACAACAGATTGCAACCTACTAACTAGTTTAAAACACGTGAAAAGGCTGGAAAACCTATCCCGCGGCCGCAGCATCAAATTTCAATTTGCGCCAACAAAACAAGAATAATAACAAAATGTGAACGATTAATTAATTATCGCGTTATGCACCAAGACCTACTTAGGGGGCGAATTGATCACTTTACTCAAATTAAATTGAATTGAATTAAAACAAAAAAAAAAACATACAAATGAAATAGAAAGTATGTATAGGAATGAATTATTGCATGTGAAAATATGATAGAATACGCCTAAAAGATTCTACGAAATGACTAAAGTAGAACTATTGTAGCATCTAAATGAGTACACAATATGAGAAATACGCCGGACTCGTGCGATGGTTAGTGTATGCAAATTTTAGACATAGAAACGGCCCAATGTAACGAAATGCGGCAGCTTGCTGTTTGCGTAAAATTTGCAACGATCTCGCAACAAAACATAACCTCCAAACATTATAAGAAACAGATACACAAATACCGACAGAATTAGTCAATCGCAACATCAACCAAAACATGAAAGAAAAAATTATAGTAAACGATAACAATTATAACAATAATAATACATAAGCTTGTCTAGTGTTCAATTAATTTAATTGAAAAGTACGGAGTAAGAATAGGCTAGTTAAAAAGAAAAGTTGTCTACAGCTATAACTTGCTTAGGAAATCGATTCCGGCGAGAACAAGCTAAGCTTTAGAGCTTGCCATAACCTCAGGAATCGAAAGGCTTAACGGCAAGAAAAGTATTGTGTAAACAGCGATGTAAGCCGCAGAATGGCATTTCATAAAAAAAACCGAAAGATTCAAATTTTAAACCATCTCTCACACATTATTTTGAGGATATACTGTTTCTCGTGGTTGTTAACTTCAATTCCTAAGCAAAATATAGTGTAATACGCAATATGTATATTCGATAAGACATATGCAATGGATACGTCATAAGACCGATAAAGAAATTAGGACAATAGTTACAGCGAGGCAATACAATGTATAAACAAATAAACAGTACATGTGATTAGTAAATAGTAAGTAAATCACAGATCACAAATCCTTGCCAAACTTTACAAAACAATAATAATAACAGTAAACAAAACATATTTCGCCTCAATAAACATTTGCCGGCTTACCAGAATGGATCTCCCTAGGCTTCGGAAGGTTGGTGACGCACGTGTGCGGGCACATCAGAACGTTGGCCGGGTGTAAAGTACCTTCTAAGAATTTTCGCTTCGTTTCGGATAGATGGATGCCACCTAGCGGCGTTTTCGGTAAGTAATTCGAAGGGACCAACGCCAAACAAAAGATGCCTACTTGATGGATTGAATCGACGGCTTGTAGGACGCGCGACATCCATTGGAATGACTGGAAAAGTAAATTATGAATGTTATTGATGTTTTGAAGCATGTGAATGTACGATGACTCGATTTTATTTTAATTCCGGACAAGGCATGAAAGAAAAGGATTAGGACATATACGAAAAATTATTTTTATTATTACAGGCCCCTTATTTTTGCATACGAGTATTAATTACATGGTTTCGATAACATCTCTATCGATTAAAATCACTCGCGTCGCGTTTCAGGATAACCTATATATGGTTTCAACCGTTCTTAATTTGTTTCAAGCTTACCTCTTCTTCGCTGCAATCGGGTCTCTGTTCCGCGATAACGCATATCCTCTCATCTCTCAACACTCGTATACTGAAGACGGCGATTCTACCCCTGTATATGAACTTCATAGGTTCCACAGCCAAAACGGTAGCGATAATATCATCGGCGTTGTGCTTCCTACCCGTAACGGTCATTAAACCATCCCTCGAACCGCAAACGAACACCATACCACCGGGTCCGAGGAATCCCAACAGTCCTGATCGTGTATACTCAGAATCGCCGATGACCTGTCCGTCAGCACCTAACGGTTGCACCTTAAATGTCGTATTGCTCAATCCTTGCAGTCCCCAGTAAAACGTCCCTGTAGGGCCTGAGTTGACGCAGATCTCTCCTACTTCGTCCGTTTTACATAGGTAGGCGGGTCCTTCCATCTTAACGACGACGATTACACAGCCTGGCATGACTTGACCGCAATCCTGCAAAGTGAGCGAGGTAAGACTGTTCTCCTGATCGACCCTGACGACCCCGTAACTCAATCCTTGCATGGAAAGCACTCCTCTTCCTGTAGAATTAGCACCGGCGCGTCCCGGTCTCCTCACCGAGACCGTCAGGACTTCACTCGAACTTGCACAAGGGCAAATGGCGTCCGGTCGAAGACCTTTGCTTTGGAATACTGTTAGGAATTGATCGCAAGAACTAAGCGACCATGGGTTAGCTCCGTCGGCCACTAGAAGCATCCTCAGAGAACCAAGATTAATCTCCTTATGATCTTTGGTGGCTAGTAGGCCCCAATGGAGATCTCGCGATTTCACAACGGCCACGCTGGCTTTGTATTTGGTGATCATTTGCATCCAACTGGCTGGATTGACTTTCATGAGCGCGTATGGGATGTAGATCACGTGCATTCCGTTGAGGACGCTGGTTAAGACGGAATGCCAAAGCCCCACTTCGCGTTTAAAGTCCAACACGCACACCATATTCTCGCCTTCGGTGTAGTTGCAGGCCATCGTTAAGGTCCGGCAATGCGAGAGCATTGCAGCTCGCGTTATAGTAACTCCCATAACGGAACCATCGCGGTCAGTACTATATTCTGCAAACAATTGTTAGTTAATACGAAGAACCACGAATTAACGTTAAAATGAGGGGAAAATTAATAAACCAATACAAAACATCAAAACGCTGACTCTTTATCGGTTTAAATGTTTTCCATAACTCACAAAATCTAAACACAAATACGACCCGGAAAATTAAACAGACCTTGGATGTGTCTTGAGCGATTCTTAAGCAATACCAACTCACCAATATAAGCTGGCGTATCATCATTCAATCGAGGCGTCGGCGACCAATCCTTGGGTGTCCTGGTCAAGTGCTCCGTTACAAACCATTGTAAACGTGGCCATCCCTTAAATTGTATTACCTCTCCAGAGGTATTTTTAGGCAATCCCTTAAGACATGCTTCGGAGGTTAACGCCACTTGCACGCAACAGCTGCCTAAGAGGAACCCGATTTGTAACGAACCAGCATCCCTTCTGGTAATCGGTACTTCGATTGGAACTGGTACAATTCCAGCTTGCAAACAACCGTAATAAGCGCATAAGAAGTTGATTGGGTCATTATTGGGATATACCAAAGCGACCCTATCTCCAGACTTCAAGCTGGTATCCCCGTTCTTACTGAATTGCTTCGTCAAAAGAGCGTGAGCGATTTTGTATGATCTACTAAGCAGTTTCCCTGTAAAAGAAAAAGCATTGTTAAAGCAAATTGATGATTTTCCAATCAGAAAGCGACTTACCATAAGTTAAAGTGGTAGTCAATTTTCCATTTGGATCTAGAACAGTAGCTACTGGCGCTTTGAAAGAGCCAGATCCGTAGCGGTTAATGGCAGCTTCAAGGTTTCTAGGAAGACCGGATGGTACAACTAATTGCTCACCTACAGCCGGAGTCATACATCCGCCTAAATCAGCGAAGGTCATCATTCAGAAAAGCCTCAGAATCTACACACAAGACAGAAAAAGAAGTACCTTCGGGTTTAGGAGCGTTAGGATCTTTGGGGTTGGCAGCTATCTCGAGTTCGATGTCGTCATCTTCGTAGAATTCCGGTAGCGGTCGCCTCTTCGGTCGTTTGAGCGTGTTCAGCAGTTGCTGGATCTTAGCCGAGACCTTCCATCTACCCGTTCCGGCGCCTATGGTGTCGTCGGAAGCGGAAGAACCGTATCTATTCACCCTGTCGGCGGCGGTCGGACGTCTGCCTCCTTGTGCAGTGTTATGCGTAACGTCCGGTGGTTGAGAATCTGAAAGGGGGAATATCTAAATCTATACATCTGCCAAGTTTTCTAATTTCCTTACATGGTCTTAAATTCTGCATGACATCAGTGATGTCGGTGATCTCACTTTTAGTCCTATGGTCCCAATTTGTGTACATTGGTGGCGGTGGCATCCGTTGCCTATGGTGCATTGGATGTAACGAGGGCGGCGACCCAGTACTACTTGTATCCGACAGCGGCGGTGGGGGCAGCATTTGCGGCGTGCTCCGATCTCTTGCCTTCTCTCTTTCCGGTGTGCTTTCCACAGTTTCTTCGTTTACGATACTGTCTTCATCGGAAGATGATTCTATTGACATCAGAGGAAGCAGAAGAAAACATTAATCGTTATAAACAGTAAAGGGCCCGCATCACCCACACATACTGAATACACGAAGAAAACAATAGTATTTATCGCGGAAAGCGAAAATGTTCCTCCGAAAAAGTAAAAACTCTACCGTTACCTACCATCGTTTTAATTTTTTTATTATTCTACTTACAATTACTGCGTTAGCTGGTGTCGAACCTTGTTGAGTCGGTTTAACAATGGGAACTCAAAAAAAATTTAAAGGCATTAATAGCTATTGCGACAGTAGAGATGAGAAGGGTAGGGGAGAATATTCCAAAATAATATAAATACTATTTGGCAACAGTGCGAGTACTCTCCGTATGAGCCGTTCTGTTTTCTAAGCTGCGAACAGACTATGTGTTATATATTTTTTGGAATTTGTAGTATGTTATAGTTGTTATCGATGGTGATTATCTATAATTTGTTAACGATCCTAGACGTGCTCCAAGCGAGTAAAAAATAATAATGTGGTATGTAGCGCTTGGGGGGCATTTCCAAACAACAAATTTAAAGTAGAATTATAATAAAATTAAAATTAAATAATAAAAAAAAAATGCAAAAAATGATAATTACAAAAATAATTACAATTTTTATAATTATCACTATCCCAATAAAAAACGGTTGTGAATATTTCGCGTCCAAAACCAGTTAGTGTCACCACAGTGAAAAGGCGTTTTCGCGTAGTTGATCTCAATCCGATCGAGCTGTTGTGAGAAGAACTCGATCGATAGGTTCGAAAATCTGCTCCAACATCCGTAACAGTACTTTGGACCCAACTACAAGATGCGCGGAGAAAAATAGACCCACTAACAGTAGCGAAACTATTGGAAAGAATACCGAAAGTGTGTGCGGCAGTAATAAAAGCGAAAGGTGGTGGACACGTATTGACGGATCCCAAAGTTAAGTAAATTTGTGATTATTAGCGTTAGAAAATTGACAAGCACATTGTTTTTATAACTATTAAACTAGTTTGTATAAGCACAAAATAAAGGTTTATTTTAATATTTTAAGGATGGATAAACACTTATGACCGATAGTGTATGTCATGAAGTCAAATATATTCTTTCGTTAAAAAATTAGAAAAACGGTGATGAACATGAGTGTTTTTTATAATTCAGAATGAAACATCGACAATGTATGAAACAACAGATAGTGAAGATGAAAGTCGGGGAGAAAGTTATAATGCGTAAAAATAGAAAAGCCGATTATTTGCTTTTGGAATTAAACCTCTAACCAGAAACCTCCAGATGTATGCGTCCTCTTTTATATATATATTTTTTTAGAAACTTTAGTGGAGATAAAAATATCAAGAAAAGAGAGGATGAGACGATTTAATAGTCTTTTTTCTTGTGTTTCCACTTATTATTATAAAAAAAAAAATGCGGTAATCTGGACGTCGATCTGAACACAACTGTTAAATATCCTTTCTTCTTTTATCTTTTATTTTTTTTTATTTTTTTTTTTTAAATTCTTTGTTAGATTCTAAGTACAGAAACGTCCATAATGAACTATTTTTCTTCATACGCCTACATATTGCCTACGATTCATTGCAATATTTTCCATGTAACAACTTGTATATTTTACTTCCGTTTGGGTTTCCTCCCTTTTCTAAGATGTTATTATGATTTGACCATGTTCAAAGAACTTAAGCAATCGCATGTAACATGTATTATTATTTCAATTCCCTTAATTTTGCTATATGTATATATCTGGTTATGCATATATCTCTCTCTCAATCCTCTCAGCAATAAGACGTAATCTTAAGCAACCAATATATGTACCTAAACATCCGTAAGTAGAAATAAAGTTGCTAATAGTAACTTTGGTGGTTTTCTTCCGGGTACACGCACCACAAATCGATCAATTTAAATGTTTTTACATAACGCAACTTATCAACGGCAGCTTCCTAACTAATATAATTTGTCTATAACGCCGCTACTATTCCGGTAGTTTGTTACAAACCTTTCTCGTATATATCCAAGCAAATATTCTACAGAAAATAAACACTTCGACAAATAAAGTAACGGCGCTCAAGATCGCAGGCTATCCCCCCGATGGCACGCACCACACATTAAAATCCGCGTATGTACGACAAGAATTCTCTCAAAACAAACACCCACCGAACAGAACCTAGGCTTCCGATATACTGCGCTTGAAAGCTTGCGTACAACCACCGTATCAACGGATAAACAAACAAAGAAGATAACAATTGTACACTTATGTATGCACATCTACGTTCATGTATGCATGTAAGTAAATATATGGTCCGGTCGGTCTTACAATATATACACGACGGATCAGTTGTCACCGAAACAGATTCAGTAATGCGTTAGGGGCAGATGAGAACACGTTTTGCGACATGGTATCGACAGCAAATAAACAACGATTTTAAAAAGTAATTAATAACAGCTAGACGGAAAAGAAAACGTACGATTTCACTCTACGTGGCGGATGCGACTCTTCTAAACTGATGGGTCATGAATAGCCATTCTTATCGCTTTCAGATGTTCGAATTTAGACCGATTAAAATCGAATGTATGCTACTGAAGAATATATCGCCCGCCGGCGATAAACAAGACCACCTTCCTTCACAGCTAGATATTAAAATTAGAAACGCACTAGATGTTTCTAATTTTTTAATAAGTGCATTTTTTTGTCAAAAGTAAGGAGTCGTAATCAAAGCAAAAGTCCGTTCTCACGAAAAGTCTATCTTTTTATTTAATTGGGGCAACCGGATTCGTATCACGTAAAAGACATTCTCAGGTCAGATAAAAGGTATATACAGGGTGACTCGTGAAGTATGGACTAAACTCTAGGAGTGTATTCTACAGGTGAAAATAATCTAAAACAACTCAAATGTTGTTATCCGATTTTTATTTGTTTTCGAGTTATAGCGTAATTAAAACTACAAGCGAACTACAAATCGTTAACAAACGATTTGTAGTTCGAATTGTTCAACCGCCCACTCTATCCGCCGAGTCTTGTTCCCTCCAGTGATCCTTTTCTGTTTTCTATGCTCGGAGCACAGAGGTTTTCGTAGAATGGAAACGGCTATTTCAGAGAAGACCCTAACTGGAATTTGCGCATAGGAGCATCGCTGAAAAAGGCGTATGGACGTAATAAAATTGAATTTATGATGGAAACTTTTCGGACAACCTTCGTATTCAACGAGACGAGTGAAAATGCTCCATTGTGGCCACTTTGAGCGCGAGCGTTTGTCATTTATATTAACCCACGAAGGATGTGTATTTCAAACAAAAAAAGAATTTGGTAAATACGCTTAGGAGATAGCTGCTGCTTTATATTTACTTTATAACGCTGTAAAATAAAGTAAATATTAAAGTGTTTGTTCCACGCGTGCACCTAAAATTCGGCTAATTCACACTATTTACCGATGCGATAATTGAAGCTTAAAAGAAAGTAATTTGAAGAAAAAATTAAGACGACATCTTGTACAAGATCACGTGTTATATGTATAGATAGGTATGTGTAATATCTGTACAATAAACGGGGAAACCATCTAATCTAGTTATTCTCTTTAAATCTTCCTTTTTAGATAAATTAAGGGTGCGGATATATCTTTTCCATTTCTTACGTTGTGATCAAATAACGACATCAAGTACTGGGAGATACTATGGCAAATGGTGCAGTCTGCATAACACAAATTATATGATTAATTCGGAACAATTGTTTCAAGAATTCGTAATAATGCTAAAACAGCTTCTTCGTCATATTGATGAGATCGTCTACGGTAAAAGTAGTGCAAAGAAAAGTAAAACACGCTACCGATAGACATGTTCCTGTCTATCCGGCGTCATCAGCGTGGTTCCGAGAGCGCCCTTAGTGCAGTTTCCTAAAGCGCTCGTGCGCACGCCGTCTCGTGGTGCATGTCGTAGAGCGGCGAACGTGTTTCTTGGCATCGGAGGTCGTTTCGAATGTTGTGACGTTAACTGTTGCATTACTTTTGAAATAAACGATACCATCATTACAACGAAGAGGCTACTTTAGCGTTATATCGTTGGTTGTTATTTCTAAGCATTTTTTGACGGATGAATGAAAGTAGGAGGAAACGCATAGCCTTTCGCTAGTTTGGTACCTTCCCTTGGCGACCGATTTATGTTTCGGATTGTCTAGAACGTTGCCGAGTGTATCTTGCAAACTGAAAAACACGCCCTCTTAAAACAAAGAAGGAGAAGTTTCGCAACTTTTCTGTCGTCCGTTTCTGTCGGAATTAGAGTCGTGGAATTTTTAAGATCGTCCTCGATGATCGTATTTTAACTTTAATTCACGGAGTGTCTTGTATTTATGGTGATTTTAATTGGTCTAAAAAGAATTATATCCGTTTTTGATACAAAAGTAACATATTTGGTCTTATCTTGTTGGTTGATTATATGATTTCTGTTCTTTTGCCCAAGTTAACGTATGTACGTATGTATTGTATTTATGTGGGTATCTAATACCGTACGAAACGCGGAATATATCTGTTTACTTGACATCTCGTAAGCAGAGAAGAAAATAGAAAAACACTGATAGTGGAAGTATTTACATTAGTAAATTGATAACAGCACAATTTACTATAATGGGTATTTACAAAATATCATCAATACTACGTAAAGTAATAATTCCATTTGTAGTTTTGGAACAGCAAACAGAAACAATTCGCGTTACTACTGCTACTAAATTACTAATGCTACTTTCAACGCACGGAAAGAATATTACACGACGCCATATTATACGTATTTCCAATAATTACAGAACTCCAGCTGAGTCCGTACGTACGAACTAACACCTTGAACATGTTATTTTTAACCACTTACATAAGCAGCGATGAATTTAGCAGTGGCAGCCGATTGGAACAACTTCCTAAAAAACGGGTACAACCTTTGGAACGGAAATTATAAACAAAACAAAAAAATGAAGTAAATTAAATAAAACGAAACACGCATTTCACGGAGCACTAATGTGTTTTGTTTTGCTTCTCTTTTTTTTTTGTTATCAAACCAGTCAACCTACAAAAAAAAAAAACTCGAAACCTCGTAAACCCGATTCGAAGAACAATAGAACGACGCGACGGTAAACACGCGTTAAACAACGTGAAGCGGTCAGCAGTCCGCCGCATACTATGATCTCAGATAACGATTATCGTTATTGTAATGAGATATCGTGTTTGAGTGAAAGAAACGAGTTCGTAGCGAGTCTACGAGATAATATACAGGCTGATTCATTTTCGACCGTCGGATAATTAGTAGATTTAAATTTGGATATTACCATGTTTACCGTTCAGTTTTGCAAACAACGAAACGTTCATACGTTCAATAAAAAAAAAAAAACGGTGCTGTTTAGGAAATGATAAATGGTCCTATTAACAATAACACTCGTGACACTATTAGCTGATAGTTACGTAAGCTCCGTCTTTACATACCTTAAAGGCATGTGATACGTGAGCCTAGGACCCTAGACCTGAAGGAGGTCCTAAAGGGCCGAAATCCATTGCGTACGTATTTTTTATCCAATTAATTGAGTTAAAAAAACATATAGGTCTCTTAGTTCAACGTATAATTAACAAAACAAACCCGAAACTAAGCCATCAAATGCACGCCAGCATTAGCGTTACTAAGCATCGTACGTTTTAAACTATCTTTAAACAATCTTCTATCTAATGATATAATCGATATTTTGAGACGACGTTTCGACTTTTTCCTGATCATCATCAACTTCCTTATTTCATACCGGCCCTATAGCGGAGAATTTCTTTTCTGAATTCAACCATGTATAAATACGTTGACAGAAACGTTCTATATTACGTTTTAAGGTATTTTGAACTTAAATAAGGTAGCCATGAAATTTGAAACTGTTAAACGTTTCAATTATCGTTCATTAGTAATAGAACAATGTCGCACGCCAACGAACAAAGATATCTTAAGTGCTTTGTATCCATCGAACCGAAATGCACAAGTACGAAGTACACTTGCATCCAGAACTACAACGGCCACATCTTCAGACTTCGCTTGTTTAGAGGTCTTTTTGGTATAACGATTACAAAATTTACAATGTAATACCTAAAACGATGAAACTGCTTTAACACAAGAAGTTTAGATCTAAGATGTACGGCGTGCCTGCTTTCAAGGCAAACGACTGTATACCAAATGGTACAGATATATTAACAAAGGGGTAAAATGACAAAATACAAATACAACAAGAAGAATCCCAAAGTGGATTATGAAAGGGCGAGGAGCTAATTTGACGCAATTAATAAGGAAGAGCAGAAATAGCAACAAATATAGATATAAAAAGCATTTCACAGTGTTTCAAGAGAAAAAGATAATCTCAGAAAAAGAAAAATACCAGATAAACTATAAAAAGCCTTAATAAATTTGTAAAAAAAAAATAGGTAAGAACAAAAAGTTTAACTGTCGACGTTGTTCTTTCAAGTGGAAGATATCCGACTTTCTGAAAACTTAAACGATGCTCAACGACTCGAACTCGAATTAAGAGAATAGAGAAACCAAAGGCATCGCAAAATAACGTGTTTGTCTTATATGGACTGAAGATTTTGTCATAAAAGAATTGAGCCCTGCTGAAGCAGTTCGAGTTTTGACATCGATTAATAACTGTGGCTTCGAAAGAAGCGAAGGCCGGAAAAGTGACCAGTTTTTGGAATAGTCATGGAGATGAATCGAGTCCGAAAAAGGCCAAATATTTTGGGAGAAGTGTTCATCGACTATCTTGAAGAAATGAAAACAACAACAGAGGCATACGACGTACCATTACTTGGCAAGGTAAAGTTGGAAATTGCCTGAAAAAGTGGCGACATTTGAGGGAGAAGAATGCTTTGTTCCAGCGTCTCATATATTACAGGTTTGATAGATCACCCACTCTATTCGCTATTCTCATCCCAAGCAAAATTTTTCCATTTCCTAAGCTCAAAATTTCGCCCCGAGGATAAAACTTCGCATCGGATGAGGGGATCACAACATTAGGAAACGCTGATTTTCCAGAACACCACGAGAGTCAGTATATGGGTGAAGCATCGCTGGGAAAAGTTGAATTTGGCAAAAAAAAGTACTTATTTCTAATGTATTGCACTAGAAACTTTTCAGATTACGTTCGTATTGCAACTTAAGGAGGCTAATTTTATGAGTAACAATACAAAAATAGAAAAAAAATCTTCACTTACCAGAATCGTGTCTATCTCTATCGGGACTCCTCGCCATCACGGAAGTTCTCTTCGAGGGCATCGGCAGCTTGTGCCTGTTCTGCATCGCTTGAGCGAGAGCTTGCTGAACAGCTTCTTGTCGCACCTCTGTCAATGAAGAAAGGTCAGCAAATCAACGCTTTAGTGAATTTCTATCCAAAATACGTATTTAATATAAAGCTACACAATTACAAGGTAGTAACCAACAACAATTAACGCAAGATGCCTTTGTACAAGAATAACCAGAGAAAAAGAAACCACCACATAACAAAAGTTAGAGCATCAAACAATATACAATAGTAACAGAGGTACACACCTAAAGCCAATGTATTTTGAAGGTGAATCCATTCAAACAAGGAAATGCGGCAGTACTGGAGTGTTATCGTGTGTTAAGCAATCGAATCGCAAGAAGAAGAAACGAAAAATATTAAAAGAAACATATGGAAATTAAGGTAAATGTAAACAAAACGAAAAACAGAAGACAAGAAATAATTGAGGATAATTTCATGTCTGTCTGGGTTAGTTTTTGTTCAACAGTATAGATGCTGCCAGCACGCCCAAAACCAATAAAACACAAAAAAGGAAGCACATAGCTCCTGTACAGGAAAGTTATACGTGTTCGTGTGCATCGGTTATGTGTAAATGAACGTCTTCTGTTTCAATGTTTTTGTTCTTTTTTTTTTTCAACTTCTGTATGATGACATGGAGCACGCAACTTCCTTCTTACCTGAATGGTATCTGCTCTCGTTTCTCGTGAGGCGACGATTGCCCCTGCGCATTGCCCTACTGGCGGGGCTAACACCCCTGTTCTCTCCAGTAACACCAGAAACACCGACATCTACATGCAACAACAACAAAAAGAAAGAAAAAAAAAAACGACACACTCAACATGCGAACGACAATTACGAACGAGAGAAAGACGAATGTAAATTACTATAACTACTACTAATACAACAACAATAATAATAATGGCGATGTTAAAAAAAATGTAAGGTGTAGCCAGAGAACGTTTATCAAAAAAAAATTGGTTGTGTGTAAAAATATATTTTAAGGGAGTTATAGGTTTTTCTCGCATCTCATTGTTAAAAATGTTTTCTAAAATAACTCGGGAACGAACGGAATTAGATGTAGGAAGAGGTGCGGACAGTAGTCGAGGTTAGTATGTTTTTTGCAAAAGATGGGATCCCTGTAAAAAATTATACACCCCCATTAGTGCCATGATTAAACATGATATATACAGCGTAAACCAAAAAAAGATACCCATCAAAGTTATGTTTGAATGTTTAAGCGTAATTGTTGGATGCGCTATACGATGTTTTCGAAAAAATTATTCGGATTCTGACACCATCCTGTGGTATACGACATATCGATCTCCGCAGTTCCCAGTGGGACAGCCTGTATAGAACACTTTGTATATTTGTAGAATTTCCCTGTATCGAAAGCTAGTCGTCTTTGAGATGTTTTGCATTTACGACTTATAGCCTGGACCTACGTTACTCAAAGAGTGAAATTTTCAATATATCGCAGTTTTGTTTTTTTGCAGAGCACTGCAAAAATAATTTTTTGTAATTCTCATACAAAGTGATCCCATATTCTTCACTAGAAGCCAAACATAACTTTTACGTGAATCTCTTTTTTGTTCGGCAAGTCCATGTTAAAATAAATTTAGATTTTAAATAATCTATGGTTACTTTTTGTGAGGAGTTCATGAAGGATGAAGATAAAAGGGGTCCTTTCCTCACCAAATTCTGAGGAGTTCTTGTGAAGAAAGGAACTCTTTCAATCAGATCTTTAAAACGGCGAAGAATCCAAGAATCTCACATTATTACCCTGTAAGTACGAAGGTAGCGTGAAAAGTTTCCAATCTAACACAGAAATGAGTTTGATAAATTCAGCTCTGTTGTAAGGATCGTAAGAATATGAATTTTTCCCGGGAATGCTCCCGTATTATTAGCCCGCTCATTTGCGATTTTATTCTACAAAATAGGCGTTGACAAACGTGATAGCCTCCCCATTCGATGAAAATCTCTATCTTCCAAGCGAAATGTTAATACTAAGAAAGAGAAAGAAGCTGTTGATTAGGAATACGGTAGGTGTAATCATCAATTCGAGCCTCAATTGATGGATTTTCGCAAGTGCGACTATTGAAGTATTATTATATAGTCATATAATAATTAGTTCGGACTATTCATTGTATGACTCCACAATAAATTAACTTGTGTGATGCGAAGGGTGCCGAATACTTATGCGTTGTTTACCGTATTACGCTACAGTCCTTGCTATCATTATTGAAGTATGGAGGCGCAGGAACAAAATATTCTTTTCCTTCAACGCCTTCAGCTTGTCAGGCAATGATGCGTAATACGTTCCCACTACTGTTTTTCTTTTTTCAAGAGGAACGTATAACACAACCATATGACAAACTCAAAAAAGCAGTCGCCATCATATGATGAAATAAGTCTTCACCTTCTTTGGTGTCGACTTACCCTTTGTAATCAACTGTTTCGACGGCCCTTTGACTTTAGGTTTCATGTTTGGTCTTTTTTAATTACTAAATCCTCAGTTAATACATGACAAATACGTTCCTTCGATGTGTCCACAGCGTCTGCTATGCTTTAATTGGTTTTTGGCCGCCTCGAACGCTAATAATTCAGTTGGACAGAAATTTCACTCTCGTAAACAGTCTCCATTTCGATGACTATTCTAAACGACTGTTAAACAAGAACCGAGCGTCCAGCAAGGTTGAAATTTTCCAGAATATTTTTGGCAAATAACTATCTTCACGTTGAGGTTTGAAACTTTTCAGACTACCCACGAATCTTCCCACTTAGAAATACGACTCCTTTCGGAAGAGGAAGTAGGAGAAAAAATCGGCAGGAAACGATATTGCCTTCTGCCGGTATTTCATGCAATCTAATCGATGCAATAAGACTATAGGGATGTACACTGATACTGTAAGAGCTGTCGGTGCGGGGGAACACTAGGAGCGTGGTATGGGATATTATTCTAGCACGTTCAGCACGCCAAAAATTCCGCAGCGCTCACACATCTGCGGCAAGCGGCAAACAGAAGGTTCGAACCTGAATGGTAGCGTTTTTCGTTGTGCGTGACGCGCCTTTGTGTGCGTCTTCTGGTGTGCTGCTTGGGAGCGTGGACTCCGTTTCCGCCGTCATTTCCCTCCTCATTTCCGCTGTTTCCCGCTGTGTACATGGCGCGGGGGAGGCAGAAGGAAAACGAGAGAGAAATATGTGTAGTAGCAGATATAAACTGTATAATACGTAGGGGATGGACATTTTTTAAAAGAATTGTGATATCATGGCGCATACTATGTGCAAATCTTAATTTTTATTGGAAAAAAATCGATATCTTGAATTGAATTGAAAAATGTCGTCGTCAAAATTTGTTTTTTTTTTTAAGTAAAACAGTAAACGGGATGAAAATTATAATATTTTGTTTTTGTTCAAAAAACGTACAGGAATAGCAAAAAGAAAAAAAAAACGAAGGAAAATAAAACCTGAATCGGTGTTAAAAAGAATTCAATAAGAAATCAGTACAAGGAAAAACAACAATTGGGAAACCAATATGAAACGATATCAGCTTTATAAACAGCGGGAAAACATTTTTAATAGGAAATGGATCAGGCAAAGGATGTACGTATTTAGAATCCGGTTGAAATTGTTATTACGCGCACTTGACAGAAAATTGGTCGAATACGTATAGCATTGTGATCATAGACAGCAATTGCATGGAGTAATGCGCAACTTCTATAATTGCCATGGTATGTTGTACAAAAAAACCGTTTAATACACATTTTGTTTGGCGAAATCTTAGAAGTGGTTTGAGTTATGCAAGAAAAAAGATGCTTACCATAATCGTAAATTATGTATTTCTCAAACTGACATATACAATGAACCTTTGTTTAAACAGACGAAGTAATATTCGAACACGACAGACATAATTCTTTCGACATAGCCTATATATACATATCTACGAATACGCGCACAAAGTTCTTTTACCCAAGAGTTTTTTCTAATTGTTTCCTCTATTTGCACTTAAATATTTTTATTTTTATATTTGCATTTTGCCATACTTGGAGATGTTCTTTAAAATTCAGTTTAAAATTCCTTTAAATTTCATGATGTTTATGATTGTATTTAATGCTCGAATTTTAGGACTAAACATTAAAATTAAAAATAAGCTTTTTAATGAAACTAAACGTGTTCCAGATTCGGACCGTGTCTTGTTGTTGTTAAAATTAAAAATGGAAACTCGACGTTTCGCCCACAATCGTATGGGGCTACTTCAGGAGAATGATGGGCAACAGTAACTATTGCCTTATTATGCCTGTTATATACTTATAATGACTGTCAGTCGAAACACACCCACTACGTAAAATTTTAAAAATATATAAAATACAAAGTTAGAACACTTATTGCCTTCCATATTCTACCACTTTGTAATATAACGGATCTCCTTCAACGTAAAAAATAAAACTTTTTAGTTGGATTAACGGCATTTATAAATGTTGCTCGGCAATGCTTTGTTCATTTATCCATTGTATTCCTAAACGAGGTAATCGTTAGTTGGGCGATCGTGTAAGTGGAAACAACGAGCATGTAAACCAATTCCACGATCTGTTGTGAACAAAAGTTTTGGAGAAACGTTTTGCGAATTGATGCGAAGGATTGATGGAAATTAAAGAAAATAAGTAAATTGAATTATTTACTCCAATGAAGCATAACTATACTATAAATAAGCTAGTACTGGTATCAGTAAAATCCTCATCGAGGACCCTACTTCAGTATTACAAGGGCAGAAATTTGCGCTGACGATATTATAGGGTTCTCTTTTACCAACGGAGACCTCACTGGGGATACGTATCTAGATCTAGTGTAGAATCAAATTATTCCGTCTCTTACGGTACGATTTCCAAATGAGGGGGAGGTTGTAGGAAAACTATAATAGACAATAATCTAAATCCATCAGCAAGCTTATCAATTTTAGAAATTATTCAAACGAAATGCTCCCCGAACCGTAGGATAGGAGTGAAATGAGTTGTAAAAAATGCCCGTTACGATAGCATTTAAACTAAAAAAAAAAAGTTTAGCGCAACGGTTAATCAAAAATATTGGAAAATTTGAACGGATGAAAGACGAAAATGCATTGCTAACTCGAAAATTTGGTTTGGGGAATTTGGGGGCAGACCAGATCATTGTTAGAATTTTTTAAATTCCTTAAATTTCATTTTAATTAAAAACAAATGGATTAAAATTTAATATTTTTTGCTATTTTTTTCTTACTTTTAATAAATTTATTTTTAATTACGACGCAGTTTTAAAAAAATGAATATCTATAAAAAAAAATTAAGCCATGATGTCAAGTCGAAACAGAAAATTTCTCCTTGCATAACAGAAGACATCTAGAATCTCGCCAAACAACTTAACTGCTGTAGAAATATTATTCCATACAACTTGAGCTCGCTGTATATATATTAACTTTCATATTAGATGAAAAAAAAGATTTATTCAGCAATAATGTACTTACTTGCATTTTGTTTAGGCACATAGGGGGACAGCAGTCTTGTTCGCTTCTTTTCATACCCTTTCTGCGTAATGTCACCTGCAAACAATAAGGACTGTGTCACGTTTCTGAAGAATTCATGGTCAAATCTTTCCGATTTGAAGCTCAAAAATGTAATTGCATTTGTTAAAAAACGCCATCTACATCCTCCACTTTAGATCCTTCTATCGCTATCGATTCAACACGGCTGACATTTTCAGACGCATCTTCTAACGCATGCGCAATTACACTACCAGAATAGTTCAGGCGAGTAACGTTAGAAACTTTTCCGAAGGCCTTCGTATACTTCTCCAGCGGACCTCATAAATCTATTTCCGTTTCCCCAATTCGCACAATGAGATCATCAGGACTCCGTAGCCGGGGAGTAAGCAAACGAACCCTAATAAATAAAGTTCAAATAAATCGCGGCCGCGACGAGTATAAATATTTGTTTCCTCCGACGGGATACGGCGGCGAGATCCGGTCGAAACGTACGGCAATTACCGGAAAAAAGCCATCCAATAGAAGCAAGTAGGATTTTGCGCTTTCCGACTGCTCTTCTCGCGACCCAGACGCGTTGCAAAAATTCTGCCGGCGTATCGATGACACAGCGGAAAAATAAAGAAGCACGGAAGAGGAGGAATCGTTTATGAAAATGGAAAAAGGCGGATTGAAGCTCCGGAGGAAAGATAAACCGGGTAGCCGGTTGTATGTGGATTGTTCGATAACTCCGTGTATTATCGGAGTTATCGAATTTATTTATATTTTATTATTTTATTATTACTATTATAACTGATAAAAAAAATAATACTTTTTATTCTGCAAATTACGAGAGAATTTTCTTTGGCAACGACTGTACACACGTTACACGTAAATACCCATAATTGGAGTAAGCATCTTCTTTGCGGAAAGACCGTTTTTCACCGACCAAAGCACGGTTTTATTCGAAACCAGGCGACGGTCCAGAAATATATAGACTTAATAAACATCGTCTATCCTTTTGTTAGTCCACGACAAGAATGGGGTAGTCCGACTGGAAGGATGAATAGAAGGGGTAACTGCTTTAGATATTTCCATTAAGGTTGAGTAACAATGTTAAGGTTTTATGGAACGGCGCTGCTGGCGCTCTGCTATCAGGTTGGAGGGCGATCTCTTTCTTCTGTTGCAAAACATCTTCCGGCGTCATAATTTACGAGTATCTTCTGCTTACCTCTCGCCACCTGGTGTCTTGTTTAGCGCCGTCGTCGTTCCTTTGTAAACCTAAATCTTTTGAGGATTGCGGATGTCTGTTTTTAATGTCAAACTTTACCACGGAATGAGATCTAAGCTGCATACTCATGGACTAGATGGAAATATTTGTAAAAATATGGGGAAAGTCCAATAGAATTCTTTGTCCCTCCATGCTTCTTCAAAAAGTATGATAAATTTCTATTATTTATCATATCTTCTACTGTAATTTGGTATTTTCTAATAATATTAATGCACCGGTATCTTCCTGCAATGGCGAAAAAAGGTTATTTTGGAGGTTTCCAGGGTTGCTGATCATTACGTCATATTTCGCAAAAATAAATTTAATTAATTCTCTTTCATAACAATCCCCTACCGTACGCTTATCCTAAACATCGTCCATCTCGTTCACCACTCATGTTTCTCACAGATTTTCAGGAAAATGTTCAGGGTGACAACAGGAAAGTGAATTTTTGAACACTCATTTTTCGGTAATTAACCAAAAGCTTGGAAAAAATTTCTCTAGAAATTTGGCATGCGAAAACCTTGAAAAAGCATTTTATAACTGCTTGTTGCTCGAGTACTTTCCATCAAGATTAGTTTAATGTAAAGGGATGGTAAAATTATATTGTTTGATAGAACTATGAGAGCGTCCTCCATGTTTATGTTTTCAAGAATACATTTACCTCTAACCGATTTTAAACTTTACACTTGGTGTTGGCGTATTGGGTCTCCAAGAGGCAGTATTGCTATATTGTGCTATAACTTAAATAAGGCGTTTAAAAAAGATTGTAATTTTTCAAATAATTATACGTGATAAGGCCAAAAAAATAAAAAGAAAAAGAAGATACCGGAGAAAGATAAAACTTTAAATTTACTAGCCATTGTAATCCAGATACCTATTCCATTAACAAAAGTCATCCTTTATGTACCGCTGCGCCTGGAATTTCATGTTCTCCTATTTTTTGGTATAGTTTTGCTTATGCTTAGGTTTCCCGTGATTAGCTCACCTGAGCTGCTTCAACTGGGCTTTAGAAATATTCATTCTAAGTGAGCAAGGACGACGTCCAACGTCCGGTTACTTTTCTAATGTCCAAATCTCCAATCAATATACGACAGCATGTTCTCCGTAAATGACCGCCATCTCCATAACTTTAATTTGGGGATCGTCTAGTATCATTCGGTTAACTTACTTAACTAACGATGTTACCGATAGTGTACGCAGTTATTGGCCTTCCCCAGTATCTATCATCAGCCACTTAATGATGGTACAGATTCCCCGTAAACACTGTTTAGTTTACATAGGCGTGTTTATGGAAGCATAGATACAGACAACTGTTAAATAATAACCGAGCGTCTAAAACGGTGGACATTTTTAAGGTTCTCCATTCAAAATTCGAAGCTGTAATATCGATGCACACTCAGTGAAATAATAACGTTAGCTCTTGTTGGTATTCAAACTATACGACACAGACCAACCCTCATGGTAATAAATTGTAAGCAAAATGTTAGCATACAGTCGCAGAATACAAAGCACAAGCACTTTAAATTTTATCTTCCATTAACCCTTCGAAAACACTTCGTTGATTAATCGATACGACACAAAAAAAAAAACACACAAAAACCAAGTGTGACAACCGAGGCAATAAAAATAACGTGTGCTAACAAATGCGTCGCTTTAATCCGCAAAAAAAAAACGGTGAATTAATAGCAGAGGGTGTCGACAGTATTTCTCAAATAGCTCGCCATATATCCGACGTCCATTTTTTTAATTAATCGTTATTTTTAATTACGACGATGTACCGGTTCGAAAAGTTGTTACTTAACAACATCTATCGACAAGTTGAACTCGCTTTAATGAGCTCGAAGGATCGAAAGGGTCAATTTGATGAGATCGTGTTGATACGTGCTTGGAATTGGAAAATCTCCAAGTACTGCGCGCTTATGTAGCTAGTGATTTTTTTTTTTTTTGCAATTAGGTTAATTGAAAGTTGATATCTGTGTTGCTGGATGCAGTCGCTTTAGTAAGATCGTACCATCGTTGGAAGTGCTATACTGGTAACTTGTTTGTTGATCCTGTTAATGAGAAACATATACTCCTTATATTTGCTAAAATAAATGCAGATTTTTCTATGGTAAACTAATAAAAATCTTCAGTACTAATTAGCAATGGATACGGAATGCCTATAAAAGGGATTTGCCAGAGCAAGCAGCGAGACCAACTAATGTAATTAGATACGAGTATTTATGTGCACAGAAGTAAGACTAGCTAAGTATTTATTGAAGTCTATGTAAGCTGTAGAAAATATTTCGCTATTATACAGTGTCCGCGACATTACACAAGTCAGAAAAATGCAAGCAGTTGAATTAAGACTACATAAACATACGTATAAGTCCATGAACTTACATGTCTAAGAATGTAACGAACTTTCAGGATAAGTATAGCTAAATGAGCAAATGGCGTAATGTTGTAATTGATCAGGTCCCATAATTCCACTGTAAGGTCTTAGATATCGAAGATCAACTAATGACCTTCGATATCTTGATTGATCGATGAGGATCTTTCGAACATATGGGCCTCTAAACTCTGGAATTAATTTCTTATTCCAATGTTTTGGTATTATTCAAGGCAAATTCAGCATCACGTAAATATCTATCCCATTTATTCGGATCGTCGGCTGACGTACGACATGTATCGTTCCATCCCTTTCGAGTGTAGATGACATCGGTTTACTTGTCGGGAAGAGTCGAAGCGTTTTGATCATTTTCGAATTTCCGAACAGCATGTATAAGCTGAATTGGTATTTTGCTATTCAGTTACAGACTGATTAATAATCCTAAGCGTTCTCGCAAAGTTCTTCGAAATCTTCTTCGCGAACGCATTGGTCAAGTCGCTTGCTGTTTGTCAATCGGAGGAAAATTCACATGTTAAAAATCTCTTCCACTCTTGAACAATCTATCGAAGAATAAAAACAATCTATCGAAATCCTAGAAAAGATCGTAGCAAGTAGAATTATCGCTTTCGCCAAGGCCAATACGGTGTGCGACTGACAACATGGATCAGGCCTTATACAGGCCGCTTGATAACTGGTGCTTCTTGGTCAATTTCGCATTTCCGACTGCATCCCCTTTGACTTTATTCGCACTAAACGTGGTAGAATTTTAGTCTGGTTGCTGCGGTTTCTTGCCTTGAGTATAGTCGATATAAACGGTCATCGGTTCCAAAGATTGCAAATAGATCTAGAAATTGTCCCGTCCTAAAATTTGTTACCTTTTCGTCCAGAATCTCCCAAGATGTGAGCATCGTGTAGGATTACACGGCTCAACATGTTGTGCCATGACAAAATTTACACAAATTCCAAATCTAATACCATTAAAAACGTAATCAACTTTATAATTTCCATTTATATTTATTACGCCTTACGATCTCCGCGAATTTCCCCTCTGTAAAGCAAAGCAAGCGAACCGTAATAGCGAAGAAGTTCCTAGTTCTAAACGGATTACCGGAGATACACTCATAGCTTTGTATTTCAGCAACAAACGCCACCAAGAAAAAAAGACAGTCGAACGTGAAGAGTCACCGTTAGAAGGGGGAAAAAAAACAAAAATAGTACGGAGACGACAATCAGCGCGCAGTCGATCGCCGAAGAGACAGCGAACAAAGGGACAACGTCACCTAGAATTTCAATTAAGAGCCGAGGCGAGTTTCACGAACAAAAGGAATCGAATTTCGCGAGATACTCATTCCCGGAGCAGAGCTTCGTGTTGCGATATGAAATTTTTGAAGTGATGAAAAATATGGAGAGGAATCGAGATGTCGGGGAGAATTCCATTGTAAAGAAGAAGAAATAGAGAATGGCCAATGGTAAGGAAGTTGGAGCGAGAAAGGTGTTAGCTTTGTTCGGATGTAGTACACTACTTCTACGCTGGGAAAAAGTTTAAGACAGCGCATATCCTTCCTAAATATAATACATCCGGGATATCGTCGAGATCTTATGAAAAAGCATGGTAGTAATACCACCGCAGAAGCACACATCTTATATCAACGGCTGGTTTAAATGTTTCAGATGCGGTCGAACATCAGTATTTCCTGACCTGTCTTAATTATTTTTCAATACATTCAGTTTTTCAAATTTATCGCACTAGCTTAATTACACTAGTTCCTGCGAAAAGCGAGTTCGGCAAAGTAATTGGAGTTTCCATGAGCTTTCTCTTGTCGAAAGACGTTGCCACGTGAAAACTATAGTTTAGTAAATATGCTTCTTTATATTATTTTCCAAAATTGTTAGTGATTGGTCTCCAGATGTTGCTTCAGCTTACTTGGGAGCATACACTCGGGTGCTAAAACTTACACGCTGCGATCTCTTTGCATTGATTACTTCTACTGAAAGAAAGCCAAAATTCAAATAGTTGTAGATCCTTTTATTAATAAATATTTTTGTTAAATAAGTTGACAGTTCAAGTCAACTTTACAAAAACACAAAGCGATACACTGAAACAAAGCAAAAAAAGTCTTGAAACCGTTTACTTTCCTTCTCAGATGTTAACTCTTTACGAGTGTTGTTTAAGAACCGAACCGGTTCGCCAAAATGGTGCCGTATTTATAGCAGCCGCCTCAACTAAGTCCAATAGTTAGTTCTGTAAACATCACGAAAGTTGCACACTTTGTTGCTACATGTTGCATATCTTCCCATCTGGTCTAGATGTTCTAGAAAGCTCCGATAGCTTCGAAGCCGTTTCGAAATGTTCATTCTAGAATACCCCAGACCGTTATGTTCGGCCGTCTTCCACGGAACGTTGCGGCGCATATTCAGGGAACCCCAGGCTTACTAACACTTCATCCACTGCAATGCTCTGCAAGCTAAGTCAGCATTACGCAATGCGTGCCTGATAGCAGTACTTATTCTTAACCAACACTCCGTTATAAACTAATCTATTGCTGTGCCTTATCCATATATACCATCCTTTACCCAGTTTTCTGCTTTACAACAAGTACGTGTCAATATTTAATCAACGACTTGCTTCAGTATGGAACAAATAACTATCAAAACCAGTAACACGATAAGAACAAAGATACTTATTTACGATATTTATCTGTATTAGCAAAGAATATTACCATTCTTTAACAATAAACATTCTTTTACCGGTAGATATCGGCCGGAGGACGAAAATAAATGGATTCTCACCATTTCAGAGTCCGAATATCCTTTACTAATTCCGATTCAATCTTTGCAACTCAATTTGAGATGCGGTTATTTTTTTATTCGATCTCGTGGCTCTGCTTACGCCTCTTCCTTCATTCATTTTTCCTCACTGGTTTGTGTTTTTTGGTCCGGCTTAAGCCCGAAAAGCGTTGGTGGAAGGAAATTGGATCGGAAACGTACCGGATGTAGGTGGGCCCTTGTTTTTCCTTCGGGTGACAATCTCGTGGCTCGGATTCGAGTGAAGAAAACTGTTATTGTATGAAAAAGTGGTTTGTCTGTAAAGACTTTTTAAGAAGGCGGATGAGAGGGTTGAAAAGATTTTTCGGATCCCAGCGAAATTCAACGGATAATAAAGTCTGGTATTGAAAAAAAAAAAAAAATAGGTTGCGTAGCTTTGATTTACGCTCTTCTTGTTCGTAAGCTACATACGTAAAACGTTTTCTTATATTGGCAAAAGAAACCGTCGAGCTAAGAATAGAGCTGTAAGAGAAACAGTGAATATGTCGAAAGGATGTCTTTGTCATATTTTGATCGAAGATTTGAACAGCATCAAAACTGAAAAACAATAGCGTAGGCGTACTTCATTAATTGACAACCTGAAAGTAGAAATTGCACAAAAAGTTTTGTTCCACGACAATGCACCTTGTTGCACTTCTGAGGTTCGAAGGAAAGTTCCAAGCTTAAAATTTTGCAATGGAAGGCACGCCCACATCATCTACACAAAATAAACATAACTGAGTCTTCTGAAAGTCCACGCGCAGCTAAAGAGTGTAATATCACCGATTAGAAAACAATGTGGATCGCTCACATGCTTTACTTATAGCAGGGCCTATTTCACCGCCACATGCTTAGCAGGACTATAACAATAGTTAGATATGCCATGAAACTGTTTTTTTTCTCTCTTATGATGTCCCATTAGCGTGGGCGAAACCATAGATTAAATTTTCCGCTGGCAAATGGACTTTTCGCAGGATAACAACAGCCAAAGAAGATAATTTTAGAAATCAGGTGGAACACTAGTATGGTTTCATCGACAACGGCCAATTATTACTTACGAACACGACATACGATCAATGCAAATACAATAAATTATTTTGTAGGCGTTAATCTTAGTGTCTGATGATTAATGAGGTCACGTTGTCTTCGACAATTGTAATAACTGAACGTATTGATTTATATGTACGTTAATGGCATCTCAAGTATTCGAGCCACGTAAATACTACATTACCATTCAATTTCGACTAAAACGTTATCTTCCACCATACAATGTTTCTAACCAACACCAACGGAGATAATTGAAGTCTCTTCTATGATTTTAATTTACACGGTCAAACGTAATTTTCCGAATTCGGCGTCAATCTGTAGTTATACCAATCCCTTTCATCCGATTCAATTCGAGGAACGTGAAACAAACACCAACGGAATTATAGAAACAGCTTCAACGGTAGGATTAAATGCTGCTTCGTCCAATTAGCGACCGGGAAAATGAAATTTCGGCTTAATCCGAAATATATCATTTCCATTTACACTTGTTACAATTAACCAGCAGGTTCTCCGAGAGAAGTTTTATTGTTGCGCCGCCTATTACAAGAGCGCTAACAACTCGCTTCGTTTTATTTGGTCGTTATTCGATTGTTTTAATTGAAAGTTTGCCCGGAAACCGCCATCTTCCACTAAAATAATAATATCCAATAGTGAATGATATCGTTACAAAGACGTTTATTATTATTTTTTTTAATCATGTGTTTTATTCAACTATTCTTGCTCCATGCGATGGATCTACAGTTCGTCCACTAACGTCTTCCTGAGCAGCCAGAAACTGAGCGACTATCAACTGTTTGAGCGTTCCCAGATGAATCCAGTAAAAAGTTGTTCGTTTACGGAGTATTTCCACTACTTATTTCTTCAAAAAGCCCTGTAGCCGAATTATCTAAATCTCTACCACCAACGTTCGACCTATTCTTACGTGCTTTACGTAACTTGTCTTATATCCAGAATTCGATACGCCGCCCCCACTCGAACCTTACGCCACCACATCATGCCCTACATCCAGGATATCGGGATAATGTTAGATTATGTGGTGGCACGTGCAACGCACGCCCCGCAGTTTATATCACGGCACCTAATATCGGCGGGTCTGATAGCCCGCACGGTCAGGAATGTTCGATAACGTTTGGAGAATGTGGGTTAACATTTACTGCTTGCTACGAACGAGGGGTACTTGCGTACGCCCGTCAAGGGTGACTCGATCCCCTCGTAAATAAGTGAATTAATCGGTAGTGAAATTGTTCTCGTGAAACCTCGCCTGGGTATGGTTATTTTTCTCCAGGTTGCTTGGAAAATAATATCGACAGGGGTGGTCTATTCTACGACCTTCGACGAACGGGCGAAATCGCCTATATATATCGAAAGAAACGGTTATTAAAGGTTTTACGAAGGGTAACTTCGGAAATGGGAAGTTATCGTAACGATTTAGTCGAGTAAGGTTTGAGAGAAAGTGGTATTTTGCTTTTACGATCCTTGATACTGGTGCTTAGCGTGGCAACTTCGTTATTCTCGGAAAGAAGCATTTTTAATAATAAGGGATCAGTTATCGATGGCCTTGGGCGATTTTTCGAAAATACTAAGCGGATTGGCTGCTTACATGTGTCCACGGTTGGCATTAGTAGAAACGACGAAAGACCAGAACACAATCTCATCGTTGCCACTGGTGACAAAAGATCAATATTTGATGCCGAGACAAAAATTAAAAATTAATTTCCCCCCAAGTAGCTTTTCAGGCTGGAAGAATAACGTCTGATCTAACAAGTTTACATGAATCTACCGTGATCAGAGATTGATTAATTTTTAACGCTTTTTCCTTTTACTGCTAGAACCATTTAAGTTCTAAGATCAGAGCTCGTTACAGTCGACAACAGACATCGAGTTCATCAAGGATTCCTGATGTCTTACGTAGCAGAGCATGGCCCTCCCTCCATAGCAGATCAACGGTTTTTAAACCTTAAATGAAGATCAACTTTTTGGGATGGATTTCTCCATTGAACAAAACGCATATGATACTGTGCAGCAGCCAATTTGAATCTCATCAATTCAATCTTCTGCATGCTCGATAGACTCAATTTTGCTTAAGTCATTCATCGTTGTTGCAATAAAATATAATTAGCGTTATCCGCATACGAAGATAACAATCTTCCATTCATAAGCGAAAGTTATCTAATGCGATTACGAATAAAGCAGGATCAAAAACTGAGCCTTGTGGAATACCTGTAGATAACTCAATACTAGTTTACATCCTTCATCGATCTGCCCGACAATTGAGACCAACTCATGTATTATCCACAAAATTCCAACTGTCCACATTTGATTCCCAAAAAAGTAGCACATGGTATTTCATGAAACCCTGAAATACTTTCTGTTGAATCAATGTCTTATTATAGATACAACTCTTTTTGACTTTTATTCTTTTAATCTGATCTTGAGTTGTAGGATAGTAACTTTAAGTAATAAACATAAGTTCATTTCATGTCGATACTCAAGGCCCATACATTATCTAATACAAACAGATATTGATCATCGATGCCCTTGTAACATCACTAATGGCAGGTAGTTTACCTGTGAAAAATAGGCATAGAGAGGAACAAGAACGCCCAAATTCTAGCCAACTTAACGCTAAAAGTAATACTGCAAATATCCATTACAAATTTCCTTTTCCCTTAAACCTTCACCAAATTATTGCTACGATTGTGATTGAAGAGGCGACGAAAGAAACATTAATCACGCAAAGCTTCCTTTTAACGATCTCACCGTAACGCCATCCAGTCAAAGATTAATTGTCTCACAGTATTATTAGCTTTGTGAACTAATAAAACTTCAAATTGCCTGCCGGAGGAGTTTTACGGCATAATGCGAGGTCGTATATGCATCGTATACATCCAGCAGCCAATCTGCCACCTTGATTACTGATGTGATTATTGCGCGGATATGAATATCGATTGTGTTACTAGACGTGCATACGTATTGTATTTGGCGCGTCTGAGACGTGTCCTGTCTATGCAACGCCGATATTATGCATGCAGCGTCTATCCTGTCACCTATGCATTGTGTGCATGATAATTGTATAATCTGGAGAGTAAGATAAAACGAATGTTGGTAATAGATTTATTTTTCAGGATAATCACTAGCCCTGAATAAAATTTCAAATTTAAAAAGTTATCAAGTTACTCAAACCATCATGGTATGATGGAAATGTCTAAAAGCGAAAGACGCGCATTTTGGTGAATAAAGCTGGTTCGGCACCTTCTTGTTAATCTTTTTATTAATTTATTAATAATGAATTTTTATTATTAAAATTAATAAATTCATTTTGCTTAAAGAACTACTCACGATGGTAACGTTTACCGAGAACATGGTAAAAGTTCACCGGCACGTGACTGAAGATTTGGACGTGAAAAAATTGAATACCGGGCATGCTCACTTAGGACCTGTGTTAGGCTGGACATTTTTCATACTATCCTCGTATGTATTTGAAAATGTTAGGGAAATAAATATGGTAAATTTCACTATTTTTGATCTTGGACCACAATTATGTCTGGATCATTGTATATCGTTTAAAATAGATGATCCAAAAAAAATCTTCTTTTGATCATCTGAATCTATCATTCCTTGTCTTCATGATGAGCTATCTTATAACGAATTCGTGATGAAATGCCAACTTTGATTTCCAAACCGATTTCTCTAAAAATTAGTTTTTGTATAAACAATATAATTATTCTACAAGTTGGATATGATGCTTCGATAAACATAAGACTAAAAGGAGCTTACAGAAAGAGAATTTTTCAACGTCTAAAGAGCTCGCGTAAACAAAATCTAGCACTCCGAACGCCCTTCAGGTTCCAACCCGAAAATCAATCGACTTCTCCCCCAACTTATTCTTACCTCTACCGCGTTCGAAACCCTCTCGAGATACCGGAAGCGGAAAAAAGGGAAATCAAGCGTGTCCGTACGGGAAAATGGAGGCCACGCCCCGTTGCCGGCTTCACCTATCTACCAACTAACAATAATTGATGACGACCTGTTACTGCGAAACTCCATTAGAGAGCGTCGCGTAGCCGGAAGCAAAAATGAAGATGGCGCTGGCTGACGACGACTGACGACTGTCATGACGTCATTAGTTGATGGCACCGGGTATAAATAAACTAGGACGCGTGACAATCAAAAGACGGCAGCTTTGTCACCGTGAAAGGAGAGGAGAATGAAAAAGGAGGAAAGTAATATTGTACTGTGAATGCAAGCGATGTTCACTGAGTTGTGTTATGAGGATTGTTCTCTTTCCGCCGAGCTTATCCAGCAGGCTGCGTGATATTTTAAAAGAATCGCGATGTTAATTAAATTTATATCTAACAGAAGAGCAATCGAATATTTTCGTTGGAAAACCGTAAATGGTAAAATTGGATAAGCTTTGACAGTTCGACTTCCACATATCCTTGAAGCCAGCAAACATTACA
Organism: Oryctes rhinoceros; assembly: GCA_020654165.1. Taxonomy (NCBI): domain Eukaryota; kingdom Metazoa; phylum Arthropoda; class Insecta; order Coleoptera; family Scarabaeidae; genus Oryctes; species Oryctes rhinoceros. Next base: position 5,624,272 of record JAIOKQ010000119.1, read on the forward strand.
GAATTCAGCTAATATCCTTATCGAATAGAAAACGATAATAAGCAAAATTACCACTCTCGCAATTCAACAGTTTTCCAAACTTGAACGGCCGCAAAGTACGCGGTTAATCAAATTTGCATAACGACCCGTAGCAGGGCTACTACAACCACGGTTACCGTTCGCTTAAACATCACCAACAAACGGAAACCAAGCGAAACAAAACGGAATCCCTGGAAAAACGACATAAAAAAGTAAAGGGATAGAAAATGGTTTCAATGGATAGATACCAGTCATAGACCGGCAATTATTTTACGTAAATAGTACGCCTTGTCCTGGATGGACGGCTTCAGCTCTAAAAGGATGATGGTCGATTGACATAACGAGGTAGGAAGCGTTGGATACCGAGTTTAATTGAGTTTGGCGGGCTAGATTCCGCGAAGTATTGAGTATCTGATAAGGTAGACTGTAATAATCCAAAATAAACTAACTAAGATAAACGGGACGCTCTTGTACAAGGTACTCAAGCACTATGGCATTGTAGCACAGAAACACTTAGCACTTCATCAGCGTAGAATAACACTTCATTTTTATTGGTCGCACTTGTTGATAGCCAAGCTATTTTAGTGGCTCTACGTATATAAATCAAATATATATAATAAATAAGAACGTGTAAAAAGGAAACACATTTAAACAATTTGTCAAACAAATTACAAGTTCTTAACTCGTAGTTCTTAGTGCGACGCAAACCTTAAAACATAATAGACACGTTAAAGGCAAACCCAACCACACGTACTGCGATACTCATAGCTTTTCCGAAAGAAATCCCTCCAGCTTTAGTTATGTAGGTATCTCGCCTCGGCGTATTCCACCCCCATTATACCGTCAACCTTATCCGCAACCACGGCGCGTGTCGCGCGCGATCAGGGGCGTTTCTGACGGATGGAGAAAGGCATCCATCAGAAAGCCGCCACCGACAACGACGTTCCATAGAAGGGAAACAGAAAATACCATCAAGAAAAGGGATAATCTTTCGCGAACGCGAATCCAGATAACCTAAGCTAGCATCATCCCGCAGCGGGAGAAAATATCTATGTATTCCTCCCTTGTTTGGAACCTACAGCAGGTACGCAGATTCGAATCGTTATTTCAGACGAACCAAATTTCGTCTTCCGCTAACGGCTTCGGAAGACTTAGCTTAAATTGGGGGTTGCGGTTTCACGGTGGAGGGGAGGGGGCGAAGGATACGGACGACGGATCGCTTCATTAAACAAACCGAAAACGATTCTGGGTCGATGTTCGAGGTTCAGCTTAGCTTGCTTACTTCGTAAGCAATTTCGAGGGATCGAAGAGACAATTTTGGAAACGGAATTAGATGTAGCTGGGGGGTGTGAGGAATGAAATTCCGCTGATGTTCGTCTGGGTCGTGGATAAAATGAAATGGACACAGAGCGCGTTTTAAAGAAATAACATTTATAGTTGTCAAATTTAATATTTTGAGAAAATTCTAATTTTTAGCTGGCCATTTTAGAAATTCGAGCCGTCTAAGTCATTCATGATGAAAGTGGATGTTTAAAAACTCTGTAGATTCTCGTACACTCTAAGGAGGAGCTCCGTTGTACTGAAAAATGTTGTCATAATTTAAAAATTAAATTTAGAAGAAAACCAATAAAAAAGAGAAAGAAGAAAAGACATCAGCATTCTATTAAATCTTGAATTACATCGTCGTGCTACTGTTAGTCGAATCGAAACAACTTAAACGGAAAGCTTAAATGTTATACCCGGCGTACACGCATTACATGCAACGTACTTACTAATGGCATCGCCACACAGAACATAATTTCAAGCGACATACCTAACTGTACCTCGAAAATGTGTAATGCGGATGTATTAAATCCGATATGCATAAGTGCATGATAATGAATGTATTCAACGTGTACTATCCGGAATTTAGCGAATTACCGCGAGAATTCGCGAATTCCGGTATACGCGGGCTAATTTGCGGCTGCGATTACGCGATTATTTTCCGAGAGCCGCCGCTATTCGGCGACGGATCGACAGACACCGGGATCTGGATAGGTTAATTGCGTCTGATTGATGAATTAACGCCGTAAGCTCTTGACGTCCCGAGAAGAAAAAAACAGCGGGAGCTCTTCGAAAGATTGACGGCTATTAAGGTGGGATACGAATGTACTTATGAATGCTTTAATGGTCCTTTCACGAACGTAATGTGCTAATGCGCATTTAACCTTTGGCTTCTCATTATTACGGTAGCGAGTTCTTAATATTAACTGTACCTAAGAATATTTATGTTGCCTCTTTTTTTTTTCTTCTGTCTAAAGAAGCTATTCCTATCTACAAAGTACGAAAGGAGTTCGATAATTATCTGGTTCAAATAATAGAATATTCAATAATTCAAATAATTCAAATAATTGTAGTTTAATTTCGAAAGGTAATCTGACACCTCATATTTCGTTCAGCATTTCGAAAGAACTATTTTGTCTAACGTCCTTAAGTAATTCATCCACAAGGTTTTCCATTATCAGTTTTATTTAGCTAAACTACGAAACAACAAAATTTGTTCTTGTTTGTTCATTTTCTCTATTTGCTCATTAATTCTAGTCACCAATCTCGAAAATTCCGGAAAAACAAACAGAGCATACGATATCGATTGTTAAAAAAATATTGGCATTTCACAAAGATGTCAAATAATCTCAGTTATCTAAAAAAAAAAACCCTAGATGGATACGAGGAACAGAGTTTACATGGATAGAAGAGACGTATCTAGAAACGTTGTAATGTTCCATTTAAAATTCCAAACTTGCATCGTTTGTGTTTGAGCACTTTATATATTTCATTATTTAATATTTTTAATTTGGAATTTAATTTGGAAATTAAATTTTGCTAAAATGCATTATGTGGATCGCTGTATATCTTTGCAAAAAAAAAAAATCATAACAGTCTTGTACATTCTTATGTCGCTGCGTTATAAGTAGCCTAATATCTTGTAGACGTGCTGTAAAAAGTTTTTACTGGCATTTTTAGACAACGCAACAACTAATCTCGGTTTACGTCCCGTTCGCATTTTACATATTCATTTTATCTTCGAGGCCTTTCCGTGCGTCTTTTACGATGCCATTATTCTTATCAACATAAAATGTACACGAAAAAGAACTAATAACAACATATAAACAGGGCTTCTACCTTACATCTTTTTTCACTTTCGTTGATTTGAACTAAATTAAGCATCTCCTATTTCCAGCATTACAAAGACCTTCTTTTTTTTACATCTTTCCATAAAAGCCATTTCCGTTTCGTCTCCTTTAACAGGAAGTAATTATTCCACGCTGCCCATTAACAAAACTCCAACACATAAAAAGGAGATCTCTCCTTTAAGTGTTCGTTGTCTAAACAAGACAATGGCTGCATACTTGGAAATATAATAACGAAGATACACAGCACCAGATGTTCGTCAGGGCGAAGATACTGAGACTATATACGAAGTATGCAGTGGTGCGTGTACAAGAGACGACAACGAGCAGTTAAAAGTGGGGAAAAAAATGGATCTAACGAAGCAAGAGGAGAAAAAAAGATACATGCTAGAAGTTATGCGTGGACGGAACAATGTATTTATTATGCGTTCTAGATCTCGCTACCAGTTGCGCTTCCTCTGTGTCCTGTGTTCCCTCCAATGATATAACTTTCTACGACATCCAGTCGCCATAAGAGATTATATCTGTTATATTGTCATTATATAGTTTGTCTTTTTAATTTAACGTGGTGTTACATATTGGAAAGAGGATTGATCCACTTTTTAATGAATTAAACAGAATCTAGGAATATCAAATCATTTCAAGACTTGGCTAACATAATTTGTGTCATCTTCAAGATTATGAGGCCACCTTCTATAAAATATTACACCTCTTCTACTTTTCGTGAAAAAAAAAAATCAAAAATGTCGCAAATTCTTGGAAAAGGTTGTATTTTAATCGAAACCCGAATTTTCGAGAAAGAAATAGACGTAGTTGCTAGCGATAACTCTACGCGCCAATCATTCTAACGAGAAGGTATAATAATAACTTCATCTGGTACACAACTTCTTGTCCCAAGAAAGGTAACTCCAAACAATGTCCAATAGTAAAAGAATCTTGTTACAGACGTAACATTTAATGGACGTGAAAGAAAATGCAGTAAGTGGAACATAAACCACGGTCCAAATGCGCTGGATAACAATTGTAAAACAACCTTGATAGATACGTTTAATCTGCAATTTTATCGTCGTTCTAAATTTCTCCCGCCCCTTCCTTACCCTTCCAACGTACGATATCTTTCGCCTGGAATCGTACCGTTTCGCGACACTTTTATGAGAATTCCCGGACCGTAACGCCACCGTAAACCTCGATTTTATCTTCCCTGGACCTATACGATGTCTGACTCGCTTGCTCTACACCATTTAGATCTTTTTTACTAGTCGCTGTAAGACGATTTGCCATCTACTAGCTCTCCCAGTTCGTATGTTCGCTCGTCTCGCCCAATACTCATTAACCGAACACTGCGACTAAAGCAGCTGGTCCAAAGTGAATAACGGGAAAATGAATCTCCCGTCTACACGGACAACTACGTAGTTTACAATCAATTTCGTGGTGTTTTCGATGTTCAATCTCGGCGATGTATGGCAGTTTTAAGTTTCTTTTACTGCCGCTACATTGTTGGGCATTTTTTAACGGGCAATATACTCTAGATTACCATTGCAGGAGAAATGTTGATCTTTTCGCTGCTATGGTTGTGGTTTTTCACTAGCTTCTGTAAATTTGTGCTTGCGAGCATATTTTTAATAAACGCTTTGAAAAAGGAATAACAAGTTCCGAAATGTAAACTGACTATCATTTAAACAAGTGAAAATAAGCCGGCGTACACAAATAATAAATTAACATTTAAATTAAGGTATTATTTATATGTTTGCAACATTGCAACAAAACATTTAAAACATTGCATATTTTGTTATTCCTAAAACAATTGGCGATATTTCCAACAACCGAAGCTACAATTATCAGCAAAGATAATCCGTCATTGCAACGGTTTCTGTTGAGTAAAGCCAGTGCATTAACCGCCGGCTTCCCCATTCATCATTGATTTGGCTTAAATACGGCAAACGACCATCCATCAGGAATTATGCAAATCAGCATTAATAATTTGGTGAATGCCTTTCGGCCCCGGCCAAACCTCGGACCGGCCAGTTTGCCGTAATACCGCAAATTTTGCATTTCCCAACTCCCTCCGTCCGCGTAAACGGGTTACCTCTGGAAACGTGGGGTGGCGCGCGACCACAAAGCTATGTTTGCCCGAAGCTACTAGAGGCCGATGGTGCGAAAATGGCAGCGACACGTGATGTTGCGGTGTACATTCGAGGCTATTAAGCTCCTGCTATTGCAGAGGACGCTAGCTGCGGACCCCATTTCGTACCTATTCGCTGGAAGCTTAATTGAAGCCAGTTATAAACTCATGGCCTGCTCCGAACGCCAGTAGCTCCATACCTCGTATATAGCTATATATTTGGGAATTAAAGCTGGGCGCGATAGCGCTCGCTGAATAATAACCGTTGTCGATAAGGATTAAACGTTAAGCCTTTCTAATAGATTAGCCGTCATTCGCAAGGAATAATTTATGAGAGGTAATTTATAAGGATAACGGACTAAGAAATTGCTGTGCTCTATTCAAAATTCTGTACGACGTAATCGAATCGTGCCGATTTATGGTTTCGATGCTTAAATTAGACGGTACGGGTATATTAAAACTGGGACAACGTAAAGGACTACACAGTTATGGAGCTGGTGGGAGTAATTTTTAAACGATTTTATCAACTGGCAAAGGTTGCTGAAAGTAAAGAGCTGAGTAAAATCAACTGTACGAACGGCTTCTGCCTTTAATATACTGCTGCAATATCAAATGAGAGCTCGTAAAGCAATCGCGCCTGGTTTATTGTTGTATTAAATAGGTCTAACCCCCACAAATAAATGAGTGTAAGTGGCAGATGTTCTTCCTGTTGCGCTTAAGAATAACTACTTTTCTCCCAATTAATAGAAGACGAGAAACTACAGGCGTCTAGATAGTTTAGTTTTTAAAAGCTGCAATATTTTAAATTTGTACCTCTTCGCAAAGCAGGGCCAATGAATCTCAAACGGCGAAATGCGACCACAGATGGCGATGGTTTCGCAGTGAATATTCATTTATGCTGTCCAAGTTTCGCGTTTAGTTTCGGCTCTGCGTTAACGAAATAAACAATACGGGTACTTCTCTTTATAGGCGGTGACGAACATTGTAATGTTTTTTGTTTGCTGGGAAGCCTCCGCGCCATGCCTTCTTCTTTTATACTTTTTTAAAAGACTGTACTGACGATAAAAATGTCAAGGAAAAAGACGACGAATCTAAGCGCGCATTTGCGATACGTATCTATTTGAGTGTGGCTATCTTTCTAAACAATACACCGGAAACCGCATCGTATTTTCGCGGTAATCTCAATCCGTTTTTTAAGGAGTTGCTCGATGCAGTTCAGATAGAAATAGTGTAATCGAAAAAGTAAAATATGCATCTTCAACGCTAAGTCTACCGTGTGCCGTGAGCAAATATTTTACTCCAAAATTAATAAGCCGATGTAATCGCGAAGTTCTCCGTATACAAACAAACAACATATTTATTCTGCATTTTGGGTTGTATACAGTTTCCAAACGAGACTGTTGCAGAATTCGCTGCTAGTGCATGGAGAAGATTCGTTCGGGAGTAATATGCTTACCTGCGACGAGAAGAAAAACAAGATTAGAGAATTACATTATATTCGCGCGTTTAGTTTACTATTTTGATGTTGTATACATGTTGTTCATCAAATTGCTAGGCAACTAAACGCGATTTTAATGCGAAACTTTACAGAAATAAATTTAAAAGGGAGATTGAAAGGGCAATACAGGATAGAATAAAATTTTATAACACATGACCTACATAACGTACTCTTCTAGCGATGTAAGCGAAAATCGTGAGTCCCCGGAGACTCGTTTTCGATATTTATTGCGTCGCTTCATTCGGCTCTAAATGGCACTCGTAGGAACTGCAAGTGGAGGGTAACAGTTTCCGCGTTCTATTGTTGAATAAGTAAAGGAGACGCCGTTGCGCTTGGCGTTTTCTATTTAGCTTTAAGAAGGAAGCAATTTTATAAATCTACGGTAATGGGGAAATGTTTTAAGCTACTGCAGCCTTGGTTGATAAAACAGGCCACTTTAAACTTTGTCAAACTTTAATCTTTGATGAAATGTATTTACAACGGTGACTGCCCTATAAGATTCTATACAGGGTTGTGATACAGAAACGGGCCAGAGTTGGATACCGTCAACCTGATCGAGCACATCTCGGATCTGTTAATTTTAGTCTCTTCAAACGCATATTATTTTAAGAGTTTATCAACTTTCCAACTTAACCCACCACTCTGCAACCAACCAGGCACAATTCATGCGTAATGCCCTACAATTAGCCTACGCGATCAAATTGAACATGTTTCTATAAACGCGCAAAATCAATATCCTGTACAAGCCAGACGGTGGCGTCGGAGTGGGTATCTCTGGGCGGAAAGTACCGCATCGATTGCGGAATTACACCTTCGCCGGCTAACACCTACGTGAATTACCACCGTTTCTGAACTGCGAATGCTATCGTACTCCTAATAAACTTACTGTCGCCGAATGGGGTCGATAGTTGCCGAAAGTACGAGGATTTAGGTACATACGCGGGTAGGTAGTTTAAGATGCCTCTGACAAATATTTCTTAATGTACAGGGTCATCGAAAATGGTGTCCGCGATTTCAGTTTTGAACTACTCGAGAAATAAGCAAATTAGTAATATCAAATGAACGCAAGATTGAACAACCGTTTGCGTATGCAAGTACTTGAAAGTACTTGCATACGCAGACGATATCTCGCCGCTCGCCACCGATGCATTGCGACTAGCCAGTCGGTAAACGGCAATCCGTTTACATATGGGCAAAGTCGGGCGACCGTGGCAGGGTAGGGGTATTGCTTTGTTCTAGAAATAATAGCGTTTACAATCAAGACGTTCTTCTTATCCTTTATATGCCGTATCCTTTATGTGCCGTATCCTTTATGTGCCTTTATATGATTATCGAGACCTAACCGAACAACGGTAGAGAACGTCCACTCTAACGCTTGCCTGCCTTTCAATTTTCAATAGTAAATCGATCGTCTATACCTAGTTTCGCAATATGCAAGAAGCTTCACCGTAAGGAAGCGCACGAAAAGCAATAAGGTGAAAGATCAAAGAAGAATATTTCAAATTAACATCACGACCGTCAATTGATGTTAAATTAAAAATTCTTCCTTTGTATCAAACACCATCGTTTGCTTGTTATGATTTGGGCGAAACTAAATATACATATATGCGACGAAATTTTGACCTAGGTCGGTAAATGGGCCAACGGAACATTACACAAATACTCATTCTTCTCGTGGTGTTTATATACAGAAGAGGATTTGTATACTAATAAATGTATCCTCACCCACAACGTTTGCCGAGCTACCAGTTTGATTTAAGTCTAGTTTTTTCAAGTCGACGTTATAACGCCGCCTTGTATCTCGCAACCACCTGGTTTATTTATTTCATTTTCCCAAAATATAAATAGCATGATGGAGAGTCTTGGAGAACACTAGAGGCTATTTTTAGGGATTATCAAGCGCGTCCCAGATTTAGTAGGATAGCATGGGTATCTTTCCTATTGCAAAATATAGATTTCTTTTTAATTGTAAGCGTACCAGTTACCAGAAGGACAAATATGAAATCAACGTCGTGAAAAATTAGAAAAAGGGACGAACAAATGTAGCTGGAAAGAGATACGGGATTTAGAAGCACAGATTTTGCGAGAAGATGTACCAAGTCAAATAACTACTGAAGTTTGGAATGAGATAATGCGACATACCAAAGAAACGCTTCATAAATAGTTGGATATTGAAGAAAAAAAAACAATACCGAACCTAGCTCGGGTAGGCTTTTGGGGCGCCGCTTCGTACCTTAAAGGTAATAAGTACAATGAACCGGAGAGACAGATGTAATTGATGTTAACTGCGAAGCCTTCTTATCTCATTTACGTTATCTGATGTTCTCCCTCGTCAAAGTCGCTAACTAATTTAGATAGGCTTCCGTTTTGACGCGACAACTTTGCTCGTCTCCAAATACAAAAGCCATCAGATGTCGTGAAAGCACGGCCATGACCGATAACGTATTTTAATAAAATATCTCTCACCTCTGTTACTATTTCTATTACGACCTGCGATGCTTTTACATTTCAACGTCAGCAAAAGCTTCCTTCGTGCAATTGAAACTATACCATATAACTATGTGTCAAAAGAATCGGTCTCACTTAACTCACTTCAATTTGCCAACTTTCAATGTTCCATTACAGTTGGCTAAACTAAAATTCAATGTCGAGATTACCATACCACCCATCAACCTTTTCTAACCTTCGTCTTCTTGAAATAACATGTGCTATCTACCTCCCTGAACATTTTAAAATACTGCGCGCCACCTTTAAGCCCTCACCTGGATAATCTGCGGCGGTAATAATCCGTTCTCAGTTAGCTCCCCGACTTAATTAAATCTGCTCATCAAAGTTTAACACGCTGTCCGTTACGGACGAACACGGTCCGGGGTGAGATATTCGACGTTTCTCCGTTGTTGTAACGACGTCGCGTCCTAATCCGAATTTCATCCGCGTACGCCTGACTGTCGACAACCTTGAAAGTACCCTCCTAATGCTCTCCCGACGTTGACCTCTGCTCCTACGACGAAGATAACTTTTCTATAGCAAAATGAAATTCGGCAGGCGACGGACAGGCAACAAAAAGCGTATCGTTATCTGCGAATGTGCACCCGTACCGAATTCGAAACGATTCGAAACGATTTCTTGACTGAATATAGAATACACTGCCTGCAATTAAATAGGCACCACCAAAGAATTTTTGCAAAATAAAAAATGCTTATACCACTTATAAACATTCGAATGAAAGGCAATTCAATAAAATAAGAGTAAATAAGGCTCGCCTAGGGCGACTCTGTTGACGTGATAAAGGCAATCCGAGTAAAAACCGACGGCTGCGCTAAAAATATTACCGACTAAAACCGGTGTTACACAACCAATCACTTCAAAGGAAAAAAAATCTTCTCAGAGGATGATCCTTCTGAGTGCGCCTAAACCTACCGTATGTGTTTTACTTTAATCTACAATCCAGTGCTTGAGATACACTGAATGCTACAATCTAACGGTGGTGCTTTTTTTAACTGCAGCCAGCGTAATTTGCAGGAAATCTATGTATGAAATCAATGAACGCGGATATATTGATGATTTGATAAACCTTTTTAACTACTTCAACTTATTTTTTGCGCAAACAGAAGCTTTTCAAGAAAATCAACATGCTTTGCTCGTTAGTTACTGAGATGCTTAGTATTGCCTCTTAGGAAAATTACGTTTCAAGAGATCCAATATAGCGTATTGTACAAAAAATAATTGAATAATTTATCGCATCCGTAGGCGTTTAGTTAAATTTATACTTCCTTTTCACAATTTAAACGGTGCGTTTTCGCACTCTAATGTACTATTAACGAAGTTTATAACACAATTTCGCCGCCCCAAAGCATATTTTTGCCATAAAGTACCGACCAACATCTATAAACAATTTTCACGAAGAAGCCGGCTCGCCGCCATTCACACTGCGTTTTCATCCATTCCTCCCATCTTTTTCCCCCAGGAAACACGGCGGGCTCGATTTAATTTAATACTCCTTCTTCGAGAATCGTAAATACTTTGGAGAAGATAGTAGAAACAGTGGTAGAGTTCTCCGTAACCGATTCTCTTCTAAAATGGATGGAGAAGAACAAAGAAAGTTAGAAAAATGAAACGCGTATTTCGCGAAGATGAGATTTCGTGTATACAGGGCGTAATAAAAAATTTGATATTCGATGCGCAGACGCATTCCGCCACTGCGACTCTAATGTGCCAAAATGCCCTTGTATGGTTTAAAATACATGAACTTTAGTACTATTCGTAAAGAATGTTTTCTGCCGTTTTCAGATCTTCTCGGCATAGACAACAGTTTCATCTTCAGCTTTTCCCAGTGGGACATAACGATAGCGCTATTTTTGCTATCCCAAAGTAACGTGGTTTCTGCGTACCAGTTGCCTTAAGTTATATACACGTGCGTGTCATCAGACCTGACGCCGCTGTTTATTGACACCTATCTTAATTAAAGTAAGACTCGGTATGACCGTCAACCATGATTTGTTGCTTGGAGATACTGGTCTATTTAGCTGTCACTTAATTTGTCGTTTGAAAATTAAATGATGATACACATACGTTCGAAAGTGGGTGATGAAAATAACTAGCGCGTTTTACTTAATCTTTCTTCACCTGCGCATAACAGCGAACGCTTGCAAAATTAGAGGCGACCAGCATAAACCGCAAGTCACGACTGCCTGCCCGGACGTAGGGGCGCCATTGCCACCTCATTTGTTGGATAATCGAAATTTCCTCGTCGTGGTCACCAATAACCGAACCAAGAAGTGGGGAACGGGAGCTCGCATCTTGCCTTACGTCGTGGTCACATCGCTGTTTGTAGAATATCCAGAAGAGACGAACGTACGGTACCTTAACGACGAAGGTAAGCTGTCGATCCTAATGGTTGAAAGCATTAGACAGGCAACAGAGAGCGCCGACATGAAGCATGATCGAGTGAAACTAGCCCTCATACATGGTAAACTTGTTGATAAACCTTTGCAAATTGTACTGCATCCAATCCCCATCGTGTCGCGTACCAGAAAGCTGAAGAACTATGAGTGCAATATCTTCATCATCAATAACGATATGACAAAGAGTAGGCGACCCGTACGTCTTTTGGAGTCCGACGATGAGGGTTGCAACAGGAGCAGGACCTGCGCCAAACCGTTAAGGGATCGCTTTTGCCTACATCCCGAAGGTTCGATGCTGGTATGCGATGGATATTTGCTGGGAGTTCGAATCGACGATACTAGATGCGTATCGCCGTCGGGAAAATATATCTTTGCTAATATACGTGAGTACGATCGATGGATGGCCATAAATGTGCAGAGAAGGAATTATTCCAACTATGACATTATTGGGGAAATAAGTGCAAAGCAGAACGTGGAATCTCTGAGGCTGGTAGCATCCTGTAAAATCGTTTTCGTTATAGCAGTCGCTTACTCATTTTCTACGAAATAAGCCAATTTACCGGAAGCATAAAGTGTAAGAGTTGAAATACGTTAATGTTCGGAACTTAGTCCATATATCTTTATATATCGATATAGTATATATATCTTTTTTGTAGCGATTAAGAAGATTCGTATTTTTAATGTTTACTTGCCAGTTAATAAATTACATCCATTAAATTCCAGTAAATTCGTACGTGTATCTTCAATTTTTTAAATGAAAATCTATTGATGACGTTCCATTAGCAGCTAGATTAAATCATTGGTTCCCGCATGATAGTGTATCGGCACATTATGGGATGCGAACGAGAAATTTGCTAAGCGAGAATCCGAGGATCATAGATTACTTTCGCTGGGGTTAATTTGCACGAAAAAAATTGTCGCGAATCCTAGAAATGGCGCACCTCGCATGCGCGCTGCTGTGGCGTTAATGGACGATAATATGCCAACTCTATAAACAGGGGCGTTAATTTTACCCCTCCACATAACAATTCTAAATGTATTTCCTAGAGCCAAGATATGGTGGATTAGAGATAGAGATATTGAAATCTATTGGAAAACATCAACCATGCCTACCTAAAGATTATACTAAACGACACCTAACAGAAAGAAAGTTAAAAAAAAGCAAAGAGTAAAGAAACAAAAAACGCGCAGAGACCAAGCAATTAACAGAATTAACGAAATTTCGCGGAGAAAAGCAAACCAACTCCGTAACGTCGATCGGATTTCATCAAGAGGTTAACTTTTCTTCGCTCGCCCTTCGCGCTGTGAATCTCCCTTTCTCTCTCTCTCTCTCTCTCTCTCTTCCATACAGCAACTTTCGCTCTAATTTGATGCTTCTAAGTATGCGGATACCGTCGAAATTGGCCTTAATCTATATTAATTTCGGCCATTGTTTTTAATTGGCGGCCTAAAAATTGTGCGCCTGGGAAATGGCCGGTAATATCTCTCCGCTTTTACTCAGTAATTGGAACTAACGTCGGGCATTTTGGGTTGTTCTTTTGTTTTTCTTTTTTTGTTTTTTTTTTTATAATTCCAATTGGATATTCTGAAGGTCTTGGGATCGAGGGTTGTTGTAAGGGAACTGACAAGAGGTGTTGTGAAATTCAATTTTGGTTATTAGGGAAGATATTGGATTTTCTTTTTCTCCTAAATTAAATTTTGGATCATGTTTGATGTCATCAAGTTTCTTGTTATTATTAAGAATTTAGCAAAACAAATATAGTAAGCGCTCGAAATGGTCCGCTTCGGTTTCAATATAAATTCTAACAGGTGAGAGACGTTATCTGGTAAGTTCTTGTATTGTGTGTGGTGAATTTTTAAGAATTGTATTCTCTAAATAATCTAAAATAGTTAAATCGTGAGTAGGCGGACGAAGAAGTCATCTTGGAGGTAAAATTCTTTCTTCACTTACCTCTATCTCGTGAAAGAATAATAAAAATAATGGATTAGTAATTCTTCTCTGTTTCTTTTGACTCTTCCAGAATGCAATGGTTTCTATATCATGACATGACATTGGAAACCATTCAGGTGAAACAAAGCTTCGTCTAAGAGGAAGAATTGGTCAGGGATCATTCATGTGACTAAAGACATCATTCAGCCACGCACAGTTGCTTAGAATAACGCTATTTCCCATTTCGTTGCTTGCGTCCATTACCAAAATAGCTTTCAACGATAAATGCTCGGTGATTTGTTGTAAATATGTTTTAAAATTACCATCAAATGTCAAACATAGTTTGAATCTTCAATTTAAATGTCAGATGTGGATGTAACGCACTTAAGTTTTTTTCTTATGACCATAATTGCACCATGCTAGTGACATCGGAACCTGTTAGAAATGCCCACGCCTTGCCAAAAAGAAAGCTCGTTTCCTTTACTTTACTCGAACCAATACTTTATGAACACACCGTAGTGCTAGTTCAATTGGCCAATTAATTTGTCATTGTCATTCGATAATTAAGCACAAAAATTCGAAAATCACGATGGAGAAGTGTAGTGCGCTTCGTTTAATACTTTTCTGTCTGATGTGTACGACGGCCGACAGTTGCAAAGTGAGGGATCAAACGCAGGAACCACCAACCACAAACGAACCGCCCTATGAAATCATTCCGATCCCGCCGACCGTGACCCTAAGGCGAAAATTTCTCGTCCTTGTCACGAATACGGAAACCAATAAGACCGCAACGGGAGCCCGCGTGCTACCTTTCAGGGTGATCACATCGCCGCTAGTAACGCGCCCGAACGCGACTCGCGTGCATTATATTACCGATGCTGGTCGATTAGACGTCCTTCCGATTACAAACATTTCTATAGACACCACGCTAAAGAACGATCGTAAGTTCATTATCCTGCATGGCAAAAAGATCACCACGAAAGTCGCTCCGAACACCGTTCCTATCGCCACCCGGACGATACTATTGCGGACCGCCGAATGTAAAGTTTTTATGATCAATCACGAAATGAGAACTGTCATGTACGACGTATATTTGACGACAGGCAACGAAACAGATTGCAACAGGACAAGAATTTGCGCCCGGCCGTACAGGAACGGTATTTGTTTTCATCCCGAAGGATCGATGTTGGTTTGTGATGAACGTTTAACGGGGGTGCGAATCGACACCGTTAGTTGCGTTTCAAAGTACAGCTATTATATTTTCTCCAGGGTACGTGAACACGACCAATGGATGTGCAACGCAATATTTCCCCGCAGATACACCGAATATGAAATCATCGGAGAAAAGATTGCCAGCGCTGCCACGGCACTAACGCCCATGTTCTGTACGACTTTAATCGTTATGACGATGACGTTATTACGTGTAGCATAATTATTAAACAGAAAAAATAAACGATAAAGATACATAGATGTAGGTCTTCTTCGAAAAGCGCATTCGACTAACTGGAAGGAATTCTCTCGTAATTTTAAACAAGAAATGCATATATGCCTTCGGAAGTTTAGTTTTCAAAATAAACACAATTAATCTAGGCGAAGATGTAGAGATATAGCATCCTTTTCTTTTGAAATATTTGCTACGTTACAGACTGAAATACAATTTTGGTTATCTTACTTGATTCCTTGTTCAATTTAAATCAAAAGTCTCGCACTTTTTCCGTAGCATTCACTGTTGTTCGCCTTTCTCAATGGCGCTTCCCTTTGTTGTTGTTGCAAGGAAAAGATCAAATCAAATCATTCAATGAAGAACTCTCACTTCCGGGCGAAACTTTGAGGCTATCCTTTTCTAAAGTAGCCATGCAATAACGAACTAAGGGATGGTTACTTATCGCCATATTTGAGCTTCAAATAGAGTTGAAAAAGTCCAACGGTGTTAGATCGTCCAACCTCTACCTCCCAGTTGCACCATTTCGCGAAATTACACAGACAGAACAATATATTTACAGTCTTTGCGGCAGTGGGGTAAGTAGTGCCAACTTGTTGAAAGAAAAAGTTATCGAGGTGGATATCTTCCAGAGGAGGCTATCCACATCCGATATCACTCACCATTAACAGTTACTGGTTCCCTATTCCCATTATCAAAAAAGTAAGGTGCAAGCACACCTTGGAACAAAAGTCTGCATCAAACGATTACACAACGAAGATAAGGTGGATTTTCGCGTCCCCAAAAAGCGACAAATTTGTTTATTACCGTAGTCGACGATGTGAAAATGGGCTTCGTTGTTGAATAATTGCTTATGCCGTTTACAGAATTCGTTATCGATTGCAGTTTACTCTGGGATCCAATCGCCAAACACGCGGCTTCAGATTCTCATGTCAATTGGACTTTGTATGTATGTAGACGAGGCTCTTTTGTTATAAATCTTTGCAAAGGAATGCTCAATTCCTATGGCCAATGACGAATTGAGGTTCTACTGATATTTTCAGCCGAACGAACGCTACGTTCGCGTAATGGTCTTATCAAGAACAGAACCAGTCCGCGATTAGACTTCTAATTGCTGCGTGGTTGGGCATATGATTTTGAACAGAAGCAACAGGAAGTCGACAAATGTACGGCAAATATAAACCTTCAAAGCGATTTTCAAGTTCATGCTGGGTTTACCCTCTACTTTTAAACCAACACAAAGCATAATTTTCTTCGATTAGATTGTTTTTTTATGATCACATTGAACCAGTGTCCAACCTCGCAACGACGACGCACTGGTACCATCTCATACTCAACACCATGAACAAACAGTTCGGCGCAGGCGGCTACAGGTGGCGAAAATAGCGGTGCAAAGTCGAAGTATCATTACTACCACAAATAAAACCGGGCAGTTCGTGAATTAATATCCAGCGCGTATATTGGTTTGCAAGGAGAGCGAGAAGAGGGTGGTGGGCGGGAAAGGGATGAAACGAAATAATTAACAGTGGAGCGAATAGCGTTTTAATTAAATTTATTTCGTCCGGATGAAGCTGCGGAATGTCGTGATGTTCGCGGCCGTTGCGTTTAATGGAATTGCTGGTGATATGAGAAGAGTAGTAAGCGCCGGTAAACCGATAGGGTAAAATGTAAAGCCGGAACGATTATCAGGATTAGAACGGGGAGTAGGTCATCGCTGAAGCTAGGCGATTTTAGGTATAGCACGTCCATTCGCTGGCTGCTTTGATGGTCTTAAACCAATCATAGGTAATACCTTTAATATCCACAATTTCCGATTTAGTCAGGAGTATTTTTCGATTGACCCGATCAAAAGCCCCGGATAAATCAATTTGTTACCTCATTTCGAGACTGGAGAATTCCTCACGTGGTTGATCTGCCTTCAATGTATCCATCTTATGAATTACTTTTCACAGCGTTCGTACGAATGTTGTTTTTTAATTTTCCAACGATGTTTAAATAAGATCAATTGAGCGACGATCTTGAAAATTGGATTATTAGAATGCGTGATCCTAGATTAAGACTAACTAAGACTTTACAATCTCCGTAATACTAGACTGGGCTTCTAAAGAGAAAAATCCTATAAAACAACTAATTCCATTTCAATGTTATGAGAAAAATACGTAAATAGGACAGAATAACATCTACGCCCTCTAGTGTCTTTTTAATTAAGAAAAAATATATTTGCGTTAACCTGTTTTAACGCAACGAACCAAAGTTTTTGAAAGCCGGATGAATATACACTAAAGTTAGAGGGACTTTTGTGCGACAAAAGCACATTTACACACTATAATAAACGCAATTACAAAGCGTTATTTATCAAACCAAATCAAAAATATTTCTAAAAATTCTTTCACGTGCACCAACATATTTTTTTTCTTTAAATTCTACGACAAATGCTTAAACAAAACAGAAATATTTCCAATTATTTAACACTTATCCCCGTAAGAGAATCCCATAGTTTAAATGCGAGTGAATTTCTATGTAACAAATTTCGTCCATTTCATTCATCCAACTTAAGATTTTCCTGCTGATTAATACCGAGAAAATAACTGACTCACCCTCTTTCAATTTATCTAATCATTTAAAGCGTTACTAATTATGTCCTTCACAGTTACAAAAGTTCGCTGGGGCTCGTCCATCCGTTAAAAATTTTTTTAAAATGCAAATATTTCAAATATGGTAAGAAATAGCAACATAGTTGTCTTGGAGAATTGACCAAAATTATTTATAAAGACCGTATCCCGGCTTAGGACCCACGAAGGGATGGTTAACCCAATGTTTCCCTTTATACATAATGACGCAGAGCAAAATTACTAATTTTGATTCAATAAATTTAATGTTATTCCAATGACCCGCATGCAAAATTCGCGCAAAATAAGAAAATAGAACGAACCATTCCTAAATTGCTGAGGTGGCGGCGGTCTAGGGGCCGGAGGCGGGTCCTCGAACTGTTGCAGCCATTCGTACAGCTGCTCCAAATCCCTAAGACTCTGCTGTCTTTCGGCTTCTTCGCGATCTGCGACTTCTTCCAAGTTCTCCATTGCGAAAAAAAGACACTCACAATGCAATCAGAGTTACGCACGTTGTCACTTCATCATCTGGTGGTCTCGGAACGGCAGTCGTACGGCGGTATTTCATTGTTCTATTTTTATCAACGAGTAACGACCAGCGTGCGCTCGTTGTCGCGTTTGGTAGGATAGCCGTGCATTCGTAACACGCGTTTTTCGATTGTTTGTTTTTTTTTCTATTTGAATTATCGAAATTATCGGGTAAATTAATCATACGTTCTTATGTGGCATGATGAGACGTTTAATACTGAGTAAAGGAGGAAAAGTAATCGAATGTACACGAAAACAAGTCAAAGAACTATTTTTTTTTGTTTTCCGTGTACATATAGATATGAGGGTCTTATCTTCCCGAAATCACGTGTATGTATTGCAATGCAACCTGTTTATCACACGTTGATATCTTGAAAATATCGATAGGATGGTTGACATTACGTCGTCATCATAGTACATTGTCTGTTACCTTGAAACATGGGAGTATGTTCAAATTTTCGTAATGCTACATTAATATTATCTAGATTTCAATGCTTATTGAAAATGCAGGATTTTTAAAAACCACTCGTTGTATCGCATTAGAACACTTTCCTTCTCAAATAAATCTACAACTGCGACCAGCCTTAAAGTAGTTCCACTAAGGTAGTCTGAAAAGCTTTAAGCCTCAACATGAAGATGGCAAAAATACCTTTGCATGCACTAAAAGAAACATCTCTTTAAACTATCTGGTTACTTTAGAAACGTTGATCGGCAGCACAGGCGAAATTTCTGCGAAATGAGGTTTATTTAGAAATGGAAAATATGGAAGCATCGCTGGGAGTAGTGTGTACTCCCAGAATTGATTTCTTATCTCCGCGTCAGACTGAAACAACATCTCAGGCTACCCTCGTACAATACAAGAAATTGCTGCGAATTCACGGGAATGTGTTCGCGCGAATTTTTTCAGTAGTCCTCGATAGAACAGCCTGTATAGATATATATTCGTTATTTTCCAACGAGTAATTCGCTTACAAAATGAAGCTTTACTATTTTAGTCATTCCAAGAAAAGCGCCGTCCGTATAATGAGAATGATTAATACACTGCATCCGACTAAATTTATGCATAAAAGACTACGTGCGTACAATAGATTGTTGACGTCATACGGCATAATTAAAGTTTCCTCTTTGATATGTGAATGCTTGAAAGTCTTTTATACTTGTACGTCGTAGATGGCGCTACGGCGCTTGTAGCGAGTTATTGTCTCTATTATGATGCACATAATGGGATCGTTAGGCCGCCGCGTTAGCGCCCGTAATACAAATTGCGTTTGATTATGCTTAGAATCTATCGCGATATAACTTTCAATGTAGATATCGAATATGAAAATAAATCTCTTATGTTGCGAAAACAGATTAATGAAACTAAAATAAACGTTACATATTTATATACACGTCAACGAGTAATAATAATTAATATTAGCAGACCAATTGGAATCAAATAATTGCGACAACGCATACTTTTTTTGTTAGTAAACAAGAAATTATATTCAGTTTTGCAAGGAAGTGAGTCAGAGGATGAACTGAGAGATACGTTTACGATTAATACGGAAGCTACGCGCAAAAATGAAGCCGTGAGAGGCTCCAAACCGTCCATTGAATTGACAAGTCCATTGAAGTGACGACCCGTGTAGGTCGGGTGGTACTTTCTATTTTATATGTCAGAATAAGGCAGGTGCGTGAGAAATGCATTGATTTTTTCGTAGTATGATAAAAATCTTCTTCCCCCAGCCCAACGGGTAAGACGTACGGGCAGCGTCTAAGTATCGGCGATTAGCCGTAAAGAACCCCAACTGCCGAAGAAGTCGAGAAGGAGTCCGCTTTATTTCGTGGTTGAAGATACAATTGGCGTTCTATCTTTGCTAGAAGATCCCTAGACGATTAGTAAAGAAAATTACGTCGTATTGGAACTTGGTTCTAAAGGACAAAAGGTACATTGGTAGCCCAGGAATTAAAGGTGCCATTAGAAAAGCGAGAAGACGCTGTCTATTTTCCGTCAACTAGTCATCACGATTATCCAATTTTTGGGATAATCGTGATCGCTCCGCTCTCAGTATGGAATCATATTTTTGTGTATTTAGTTATTACATGTATTTTGTTATTAAATACAACACCTTTCATATTTTCGCTTCTCTTGCAACAATGCGTTATTTTTTTAAATGTTCAAAAATTATTTTATTTCTTGGTGCACGAAGAAGCTACCTGCGACAAAGTTATAAAAAGAGTCTGTATGAATAGAATCCCATTAGTTTGCAATCAACACCGTTGCAACCTAACAACTTATTATCCGTCAAATTTGTTATATTAACAATATCAATCACATCAAGGGTACCTTTGTCTAACGTCCATTAAAACATAAAAAAAATTACATTAGTTCCGTTGCGTAGGTGTGGCCGCAGCAGTAATTTACGTAAAACGCTTGCAGAATCCGTCGTGTTAGTATGATAAAGGAAAGGCGCCAGGTTATATGCACGTAGTGTCTATCGTTTATATTTCAATTCATTACACGGACATGACAGTTATTAATTCCAGGCGGATTGAATATGTTCATATTGCGCAATTTTCTTTTGCCGTTCGTGCAAGATACAAAGTAAAATAAATACTCAGCAATGCACTTTCTGATACCGTCAAAGCAAATGAAATTTTTTTTTGTATTCAACGAAATTAAAAAATCCTTTTTAATAATAAATAAGATTAGCAGCAATTAGAACAGCGAATTTCACAAATTCGAAAAATAAATATATAAAAACAATTCGTGGAATTTAACATTCACGTGGATAAATAACAGATATTTTTATTATCTCTGTGGTGTCTCCAGCGTATCATACTTTGCACGGTGCTGATAAAAATCAGCTTAGCGGAATGCCAACATTAACAATTTTACAATCTGCATATACATTATAGCTAGCCACGAACCGATCGCCGTTATCGAATACTAATGAAACGTAGTCTTTCAAAATTCACATCCACAATATTCACGGTGAGTAACCCGGCCACGGCAAGTTTTTAAAACCAACGAATCGCTTGAAAAATGGAACTGGGCCGAGAAATCTTATTATCTGGACAATAATGTCGCGACAAGTTCGTTTCAGTTTTTCTTAAAGAAGCATCACATCTGTCGACGATGAACGACTACAATGCCAGGATAGGATCACCAAAGATAGTAATTACTCAAGGAAGGATCGCCGCTGTGCGTCAATTGTTCAAGAAACATCAACATATAAGTCTATATCTGTTAGCTAAGGTGGCTCTTGTTAACTGATGTCGAAAACTTGGAGTCGATTCAACAACGGAAGTCGAAAAAAAGGGTTTCGCGAATGACGATCAATCAAAATTAGAAACCAAACGTATTGGTGAAGATGATATAGATAACTGATTTTGGTCGTTTATTTCTATTTATGATTTATTCATAAATAACAAAATATATACCTATTGTTGGGTTCCCACCACATATCCCGTTTGCTATAAATCCATTTAATCCTATAACTGACACAGTAATACAAGCTGATAAACAAAATAAATAAAACGAATCGTATTTTCCAATTAATCACCACATTAATTACCGCAATACGACATTTTACTAAAAACCAGAGCGGGGATAAATCATTGTGAAACAAATGATTGCAGGATAAATATGAATAACAATACTTTCGTTTTAGTGACTGTAATGCCCCTGCGTAATTTGCATGTTCCGCAGTATTTACGTTTATAGTTTTGACGACTTATTGGGGCGAACTTGGGTATACAGTATACCAGGGTTATACTGTATACAGGATATCGTAAAATTGACGCACGTGCTTCCGGAATTTGAGTATCTGAAAACGAGTTGTTTTCCACTAGTGTCTACACAAAATGTTTTCAAATAAGTTGCCTCCTTCTGCAAGGCAAACATCCGCCTATTGACGACACAGCAGTCTGAGATAGGAATCACGACAGGATTCCAGTAAACTCTTTTTTTTATATTCTCGGCAAAAGGGGAATCAAATCGGGTGATCTAAGAAAATCTTCATTCAGGAACATTTTCACTTGCGTTCTAGAACACGCCGGTGCATCATCACGCCGGAACCAATAATCCAATTTAGCTGTTGATGAAACTTCATCGAGTAATAGCTGCTATAAGTTTCCATTTATACGAACATGAATTAAGCAGGCTGGATAGAGTTTGTATACCCAGATGTTTATTGAGATAAGATTTTGGAGCGATGATGCTTGCCTCAGAAAATGTGGACTCTCATCACTCCATGTAATTTTCTCTTCCTTATCTCAGCCTTGTAAAATTTGAACATTTTGTGGTCTAAATGGATAAAGATAATTTCTTGAGGCGATGCAATTAGAATGTTTGTACTTGGTTCCGTCTCGACCAATGCAAGAATATGCCATTCTTGATCGCCGTTTTAACGTAAACTGAAGTCCTGTCTGACTTTGTCGAGGATTTTTCCAATAATCTCGTCTTCTAGTCTTTGCATCAAGATGCCTTTGCGCATCCAGTGATGGCATCTAGCACCTTCAGAACCACGATTACGTTAGCGACGCTGGATTTTAAACACACAAAATCAAAGAAATGTAGTACTTCAATCAATATGACGGAACGATTAACACATTCAGTTGCCACCAGCGCTCATAGGCATTTTATAAAGGTCATTCGTAGAGCCGCGCACGCCCGAAGGCGTTTGCAACCTTTAATTTCTCCTAATCAAGAAGCTCGGGAAATTTTAAAAATTCAATTGAAAAATTGAACCCCCGAAACTTCCTCCGTGCTTGCAGGCCTGTTTAAAAGTTGAATGTGGTAAGTTCCAGAGTCTGGTAGTTCGAGGATGTACATTCATTGAAAATCTCTGTAAAATGTTGTTTTACAAGCTATATTTGCAAGAATCCGAAAAATAGAACGGAGTCCTACGTATGAATACCAACCGTTTCTGATGTTACTGAACGTGCTGATAAATAATATCTGACATCACCATCCTCGAATTATATTTATATTTTCATTAATAACTCGACAACAAATGACAAACGGAAAATTTTCCACTCGTCATTTTCGAATTCTTTAAGCCTCCCTAAATAGAATTCCAGAAACACGAGCGTCAATTTTACAACATCCTGTATAAAACGGATATTTTATTATATATATATTCACAAAATAAATCCTCAATTTTAACCGGTTTTATTTCATGATCGATTTATTAGTTTAGCAAACAGTGAAAATACCGACGTGTATGTTATGTATATCCTCATAGATGCATAGATACATATTACCACGGTTGAGTGGGCTTTTTTGAAATATTGCCAGCTAGTGTTGTAAATAACGAGCATACCAGGTCCGCGGAAATCTATTGATTCAGGTTGGGACGATGTACCGATACCGTACCGGATATTTTAAAGGTAATTTCGCGTGTTGCACGGTATATTTATGAGCGTAGAGTTACGTCCATGTTGTTATAGATGTGAGAAATGCGTTATTCGAGAATTTCTAGAAATGGACATCTAAGTTATTACAAAAGAGGTACTTGTCTTGAGCTAAAGCTTGGCAGACACGTAACATGTTTTTTTACATCTATATTAAAAATTTGTAAAGATACAACGATGAGTGTCAAGACGCCAAAATAGATAAAATATGATTGTAAGTCCGTCTTAAAATCCTTTTTTTGGATTAAAAAGTGTTTAGTTAGGTGAAGCTACGAACTCCAGGACAAAATGCCGCAACACACAAACGCAATAGCTAAAGTATACATAGTTCCTCAATGAATAAAACAACACCATTTGGGAAGTTGATAAAAAGCATAGACAAACTGCTTTGTTTGCCTTACGTAACAAGTTAACGATATGCTCCTCCTGCCTCCCGTGCGGCATTTTGGAATTATATTATTTTGGTTTTGATGTGGTAAAGTCTTAAATTATTGGTAAAGCTTGCTTACCTTACTCTTCTTTAATAAGCATCCTAAATATGAAAGGAAGAACAATAAATTCGTAAACACTCAAATAGGTTCTAAAATAAAATTAAGCGAAGTTTTGTATTTCTATGACAAAATCTCAAGGTGTGTCCGTCGCAAGAATCCGGGACTTTACAGAGGACAACGTTAGACACTTATTGACCTTAAAAGGAAAAAAGACAATTGAGAATTTTAAGAAGGTTCACCATCGACGATGAATTTCTCTCGAAAATATTTTAAAGACGACTTATGGACGGAGCACCGTCGGAATCCTAAGCACAACGGATTAACCGTTCTATTCATCATACCAAGCACGCCAAGCCTTCTCGCGAAAATCCAGTAGCTTACTGGAGAAGGCCTGTGCTAGGACATTGTTGGTAGACACTTCTATAATTGGCTTTCGAAAATATGAAATGATACTTGAGGACCATGATTTCTTTGCCCACGTAAAATTAGAGAGTCTCTATATGACGATGGATCTAGTGAAGAAGAAACTAGCAAAAAAGATAGAAAACCGGCACGCGTTAAACCCGCCGACCGTAACTAACTGCTACAGTTGCCTAGTGGATACCCCTTTAAAGCGACCCTTGAAGAAACGAAGAGTTCGGTTCTATTTCAATCGAGCAAGAAGAAGAAGAAAAGTCGTACGGGTTCTATGGTATGGAATAAGAAGAAGATGTGAATTGCGAGTTCTTCTTCCTGCCCAATATCCAAACGCTCGACAAATATCAACTTTTCTTCCAGCAGAGTGGCGCTCCGCAGCATTATACTGCAGATCATCGACTGTACTTCTTTCTTTGGGATCGTTCAAAAGCAGTAATTTATAAGCCCCGATCAGTTTCAAAATGTCGATCTGACTACATTCGATCCTTCGCATGCAGGTTTACAATCCGTTTTTAATATTGTTATAAATTTCAATAAACAATAGAGTAATACTACTGTTCGCCTGCAAATCCATATATTTACTGTTTATTTTCCAATTTGACATAAGCCCGAGTCCAAATTAATTATAAACCATCCAATATAACGGTAATCCAATTATTATCGATTTTACCTGTACAAATGCGGCAGGATTCAAGCGGATTGTACCCTATTAGTCCTGTTCTGCTATTTCATTACGCAATAATAACGACATTATTAGCTATTGGCGTTGGACGTATTGTATTCCGCCTGGATCTACCTCACTGCCGCTGTCATCAACAATGCCATCGGTATCAATTCATTTAATATTTCGGACGGTTC
Organism: Oryctes rhinoceros; assembly: GCA_020654165.1. NCBI lineage: Eukaryota > Metazoa > Arthropoda > Insecta > Coleoptera > Scarabaeidae > Oryctes > Oryctes rhinoceros. The sequence continues at coordinate 5,649,658 of JAIOKQ010000119.1, forward strand.
AAATATAACGTACAGACGGTAAATCTACCTCGCCGATCAGAACATTAACGACAAACGCACATGTTAATTATAATTCGTCAAAATTTGATTGGACGATGACGCGCCATCCTTAGTGTACCAATGTATTAAGAAAGAAGAAGTAGAAGATTAGGTGACGAAATGTTATTGTAAAAATAAGTACCAATAGTTGTATTTTTAACAATTAGCAAGTATATCTGTTTAGAATTCAGTTCATTGTACCTCGTTAGTCACGTTCGGTTCGCGGTGGAAAAAATAAAATAGTAAAGCACGCCTACACCTTTTGGGCAAGCGTCCAACGTGAAATTTTAAATATTAACAACCGATTAATGTTTGCTTAGATAATAATTTTAAATCAGAACGTTCAAATAACAAAGTCTACGGACGAGGTCAAAATATTTATCGGATTTTTAGCAAGTGTACGTATAAAACTATTGGATTTATAACTGGGAACAAGATTCGAGCCATGCCAGATCATATTAATTATCTAGTGTACTTGGCACGTAAGAATAAAAATATCTGTCGAAATATTTTATTAAAAACGAACAACGCGGCTCCCTAGCGAACAGGAGAGACGTCAAGTTCGATTCTCTACCACATGACATTTTCTTCCTAAATCGCGGTATTCACCTTTCTGTTACGTTTGACGTTATTTCCGATGATGGCGAAGACGTAATTGGAGTGCCGATGACGCCGAAGGTTAACAACACAAAAGCATCGGCATCTTCCCCACAAGTTTAATTGATTAATCCAAGACGGCTGTTTCGAGGATACGAATGATCCACATTCTCACCCGGTCACCGAACGATGACGATGCTTTGCAAGTACCTACTTTCACTGCCTACACGCAAAAGAATACGGACAAATAGATGGTTTGTTTTTGTATCTCGAAACACAAAACACGCGCAGCCTTGAAAGTTTGAAAAAGAATGTATACACTCAGTTGGGCCGCCACCGCAGTTAAGAAAAGTCATCTACATTACATTTGTATTGCAATAATTAGAAATCTGCTTGCACCGATGACATTATAAACAAAAGCAACTAGATTTTCAATAATTTAAACAAAAGGAAAATGTTTATGAAACGATTATTGTATATTTTCATTTTAAAATTTGAACTACTGCAAAGTTGACCGTTATAATTTTAATTAATATCTACAACGAACATTATCGTCAGCACTTTCGGGACCCACGCCCCCTTTCCGAAAACAGACGACGATAACGAATTTGGGAGAACCTTATTCGCGATTAAGCCGAGACTTATTAATAAATTTCAAAGTTTAAATCTACTTTCCACTTTAAAGCTTAATCCTTTTGTCGCGACCCGTATTCAGATCGTTGCTGGGGAGCGGATTTCTACGCTTATCCATTTATGTAATGTAACTTTTCTGCTTTTACAATGTGCAGACTACCAAGACTGCTTTTAATTTCCATTTCTACGATGAGTTTAAACTTAAATCTGTGACCATGTTACCGTATTTTGCGTATAACGTATGTATATTAAGGGTTGGAAGTTTATTTTGGAATGGAAAAAATTACGATATTTATCGTAAACGTAATCGCAAAATAAATTAAATTAAATATAATACGCACAAGAAATTTGTCATAACAGTGTTATGCTATCAATACCGGCCGCAGATATCGTCGATGATTCAAGCGCACTCGGTACTCTTGTCGTAACTTATCAACTTTATATGTAGCCGAAGGGAGTTTTTAAAAAAATATACAAGCTTACTCACGACGATAGACATGTCTCTAAAAGTAGCTGAACTTTCTTTTCAAATTTTGATAGGTGGTATTATGGACAAGAATCCATTTTCTAAAAGTACCCGTCCTGGATCAGTTGATTAAACTTACGTATTGCGGAATGTACCGATACTTTTGTATTGACGTTACACATAAATTTAAATCAAAATTCATTGTTTCCACAATAAACCAATCGACACGTTTTTAATATTCCAAACGCTCGTTAGTAATCCGATCATCCACCTGGCTCCACGTCTTACCCCGACCTTTTCGAATGGAACACCGAACATCTAGATCACTTTTTGACGGCCGGAGCCGTCGCCCACCATGCCCGAAGAGATCCTCAATCGTCCCAAAGGCATGGCGGATCCACCGGTGTAAATCGCAATTGATCCACTTTTTCAACTACTGAGTTTCCAACGTGCGGCAATTTTTCGCGTTTACCTGCGCTTTAAAGCGATTTTAACGCTGCGTATTATTTTGGCGCAAGCCCGTTTTGATAAAACGGGGTTGTATCGGTTCGTAAATATCGTTTTTGTTCGGGCATTATTCGCACAGCTATGCCATATGATAAGATTAATTAGACGCATCTACGTAAAAATTTGAATGATCGTATTCGTACGTGGAGAAATGCAATGTTCGAATGTCACGTTTACAGGCCACGTTTAGCGAAAAAAAGTCACAGAAGTAGAAGGGAAATTAGAAAACCTGCAGTTACATGCGAAAACATCATCATTCATCAATTTGCGAAGAAATAGAAGAGCGGGTGGTTTATATGTGCTTGAAGGGTTTAGTAAAATGTATTTATTCGAAAAGAAGACAAATTAAAACTTGATGTACACTTGCAGTCAAAAACAGCCGGACACCTGAGAAAAAGGGAACCGTTCTTCCCGCATCCAAACGGCCGAATGCGTCCTTTTCTCTCTTGCTTGGGTCTCCGAATACATTTTTATTCTAAATGAACGTATACAGTGTGGCATTGAAACCGGTTAACCGTCTTGTGAAGAATAATCAGGCATATATACGATGATGGTCCCACTTTAAGTAAGTGTGTTATCCATTAATATATTTCAATAATATTTCGTAACGCCCTCAGACTACAAAAGCATCGAATTTCAGCCTGAACATTTAGTTCCCTACAACTAACACAACCAGCAACGATAAGTTATGTATCTATAGGCCACAATGTAAGAGATAATAATCCTTGATTCTGGACTAATAAAGATCTTTCCGAATTAAGACGCATCAAACGCGAAATAATTAACAAGTTCCAGAAGAGATCTCAATGAACACGGATTAATATCCAGCTCTTTTTTGGAAGTTTGCGCTGCCAACACAGAAGTAAACGCAAAACTTTCAAAACTCACACTTTTCGACCCAGCTTGGCAGAAAATTACTTCACCACTTCACAAACAACCGGCTCCCGGCCCCGCGGGGCATCAGAACTCGGACAAAATTAATTCAGGTGATGGTTTCCATTACTCACTGCGATCGCGCATCTGTTGTTCGTCCGCGAATGAGATAAGTTTTAATCTTTTTTTCCGTCTTGCGCCTTTTTACCCGTCGGTTCAAGACTGAAGCTTGAAAAAGAATCGGACGGAGAAGGAATGGAAAAGGACGAAGGGTAGAAGGAGTACGGGCGAGAAAAAAAGGAGTAGGGAAACCGAATTGCAAAAAGACGATCTTCCTCTTTGTTCAAGGCTAACGCGATACGAAAGAGAATCTCTGGAGCCGACATTCCTCCTTTTTTTTTCTTCCTTTCGTATAGTTAGGCGCGTACACGCGCGAAATATGGTTGGGGAATTTTTGTTATTTCAGTTATGCAAAGCGCTGTGGTGAAATGTTTAATTCTCAAAAAATATAATCGTCCAAATTATACAGCGAAGATGTCAATACGTTACAGAGCAAACAAATGTATCTGCGGCAACGTGGCATCGTTTCTTCATACTTTAAACTAAATTGCTAAGAATATTTTTGGGATATACGTATGTACGTACTGTGCGCGGCAAAATTATCAAAAATCATTTCGTTAAATTCGAAGCAATTTGATTTTTGTTGAATTCCTCAAAGGAGCTAATTTGATTTTATTTTCTTACATCATTGCTTCAATTTAGGTCTTCTCCGTCGCAGGTTCTTGAGTAATGGCGTCATCGACAGTTTTTTTCTATTTTTACTAAACGTTTAATTACCTAAACGGTACCATCAAGATTTCGCCGATGGTGCACTTCCGCGCTTCGCAACAACAACAGTTTCCCTGGGTGATAGATCGATAAGAGATGACCAATAGTGCTGCTCTTTAGATCGTACGCCCTTTGATCTTTTATGGCGGTATTTCAGAACAAAAATCTAAGAACATCTGAAAAATAGCATTAGGTATCGAAGGAATGAAATTAACCCTGACGCTGTTCGTAACGTATTCGCCCATTGCTATTTCTTAAAAGAAATTTATGTCCTTCACCCTTGGTTGACTTTTATTTGAAGATTCAATTAAATGCTCTGAAGAAATAAAAACAAATTAGGTTATCGTTAAAAAAAAATGAAGACCAGAAGTGGGCAAAGTAAGCAGTAAGAACGAATCTCCTTTCAGAAGCCACTTATATTCCCATTCACCTTACTAACGCCTGGATGTTGGATCTTAACTATTTCTTATCTTCCTTTTAGTTACTTTCTTTTGCAAAAAAAGGAAGTCCACGAATAGAAGCTAGGAAAACCAACGCAAATCATTATTTATCCTCCAATTAATGCCACATAATTTACACGAAAAGAACAAAAATGTTATGCAAGAGAACAAAGTTGGGAATAGCTCGCTAAAGCAGATGAAAGAAAAAATTAAATTCCCTACGGACAACATAATTTAATTAAATCGGTGTTTTATGTCGGACGCAGAATGAACTTGTTGAGAGGTGGGATGGAAGATATTTTTTCAGGCCTGTTTTCCTTTTTTTTATGATAAGGTAAGTTAGATGTTAGATATTCATTTTTCTCCTGCAAAGAAATGAAAAACTCGATTAAAAGTGAGGTAATTGTTCTCAATAAATAATCAGGACTTAGATGGAGTAAGATGAAAATTAATCGTGTGGTATACTAAAAAAAAAAAAAAGACGGAAAGAAAGAAACAGCAAGTAAGTCTGACTCACGTGGGAGATCTTCAATTGTTTGATAGCGTTCGAGTAACAGAAGATTCGAGCGGATCTAAGCCTTCAAAATTGCTCAAATATCTTAACAATTTAAACATTTAATCCATCTCATGGTTAAGCAGTTCGAGAGTTGCTCGAGGGAGCAGTACCCGGTTCGTTGCAGGTATACGTCTCTTGGTACTAGAGGGCACCAGAAGAGATGTAGTTTGTCGTTTTGACATGTTGTGGCATTAACTGTGAGGCAACAGCGACACAAGGTAGAGTTAAAAAATATACTGGGGACCACGCTGGTAGCACCTGGTAGGCAGAAATATTGTCAAAGATTGAAGTCCCAAAAAATGCACAAAAAATCATTCTCTATATCTCAACAAGATTCGCAGCGATTGGACAATTTTTTCACGGTATATTCGTTCGACTTCTTTAACTCTTGATGTACGATCAAGCAATTTTTTGATACAAAGCAACCATTAAATATGTACACGCTGGAAGGAGGCCCATAAATAAGAAATTTCAACCAATAATTTACATCCACACGCAATTTATTTTGATTAGCCTGAATATTATCCGCATAAATATGGATTAGCACGTACCTACCCTACGTGTCTTTTGAGATTAGAATTCGCAAACACCGAAAACGTGCTTGTAAATCATCTTTAATAGGGTATCTGCTTCAATTTAGCTCGTTTTATCGCCAGATGTTTTAGTGCTATGTTTAATCGTTGGTACCAACTATCCATATATGCATATGTTGCATTTTATGGTTTGCGGTGACATTACAAGTGTACATCCGCGTAGTACATGCAACATGGAGAATGTAGAAGGAAAACTAATCAAAATAAAATGTCTAATATACTTTGGACAAACAAGCTAACGTTGTGAGCTTACAACCTTAACAGGGATGTACTAAATATTGCTACCTAAAATCCAATTTACAAACAGATTCATGGTAAATACCATAGAACACAGCTCCTTCATGAACTTTAAAACACCTCAGTATGCTATATTCATTTCAGTAGTTTTCTATTACGAATTGAAAAAGGTGTTGCTCTTATGAATATAACGACATACTTCTATAATTTCTTTGTTTTAGTAAAGAGTGCAGACCAAATCGTCGAGAGGCAAGTCTAATGGAATTTATCTTTTAGATTGTCTTCTTCAACGGAGTCATCGAAAGCAGTGAGCCATTCGAATATGTGGATTTATAATGAATTCAATACGAATGATTTTGCAATAGATTTATGATGATTTCTCCAGAACGATATTTATTCAATAAATTTACAAAAACAAATTTGTTACAAAATAATTACATTCAAACTCAAATTTTTCAAAAACCAATGCCATGTCGTCCAAGGAGCCGCAGACGGTCGTTTCTACGGCACTAGAAGGCGCCAAGAAATGTCGAGTTTGTCGTTTTCGGAAGTTGTGGCATGCATTAACTGGGAGGTAACAGCGATGAAAAGTAGAAGTGAGATTACGCTCATAACCGCGCTGATGACGCCGTGTAGGCAGAAACATGTCCGCGCGTACTCTTTCCTCTCTTTTTGTTGAGTTTGCCGTGAATTATTATCTTAGCATCTACATATTTCCGCATAAAACATCATTCTGCATCATCAATATCTGACAAAAAATAGAGAATATACACCTGATTATTAGGATTTTTAACCGTACAATGTTCGTGGGTTCCGTAATATCCAATTATCCGTTAATTTTGTCCAAGAGTGTACTTGGTTCTTATACATTTACGTTGAAATCGTTTGGTTTTACTCATAAATAAACATTGACCTACACACCTGCCGATTTTTCTCATAATCTTTGTCAATCGCGCGTAAACGGCGACCTGTTATCTTATAAATAACCTTTTTTTTGGAAATCTGGCAATGTTTAATCTTCATTCGAACAATACGTCGATCTCAACGTGAAACAGGGCGCAATAAAACTATTTCTAGGCTTAGGATCATAACGGAACCTAAGAGTCGTATAAAAGCGTCTTCACAAACAACTGTATAGCGCTTATTCACTAGCAAAGAATTTTATCGTCTAGAGCTTCTGTATGTTTATAGCAATCCGCTTTGTTTAGATAATAAAATACCACATGTATTATTTCACTGTACTAAGGAGCAAGTATGAATGTGCGATGTAGAAGTCAATTCTTTCGGCACTAAACGGCAGAATAGTGCTCAATTCAGCAAGAAACCCCGTCCCAGCCAGTCAGCATAAATCTCTTTCGACAAAATTCTTCTTTACCGACATTTCTAGCGCGAACAGAGTGAAACAAAATAAGTTGAAACATTATCCTCGGGACAACCTCGGAAAAAAAGGAGTAGCGCAGTAGATTCCCAACGACCATAATTCTAGAGGGCAGTACATTAAACCGACGAGACAACAGTGCACATGTGTTGGTCTCGTAAGAGAGACGACCTCTCTCAACGACGCGGGGCAGTTTGTCATTAAGGCATGGAGGCAGAAACGGTTCAATGGGTTGTGCACGACATACTAAAATACACACATGTATACGTTTGGTTGGTTTTAATTAATTTTATTGCAGCATTAACATTGTTGCGTGATCGTGGTGTGTCGATGCTGCTGCTGCTAATGACACAAACGGTCTTGGTGCATTTATTCGGACAATACGGCATTAACCGTTATAAACAATGGGTGTAAGTTCTTCAAAAATTTCGATGAACTTTGAACTACTTTAAAAGAAACTCATGCGAAAATCAAATAACGGAATCGGAAAGTTTGCAATTGACCAAAGAAATTTGGGCAACATGTCTCCGTAGACGTACGGTTTTGAAGAATTATTCCTTTTGTAGTATTTTTTCACGCACCTCTTCTTTCGTTCGCAAAAACTTACATTTTCTCCTTGTAGTTGGCATCGGTTACCACAACCAACTATTTCATACATGCACGAAGATTTTATGAAAGAAAGTTTAAGAAAGAAACTTTCTTAAACAAAGAAATATTCTGCGCCTAGAACAGTTGGTTGTTGGAATTTCACCGATCTCCCTCTAAATATAACCACTTGTAACGAATAAAGGAACTGTTCTGGTCGCGCGCGAAAACGGGCGCCGAAATAAATTTTAACGGAACATAAAACTCGGTTACTCTCGAAATAAAGTTGCGGCCTTCCGGCAATAAAACAATCTTTGGATGTTAATAATTTATTCACACGAACGCTGCATGTGTATCTAATTACTTGCGTGGTATGTGAAAAAACCGCTCGACGAACAGTCAACTACCATTAAATGCATTTTATTTGGTCGGAAACATACTAACCGAAGCCTCCTGATATATGGACGAATTCTACGTATGGTTTAATTTAACTATAACAACAAATATTTCGTGTATCGTAAAGTTTGAATTAAAATAATTTTCAAGTATTGCAGAAGAACAAGAAAGAACAAGTTACCATACACGACGAACAAGTGGCCGAAAAGAAGAATAGAACCTCCAAATTGGCAGAAATCCAATTTCACAGTTTGGAGATGACAAGATATGCATTCGTTGCCTAGCACAGCGGTTCTCAAACATTTTTGATCGCGGGGTCCTTTCAAAAATATTTTTCCTTCCAATTAACACAGTCTTCACAAACTATTATGAAATTAAGGACGTATTGAATGACGTATTTCTGGCATCTCGAGAAACAAACCCGTCAAACTATCCAGAACTCAGGGCAATTGAAACGAATTCAGTCTTGATCACGAGGGAAATTAAGGGAATTAAGGGAAAAAAAGACTTTATAAAAAAAGATGAATAGTTTAAAACATATAACGTTATAACATTTATCTTAATGAAAAAGCGGTTTTTAAATTTTGCGAAAGACAATCAATAAAACGATAAAATCCATTGTGTCTTGTTAAATTGTTAAACCAAATAAACGGGCTGAAAACGATACTGTTTATCTTTTTAATAATATGGATCAAATTTAATAATACCAAGCCAACGAATCGAAACTCAATCACTAACGGTAACCTTAGATATAAATTTGATACTTAATACTTAAGAAAATCGACCCACTTTCAATAAGTCTCCTTCTCCTAAGCCTTGCACGTTAACAAAAATATCTGCCTAACATTTCGCAAAGATCTTTGCGACACCGATTCCTCTACGCTGCTTACATATTTCTATTAATAGCGTACCGAATAGCTCGGATACCATTAAAATGACCGTCTTAACAGGATTAATAAGGCTGCACACTAGTGTCATTACAAGGCGTCCATAATTCCGGCAAAATCGAGAACCTAGATCGTTGAGAGAAGCGGACGCAATTTACGATATCGCTCCGTTTCGACGTAAATTTGGAGCAGCGCGACGATTTCAATATTAGAACTTACAACTACAGCTACAGTGAAGGTCGATTCTATACGTCGATCAACTGTTTGCAAAGCGAGGCTTCCGATACGATAAAAACCGAATTACGGAATAGAAGTTGATTAAAATCATTATGAAATAATAATTGCTAATTATAATAAGGAGTTTTAGCAAGGAAAAGTCAGATGGAAGGATGTATTGCTTATTGTACATTTAATGAAGCCATTCAACATATTCTGCTAGTATAATTGCAGTGAAACAAGAAACGTGTTTGTCGTACACTGACAAACGCTGAAGATTTGACAGGAAAGAGATAATCACGCGTTGCGTGTTGCGATTATTCACTTAGGACCGAAAAAGGCAAAGCCCTGATGAAGTTCACACAAAATAGGTGGAAGTTTTAGAAGCGATTAATTCTTAGATAAAACTTGATTGCGAAGGGTCACCTCCCAAAAAGACGCTTCCATCGACAGGGAGAGTGGTATCGCGATTGTATCAATCGACTATCTTAAAAAAAAAATGAATAATAATAACGGACTGTACTGAGCATAATTACTTGACAAACTGAAGGCAAAAATTGCAGTAAGACGGACGCATTTAACAAAAAATGTACTGTCCCGCCAAGCCAATGAATTGAATAGATCACCCACCCGAATCACCATATTCGGCCTTCACCGACTATTCAGTCTCATAGCGTCAAGGTTTCGCTCGTTGGGTAAAAATTTCGAATGAGGAAGCCACCACATTCGTAAACGCCTATTTTGCAGAATAAGCTCCCAACTACTATTTGAACAGATTTAAGGTGATAAGAATCTGTGTTAAGCTGGAAACTATCCAGGCTACTCTCGTAGATTAGGTTTAAAGGAATGCGCTTATGTGGTTCCGAATTGCCAATGGGATGCACATGATATTATGCTTAAATTGGTTTGATATATTCTTTTTAAAAATTTTTCGAAAATGAAACACCTTGTATATGGTTCCAGTTTCGATTTCTTTTTTGCAAAACTCTAGCCATTGAATAATCGGCAATAACACCAAAAACCAAAAGTCTTACAAAAATGTGCTCGGATACCCACAAAAGAGCTACGTCATGTCTTCGGACATTACATCCTGCTGTCTAACCCACAGAAGAAAGGATGTTGTTGGAGGTTTCTGCATTAATTCTCCAATGGAGCCTTTTACAAACAAATTCCAGGCATATATTCACGTAAAAAGAAAGAAGAATTAAATATACAGCATCATCCTCAATCAATTTATCATTTTAGTACATTCTCCTGTTCTTTAACTTGTTAATTTTGAAATTGAATTGTTTAAGTATCTAGAATCTGCTGTACTCATAAAAATGCACTTCGACGACAAAAGACTCGCTGTCGGGAATTTTGGTGAAATTTAATGGGTAAACATTAAAGGCTTGTGCAAAGGCGGTGACTAGGTTTTCTCAAGTGCTGCAATTTCAATAAACATTTGTGTATTTAAGTCGAATTTGAACTTAAACGTACATTAGCAAACAATAAAGCTAAGGAAATTATGCTAGTAGTGTGCTATATTTACACAAATAGATAAATAAGATGTGTTTGAAATAGCTAACAAAAGATGACGACGAAAATGTAAAGCCACCTACCTACCTCACTGCATTGTACAGCCTCTATAATACGTTAAATGAAAAAAATATTTTAGATAAAAATTAAAAATTGTTGACTTATACAAGAACAAAATTGAAAGGTTTCAGTGTAGCGTTATGATTTCTTTTTTTAAGTACAATAAGTTTTTATTTAGCTATTTCTTCTAATCATAACTATTAAATTATGTTTTATTAAAAATGTTATAAAAAAAAACAAAAGAAACAATAACATATAAAATTTTAATCTGTATACTTTTATATAAAAAAAAAAGTTTAAAAGCCCAAGTAAGAGTAAAACAAAACTTAAGAACGAAGGCAAGATACTGCCGTGAAAAGCCGGAAGCAATTTGGCCATTCCAACTCGAACCAGTAGAATGGAGAAAGCTTGGCTAAAGAGTCAGAAGTCATTCATTCATTATCAACTGATCTGATGAATTTGAAATTGTCGATAAAATATGAAGGCGATGGAAGCACGAATCACTCACAATACAAACAAATGTTCCCCGAGGTTAGTCTTAGTGACGGCGATTTGGCCACAACTGTATGTCGAGCAACGTGGGAAAGGCAATATTATTGTATGGTAAAATTCCCCATCCGTCGGAATGGGTCAGCTAAATTTTACAGACCTGCGAGCTCTTGATCCGTGAAAGAGGCAGAAGCGGTATATATACAAAAATCAAATTGCGAAACGACCAACTACACTGTTACGGTTTCTGCGGTAACGATAAACTTTTTAATGGTATTACTGAAACACCTTCTTCGCAAACATGCTATATACATATGTACAGTTGTCCAGGAATTTTTGAATTTTTGCTGCACATTTCGCACAGATTAGAACTTAAAGTTGGTTAAATTCGAAGAACCGAAAATAAAACAGTTTTCAAAAACATTAACGGGACCTCAGACATACGATTGGATTCCACAAAAAATGAAGAGCGTAAATGAAGAAGTCATTATTTGATTTGGTGTGATGCTGCGCACTTCATCTTGCGGTTATGTAGTCGCTGTAAGGTACGCTTTGGAAACCGTAAAATTGGATATGATTAAATATCCGGGGGAATTATATCCACGCTAACGTCCATAAAACCTTACTTAATAATCGAAGAAGCTATCCATTAAAAGACGGCCAGGAATCAAGAAGTAAGTGCCTTAAGAATTTTAGAGAGAAATACGCTCGAAAAATTTCCCTTACGACAGGAAAACAAGATTCGCTGAAAAAACGCTTCATAACTTCTGAACCGGTAATTTCATTCTTGTAGCATCCAGAATTCGCCTTTCTATTACTTTTTCTTGGTCCTTTTTTAACTTTTGGAATAGGAATTTGGATTTTTATAAGAGCTATAACGAGCAGAAAAAAAAAATAGCTTTATCAAACAGGCAAACTAACAGACACATCTTGCATAACTCAAAACAATATCAGAATCTCTCCAGAGATCTTGTATATAAAATATTTTTTCATATAAGGTACTACAGCGGCCGTATAAGAATTAACCATACAATTTAAACACACTGTACCTTATCACTCGACTTTATCCTTCGATAAAATTGTACATTTTTAAAATTCATATAGACACTTTCATTTATAAAAACAGCTGGGAAAACGTCATCCGAATAAATTTAGAATATATTCGCTTTTATTGTGGTTTTCACTACAATTTTAATAATATTTTTTTTATTATCACTTCTGAACAAAGTCAAGAGAAGGAATCACTAGCTGCTTTTTTACTTTTTTACAACAAATATTCTATTTTTGTCAACAATATTTATTTATCTATATATTACAACAACCATACTTCTTCTACATTATACGCTAAACATTTTTTTTAACAACAACTTCAACTTCCATTTAACAAACTAACTACCACGCTTCGAAAAAATGCCTGTTTTATAAAAGTCAAACGGCTCTATATCGCGTTTTCCGGTTGCGGGTTGAACTTTTTCCCTAAAAAGAGTTCGTCTATATCTATCAGCTCGTACATGCAGCACAGCGCATACAGCAGCAGAGTTTCCAGTTTAGACGCAGACGGCGTATACGCGAATATTACGACCCACTCAGAGATGCGAGGCCGAATTTTTTTCATGTTCGCTATTATTTCTGTTGTTCACGGTTGATTCGGTATTCCGTTATGTTCGGAGGCGGATATTTTTGGAACAGATTAAAAAAATCGTTAGTTGTTAACGTTCCTCGATGAAATTGGCAGGTATAGCTTTGTTAGAAGAATGTAATTATCCGCGAGAGAAAGAACAGTGGGAGAACTGGTATGCCCGATTTCCTGTGTTTGAATTTCGCTGTTTGGATGGAAATGAAACGTGGACGTAAAACGGTTATGGCCGGGCTAATACTTTGGTGTAATGTTTACATTTGAAAAAAAATTATGATTATATACCAGTTGCAGTAATAGTTTGGCAAAGATACCTATATAATACCTTCGCTGAAAGGAACTTGCTGCGTATATTTGCTTCAAATAGACAGTTCTCAGAAGCCCTTGAATTGACTTGTTTTGGTGAACGATAATTATATCTTGTTAAGTACTGGCATTCAGAACGTGCATCTAGTTCTAGTATTTTCAATGGAACGTAAGATTCACTCAGTCTTCGATTGCATCGGATGGCACGCTTTTGCATTAAACAGCCACGCAATGCATGATAGCAGAGATCGTTATATCTCCGGTCTTGGTAGGATCCAAATGTAATACGTTGAATGAGAACCATAGGCAGAATCTTTCGAGGACCTTTCAAGTTGCCCTTCTCTATAAACTATAGCAACGTTAAAGTATTGGCCAGGGCCGGCAACAACTACCCGTGGATAATACGCGAATCGATAGAAATAACGAAGATTAGAAAAAAAAAAAAACAACCTCGCGATTGATGGGAGCGGAACGGTTACGAATCAGAAAAGCGGAACAGGAATGGGATATGTAACGAGGAGCAAGAGACAACAACACCAGTCTTCAGCATTACTAATATGAATACCTGAACGCTCAAAGTACCCGGCAAACAACAAGATGAACAACTGCCACGGCTTCTCTGGGTCTTAATTGGCACAGATTAGGTGAGATTTTGAAAGTAAGAGGAAAACCGTTTAAGAGCTGCACGATAAACAAGAAGCTGCGCCAACAGTGAAACACGGTGTAGGGTTGCATTACGTATTCAAGGATACTGACTTAATATTAACGTTTAATATTGAATTGTAGGATTGAATTTGTAAAAAATATTTAGTGAGTAGAATCGATAAAAAAATGACTGTAAAACAAAGCGACTCTCCTTCTAAAGAACGCCTATAGTTTATAGTACTTCAGGGCCCACTTTACAGAAATTAATTGAGAGGCTACAATGAGGCCAAACTTCTACAGCCGACAATGTACACCACACCGATGTCCTTCATTAATCTACATATTTTACATGCTCAACTCGTTGTAGTTCATTGACATTAAATAACAGTAAAGAAAAATCGAAAAGTATATTTATTGCGGTTACGAATACGTTATAACTTTTGCTGAGTTATAATCATATTTAATATGTGGTTGTACTACATTTAGGAACATTTCTTTAAATTCGTCTACGCCTGTAAAAGGATGTGTTGGACTGGTTCTTACAGAAAATGGTAATAGATCCATTGGGGCGAACATCGATTGATATTGGAACTTATGTTTTAAAAATTTGCTACATCTTCATTGTTACGATAAACTTAAAAGACACATAGTTTTATGAGCTGTGTAGTTACTATAGTCTTCAGTTATAAAAAAAATAATAATCTAAAAAGGTATTAAGATTAGAAAAAAATTATTTCCAAGTCGGAATTTCAAACTTAATTCGTCTAGCCAAACGTACAGAAATGGTTCTTTATATATCTAAATTTTTGCTTTTATTTAAAAGTCATATTCTTAGTATCGAACATGTGTTTTTTTTTTATATATATATAGACTAAACAGACCAGAAATAGTTAAATATTAATATTTGCTTCAATAGCATGTGTTCTGATTTTGTTTAAGTCGGCCTGATTACGTTTAGTGACAAAACAATAATTAATAGAATTCTGGGTATTTTAAAAGGCGATCAGTCAAGTGAACATCATAAAAAAGACGGCATCCTGAAAACAGTAAAACATCCGGAAATCATACATTAGGACTGTTATCCGGATCCGCGTAATTTAGTATCCGGATCTATTATTCGAAATCTCGCAACTGGATCCGCACTCAGTATTACTCGGACATGAAAATTATTACAGTTTTTCTCCATATAACACGAATTAGATGGGTCCGGAACCGACCAAGTATCAAAGAATTGGTTAGTGGATCCGGATCTCAATTTTTCGAATACTTATAGCGCTATCCTAGGCTGTATCTAATATTACAAAGGGCAGATACGACGAATAAAACAATATCTTTTCAAGAACATTTCAGTCGATCGTATTGCCTACAGCGGGCAAAAATTCTCCCGAAGCCTGGATTTCATTTCCATCGAAACATTCTTTTAATAAACACTGACCTCCAATAAACAGCCGGTATCAAATGGAAAAAATAAAAGAGTAGTTTTCAACTCTCGATATTGCCCAAACCTAATACGCTTAGTCCAAAATGACTATTCTTTTTTTCTAGAAAAGCAAATATTTAAAAGTCAATTTAAAAAAAGGTTATGTTCGCAGGATTTTTTACGTTATTGAACAAAATTTAATTTGATGCAACTGCGTGAATGCTAAAAGTTACTAAAAGTGACCAATAACTTCCCCAATTTTAAATGTGCAACATGGTGTCGAAACAAAATACTTTTATTTATTGCCTTTGGGAGAAGGACAGATCCACAGAAAAACATAACAATACAAGTCAGAGAAAAATACATTGCGATGACCATAATACAAAAATTGTTCAAATTATAATAAAAAATACAGAGAAACGAATTCTTAGGTGTTTAGTTCGTTTTTAAATTTGAGCTCGTTTTATCTAAATTATTGGTTATCTTTTGATAAGTTTTACTTTTACGTGCACCAATGCTACCAATCGACATTTTAGCCAGAACCGTAAAAAATTGCGAACATAACCTAGGAATAGCACTTTCTCGGCTAATTTTTAGAAGTGACTTCTAAAAAAAGGAAATTATGACCCTTTTGAATTCAGCGAAGCGTGAGGCTGCCATTAATGTACGGTAAAACCTCTCATAACGGGCACCTCTCAATAACGGCCATTTTTTTAGGAACTTTCCCAGCATCAAGCAGAATCAAAGCATAATGACCTCCTAACAATCTGTGCTCTCAGTAACTGACACGGGCGTCAAAAATTTCCCCATAATTTTTATGAAGTTTGCCTCTTTACAACGGGCATAAGGAGCAAAAAAAAACCGCTCGAAAAAGTCAAATTTACCTTTTCGCAATTATATTCATTGCAAATTTGCCTGTACAAAGTTATTATTGCGCTGCGGGTGTTCCCGCTCATAGTTCGGCATTTTTACTCCTTATTTTTATTGCTATTTCCAAACAGCGCCACCTGCTTCAACAATTTCTAAAGACTGACAAGTATTACCGGGATAATAAATACCCGGGGCGATAACAGGATAGTCCGACGAGTGTTTAGTGTAGTGTACATAAGCTTTTTTATTGTGTAGAATTCACATTTGTAGGCGCACATGTCGTTAACTCGCAGACATTTACTTAATTGGAAAGTCTCAGACCGCTGAGATTATAAAGAAAAAATGTGGGATTCTCAAAAAATTTTGTGAAAATGGGGATAGAAGACGGAAGAAGGGTGAAGTGAGGTGCACGTGTTCGACTATATTGTCAAAAAATTTTATCTTCGATAAAATATTTGCAAAATAGGGCCGAGCTGGTAAAATCTATCGATATAGTAAGTGCTTTGATTTGGATATACCAAAATATCCAATGTCTTGGAAAATATCAAGACAAAAACGATAAACAACTGCTTTTTAAAAGCGGGATTTGACCAAATCAAAGGGAAAATTCACAATAGTGAAGACGTAGCGGCATCTTTGGCACTAATTTTGGAAAATTCGAAAATTTCCTTTCCGGAAAGTGTACAGAAGTGTTTCTCGAAGAACTTAAAAGTGATGAGAGTGACTATGTAGTTTGTAAATAAATTCTATTTTTAAATGTAGACTTTCTGTCAACGGACACGTCCCCGTAACGGACAGATTCAAATTCTCGGCAGCTGCCCGTTGTTGAGAGGTTTTACTGCATATAAATACTGTATATAGATCGGAACTCTTACCGTAAAATTAATCATACCGGTTCTGCAAAGCATCTTACATCGAAAATACAAATATTAAAAAAAATAGTTTGAATATTTTTTACAATTTCCAAGCAGAAAAAATAAACAAATTAAATCTTAAGATTGTCAACTACGCAATAGAATTGAAATATTGCTTAGTTTCTCCATTGCTCCATTTTTTTTTTTACATTTAATACCGATTTTATGACGCTCATTGTATCAGCAAGTTTAAGAAACAAAATAAAAATTACCACGATTATCCTTCTCTCAAAGAAAGTAATAAATAACATCTCTTCTGATACATATAACAACAATCCACTATATATCATTTAAATCCACCAACAAATCACTATAAATCGTAGCAACAACAATAAAAAGCAAAACAATTTAACACGTTTCCTCGTCGAACAAACATCGCGCCAACAATGACACCGCGCGGAAAAGGGTGATCCGGCAACTTCGACGACGAAAAGTCCACTACCACATTAAAATAATAACGCGCTATAGCACCGCCCGGCCGATACAGGCGACCGTACCACATTCCGGTTCGCAAGTAGTCATCCTATCGCGGATAAAGATGATATCAGCCCGCCAATCTCGTTTAGCCGCTTTTACCGAAGAAGAACACTGTGTTGATCGTTTTTATAATATCGAAAAGTAGGAACGTGTGATATTGTTGTTGATGGAGAAGATGCATTTTTTCTCCTTTCTATTAAACTAATCTTTAACGCGAAAAAATGATTTTATGCGACGAGATTCTTACGGATCAGGCACCTGCTTATAAACATATAATAGAGACACCCAACAGAACACGACCGTCGCTTCGTATAGGTGTGTAAGCGAACGGGTTAGTAGCAGAAGAATCCGAAGATTGGCGACAACTGGTCTTTTTGCCCGCACGAAAATAAACAAGACCAAAGAAAGGAAAATGAAAAAGACCGTTTTCAAGGTGCCTTCTTAGCTAAGTAGCAGGTGATTCTCGCATTAAACACGATATTCTTTCTTAATTATGCGAATACAAATTAATTATGTACATATATATTAAAAAATATATATATATTATTTTAATATTTTATATATTATTCCGAATGTTCCTTTTCTAACAATTCCATTCGTTCCAAAATAATCTTTAAAAAAAAGAAGGAAAAAAAGAGTGTCTCTAGTAACATAACCGCTCGTCCGGCAACCACGACGGCCCGATGGAGACTGGCGACGGTCGACGTCCGCCTCCGTCGAGGACCTGCGCACCAGACGCTGTCGCGGTGGTCGTCGTCATCCCAGACAGTCTCGATTCTCTCGGGTTGGTCCTATGCCTCGCTTACCTATACCCGGCGGCGTTTTGAGTAAACGCCAGTGTGGATTTTAGTGAATTGAGCTGGTGTTCTTTTCGATGTTCGTTAGCGCCGTGTCGATGTGTCTGTATTCGTGTCCTCTACGCAATTTCCACGCTACCGTTGTTTCAATTCAATGAAATATTATCTAAATGCTTTCTAACAGAATAACTATTAAAATGGAAATTAAAAAAAAATATGAATACGTATTATCTAATTCTTCTTTTAGTTAGTGTTTCAATAGATTCAGCTGTATACCAGGTCCAACGACATTCTGTAACATATATACTACCGGCCGTAAATGTTTAGCCAACGTTATAATTGACTATTCTTCAAATAAACAGAAAGTTACCCCCTTAAAAGTATTTGTATTATTAAACTGTAAGTACGAGATAGATTATAATACTCTGTGTACGTAATAAGTCGACTGGCATTAAGATATTGGAAATGACCCGTTTTTGCGGTTTAAGTCCATTCAGGTAGACGGACTAGACAACAGACGACGTAGGCACTTGAATATAAGGAAAAATTGAGCTTACATTCAGCTTTCCCATTGCAAGCAGCGAATAATAATGAGTAGAGAGGACAAAAGCGAGTGAAATCATACCTGTTTTGCAGCGACTAGACAGACTCGTGTTTTGTCGACTCTCGGGAAAACCAGTAGGCAACATGAACCCTTTCTTATGAGACGAATAGACGCGAGTCTGTCTAGTCGCTGCGAAAAAGGTATGATTTCACTCGCTTTTGTCCTCTCTAGTGATGAGTTCGGGGAAAGCGCTTTAAAGCAGCCAATAGTAGCGTACCACAACATCGGTAAAAGTAATCGAGAAATTGCCACATTATTGAAATTATATACCGCAATGCTGGTTTGCTGGCTGCTATGCGGAAACCGTTATTACGCAAAGTCTTTATTACGCAGTTTTATTGTGCATAAAATAAGAATGTTTTAGAATGATGAGGTCTATTCTGAAGCACTCATTTAGCTGAGAAAACTAAAATTAAATATGCAAAACGTATGTACCGCAGTCTTATCCGATAATTTCCAGTTTCTTGGTACTGATTACTTTACTAATTTTCAATCAGCCTAAATGCACGTTCTTGGGCCTTACTCACGTTTTCTCGCTATTCTCCTAGAGCTTTTTCGTTATTCTCCTAATATAGAGAGATGGCGTTTGTATGTGCATAAAAGAAATCATGTCCAATGTTATCAATAACACCGAAAACAATTGAAACTAACGTATTTGGGTCTAAATAAAAACTCGGCAAGCATGCGGGGCTTCTTCACCTCTGCTATGGCTCACATCCTCAGTTATTGTGATCAACTCCGGTCTCCGTCGCCTCCGGTACGGTTCACGCGTTGAAGTATCGTGCCCGGTCCGAACCCGGAACACGTTTAGTTTTAATTGGCTCTAGCCGTGGAAGCCGTGGAATCAGACCAAAAGCGAAAGTATATTTTGAGTTTTCATTTTATTTTGCACGTCCTTTCTCAAAAATGGGGGTTGCAATTTAACATAGCAATATGCTACTGTTTAGGCTGGGTTCTTAGAACACTCTGTACAAAATTTTGGATATATCATGATGTTGCTATTTGTCTAAGTTGGAAAGTAATACGCTTGGAAAGTTCAAATTAATTTTTTGTTAAATTTTAACAATTCAACATTTAGCAAATTCATTTGGGCCGTTTATTAAATGAAGTAAGCCGATCCAATTACCGTCGACCATCTTCACGACATTCTCTCCAAAACGACTCGAACAATTCAACATAAATTTCTAGGTCCCAACTCGAAACTCATTACGCCCAACAAGAAGTAGCATTGACATTCGGAACGGTATTTCGAAAGGAAGTTCGGCGACTTAAATTGGCGAAATTGCAAGCATACAAGGTCACCGTCTTGTAGATAAATTGCGATAAGAGAACCCCGAACCATGACCTACATACGTCAGTTATGCTAAAAATTTCAAGTAAGCGATAAATAAGAAAAAAAAAACAAAACTATTTACAGTTCTAACTACACATATAACTATAATTTAGATTAATTAAGTGGTAATTAACTAAAAAAAAAAAATAGTTAAAAACATTTTTAAATCTGGGGAAAAACAACATCTTTCTTTCGTGTGTCGACACATATTAAAAATGATTAAGTCCGCTAATCAGAACAATCGTTTTGGGCCACGAGTACAAGCATTTCGTAATTAAAAGTCTCAAACACTCACACTTCCATTAGCTTAATCTGCGGTACAAATGCTAAATTTAACCTATTTCTTGCCGTACGACATATCAAAAAGTTAATGGCAAACACCACCTCCCCCGCCTCTATTTCTCATCCGGGCATCATCGCGGTCATCATCATCAAACAAGCGACGACGACGGCGGCAACATAACAGTTCGCCCCTCACTAAATTAAATGTAAACGATAAAACGACACGTGAACGTCATTAGCATGACAGAGAAACGATTAAAAAAGAGCGCCACCGACGGCCAACGTTGAAATTGGTGCCTTATCTACGACGTCGAGCTGGTGGTCGGAGAAACAGAACACAGCAAGCCGCTAACTGAGGCATTTGCTAGGCGTAGGACCCATTCGCCCGTTGATATTATCTAGTCTGAAACGCGTTTGCAAGGCGACACGGCCTATCGTTTCCATTTTCCGTTTCCTGCCGGAAGTGACCTCGACTAAATTTCCTTCGTGGTGTCGAGCGATGTGGAAGACGAAAGCTGCTAATTGTCTTTTTATAATCAGTTTTGGATTTTTTGCGAAGCGGTCCGTACGTAGAATAATATTTCTGCGGGAATCTTGAACTGTTCATGTGCCAGCTTTCTAACACATCTCAAAGGTTGCAATTAACTCTTTTGCAGCGGCTAGCTGTAAATGGTTGTACATTGCAACATTTCAGAATTCGATAAATAACCTTCTTTTTGTAACTAAAAAGTGATATAAAAGATCCTCATTAAAAGCCTTATTTTTTGTATTTTTTTTACTGGACAGTAAGCTAACAATAACTAATTCTTTACCCACATCGTAAATCCCAACGAAAACCATAAGATACGCAAAGCGCACATCTTCCTCGTACCTAAAGAAGCAAAAAAGACGTAAGCAAGCATTTCAACACGACCCATCCAACGTTTCGTGCTTTCACCATCAATCTTCAATCGACAGAAAACGTCTAGCGAATTACCACCTGCTTCCTTTCCACCGGCAATACTTCTCCTTTTTTTCCTTCGGTCGTACGTTGCGCATGCTGAGATCATTGCCTCTAGATGGCGTATACTATTCGCGTTCGAACTGTGGTGAAAATAACGTATTGCTTAAGGCTGTCTTAAAATTAGTTTTGCGAAGTCTATGTGCGGAGAACTGAAGAACGTTAGGTGTGCATTGTGCTTGATATATTTAACACTGAACGGAATGTACGACCACACATATATGGTACGTGGTGGTTAATGCAGGTCACGCTTAGATGCCTTTGGAAATTCCCAAATACAATATCTTACATACATCAGATTGAAAAAGATTGATGAATTCTTTCACGCGAGAGATTTAATTTATTAATCAGGTTCAAAATATATGTATTAGCTTCATGTAATGTTTACATGTTTTTTATATACATATATATATATAAATATATCAAAGTATTCAATACCGAAGCCGTAAATACCTGCAACACCAACTTTATTAAAACCATGCAGCTAGACAGACACGGTGCAAAAAAATGATAATGAAGATCTTCCCGACAATTAGCTGCTAATGCACTTGTATTAAATAAGATTCAACATAGAAAAGTAGCGTGTCTATTAACAAAACATGGCTGTTTAAGAAGATGGAGATTTATACAGATGAACTTTGACACACACTTTGTAACGAAGACGAGGAAACAGCGCAATATGCCTTGCTGGACAGTAGTATTAAGGATGCTAAAGACTTCATCTGGCTTTTCGGAAAAAACAATTAATCAAAACCAATTAATCAAATATACGTAGCAAAACGAGCGACGTCGAATTATGTAAATTTCGGGCAAGGTATTGACGGTATAAAAAGAAACATGACAGGAAAAGGGGCATAAACAACCCGCATTATTATTCAAAACGTCGATAGGTGGATCAAACGTAGGTATGCTCACATTCGAAGCACCGGTAGAAGGGATAGCAAAATAGCGACGTAATAAAACGTAGTACACAAAAAGAATATATACGTAGCGAAAACTACGGTCATTACTAGAGAGGACAAAGGAGGATTAAATTATGACTTTTTTGCAGAGACTAAACATCCTCGTGTTTTGTCGACTCTCTGGGACACCAGTAGGCAACACGAATCCATTCTCATAAAGCGAATAGACACGAGCCTATCTAATCGCTGCAAAAAAAAAGGAATAATTCCACCTGCCGTTGTCCTCTCTAGTTATTACGGACAATGAGGTAAAAAAACTAAGAGCGTTTGAGCAACAAGAAAGTTAACAAAGACTGGTTAACTTGGATAAAAATATTCTGTCCGGATGAAGAAAGCATAATAAAAATAAGAACATTTGATTTACAAAGATAAAGAATTGTAAAACTCTAAGACTCAAGGGAAGATGAGAGGGCCAAATCACTAGCCATTTAAAGAAATAACCAAATATACAAAAACGATAACATCCACGCTCAAAAATACCTCAAATATTTCATCAATTTCATTTATTCAAAAACCAAACATTGCGTTCTACAACCTATGCGGCCAATAGACAACGACAAATATCATATCATCATCAGATGGGCCCAATTTAAAATTGAAGGAGGTTTTATTTCTTTACAGCATCGACTCAATTTTTGATAGTTGATTAATGTTTTCATTATTATTGTTTTAATGTTTTTTAAGGATTTGATGCAATTGATCACAGAAACAAGTTCAACTAATTTTTTTTTAATTTAATAGAATAATAGAAAGAAATCCAGTTCCTAATACCAAAAACCAAACCATATTGGACAAAGAAAGGACCGTGCAATAATAAAGTCGCAGAATCTCATTTTCTTGCCTAAATCCTCAACGAAAACAGATCATAAACAACGGCACCGAGAAAATCAAGTTAGACAATCAGATTCGAAATCCAAAGAACTTGAAAGAAGGAAAAAAGGAGATCCCAATCCACAGGAGGTCGATTTACGACGAACCACCACCGACTCTCTGCGCGTTCCGGCCAATGAATGTCTTCTGACGTCACGCCACGACCATTGTCGAGATTAGGAAGTTGACCGCTACGTGACGCGACTGTCGCTGAAGACCGGACGATGGACAAAGGGTGCGGGAGGGACCGCATCGGACCGCGTAGATCGGTGATTACACTAGAAGACGCTGGCCAGACAATAAATGGAATTCCTCACGAGAGTTGGATCTGATAAGAGCAATGGAGGACGATGCAAATTGCGTGGTTTATTAGCGAATGGAATGCGAGTGAATTGACTTGTCCTGTCTGTATATCATACGATTTGGTCGTTACTTTGACTATAGAATTACAGATACGTTTGTGGTATCGATAGTGTTAATATTTGCTTTAATAAGGCCGAATCTTTCGTTTAAATACGTAAAGGTGTTTAGTGAAAATAGGGTAAAAATTCAAGGAGGTATCACTTAGGTTATTTTATCAATAACATCTGGGATTTACGTAATCTACGAGAACTACTCAAAACAACCAGCCGCCAACCACCAACTAAACACCATATTCATGGATCCAATTTTTTCCTCATTGGAAAAAAATCGATAGGATTTAAATCGAAGAGGTCACAGATGAAGTCCACATCGAACAATTCAAACAATTTTATATGTTACGCTTAGGAACTTACGAACAACTAAACTGAAATGCGTCAGTACTTCATCATGCACCAAGGTGGTAGATCCTCCAGTAACTCAGCTCTCAAAAGATTTCGATTAACACCATCGAAGGAAGCCTTGGCCCAACTTTATCATCCTGTATGCACTTAACCAATCATGAGTAAAAGTAAACATACTGAAAATTGTTCTGCAGTCTAGCCGAAGATTTGTGACGAGCGTCGAATGCCAAAACAAAACAACATTAATAGATAATAAAACAAAGAAATAAAATGCGGATGCGTCTAGCATTAATGATTGTTTGCGAGTATTAAATTGAGACCTGAAAGCCTTTTATATTGAATACATTGACTTTTCCACTGTCTTCAACGTGTGAAAGTGTATCAAATTCCAGCTTCCTTGGGTTTAGAGCCATCAAATAAATATTTGCCAGGTTTATGGTTTTTGGCTATACTCTATATTTTCCGTTGTTAGTATCAATTTTGTGAAGCATAATAATTAGCTTGTTCTAATTGTTATCTTTGATTACTCTGATAAATTCAGAACGAAGACTAGTAGATCATTACTTACAATACTATGGTGTTTAGATGTTGTCCCAGGAATTATTTTTATTGTCCAAACCACTTTATAACGTCTTGGGCAATGTTTGCTAACGCCAAAATAACAATTGTAATCCACATACGTAAGTCATTAAAATAGATACTAAACCGCAACACGGAACATTGGTTGCAATTAATAATAACTGCCAGCCATTAAAAACAAGCGGAACAGTGTATACGCATCAAGCCTGAAACGCATTAATAATTCCCGACGAAGCAACTAGTAATGGCCCCAATTTACAAAATGAGTTGCATATATCAAACGGGCAATGAACGGATGAATATTATGAACAACAATGAGATCAATAAGCACAACGACAACACACGGTAATTTTCTAGAGTACATTCTATAAGCTAGATTAACTTTCATATAAATCCGAAAGATGGTCACTGACGCATTTTCGACACGATAATCTCTCAATGCTCGCAAAAAAAGGAAGACCTGCTTATGATGTGCAGCTACCATATCGAGGTTCGAATTTTTAAACCCTCCATCCCATTCAACGAATGACGAGGCCTATTTTACAGAACAAGATGCTAACTATTATCTAGACGGGTTAAAATGATGTGAGCATTACAAAACTGAATTTGACAAACGGAATACTTCTGTTAGGATAGAGACTTTTGAGATTACTTATTATGTATTTGGTTGGCGACACTGTACAGGTCTAAATCAGCCTTCAAATCTTAGGGACGAACTTTTAATTACTTACGATCTTACGCCGATGAGAGGTTATTTGAAGAGAGGTGACTCACCTAGAACAAAAGAGAAACAAAACATTAACATCAAGTTCATTTTAAATCGCATATGGGTTCTAAGAAATATGTGTGTACATATACAAAACAGTTGAATACGAAGCTGATAATTACCATTAATTCTAATATGTGATTAATTGTTCGTTACAACCGTAGCAACTCCGAACGCTGCAACCTTGGCGAAACGCGTACTTCAACAACAATTTCATTCCTCATGCCGATTTAATTTATGCAGTGATATTTGCACGTGAAAAAATGTACAACGCGACTTTTATTGCTCGCATTGAAAGTAAAAGTGGGAAAAAAATCGATTTCTAATTAGCGTACATACAGAGTGGCCCATTTGAAATAGAAGCATCCCAGTAAAACCCATACTTTATATTAATTAATTAAATGCATAGCGGATAAAAGAAATCTAGTTGCATCCAAAATTTCAGAAGTTTGACTACGATTATTTGTCAACCACATCACTGGATTCAGAAGAATTATGAGATTATTTTTCACAGTTTACCGTATACTATTTCATAATTCCGGTTCTTATAACATCTACTGACAAAAGTTGGCCAAATTTCATAAAAAAGTAAAAACAACACAAAATTAACTAAACTTTTCTTAAGCACCACAAAGCAACAAAGAAAAATAACATTATTTACTGAATTGTCGTAGAAACTAATAAATATAAATTGAATGTTTACAGCAAAGCACAAATTACAACTCTATGTTTACAAACAGGTGCATTAAATTCAGAGCCACCTGAAATAAATGTTTGTTTTAAAATTGTTAATAATACAGTTTTAGTAAGTAAAGCGGCATGTTCTTCCAAGGGAAGTGTAACAAATGTTATTACTTACAAAAAATGTGTTAGATCAATGCCTGTGTTACAGAAACAATTTATATGACAATATTCAACACAGATATAAAATGTCTGAGGCGTCAAGAAAAAACAAATGTAAAAAAAAATAATAAAGCTGAACCTGCCCTGTTTAACAAATAAATTTGGAGGTGAAATTAATATAACTGTTTGTAATATAACTTTTCCATGCTTCGCTTCTAACAACAACGTTTCTTAGCCCAAAACTTACACAGCAGATAATTGACCGCCTGAAAAATATTAATGTGAAAATCTGTAAATTTGTAGAGATTCGTCGGAGAACTATCGGAAAAGCTTTTGTACTCGGCCTGAGTAAGGTGCAAACTTTGTTTTAGCATGTTCCTCGTCTAGTGCGTCAATGCAATTTGGGAATTCCCAAATTCTATGAATTCGGAAGTTGCGGTCTCTTTCATGTGAAAACGGTGATGGAATAGAATCCTGAAAAAGTTTACGCATTTGTTTTATTATCTTCGCAACTATTACTATTATTATTCGCAACTATACTAATTTTCGCATTATTTTTTCAGCATAACACTGAAACGAGTATCTTTTCGTAAAATTCAGCTGTAAGTTGCAAGTTTATTATTGTTATTCTCTTTAGTTCGTCCAAACAGTAGTTGGGATGTTCGTTTAATAGAAATCTGTCGCGTATCTCGAAACTAGGTAACCAAGAAAGCTGTGGGGGTCCAGATCTGTAGAATATGGCGAGTGGTCTATCAATTCGAACCCAAAATCGAAAGTGTTGTTATCGCAACTATTGAAGTGTCAAATTCTGCGTTGTTTGGGTCAAACAAAACTTTTCTCTTCCTTACTTCTTAGTCTTCTCTACTTGTGAAATAACGGTACGTAGTGTGTCTATGTTATTGTTTTTCCCTTTTTCGAAATAGTCGATTAACACAACGCCATGACTATCTTAAAAAAAAAACAATCGCTGTCACTTTCTCGGCCGAGTCTTCGCATTTTGCCGAGCGCCGATTCATCCATCTCCGTCCACTGTTTCGACTGTTCCTTGGGTTTCAGAGTACTTCTAAGCTTCATAATCGATATCAAAACTCCGACTCATTTCCTTAAACTCTTCTCCAAAACTTTCGAAATGCTCATTTTTGTAACTTCTACCAATTCGCTGTTTATTTCAATACATTGATCCCATCGATTCTGAATGTGTATTAAAACATTTCTCCAACTGTTCAGTATGGCCTGGAAATGTAGATGGATTTCTAAAATTGCGTTTGAACTTTCTGAACCACTACGTGTTGAATAAAAAAGTCTAAAAGGTTCTACACGAGCGCTTCCATATCGAATGTGTCATACTGTATTTATCGAAACACACGAAATAGATTAAATCAAGAAAACAAAGAATAGTGCGCGCATACGAGCAGCGTAAAGTTATAATTTGAAGATGGTTGAATACCGCATCGGCAGATTTCCTTATGAAAGGTATTCTATTTTAATTGTTTGCAAAATACGGAAGCTAGATAAAATCGATTGATCAGAAAGAGACTTAAAACCACTCATTAAGAGACCGGGCACAACTGAGAGAAATCTAAAACCACCATTAGGATAATCATCTTTGAATTTTTTGCATCTTAAAGAAACAGTGCCATACTTGTTGCACTACAATCTACAAATTTTTAGCACTCCAGATCCGGCTGTAATTAGAAATGTAAGAAATGCCATAAACACGCCTCCTGTGCTCCAAAAATAAATCGCAACACCTACAAAAGTAGCACAAATTACATTGGCATATAAAACGATCCAATAGGGCAGTGTCGTTATTCATTAACCTCATCTCAAGAGAAACTAGAGGATAGGTTAGCAAGGAAGTCCTGCATAACGACGAGAATCCTCAATAGCGCTAGGGAGACGACATCGGGCGACCAAAATGCTAAACAAGGAAAGTAGATAATAAGAAAAAGCGATAAATTTCATTGTCCCAGAGCGGGCTATAAATCGGTATCTGGATAAGACGGAGAAAGCAATAGGATGGGATGAAAATGCGAGAAGATAGAGCATATCCAACTGCAAATGCGAAAAAAAGAGATAAAAGACGCTGGAGGATATAAATAGTAGAGGGAGAAAGCGAAACAACCAGCCTGACGACGCAGGTTGGCAACGAGGCCCGCGGGTAAGAGCAACATTTATTTTCGCACCCCGTGACAGATCCATTAACTTGTCGAGCGAGCTGCTATGATATTTTCTATATTTCGCATCTGCAGTACTGAATTTTTTTTGTCTCCTTTATTTATTTATTTTCGGAATCCACCACCCAATTCAAACGGGGAAACAAGTGATAAAATATTTACGAAAACAAAGTCCGGTTTTCCAGTTTCTACATTCTATACTTGCTGTAAGCTTTGGTGAGGAACTACGACACCTTCCTCCGTGAAATTACTCTGCATATCCGAGATTGGATATAGTCGAATCTTGTTGTTTTGTTTTTTTTTCTTTTTGACTAAAATATATGGGCCAATAATATTCCACCCTTATTGTAAGCAAGCGATCGCCTTCTGCTTATATTATGGCAGACGTTCCATCTTGATAACAAAACAAATTGCTAATCAAATCGATGAGAATCCTTCATCAATTCTTTTTTTTAGATCTTCAACAAGCTTAGTTATTTCAAAATCTAGATCCTTGGGTGGTAACTGCATGATTTGGAATACATCCTCTTCTTACAAATAGCATTTGACGAATCTTTAGGATCATTGCCATGCTGCAAACCAGTTTAGTCGTCGTTATAATTTTTTTCTTCGGGATTTTTTATTAAAGAACCGGAACCATACGCTGTAGCGTATCCCACAACAAGAACAGAACTACCTCTGCGTATACCGATTGATTAAAGGCAGTAAGAGGTATGTTCTCCTGAGTTTCTTCGAACATTTTGTCTTCATGTCGAACTAAAGTGATCAAATCCGAATTTGTATATCTACATCACTTTAATCCAATTGTGAAAGTATCTTCTGCGGACAATCAAATTCAGATTTTTTTGAACGCCTTAAAATGTTAAAATTTTTGGCAGGTATAGAATTTTTTCATATATCGACTAGATTGAATCCCCCAGCTAACTGAATTAATCCACATCGATCAATGCGGCGGCCTATTGCAGGTTGGCAATGTAATTTTTTAAAGTTTGTCGAGTGAACAAAATGCCCATCGTCTAATTCTGTAGATGGCGGAATAGTGACAAAATATAAACTCGACTTCCAACCCCAAACGGCGTTCCTTCTTTTTAGCGAACCCCATTCGGGGTAGACGTTTCAACAATTGCGTATTTGCCCCGGCAGACCTTTTACAGCGACCTGTTGATGTGATCACTTCCGATGTCAATGAATAAACCGTGTGTTTGATATTGGAAGATGAAGCTACAATTAGCACCTTTATTACAAACGATGGAAACTTGTGATCAATTTTTGACGTTTTATGGTGACGAATCGACCTGTCAATAAAGTGCCTCGGCCTTCACAAGAAGTTTAAAGCCTTCTGCAGGAAATATAACCAATTTTTGGGATTGCCAAGGACATTTTAAAGATTGATTATCTAAATAAGAGTAGTACGTTAACGCATCGCATATATATATATGCTTCTTTAACAAAGTCAATAAAGTTACATAGAAATTCGTAAAATAATAACCATCCATCTCTCTTCGTCCAATCTCAAATTTTCATCCAGGAATACTGGATCCAGAACGATGATTTGTATTTAGAATTCTTCCAAATAACTGTATCTAAACTTGCAAGTCCATCTCGTTAATCCGATGGTAATTAAGTAAATTAATTGTTGGAACAACTCGCCCAACTACAACACTAAAAAGACAGTTACATTCTAACTCTGTGCTATCGAAAAGCTAAGTTCCAAAGTGCAACATCTTGGGGATTAAGCGACTTCGGAAATCAAAGCGAATCCTCAACGGATTGCCGACGGAGACGCGTTCTAGTTCATTAAAACGTAACGCTTGCATGCATTTGCATTTCGCGATGTGTTGGCTAAGCGTTTCAGCCTCTACCGAAGTTCGAGTTGCTCAGCCGTTTAGCACTTGTTAATCTGTTACGGTATATGGACGCTTGAAATGCTAATTGGAAGTTGCTTTGCAAGTGAACTATGCATTTTCTTACGTACGAAAGTTTGCTTGTAGTTTACTCTATTAGCTTGGGAGTTCTGCATTGTTTATTAATACGTAGAATTTCTATAGTGGAAAGAATAATGGTTGCTGTTAACTTTTGCATTTAACAAATGCAACATCTACCCTGGACTAGGCCCTCTCATATTTAATTCTTCTTAAGCTATAGCTACCACTTATAGGATACGGCATACATCAAAGACCAAACCAGAACGAGTTAATAAAGACTAATATGGAGATTACTGTTTAAAACGATGAAGGCCACGCCATAATTCAAAACCAGTTAATGATACTGTTGAACAAAATCGAAGAAAAAATGATCGTTTTTCATACATTCCCTTAGGCTTCATATGCAAGATTCTATAAAATGTTCAGTAGTTACCACTTTAACAGACGTCTTGCGAACAACTTATATAAATTCAAAGCAAAATTAATGAAATCTAAAGAATTCTATTTTTTTATATATTGACTGGATACGATTCAGATTTAGTCAATTTCCATTCTACAATCAAACTAACTAATCTACACACAAAATCATTTAGACTAAACATAAAAATGCTCTCACATGCCTATGCATTAAAAGAGCAAACTATAGCACTGGCGAATAGGCAACTTCCAATACACCAAACAACGTTCACCGGTCTATCTACAGGCGCCAAATCTCCCAGGAATTACGTTAATATACTAATAAACAAGCCCGTGCTACCTTCTATAGCTAGTTTATAGCTCGTAATTAACAAATCTAATCTGTTTACGATATCAATTAGTAACTTCTGAGGTGACAACAGTTCTTCTATAAAAGCGCTTCGTTTTCATTTCGACCGATACCTTATTTCTAAAGCGATAGTAAACCGTTACACAAAAGTTGGAAGGTGTTAATTGTCAAGCATTTGACGATAACTTTCAACTTATTCGCTCGAAAATAACATACAGCAAGGATGACAATGCATGACGATGAATTTCGGTTTTGGCTTGTATTTTGAATCAACAATATTCTCATTCATTGATCTTCTTTTTTTTCGTTTTTCGGTTTCGGTTTTCTTCGTGAGGTTGAAGACTTAAACTGCAAATCTATGGGGAAATGAGGCAGCGCCGAATTACACAAGATTACATTTCTTATGGAGCTAGTCTAAATGACCGTGAATACATAACGTTAAGCGATTTGGTAAAATGACATCGTAAAATGTAGCAAGCGATTCATTTACGAGGATCAAGTAAATCTAGGTAGGTCAAGTAAATCAGTAGGTACAAAATTACAAAAATTTTAAAAAATTACAGTTGCAAAGTTGAACGGATCCTAAATGCTGGATCCGTGACCCGGAGTAAGCGTATATCCTGCCCTCATACTGAGGAACCAGACAACGAAGCGGTCTAGGATAAAGGATAAATATATAAAGTTTCTTCCTAATCACAGCAGCAACGAAATATCTATAATTAGAATGTCTTTTAAAGAAATGCAAATCAATACAATCAATACGGATTAAATAATTTAAATCCACTAAAAAGAGGTCGGAACGGCAGAAGATCGGAGTTGTGGTGCATCTTCCCAGCGTAAACCTTTTGCCGTATGTATAAAGAGTTACTTCATATAGAAGGAATAGTTTCTAGAACAATGCAACGTACTCAAGTGCTCCTTTGATGTAACGAAGAATACCAGTAAAGACTTCTCCCAATTTGCTTCCATTGACGAAGCCATAGAACTCCATCCAAGCGTCTGGCGCAATTTTAGACATTAACTTTACGCTCCTTGTATTTCTTATTCCAATTACGAGAGCTCCCGCAAGAGATCGCTACTACAATGTTACTAAAAGGTAAAAAGCCGACTCCCTCTTAAGATTACTAATGCTTCAATTAATGCAAACGCTCTTTCTTGTTCGGGAAAGGATGCGAAATGAGCGCTGAACGGATTCCGAAAGGAGGTAGAGACGAATACAGGACTCGCTGCTTAAAATGTACTTAATGCGAGGTGATATTACCACCGAACGGTAGGTTCCGGTGGAGTTCTAGAGCGGTCGGGTTACCCAGCTTTACGACGAGGGCAACGGTTTTAATTCTAATTATTTAATGGGTTTGCGGTCATGTTCCATCGCTAAAGAGTAGGAGGGTTCTTTTAATGGATCCGGATAAGTGGGCCGACGTAATTTTTTTTACGTTCGCCGCGGTAAAAGTGGAATGTGATGCGTTTACTTAATTGTATAGAAGGGTGTATTTTTTTTTTTGTGTGTTTACGAATGCGATTGTGCCAGCAATGAGATTAAAAAAAAGGTTTAATTTGCATTTTTAATTGTTTTTGGATATTGATAAGACGGTATCCAAAGAAATTCCGAAAACTTGGTAATATACTAAAGCTTACTTGTACTATTGAACTATCATTTCAAAATTCCGGTTATACACGGAGTATTTATCAGCGTTATTATTTTAAATAGAACGCCCTATATATTATTATATTTTTGAATTCCTAGTTCGATCTTCTTCAAGTTTTCAAACAAACGTTTAAACCAAAGTTGACGGCTACTTCCGGTATAACCAGAAGTCTTAGATAATTGAAGGTCTTTTAGTTCAATAGTACATATAAATACATATGCATATCGCGTTACCCAGATTCCAGACTTTACCAATTCTACAAACGTAGGGCCAGTACCGTTGCTCAACGTCTTAAAAAGAATACCGGTGTTAGGTAAAACAAACAATAAATTGAAAACCAGATCTTCACGACTGAACTTATGTGTTGTAAATAACTTAGAACGTAGGGATCACCTCAAATTGAAATTGTCTATTTATTTATTGTCTGAGGATACTGAGTTTGAGAAAGCTAACGCTGCTGAACAAGCAAACAGGGCCAGAACTAAAATACAAAAGAAGACAATCATTTGTTTTTAGGTATGCAAAAATCGCTCTATATAATCAGTCGATAATGTACGTCCTACGTCTACTATACATGTAACGCCATCGTCTCCCTCAGCGTTGTTAATATGTTCAGATGATTGACAATAAGTAAGAATTTAAGCATGTAAGAACAGCTAAAAAAAAACATGATGCCAAAATAATGGTTTCCCAATTTCACTGTTTAAAGCCTCGCGAAATAACCTAATGTAAGATGAAAATGGAAATACCCTAATTAGGCTCCAATATCAAGAAATGTCGATACAAGCATATGATACTCTCACAAAAGGCATTATCTCTCTATCCAATTTGCTGTAGCAAGTACCACATAGTTACCAGCATCCTTTCCTCCTGCAGCAGCTTAATTGCATCTACAACGCTTTATATTAACTAACTAATAGCGTCCCCTGATAATTGAAGGTAGGTAGGAGTGCACGCTGGTTGTTCGGGAACGCGGTCCGCCTTTATGGTTGGCTTCGCCGCGAGAACAACAAGCAAACGATAGAAGCACTCGAATAACGTTCCATTAGGTTGCTGCTTCGGAAACAGCAGAATCACCTTGCTACGGGCTTGTATGCTCCGGCATATGCCTTTATTACATACTCGAACATGTGGAGAGCTAATGAAGCGAATAGAATTACGTGTCTGGGCACGATTTTGAAATTATTATTAGTGCTGCGATGCTGTTGAACTCCGGACGTACGCAGCATAGGGGGTTAAGCTAAGAAATCCCCTTCGACCTTCTTAACCTTTTTCATCCATCGCCTGGAAGGAATCGCTGTCTTGATGTTCTGATGCTCGAGCATATCGATGTTTTATCTTTACAGAACTTTGGTGGCATTATCTAAAAACCAGAGTGAAATTTCTTTGTGCCTTACAACATTCAGGCAAGGCCTTTTGCTAGATCTAAATTACGAGAGAGATGTTGTTTTTCTTTCTAATATGTACCCTCTTATAATACAAAACTATATATACGTTTTTAAAAGCACATTTCCTATTTTACTAACCTGCGCAATATAAGAATTAATCTAATTAATACGACGGACGGGATCGAGTTATTATATACAATACGCAAACATTCATATTTGTCGTTCTAACTATTTTCACCCAATAATCCATATGGAAAATACCGATAGATATGTTTCTGCATGTACCATTCAGCCGGTTTAACTCGGTTCAGCTCGGTCGGTTCAGTTCATTACACTTTCCCGCATGAATCGACTAAAATCGAACTAACACCTTCGGACAGGTGGCGCTACGTTCGCGAAACAAGGTGAGACCCGAGTACTGTATAGACATATATATTTTTCGCTCGAGAAGAAGCCGCAGGTCGATGCCTTCCGATTAATTTTGCGGGATGAACGAAATACTACTGGAAGGTAGTTGAAATTGGATTGAGGTCGGAATTAGAATTGATCCGGATGAGCTGTGACATAATCCCGGAAAGAGGAAAAGCGGGAAAAAGAAGAGAATAATAGAGAAGCGAGGGAAGATCTACGCGAATCGAATACTTAAACTTGGAATTAGACGAGTCAATCAGATTAAATAAGTGATCAAATGATAAAAAATTATTTTATTTATTAAAAACGATCAACGAATAAATGATTTTTTATTAAAAGCAATGTTTTTTTATCTGTCATGTCTTTTTATATATATATTTATATCATGTTGATCCACATCCATACACTGTTGTTCTTCATGGCGCAATTCCAACGTCCTTCATACCTTCTTACCAAAAGTGAATATTGCCATGAAAACGTTAGTCGTCTCCCTAGCTTGAATCTCTAATTTTACACTATCTGCAAATTTAAATGCACTGATATTCTTCATTTTAACGCATAGTAAATCTAATTTTTTTACATAAGTTTCACTTCTTTTTTAACCGAAAACCATTGCACACATCATTGTAAAGGCATTCCAAACAATAGGTTCATCAAGAGTCATCACAATTGCAACATCGTTCAAATCTAAACAAAGTATTCTTACATTGTGTGCACCTGTAACCAACTCTACTTTTGCTGGTTATTCTTTCCTGGTGTAATGTCGATCGTCTTCCCTGTTATTCCACAGGCTGAAGAAACAAGAATATTGGGTGTAAACTCCAAGATCTTAAAATCATCATGAACACCCCAATTATAACGTATAACGTATTGATAAGACGCCATTAGTCTAGTTCATGAGAAATTTTAATTACTTCAAATTCACTTTGCTGTTCTACAGCAGGGTCGAAGCTGCTGAGAGAGGAGGACAGCAATACAAGAAGAAAATGAATTCATATCTATTACAAAAAAAAACATACATTTCCATCTTTTTTTTTTAAAAAGCGCTCCTCGTATATCGATAAATTAAGACAGAACACGTCTGAAATCATTCGAGCATTGCACGCCATTGAAATTTTCCAATTAGAACAATCGTACTAATAATAAAAGAGCGTGTTCAAGAGGAACGATTACGAATTCACTGAACGGAACGGCGAATCGAGTACCAACTGCGTGTAGGTAGATATTAGGTAGTTAGACGGACATACGTATCTCTCCGTACGACGTGCCTGCTCGCCTGCCCGGCCTAGCGCGAACAAGGTTGATGTACTCCACGCATCGATCGCGATCGCCAAGATTTATACCTTTCGGACCCAACAACAATGCGTCAATTATCGTCAAATCGATGAAGGGTACGCGACCCGCTTGTTCCCCGGTAAGATCGTATATCTATCCATCCGTCTGTATCCTCTACGATCTTCGAGTTCGTCCATCTATGCTGCACGTTTGGCTGCCCGTTTTCGAGGCAATCTCTTTCAGTCAGATGCGTATTTCCGTTTAAGAAGGCACGCGTATACAGTCAATGGTCAGAAATAAATTGCGTCTACGATTTAGCATTTGGTGTTAATAATCGTTATTTGGAACGTTAAATCCTAATGAACTCTATTGGTCTAATCAAAAAATAAAACTGGAGAATTGGAGATTCCAATTGGAGAATGACACAGGAGAAAGATGTACAAAACACAGAGGAAAAACAGGTGATTGGTAAACACGAGTCATATCTGCGATTGGTGATTGTAACAAGAGCAGTAAACAATTACTTCGCTAAGTTACAACGCTTTTCAAAAATTCATTAAGCTAGAAGTAACAAACACAAAATTTGCTGTAGCAATGAATAGATGCATTGCTTTGTCTCTTACAATTGACTGGAGGAACACACCGGAACGAAGTCGTATTAGATGCAATAGAGATGTTCTTAGCAAAAGGATCCCAAAATATTGTCCAAAGTAGAGGTAGAGCCGGGGATTTTTATCTAGTAACCAACAGGATGAAGATCTTTTAGTAATTTAATTCTGCAATAAGCTGAAATTAAACCTTACACATAAGCAACCCTCACTTGGATTAGGAAACCAACACACAGGATCAATTACCGAAGACCTCAATTATAATTTTAATTTTAAAATAAACGGAATTTTATTTTCTTTGTTGACTGAACTATGTCAAATTGGAAAAAGATTTAATGTATTGTAGCTACGTATGAGATGTCCGAGGTGAAGTGGTTGGAATCGAACGATAGAGCGAGTAATCGACACCCTCACCCTCGACATTTACATCAAGTCCTACCTGAAGGTCAATGTCGCCGTCACCTTTTCCAACTTCCTAAAGCAATTTTCTACTTTAAGCCAATAAACGAAGAAGACTTCGTTCTGTTTTTTTCTTCCGCAACAGACGCAGTTACAAACTCAGAGAACCAGCAGACGCTACGCTAAACTACTTAAACATTTCCGTGTTGGCTTACCGTCACCTTGACTTTTCCTATTTAAGCCAGTTTTAAAGTATAATCAATACTCAGTGAATCGATTACAACCCAGATATATCTGAATTCCAGTTATTCCGAGATTTTCTCGAATTTCCCCAAATGAAATCCCTTTTACGAAGAATCTCGAGCTACTGGTATCTTCTTGTACGGAGAGTCTTCTGCGGGTCTTAGTTAGTATCCAACGATCCTGCTAATATTTCGGGATCTTCGCCCGAAGATAATAAATTCCGAGAGAGAATTTGTTTCAAAAATAATGGATGGTGTTGCGTGCCATAGATTCCTAAGTCTATTCACCTCAACCAGTTTGGGTACCATTTTTAAGACACCGCTGTCCTAATTTCATCACACAACCCACAAAGGTCTTTTTTGCAGATGTCGTTTTTTGCCGAAGTACATTTGCTCTTGTAAAAAACAAAAGAAGAAAATCAAAGGTAATATGTTTAGAATAGCAGAAAGACACTTCCTTGAAGATTCTAGCAGGCTGTTTTCCTTTGTTTATTCCTTCTATAACTCACCAAAGCAAGATGCCACGTCCCCATTACATATTTTCAAGTCCTAAGTTTGCATTTGTTCCTGAACTAAAAAAATATCTCTAAATGTGTCTGTACACAACACATACAAAATCAAACAATAACTGAAACTTCAAAGATCCTTTGAATACTTTCGCCAAAGACTGTATACGCACGCAAGCGATGATTGATGTGCCTGCAGGTATGAGCAGACTCTTCCTAACGCAGTTACTTGTAACATCATTAAGGAGAACCTCACGACCACTACTATTACTACTACTAAGACGACACGGCATGCAATGATTGATGCGAGATAAATGGACAAAAGCGGTCGTGATCTTGTCGTCTGTCGTTGTTACAGCCAGCATGTTTGCAGTATCAACCGTGTTCATTTTGCCAATGTGGTAACGAGCCAGTAGTCAAAGATTAGTTGATTATACTAATTTTAGAGAGCGATAACCTTCCCCACACCTGGTTACACAATTTCGGCAAACTAGTTCTTCTCGATAATCCAGCGACTCTCGATGAACAATTCAGACAGATTAACATGGCGAAAAAAGCAAAATGGTGGTCATATTAAACATTTAAATTGAATTCGTCTTTCCCCTTATTCAAATGTAATTTTCTCTTCAATAATTTTTATACACATTTTACAGTGTATAGAGTCATGCCTCTGTAGTATTCGCATATAAACGACTGCTATAACTTCGCGAAACGACATGGCCGCAGCTTACCGTAATTTATAACGCTGTCGGACGCCATATGGCACAAGAACGTCTTGGATGTGGTTTTGATTTATTCACGATAGGCGAAAATTTACGAACGAATGATGAAACCAGAAGAAACGTTAACGTTTACAAAGGATAAGGAAGAGAGTAAGATGGGCTATTTACATTTTTCGTAGGGGAAACTCAGCGTATGTAGAACGGAAGTCAAGTAAACTTTGGAAGTTGTGAATATCGAATTTTTAACATTTTAACATTGAAGTAGTTATTGCTTAGGAAAGAAATTGGACCGAAGTAGGTCGAGAAACAAAGGAGAAATAATATTGTCAATAGTGAAAAATGTTGTGTTCATTTGCCTTGAAGTATACGTCGAACGGGAGTGAACGGGAGTGAATATCTCTACTAAATTAAAGCATCGTGTAGTATATATCTCTTGTAAAGATTTTCGTACATGCAAAGGTGGAACGCTACTAAACGCAGCAGTTTGGTAGCAAAAACTGTGACATTTTTCTTCTATAAAACGCAAGTAAACATAAAAATAAGAAGTGGATCAAAGATATATAAAAGAACGTTTTTCGCCTTGTTAGTAAAACTTTATGGATGTAATTTTATGCATCGCATCTCTTAAATTACTTTCATCAACATCTTACCCGTACCGATCTGGTACCACCCAATTAATTCATTAACTGTACTTGCTATAGAACACGCGTTATCTTCATTAATAAATTTCGAAGCATACAGTAAACGAAACCGTTACGCCGTATGCACATTCGCCCGCCATCGGACAGGTGTAACAAACGTAGTTAACCTACGCGTATCAGATTCTTCGCGCATCTTAACCAAATAACCGCGCCAGCACGATCATCTTTGGTCCATTCTTCAAAGGAAAGCCAGATCCACGAATGTCGCCGATAATCGAGGTGGATCTCACATTTTCCACCGCCAGAACTACTCGGAGACTCGACAGGTGTTCATCACGAACAGCTTCTCTTCCGTAATGAAATCGATTACCGCGTTGCGCCCCTCCACCGCGTTGGAGAGGAGCACATGGTACGGAGAACGAACTTCGGTTCAGCGTTCCGTAGGATCGTATTTTACGAAAAGAAGTCCTCGCCATGAACCAAACGGGATTTGCTCTGCACGAGAGCATCAGGGATATAGGTGTGGGTTTTTACTCAAAGCTACGCTGACCATAGTAACTGTAACTGGAGGCAATGATATAGATCGACGATTAGAAGCATTGAATATAGTGATTCCACGTAAGATTGCTGTACAAATGGAACTAACTAAATTCTATTTCGAAGAGGTTCCTATAATAACGAATGACTAATTTCTAGGTGAATTTTCTTTGAATCACATACATCTTTTTGAAGTACCCGCATTATAAAAAGATTTCCCAAATCTCCGCCAGGCGTGAATATTGTCAAGGTTGTTTTGTAGCGAAATATACTCATTAGATAAGGAAATCAATCGTGTTTCTCTATCGTGTCTATCGAACCTGAATGTGGTGGCTCTTGGATGACGAACGGTGTGAATTACTTTGCGTAAGAATAATAAGTAAACTACGCATAGGTGTTCTGAGTGAACAATGGATGAAACAAATGGTTTTGTGTAGAAGCGGGGGCTTTAGAAAAATAATTCGTATCTCCATAAAAATAAAGGCAATCGGAACTGTAAGTGCCTCTGGCTGAAACTAGTTCCGAGGATTAATGGGCTCTCTTTGCATCATTCCTGCATAAGACCATCTTTACCTAGTCTGTTTCTTACAGCTTGATCACTGACGTTTACTCACTCGCACATGAGAAAATTTATCAAGTACAAATGCTGTACTTCTCTGGTGGACGGGGATATGTTTCTTTTACCTCACCAGTTTCTAACATAAGCCTGTTAGCACTTACATCATGCCTACGAGTATTAATTTAGCTTGAAGACTTAAGTATTTCCATCTTTATTGATTTCAAAACTTGTTAAACCATCCATACGTTAAGAATGGAATCGAACAGTTCAGTTTTACTGTTAAAAATATTGATAAATGTTGCAGTCAAGAATAAGGTGACGTAACACATTGACACAGTGTTTAAGTAATATTTAATTTTGAAAAATAAAATCTATTATTTTTGGTCTGTAAAAATATGTGAGTGCCGCAGATTGCATCTTCAGACAGTATAATAATAACAATCTACATTCACCTTCCGCCACATTGTGAAATATTAAACGTTAAATTTCGCTTTCGTCGATGAGAATAATCGAGATCGTTGCAAGGACTAATCTCATCACACAAACAATGATGAGAGCCTTTTTCTTGGAGCGTGTCTTCCTGCGTAAAATTGCTTTCTTGTTTCTTGTTGCTTGTATAATATGTACGATTGGAATAAGAATGTTGTAGCTTTATTAAAATGTCTGTCTCCTACGTTAAATTGAAAGCATTCGACGTAGTAACCTTGACCAGATAATTTCCCGAAAATAATTAAAGATTCGCAACATTTTTAACGCCTAATTCACTTCTTTGGAAAGTGAAGAGTACTAAAACTAGAAAACTAGGAACAACAGATAATATAACATTACCGCAGCATTTACGCAACAATTCAAGATTTATTGGAATTGACGTAAACAGTTACGGAACTTCACTGCTTTAACAACTAAAAATTACAAAAAAAAAAAAAACTTATTTCGGATACTAATTAAAGCAAAGGAAACAAAAAATTTTGTGATCTAATACGAAAGAGCGTTCAATCGAGCTTCCCTCTGATTTACGTTTAACCACCTAATGAAATTATCCTCTTCTTTCTTGAG
The DNA here is from genome assembly GCA_020654165.1 of Oryctes rhinoceros. Taxonomy (NCBI): domain Eukaryota; kingdom Metazoa; phylum Arthropoda; class Insecta; order Coleoptera; family Scarabaeidae; genus Oryctes; species Oryctes rhinoceros. Next base: position 5,690,885 of record JAIOKQ010000119.1, read on the forward strand.
AGTAACCCAGCTTCCACGTTATTTCGCCAAAACCGATGACTTATGTTCAAGTTTCATTCCAGTTAGACCATCTCATTCTTCCTCAATATTTTCCAATTGCCAGCAGTAACATTTTAAATCGCTTTTAAAATGTAAAAGAGATTAAGTAGGAATTACTCGTAAATTCTTATATTCCAGAAATTCTCAACATTTTTTTGCTTATTTTACAATAAACCTTTTAGTGCTAACTAGTTCCCATTTCACGATAGTTAGTTGGACGCCCATTACCGAAGCATAACAAAGATTACGAGAGATCAAAGTTTGAGGGGAATTACGAGCGCGGGCCGGGTCAAATGGATCTTTAAGAAGCCGTAAAGACGGAGATCTTTACGAGGACACTATAAAACATGAGAGATTTAAGCTACAAGGAAGTCTCCGACATCTCCGACAATTACTACCAGTTTTACGGTTTCGGAAATATTTTAATTCCGGCTTTTAGCGTCGCGCACTCAAAAGAATCGTTGGGAAATAAGCTAGCGTCCGTAGTTCAAAGTTTCAACTATATACGCGATCCGTTTAATTATCTCGGCAATTCAATTCCATTACGACGAATGCACTTTTGAAAACGACGTGAAATCGTCGTTGAATTTTCTCACGATTAACTCGCGATGCAATTTTTTCCGCTCGCCATGTCTAACCTAGAATTTTGTCCGTAAATGCATGATGTAGTATAGGAAAAACCGTCGCAACGAACAAAGAAATAACCGTTCTCTTTCTTGGCGGGTTCCCTGGCAAGTTTCACTTCTTCTTTATCCTCGACATGCTGACATATTTCCCACGAACACGAATTCCCTAGCGTTAAAGAAAAGAATTCCATAGCATTGGAAACGGGACAGAGTTGCAATAACATCGAAGAAAAGTTTGTGAGTTTTTCTGATTTGGTGTTTGAGGAGATACAGGAAAACATAAAAAATAACACCTAGCCCCGAAATTATTCAAAATGTTATGAAATGAAATGATATGAAATGGTCTTCGCCGAGGACAGGATACGGAGGGAGTTTCTCCTCCATCTGGGATGGTGGTAAACACCTTCTGCGATGCGAGGCGAGTTTCACCTAGGACAGTATCATTGTCTGCAATGCGAGGATATGTCTTATCTAGGACAATGTTTGAATATCGTCAACGTTGTAAGCAGGAGAAGCCTCCTCCCTCTAAGGTTTTACAACGGCTTATATACTCTTATGGATGATGACGTAGCCCTTGAACATTATATATTTTTGGTTATTGTTTCTAGGCATTTCCTGATGTGTTCTGTTTAAAATGAGAATGTTAAATTATGCAAAAGCACTCGTCATATTAGCACATCTCATCCAGATGAAAAATAAATTTCTTTGAGTTATTCGAATCTAACGATCAACGTCATACCATTAGTAACATTTGAAATGTTCGCACTTTAAAGCAATTGAACTATTTTACTTTCTTTTGCTAAATACTTTACCGTGATAATTCGCTGTTTCTATAACTATTGAAAGCATAGTAGCACGCCTTACACTGTCACGCTCAAGTTAGTAGATTATGGCGAAAAAGACTTAACCATATCGCAAGTGATGTAATTTCATTGTCAGAGAGTGTACATGCTTCGCCTACCTGATCTCACCCATTACTTAATATGGACAACGGTAAAGAGCTAAAGGTTCGAACGGACCAGCATTGAACGCTTTCCTTGCTAGGGGACCAGGTAATCGCCCTTTTAAGTATTTGTTTTGGTCGTGGTGAAAGCGGTCAGTGAACGTTTTATTATGTTGTAACTTTAAAACCTTACCGGGACGTAATAGAGATTTATTGCCTCCTGTTTTGTTCCTTCGTAATTACTTACGTTAATAAGTGACGGCGAAATTCATGCACAGTTTATGAGATAATGCAAATTGTATAATATTGGTAAGTGCATATAAAAACTAATGCAATCGTATGCAGAATTACCTCCACACAGACCGTTTATACCTCGGTATATCTGGCTTTCTTGTTGAATCGATGTTAGTAATTGATGAAACTGCTGTAAGCTGCCGAAAGCTGTGCGCCACTTGTTTTTTATTGCGATAGAGAATCGTTTATATAGCGCCCATAACAGCTATCTCGCACCGATCTCCTTTGTTCTGTATCGAACACCTTGCATCTGCCTGGTCTAGCTTCTTTCGCACACACTGCAATTACAGTCTTGTGTATGTTGATTTCTGATTGCTGTACCAGTTTCTCTGGATGCCTCATTGTTTTTGAACGTTTTTATTATCTCATTCAATTCCTCTTTTGTCGGCGATTTCACTAGATTATATACTGGTCTTTCTACCTCATCATCCATCACAATTATCTCATTGTAGACTTCTTCCACATAGAATATACATGGTAATAGAGAAATGATTAGAAGGCAGACACATAAGTAGGGAACGTGAAATGGCGATGGAAGAACAGTAGTAGTAGTAGTAGATCGAGTATAATCTTCGGAGAGTGGAAAGACAAAGGAACAAAATCTGTGATTGAGGTTGGTTGTCATTATCGCCGCACATTCGTCACGCATTGTGAGTCCAGCATGTCCGCTCGCTCAAAGTTAAGATCCCTGTGATGATTGCAAAGGTATTTTCGGAAGCTGCAACTCTTTTCATTCATTTTCGTTCATTTTCCCCGCCTCTTAAAATATCCAATTTAACGAATACCCATACGACTAATCTTCAGAATAATTTTGTATGTTTTATTGTTGAAAAAATAATATTATGAAAATTTCCTGTAATCAAAACAATCGCTGTGGTGATTTAATAAAATAATGATGTGACGCTAGTTAAATCTCCGATTTTGAATCAAATCGTCATATAGCATTACAATAAAGAACCAGTACCGTTCTACGGTGACGATGGATGAAAGATTAACCCGATCTTTAGAAGCTTTCGAAAAAGAAATAATCTTAATTAAGAAGCTTAAGCAACCAAGCGTCGATATTAAATGTGAAGAATGAGATGGCTGGAGCATGTAACAAAACTGGTAAAAGATAAGCCGCCGAAACAAATATTAACGGGAGAAACTACTGGCAGAAAGACTACAAAATAAACAGATATAACGAATAGAAAACACATGAAGGACATCAATGTGGAAAAATAGGGAAGCGAAACAGAATGAAGAAGAATAAATGGAATAAAGAGTACTGCCAAACCATGGGTATTTTTGTGCTTTTCGATTTACAAAGGATTGTTTAGGCACTCTGCCTCAACTTCTATATACGCCGTCGAAATGATGCAGGGAATCTATCTATTCACCATAGGCTCTAAAAGTTATCGGTGTTCTAACTTCGCAGTAACTATCACAGCTCGGATTGGAAATTGTCACAAGAAATACTGGACTGATCTAAATTAAAGCATCTATCGTGTTACTTCATGCAAGAAAATATCCGCATACGTCTCCACTTATTAATTTTCATTAAATAACTTTACCTACTCATATGCAGCCATTAAACAACTCAAAAGTGGATGATATAAAGTTACAGTTATTATAAATTATAACGTACACATCACCAATGCTCCATCAAAAGCGGTTTCCTCTTTACTCGAGAGAATTTCTGGGTTGGTTCTAATTATAAATGGCAACAACGAATGTAATCTTTATATTGAAGAATTTGAGATAATATGATCCGTTTAATTCTCTGACTGCCTCAGGCCGGCAAAATATGGTGAAAACATCTGCATACTATTATATGCTCTTACGTAATGTATCTACGTACGAGGAATATGTAATGCTAATGCAGTGTATATGTAAAATATCATCTGGAAATTGGATCTATCTGTATTAGTTTAAAAAAAATTATAAATACCCGTTTTGAATGGATGATATTTACGTTTCATCCCCTCGAAAGTTTACTTTTTGGAAAATAACTAAACGACAATTTCCAATAGTAAATAAATAACGTAAGGATAAATAATAAACGTAAAGATTGCAAGTTTAATGCATTTTTCTTAATTTCTTATTTAAGAGGCTCTGCAATAAAATTTTGAAATGGTTTATATACCCTCGTGGATGATCACACAGCATTTCTTTTGAATGATGTACGGTACAAAAAAAAAAACAAGACGAGAACGTGGATCGACAAATTATTCACGTATGCACTGTTATCATTATATTATTATATATTATTACCATATTATCACCATATATTATCATATTATTACCATATATCATATGTATATGTTATCATCATATGTTATGCACATTTATTAACAAATACCTTTAAAACTAATTATTTAATACTGGAAGAGCTAACCAGGCAGAAGACGTTGTCGTTCTGTGAGATGTGTGTTCAAAGTACATTGAAATTAAATTTTTTGCATTATACAATGTTATTACCTCAATATATCTGATGGTATCGAATTACGGAATCTAAACTTTGGCGAAATATCGAAAACAATGGGGATGGTCATAAGAATCTGACATACCTTGAAAGTTTTTCCTATAAAATTAATCGTCTACCTAAAATTCATTTGTTTATTTCCATTTCTTTTGAAGCTACAACTTTGGGACCAAACAAAAATAATACAAACGCGACAAATATCTACTCGGGAATCTTCTTTCCCAGCGGCACTTTCGCTTCCGGTCTTCACGAAACACGACGGACCGCAGAGTTATGGCTCCTGGAATCCATCGAAAAGAAACGAGTCAATTAAGCCTTGCGCCCCTCGTAAACCGTAGCGCTGCAGACAGCCGCACACCGCCATTAAATCCCTCGACCGACAGGACGTCGTACATCCAAATACAGACATCTCATTATCCAGCACGAAGTTAGGGCATCGTGCGCTGTGTAGTTCACGTTCCTTTTCAATTCTACGTTGGCGCGAAGCATCGATATCAGAGAAGCCGCAGAATAGAAGAGAAAATACAAGAAATGAAGCGGAGGTAAGGATAAAAACTTGTGAATAGGTGTGTACGATGCGATCCTTGTCTCCGAGCAGTTATAGTACATACCTATGCTGAATGATAGGAGAAATTGCGTTTCTTAGAAGGAGACGCATGTTACTCTATTGTTTGAAACCATCCACGGGTTCTCCTATAAGTTGAACGTTTAGCTTCTAGTGTGAACTGAACATCTTTAAGAAACCTGTACGTCAATAATATTATACGAGTTGGAACCGTGTTGTTCAGCCTCAGCTTCTGCCGAGGTTTCGTCCTTACTCTTATGGGACATCTTCAGGAATGTAACTGCACAGTGACTAGGAACTATTCCTTTCCAAGGGAGCGGAAACCCTATGAATACATAATGCCGGTTGCCAAGTTTAATCAATAGGAATTTCTACGGGGTAGCTATCGTCGCGATTTAAAGTCGATACTAAATCACTTGAATCAGTGGTTTATTTTGTTTTTATTTTTAACTTTTATCGGCTTATCGGCGGGCGGATTTAAACCGACGACTACTGTTGGTCAGACAGGCGCTCTAAACTAAGTACAGCACTGAAAATTGAATGCATTAAAATCAACTATAACCTCAAATACGCCAACCAACCTTTAATACACTACCTATTCTTATACTTCGAATAATACAAGAGCAAAGGAATCAAAGAGAAAGGAATGACGTTTCGTGCCATGTACAAGTTACTAATACTGTCGATATATCCATTTTTGTTAGTTTCGTGTTTTTACTTGGGTACTCTTTCTTTCTAGTTAACACAGAGAATTCGACATTTCGAATTTTGGTTGTAGTCATTTTGTTCGGCTATAAATTAAAGACGTTATTACGATATCAGTGTCAATGTAACATGTTTCACGTGAATACGAAGAACTGGTTTGAACGGCGAGTTCGTGAGAGTTCGTTTCAAAAAAATAATGACCCAATAATAACCGAAATTATTACACTGCGTTAAGCATGTTTTATTTGCTAGTTTCATAAATTGGATGTATTTTGAAATGCATAACTGATCTGGCACGTTTCGATTATGGCAGCTAGAAAGATATGATTTCTATAAAACAAAAAGCCAGATATTTTCTAAGTTACTTTATAATTTGTACCGAGATATGGTCACAATCGTTGAAAATGTAAAACAATTAAAGTGTAAGAGACGACGGAGCACAAGTTAAATGGACGAAATTTCGTAAAGCAAGTCCTTGGTGCGCGGTGAAAAAGGGAAATCCTTCGCATTAGAACGATAGAGCCAATGTACCCCATTTAAGAGAAAGCCTTATTGCAAACTAGTTCGTATACATGATTCTGTCCAATATAAATAACATATCGTCTTAGAAATCCGTCTTAAATACCAACAATCAAAATTCCAATGGACAGAAATACCTTAGACGGGCATACATTTCGTTCAATTACCTAACATTACGTTCTCTTAATCAAATCCAATCTTCAGACGTACGTATCGTTGTTAAATCGAGCAGGAGATGCAAATACAGAGGCACGTTCGAACATATCTATCAATCTTTGAGGCGAAGTCTAAATCTACATAGTAAATATGCACGTATGTACCAAACAGCAAACGCGCAATATACCACGGCTCTTTCACTTTGAGATTGCAAAATGACATTTTGAGGACTCACCTGAAAGAAAAAGAAACGAAATTATTATTGTATCTGTTCCTTATGTGTGTAGTATTTACCGCTATTGGGTAACGTTTCTCAAATCGAGTTGCTTGCCGTGTATCTGTACAGATGTATGCTGTGTATGTGTACGAATGTTACGGTAGGATAATTGAAAATAATCCGTGTGAATAATCAATTATAATAGCGAGCTCGCGGCGCTTTTCGATGTGGAAACGTGTAGTCTATGAATTACGGATTACAAGAACAATAATGTTCTTAGAATTGCCGGGTTTTTCTTCGGGGATACACAGTTACCTAAGTATACAAGTTACTGCTGATTTATGAGCTTCAAATTAGCTTAAAAGAAGTTAAATTCACGAGAACATGAAAAGCTACTACTACTACTACTACCCAAGTTGGTGTGCAAAAAATTTCAAATTCATTCAACCTATTCTACATTTGAATTTGATTTGAACACATGAAATTTTCTGAGAGTTATTAATTAAAGATTAAAGTTTCATGGTTCATAAACAATATTGCGTTCTTCGATTTAAATGAAAATCCTTCAAAATATCTTATGAAATTTGTTAAAAACAAACTCATGAAGGATGTCTCAACACTAATCTAACAGATTGCGTCCAACGCCAAATAAAATTCAAAATCGAAGAAAATATGTAACCAGGGGACAGCCTGTGTAGCAACACAAGCCGGTCACAGTATGTGTCATTTTAAATGTGTACACAAATCAACTAGCAAAGTACAAGCCAAGTGAGCGAAATAAGATTCTGTAAGTGGACCAAGCCATAACAATAACGAAAAAAAAAAAAAGAAATGGTAAGCAAAAACATACAAGCACATGCAAATTTGTCAAGTTCTAGTTTCCGATTTTGAACTTCAGCAAAAGCTCTTAAAACTAGCAACAAATTCCAAACTAACGTTAAGTTGAAGAATCTTGCTTATTACTAGCAAAATGAAATTACGGAACATGAAAAAACTTCCTCCAGCGACCAAAGCGGTAAGACGTGTGACCAGCGCCTTACTTACAATCGCGTGTAAACGCGATTGTTTTGGCGAATGTTCATGTGAATTTCTAACAACTGTACGGTATTCATGCCGTATGTAATGTAATAAATTTTCTGAATAATAACTAGAGAGGACGAAAGCAAGTGAAATCGCACCTTTTTTGCAGCGACTAAACAGACTCGTGTTTTGTCGACTCTCGGGGAAACGAGACGAATACACACGAGTCTGTTTAGTCGCTGCAAAAAAGGTACGATTTCACTTGCTTCTGTCCTCTCTAATAATTACTTTGCAATAACAGTCGTCATCTTTTTCATTTGATGTTTTCCATAGTTTTTGTGCAAAACGTATACATTCAAAAAACAAATCATTATCATTCGCGTCTTCCTCTTGAAGCTAGAATTTTTGAGCAGTCCTTTGCGATAAGAAGCAAAACCTTTTTGTTGTCAATTATCAATTTCCAATTTCCATCGCACCGATTTGGTTCAGAATTCAGAAAGTACTAGATCTCTACATAAAACATGCAAGAAACGACAGTAAATTAATACTGTACGTCGTATACAGATAGAACTGTTCATATATATATATATATATATTTCATGTATTTTATTACAGTTAAGAATTGCAGCGGATCGCATAACTAAACAGCCACATCTATGCTCACGACACATAAAAACTTTCCTCCAAAAAAAAAAGCAGAAAGAAATCGTACCAGCGTTTCCGCCTAATTCCAGTTTAATAATGCGATATTAATACGTGGTCTCTGTCGTAATTTTCCTGTTACTTCGAAGAAACCCGTACGGTCGAGGAACATTACGTAATTACAGTGACCCACATTTTATGAGGACGTCCAATTATACGCGCACTGAATCGGACGCGAACCGAAATGGGCAACGTGCATTTTGCGAAGCTCAGGACCGGTCCTCCACCCATCATTCTGGCTGGCATGTGCTTTGTCTTTTACTGTTTTTTTTTTTGATGGACTGAAAAATTTTAATTTTAAATACAGTAGCGGCCATTGAAGCTGTAGCGAGAAGTGCACAGTGAATTTCGATAATTGCACTGGGGATTTTTTTTGTATCTGTACATAGTTACGAAAAGGTGAGAACCATTGAGACCGACACAGTTATCCCAAAGTTATTCTAATAACGCAATGCCTTTGAATATAAATCTATTGGCAATTCTGTAAAACATGATTCCACGGCATTTTCCAAGTCGTCATTCGATAAAATGCGACACAGACGACGAATGACGACGGTATTGTAAGGTGGATGCAGCATCTGCAGCAGAACTGTTCGCAATTCGTGGCTTTATACGCCCTACAGTTGTACAGTTTTTCTTCGTTTATAACCCCAACAGTTCCTAATTGTGCTATTATAGACATTTCCCGTTATTGTAGTTGGTTTTGCCATGTAATCAATTAAAAGAACCCTACCACATCTCAGACTATGACCAACACTTTGCCACCAAAGAATTGCGTCTTCATTTTCTGGAATGATTCAGATTCGTGGCTGTGGTGTACTTAGGTTCACTTATCACAAGATGTCTCCGAGTCAAATTTTCCTTATCTCTACAATTTTTATTCGAGAATTAGCAGCCTGAGAATCTATCGTGCCGATACTTTCCTCATTTTCAAATGTCCAAATACCTAGTTTTCAATATTCTTATTCCTGTAGACATAACTGAGCCTTTTCATCAGTCAATGCCAATTCTTCAACTTTGTTGATGATTTCTTCAGTTTGGACTTCCAGCGTTCTTCCGTACTTTGAATCGCGACTATTTCCTCCATACACTGCCACAGTTCTCTCACTCTCACAGTTCTCTCTTCGGGTGGCTTAATCTTATGACGCTTCAGTTCAAGAATCAAATCCCTCGTTTATTTCATATTCTAATTCCTGTCTTAGCCTTAGCTTAATTCCAAATTAAATTTTAATTTGTGTCGGCGCAACCGATCATTAATTTCTAAAATCGTCGCGTAAAGATCCCGATTAACCTAGCAAGTACGTAACGTTTCCGTCAATTAAAATCGAATTAATTCTCTATTCGATCGGTAATTATACATAGTAATGCTGTAAAGATTATGCTACATCCGTCGACAACTAATTCACTTCCGATCGCGATACATAAATTTATCTAGAAATTATACACAGCCTGCGAATGCCTTAAAACGAACATAACTTGCCCAACCTTACGCCGAACATAGATTTCCAGTGTAACTTTCACTATCTGTCACGCCGCATCCGTGAGAACGACCCAGGCGTCGGACGTTTGAGGTCCCATTACCTATAGCCAGCGAGGTAGGATCCGAAAAAAGCGCCGACAATCGCTAGAAATCGAAACAATTTACACCGTCAGTCGTTCGTCGAAGTAAGGACGTCTAAAAGAAACTGGGGTGTTACAAACTTCCTTCCGTGGCTTTCTAGTAATAATGGTATCTAGGATAGTGTCAAGAAAAGTGGGCTATTACGCTCTGATGTGTTTGCGGTAGATCTGGAAATTATTATTATTTATTGATTGGCGAAGGAGAATGAACTACTACTGAAGAAATGTAATCACGACCAAATGAACTGCACAAAATAAACTCGGTGCCACTTTCAGAACAGCTTGCGTTTCTGGTAAGGTGGTGTATAGTATAAGTAGTGTCTTTTTTTATTGAAACAATCGCTGCAACAAGGAAACGTTAGATTCTTATGGTTGCCGACATTCACCAATGTCAGTTCGTTACGACTCCAGATCGTGAATCCTTGTAGCATATTGTAGACTTTAATTGTTTACGTGAATTAAGTCACGTCAGTTCTATTTTTCTTTCAGCAGACATAAATATCGTCGCAATAAAATGTGCATCGTAGTTGGCAGTGGTTAAAATTTAACAAAAACCATATAACTGATATGCTAAGAGGCGCTACGACAATCGGCGAAATTTCTTGTAAATGGAAACAAAATTCCATCGCCTAACCTGTTGGAATCAAAGCTTTTTTTTAATATTCACAATGACTTTACTTTTATTTTACAGCAGTTACTGTCCTGCTAACATCAGCGTCAACAATTTTTTTGATTATTATTACTATTGTTACAACTTCCTAAGGCTTCATATTTTACATTACGATTGTTGTATTTGTTTACCATATACAAGGAATTTGATAAATTCAACGAGAAACTCACTTCTCAGTGCAATGCTATAATAAGAATAAATAAACAACTGAAACTAAATTTTAAACGAAAACACGACGTTTCGCCCACAATCACCTGGCTGTTCTTCAGGAGAGAGAAAGGTGGTAAGCAACAGCTAGCACGGTAACTCAACGCGTAAACCACGCCAACCACGCCGCGTAACTCAGCATGTGAGCCGTACCAAAGGTGACAATTAACTACCAACAGAGTGCGCACCACGTTTCCCTATCCTGATGGAGCTCTATGTGATTGTGTGGCGAAACGATGAGTTTTCGATTACCTACCATTAGACGGTCCGGGCCGAGAACACGTTCAGTTTCAACTGACTTTGGCTGCGGAAGCCTATATTATCATATACGTTGTCTTTTAGGTCATGGGCATGCCTTGGGGTTTTGATACTTGTTTCTCTTATTACTCTTTCATAAAAAAAGACATAATTCCATGAATTCTCTTCAACCATAGCGTATAGTAAAATATCAGCTTGCCTTTAATGAGATTACAGTTCTGAACTGGTGCAGAGCAGGAAGTAAGCAACAAGAATGTTTGTTTTAGATATAAACGTAAAAATTACAACTGCCTGTAGCTTTCCACTTACGCCGTCAATATTCTTTCAAAAATAGTACACGTTAAAAATAGAGTCTTTCATCTGATTTCCTTGTGACATCGAAAACGCTAGACATGTCCGGGATGGTCCGTAATCATTTCTAGCACAGACAACACATGTTCCGGACTTATTAATTTTTACCGTAAATTTCAGGAACATGCTATTAAGCGTTTTTACTTTCTAAATTGCCGATTGTCATTTACGAAAAATGGAAAATCCGATATTTGGCGTAAAAACGTAAACTACAGGAACATTGCATCCAACATCCAAATTACATATGCAAACAACGTATAAACGGAAAACTTCCTAAATTTGACAATTTTTTTTTAATTTCTAAAAAAATAAATAAATCCAAAATAAAAATTTTTTGATTTATATTCTTTCTTAAGAAACGTCCTCAATTATAATTTCGTCCCCAAAGATACATTTACCAAGCAAGCATTAAAACAATGCATCAACAAAAATAAAGAGGAAATTTTTAGTTTTTAATGATACGAATCACCGGTTTACCATTGAACTATTAACTATAGAACGAGATCGTAAAACACAGAGCTGAAAATACGTTTAATACATCAAATAGACAAAAGAATCTATAAAAATCGAAATAATTTACGCAACACGCAAGTACTTAAACAAAGCATTTCAAGTATTATTAAATTTAATTGATGCACTGCTTCGTACATTAGATGAAAGTACTTTATTACAATGCATCACCTAACATTGGTACAATATATGCTTGTTACTTTCCAAATTTACATGACCATCGCTATAACTTAACCGTAGGTACAGCGATCCAGTAAAACAAATCCTGCACTCGAAATGACTGAAGCAAATACAAGTTTAAGGTTAAACTCGTATAACCGCATAACTCCTTCGATAATCGGTTATAAATTATCTGCAACTGAAAAAAATTACAAACACTACGGTTTGCTCGAACGTAGTCGACCTGCCAGCTATACGTATATGAAATAAACCGATATCAAATTATGCCCATTCCTTTATTGCAGCGTTAACCCACTTCGTTCAACAAAGTGCTTTGCGACTCGAGTTTTATTTATCTGTTTTCTGCAGTAAATGCGTTATAAATTGAGACATTTTTCTGGTTGTAAGCTTGGATTAGCACGATTTGTTTCACGTAACATTATGTTTGCTCGCCTGGAGCAAGGGGAATTCAAAAATGTTTAGAAATTAATTCTTACACTGTTAATGCCCCAGTCTATACACTAATATGGTGACACATTTTCGTAAATATTATTAAAAAGCATTAAAGTGTTGTCTTTAACTGCTTCTTTTAAATGTTCCTTCGGTGTTGGTGAAGGTCCAATGGCTATACTTTAAAATGTTACAGATGCGATTGCTTCCCCATTACAATATTTCAAACTTGCCATTCTTAAATAGTATCTTTTCAAATAAATTAAAGATTAATAAAACAATACGTCCTTAAAAAAAATATAAATCAAGGTAGGTGCAACCATAGTATCAACTTTCAATCTGTACATTATGTCGATGCGGGCCAGTGCTCAGCTGCAACCTTTTGCGATTTTAGCAAAGCATTCGATTTCGTCGATCATACCATCCTATTGAACAAATGGGAGTGGGTTGGTATTAGGAGGGAGCCTGTCAATTGATATCATCATAGGACAGTAGTATATAAAATGTTACTTCTGGACCAAGGTATTTGGCACACGCAAACAATCAATGAAATACGATCAAAAAGAGAGATGAAACAGCCGAAAAGGAACTAAAATCTTTCAAAAATAACTAAAGTTTTCATGCATCCCAGAAGTACCTGAATATCTATAGACCACCAAAAAATCACCTAAAATCAATCATAATTACCTCAGAAAACAAAAAAATAAATATCCTTCGCTGCGTTTAGGCATCGCCAAATTTTTGATAAAGAAGCAGTAAATTTGTACTATAACGCGTATGCGTGAGAGAACTCTTCAACTATACATAAACGGAGAAGTAGGCTCGGCATCTCGTTTCTTGTTTTGCCCGCACGCCATAAAGTAAAAAATATCCAAACGCTACATTTATAAAGTCGTCCGTATATGGATTTAATGCACGCTGAATATGTACAAGCGCAGCTACAAAGTACGCGTATATCTTATCGCAACCGGTGTATAACAGGACTCTCGACTAATAGATGGGGCTTTATATTTTAAATTTGATCTGAACGACACCGCTTGGTCTCGTTGTGCGCCTATTTGCCACGCGGTACTTTGGAATCAGGAAATCGCTGGACGTTTTGTTTTTGTTTCTCTTGTCGACGAACGTAATCTGGAATTTCGTTCGTTACGTTTCTTTTTTAATTTGTTTTGCTTTGTTTCGTTTCGTTCGTATTGGCAGGACAGATTTGCGGACTTGGCACAGTGAAAGGATTGTTAGAACAACTACTATATATAGGAAATTGTTCGCTATTCATTTATGAAAGTGATGCGGGACCGATAAATATACTTGTTACCCCCAATATTCAGGGAATTATATCATTGCTTATTAAAACACGTTTCGTTGAGATTTCGTTAGGATTTTCTTATAATTAGTAAATCTTTTCCAAAATGTCTAATTATCGAATCTTTATAATTTTGAGTTAATTGCTACCAGATGAGCAATGCTCAAAGAAGAAAGAGAGGAAGAGTTTTATATAGAAGATTCCATCTGTTGTCGAGCAGCTATACAAAAAAATGGATATCCTTAAAAATTCCTGCATTGTATAGCAACACCCAAACAACCTCGTGCCCATGTTCTTTATCTCCGCAGGCAAATAATTAGTCCGGATGCTACGTAACTTTTCATTCTTCAAAAACTTCTGCTAGAGTCTCACAACCCATGTACCTTTAACCGTCTTGCGATTTAAGGGGCCTCTATACGCTTGAGAATGGACGCGATCAGACCGTACGGTGTACGAATGGTGTACGTTGTCGATAACTCGGAATGCTCGACTCACGCCGCACAAAAGAAGGAAAAGGTCAGCGTCCAGCCGTCCATAATTTACATCCTCCGCTGCTCGTAGATCTTCGGATGGAGTATGCAACCCGCCCGGAATATCAATGGTTCGCGATCTCCTTTCGTCAGAATTATTACTTTATAGAACATACCGTTATTGTCCGATGCAAGTTGAACTCCACGCCTCTTAAATATGTCGTGTATACAGGCCGAGTCATTTAAATTGAGGCAGCTGTTTGAAGGTTATCTTGCTGACGAGAAGATTCAAACGAGTGATAAGGAAATCAGATGAGAGCAGTGATTGAGTATTTCTTTTCCAAAAGGACAACGAATAATGAGATAATAGTGGAGCTCGGTCGGCAGGTTTATAGAACTCTGCACCTTTGGGCGAGCTGAATGTAAACGCGGTCATATGAGCTTTTCTGATGAAAAACGATCGCGCCGTCTAAATGAGGTTGCCACATCAGAAATGATTTAAACAATTCGTGATATGACTATCAATGATCGGAGGTTGAAAATACGTGAGATTATTGAGACTCTGGACATCTCAATTAACCGGGTGAGTAACATTTAACAAAGCATTTGAAATGTAGGGAACCTTTTCGCAAGCCAGATGCCGCTGTTGCTCACAAGTGACCATAAATACGCATGTGTATCAACTTTGGCAATATTAAAACGCAATCCGAAGACCAAAGTCGCTTGATCAGCCAAGATGATCACAACGTTCTGGGATGTATGCGATATACTCCACGCTGTTCACCTTGTTTTCATGAGTTGGGGTATCTTTCAGCACATGCGCAACTATATTACCAGAATACTTTTTACAAGTAGTACCATCCTCGTGTTGACGTTTGCATCTTTTCCAGTTACCCTTGTACTAATAATCCACACTAATTCGCAAAGGTGCATAATTATGTTTGGATTAATTGCCGAACCAATAGTGGAACGTAAATTCTCGATTCTAATTCCGTCTTTACTGAGCTTATGCAAACCTCTGCACAACAAACGTTCTTATCAATAAAATCTCCTCGACAGAACGGAGTCGCGGCGGATATTATATTCTCCGTCAGTGCACATGCAAACTCCGCCCAGGTCAAAGGATTCTTTTCACGTCAGTAACCTCTCGTCATAACGTCAACGAAAACGACATGCGCCGAACAAAGTAAACACATTTTCATCGAGTTCCCTTACGAATTGCTGCTTACGTCAACGACAAGGTGAACAGACAAGACTAGAGCCCCGTCCAGGATGCTTTACGCGACGAAAAGAAGGAAAGGCAACGGCGAAGAGGAAGACAACAAGCTATAAGACATGCATATTCGCGTTGTTCAGGTCTTGAGGTTCAGATAATGGCATTTAATTTCTGCCGTTTTACCACACCTGATGGCACTTCACCTGCCCTCTAAGACCGCAGGCGCTCTGCTTGAACGAGCAGGCTTAAGCTTTCGAACATGTACAGACAATTGCAAAAGTATATGTGCAGGCAGGATATCACGTTTCGTAGTTAGACAATAACAACCTCGAAATGTTTTGAAAGATTACCTTATTGCAATTGATAATTGTCATATAATACTTGGATATTTCTAGTAACAGGATATTTATTTTGGCTCTGCCATCTCCCATGTGGCACCCGTAAGAGGATATATCGGAAACCGCCATCTTAAAGTTCATTTTGTGATCAGCGCTAAATGTATCCAATTGAACTAACTTCCGAGTTACTGCATGTTGCATCACTGCGCAATGCGGCAGTTCAACAGAAGAACGTCTACGACAACACTCTCTACAACATGCTTCAAATTGAGAGACACATCGGGGAAAAGAGGTAAATGGGTAGCTGTTGAGCATTGATGAGTAATTCCATGTTGGTTATATGAGATAATACCAAGAAGTTCTGAGTAACAATGCGCTAAAGGAAATTACAAAGAAGGGAAATTGGTCGTTAGTTTTCGAGGTCATAATTTTTGGAACAAAGGAAGCGAACGCTACTTTCCAAATTTATGAAAATGTAGAGGTATTCAGGATTAGATGCAGAATTCAACAATTCTAGCAATATATCGATAAGGATTCCGCGATGAAAGTGTTTCTAAATATATGAAAACTTTTGCAGGCGAGTGTACATGTACAATAGTTGTAGAACCGGCTGTTTGCGATTGCCTATGCCCGCATATGCGCGCGACCGTACCTTATTGCCTCTCCGCGATGGTGCGCGGTCTCCCGCGAAGACTCGCTATTTTCATTACAGTATCCAGCTTTAGTCGCGACCTCGCCGAGCAGCGGTACCCGTTGTTTGCTTAATGCTCGACGAAGAGTCGAGTGCCCAACGTAAATAAGAACAAGAAGGACGCCGGAGACAAAGAGGAACTCTCTCGGCAAGTGAATACAGAAGAGAGAGACTTCATTTATTCCGTTTAACAATTAGCTTACATATATATAAAGTCGGGAATATCTGTCCTTTTATTTCGCTGTTGTTTTTTTTTCCAGGCGTTCGTTTTGCGCTTATACAATTACATTTTTAACAGGTTTTCTCGTCGTGATGCTCTTTAAATAGAGAGAATTAAAGTGATTTGAAATTCTTAATGTTGGCCCTGAAGGTTAGAATATAACAAATTTTGGCGCAATTAAATAGGTGAATTTTCAAAAAATTACCGAGAAAGCTAACATTCTCATTTTGATTTATCGGTTCGGTGGGGCTGCGCTTAACTGGGCAAAATTGGGGGCAGTGTGTTCGAGTACCGCTGGGATCAGAAAATGTTCTTAGTGAATCCGGTGCAGCCCCGAGTCACCATCCGCAATTAACTGCGCTTCTAGCGGATGGCCATGGAACATTTTACACACATAATTCACACACTAAAAAAGGCTCCCGAAGTTATGACAACCTTTAAAAGATTATATACCTCGTTATGCCGTCACCACACTAAAACAAAAAATGAATTTTGGCGTGCTAAGAGATTTTGAGATACTAAGTTACGAAAATAAATCATTTATTATTATATATATAAAAAAAAAACAAACAAATTAAACACAAATATTAAATGAAAAATAAGCTCATGCGTTACATAGCCAACGTAGAATATTTTAAACCTTCCTCCGCCGTTATCAATAATTTATAAACAACTTAACCTCCCAAGAAAAAAAAAAAAGGAAAAAGGGAGTAGAAGGAAGCAATAAATCCTTTCCGAATAGGAATTCCTATTTCAACGCTTACGGTTTAATAACGTCGACAATAAATCAGGTATTAAGGGAAGCCGAGGAGGGAATTTCAGGGGTCTTCGCGTCGGGACGACGGCATCGGTGTCGGCGACGAGCGTACGGCGGATGTTACGCGGTAATTGACTGAATTTCGAAAATTCCGGCCAACCGTTTTATTGCGGACGTAAAAAGAATTATGGACCCTTGTCAAATCTGGAAGATCATAGGACGGGTAGTAGCCTCTGCACCCGGACCGGGTTCAAAACCGCTATTATTAACCATGATAATAAAATGGTTAAAATTGCCAGCGTCGAAGAGGTAGAAGCTAGGAAGAAGGACGTCTATCCCGTGTTGGTGATATACCGACCGGAAACGATATAAAATCGAAGGATCGTATGCGGCTGTTCTCCAAAATTTTACTCTCTTGAGCTTTTCCTCAAAAAAGGTTGCGGGTTTTAGGATTGAGACGATGGAAAAGGAAGAATAAAAGTAAAGGGAAATAAGAGGTATAAAGTGAAGGCGTCATTCTTTAGAGTATGAAATTTTGTTTCCAATAAACGTAAACAACGAAAAATGTACATAAATTCAATAAAAGGTACGTCAACAAAATTAGTCCGACGAACGGGTGCATCAACGAATTCATATTTTCCTATCTATAATAAACAAGTTTATAGATATAAAGGAACATTCATTAGTGTATAAGTAAAGTAAATTAATACGAGTATTTATTATATTGTTAATCAGGTCTCAATTTGATAAGCGTAGTTGTTTGTTTGAATAATGTTTTCCATAAAACTGACAAGTTCAATTACTGATCAAATACCAAGTGGAAAAACCGCTTGGTTCCCCTTAAAATTTAAATTCTTTAATCCTCACTCAAAATCTCGTATAATAAAACAAAAATACCATTCAAAGCATTCCTTATAATGACAAGAACCTTATAAAACACTCACCATTTTTCCTAGGCAATTTTCTCAACGTAGATGGTGCTCTCTTCACAATAGGTTTCGCAACGTAAGTTATACTCTTCTTCCTGCTTAATCCAGACTTCTTCCGTCGCACAGGTTTTCTTCTAGGCGTAGGGGAAACACCCACCGACGCGTACGGATTACCATCGAAAGACACGTTAGAATTCTCGTCTGTAGTGGAGTTACCACCATCGTCATCAAGGGAATAGAAACTACCCGAAGGATACACGACATCGTCAACGTCCTCCCTCAAGCTAATCCTAGATATTCGACCGCTGAGAGGTTGATCGTCCGAGAAATCGTCCAGATCACCCGGTAAACTCTCATAAAGTCCCTCGTCTGCGCTACCGGTCGAGTAGACGGCGTCTCTTGGAGGGCAATTACGTATTTCCCTCAATCCCAATTTGAAGGAAGGCTTCTTCTTGACGGATCTTCGTTTTTCGGGAGGTACGAAGATCATGGGATCTAATTTGAGATTTTTTAGACAACGCGGTCGACTTACTACAACTTGATACATATCGAACTTTTGCGAGTTCTTCTTTCTAGCGGAGCCCCTCAGTTTTTTCTTGCGACTACTCCTTCTTCTGATCGAGTTTCTTTCAGTAATTAGAGCTCCCGCAGTCCTCTTGAAATAACCTTCACGACTCACTGACAATTTAGGTTTAGGTTTCTTTCTGAAGAACCCTCCCTTTGACGAACTATTGTCTTCACTTAACTTGGGTATTGAAATCGAAAACGAAAATCCAGAATCTTTACTGGAAAACAACCCCGTTGAGACTGTAGTATTACTAGTCGAAGATAAAGTCCTCCCCACGGGGGAAGTCGTGCGCTTTTGTAATCGATTTATCACTATTGGGTCATCCCTTAACTCTTTCAAGGCGCTATCTAAGGAGTGATGCGCCGAAGGTTGGTTTGAAGAAGAACGCGGCATCTCTAAGCTTCGAGGTGCCATGTTTTGAGGCGCATCCATCCAAATTCTGCCCAAACTTATCGAAAGCGAACACATTTCTTCGGCACCAGAGTCGGGAAGCAACGGAGTTGTTGGACGAGACCTTCTCCTAATTCTAGGAGATTTTTTGACATCGGAAGAATGTCCCCATGGGAACATCTCGACTGCGGAGTCATTGCTTTCTTTCCTTTGTAAGTTAGGACTGGCAGGCTTGGGTTTTCGCGCTTCATCTTCCAGAATTTTCCGTTCAAAAACAGGCGACTTCCTTCTAAATACTGGCGAGGAAGATAGCTGTCTGATAACAGGGGTTGGAACGCTCTCTTCATCGCAAGCTGGCACGTAGATTATAGTCCTTTCAGCACCCCTAACGCCTGCGCAAGCCGGTTCATCCTTACGGATTCCTTTCAACCATTGCCCGTAAGCAATAACGCTTTGACCAGGTCCTTCTTTATTAGACTTCTCCTTACCGACCAACTTATTCAAATCGATTTTATCAACTTGAATGGAGCTATCAACCTTCTTAACGCTAGGTTGTGGATCCGAAGCTTCAGCAAGTACCTCCTCGGTTACCGTTTGGGTAGCGACCTCAAGTTTTTGAATGTGCTTCTTTTTACCGCGATCCAAGTAGCTTTTCCGGATGGATATCCTCTTAAACGAATCGCTTCGCTTGAAAGATGATTCCTTGTCCTTCTTCTTACGGCCGCCGCCAACGAGGCGACGCAGATTCTCGAATGTGATCGGCTTCATGCCGTTACCGATCGTGACCTAACGCTGACCTTTCCTGGTTGGCTATGTTGGCACAAGATAACGGACTTTGTAGAAATGACCGCATCTGCATATAAGTATATGGAAAGAAATTTCATTTATTTTTTTTATTTCTAGGAAAGATATAATAATATGGTTTGGTCTGTACCAGTCATGAGAAAGTTGAGATTCGTTTTATTAATGTTTGCATTTCTGATGAATAAAATTGACAGGATGTATAATTTAACGGACGTATGTTGCAAATCCAGTTTAGGAAGGTGTTTCGTAAAAGGAGTTAGCTGCAAGTTGTATTATCTTATTCGGTATCACAAATTTCATTAATGTCTTTCAAGAAACGAAATATCTTTGAAAATAATTTATTAACGTTATCACCTTGATTTGAAAAGTATTATTGAAATGGCCAGAAATATTTCTATTGGCCCATCAAATAACTTTTGGCTGGTCAATGGTGGTTTTCTTTTTATCAATTTTTTATTCAAAGATCAACAGTTGATGATCTACAGAATGTGTTTGTCTACAAAACAAAACTTGGAAAGAATTTGGGAGAAACATATAAAGAGGACGACCAAAAGCGTTGGACAAACATAAAAATATTAAGAGGAAGCAAAGGGGAAGAAACAAAGGCAACAAAAATAATGGAGAGAGCACTCCACAAATAAAAAAAGGAAACATAAACAGAGACAGGTTAGACCGGCTACAAGAAATAACGAGAAAGAAAAAATGTGGAAGATAAAAAAACACACATTTTGAAAGTAGCATATTAACAGAAATGATCAACTTACTAGCACAAGAAGAAAAGAAATGAAGATGAAATATGTTGAAAGTATTGCGAAAGGAACAGAAAACACAAAGGGAATGGGAAAGCAATCTGACAATACATATTTGTAAGAAAGAAGAGCAATATGTTTAGGAGAAGCAAGTTATTCCCAAGAATACTAGAAAAACGACTGTACGAAGAGTACAGTATAGTATAGTATAGTAAAGTATAGTAAGAGTTGCCTTCAAGCCAGAAAGGCAAGCGCAAACTCCAAAAATAAAAGGCAAAGTCCCTTTATTTATAAGTAAAAAAATAAGTAAAAACCATTAGAATTATGAAATTAATAATAAATGGAAACCAAGACAATCAGGTTAACGAAGACATTAAATTCAAAGACAGGACGTTGGAATGAGTCACGACATATGATTACTTAGAGAGCATAGCGGCAGAGGATGGAAAATATATAAAGAAAAAAAAAAGGAAGAAACTGTAGGAAATGGAGAGAACTGAGAGGAGAAAACCAGGACCTTCATGCAATACCCATCGATATGACTTTTTCCCTTCTGATTTCAACGTACAATCTTCAAAACATTGCAAACAACATTTCAATCTGAAATGAATCCTCACAGACACTTCGTTACGTTTACCAAACAGCGTTTTCCATTCAAAAAATTGATAAGTTATAAAAACTGCCCTTGCAACTTCCCATCGATATATCAACAATAACAAATGCAATATGAATAATATTAAGGTCACCTCAACATTGTTTCGTATCCAAATACGGGACAATAGACTCCTAACAAGACCGTTCCGATTGCGTGCCGTTCCTATTCATCGCGAATCTTAATTTCATGCGCATTTAATTACGCTACGCAACCCGACCTTAATACGTAATTAGTTTCGTCGGTCGGTTAGTGCAATCGTTTATTAAGAACTACAAGTTCGTATCGTAATTATCATATTGTCCGTTGTTCTCCAAAAGGTGTGCGTGCGTATGA
The DNA here is from genome assembly GCA_020654165.1 of Oryctes rhinoceros. Taxonomy (NCBI): domain Eukaryota; kingdom Metazoa; phylum Arthropoda; class Insecta; order Coleoptera; family Scarabaeidae; genus Oryctes; species Oryctes rhinoceros. Next base: position 5,712,783 of record JAIOKQ010000119.1, read on the forward strand.
GGCGGTGAGAATATGCGCGTGTACAGCGCGATAATAACATAATTAAAACGTGATAACCCCGTAAGATTGTGGCGCTAATCTTTCCGACAGAAACGTTGCGAAATTCTAGAAATCTAGTTGCGCACGCTAATGTTTCAAGTTTCTATCTGTTATGCACGTGCTTTCTAACCTTGTATCTTTACACCTCAAGTCCAGACCTTAGAACCAAATGAAGGATGGCATTCGACGTGAAGTGCAGGGAATTCATCGTGAACTGTTGGATTAGTATTATAGACAACTTCGAACATCAGCTTGAAACTTTGCCTTTTAGAAGGAGGTCGTCACTTAAGTGACGTTATTTGCTGCAAATAGTAAAAGCCCCTGCAACTTGTTGTCTTTTTATGAATGGCCCTGTATTATCATGCCGCAGCTAATATACCGACACACATCTCAGAAATGTTTCGATTCAGCGAAAACCTGTACCACTGATTTAAATCGTCTAAGTAAGCAAATACATCGTCCAACCGACTGCACTTTGGTAGCTCTCTTATCGCTGGGAAGCGTGGGTTTAACCCCGACCACCTATTTCTCATATTTTAACGCGCAGCACGATAGCGGGCAAACGGTATACGAAAAATACATAAACAATACAAAATAAAAGGAATAATTAATTTAAAGAAATCAGTTATGTTCACTCGGTTTCTCTAAATGTGAAATCACACCAAATCGTTGCCAATTTTAATATTGCTCTTCCCTAGGTAAGGCTGGTTATTTCTTTCTTTCACGTCGCTTTCTTCTTTCTCGTCACTTCGCAAATTAGAACATTCACGATTTCATCGTCATTTTGAAGATTAGATTCGCCTGCTTTAATAGATAGATACAAGACTTAGTAAATGTCGAAATCTTGATAATTAACATTAGCTGTCCTTAAAGCCTGGATAAGTCTTCATTGTGCAATTCAGCAAGGATTGTCAAAAGAGCTCCTTTGTAGTACCCCCTATTAAGCCGATTCGATGCCTCTTGGTCCACTGGATGTTGAAGACTTGTGGCATTAGATGGCGGAAACATACAATCTTTCAATCTATTCTCCTAAAACCCCTTAAACAAAAGATCGAATTTTTTTCTCGGTAGTGTGCTGGAAGAGATGACGTGTTTAAGTTTGTGAAAGTTCTGAGATTTACAAACAGTTCATGGCACCCTGCGGCATTCTAACACAAAACCTAAGTTATTCTCTATTTGGTACTTTTCAATTTACAATTCAACTACACCTATGTGAAATCTAATGCTTTTATCACTCTGAATAGATAGCAAAAGATCTACAATTAACTTTTCGCCTGTATAATTTTGCTGTGATTGGAAATATTGGACTGGTCTCCTTAGCGGCAACAAACGTTCTCTTGTACAAAAGCTCAAAATTCAACCCCTTACGGTCATCATTGTAAGCTCTTTATTTCTAAAATAGTTCGCTATGGGTAATAGGAAATCCTGCAGAAAGTAACTTTAGGCGCTCTAGTAAAACCATATACGTATATATTAATACGGAGCGTGTTCCATTTAGGGGAGCATGTAACTCTATTTTGGAGTCATTTAATTATTTTGCAGTTATTATTTTACGTTCAAATTTTTTTCACGTTACGCAATTCATTGTATCTAACACACACATGGTGACTAGATATTCTAAACATCTTTAGCAATACTGTGCATTCATTTCAATTAATCCAAATGAAGGAATCGCCTTGTAACTCATAGTACTACAAACCACTAGAAACCGTTATAGAACATGTCAAAGGTTCCTCTTCCTTCGGCGTCTATGGCAAACACTTAACATCGAGAAAGAAACTTGTGTGGGTGCGGCCTTCTGTTACGCAACCGATCGCTTACACAAACCGACATCCCAACCGAGTATCCAGCCTCCTCTTGCTCGAATTTATACGCTACCGGTTGTCGTTTGTTATTTAGGAGTATTCCATAACAGAAGAACTACGTAATCCTTTCTTAAATGTACGACGTCGAGTTTTCTCTTTTCGAAACGAGAATTGCCGCGGCGACCTTTCAATGACCTTCTAACGTACGGTGCTTGGTTTTGTTACGTTTCATTCTGTTGTATTGCGGCAAACATGATAGTAAGTGTACAACCAATCGGTCTGTTGAACTCGTATACGAACATAGGAGGTACCATTCACCGGGTAGGAGCTTATTAGTTCCGAGCGTTTTTGCTGTCATTGTTAAATGGATCTATCTGAGAGGCCTAGAGCGATTACCGTAGAAATAATCGAAAATTTACAATCCAATAACGGTAAGCTTGAGTGCCGTACGCAAATTGGTGTTTTGATGTTTTCGGAAATGTTCAAATTGTTATTGTTGCATGGAATCATGGAAGAAGTAGAATTTTTCGGTATCTTTGATTTAGATAAATAGATGAATAAGTGAACGCATTGGCCTTTAGTAACAAAGTAATCAACCAAAACTTGACAATGTTGTTCAAACCAATAATAATGGCAAAAATCATATTTTGAGTACTATCGTTATTTGCAAAAAATAATTTCTTCGCCTCTATCTGCAACAAATACGGAGCCCAGCAACGTCACAGAACTTGTATGAAAATTCACGGCAGAGGTTGGAAAATAAAATATGGGAGTGAATAGATGGGCTCCAGCAATGCCAAGACATTCGATAATAATGTAATTTTGGAATATTTCTCGTCTGCAAGTTAAACTTTTAAATCACCTTCCTAAAAGAAGATGCTGACATAAAAGAACAAGAGGCTTGTAAGTACAGATGACAAAAGCAGATGGAATTACTCCTTTTTTGCGGTGACTACATAGATTCGTGTCTATTCGTATCATGAGAATGGATTCGTTTGTTCACTACTGGTGTCCCCAAGAATCGACAAAACACGAGTCGCTGCAAAAAAGTAATAATTTCATCCGTCTTTGTCTTCTCTACTTATAACGTTCTTAGAAGGCGTAAGCCATTCATTATTAACTCTGAAAAGACGAAAAGACGAAAACTTTTAATAGGAAGTTAGGAGCTCCCAACGAAATATATTTACTTCTTAATGAAGGTAAACATAGATGTTTTGCTTTATTATTCTAACATTCATTTGCAAACATCTTACCTTGTTTAAGGTTGCTTTACGTATATGCTGTAGTATCAATGTTGAACAAAATTCTTCTGTAATTTCATCATTATGTAGCTTATTAACAAATGATTCTAATAACTCGTTACGATATCTTCCAGCATCTATTGTTCCGTTAAAAAGTACGAGTCCAATCATTCGCATCCTGGATATCGCCGCTGAACACCATTTTTTGTTATTGTTATATTTAATAATGGTGTCTCCACAAATTCACTGACCATATTCTTATATTTGCTTGTTTGAACATCCCAAAAGATGAAAACAGGCCTCGTCAGAAAGTAAACATTTATCAAGCACGCCAGCATTATTGAAGTTACTCAAAACCCATTAATTATAGTCAGTTCTTCTATAGTAAACAACAGGACCGAATTCGTGGATAGTTTGAATTTTATTTGAATATAAGTTCTTTTTAAGAATACTATGGCATGCCGAACCGATTATAAACTTTTTGTAACGAGTTTTGCAACGGGTTTCTTATTGTTTTCTATTCGATGTCCAACAACTTCAATACGATCTATAGTTCTTTCGTTAGGTAATCCCCTCTAAGACCTAATATACCCGTTTACATAATCTGTTCACATAGGAATGGATTTGACTAGCCAGCTGTTCACGAAATTAGCGGAGACTAGACCGACTCGTGTTTATTCGTCTCTGGATGTTTCTGCGAGAATCGACAAACCACGTGTCTGTGTAGCCTCTGCTAATTTCGCAAAGCGCTCAGCAATAAATATACAAATATATATTGCTTAGAAACAGACGTTGAGTTGGTAAATAACCATCGGTAAATAACACTCGGATAAATAACGATCTTGATATTACTTGTCAACGCCTACTACAAAACTAAAGGACAAGCTCCGAATGATTTAATTTTTAAAGACCCTATAATTCAATTCGGACCAGATTCGGTTTCCCACGCAGATTCTACCGTCTTAAATGTCATTCGGCTCGTTAAGAAAACAATTAAACCTGATATTAAGTATATCTCATCCTTTAGGTAGACAAATACATTTCTTATTGACAAGGTTCTCACGAAACGAAGAAGATATTACCGTTGAAAATCGAAATTTATGAACTGACGTTGATATTTAGAATTAGAATATGTATCTCGAAAAATAAGATCCGTATGTTTCCCTTATATAACGAAAACATCACAAAAAAAAAATGATGAAGTGAATAATTTCTTTTCAGACAGGTAACGATTAATAAGGTTACTTCAGATCCGGATGCTGAAATAAATTAAAAACCATTTGTGTCCAGGTAATTTATTTTCACAAGCCAAGGCTTGCTGTGATCATTTGGAAGGCGCGGTATCTTGATGTCCCGTAAAAGTGTCGGATATGGTGGGAGAATACATGGAAATTAATACTGTTCTCACGTGCCAAATTAATTATGATTATGAATGTCTTCTTGTGACCAGGCACAAACATCAGTTCATATAAAGAAGGTATCCGAATCATTTATTCAAGAATTAACTCCAGCAAATTCCTAAAGAGACCAGCAATTCGGTGGAGTAGCGAATTTCGCTTGTATCTCTGTTAAATCTAATATATCCTTTTCCTAGCAAAAATTCGTTTCTATCGCCAACTTGCAGCACAATATAACAATTCTAAAGATACCTCTTGAAATTTTAGTTAGTTTAAGAATTAAAAATATTATATAAGAAGGAGTTTTTTCAAGATCCAAATCATTGTTTTTGAACGGAACCAGAAGATTGATGCCGCGATTGCTTAATAAGTTATAACTAATTAACTTTGTCGTTGAAACCCACCGTAGCAAACCAGAAACCAAAATACAGATCAAACAGTAGGTTTTCTTTGTGACCAACTGACGCCAAAAAAGGCTAAATTCACGCTTGCGTCATCGCCATGGCAAAAATTCCATAAGTTAGGGAACGAATTGCTTCCTCGCTCGCCAGATTTAAGCCCTGATTTAAACGATGAAGTGATTGCAGAAACAAACCTTTATTTGAAGGATTAAAACAATCGTATTCTTAGGACAGGATACAAAAAATCCTTTTCTTTTGTATCGAAGTATTTATCGAACTTCAGCAGTTTACACTTACTTCTACATTCATATTATTTTCGTGTAACCAAAGCATTTTTTTTTATTATAAACCAAACATTCAATTGGGTGCTAGACGATCATAGATTTCCTGTTGCTAACATACGCAATATATACAAATATCTAGGTACATATCTAAACGATGTAAATGTGAAACGATCAACAAGAGCACTACATTGCCGTCTATGGAGATCGACAGATATCTCCGCATACGCAGAACTAGTCCACCTACATGCGTTCCCCTAATACCAACATAACGACAATACTAATATAATAGGAGTGAACCCACCTCCTCTCCTCTACCACCGTTGTCCCCTGTAAACGACGGAGTTGTTAGTTTTTTTTTCTTTTTGTTTCGCCTCGATACCGTTCTGGTAAGCCTGCAGGTGTGGCATTCTAAGAACTAAGAATACGGCGCACGTGTTCAATAATAATCAATTGAGAGGGTTTCCGAAAAGAGAAATTGGTATATTTTCAAGACTGATTCTCACATACGGTAGCATTTCATCTAGAGATAGCGTCGAATCAAAACTGACGACTGAAGTCGCGTAATTAAATCTTTCAGAAGTTTTTTTTTTTATCTCACAAATCATTATCAGAAGTTTTTATAACAAGCAGAAAATTTTGCATCTTTTCTAAATCTAAACCTACCCTCTATTCTCACTAATAAGTGAGATTTCTATGGTGAGGCTCGTATATGAATTAACCTGCATATTGCTTACTAGACCGCCATCTCTCCAGGAAAATCCATATATCATAGACCGCTGGATCAGATTTGCTTAGAAAGACATCGATAACGTCGAACAGCTTCATATATGGCCGATAGCCGCGAATATCGCAATTAAAATAATTACATGAGTAGCGATTGGTTCACCTTAGGCTTTTTATGTGTGCGAATAATAACGCTGGCAATAGCTAATCTCAGCTTTTCCAATAAATCTAATCGCCACCAGCTAATAGATTGCATTGTTTACAGCGGATTGAGCAAACTAAAAATCGCAAAAGCTACATATAGCGGCGTCTTGTATGGATATACGCATTAATTTTACGGCTGATAGATACCAGTGTCGACGTAGGCAATAGTCACAGTGATTTATAGTAGCCATCAATGAAGTAGGTGATAGTTCAATCGTAAGTTATAAATAGGTCTAAAGAGGTAAAGATATACCGGATATTATTGTGGCATCTCATGCTGAAACGAAAAAGGCCATCCATACAGTCAGTTTAAAACGGTATTATATAATGGCGCCTCGCTTGACGGAGTTAGTTCTTACGGAAAATAGAAGTAATCCGTTCGCATAATCAAAGAAAAATCAAAAGTTAATTTTGTGCGTTTTAAGTGCAATTCAACGTATAGAAAAAAAAGACCTGACTATATTCCAGGCGTGATAGAAATAAAATAATACGATTGAACAGAAGAGAGAGATAAGAGTTCTATAGCATGTATACGAGTCGCACGAAAATTCTGCCAAATCTATTGTAAGAAAAACTCTTGCCAAGACGCGAAAAACTAGGATGCTGTCACCGCGAGCGTTGTGAGATTAGAAATGTCTTCTTTCAGCGACCAGGGCGACCGCACCCATCATCTCGATAAGTCACATAATTCTTTTGTTTAGTTTTGTATTCGTATTTGTCACCAATTTTAGTAGTTTAATAAAATTAATATTCATTTTATTCTATTATAGGGGGCTCCACTCTCGGTAGGTTATTATTTGAAACCAATTGTTTTCTTCTTGGTGAACTTGAAAAGCTCGGTTATTAAAAGAATCTCAATTAATATTTAAAATAGGACTTTCAAAAGCAAGCAGTCCTTTGCATTACGATTTCATTTAGTTTGCACTGTTGCATAGTGCATTTTCCAAAAAAATTCCACTAACATAAGATGTTTAGGAGGTTCTTTCGTACTTTGAGACGATGAATATCTTACTTGCAATCTTGGCCGTGTATACTAATAAACTCGCCCGGACGATTCTCCGGACTCGGAAAAAAATCGATGGAATTTTTCAATTTAGCTAGCGTTTCTTTTATCGGACAATATACTAGTTCACCTACAGCATTTCGTTCGGCGCGTCAACAACGTAACAGATCTTCTAACGCAAGTTCTTTGATCCATCGAACAGGTTATTGACGCTCTCGCGGACTGTCTATTTACCATTTTACGATCTTAAAATAAATGATGCCTTCTAATCTCTTCTTCAACGTTCAAACGCGGACAGATGCGATACGACCGCGTTCAATAAAACGGCCGATAAAACCGAAACGAGATGCAGTAGATAAGATGTTATTATGATTGCGCTGAAGAAAACTGTTAACGCACAGCTCTGGGTATGCTAAACCCACATTTTTCTAGACTTCAGGTGCTAATAAAAGAAGTACGATGTTATCTAGAATTCAAAACTATAACTATAAACGTTTATAACTCCTATATCCGGAATTCGTTAGCCAAACATCAACCTTCTCAACGTCTATGCTAGACTAACGTTTAGTTAAGATCATCTGATAATGGTCCACTCGTTTCACGTTTTACGGGAAATGCAAAACGCTTCATATATGCGACATTGCTCTAACGTATCGTTCGGGAATAAGAAGAAACAGTTAAACAGATAAATATTCATATCTACAGAAGAAACATCAGACTCCGAAGGGATTATGAATGTTTCTTTTTTATATTTGGAATTAATACGAGAATAACAACAATAAATACTAAATATTTAATAAAACTACTTAATGATACCCTTGCCTAGAATATGCAGGGTAATTGAGTGAAGGCTTCCACGACCGTAATCCATAGCAGAAATGTCTTCCAGGTGTTGCCGGGCACTTAGTATTTGACTTGACGTTTCGCTGATCACGCTGGCAGATTCTTCAGAAGAATTCTAAAGACTCGACTACATCATGGAATGTTTGCGTTACCCAGTCTTTAGAAATCTTCTGAAGAAGCTGACAGCATAGTCAAGTCAAATATTAAATACGCGACAACACCCGAAACACATTTCTGTTACATACAGGGTAAGTTGGAAGCAATGATCCAAGCTCCAAGAATGTATCGCGTAAGTGAAAATAACGTTAAAGAAAGGTATACACTCTTACCCGATTTGCATTTATTTTCAAGTCATAGCGTAATTACAAACGAACAAAATATCATCGATTCTTTTCCCCACAAATTCTTTGAACAAATTAATATGTTAGTTGGTAGATGCTAATACGCAAAAATATTAAAAATCAGTCATTTTATTAGTTCGACTATTGCGAAATTGGTAATTGGTAGTGATTGACAAAGCTAAATTAAACTCATTTGAATCAAGGGAAAAGAACACGTTCTAGGCTTTAAGAAAATAAAGGTTGGCGACCCCCTGGTATACCGTAGGATTAGAAATTGAACGAATTTTTCGAAAACATCGTACAGCGTGTCCGAAAATTACGGTTAAACTTTTAAATGCAAAAAGTATCAAAACTTAATTTTGTTTAGTGCTTTTCTTTTAATTTCTTTGTATTGCACTACTTATTGTTTTACACATTACTAGTCCAGTATGGTTTCTTAACAAAGGACACAATTTAATTTTTGTTTCCATTGACCTTTGTAGCAACGTTTCCTTTGAAATGCAATTCGAACGAAACTCATGCTGCTACTCTATTAATCCTGATACCTAATTACATTCAAAAGAATAAACCGCTCAAGGAGCATAGCAGCAAGAATATGCGCTTAAAACTCACAAAGTACAAAATCGACCTCCTAATACCAGTAATACTAATAACAACAACACGAACAACAATTGAATTGCGCAATTAATACCAAAAATAACAGTCCCCATCTAAATTTAGAATAACGTTTAACAAACTTAATATACTTACGTACCACACACGCTGTAGCTACACGACGCCCATTAATTTCTGCGAAATTTGCATTCATAATCGATTCGAAATTATCTATTTATTATTCAGATATTCCGTAAACGTTATCCGCGAAACCGTATTATAAATTATTCCGCCGGTAAAATATTCAACGATTTTGCGTGAGCGTCCATCCATTATCGTTGATCTTAACCTCTATTTTTTCTCGCGTATCTATGCCCGGGAAAAATCGAAAGCCGCCGTGTTTGCTTTGGCTTTTTTAAATCGAGTGCGCGTCGAAAAACAATCTCGCATATCGTTCGTCGAGATAATAGGGCGATAAATTACGGCGGGGAAGGGAATCGGCGTGGTAGAAGCGAAGAAGTTTTTGGAAATGAAACGGCAATTAATAACCCGCCATCAGGTGTTGGTGAAATGTCAATTAAATCGTGTTTTTTTTTTTCTCTCGCCTGTTCCTTGGTTAAAAGTGCCATGTCGTGTTATATGTCCATAACGTCTGTATATTGCAAAATTCTCCAACAAAGCAATTCGAGATTTATTGATAGCTTTGACAATGGTTTATTGGTTTTGATTTATGGTTGAAAGTATTACGACACGATGTAAATATTCGTGCTACAAGGAACGAAATACGATGGTGTGAATAAGCACCGGTCTCCTTGAAGAACTTAAACACTCAATTGTTAGCAAAGCAAAGAAAATATGTAGAATGTTCAAAATAGTTTGTATTCTGCGAGTTGGTTACATGATCATCAGCATCAGTACCTACTTTTCTATCCAAATGTTTCCGTAAAAATGGAAAAAAGAAATCAAACATCGTTTGACACCTTATCGTGGAGATTCTGCATCATCATTTGCCGCAGTGAAATTTTGGCCAGCTGAAGTTAAAGATGGTCGTACTAGGATGATTAACAATAAGGCTTCGGGACGATAAAAACTATCGATCAGAATCGTAAGAGTTCGCTAAATGGTACTAGATGACGGTCGGATTAAGGTTAGACAAAGAACGTGTTTGTCATGTATTGCGACAGACATGCTCTTTGCCAGACGAAATCTGTAATAGAAGACGTGAGACTGCTAAGAATAAAAGGCTGGAAAGAATGGAGACGCCCAATGGAAATCTTGAGTCAATTCTTCTAATGAGCGTCTAAATTAGAAGACTCACCGGCAAACTATAATACCAGGAGTGATATGTGTAATCATTTCATCAAGCTGATCCAATCATCAAATCCAATTGACCTCCACATATTTTTTAAAAATATGGATAATGATTCTCCAACGATCCTTCGTAATTATGCAGGGTTCGGCTTTCTTAGCAAGCCTCTAGTGCAAGTACAAGTGGACGCAAAAGGTCAATAATAGCGAGTACGTTAGTTCAACTCCGCAGTCTACTGAATTAAGTACGATTTTTTTTTTTTTCATTTTTGTAAACAAAGAAAAGTTCCTATCGGGAACGAGCAAGAAAGGGAAAGTAGTGCTACAATAGTCCAAATAACTACAAAAGCAATACTTTACTATTATCCTTACTTGTCCCATAATGCTTAGATTATTTTGAGTCCATCTTGCAAAAAAATAAAATACTTTTATCCATCTATGAACCTGGGAACTTACCCCAGGCTAAAACGAGATCGCGTTAACAAAAGTGAATCTGTTCACATTTTAAGTACAAAACGTCTGAAGCTTCCCACGTACAATTCCCAATCCAAGTCCGCTTCGATTCGAAACGTCGATTTTCCTTTCGTTCCGCGTGACATCATGTCCGCCCGCTCATCAGAATTCCCAGCAGATGCCGCTACTAACTGTATCCGCGCGCGGCACGCACCGAACAAAATACGATAACGCGACGACAAAAACCGCAAAAGCAGGATGCGCCGCGGACTTTGCCTGATGCTACGCGTACACGAAGGTAACGCGCAGAGCTGATCGGGGGGACCTTCAAGGTACCCCGTTCGCGCGACGTGTTTCACATACCGATTCGAACTTAGCAGGCTTTTGTCGTACGGTCTTATGTTTGTGCGTGTACATAAGCGACGTTTTGTTATCCGAGGTACACGCACAAAACAAGTACAAGCAGTAGATCGCCGATAATAATGTCGGTATTATACGAAGTACAAGAGAGCCGTGGATAAAACTATAGCTACCCGCGTACTTAAATACGGATCTTGTACCGGCAGCCTAGCTTATGGTCTTTTTTCATTGTCTTCAGGTGTAATAATCTCCGAATCAGTGTTTTTGTATTCCCTCTGTTAAACACTTGACGTTTTATTTTTATTTTGGGAATTCAACATCTTTTGGCTTGTTTAATGGATTCAACATTTTACGTCCTTATTTAACCCTTCCGGGCTACATGTATCCCCGACTCATGAAATACCAAACAATAGAAAACGATCATGAACACTAGAACAGTAGTTAAGTTAAACAGGCCTAAAGCGTTACGGCAAATAATTTCGGATAGGATGTCCCACACGTGACCATAACTGCGTAAGCAACCCGAAGCTCATTGCAAAATTTCTTTTAATTCCGGCCATTGGACTGCAACGAAATTACATACAAAAGCAGTTTTTCCTAATACTACCAGCTTCCGTTTATAACTAGGTCAACAGTAAAGAGATTTAATCTAGCATTGCCTGCTTCTCCCAACCACGCGTTACATTTCGGTGCTTTTCCTTCCACACATAACCTTCTTGCGTAATGTTGTGCAACGCGGGCTGTCTGCAGCGACCACACGAGCGTCGAGCATTAAACGTTCTAACAGTAGATTCCGGAGATCGTTCCGTCGGACGCCCCTCTTCCTCCATCTTCGACGGTGTAACGAACGTTGAAAAGCAGTAAATTTAAATCAGCGAAGCAAGGAAGAAGGTTGTAATCGATTTTCCAAGCGGGCCGAACCTGTCGTCTCTCGTTCTTGACGTTTGGGATTCCTAACGAGCGGAAACAGGTTAGCTTCCGAATTCCGACCGATTCCGACCTAGATCTTGGGAGGCGCTGAAAGCGAAACATCCATCAAGGGTAGCCGTGACGACTGTTTGCAATAAACAATAGAGAAAGTCGGTTGGTCGCCGCTTGACTATGACGTTAATTACATGAATGGTGACAATTGTTTGCGAATTTGTGGGGGTTTTGGAAAGGACAATAACCTCGGATCCAGAGCTAAGTTGTACCATAAATTGCCCAAGTTTTTGGGAGCAAACGAACTGCATTACGTTAAAGAGAACGTCACCTGGCCTGGCGATAATCTGCGACTGCGGAACACCCATGATACACACGGCAGCCAATGTGTTACGTGATATTGTATGGAACGTTCAGGTCATCATTATCATATATATTATTCCAAGCGATGATTATCCTCAACAATCACTATTTTAACGATTACGTTCTTGTATTGCATCGATACTCAACGCAATTGCAGCGCGAAAGACAGTTACCGGCCTAAATAGCGCTAACATGCGGTCTAGCAGAACAGTTAATTTGCTAATTGGCTCATACATTGCATTACCATTAACCCAATTGGAACCCGGCTGATTGAGTTACGTTACACTTAAGGCGATAAAAACGTTTCTTGTCGCGTCCACGTTACGAACACTCTCCACTTTACGTATAAATCTTTATCTCATATTCTCAAGTAGCTCACGCGCAACGGAAAGTTGTGTAATGATCAACCAACAAAATGAGTATCTGTGTATGTATATCGTTACCGTTAAACGTATTCCTTTTTAATTCCTTTATTTATTAAATACCATCACAGATGCACTTAGAATGCTGCGATAGTCTGCCAGTTCGCTTTATTAACATTTACGAGTAACATTAGTTTTAAGGAACACATATAATTGTCTCCCAAGATTACCTCCAACACACGTTGTTTGCAGGAGCGCATTCAAAGGAAATAGTTTAAGGAATGCATGTGACCTGTTTAACATAAAAATTATTTCTGCAGACTCGCCATTCATCAAGTTGGACAATAATATAAATTATGATAGTATTAATGTTGGGCTATATTTTAAATAATTAAATGCCCTAGTTGAAACTACCATGCTGTAAACTTCTCTCTGGATATTTTAATTGAAAAATTCTTTCAAGTGAAAATTAAAAACTACGCAACATTGCTTTAGTTAACACTTCTTAGTCAATCAAAAAGTTTAAAGCCAATTTTAAAACTCTCTCGTGGGCTATAGTAATTAAGACGATGATACCATCTGCATTTGGCAACGTTATTATTATTATCATTATTATTATCAAGCGAAAAAGATCTTAGGAACACAAGATAGACAAACAAACAGACGGCGCCGCCGGGAACTTTCCACGATATCCATTTACTGTTGCGCAACATTGAATGGAAATTCATTTATTGTACTCGACTAAACAGCCGGTAACATCGCATAATACGTCTGGCGGATCGTTTACGTTCAGTAACGAGAACAAACGCTACGACATCGGGTATTTAGGTATCGGTTCGCTTTGTTCGGCAGGCGAGGAGGATTGCATAAAGATCCGGCGCCGACGGAGGTAGATAGGAACAGGCAACCGTTCCAATACGCCGAAGCATCTCATCTATAATTGATTTCGATTATTAAACACAATGCGGAGAAGTTAGTTGTCAGAGAGTAGAATTTTTCGAGTTTGTGTACGCTTCGAGGCGCACGCAAAATAGAATTGGAACGCGAATTGATATGATAATATACGAGGGTCGATCAGAAAACAGCTATTGACGAAGGTGTTGTATCTATAAAACCTGCACGCGCCGCTACGGTTTGAAAACAAATTGCATCAGTACCTGCTTCCGTTTCCTTATGGATTTCTTTTCCTTCTTGTTCTCTCAAATCGATTGTCTTTACTAGCAATTTGTCTTATATTCTTTCCAAATGCTCTGTCCAGTGTAATCATTTTGTCTCAATCATTGATATTCGGTCTACCAAATATGTCGCGTCCTATACTTCCTTGTTCGTTCATCTTTCATAGCTCTTCACTTCGTCTCCCTCCAAAAATTCGGCGTAATATTTTTTTCTATCTAATTTAAGTTTGTTATTAATTAATGTTCCTAAGTACATAAGGCTAGTTAATCTTAACCTGTAATCCTTTTTGACTGGCTTTTGTCCAGTTGATGTTGTCCTATAGAAAAGAATACTTCGCGTACTGCTACAAAACCTCCCTTTTGCACATTAAAATAAAATACCTTCTACGTCCTCCTTAGAACTAGCCCCGCTGTAAACATTTTCAGTCATCGAGTACCATCTCTGCTTTGTTTCCCTCTGCTTCTTTTTCTTGGAAACCTCCTTTGTTTGGTAACCTTCAACTGTGTTTTCAGCTCAATTTTTATAAGTGTATCGCTCAATATCCTGTTCTTTCTTCTTCTATTTATCGTTTTCATTTTCTGCGTTGGAAGTGCTTTAGGGAATGGTTTTATAGTGGCAGCTATCACGAAGTGACTTACTGGGGCTAGCAATAACAACGACGGAAGAATTTAATTACTCATTCGGTTCATCGATTTTGCTTTTCTTCTTAGTTATTCTTGACTAATGCAGGCTCTGTTAACTTTCTGGATACTTCCGTGTAACGATTCTTGTCATTCCTGTTCTTGTGTACAATTATTACACTGCTTTAAAATATTGTCTGAATAATAAAATGATCAATATGTGAACAAAGAGAAGAAATATAATCGTGACTGCATGTTTCCCTCAATCTATCACTAAACATTTGCTCCGCTTCCTCGTCTCGTTCCGATACTGTTATTGTTACTAGGAAATCTATTTCTAAACAGGCGATTTATTTTCGGCGAAAGTTTATGTCTAGAAGCAATTACTCGTAAAAGTCCATTCGGTAACATCGGGATTAAGCTTTTCGAATGTCGAACTCCATTTGTGCCGATAAACGATCGCGAACAATGGTTATTTTACGTTTTATATAACTTGAATTTTGAATTATGGTTTCCAGAAATGATTTCTTCGAGAGCTAGTTCCTTAATTAATTTTCGAAAGCGCGATTGGGAATCGGTTTTTGGTAACGCGCCCATTCACTTAATCACCTATGTAAGGCGCATTTCAGATCAGCAGATCGAAGACGTAATCGGACGTAATAGCTAATTGTTTGGCCGAGGAAGCTATAGAATCCGTAGAATATATCTCCGTTAAAAAGGGAAAACCTTTCTCATTAGATTAATTTAATAACCTCTTATGTAATGTACATTTCAAAGATGGAGAATAATTAGTTGGTTTCCTGAGAATATTAATTAATTTCCATACGTGGCATATAGAAGTTACACGTGCCGATGGAATAAGATTTCTCTTCCAGATATCCGGCTATACACATCTGTTGAGACGATATGACCGATTGTAACGACAAAATGGCCGCGATTAGTTTCTTAATTAATAGACTAGTAAAGTTCCTTTAGATGCAGGAAAGCAACAAATAATGAAAAAATATTTCTTCTAGTACTGACATTAACAGAGATTATCGGGTTCTAAACATCTAACCGCATCTGTACACATCTAACAAGTTGAACATAACAACAATAGAAGAAGACCTCCGCACAAACACAATGGCTGCTTCTCAACAGCATGACCCTCTACCTCGTCGACTTCTAACGATTATAAACGACCAGTCTAAGAATCCTACGGCTGCCACGATGGTACTAAATAACAATCTTTTTCGTGACGAACGGTGCAAAGCAGGGCTGAGCATATCCATATACGTTCACCGCTGGCTCTTGGTATGCGTCCAAGCACCCATCTTGTGCGATACAATCACGAGATCCAACGTCATAAAAATCGAGATTATTGAGAGAAGGGCAGAATGGAAAAACTGAGAGAAAAGGAGATGCAGTGAAGTGAATATTTACCATTCTCTATTATGGATGTTATGTGTAAAATATGAATTTTTGTTTGTTCATGGCGATTGTCTGTTTTTTCTTTTCGTTAAAATATGATTTAAATTGGGTGAAATGCAAAATACCATGTCGGTTTCACGACATCGTAGCATGTTAAGCTGCCATCAAATTAATCTAAGTAAAACTGTCTTGGAGATAAGTGACAAATTATTGTTTATAGAAATACGTTTTTCTCAATGACTGGAAGTAGGCTAAGTAGATACATCTAGTCGTGGCACAAGTACGATCTCTTTTCGTAATATACCCGCGTAACATAAATTATGTTATGTCGTGTCCCAATTTATTTAAATTCGGCACAATAAATATGGTCGAAATGGCGCGCCATAGAGTCACTCCAGAAGGTCGTATATGCTCCACTAATAACGATCACACAATTATTCTATTATTTTTTAAATAAACCTACCCCTCCAAAATAAAAAATCTTTCGAAGGATCTTCAAGAAATCCCTCCACCACCGTGGTTTTCTCCATATATTCAATTAACAATATCCGTTCCGCACCCCAAAACATCGCAGCCATCAGTTTTCCTGGCGAAATTTGCCATCCTTGCTTTTTTGGGTCGCGGAGATCAAGGGATCTCGCTTCCCAAGGATGGCTTCATAAAGATGAAGCCACAGCGTGGATTTTTGTCTTATTGATGGGTCCCAATGATGCACCCACATAACAATTGATGGACTAAGATCTTCCTCTCCAACGTTCCTACAATTGTAGCTTCCGATATCCCTACTTCAACATTAATCATTGGAATCCTTATTCCTCGATCCGCTAAGATCAGCTCTTCGACCTTTGCATTGAAATTATTTACACCAAGAGAAGAAGAAAATTTTCAAACTTCTAATAGCTTATATCTTGAAACGGCCCTCTGTCGCGTGTATCTGTATCCTGTATATCGTTATTGACTAGAGAATGATAAACATTAAAATACAGATCTCCCATTAAAATGCTTAAACATATACGTGCTATTTCGGACTCAATCGTAAGGTAAAACAAGAACATTCGCTCAAAGTCTGCGCTCGTTAATTTTGAGTCATATTATCAGTACCAACGTAGAATGTAACAAAGACTTGATTGTTTCATAAATAGTATTGTAGCTGTGGTAGCAACTTTTAAAAATTACTTCCACCAAACATCAATCTTCAATATAAATTGTAGGATAACTTGGCAACATCGCTTAACAATATACCTATGTAGAGTATAGACTATGTGAATCTTTGAATGTAAACATACAAAGACATACAGAGTATTATTTATCATCATAAAAAAGCCATTTTTTAATATCTGTAACTGTACATGCAATACCGAGAACTTTGTCAAACATTCGTCATGTATTTACGTATACATAGTTCTTGCATTACTGTGTATCAAGCGACTGGTACAAAACAAACGAATGAACAAATACGGGAAAGGCGACTTGCTAAAATCAAATAAATAAACGGAACCCTTTGCACGACACGCTACCGACTTTGCCATTCTCTATAACGAGCAAGGGCGCTTTATACGAGAATGCCATAGTGGCCCACCCAGCTCCGTCGCTGTTTACCAGCGAGCACGAGCAACGAGACAACATCAACGAAGGCGTAATTTCGACCAGGCTTCGACAAACGTTTCATTAATTAGGAGTTGCCAACGTAAGCGGGCCAAGAGATTCGATTTACCTGGTGTACTTTACGGGGACTTGGGTTACATTTTACCATGTTTTCTTTGAAACGGAGCGGCGGAAGATCCCATATTGTAAAAAGCTGCGTCATAAATACTAATTTTGTAATACCTTTTTTTATTTATTACTGTCGCGTTATACAGCTTGTATAGTTAAAAATAAAACAGCGCGATATCTTAGGAACGAAGGTAGATTTTGAAAATCCAAGAGGGCTGTAAAAATTTCTGTTGGTACCTAACCTAATTTACCTTAACGGAATTTGGATTTCTGAAAAAGGGAGTTAAGGATGGTTAGGCGGACCCAAAACATCGTACAAGAATTTCGATTACACTACTTGTTAGATCGAAGCTTGCCTTGAAAATGAGTTGTTAGCTTTTCTCTGCCAGAAAGCCAAAAAAAAAGTTTTAGTAGTAGCAGAACAACGCGTACATTTTTCGTTTTCTCAAATTTTTAATAAGCCGGCCTGGACAAATGACGTTTTAAGTGATCACTTCCGATACTATTGAAGAGACAAAGTGTTTGATACTAGAAGATACAACATTAGAGGAGTGAGAATTAGCTGCTTTATTAGGAATTTCTACGCCGAATATCTTGAAAAGAAAAGTTACAGCAAGACGGATTTCACGTATACCGCCATTCTAAATGCGCATCATGATTAAAGAGGGCAAAGGCGGCTGGAACCACCACTCTTTTGCAGCGACCAGACAGACTCGCGTTTTGTCGACTCTCGTGGAAACCAATAGGTACACGAACCCTTTCTCTCGAAACGAACAGACACGAGTCTATCTAGTCGCGGGAAAAGAGCAACAATTCCACCCGCCTTTGTCCTCCTTAGTCATGATGGAGACATATGAAGAATTTTTGGCACTTTGCGTAGTAACAAACCAGTATCGTATCGACTTATCACCGGAGAATCCACACCAAGAATCAATGCAGTAGCATATTATGGGCTCTAGCCTTCTCAAGTTTAAAGTCACCCGTTCTGCAGAAAAAATAATCCAATGAAAATATTTTTTGGTGTCACCAAAGAATTTTAATTATTGATCGCCATTAATAGAGTAGTCCAGAAAAATTGTTTTGTCCATATTTTATATTCAGCAATATCGTAATTTCCCAACGATCCTAATTTAACAACCAACAACTGTATTCAAGCGATTTTGAAATTCTTGGAAAGATTGCAGTGATTAAACAGCACATGAGTATCGGCAACCTCCGCCCTACGCCGGTTTAATTTATTACATAGAAATATATAACAACTAGTCCGGGACGGCCGTTTCGAGAACACGAATGGTCCTCATCATCAACCGATGACTGAATGATGTCTGTCTAGTCTGTAAAATTGTAAAGCGCGCGTAACGTGTGCTCGTTTCTGCAGACTTAGTGGTAATTCGTCAGATTCTATCGTTGGATTCATCTCCAAAAAGCGCCAAGAACCTTACGTGGACAAATATGTTGAATGACGAATATGAATAACATGGATGGGGGTTTTTGACACTTGAAATATGCGTCGATTCAGCTTAACCTTTTGATATATGCTGACCATTATTAAAAAAGTCACGCGAAAATACTAGTTGCTACTGCAGACGTTCAAACATTTTATTTTTGTTACGAAACTGCGAAAATATTTTCCGCTGTTTGTATATTTAAATCATTTGCGGATATATCGAAAGAAATATGCAAACAATATCGACATAAAAAAGAAAAATTTATGAAATATTACACGTAAATAAACAAAGTAAATATTTTATTACCAATAAAACTTGTTAAATTGACAATTCAAATTCTCCCAATGATAATCAACCAAAAAAGTCAATAAAAACCACGAAATTGACTGAATGAATACGGCCAAAAAAAGCGAGAAACCAACAATAGCACACTCGATACGCACAGCATTATACGGTCGTAACATGAATTTTATTTATTTTCGCGATACCGCGAGCAAAAAAAAGGCAGACAAACAGCAATATAAAAGACGAAAGAAGATATATATATATACAAAGATATACCCGCAAAATTGGAAACTCGATTCGAAGAAAATGATACTGACCGAAAAGGATTCTGATGTCATCTATGTCTAGTGAAGTGTAGAAAAAAATCCAACCACAGAACTTGGCAAACGATGTGGAGTTTCTTTCAACTTTTATCTTTGTAGTGCCGCTCTACGGGCAAATCTGTTTTACGTAAAGCTGTCGCTGGTGGCTATTTCTTGTTGGCTTTCGGATACTGTTACCGATCTAAACTAATCTAGGAAGAATAATATTATTTGCATTGTCGTTGAAACTTTCGAGCTTTTCAAATAAACATGTATAATACGCACATTACGAGGATGACATCGGAACAGTTCACCAAGTGGTGTTCGACGGCTTTGAATTAAAATTAAAGAGGTTGTGCAGGACTTGAAGGAAGAAAGTGTCTCTCAAATACATTCGAATGAACATTTCGAAAATCCTTTTAGAGCAGTTCAAGCGAAATAAATCCAAATTTCAACGTTGTTTAATAACTATAGAGGATGCTAGAACATTCCTGAAGGCGAGGCAGAGTCGAAACAAGGGAATGCGACAGACGAATCGACTCCAAAGGCTGTTTTTTTTTCTCTTTTTTTTAAGTGGTTACGAGGTTACATTAATCGATTAAAACGACTGCATTTGAGGAAAAAGAAAGTTTTTCTTCCGGCAAGGTCTCAAATTCACGAATTGAGATTCGAATGGATACACTGCCCATCTCATTCGGCAAATCTGTTCCTCAAGGACTTTTTCCCGTTCTCTAAGCTTAAAATTAAGCCCGGGGAACAGAAACCTTCATCGTCACATTTGTAAACGCCTATTTTGCTGAAAAAGGTCCCAACAGAACGTTCTACGATATTTGACTGTGTAGTGCTTTCAATTATTTCGAATCATATTTGTCCAACAGGTTGCAAATAGCCGTTGTTAATGGTACGCCATGAAATAGTTACAACGTCAAATTGGGAATCTCACAGGGGGCTAGGTCGGGGCCTTCGTTGCTCATTGCCTTTATGATGTGTTATGCTGACTTCATGATATCATGCAATTCTAAAAAAAATATTTAAACAAATCACAAAGCACTAACTTCCATAGAGCGCGGAATATACGCTAGAAATACTAACTCTAAATTGATGTATTGGGATTTTGGTCATGGATACCGTCAAAAAGTAACAAAAATCTCCAATTTCCTGAAAAATGTTTGTCTAATTAAATTAAAAAATAATGATTAATGATATAATCACTAACAACTCCAACCAATACGTTGACATTGCACGAACATGCCCATGATGTTAATTTTGAAAAGGACAACCTAGTTTGCCTATTATAAACCGAGACGTTATTCGTGAGACACCTTGTAGTAGTAGTAGTTGAAAGAAAAAGACAAGTGAAATCCATCCATGTAACCCGTTTTCATTTCAAAGTTAAATAACCAAATCTGAACTTCTTGGAAAGCTTATTTTGACTCAACCAATATAAATTGAAACCTTGGACAAGTCGTAGAAGATTTGTTTATTACATAGTATTACCGACTTTCGAGAATTCAGTAATATTCCCCATAGTTCCGTTTATTTATCCGATCTTTTTGAAAGTAAAATAATCATAAAAAACGTAAGAAACGAAATAAAAAAAAAATTACCATTACATTCAAAACCCAAAATTCGCGACAAAATCGTTCCAAAAAATTCCAAAACAATAACTGAACGAAGCACAAACAATTAAACACCCAAAAAGCAAGACCAAAACAAAAACGAAAACACTGTATAGGTGGACGTGTACTCCATGAGATTAAATCGCGCGTTATTTTCGGAAGACTGCACCACTACACACACACCTTCATTCAGCAAAGTGCTACCGACTCTGTTCGGTCGCAAACGATCCCGTCAATCCCGGAAAAAATCCGCATCGCACGTCATCATTTAGCGCGTATTCGAACGAAGAAGGCTGTGTGTGCGCGACACGAAGTTCCGCGGGACCGAAACACCAACACCAAAGCTTGGTCTGATGCTGCGAGTAGAGCTGGACGCAAGGAACGGGTTTCCTCTATAGTTGCAATGTACTTAGGTAAGTCAAAACGGAGACGTACGTGGTGTGATGGTGGGGGGACGGCGACGGGGCTCCGGTAGTCCCCTCTTTTTACGTTTCGTAGCCTGAGGTGGTACACGAAAACACAGCAAGTTCAATATACACACATACATAGTAAACGCCGTTTAAAGCATTGTATGTGGCTTTATACCAAGCGCCGAAGAAGTCGAAAGAACAGCAGCATACAACACCAAGCTAATTCTAGGTTCTATCACGTATCAACGGTGGACGACCTTGTTTCTTCCAACATTTCCATGTTGTTTGATTCTTCAGTTGAGGTCCCAAAATATCTAGAGCTACTCACAGTAAAAATGATGTATTTGTTAGAATGGTATCTATAAATAAATGTATTTTCTAGCAGTTAACTTCATCTTCTTCTGTTATTACCTTAATTGAAAAAGTCATTGAAACTTGCCTGGAATCAAGTTTTGATTTCTTACGATTTTAGTGAAGGCCTAACGCAACGGCAACAATGCCTCGAATCACTCCTTGAACTTTCGTCGTGAATGTGCTTCTATTAACGATAAATTTCGTGAAAGTCGACCGAAATCGGTCGGTATTCCAAAACGCATAAACGCTGTGCTCACGCCATATCGTCAGATAGCGGTAATTTTGGGTACATTCCGATTTTGCACGATGAATTAGGCGTGAAATCATTCAGCACAACATCATCTCAAGAAGCTGTTGAAGCCCTTAACAACCGCCATTAAAGTGGAGAAAATGTTTTGAGAATTGGCTCAAACGTATACAAAAACGCATAAACAATAATTTTTTTCGTTAATCGTTTTTTGTAAAAACTGAAATGGTATTCTTCGTGTAACTCTTTAAATGTGAATCCTGAAAGATTATAATTCGCGCAAAAACGAACTACTTACTTCCTTTGGATTGACACGCTTTTTTTCGTTTATCCTTACTTAAATTAGCTACATAAATGTATTTTTGGTGACTAATTTATTCTTCCCACAAACAAGGCATGGAACCGTCCAAATGATGGAACCAATAGCAAATCGATTAACTCTCTTTCTGATTGAATACGCGATTACGAGACTTAACGTGTACTTCCCATTTGGATTGTTCGAAAAATGCGGAGACCTTGATCGGAATTACATAATTATTGTGCACGTCTAACAATCTATCGCCATAGCAATAATAATAAGGTACCTATTGTACAAAGATCAACGTATATTTCCAGCGATTTGCTATGTTACGTTGCGTTTGCCATAATTTTGTGAATAAGAGTGAAAGCCAACGAAGGCATGCAATGTTAGAACAATGCAGAGAATCTTGCACCTAATAAATACTATTCTTCCATGCTCAAACAACTTTTTCATTTCAAGATTATACAAATGACAAGAGCTAAAGGAGAAAGCCTGTATATTTTTAATCTTCTACCCTAAAACTTTCAGCGACCATATCCGTATCTTTAAAAGGTCAAACTACCTGGGCGTTAGTTTTAGATCATTCCTAGGAGATCTTGCCGCAATGCCATAAATAAGATTCCATGTTAAGCAGGTAAAGTCCCTACGATAAAGATATTATTCATGTTACGACCTCCTCTTCCGTCACGTTTCGGAGAAACGATTCCAGTCCGTAGAGTTTGAGGCATGGCGGCAATATTTCGATGCAAATTTAAAATTCCGCGAGGTAGTTTTAATAAAACGGATTCCATCTTGATTCCAGTGAATAACTGGACACTCAATTAACATCGAATGACTCCCAATATTGCGCCATAACACTGTTACTTTTTATGGGGGTCTTATGAATTTTGTGATTTGAATATATTAAACTATTACTGAATGTAAAAATGGAGCGTTCTTTATCCTTTTACTCAAATTACGAGGACACAATATTTTTAATGCAATAAAACATGTTATAATGCTCTATAGTTAAATACATTCAACGATATCCTTGAACGGTTCATTAAGATGGTCCAGATCCACACAGCCAGTCACATCCAAATACACCTGGTATACGACAACTGCATTTGCAATGTGGGAAAGGCCTCATTTTTTTACATTTACCTAAGATACATGGAAACAGACAATACTAAAATGAATATGATTCCTTAGCAACATACTCACGATTCGATGCCATATCTACGAGGTATATGATTGTTGCTAACAAAACCAGTAACAAGATTACTTTGTGCATTGCAATAATGTCTTGAAAACCTGCGTATCGCTTGTGAAAAAAAAAAAGGAAAACAACGATTTGGTATTAATAACATGCCTCGTTAAATTTGCAATTACAAATTCATTTATTTGCTTAGATAAGATTGAATTTTAGTTTTGCAATAATTAAATTGCTACTTTTACTACTAAACACAGTCGTTTATAATCGAAAACATCGTGCATAGAATCATGGATTGCCAATTCTTTGATGATCTCTGGAAATTTCACAAGAATGGACTCATTGCTCGACTGGTTTGCCAATGGTCGCCACGGTCACCAATGAGTTCTAAGAAACCGCTTGGCGCTTTCATGGCGACTTTAGCAGACGAAAAAGTATTTTATACTTCGCAACATTCCCAACACTAGAATAAGGTATGATCAAGAAAATATAACGTTTGTTCGAAGTAATCGTACTACTCTGGTGCGAGTTGCGAGACCAGAAAAACTTACTCGGATAGACATCAACATGTATCCTAACCCGAATCAAATTTCTTTGATGCGGGATAATTCATCAGATCACGCAGTCAGTCACCCGGTCTCGCAATAGTTTGCTAAGCATGCAGAAGTTTAGTCGATCCGCTGGCCCCAATCCCATCGGTGACTATAGAGGGACTTATTTTGGACTTTCACGGACAAACCTTCATGGCGATTAGTATTTTTGTAATTTGAAAAAATATTTTAGACTTCGCGACATTCAAAAGAAAAGTAGTGTAACGACGCAATGGAACCCGGTATTATTCTGAAGTATTGGGGATAAGAGCTGCGAATCCGAAGTCTCCTGATCTCAATCACACGAAAGAATCTATGGAATATTACGAATGAAATGTAGGAGAGACAAAGAGTTCGTTCCACCTCTTCGAAATTATCAACACTTGGAGTACCGAGTTGCTTAAATATCGGAAACTGTACGAGCTACCCAAATATGCACCAAGCTTGGACCGTCAATCACAATACGTGATATCGACGAACGGATATTAGACTTCATTTTGCTCGCCAATGAAACTATTGCGTAACGACGTCAAGCGCATTAAACTACAATAGGCATCACACAAAAGAAAACGCTTAATACTTGCTTTAAAAGATCTTGTTGCCCGTAATACGACGGCAGCGATGTAAGTTTCAAAATAAGTTTGTAAAAGCCAACTAAATACCCGACGTCCTGTGCACCCGTTAAAAATACGCAGATGGACAAGCAAGAAATGCAAACCAGCTCAATGAGTAAAACGTCCGGGTATCTTTTCCACCGTTGTACATACATACAGGACACATAAACAGTGGGAGTGCTGCAATAAAACACGACAATTCAACGGAAAAGTATCAGGCAATCTCATGGCGAGAGCGATGTCCAGAAAAATTTTAGCGCAGCGGACATCGGGTGTGGGAAAACAGGGAGTAATTGGACCAACCCGGAACACGATAAAAACGACAATAACTCAACCAGATTAGAGATAGTAAATCCTTCGTTGAAAAATATATTTACCGCCGGCAGAGAAGCACGTTTCCAGCTGTAATAGAATGTTTTTCTTTCTGCGCTAGTTTTTTTTTTTCTTTTTTTTAGATGGACGTTCACCTTTACTAACGAAATTCACAAAGAAAGAGAAATTATTACAGAAGCAAAAGCTTAATTGCAGAAGGATGAAAAGGTTAATACGTTGTTGACAATTTTATTTTTGTTTAATATTCCAAAAACATAATACGTAATACTGTCCTTCGAAAACTGAAAAGGTAATACAAAAAAAAAAATAACCTTAAACTTATCGACAAGTCAGTTAACGGTTACATCCGAAACTACCAAAATAATGATTCCAGTTAGCCAATATTTAGCAATATCAACAAAATCAATATCTTGATGTTTGTGAGGTGATATCGAAGAAATAATGTTTAGATTCACTTCATATCTAAAAAATCGTTCAAGACGGTGCTCTACCTTTTCTACCTGTTGTTTAGTTCAATGCATCCTCCACAACAGTAGAGATCTTTTGTAAACAGTTCCCTAAGGAGAATAGAGAAGATAGGAAACAAGCAAATGGATATGCCTTGACACGGAAAGAGTAGAAGAGGGAAAAAAATTGAACCATAACAATAAGAAAACACACAAGCTTATCTGCCATCCATAGACCACTTGGTCTCATCAAACAAGGATCCACTTCCAAAACTACACACCAAGTATTCACGCGAACAGATCCGCAATAATCGAATACCTCTGTCATAATTGAAACCATAATATAGATTATCAAGGAAACCAAAGCCACCAAAGATTGATACGCGAATCCTAGGGAATAATGAAGAATCAGAATACGTTCAACAACGACACCTAGAGGTCAACATCAACAAGTGTTGGTGATGGTGAAAACTGCCCAACAGACTGGAATGGAATACGGATCAACAATGCAGAGAGGAAATAAGATATTATTGTCAACTTCATTGGTAGTTCGTTACATTGTCAAATGTGAAAACAAGATTCAGTAGGTCTGCGATTCATCCGTTTCTACATTAAAAATATACGTAATTTTATATATCCTTTAGCTCAACTTTCCAGGAAAATATAGCGTTTACCTGGATGCCAAGAAACTTCCTTTAAAATACAACGGAGATCGTTGCTAACTCACTCCGATGTTAGCGTTGCTTATCACCCTCCGCCTAGTGTGGAAAAGAACTGCTGTGATCTTTTTAGAATTTGTTGGGTGTCTTTCATGGACGAAGTTGCCCTTGATTAGCTTCTTCATCTGCAAACCGTTGAAGTATCATCAGCGTACATTAACTTAACCAATAAACGGTGGTTGAGAACCCAATCAAAAGTTCTACTAAGATCACTTACTTGGTCTAGGTCTAAAGCCATGTTGGGGCAATTGAAGGAGGCAACTCGGCATGGGACATTGGACATGGAATTGAGACACTCGCTTTTAGAAACTTTCTTGACGAATCTCAATGAAACGACAACGCAGGGAGAGAACAGTTGTTCAAAGTTAACAGTCAAATTATCAAATAAATAGAATTTATTCAGATTCTTACGTGAACTCAACTGTACCGATTCAACGGACTGCAGAATAATTTAAATTATGCTACGTTGTTTATTCATACCAATCTGTTTACGCATTCATACGTTTCACTTCAAATCAGTAAGCAAAACGCATCTACAAATGCCAGACCCAATGCGCTAATCGTGATTCACGCACTCGTCTTGAGGAATATTAATGCGAGTTTTTTCTTTTCCAATGTTGTCAATCTTGAAACGTAGTAAATATCATTGCGAACCAACATTCCAACATACCGAGATGTTGGCATAGCAAATTACACATCGACGTAATAGGAAGGAACACCAGAAAATTATCAAGCAAACTCTCCCGACCAACAGTACTTATTCATCATAATCTGCAACGATGAATGAAAAAAACTGTAACAGATTTTATAAGTTCAGCGAGTTGAATGGCTGTATACAATGAATATTAATTGATTATCGCGCATTTGATTCCTATCATGTCCTATGATTGTCTTATATTGAAATTACATACGTTTATGGACGTTGATTTCTAATTGGTTCCATTAACCATGTCCATGGTTCAGGTTTATTATTTATAGATGACCTAGAAATATTTTCACTATATTCATGTTACGTAAACGCTTAATTTGTTTATCATGGAAATATAATACGAATTGATCATTGGAATTACCATTAGCAATAGCTAATAAATGAAAACAGCTGCACTTATTGTTCAAGGTGAGAAACCGCATTCACAAGAATTGCTCAAGATGAGCGCCGGATTCGCTAAATTAGCAGAGACTAGACAGGCTCGTATTTATTCGTCTCACAAAAATAGGTTCGTGTTGCCTACAGGTATCCTGTCGACTGTCGACAAAACACGAACCCGTCTAATCTCTGCTAATTTAGCGAAGCGCGTATTCGTTTCTGACTACACACAATACTAAAGTCGGTTTTCAGATTCTTACCTTATTTTCACACAAATCTTGCGGAGTATTTCTACCGCCTTTGATAATTCATCAATGCCGAAGACGGTGGCCCCGGAAGCCATTCAATTGTTCCAGGTCCGTCATCTAATGATTTGCAAAGAAAAAAAAGTTGATATTCGTCGAGAATTTGGTTTTCAACTTCAGTTACGAAAAAATTTAAGATCCTTTCCGACCACTTTTGCAGAAAATAATGCAGGTGAAGTTGAGGAAATGAAGAAGATTTCTACGACGAAACGCCAAAACCTTGCTTAACTTGCGTCAACTTAATCTTTAAAGAATCGTTAAATCTTAAAGTTTAAGCGTTTATTTGACGTGTCGCATGATGAGTAGCTGCATTAAAATGTTTTGAAGAAGTATTCGTGCACGTGCGCTATAAGTTGATTCAAAGATTTCTCTTATGAAAAAACAAATGTATTTTTATAAATTTGCTTTCAGAATATCGCACTGTATAATTGTACAACTCGGCTGACGATCTTAATTGCGTCATACAATCCGCGAACCAGTTTTAGACAAATCCGTTATGTACTAACTACACATTCGTCGGCCCTGTACTAGCTACACTTAGGTCCGATATTCTCCGTCCTATTTCTATATGCAATACGTACTCGTTCACAGCCTCTTGGACGGATTCCACGTCCACCGTTTTATCGGGACCCGTCAGAACATCGAGGTTGTCAGTCGCTGCCAACGTACGTCGCTAGAAAAGTCACGTTTCTTCGGCGAACTACGACTTCGCGTCAATGACGAAAGCAAGAAGTGTTCGATAGGAAAATTCACGTTTTGTGCGACGGCATTACGGGTAAAATATTTGAACAATATGAAAAATCGATTTTTTCAGGACGTAGTAAACTCCAGAAGAGCTAAGGAGGAAGCATGGCACTTTGCTTTAATTGCCTATTCGCTTATTTGCATTTTTCTTTTATGCGGATTGTACAAACAGTAATAGAGGAAGAGAGAAGCTTGAAACATATACAGGTAGTTTGGTCGACAACAGAGTCATCTTTCTTCTTCTCTCAGAGACTTCTGCTTTTCCCAGGAGCCCGTACGGTCGATGATATTGTCGCGTCAGGCTCGGAAGACCATAAAAACTTATATTTCTCGTTATTTTCCGTACGCCATATATATGAAAAGGTTTTTATGACAGCCGCCTTATTACTTATTACCGTTTTAATTTTCTTTCGGCATTTTTTTTACTGCTTGTCTTCGCTTGTGTCAGATGACACGAAATAAATAGAAATTTTTATCGTTATCTGTCGCTTCACGTAAATGCGTTCGGTTATACTTCACTGCTTTCGCGTACAATGTGTATCAACAAAAAAAAAAAACAAATTGGACAAAAAGGAAACCATTTTATCATGAAGAATTTATCGTATTAACGAAATTATCAACTATGTAAAGTGGAGTACTTTATATAAGTTCAGATTAGTTTTGTTATACACTTATCTATTTTAGTGTATTTATATATTCCTTTAATACGCTATGCTTTTGCCTGAAAAGAAGTATTGCCGAAGGTGTACCCAAGTTGATACAAACTTTTGCCTTTCCACGCGATGCACAATACTATATATTCAAAAACGAAGAAGACTATAGCGCGAAATAATTTTTATTATTACTCTCCGTTATTGTTTTCATACCATTCAGATCGTCGTACAGTATACGGAAGAGATCCGCTAGAGCCCTGCACAAAGTTGCGTGCTTCGCGCCCATTCATTTAAACCGAGATGGAGCGTTACGATTTGTACCTCGCAGCGGAGGGTATTATCTACGCCTCAAGCGGAAAAATGCGTAATTTATACTGCTCCGCATTATGCTTCTATGTCGTAATTAAGGCGCGCGTTCTAGCTTACCGGTTCTCGGTTATGCAATTTCATCGATTCTACGCTTACAATTAGATATCAAAGCGGACGAACGATGGAAAAAGGCACCTTTCAATATACCGCCTGATTTTTCTCGTATGTTGATGTTATACTTGGATGTTCTAGAAACAGGAAAAACGACAGCGCAATTCATTTTTCATCGAATAGAACATGAATTAATTCTCGATTTTAACAATTAGTAATCAACAAATAAATCAATAATCAACCATTGATTACATCCTCCGAATACAAACTACCTCATGTACCCTACATTACTGTAATTCGGATTGGGAAAAACAGATTAAAAGCGTCTGCAATAAACTATAAAAAGCTTTTATTTACAAACATATGCGAAAGAATTTACAAATACAAGAACGTGGAAAAGAGTATTTCAAGCGAGAAGGACATATCCGCGGCAAATTGCGTCGTAATTGATATTGTAACAATATCAAACAATTAAATTGAAAAGGTTCTCCCCGGAGCCTTAAAGGAATACTACGTAACAGCAGTCGCAGAAATTCAATTATGGAATTTGCGGATGGTAATAACAGAACATAACATTTGAAGCTTTTGAAGACGGCGAAATAATATTCTCAATTACTCAATGCAATGTATTTTCATTAACCAGGATGTATTGAATTATTTCCCATTGCTTGCTTAAATACAAACATTATACTTGATAGAGTTTGAAGAACCCCCCCTTTTTTTTTCTTACACTGTAAATAGTCTTTGAATAATAATCCAATCGAAGTCCGCAGCTAGAGCAAAAAAAAACCGCATCGAAAAACGTCTTCAGCGGACCATATGACGGTGATGCTAATTCTTTTACGAAAGAGAAAAATTTTCATACTTTGCTTAGTTGATCTTTATGTTCTTAATGCAACTCCGGAAAATAACACAAAACATATGCACACCCAGAAATTTTTTCAAAAGACTTCAAAAGACCTCAAAATGATTTCAATCGTTCAGAATTCCGTATTTTCGTCGTTATTTTTTTTGTGATATATTACGTAAGCGTACTATAATACTTCCAACACCTTTTTTCTATCCGGATGAAGAAATGGACTGATGCATGAAAAGTATTGACTCGACTATATTTTCATTGAAAAATAAATAACAAATTGAAAAATCCGGATATCCGCTATCTTAGAAACATACCCCGTATCCGGATTTTTCAGTTAGTTATCGATGGTTATTGTTATAAATGCTATTCACCTGCCATTTTACTTTTCTAATTTGTTCTACGTCATCTAGTGGAAACGTTATAGACGGCCCTATTTATTTGAAGTATTTGTGAAATTTATTTCTGAAGAACAACATATATAAACTTAGGCTTCAGCTAAGATCAATTAGAAATCACCGCTATACAAGCTTCTAAAGTTACACAAGATTGAAGTTCAATCAATTAATCTAATTATTAAAAAAAAAAAAAACATTAACCTTTCCGCCCTGTAAATCTTTCGCCAGACTGCAAATGGTATAGAAGAATCCAAAACGACCGGATCATTTGCAAAACAATTACTTATAAGCAGCGCGTAATGTGAAATACAAAAAAATAGTCAATAATGATTGCTGATTCGATAAATGGTGCTTTCGCTGCGGTAGATAAAAACCGAAACCACCATAGTGAGCCAGAAGGCATCAATATCGTATTATCCGTAAAATGCAAATTACAGAAACGGCTCATCAGAAATGCAAACATAAGCAATTACAGCTTGACGAACAGATCGAAATCAATGCCGTCTATAGAAACGGTAATAGAAGGCCGTTAAAAATACACAAACATCAACAAGGGTAACTACATATTTGCTTTGCTAGGAAAAGAAAAATATACGCTGAGCAACGCACCATTATCTAAAATTAGCTTTCGGAATCGATCCAAATCCTTCAAACACGAAGTTGTTTTACACTTAACAACACCAATTAACACAGAATCCATAATCCAATGGGTTTACCGAAGATCCACGCGCAACGAACTCGATTTAATATCCGCCAATCCAAGTTATTCCTAACATGGCAACTTCACATAATCAAAAAGTTCCAGCCGAAAACAACGGATTCTGCATACCCCGGAGGCGAACAACGAATTGGTCCGGCACAGTCCATCAACGCAACGCAACTATCTTCACTCTCTACCATCTATACGCTGACTGACCGTCACTTTACCGCAATACCACTATCTCCTGCTATCTGGCCGAAGAAGTAGAAGGTGAGGCCAAGAGACGAAGAAGCGGGGACCATCATCGCTTCGGCAGCGGGGAAGTTACTCTCTTTGTAGAGAGGATAACCCATACGACGCGTAGTAAATAAAAAGAGAGAGTGACGCCTTTGGTTTCTTCAGTGTTAGGACCCCGCCTGTAATGCAATACGTAATACAATTTTAACATCGGCCGAAGAAGTGAAGCTGTTAGATGATATAATTCGGTATGCGTGTTGTCGAGATGGGAAGGCTAAAACGATTATGAAAGAGCTCTTTGAACATTTGAGAGCCTCGAACCATCACTAGAAAAAAATATATTAAAAAAAAGATTCTTAAATGGAAAGAAGTTTTGAGTTCGTCTCCTGAGGTATGAGTACTAGCAAGGGACCATTAAAAGCATACTAATTAATCCTGGTGATTTTACAAAAGAGTTGTGGGTATCGTCATATGGGAATCACACACAAAGTGACACACACCGTTACTTTAACAGAGCAAAACATTCAACAATGGTGAAACTGTTAAAAATATCCTTCAACACATGCACCTGAATATTTTCGACGACTAACACCTTGATTCCTCACGTTGATGCTTGCAACATTCCAAACAACTCTCGTATGCTCTAACGAAATATGGCGGTTAACTTTATTTCAAAGTGCACGGCGATGAAATTGATTTTCCGAATAAAATTTCCTTCTAATTCTCGTATCACCAGTGCGGCCTTGCAAATGATTCTTAGACTGTATTTTCATATTTTCCAATACCGTACAACCCAGTTCGTTCACTTCAACGAAACGTACGCTGCCGTTTGTTTCATATATGCAGGCATCTGCGAACCTGTAGCCCACGTCCTGCCGCCATGTGTGAGATGAGTTTTGCAACGTACGGTCGATTTCGAAAACGTACGACCGTACATTTATGGAAACGGACGAGGAATGTCGTGCGTTTTGCATGAGTCACACGGCCGTTGCATAAAGGACGATTATGTTTAAATTGTTATTCTGTGCTGTGCTCGCGTAAACAACAAAAACCTGGAAATATTTATTTTCTGATTTTGATGTATGATATCATACGCAATCGCCTATCCTTCGCTGATTTGATGGCTAAAAGCTCTGGCGCTCAGGACACTGTGCAAGAGCATCTTCAGCGAATCCAGACGCTCGTAGTATGTCTCAACACTACAGGCATGATGTGTATTTTCTCGCAGATGAAATATTTCAGTCAACATTATAAGGCAGTGCTCAAACAATTGGAGCTTCAGATATTAGATTAGCGACATTGCGGTTTCATCGTGCATTATCAAAGATTCAAATCTGCTATTTTCCTTTTTCCTGAAGGAATCCTGTAATCATCTGCAGAAAACATCCATTGTAATCCATTCCTTGTTTTAGCCTAGATGTGCAGAGCGAAGATTTGTACTTCTCTTAAATGTCTTAGTTTTATTTCGCTTTCCAACAACTAGCAGTTTCAGCTTATGAGCACCGTGGACTTTGGCATAAGGTTGCAGAAAATTTGGAGACGACAGAATTCAATGAAGATATTATAATAATACCAGAAGCCTCTAACTATTCTCATATACATCAACAACACCGCTACAATAGACGCTTTCTCTGAGCAGTAACTAAAGGAAGTACGAATGTCATGGCCCATCTCAATAATAACGGACAATAGTTTAAAAGAAACTCCCTTTAACATTTAAAGGAAAAAGACACATATTCCTCTAAACTATAAGCAATACAACTATTATGTAATCTCCCGAACAAATATTAACATTTTTTTTAAAGAGATGCTACCGAATTTATCTATCCAACTCCATTACAGCGTCTATAAAAAGAATTCCCAATATTCCCGTCGGCCGGTATAACCAGTTTTGTTTAGTTCTAATTTAAATTCGGTCTCTGTCTCATGCTTTACGAGACAGTTTTTAAGCTTATCGCTGGTTACTTATGCATAGATATTCAGAAATGGTGGTCGTGAAGTAACCTGGAGGTTATTGTCTTCTTGCTTTTCAGAGAGGACAGATTCACGAACAGTTTACAAGGTCAATCCGCTCCGGACGATAAAATTATGTAACAACATCTAAAAGTAAATTATCGTTCACGTTAAGAGGTTGCATAACCGTAAAATTTAATGATCGTTTGTTCTTACTTCTACAAATGTTAGATGAATATTCTAGATTAAACTTTAATTTAAAGAAGCGGAGGACAA
The DNA here is from genome assembly GCA_020654165.1 of Oryctes rhinoceros. Classification (NCBI taxonomy): domain Eukaryota; kingdom Metazoa; phylum Arthropoda; class Insecta; order Coleoptera; family Scarabaeidae; genus Oryctes; species Oryctes rhinoceros. The sequence continues at coordinate 5,746,833 of JAIOKQ010000119.1, forward strand.
GTGGTGCAAGCTTTTGTACAAAACGTTGGACCAATACGATGCACAATAATTGAAATATTACACCAAAACTTGAAAAGCTTTCTTCAGAATAAATTTGCGAATGGATGACACGAAGAAACCTAGCTATCAAGAGTATTGGTCCAACTACTTATAGTTAGTTGCCCCCCATCTGAACTATTGTGTACAACAACCAAACAAGGAACTTCAGGATTTGATAAACTTTACAAAACCCTACAATCCCAGAAAAGAAAAAAATCATCGCGACTAGCTCGACAATTTTTTTTTCCATCTCTGACGTTCGGGGAAATACGAGAAAAGCGATTTATTACCTCGTGTGTGGAGATAGTTATCTCGATTTTGTAAAGGTAACTTCTCCAACTTCTTCGTATTCAGGTCAAATACTTTTTTGCAGCGACTAGATAGACTCGTGTCTATTCGCCTCACGAGAGTGGATTCGTGTTACCTACTGGTGTCCCCGAGAGGCGACAAAGCGCAAGTCTGCCTAGTCTTTTCATTCGCCTTTATCATTTCTACTAATCACTCTCCTTACTCACAATCAAATCAACTACATCCACAAGTATCCAAGAGCTGACGACCTCACACAACCCGTTCCTCGAAAACGAGCACAAAAACAGACCGGGATGGATTTATCAATCGCTTGCGCAAATTATGCAGAACAGCGTCGACAGTTGAATAACGAAAACGGCTGGAATTGCAGGACGGCAGCTGTTTGGGCGACATAATCGATGCGACGTCTATCCATTGTCGCCGTAAAGATCGAAAACAAGGTTACCACCACGACGGGAAGAAGATAAACCTGCATACAGGGACACTTTAAATATTGAGATAAGTTCGGTTTCTTAGTTCGGAACTAAAAAAGAAAACACTGCGCAACTATGTTTTTATTGAGTCGTTCAAACACGAAGTTCTTGTAATGTAGCAAAACGGCGTACAATTACAATCTTCATATCGATCAATCTATTTATTAGGAAAACGGCGATTCAAAATGTCTTGATAAGATAAAAAATTTTCACCATTAGTCCTTAAGAAAAAGTATGGACCAATGAATTTTTTTCAAAATTGTCAAATACGCGCCCGATTAACAGCAACGCTACATTCTCAAGCCTGTTCCCTACTTCAAATAATCCCTGTATACGTGCAATTCACTTTATTACCTACCCTTCTCGGTATCCGATCCGTCATCTCCTTTCGATTTATTACGCCTCTCGCCGCTATCCAGTTCTCTCATTCTCCGTCTCTTTTCCCTCGACTATATCTCCGCGTTTACGTCTAACTTTATCATCTTGTGAAGAGTCGAGTTCGAAATCTTACGCCGATATTCTCACAGGTGTCGTGACAATTTGCATGCAGATTCCGGAGAAATATCGCGCTGTCGCGGTAAACGCGCCATTCTCCGTTCTCCGGTAAATATGTGAGGATATGCGGCTTCGTATGAGACGAATACGGCATTGCCGTTAATTCTAAAAGCGTAGTTCGCTAGAATTCTACCTCAGAGGTGAACAATTAAATTGCTGTAAAATTTGCCAACTGCATCACCGTTTGTTCCTCCAAATTTATACAATCTGTTTTTTTTTTTGCTTTGTTAGAATTTAAAATTCCAAGTACCTTCGTAACTGATAGTAATTCTCCAATAATCTTTAAGACGCATCAATATTGAGAATTTAATTAAAGTCAAAATATGAATATCTTTTTTTCGCTAATAAGAGATTTTTGTATTCCAATCAACATTTAAATTGGTGAAATTAAACCAACATTTAAATTAATGAAATAGGCAACTCTCCTAGGACACTAGGATCAGCCCGTACGAGAGCAACATCCGAACGAGACTTTGTTTCTTTAATTTTGATGAGCTCGACTAGCTTCGGATGGTTGGAACTTCTACGATGACTGCTAAGTACGTGGTAAGAAGACGAAGGAGAAAGCATGGTTGGATCGTCCAAGAATATTTAGATGAGGTTTGAGGTGTGTGTATGAATTACCCAATTTCCAATCGTATCCTCACACCTCTAGGACAGATTAGGAAGACAGATTCGAAGACGTGTACCCCATTTAAGCAACTTGGATGAACTTGCTGCAGCGCGCCTCAGGCAGAACGGAAGCAATTGGCACAAAATGATGTTCGAAATTTAGTCAAAACCATCCTGAATTGATTAAATTTCCTCGGTATTAATCGCAATAAGTACCCTAAAACATTTCGCATTAACGCAGTTTTCGCCTCTGGCATAGTTCACATGCTGAGTTACCGTGATCAACTGCTTCCCGCTCAGTTAGTTTCGCCTCTGGCGTGGTTCATACGTTGAGATACCGTGCTAACTGTCGCCCATCACTCTCCTAAAGTAGCTCCATACGACTGTGGGCGGAAACGTCGAGTTTCAACGAGACATGACACGGTTCAAACCCGAAACACGTTTAGTTTCAACAGACAGTTTCTATTTTAATCTAATATAAATTCATAAATTAATTTATTGGAAATGTGTATTTTATCTATTCTTCTTAATTTTATCACCAACATTAAGATTACATAACAAAACAGTTTTTCTTTACAAAAAGAAATTCAAATAGCTCGAATTTCGTGGACCTAAGTGTATATTATACTAGAATATGCGCTCGTCTGCTTTAGATAAGTAATTTCTATATGAATTTCAATAATATTTCAATTCAATAATATTTCAGCAAATTTCGATTTTTATGACGAATGGTAAAATAAATGAGCTACTCGATTAAATCTTTGGGCGATAGTGTATAAACCAGGGCTATTGTAAGAAACAAAATTCGAATCGCAGACGACGGCATAAAAAGCCGTCTACAAGCAGCGTTTCGTGCGTGTGCTACGGGATAGAGGGCGCTTCTGTCGAGGACATCGTTCCTTTTTTGCACGTCTAAATTTTTTCTCCACAATGACACGCCATCCAATACTATCCTCACCCGCTGACACACGCACCCACTTAGCAACGGCTATGAATAAATATTGCGGAATGGTAGAACTTTTATTATATTTCTTTTCTATATATGTACATTCACGTCTACTACTGGTGTTATTACCAACGACACCGGCTATATTATAGAACCAGAGTGATACTCATAGGTATAGCTGAATAGTTGATTCAACAACCTTAAAGGAAAGCGATTGTAAACAATTTTGCAACAAATTTATGGCGTTTACGGAACGGTATTTATCAATCAAATGCACCAAAATAAATTTGTTACAAAATAATGGCGTTCGAACTAAAATTTTTCAAAAACAATTGCGGATACCGCAAAATGGTCATAATCACTGCAATCAGCAGATCAAACTGAAGGAAACTTTAGGAGTCGAATCCTCCGACTTCATCCTAGTGCTGGCCCACACGTCGCCCATTATGTTAATGTAAGACTTTTTGAACCTACTGGGTGAATAGACCAGTATGTTTTCTTGAGCGGAATTCGTTCGAATATGTAAGCAGATCAAAACAAAAAAAGGAAGTGTTACATTGATTGAGGTACAGGCCAGATTCTCTCGAGACCCGAGCGATGACCTCATCAAAGAGATGGGAACACGAATGACTATAGTTGTAGGGGCTCGTGAGGAGAACGTACGCTGTTGAAGCAAAAAAAAATGATTCTTTTTAAAATCAATGTTTGGTTTCGAGTTTTTCTTTTTCCTTCAATAGGTTTTACATGCGTAACATGTGTGAAACAAACTCCAATTATACCATCTAACGCCGATTTTGTGTATGTCCCTTCAAATTTACCGGCGCGTGTATTATCTATAGATTCTTTTGGCCTATTCCTTTTCAGTGTTTAAAATCGATAATCCTCTTGAGGAATTAAAAAAAAACTGATTTTCGTAATCAATTAAATTCTTGTCGTGTACAACCATGTCAACTTCTTGCTGGTGTGCAGCGTACGACTTTCCGCAAATTAATTAATTCAATGGCATGTACCACTAAACGCCATTCCGTAACATTGCCACAGCTGGCTGGACGCTATAATAATAGCTAGACGCTCAAATTGAACCGCAAATATTTAGCATCATAGCGTACATGCAGAAACAACTCAACAAAGCACTAGTCGCGCTACACTATGTAGAATCAACCCTGTGTCCTCCATCTCTCCGCTCCGAAGCTCGCCCGCGGCCCAATCTCTTAGGTCAGCATCTCGCTAGACCAACCTACCAGCAAATGCCTTATTTCGCGGTCGTAACTCATGCATGTATGCATTGAGCTATTGCGTCCGGGGAAGAAATCTCATGCACCTGGGCGCGTGAGGGAGTGTACAATGCGTTTCAAAAGATCCGAACGATTTTGGACGTCGTTCTGTCCGCCTATTTTCAATATATTATTGAATCACAGGAACAGAAATATGGTTATCTGTAGTAAAGATAAATGCAGTTGGTAACTTCTTCATATATTGAAGCCACGTCATCGATTAAATTAGCTAACTAATGGCATATTTCCCGTAAGTAAAAGCCTGCTCGAACAATATTATCGGGTGATCCTGAAAGAAAAATGTTCTTTTTGCTATTGGCATATCGAGATGGACCGACAAGGAGGACTTTTTTAACTGTAGACTGTTTAACCGAAGGAATCAAGTAAATCCCAGAACTCCTCGAATTCGTTTCAGTTTCATTGTTTGATGGGACACCATTTTTATCTATGAAGGCTCCCTCATCGACAGAAAATACATCGGTTCTATAATATTTTGCACAACTTCTTAGATAAAACAGACCTTACAACCAGGCAAAATAGTGTCCAGCACGATGAACACCTGCAATCCTTTTAACGATTGAAACTAATGCATCCTACAAGATTACCAGATCTAACTCCAATTGTTGGCTTTATATGAATTTCCATCAAATATAAATATCACCGACGTTTTACACATGTTGAAGTTGTGAAAACGTGTAACTCCATTTAATATGTCGCGAATTAACGTAACGGTTAAAAGAAGAGAGCACTGCAAAAACTTGAGCGATCATATCAATTTCCTCAGACGCCATTGTATAAACAACCATATACTCCAAACGGCCATATACACATCTCGAAGATGAAGTGGAGAACCTCGACTTCGGCTTTAACGTCGAGGTCGCGAAGGCCGACCCGGTCGCTTACGCTAACCAAGGTCGCCCGGGTATCCACTCGTAGGAATCCGCGAGTTAGCCGGCCAACAAAGGGCTCGTGGGTCGAAACGGCTGTCGTGTACCGAACACGCTCCGTGCAAAACGTCCATTTACGAAAGAACCGCGGCCCACTACACGCCGATTCCTCTAGCCTACCCAATATAGATTCTGTCAATAATCGATGTATCAATATGCGTACAATCTACATGCAAATATGTTTACCATGAAAAAAGAAACAATCAAATGATACTCGTTAATTAACTTTATGCCTTGCTTTTCTCGCCCTTTCAATTTTCTTTTTTTGTTTAAGAATCCCAAATTCGATTGATGTAGCGCGTATAGTTCGTTCATCAATACAATGAGTTTCTTTGTAAGTACTTGCGTGAATCCAATAGAAATGTAAACACAATCCTTATGCGAGGGTAGCATCTTAAGCCAAGCAACCACTAAATGAGGCTATTGAAATTCGACGTTCAAGAAAGTTTTCATTGGATTAATTTTTTGCGATCACGGCGTTAGACCACCCATGTGAGGTCTAACGCCACAGCTAAAAAATACAGAAAACATATTATTTTCCTTAATTGCGTTGATTTATGTGTAAAAGTACATTTAATAATTAGTTTCCTTTGTATAAATCACCAAGAGCGTTACGAAACTTAACGTGCCAAAATTCTTACAAACAAAAAAAAAAACAAAGTGAAGACATTCGTAGAAGCTTCCCCCCCAAAAAAAAGAGAAATATCACAACTTACAAGGGCTACGAACATAAAGAAGTGCACACGTATGGTCCAGTGCTTCATATCCAACAGATATTAAAACTTTTGCAAGTGGAAGCTCGTTCATCTCAAAACACGTTATCACACCGTCACTCTCCTTGTAACATATTATAGCCATATTACAGAAAGCAACATTACATGCATAAATTTGGGTATAAATCAGAGTGATTAAAAATCAGACCCCAGACAACATGATCACGAAAAAGATCAGCATCCGAGTTACCGTAGGAGAGAGACATGGATGCCTCTCGATGGAGGATGGTGGCAGGGATGTGGAAGAGTCCAGTTTGCGTTTGATTTTGCATAAACATTTGAATGTGAAAAAACTTGTTACCGATAATCTGACCTAAAGCTCCTGTCAATTGATATGAGGAAATGCGGAGCTGTAGACACGTAAATGTGGCTGCTACAATTGATTCCAGTGTAATTCGATTCCTTCAAGCAGAACGGAATAGCACAGCTGAAAATTATCGAAGAATGAGCCGAATGCTTTATAGCGTAAATGGTGTAGAAAATTTAAAGAAGGCCAAGCCGATGTTCACGAAGAAGTTCAAGAAGAAGAGTTAAGTGTGGAATTTCCGAAGTTTCGAAATCAACTGTGGACACAACTGCAAATGGAACAAAAAAAAACAAACTGTTCGCTCGACGGGTTCCAAAAGTGTTATCTGCTGACCACAAAATTCACCGAATGGGATCAGCGCTGACGTTTCTCATCCATCATCAAGTGTTATTTTTGAATTGCGATGTGTCACAAGATTAGGAAAAGCTTATTCTTCCAATCAATTCACCACCCTAGTTCTTTACCGAAGCGATTTCAATCCAATTCGGGAAAGTTTCTTAGCAACTAAACCGTTTACAACTTTGCTAAACGCCTAAAACGACCTCTCTCGCCATCACGGTTATTACGACTACACCGCAATACCGCAAGAAACTTCGTATCGCCAAGGTAAGTTCCTTTTTCAACAGGAACCGATGAGAAAGGGAATTTCCACGCCGTATTTTCCCGATTCCCTCGAATGCACTGTATACATGTACACTTATAAACTTTCCGTTACAAATTTCATTCCAAGCGGAAGAATACGAAAGATGGACAGAGACGAGTATCAAGAGCGTTTCCCTGGGGAGAACGGTGGATGCGCGAGAGAGATGGTGACGTGGGATATTGTTGGGAAAAGTAATTTGGTTGGATTGCGTCGGACGAGTCGAAGCTGCAAGCTTATCTAGGCGATATGTCCTATACTTGGTTTAAAGTTTTCCGATTCTATCGGATCTCTTATGTATCGGATGAAGTTCTTTTATAAGATATTGCGAAGAATTATTGAACGTCTACGTACAGATATTTCCAATAATAAGACAAAAGAGAGGGTAATAAGAATGATAAATTAGAAATTGTTTTAAGCTGGAAGCACTCTCAACTATATTACTGTACGGAAAGTTTTCCGAGAGTAAAATTCAGATTTTAATGAAACTTGGCGGCCGAAATTCACATTGCGTGAGAGGCGCACCGCTTTTGATAAATTTCTGAAATTCCCAATGTAACTGCAGAACGAAGACAAACAACGCGATTTTCACAAGTATCTTCGAACGCATTAGCAGGATATTAATTTTGAGGCTTGAAACTTTTCAGGTTACTCTCGTACAGCAGAATACACTTTTTCTCTGATTCCTTGGATAAAATCGTAAATTCAGAACGCGAAACCGGTTAGCTAAAACAGAAATACAAAAACAACTCGGGCCATGTTTATTCTATTCTCGTGCAGGGCAGAAGCGCTCCACTAGTAAACTTTTAAATAAACAGGAGATGAAACAAATAAACTTCTTCTTTTTCTTGGCTGTGTTCGCTGGGTAGATAAAGTTTTCCCCGGAGGCACCTTGTTAAGCATGTAAATCCGAGAAAAAGTTTCGCAAGAGGGTTTATTTCATTGCGGTCTCGCTGCATAAGTGTGCATATACCGTTGGGAAAATTCAAAAGTTCGACTCGAGCAAACTTTTGGTCTTGTTTTTGCACCAACTACAATATGGCAAACTGGCGGCGTATAATACATACGTGTAGAAACTAATTCGCGTTAATTGCTGGGAAAATCAGCTAAGGAAAGTGGAACTATTCAGAATTTATTAACACTGTAAGAATGTTACCATTTAAACCTTGTTTCTTGCCTATTCTAGCTTATTAATATATCAATACTCGAAGTATTAAGTTGTTTAGACGTTAATGTAAATTTCAGAGCGTTCAAAAAAGTTAGAATCACTCAAACAATAAAAAACCAATACAAAAAGAAGTTTTGCATTGAAAATTTCTGATATTAAGCTGTTGATGTATGAAAGACATTCACATCATTCCAGCATACCGAGACCACCTTGAATTTACTTGTGTCACAAATTAATTCAAAGATAATTCAAAGATTTTAATGTCATCTGCATAAGCGAAGCTAGGATGATCGATTCTTTTACGTAGATCATTAAAATAAAGAAGTAAATAAGCTATCATAATTATCAGCATTGTTAAATGGATATTTTTACGTAAAAATCACTATAAACCAGGAAAATATCCCCCTCATTCCCACAGCGCAACAGTATCACCTGCCATAGATATATTCACCGGTGTAGAAGGAGTGATCGAACAGGAACGTTAAACAGTTCCACATCAAATTTCCCTACACCTGGGCGCAATATCGCATGGATTAGCCCGCGTTTCCGACATAGATAACCGAGTTGGTTTTGCAGTTCCAGCTTTCTCGACGTCGGTCACGCCATTGAACTAAATTGCATTATCTACGCCTGGACTGCATCGTCATTATCTGTCGACGATGGAGAGAGATGGAAACACAAACTATTTACACGGCAGGCGTGCCAAATTGCAATTACGAAACGTTGCAAGGCGATCCTGCTTGGTTTCGAAAAGATCCAACGCTAGTCGGTGAGTGCCAAACGCAATGTTGTATTGTTGTTGGCAATATATCTATCGTTTGACCTCCTTTTTTCAAAGCTTCCAGAAGCACGCCCCAAATGATTTAGGTTTTACATTCCATGTGCGTAAAAAAAATCGCAAAAACTAGACGTGAATTGCAATCGCGATTACCAGCTTTATTAATATAATATCGACAACTTGTTAGCGCGAAACGTTTAACAATTTGCAAGAATTTTATTCCACTATTAAAAACACATCAAAAAACGCCTAGAAACAAACAAAAAATGCTGCTAATACAGATGGCACCTGATCATGTTAGTTAGAAGTATTCTCAGAATACTGCTGATGACGCCAGGTAAACAGAAACATGTTCGTTGGTTATAGCGTTCTGTCCTCGCATTACTTTTGCAGTGAGTGTTCCACCAAGCAGCATTTTTTAATTGAAGATTTGAGATGTACTTACCTTATATCTAGAACTTGACGATTCAGGTGAAAGTAGATGTACGCACTTGATTGCAATTGACAAAGACTTACCTAAAACAAAGGAAATAAATAAATAAATAAATCTGTAAATATTAAAATGGCATTAGATAAATATACGCCGCTTGCTTGACTACCTAAACCCTTTATCTCAAATTCCCAACATTTTTCCGAAAAATATTTAGCGACGACTAAAAAAGCCATCTTCGTATTCAGAACATGCCACATTGCAATCCTTGAATCATCGCTCCATTTCTCCGCATCTCAAAGGGCACTAATTTTTCTAACTTCCATCCTTCGCTTAGAACGGCGACAAAGCACCGGTCATCAGTCTACCGAATCCAGTCTTTCTACTTGACGTAACCGGAAAAAAATCTCCGTGAAACGTAGTCACAACGTTCCTGGCCACGTCCGTTCTCACATATTGGTCGCGACCCTGCCCCTCAGATTAGACCGGTGCTAATTTATCTTCGGGCTGACCTTTTGGCCTTGCACAATCCACCGCTTCACCGACTCCGCTATTAGCTAATGACACACAGTCCAGAATGGCGAAAGGACAAAGAGCGATAGACTGCAGAGCTGAGGAATGCGCAGGACCCCTTACGGCCATCTGCAATTATTTATCAAGAATACTTTGAACACGTTAGGGTAGGAGAAGTGTGACTCTAATGCTTGTACAGTGTTGTCCAAATTTGAAAATAAATGGGAGATAAAAAGACTTCGCAGAAACGTAATATTCTCATGTGGCCTTCTTTATTTTGGAAAACTGTCACAACTATGAAGACAAGATTAACTTGCCACTTGATTGATTTGCATTGTCCATTTCAAATAATGAAATTGTTGTTAAGTTTTCCTTAGCATGCAACACTAAAATATCGACGCACCCCGCACCACACACAGAAAGAGAGAGTGAGAAACCAGGCGAAATAACACAGTTTTTCAAGATATTTAATCAGCCGTGTATTTTTTTAAGGAACAAAAGGCTCATTCATTTCAGCCTTTAAAATAAAATCCTTTCCTCATTTGATTGCGTTTCTACCTTCGCTAATTTCCCGAATCCTCACACTAAACATAGGAAGAAAAACTCGTTCTACAGCAAAACATTGAAAAAACTATAATGCATAAAGGGCGATAAAATAATAAAAAGAAGTTTTATACAATATACACATGCTCGCAAGAGTTTTGTTTTCAAAATAAATTAATTATTTGAATTTTTTTATTTCTCTTCGGAAAAAAAGGTCGCTACTTGTTCATGAATCTATCAGCAAACTCTGTAATTCTATTCCTTTATTGCTCTTCATCAAAAATCGAGAGCTTTAAGATTAGGACTACGAGCTGGCCACGGCACAAGTCCCTCACCACTAATCCAACTATTTCCAATTCGACCATACAAAATTTCCGTTGCTTTTCGCATGTTTGCACATTACCAATATTGCCAATATTATTTGACGATTCGTTCACGTCTCTTTCTTGTTCTTCCTCTTCCTTTCTTCGCTGGGCGGTCACCATCCAATAGCGATCATGTCTATTGCGCCCATGCATCATACGCCGCATATGTAAATATGTTAGCGTTGATGCGATTACGTGACGTGGTATGCGTGAAATTGCCGATTGATCTCGCCCTGTCTAGAGCGCACCGAAAGAATCGCGTCTCCCATTTACCGCCAGGTTGGCGATGCGGAGCGGACGACCCGGTGCTAAGCTCAGCGCGCGGTCTAAACTCTGTTGCAGATGATTGCGGAACGCCTACGTGCTGTCCACGCCGGTATACGCTACAGCTCACAATCTTCGGATTTGTTGAATAAACTCGATGAATAAATTCTACCTACGTATCCAATAGAGAAGAGAACAATGCATTATATCAAAGTTATGTAATAATGGTTGTCAGTGTTGACGCCATCATCTTATTTTTCTAAACAACAACTATGTACTCGTCTAAATCTGCCTTCCCTTGCATCCATTTCTTTAAGTTTTTGCATTCCTTGCCGAATTTGGTGAAGAGCTGCCGCTATTTCTTTCATTGAAAATCGTTCTTTATCGTACTTCTTCATCTGGCTTACCTTTTATCTTTTGTAACACGATATGCTTCAAAATCCAATAAATCTTCATTCATAAAGCCAATTTTTATGTTCAGGTGTAGATCGCCAAGATGTGGTTGACGTGCAAGTGCATTATGCAGTGATAAGAGCGTTAGTCATACAAACGCTTTTGTTTGAACGTTAGTCGTCGATCTGAATCCGACGAGCAACAGTGTATTTTCCTCTACGCCTCGGATCGAACGCCTGCTGTGCCGTTGCGTTTTTTTCCTTTCTTTCTTACCTTTTTTGGGGCGAAAATTTTCCACGGTTCGCGCTAGTCGCGTATCTCCCGCATCTGACGCTAGATTATTGCTTCCATCGTCGCGATATTATGAATTTTTTGCAAAACAGCTAGGGGCCGGGATAGACAGAGGTGGCCGAGACGAAGAAGTCTGTTTGCCGCTGCAGGATCGGAAGAATTCAAAAAAATCGAAATGATGGGTGTACCCGCACTTATAATAATATCCATAATGCTACAAGGGAGTTAGTCGACTATACCATGGAAGGCGAGTAAAATTGATCGCCTAGGAATGCGTGCTATATAGCAGGGTATCGGTTGAGATCGAAAATGTGGCATGTCTCGAAAGGAATATTATCTATCGGTTTACGTGTCGAATATTTTAATGAAAAAAGAAGACAGAAAATGGCGGGAGTGCTGTCTCTGAAAGATTTGAAGATAATGAACAGGGATCGTTCAGAAAGTATATCAACTCCGCCAACGACTGCAATTACGAGGCTACTGCTCCATTGAGCTTTTCATTATCTTCTAAACGTCTTCATTTTCGCAAAAAGATAAGATAAAAACCACTAGGCGCAAGGTTGGAACTGTTTAAGAACGTCCCACACGTATAGATCTTGTTTGGCTGCCCAAAAATAAGGCGTGTTCAGGTATACACGCTCAGCATTCGCCAAATTTAGAGCAACCTCGGCAGTGATAGCCCAGCGCGCTAGATACTATGTCACCAGTTCCATAAATACCGCCCAATGTGATAACTTAGTACGAGGCTTCCTCTGTTCTTAAAGATCTTATTTTGTTTGGCTCGAATCATGAATTCAGCGCAAGAATTAGATGCACCTCATTTAGGAAGGAACTCGTCAGATTTCGAAGAAAATGAAAACGTCCAGGATTGTATAACAAACCTACAGGGTGAACAGAACAGCAACGCAACGATGAGTCTCACCGTAGACTGATGACGTTATTGTCTCCTCTCCTTCGCACCGATTCAACACGCATTCGCACATTCGTTGTCCTAAAGGAGAGTTGCTATCAATTGGCTTCTGATTTATATAATGCCATTTCAATGACTTGCATTTATACGAAACAGCTGTCCCGAATTAATTAATTAAACTTATGTGTATTTGAATTTGGTGTTTGTGAAAGATGAAGTAGAAAAGCATAAAAAGCACGGGGCCTAAAATACTACGTTGTAGGGCGCCTGAAATAGACTGATTTTTGACATATATCTCAAATTACTTAGCAACCACCTCCGAATACCATACCAGTCTAATTTAGCCAATAGAAGATCGTGTTCGACCCAGCCGAATATATGGTTTACATGACAGAAAATGTTATTGGTAGCTCTGATTTTCTTCGCTAACGTATTAAATTAACTTGCCAGCTCTTGGAAAATATAACGCAAACAATAAAGGCGAGAGATCTAATTTCTAAAGAAAAACGTAAAAGAGCAATTGCGCAATTCAATTCCTTTTACTACTCTTCGCAACGCCGCGACGAAAACCAACCTTTTTAGCGAATTCCACCATCCTAGCAATTTTCGCACTTTAGAAAAGTTAATTCCATTTACGACCGCCGCCGCCTCCGTATACATCACACCTAGGATCCGTCTAGTCGGCGGCGGAGAAAACGTTAGACTTATTACGACATTCTTGCAAAGTTAAGAGTTAAAATCCACCCGAGTCCCCGACGGGGCCGGGGCCAAACTTCCAACGGACTCTAACCAGTTCGGCGCACGAGCTTTCGAAACGACAAAACTTAAGAGACGTAAATTAAATTTCCTCGCAGCTAACGTACAGCTCGAGGTCATTTTAAAATAATTCGAAGTAAACCGAGGTGGCGGTTTGCTCTTGATAATCGTCTGTAACTGACAGACATTAGAGTAGAGCAAAAGCGGGTATTATAATGTGACAATTTTACACAAGTTAGATGAGAAAAAAAAATATGTTTGAAAACTATAGGAAACTTATTCACCACTGATCAGTATTTTAATACACCGGAAAGAAAGCCTGCGTCTGACTGGGCAAAGTTTGAGGTTACGACAAGCGTTACAAGGCCCACCCTGTTAGGCCGTCACAACGGGGTGGACAGGCCTCAAGGATAACGGTGCAATATTTTAAGTTGGCCATTATGGATACAACCAATGGAGGTAATTACCTCAACAACCTTGAACCGTTAGAAATTTTAAAACAACGACTGACAAATAGGAACAATTCTCTTAATGCCCAATCGCAATTTGAGCTAACACCTGCTTGTTAACAGAAACAACGCCACACATCTGTAGAGAATTAAAAAAAAAACAGCTTTAGGTTTTCTTTATTGTATCAAATAACGAGCAACAAGTTATAAATTTAACTTGTATTAATACTTGCGGCAACCCAATTCCTCAGAAGAATAATGAAAACTCCTCCAATAATAATCCAATGATCTATACCGAGACGCCAGCAGTAAACATTAACGGCGTATTCAAACAGGAAACATTCTTCTTCAATAGACGACTTCTATTCCTATCCGGACAGTAAATAACATCCATCTATGGTTCGCCTGTGCGTGGATCTCGCAACAAATGGGCGGCCATACGGCTGCCGCTTTTCGAGAAATGCGCGTTTGATTTTTCTTGCGCAAGATCGCCCGACGCAAGCCGCACGAAGATAAATGAACATCGGTATTCGGCGGGTGAAAGTTTTGTTTCACGACTTGACGTGTCCGCTTGCCGACAAGGCGTATATGTGTGTATACAGGATGGATCTTCCATCTGCAATGGTCTTAAAATTGCTACAAAGATGGTCGTGTTTATTTATTTATTTTTTTTACGGCAGTACGGCAAAGATGTAATAGCACACTTCGAGGGTGCAAAATCAGAATGGGAAGTTTCTTCAGTAATCGCACGCAAGAACCTGTAATAAAGTAAACCAGCTTTTGTGCCAGAAATGCGCTATTGAGAAATCTCCAAAAACGTGACTGAATTTCAGCAAAGTATAGTGATGTCATATATTATCAGAAATTGACTATTCAACTCTCCCATGACGATATTGTGTAGGTGTTCTTCGAACCGGGTACTTCGAGGGAGGAATCGCCACAACATGAAATCCTTGCGAAATAGCGAGCACAAAATGTTGCCGTTATCAATTTTTTACGAATCCCAATCAACAACGCATTAGTAATTTAGAAGAAACACGGGAGTGAAATAACAGCAATGGAAATAACATTTTTAAGGTAAATACCAGGAAAAGGAGTGGGATTCATAAAAAAAGGGCAAAAAGAACTAAAGAAAGTATCTTGTGGAACGAAGGGCATGGAAAAAAATAGTGGTGGAATATTAAAATTCAAAATACAGTTATCCGACACCAACTATCAGAAGTTGTTGCCTTTGAACAAGACACGCTACGTTCAATTCCATACCGTATATATATTGAATCAACTCCAAGCAACGCTTGTTTATATCAATTTCGTTCATATCGCTTCTACTGTAGGTATTTTTTGATGTAAGGCACGAATATCGTAACGATTTAAATAACAAGACACGAAACATCTGTGGGTGCGGACCAGTTTGAGGTATTTTTTTTTCTACCTTCTTCTGTTTCGAAGGTCATTGCCTAGAATGACGGCGAACGTTCGTATATTACGACATAAGACATGCGTTGTTTTGTTTTTTTTTTTTTCTCCATCACTGCTGTTATTTTAATTGAGTAATCGGTGATTGAGACGATTTACCACTTTTTATAGAGTTTTCTACCACTCTATTGATTTGCCGTTCATCGCGTATTCCAAGAAAGAAAGATCATGTTTTTTTCTCTTTTTAACTCATTTATTCGAGAATAAATTTATAAGTTTTTTCCAGCTCAAAGGCAACCGATTCTTTTTCAATTTGATTTGTTATTGGAATTTTGTTTAAAAAAGAATTTCTATTAAAGAAAAACACTACAAGGAAGCTTCGGAGTACTGAGCTGCCAACAAAACAATAATAAGCAATTAATAATTTTTAATAATTGCTTATTATTATCGTTAGCAGCCAGCTTAATTGGCTAGATGGTCCAGCATGAGAAATCTAGACATCTACTCAATCATTTCTGGGATCTACCTCCAGCTTGATCGATGTTCAGTAAACTACTAAGTCGTCACGGAAATAAGCCAATAGGTTTATTTCAGAGACTAGAAAAAATGAATTACTATTATTACTATTATTAGAGATTGTAAAAAAAACTTCTGCTACTCCGCCACACATCAAATACTAAATTAATATATTCGCGTAATATACTCTTGATATGAAGACTTGAATTATTAGTGTTATTATTATCAGGACTAGGGAAAAAGATAATGGAAAGAAGTTTCGAGGACCAGGAACTCTAAATTGTTTACATGTAACGCACCCCTTCCCCCAGAACCCCCAGAAACCTCTTCTCAAGCGTACAAAGTACTGAGAAACGTGGAGATAGTAGTATGTGAATATAGGAGTGACCACACGAAACCAAGACACGAATTTTCCATGGACGCTGCTAAATCTATAGGAGACATCCTTAAGGATGGCAATAATATCCATACCGTTAGAAGAAACTTCTTCAACAATAACATACAACTCCATACAACTTTTGACACCAACTCTCATTTCAAGCAACTGAGTTTTCTCCATACGAGGGCATAATTGTGTATCTAACTTCATTGTTGCTTTTGTTCAGCATTCACAAATTTTTATTGGCATTCACTCTTAATCTATACCTTTTTTGGACTGAAAACAAGCGAAGACCAATAAAAATTCCGCACGTCTAAACCGGTCACAACAGTTCCCGGTAATTGCTAAACTTTTTTCCAGCCAACTCCTCCCTTGGCTTCACTATCTTCACCGCCACCCCAACCTACTGTATCGTATAGCGGCTTTCAAGAAAACGAATTCGCCGAAAATATAATTACCTCGTTCTTTCTAAACGGACGACCGCAGAAGGTCCATTAGGCGAACAACTGAAACTGTTAACGCATTTCCTTCGGAGCCATGATGAATGGTCCGACTGGGGTTGGATCGGGCCAACTTGTATACTTACGGACATAAAATACGGAAACAGACATGTTGATCGATTACGTACAATATTTGTCTGAGCAATTGCTTTTTCGCACTCGAAAATTATACATTAGAATTACACAGAAAAAGCATAATTCCAACAACATAATTGTTGTTGGAATAATTCAATATTATTAACCTACAAGGTCTAGTGAGTTTTCTACTTTGATGGGTGATTGGTACTAATGCGTTAGATTACAAATAATACGCGCGAGAAAAAAGTGTAGTGTTGGTAAACGGAAGATTCGTTTATGTAATCAAATCATTTTCACCGGTAACGACAGTAACGGCACAACGATGAGATATCGATCTCGAAGTTCCGATTTCGAGCCTCGGACTCGTAACTCCCTCAGTTTTCCTTAGTTTCCTTATTCCTCCAAATTTGCCGAATGTATAGGGAGTGAAAACTTTGAGATACGCAGACGTAGTAACGTAATTTCTTAATATTCACTATTTACATCTCAAAAACGCCCTTCATAAGTAAACAGAACCACATCACAACGCCAACACGACCAATCATGAATTATTAAAACTCAGCCAACTAAATTTATTCCTATATCTCGCATTCGTTCATTCCTATTCCACATACTTCCATACATATGGATGAATATTATAATACGTATTGTACAATTCAAAAAAAATAGAAGGAACGTTGTGAAAAAACCATCAAAACAATTCCATTCCATAAGCTCATGTAAATTGAAGGCGTACGATTCAAACACACTGCAACGGTGCGCAAGAAATCACGCCATCCTTGATGAGAAAATCGGACGAAGATAGAAAGATCAATTTGTCCGTGGTCGATACGTCCTTACTCGGTAAAATTGTAGTCCAATATTCATACATGGTAATTTGATTTACAAAGATAGCGGTACAAATATCCGAGGCCCTCTACGCTTTGTCGCCGGTCTAAAATAGAGAGCATGCGTAGAACATGCATAGTAACTAAGAAGATTCGGTTATGATAACGAGAATGTACGAGGGGAATTGGAGAAATTGAAAAGAGTTTATTGGTTTCTCGAGTTAAGCGCTCATTACCAGTTTTAGAGAGCCTTATTCTAAAGATCGAAGAGATATTTGCATGTTGATCAAACTTTTTCCAAAATTTAAAGTGGGCATATCCTTTTGTAAGATAACTAATGTGACATTCACGGTCCATCGATTATAAGAGACCCCCTTATTTAAAAGGGTCGGTTATGAACTGTAGTTCGCCGTTGAACACCAGCTCAAAGTAAAAGAAGGTCTTCACAATGATCTCCGTTCAAGTAAACGCCCACTTTCGATCGTTCAGAAGTTGAACTGTCAATCAAAGTAATTTTCTAACTTCACAATTTTAATTTTATCCTGTTAGTGAGTTCATAAAAGTGTAAAGACGTAACTGATGACAAAGATTTTTAGGGTCTCGTGGATGCTCCAATGAATGCCACGATGCCACGGAGTTTTAGAAAGTTACCTACTTTATTGAAAATGTTCCTCCAGCTATCTCTCCCACAAGCGGAAAACAAGATCAATAAGAACCAACTAATCGGGAGACACTTGTTGAAACTCCTGTTAAAAGTTTAAGTTTCAAAAATATTATCAAGAAGCTGCAAGTCATACGAAGATCTCTTTCATATCTTTCATTTTATCCCTTAAGTCCCAAACTTTTGTTTGTTACGTATTATCTTCTGTAATTTTTTTAACATGGTATATCTCCACATTTGCATACAATAAAAGGAAAAAACAATATATGTCCAAATCTCAATTTAAATCCTCTCCCTTACACTTTATAGCATCGTATAGCCGGATAGGTATTACGGAAGCCAGTCAGCAAACTCAGAGAACATATAACATCCACGCAACTACATACCATCAATCCGAATAAGGATACATAAACTATTCTTTACTGGACCGGACGGGCAGAACTAACAGAATACAATAGGAGAAACAAAGAAGGACGAAAGGTCAACGGTGAGACGAAGCGGAGGTTCAAGGGGAAGATATAGGAGAAAGCCGAGCCTTTGGATACTCGTCCCGGAAAAGATCCGAGCAGAGCAGTCGCGTGGGCACCAAATTAGACTTTAAAATCGCGCGAATTAACGAGCCGAGACGAATTAATAACGATGCGACAATTGAAGCCGAATAGAACGACGCCACGTTCCGGCAGACGAAGGGTAGAGTCACCGATTGAGCTTGTGCGGCGACAATTCGACCGGATCATTAATACGGATGTGAAAAGAGGAGGGTATGGGGAGCAAAGCCCGGCCTATTGTGCGGTGGCAAATTGAAAAATTTGTACACACCTTCTGAATCCTGCACGGAGAGCGCTCGTTCGGAGTTGTATCAGGTAAATGGATTTAAATGTAAGAGTTTTGACTTGTTGCTAAAACGTTTTTCTCTTATTAAGTTCATAATTTACTTGTTAATGTCGTAATGTCTAATGTTCCAAAAGAAGATTAGTTTGGTGGACAAAATAACAACTTATCGATACTAGAGTATCAAAATTAGGGATAAAAATTATGACAGAGCTACGTATTAATAACATAATAACCGTTTTCTTTTTATTTCCAATATCAGCTCGTCCCTCGTAAAATAGTTGTTCCTTCAAGTTTTAATGGAATTCCAATTCTTAATGGAAACTCATCGTTTTCCCCAGCGCACGTTAACGCCCATCCGTTTCAACGTTGGATTTGTCTCCTCCCAATCACTACTTCTTAATTCTATGATATATCCCCCTCTTCTTTCTCTTAGCGCTGTTTTTCAACGCATCCATCGACGCATAACTGCCGCTTATTTATCCGTACGATCGGGATGTTCGCCGGTACATAAATATTTGCAGATCGGTAAGAAGCAATAAAAGATAAGCGAACGGCCCGCCGCACCGTCAGGCCGTTATTGCAATACATATCCTTGGATCTGCAATGCGCGTAGTCTCCGGACCGCAAGGAAGGTGTCGATAAGTACGCCGAGGTAAGCGCTTGCTGTTTCGAATGGGAAAATATCGACGGCAAAAAATTACTACAAGAGTCGGTACTAAATTAAGTACCAGTTCGTGCCGCCAAACGCTTTCGTTGAGACGCTGTTATTACGCGGATGGGAGGGCGCAAGGGGTATATTATCTTCGGGTCGTTCTTTCGCGAAGAGTAATGGAGAGGAGACGTTCGCTTTGAAAGAAGCGCGCTTATTTTATTTGAGTAATAAATTGGAAAGGAAAAGAAAGGAAGCTGATAGTTAAGGGTTGGTAGGTAAGAAGGTATGCTGCAGTACATTCCCGTAAATTATGGCAATGATGTTGAAACACAACAACTTATAGTATACAGGCTGTTCCATTTGAAGCAGGAAAAATTACTAAATTTCAGACAATCGCACACTTGATACCGCCGCGGGGTTAACATTGATCTTTCAGCTGTACCTTTAGAATACCGGGCAGCGGTAATAGAATAAATACGTAATGTCAATCACATTAAAATGAACAAATAAAGCTTATTAACACTATTCTTGTTGGGACGTATAAAAATTCTCAATTTCAAGTGTTTATTTTTTATAATAATAACCACCAATCCAATCGAATGAACACGAAAGAAAACATCAAATTGGCAGAGGAAATCGTATTTCGCAACTGACAAGAAGACAAAGGAACAAACGGGGATTTCAAAAACTAATGTTTTAAACACGCTACACCGCACAGAACTGTACGAAGCCAGCAATACGGTTATTAACCAAATGATTCTACAACACGATCTTTCATCTAAAAGAAAAACGATGGAGTGGAAAAGCGAATCCATCCAGAGGAAGACCAAAATGACAAAAAAGTCAAAGCTACAAAGCGCAACTCATGTTGACTTCCTACGCCAATTAAGGCAAACCATCATCAATAAACGTTGAGGAAAGTTGAGAGAAGAGATCCCATCGCCTACCTTACACCTCCGACCTTGACCTAAATGACAATTTTATATATTCCAAATTAAAATTGTAGCTTAGAAGAAGAAAATTCAACACCGATGAAGAGACCCGTGAGACAGTTTTAGAGCATTTTGGAGACAAAATGCTCCTCAACACTACAGCTCCTGCACTGATAACCGAACGTGATTTCGTCCCAATCTTCAAGTGAAGCTTTCAAAAATAGCCCTCTTAAAAATTTGGGGTTATAACTGATCGCTTAATACTTTCCGGTTCCGGTGATTATTGCTATTAAAAGCATCACAAATCCTTACGCACCTATCATAGCGCAATTCAATGACAGACTCTTGTAGTATAAATGATTCCATTTTACACACGGACCTTCGGGCTTCGATTCTTTAACACTTAAGCGGCTAGACACATCATATCTTCGCAATTCTCACGCGATAATCCACGGGCAACGCTCGCAAATTTTTAAACGTCGGTTGGCAAGCCGATCGGTCGGCTATACGTCGGCCGACCGACGTCCAGGTGAGATACGTACATACACATGTAGTTACATGCAATATAAACGTATTACCGGAGAGCGCCGGCCGACGAATATATTCGCGGTGAGTTATGGCCCCATTCTTAACGAGATATACTTCACCGAGGCGTAATTTATGCAAACGGCCTCGTTGGACGTGGCATTTTTTCGCCCACAGCTCACGATAAACCAAACTAACTAAACAACTCTCCCGATAAAGAGCTCCGTCAACCTTATACCTCTGCAAATACATCTATGCGTAGCATTGTTAGATGTACACTACCACAAATAAGTAAGGACTCTCCTTGTGGGCCACCAATTTTCAATGGACACGCAGCTTCAAAAAGCGAAAAAATATATGCAAATTATTATATTTGGTATCTCACGTTACGAAGGTGGTTTAAAAAGTTTCAAGCCTCAACATTCTGGTAAAATACAGTTGCGCAACACTCAGCCATGTTGGACGTTCATTCGTTGTTGAATATTTGTTTCGGCCAGTAGATGTTGTTTTTTTAGTAAATCCTTGCAATACGCCTAGGCAAGTTAAAACTTAGATGGACGCTACCTACGAGAACTTTACGCAATCATTTGCCACGGTGAAATTTTGGCTAAACTGCATTTTATCGTGATCGTACAGCTACAGAAGCAAATGGTTTTCGATATGGTAACCATTGAAGTGTGAGTTGTCTTCGTTTTCTTCAAATGCTTTTCGTCAATTTCCACCACCAGCTTGTCAAATAAGACCGACAGATGAATACTTTCCCGAGACCTTATTCAGAATGGATCATCCGTGTGTCGATCAGGAATCAGATGTAGCGAAAATTTGAGCGATTTATATAGCCAATTTTTCTACCAACAAAATTTAATGACGAATTGATGATTTTTTGCATTTTTACAGAAATACTAACATCAACTGACACGGACGACTATTAAATATCAAGTACGTATTCAACATGGCTGAAATCTCCAATAATATCATCACTTAATAATACATTTTTGACGAGTAGCACCATCCCCATGTTACTTTAAAGGCCATCAATGTTGTTGTAGAAGAAAAGATAATGTGTTAGACGACCTTGCAGACCAGATTGTAGCTCTAAATGAAGCAAATAAGAAAAGGAAAGCTAACTTCTTGACCAGATTTTAAAGATTCCAACTGAGAGCATAATATCGGTTTTTTGCGGAGCCACAGTAAGGACGCGTGTAATATCAAATGATCAATGCTTAGAACATAATACTTCAATCCAAAAAGAAAGCAGATAAACGCGTAGAAACAATATGTTCAGCAAATAGCGTCTGCTATTGATAAGAACGCCAATATCTGAAGTTTAGAAGTTACGTTGTAGAACGACATCTTAAAACTGACGGTTTCAGTGTAGGACGTAGTGACTACTATTATGCGAAACCACTGTACGTCGTGAAAACCGTTGATTATACCAATTGTTTCTACACCGTCCGTATACATTAGGACCTGACCCTAATCCTAATCCTTTGCAATAATCTTCAACGAAAACAATATCTTAGTCAAGTACCTCTTTCAGTGCAGCCTGGCAATATAATAATAACCCCCTCGCGCATTGTAATCACATTGTTGCACACACAAACATGCATGTGTATGGTGCTTCGCTCATAAGAACGATTTTTCTTCTGCTACGAGTTTGGAATTATGACTTGGAGAGGGGTGCAGCGTTATTTATAAAGGAGGGCCTACGCAATATGGGCGCGCCTGTTATGTTCTTTTCTTATCTCGTCAGCGTTGCGGCACACGCTGAATTGTCGTCTGTGTCGTAACAACGGCATGCCTGCTCCAATCAAACGGTGTTAAATGAACACACCAAAAAAAGCTTCGCGGGATGTAGAATAGATAAAATTAAAACGAGATGCCATAAAATCTTTCATGTACGAACACAAATTCGATCGTTTCAGTTTACTACGAATTTATGGGGCCTATCGGTAACTATTACATTATTATTGCAATAAGATGGTCTTCTAAAATGGGAAAGAACAACATATTTTTTTTAATCATCTGATTTCAGAAATTGTATATTTTTCTTGTTTACAAGATAATTTGAGGTATATTACACAGCCAAGGATGTCGCAAATGTTTTTTGATAGAAATAAATAAGGTAGGGCCGGAGCCCCCCCGTTCCGTTCATATTTCTGTTTTTTTTTTCATTTTATTCAATTTGAGTTACCGGCTTTCAGTTTCCTGCTCGAATATTTCGAATACTCCGCTTACAACGTATTTATTAATAAACCAACATCGCTTTTCACAAAAAAAGAAAAAATAGATTCTTCTTTAAACAAACTCCGACTCGACGAGCTGATATAACTTGTACAAGATTACACCATTATACAACGCCCGTAACTCAATTAGAGTTAATTAGTCGCCAAAACTTAGCTGCAAACCATCCGCCAACCGTTTGGAAATTAACGAATGCACGGTATCGCCATCTCCTTCGTAGCAAAGAACACCATCAGGCCATTCATGAAAACATCTCCAAACTGAATTTCGCGAAGAGCATCCAACGGAGAGGGCCGTCAAATAGTGAGATTTGTCCGAACATAATTTCAAACGTAGCGCTGCAAGCGCCGTCTACCGCTAGAAATCGTAAGCTCGCGAGTGCCGTGTCCGTTGTTTCAGTTCGTTACCGCTTGAAACGCGCCTAAAATGGGCAACCAGTTAATTAAGGGATATTATCATTATGACAGAGTCACAATGCGCCACCGTTTTTCTATCCCTTTTTTCCGCCCGTTAAACTTGTTACAATGCGGTGGGGTTCCTGTGTTCCTGGCTCCTAATTTCTATGTAATTAATGTTTTTCGATATTCTCGCAAAGATCGGGTAAGTTTTATCTGTCAGGATTACCATTTGAATAGCACTCCATTTCCCGGCGTTACTTGTTTGTTGTAATTTAGCTTTTTACAGACGATAAACATTTTATAGAATTGCAAATTTAATTTAAAAATCTTCGGAACGGAACATTTTAGTAAGCATCTATCCCCGTTTCCTAATTAGGTGTTACGCTCAGTTTTGTTTGACGATTCTATTCTACCATGCTTATAAGATCTGATGTGCTCTAGTATCTATCACTTTTTCGGTTAATCAATATAGGCTTTATCACAGTCACTAGATGGCCTTTCGAATTGCCAATAAACCGAATTGCCTAGAAACTTTACCAACACCTTTCGATATGCGGTAAAAGGGGAATTTTACAAATTTCTTACCGTAAGTTTCTGTCGAGATTAAGGTCATGAAATTTCTTGCATAACTACGTTTATTAGTTTACATAACACTCAAGGAACTATCCCCGCTTATTCCTTTAATATCGAAATTTGGATGGCCTACAAGATGAAAATTAAGTACCACCACGCTGCCTGCACGGTAAACAAATAATAGAAATTCAGAAAGAATATACTAACAAGTAAACTTGTTTGTTAGGCATTTTTATTTCGAGGTTCCTCTAACGAAACGCACGAGAAAGACGTCCATCGTATACTGGTACATTTTATCAACTTAGAATAATGACTTAGTTAAGGATGCCAGGACGTTTTCCGAACATCCTGTATAAAATCTGATAACGATAAGGTGCGGTACGCTTTCCATTTCTTTCCACAAAAGTAAATACTCTGACCTTCATTTTCAAGTATTTATTTTCAACAGGAGCGGTGTAAATGTCACAATCGATACACAAAATATACTATCATATGGGAAATTTGGTAAACACATCCGGTTGAACCGGAAGTGTTTTAAAAGCGAAGTTATGACAGTTTCATTCATAATAACATCATTAACTAACAAGTTTCCATTAAAATTAGAAATAGCGGACCTACAGACATTAAAGTTAACGTAAAAGCACGTCTCACTACACTAAATTTCGTAACGCGTAAATTTTGTTTCAAATTTATTTTTTCTACGCCTCTGTAGACAGCCCGATTTTATTTTGAAAACTATTGATTTTTTATAATTATGTTTTACATTTTCAATGACAATGTATCATTATACGGTAAAATTACGAATTTTCAAACAAAAGAACTAATAATTAATATTCGATATTTAACTACGTTAAGCAGAAAATTGAAATTAAGGAAATTGATACCACCAAAAATGGACGAAAAAAAGGGATAAAATCAAGATAGACAACCCATCATACACTAACAGACCACGACCTCCGTCTCCATCTATCGGAAACACCTCGATTCTACATTAGTTGGGACATCTCCCCGTAAAGCGGCGCCACACCATCGATCGCATATAACTGGCTGGTACTCGAGTGGATGTTATATTCAAGCAAACAGACGTGAATTTACAATAATAATCTATATTCTCTGAACACACAATCGTTATTATATCACCATCGGAATAAGAAAAATCAATATTAATTCTGAAGATAAATCCGTGTTGAGAGGTAATATCGTTAATTGTGATAATAAAATTAAGTAAATGAATAAAGATCATTACAAAGCGGCATTCGAAACCCGATCTGATGAAATGTTATTTTTGAAATGATGATGAAATGTAATTTAATTTAAAATTCAAACACAAAATTAATTGATTCAACCTTACCGAAGGTTTCATATGTACAACATACAAAACATACTGACTCTAACTAACAAGAATTCGTACAGAAAAAAGCAACTACTAGCGATCAGCTGTTTTGGTTTGTAAATACTAGAATACAGTGCTAGAAGCACGCAAGATAAACATACAAAGGTTGTTTACGACAACTCCCAAAACTTGTCTGTAATTGTAACATTAATTTAGAAAAAAAAAAAAAACTGGGACCTATCTCCCTAGAATATTATCTTAGGTATCTAACACCTTATCAAAGGTCTGGCGTAAAATTCTATATCAAAGGATGACTTTATTCGCTGTAAATGAAGTCTTGTTTCAACAGATCGTGAGCAAAGGGACAAAACGAGAAGAAAACGAGAAGAAGAAGGATTATTCTAGTGTCAAAAAAAATTCAAATATGTATCCAGTTAGAAAATATTTTTGTTGAGAAATGGTTAAGCTTAGAAATCATATTATGATTTTTTTTTGACAGACAGAGGGCGCAGGCGGTACACGGTCGATCGATATGTACAGAAAGCAGTTTGCTCCATCGTTTCTACTTTATAGATGAAACCAACCGTGTACTATAAAATTGCATAGAACGCACGAAGTAAAAAAATACATACATCGGTACTCGTTTCTGACAAATCGTAGAAGTTCCGTAAAATGTAATGTTTACAATGCAATGGTTTATGGTTTACAACGAACGACAGTGCAAATGGCGCGTAGGATCAACGAAACACGAGGAAAAATCACACGCAAATGATAAAATGAAACAAACAACTTTCTAAAATAAAAATGACTCAGCAACTGCGCCTGTGTCAAAAATATATATAAGAACACCCTATTAATAGAAAGAGATGACAATAGTCCGTAAGACGTACAGTGTTTTTTATGGCGCGAATAGACTGCAAAATGGTAATTTTCCAAATACAGGTATGTATTTTCATCACGTTACAGAATGCTAAATGAATCTACAATGGAAGTAATAATAATGTTACAATTCTATGCCATTTCTCTTCGGTGTGATAAACCTTCGGTTGCATGCAGCCGTTAATAGAGAAAGGTAAGCACATACAATTTTTTTTTTTCTTGGTAGCTTCTCTGGGAGAACGGTTACAATTGTACTCGCGAAAATCGTTTTTTATGACATCAAACGTAATTGGCATAACGTAATTTTATAAATGTCTTATTTAATCGCGTTTGCTGTATATTCTTCTCTTATTGCAGCTTTTTGGACGACGGTGGACCCAATTTGTACGGCGAAGACCTGAAGAAGAATATGATCACCAAGGGTATATTCTAAAGAAAAACAACGCAAAACATCAGTGTCAAGATCAAAATAACAAATCCTCGACGAATGGATCTCCATTTCTAGCGAATTTCTTTCCATCGTATGCTACATCTACTTTATCGTTTTATTGGTATAGATTTTATTCTTATACAACCGAAGAAGAATTAGGGATGCCTAATACATATTCACATAGCTGATTATCACATAATGTCGGCCAACCTCCGCCGCTGCGTGCCAAGGGAAATCACCATCTCTATTGATATATAGGGTGAGTCGTGAGGAATGGACTAAACTCTAGGAGTGTATACTGCAGGCGAAAATAATGCAAAAAAACTCAAATGTTGTTATCCGATTTTTATTTATTTTCGAGTTATAGCGAAATCATGTTTATATTTATATAAATAAATAAACATGATAAAACAAGATTCCGAAACACAAATTGAATATCATATAAGCCGTTTGGTAATTTTTTTTAGAAAAAAAAATACAAATAAAACTTTAAATTGATTACAAAGTCGGTCAAAGAAAAACAGAGGAACTGTTCAGTGAAGGGCAGGGTTTGAGGGAAGACATCAGGGGTATTCAAATATTTCAGGTACACAATAACCAGGCATAACGTCACCTCGTTCAAGTTTATCTATCGTTTTTGTCTATTTGCCGTGTACCTAAGATTTATGAGGGCGCTTTCTTGGAAACATATTATTAAAAAAAAAAAGAAAAAAAAAGAAAAACATTATTGCTAATAGAAAAAAAAAACTGTATTGAATAGATTGAAGAGAAAAAATTCAAATATTCTCAAATGTAAATAAAAACATTTATAGTAAACATAATTTGCTAAAAATGGTATTAAAATGATTAAAATGATATTAACGACAATAAATCGCGGTGGCTACACTCTTTAATGATTACTACGAATTAGTAAAGCTGCAAATTTGGGCTTCTGAACGATGTTTCCATTTTTGTACAAATATTATTCAGGATGTTGAGTATTTATCGATCAAATATGCTGCTAATATCTATGTCATTTTAAGTAGAATTTGCTTGGAATTAACACATTTAGAATTGACAAACCAGGATTACTTGAATTTAATGATTATTTATGGCCGTGTACAGATGCTCGACATGGACGGTATAAAATAAAAACGTAGGCTTCCACGACTAGAGTCTGTTAAAAAAAGTCGACGTTTCGCCCATAATCGTATGGGCCAAACGTCGAGTTTTTACTTTAACAACCACACGACACGGTTCAAACCCGGAACACGTTTAGTTTCAATGGACAGTATAGGCCAAAAATTAGAAAAAATAAATTAATTGACGAGCACATTATTTAATTCCCCTCTACATGGCCAAGTACAGGAATTAATTGAACCGAAAACCTTTTTCCCCATTTCCCCAGAACAACAATATAATACGCATAAAAAAAAAAAACTCCACAAAATTCCCCGACATCCTTACGTCCTTTGAGGATGGCAAAAAGAAAAAAACAGAAAAGGGGACGGCATACACTCCGCAACATCTTAACATTAAACTTTCATGTTTTGTCTGTGTCTCCCCAAGGTGCCACCTTCCTTCTACGCGGCTATTTGCCCTACAGAATAAATTCCAAGCAACTCTACGGCATCGCCCTATCTTCGAGGCTGACTTTTATAAAATATAGATTAGCGCTCCCGTATGTGGCTTGTTTTTACGTTTTTTCCTCCGTCGACAACTTCCTAAGTTCGAAGCTCCCCTTTTAGACATCTCTTACGATTGTAATTTTGGACTCGGGCGACAAAAACCAGGAGCCCGAAAATGATAGACGTTTATGAAGATTGCGTGTATGTTTGTTCCGGTTATTCCGAGCAGGGCTTGGTCGAAGCGAGGCCGGCTACCATTTTGAAATTGTATATAAGAGGAAGAGATTTTATGGACTAAATATAGGACAGATTGGAAAACAGGACGCGCGGGAATTAGTTATGACCACACCACACCACATGACACACACACACCACATGACACACACACACCACATGACACGAATTTCTATTAATGCTAATTTCATGAAGCACACGGAAGTGGCGAACTTTATTCGTCATGGATTCCTTTATTTAACCCCTTTCGTCCGTATTTCTTCTGATTGAACTTTGGATCCAAGATTGGACGGCGCGAAGAGGCAGCGTCCTTTTGGTTTTTCTTTGAACAAGCATTCCTACGTAAAATCTATTTTAACGGGACGTAATCCACAATTACATAGCGAAATTTATAGTCAATCCTTCAATCTATCAAAATCTCACAGAATATAGGCTAAGACAGCTTAAATTAACTAAGTCGTCGTACTCTAACAATCTGAAGCAGCCGTTTACGATAGTGTTGAAGCTTATACAAGAGCGTCCAATATAAATAAACTTAACCCGTTTTACTATCCACGTAATAGCTGCAACAGGCGAGTGATGTTCGGCGCTCATTTGTTTATTATTGCATACGGCTTGGTCGGCAATGGGAAACTTAAAAACCCCGGCAGTCGTGATTACGACTACGACGATTCGATTCGAAAAATTCGACGTTGCAATGCAAGCTAATAGTGTTACGAATCAAAAACAATTATCGACGATTTTCCTTCAGCGATGAACTATAATGAGCGCAATATTCATCCCGGATGTGTGAACTGCGGTCAAAATTACAACACTGCAATCGATTAGACGTCGTGTATGAGATAAAAGAACATTGACATTTAATACGAGATCATATTTATGAACCGGCCAACCAATAAAACAATTAATTGTACCATCTCACCGGAAATAACCCCAACTTTGGTTTTTGAAATGCAACACCTTCTATATTTTCATATTTGCAGAATCTACAGGTCATTCGGCATCTAGTGATTATTCAAAGTTTTCGCCATTATGAACTGAGCACAGATTGGCCCTTCTTAAAAAGTTTGGTTCTTACTTTTCGTAACATTCAGTCATCAACATTTAACAGTAAATTTTGCACATGAATTTTTACGTCTTCATCATATATCTTAGTCATTTCCCTATCTTTTAAAGGCATTCTTATTGCTTCCAATAGTCCTTCCTCTCCGGATAACGTTGCCAATACATAGCCGGAGTTTGCTCTACATCGAAAGTACGTTTCTAACATGTGCATTTTGTAATTAAGTTACACTCGATTGGTGCTCCTTTAATCTGAAAATGAATGTGCCAAATTAATAATCGCCTAGCACAAACTCACAGCAACCGTGTTTAACACATTGTACCTACTTTGATTTTGTCAGGCATGACACATTTCAAGCAAAAACATTACTGTCATGGTCCGCCGTTTCCGACGATAGGCAGTGCTTGGCAGTGCTCGGCGGCCTAGACCCTTAGAGGCCGATAGCTATCGCCTTTGACCGGCCTAGACTCCGACGGGCTGATATTTGTCACCTTGGGCGGCCTAGATGTAAGGTAGGTTGCGACAGATCGGTACCGACCCTTACCCAATAAAGGTTGAGAAGGATGATGGTTGAGTTGCTTTATAAAAGCAAGACGGTTGTCACCAGTGAGTTGAGATAGTCCGTGATGGTCGTCTGAGTTTCTCTGTACGCTAAAAGCTCTACCCTCTAAGCCACTTTTACACGAAAAAGATGGAAGTCGGGGCTATACGCCGGAAAGAACTCAGGACGCCTCTTTTTTTGTTTTGAACGGCTCGCCGTATACTCGGCTCATTTTTCGATGAATTTCAGCGTCATTGTTCTCTTCCGATTGAAAGAATCGTATTACACTACGCAACTCGCACTCGGCGGCAGAATCAATTGTAGCAGCCATCTTCGCGTACCTGCAAGCCAGCTAGAAATGGTGTAATGACGTTGCAAGTGGCAGATATTATAAAGGAGGAGATGCGCAGTCGCCTTCTGAGCATCCCCGACTCCCGCCGCTCGCGTGTTTACAGGCACGAACAAAAGTTGAAAAACAAAAAAAAAGGAGCGCTGGTTTTTAGTTTACATTCTCGATAAATTATTATCATACGTTCATTCGAAAACGTATGATGACGTACGTGATGTTAATCGCGGCACGAAAACGTCGACGTTTTTCTAACCTAAACATGCTGATTATCTTTGCAACCAATTCTTCTTTGTTAATCATCTTGCAATGATTAACAACTTTTCAATTTGTCGGACAATATTATCGTACTATTTAAGTATGTAATCTTTTATCGTTGATTTGATATAAAATTATCAATTTATCTTCATTCAATCGAATTTTATAAGCATTTGTGTAGAGTCCTAGATATATTTTCGTCTTAAATTTATAAAAACAATCAATATTCTTGAAGAGTACAATTGGTAGGTGGGTATCGGTGAGAAGAAATGATATCGTAAATTCCAAAAATCGAATATAAAGTAGAATAATTCATTAAAGCAGAAATTAGATTAGGTAGCACCACCTAGGGGTGAACCATTTAATTTAACAGGAATTTTTAGAATTTTGAAACCCGTATTGGTTGCCGATACATCGCAATTCCCCATTCCTTGCTGAACACGCTGTACGAATACAACCTTAAATATAATCACGTTAATTATGAGCACTCGAACAGCAGTTACACTAATTAAAAATGGAAATACGTTACGAATGTAACGGAGCGAGCGTGTGTCTAGTTTCCGGTTGGTTTCCGTATTTGAATTACAAAAGACGGAATTAGCGTGATACAAATCTAGTATAAATTAATTGTTACACACTGAGTTTAATAATATAAAGGGTAGCAACACATATATCTAACGAAAAGAGTATTTTATTCTAAGCAATTGTAATTCTCAAAAAAAAAAAAGGAAAAAGAAACAGCTGATCGACGCGGTCGCCATTTTGAACGCGTAACCATAAATTACTTTCTATTTTGGAATTGTAGTACAATAAACAAGATAATTGACGAGAAAACATATACGAGGTGGTACCATTCGTAATAGAAGGGAACAAAAAAACATATTATATAAATTTATACCAGGAAATTAATTTTAGGAATAACGCTCGATTAAGAGGGCTAAAGGTCAAAAGAGGCGGACTAGCCCAAACGGATCCGTCAATTATTAAAGAAAAAAAAGAAAAAAAAACGAAATCTTCCGTAGGTATGCATGGTTATTGATGCTGCAACTGAACAGTGGAGAGAATAGAAATCTTCAAAGTGGTGCCTCTGACCTTGAACCGATCTTGAGATTTACCACGAGTATAAGCTTAACTGCATTTGATGGATTCAATAAAGTTCTTTCATACGAAACCAACATTTTGAAGATCGGTAAGCCGGACAGGAGTAAGTCTACTGGTTATCCTACAAACTTTTTGAGTATTTTTGCCACATTTATCAACAAAGATTTTACTCCAAAACTCTGCGATACAGCCGGTTGTTATTGTTATGTAGCTACCGGGTACGTATTTTATTGATACTTTTTATCTCTATTAATTCCCAAGGAGACAAATCACCCTGTATAATATTAACTAATTAAATGGACTATTGGATTAAACAATAAAATCAGGTAATGGAACTTTCTCTTCAAACTGAGGAAACATTAAAACATCAAATTCCTCTCCGCCATTTAAAAAAAGCAATTTACGTTAGGTTAGATCATCTGTCTTAAATATCCAATGGGTGACACGCCCCACTATCATGGAATAATTTTCTTTTCCAGCGTACTTGGTTTTGTAAATTTTGAAAAGGCTCTTCGCGTCAGGAAAAGAATTAGCAATTATTAGGACTATGTCGATTTAAAACGAAGGCATGATTTTCATCATCAACTATTACAATTACGATTAAGGAATTTCTTTGTGCGATAATAGTCAACTTACTTGGAAACTGTACACGCATGACTCATTAGATTCAAGGTTATGGTGGTTATGAGATGTACATAACTATCTAGGTACTACGACTATTATTCTATTTTTAACTCTAAGCTTTGAGAAGTTAGTAATGCTTATATTAAGATTATCACCTTTAATTAGCCAACGAAAAAAAAATGAATTCGGACGAATAATAGAAGATACTTCTCTTCTAAAAAGTAAATCAGCAAATTCAAAACAACAATATATACAGTGTGGGATTATTAAAAAAAAAAAACCTACTTAGCCAGTTTTTATGAAAACGCTGAAACGCGTCGATTCACCTCCCGAGTATCATTTGTTTTTTCGTTGACTTCATCACAAAAAAAATTTTTAATGACAACATACATTTTTCGAAGCGGAATCCGATAGCGCTTTTTCCCTTCATGATCATGCAAGTAAATCATAAGATTACAAAACGAAAATTCTGACAAAAATCAAGCTAAACATTTAATGTTCAGCTTGATTTTTAAGCGCAGCAGGAACAGCGTCCGCCGCTTGCATTAACTTATTCTTACAGCATATATTGCAGCAATATATTGGAGGCGTCGCTCAATTCTTAACTTTCATCAACTTCTAGCAAACGGTGCAATCCTTTAAAAATACTATCATCCGGGCGAGTGTTCATTACAAAAATTCTTAGATTTTGTGCCTTTTTTCGGAGCTCACGATAATCAGCACCGACGGTGTGTTAACGCCTGGAGAGGGATTACTGGCGCCATGTTTGTTGGATTTAGAAAGAGGCACTTTTGCATCCCACATGTAGCGAAGCAAGCTCCCGATGAGCTTGTACAGCTCTTAACAAATATATTTTAAAGATACTTTGTATCTTTAAGATATGTTTATGTATGTTTAAAACATGTTTTTCGAGTGTAAATCATCGTGAATGTGATACGTCAGTCTGTATATAACCTCTAACAGCTTAATGCAGCATTATCTCCCATTATTTTGTCAAAATTTACCATCGCGTTTCCCATTACGTATATATTAAACATGAGTCTATCATATTCGCCTTTAGTGATTGCTATTGACGCTGTAAGCGAGAGACACAACCAAACGTGTCTCACCAATTTAAATGAAACTTGGCTCTGACTGAAAGACTCGATAACGTCATCCAATCTAGGCAGCATTCCTTGTTCTTGCTTAACAAAATATTCAATAAATTTTACCATATAGCAGCGGATACCAACAGTAACAAAGGAACATGGGTAAGCATGTGTCACGATTTAAATGGATGTTGGTGGATTCATAGACTGGTGTAAGTAAGTAAGAACAACTGTAACTTTCTCGTTTTAAGGCGGCCGAGCACCCTATAAGCAACAATGTTCTTCGCTATCTGCATTAATATCTCCAATACTATAAGGCGTATCAAAAAAAAAAAAAACTTAAAATACATTTCCTCTTCTTACAATTATTGTAACAACCCTCATTCCCTCATTTTTATTTGCTAAAACAATACAAGAGGTTATGTATAATTCATCCATATATATTAAACATGTCAAGGAATAACTCAATTTAAAGGAAAAAAAAAAAAAAAACAACTCGGTCTACGTATACGTATTTGACATATATACAAGCAACGATAGTATTTATTGATAGTTATGTAAAAAAAATTGCGTTGCGGATGGGGCGCTCCACCCTCCGAAAGCGAGCGATTTAGCAGCTAAGAAAGTTAACGTAGTTCTTACACTACATGAGTCCACCAACTTCCATATAAATCGGTGAGGCGTGCTTGATAGTGTTCTGCTGTTAGTGTTGTATCCGCTGCCAACTGGAAAAGATTCTTGAATACTTCGTTAAGCAAGAAGAAGGAATGTCTAAATTAGATAACGTCATCGAGCCTTTTATCATTTCTATTGATATTGCCGATTCTAGCGATAATACACTGATAGTGCATATTATGCCACAATATGCACTGATAGTGCATATCATGCCCTGTGCATTATGTGACTATAACTCGAGAAGCCATGAAAAATTGGACATAGACCTTTCTAACATCCTCTTGCTAATTTCATCCACGACTTGCAGCTATAAAATACTCGCCAGCCACCAGTTTACGGTATTGGGTTTCACCATTTTTGCAATAAGAAGCTTAAAATTACCACGTAAGCTGGAGACACTGCACAACTGCACATCTAGTTACCGAAAAAGGAAGATCCTTCGTTAAAAGTGAAATTGATGGCTAATACGCATCTACTTGAAGACACTTTACTCTAAAGTCAATCTACGTAATAGAGATGTATCTATTCCAGGATGAAGAATTTCAATAAGAAAACTTCAAAATCTTAGATATTTATAGACATTTTTCGACGACCAGACTGAAATGCCCTGAGAAGAGACGCGCCTAATTGGATCTTAAAAGATTCCAAATGGGTCGTCCTCTTCGTTTACTTGGACATGCAGTTTCTGACATTGATTTTTCTCTTTTATCCGGTCTAGACGTTCGAGATCTTCAGCGTCGCACCTCGTGCATACGGCCGAAGATTAAAGAAAAAATTGCCTAACAGATTCCATTCGGAGTGACTCATTTTATTTTAAGATATTTGAATAATTTAGGGAAGCTGTAGAATTGAGAATTAAGATTGGATGGATGGATATTTTTGCAAAAAAAAAGGAAAAAAATGCGATTCAATCAAGTATAAACAACTCATACAGGTGTCTTCAATTCGAACGCAAAACGGATACAGGTGCTCCTGAAAAACAGGAAATAAAAAACATACAACCCCAATGTTCGATTGCGTAGCGATATTATCGATCGCATTTGTTTCTCCTTAAATATATCGGCGTTATTGAGGAGATTAAGCGCAAAAGTTATCGATTTTATTGGACGTAGGATGATATTATAACCCGGCAGTATTTTAAGCATGAACTTTTTAATTTTTAATCGCCTTTTTCACGGTCCAAAAAGGGACTATCGGTCAGAGAGTATTAGGTGAGGAACATACAGTGTTCGTACCCAACATATATTGTCACACGGCGGTATTATTAGAGGGTCTCTTTAAAATCAACTTACCTTCGGACAGTTCCAAATCGAGCTCAGCCAGTTTCTCGCGGACGTCCTCAGGTAACCTGGATATGTCTATGTTTAGGTCTGCCATCGTTTAGGTCCATGAAAATTCACATGTAAACAACATAAAAACACCTATAGCACCGCACAGCTTGTCACCACGGCCATATTCAGGAGACTCACCGATAACCGATAAGATAGGAACCGACAATAATTTCGGTTGCAATGCAGGACCATACCGTCTGTACTTTCAAGATATTTGTAGATAGGCTGATCTATTTATATATAAACATTAATATATATATTTTTTATACTGTTGTTATATAAATAAGAACTGAATAGGTATCGTGATAAATTTGATTCTTGTATTAAAATTCTTGATTTTCTTAAATTTTATTAAGAATAAAATTCATATTTACGATGCACCTGGCGCCATCTAACATCAAGAGTCCTAGAATGAAATATGTCAGGAAATAGAAAACTGTAAGCGGAGTTTTCAACAATGATTTTTATATTTATATTCATATACAGCGGATCTAGAAATATTGTCGGAAAAAAATAGGGTTTTTTCGCAGGACATGTTATCAATATCTACTACCAATTCAATGAGTGAATATAGGTCCATAGAAATATTTACCATTCTAAAGGCAAATATATATAGTATAGTAACCGTTTTGTTATCATTGTCGTACGTAATATTTTTTATCTTATTATTTTGCTGTTTCCACGATTTCTTTAAATTCGCGGAATAAAGCTATATATATATATATATATATATATATATACATATATACAGGTTACCTGTAAATAGCACATAAGCTACCGAAATCTGAAGACTACCTATCAATGTGTTACTGAAAATTTAAAAAGAAATTTATTTGTAACATATACATTTTGTTCAAATTTTAGGGCCCAAAATGCAGGTAAAGCCGGTCCATATCTTTGTTTCTCCTATATTATACAAATACCGCTGATGAATCAAAGTTAACCCAGATGCAAATAAAAATCGATAAAGCATTGTAGATGCTATGAATAGTGAATAGTCTATTGAAATGCATTAGTCTGTCGTACAGCTGATGTCCGAAGTGTTTATGTGTTTACATTGAATATGCCGATAACCATATGATTTGCGTTCTTAATGTTTAAAGTTAATGCATCCGAAATGTCGGGTTTTGAGTTATTTATAGTTATACATTCTTTTTCTTTTTATGAAATTTGTGGTGGTCCTAACAAGGACCGATCTAGGCGAAACAGGACAAAATAATTTATTAATGTAAAAAATGTTCGAAATGTCTACCGTGAGCTCTAATACAGGCATCAATTCGGCGACGAAAGTTATTATGCACACGAGTAAAACTTACGATGTCTTCGCGAATGCGTTGAGCTGCATTCACAGAAGGCAAGACGGCGAGGATAATCTAATTCCGTTAATCTTTGCACGCGCTGGATGTGATACGGATAAAGTAAATTATTTTTCAAAATTCGATGCACCGTCGTTTGGGACACATTTACTTGCTGGGCTAAAGTTGTAGTACTTATGCCTGGTTCCGCCTCAACGATGTTTAAAATATGCTCTTCTGCTTGCTGAACTCTACGTGATATATGACGGCCACGACCTTCGAAACGTGGAATTACTGATCCTGTTTCTCGAAGTCGATACACGGTTCTCACGATTGTCTCGGATGATGGATGCCGCCGATTGGGAAACCGTTCCGCGTACAAATTTTCTGCCGCAAGACTATTTTGTCCTGTTTCGCCATAAATCAAAATCATATCGGTGTATTCGATATTCGTATAGGATGCCATTGCAATTGCGTGTAATGACGGTGAATGCTATGTGCATACTAAATGGATATCCGAACGCTGCTTCAGCGACTGCCGGTGATTCCCATATGTTAACTAAGACAGAGTCGGACTCGAATAAAGAAAAATCATTTTCTCGTTACTACGTGCACATAGAACCATAATATTTTGTATTTAGGCATTACTCATGCGTTTCTTTCACCTAATTTTTTTTTTCGTACTATATCCGAATAAGACTGTATATAGCTTTATTCCGCGAATTTGTATGTTGAGGAGTTTCGTATTAATTTCCCCGATCAAGACCTTGACGACATTACCTTAAATAGACATATTTACGAAATTGTCAAACACTATCGTTAGGCTGGAAGCGTTTCTAAAAGAAAATGCCCCGGTCGCAGAACATTTCCCACCGAAGAAACTATAGCTACCTGACAACTATGACGTACAAAATCGTTTGGAACAAAGTCCTACTAAACCACGTAACGGTTTATCGCAAATTAACGCAACAATCAAGTGAAGTTGTAAGACTGCCGGCTTCAAAAGTGCTCCCACTTAAGGTTTTTTGAAAATACAGGTTTATCGTATGGTTCAACTCAGCGAGCTGTTGAAAGGAAACTGCACTACCGCCCCTACAAAGTTTTGGATTGTGCAGGAATTGTTACCGCCCGATCATGAAAGACGCCTACAATACTGTCATTGGCTTAATGCTAATTTAACACATAACGATTCCTTGGATATATGGCTTTTCTCAGATGAAACTTGGTTTAATTTGACAGGATATGTCAATTCACAAAATTATCGAGTATGATCCACAGAAAATCTGCACCAATACCATAAATACAGTACAAGGTTATTTTCAGCATGATAATGCTACAGCTCATACAGCTCGACGAACACGGCATTTCTTCAATAAGTTTATGCTAAGAGAATAGTCGGAGCTCCAATATGGCCCCCTAGATCACCAAAACTTACTCCGTTGGATTAATTTATGTTCGGATACTTAAAAAAAAAGGTGTACAGATATAATTGAAGAGTTAAGAGATGCGATTATACAGGCTGGTGCAGGGGAACGGGAAATTTTGAACGTTACAGTTGTCAGCACTGTAGAGCCGGCAATTGTTCGTAACGTCGCACAATTGTTGCGAACGCATTGCCATTTAGTAATCATGGATCGTTGGACTGGTGCGGAACGTTTTTTTCGTTTCGTAAACAAACAGAATCTTCGTTATTGGGCCCAGGACAATCCTTGTGAGTTACACCAGCGACCACCACATAGCGACAAGGTCACAATATGGTGTTATCTGCCCTTATTTCTTTGCGCGTGAGGATGGTAGTGCAGCGACAGTAACATCCGCTCGATATGTTGAAATGTTTCAAACATTCTTTACACGGAGACTGTACGAGCTTAATCTTAACATGGAAAACATGCGGTTTCAGCAGGACACTGTTCGACATTCGATGGCAGCAGTCCGTCAATTGTTTGGAAGACGCATTATTTCACGTAACGGTGACAATGAATGGCCTGCGAGATCCCCTGATCTTAGCGTGTGCGACTTCTTCCTGTGGGGGTATCTCAAAGCCAAGGTGTACCGTACACGACCTGCAACAATCCATGAACTGAAGGAGAACGAGATTCGATCCTTCTCTAGCTAAGCATCTTGCGGTGTTAGGCAAAATAAAACTACGTATGGATCTTATTATGTTAGAAAGGACATATATTTAAAACAGAAAAAAAAAAAAAAACATAAAGCTGTAATAATAGTAACATTGTTTTTAACACGTAGATTACGTGCTTGAACTCTAATAATTTTAAGTATTAAAAGAGCCATCATAAAAATATGTGTGTTCGTGTAAGTCTATAAAATAAATTAACAAAGAAAAATAGTTACAAAAATAAAAAAACCTCTTCTGGATAAAATGTTCTACATGCAGGGTTCCCAACCTTAAACTACAACTTGTTCCATATCAGGCAAAATATGAAAGATACCGATAGTTACAGTTGCAAAGGCGCCACCGTGTATATTTACATATAAAATACATCCAACCAACATCCGATTTGTTTCCTCCATGAAAAAAGTGTACAAGTAAATATCTAATGATCTAATATGGAATTATAAGTATTGCCCTTGCTGATTGGCCAAATTCGGCGGATGCAGCTGTAGAAAATGAGGCGCGAAGGAATGTGATGATACCGGTATCACTTGCGACGGATCCAACATTATAGTAGGTTGGCAGAACAATACAGGTTCTCCAATGTCACCGTCGCTGACCAACACCTGCGTCACCTGTTGGAATTGAGGAACCTCCAGCTTTATACTGTCCATATTCTGCAAGGGTACCAACTGGTTAATTTGCATGCCAACCGACTCGATACTGTGTACTTCCAAGTGATTCGCGGGAGGTGGCGTTAGCGTCGTGTTCGGCAAGAGCTGACCGTTGGTAACGGTTTGTTGATGTGGCATGTCGTGTCGGAGGTGCGGCCGATGATGGAGATGATTCTGAGAAGATTCTGTAATCTCGCCAGGCGGGGTCGGCAGTCCTTCCGGGGGACGATGCAGGGGCGAAGGTGCTGATACGGTTTGCATTTGTTGCGGAGGATTGGCGTTGGCCTTCGCTGTAAAATCTAGGCCTCGTTGTACCATCTTGGCGACCAAATCCGGCAGCTTGTCGTTGGGATAGACGATGGGTTTGGGTGGTTCCGGTTGGGGTTCGCATTCGTGAACGAAGAAGGCGTATCTTCGCGAGGGATCCGTCGTGTGGAGATGGGTGAAGTTCATCTACAAATTGACATTGTCTAAATAGAATGTACATTTACGTACACACGTTATTGCTACTGAACATCGAATGCAGTGTCGCATTGCAGTCGATGCTTTATAACCGACTTTCTGTTATATCTTCCGTTCTTGTTGATCTTCTATTTACGTCACTGTCAGCCGCCATCGCTATGAGTAATTATAAAATTTTGAAATTAAGTTTAAATTATTCACGCGCAGAATTTACAAGAACAATACAGCAGCTTCTAAGTTATTTTGCTAATTAATTGGGCGATAAACAATAGAAAATTTTTTGCAAATTTAATTAATTAGCCGGGACGGCCGTTTCTAGGATGGGTGAGGTCCACATTTTCAGCCGGTGACCGACACATGCATCTTCGAAACGGCAGTTCCGGATTGATCAATTAATTAATGTATGGTGTTGAGATTATCGATACTTTTGTGTTGTTTGTCATACTACACCACAGATTTTGCTATCGTTATGCGTGATAGATGCACTATCACAAAGAGACCGAACTAACTGATGAAATTGGCCATCCAGTTCGAATCCAAATTTGGAACTATCTCGGGCGCATGTTTGCGCACGCTCTCCATAACATCAACGTAACCGTCAAAACAATCTGATAACCTCAAATTTTGACAGTTTAGCTTGG
Source organism: Oryctes rhinoceros (assembly GCA_020654165.1). NCBI lineage: Eukaryota > Metazoa > Arthropoda > Insecta > Coleoptera > Scarabaeidae > Oryctes > Oryctes rhinoceros. Next base: position 5,787,798 of record JAIOKQ010000119.1, read on the forward strand.
CGCATACAGCGGCATATTTTGGGATATAAACAGAATTGGATAAATTCAGTAAGTACCTAGAACGTATTTTCAAGAACTTACTTTAACGACAACGTTCAAACCCAATTTGATGTGTTTATTCTTCTTCCGCGTTTGCGGATTATCGGTGAGCACTTTCATATCCAAGGTGGCCCTGCAGCGTCTCGCGTCGAATAGCAATTCCTTCCGGATGGTTTTCCCGCCGCGCGTCCAGCACTGATACTGTTTCCTAAACCGTATCTTGGGGCCGGTGTTCGATATCTTCTTCACCCAAACGGTGTTCGTCACGTCCGAGAAGATATCCACCCATTCGTCGCACAGTTCGTTGAAGTCCTGGCTGTTTCGCGGTATCTGCGTACGGAACTTGATCTCGAAATGCTTGTCTTCCGTCCATTTCGTCTGTATGATGTCGTATTTGCGTTGTGTGCCGAGCAAAATCTCGTTGAAGTCTATCATCGCCTGCTCGTCGCCGGCCATTTTGTCTGTTGCACGGACTGAAGTATCGACCACCGTCTCGCCAAGAAGGCGAGCGGTATTCGACCTTATTTGAGGCGTACGTAAGGATCAAACACCTGTAACCTACTCCTCTCACTTACCGCAAATAGTTCGCGGAGACTACTATCGATAACTATCCGGAAAATTGTTTATTTTGATTTTTCTCCGCATTTCCCATGAAAGATAACAAATTAACACATAGAAATGGATTATTTTTAGTTCTTAGGCGGAGTAATATAGAATAACACCTAGTCACCATAAACCGCAATTAACGTAAATTATCTTTCCTAAATGTTGTAATTTGCGCCGTTGAAGTTAATCCTATTAAATAAAAGAAAAAAAATACTATCACTGCATGATATATGTATTACTGTAATTCAGTAATGATCATAATTTGAAATTGGCAAGGAACGAGGGGAATGAAGATAGTTATTGACGAAAGTAAAGAGGTGTTAAATTATAAATAGGAGAGTCGACAAATTTATTCTACAAACATGCTTTGTTTACGAGAAATAACTGAAATAATTGTGGGGTAGTATGACGAACAACACAAACACTCGAGCACGAACAATAAAAAAAAAAAGGAAAAAAAAAACAGATCCACAGCTCGCGTCTTAGTTTTCAGTGCTAGAAAGATCACATTAGCCTTGTTCAAACAGAAATAACTGTATTCACTTTAAGAATCTAGCGTTGGACAAAATAAGCAAATATTTTCGACGATTGTTATTGGTAGATACCTAGGCAAAAATACACAGGAAATTTTTTTTCTTTTTTTGTATAGAAAAATTATATTGGATAAAATGAAATATTACTGATCACTATCGCTGTTTTTGTAATCTCGATTATCAAATTTCTTCGATGTATCTTTGTACATTTTTTTAAACATTTTAGTCATTAGAATTTAGGATTACTTTCAAAGAAATATGAAGGTTATAATGCAGTTGACTATTTTTTTCAAATCACCCGTTATTATTTGATCGCGTTAATTTTTGGCAATGTAATACGGACGCCAATGGCAGCGCTGTCTACTATATTCTTAAAGTGAATGGACTATAGAGAGGGCAAATACCGAATTTTTTTTTCTAAGACTAGACAGACTCGTGTTTATTCGTTTCATGAGAGGGTGTTCGTGTTTCCTACTGGTTTCCCCGACAAAACGCTATATGTCAAGTTGCTGCAAAATAATCCCATTTTCACCCGTCTTTGTCTTTTCTAGAAATAACAAACTAATAAGACGCAGTCTATTCTTCACACTGAAGTTGCAATTTATACGTCGTTAATATTCTTGTGAACCAAGCTTTACATTGGTAATTTCTATTTGATACATAAATATATATCTTGATTTGTCCTCATTTCTTACATTAGCTCGTAAAAATAATCTGCTAATTTTTAATAATTTTATATGCTCCTTACTTTTTTTTTTAAATTTATTAGCGATTTTAGTCCTTTTAGATTGCTTATCTGAAATAGTGTTGGTGATATTGGCAGTTCACAGTTGGTAGTATAGCCTGTGTTGTACATATTGAGGTTATGGTTGTTTTACGTAATTTTTAATTGAAAATCGTAACAAGATTCAATGAAAATACCCAACTTCGTGAAAAGTATTATCGTGGGTGTGCCCATTGGTATAACATTTTTAGATACTGTTGGATATGTGGCGAGAGTCGACGGGATTTCCATGCAGCCCGCCTTAAATCCCAACAAAGATGCAACGGATTACGTCTTTCTAAACCGTTGGGCCGTACGTTCGTACGACGTTAGCAGAGGCGATATAATCTCGTTAAAATCGCCTAAAGATCCCGATCAGAGGATAATCAAGAGGGTCGTCGGTTTAGGAGGTAGAATTCCGGCATAAAGATAGGTTACGCAATCGGATTCATGTTTTTTTTTCTGTTCTAGGTGATATCATTGCTACTCTAGGCTATAAGAAGGACGTGATACGTATACCAGAAGGGCATTGCTGGGTTGAAGGCGATCACACAGGTCATTCAATGGACTCTAATAATTTCGGGCCAGTTTCTATAGGTTTAGTGACTGCTAAAGCTACATGCATAGTGTGGCCACCATCTCGTTGGCAATACATCAGATCATACGTTCCCAATAGACGGGCACCATTGAATTTAACTTCAAGTTACTTTAGCTAATGTTTGTGGAAATTATGCGTGCTATATCACTAATTAATCATTTAGAGTTTGACTTTAACGGTAGTGTGGTTTGTAAAGGTGTTGCGTTAGGCGATGTTGACAATGATGGAAACTACGAGTTGGTTGTTGGGAATGAAGATGGCGAAGTTGCTATTTTTAAGGTTATAATTTATGTTGATATTAGAAGCTTATCGTAATAGAAATTTTACAATGTAGGCATTAGAAATTTGGCAAACTATTACGAATTTGGGCTTTGTCAGTTGTGTAATTGTCGGAGATATTCTAAATAAGAACAAGAATTGTCTGGTTATAATAACCGCCGATGGTTGGTGCTATATTTATGCGGCTGGACAATCAGATGCTGCTAATAGTTTGGATAGCAAAGATGGTCAATTTGAGAAGTATTTGGAAAAGGTATGTTTTTTTTTTCATTTTTGTGTTAAATACAAACTATAGCATTCAACATACTGATCTACCTGGAATGAGCGAGAAGTTACTAACAAATGAGGAAACACTTGGCGGATACATATGAAAATGATCCGATGAACAAGGTGCAGCAATGTTACTATGCATTCTATAAATCGAAGTGTTGCAAATGCTTATAATGTATTATACTTCCTGGAGACAAGATATCTGGGCGATCTCCCTGCGAGAGCTTTGCGTGTAAATACAGAGAATAACTTCATATTCTCCACCCAATTTTTACTTTGTAATATGGGCGTCTTTTTAAAGTCATTCTTAAAGTGAATTAAGTTGGTGTTCGGAAACCTCCTTCCCGCCAGTTCAAGTTGTTTTCACGAGGTAAGATTGGATTTTTCTGAAAAACAAATGCATCTTCGGACTCTCCACGAACAGATAGAGGAGAAAGCAGTAAATTCCCGGCCGCGTATAAATTTATTACTTTAGGATCTGAGTAGGACGATTTCTTTCCACTTTTGTCAGTAAAACAACTCACTAGCGTAAGTTAATTTAATACGTAGTTTAATATTACTTGTATCACAGTGGTATACAGGGTGAACGTTAAAGCAGCTAGTGCTGCAAGCATCCCGCCTCTCCTATAACTAACGCACGTTGCAATAGAAACAAACGCATACGTGAAAATCTTAGCTGCTGAAAGGAATTTGTTTTGCTTGGGTTGCGTTTCCTCAATGCAAGTGTCTCCTATCAATTCGTATCCGCTGGCACATCGTACGCAATTTCCAGCGCCATCTCCCGTGCATCCATCGCAAGCTGTATCGCACGGTAAGCATTTGTAACTACCTTTGGTATTCAGACAATATTGTTTTCCCTCGCATGGCTTCTCTGTACTTGTACATTCGTCGATATCTAAGCATCGGTTGTTATCATCTTTAACCCAACCCTTGGAACATTTATCGCAACCTAATTTCGTGCAAGTCCCATGACATTGAAGTGGACAAGGTGAGCACGTGAATTCTGTGCCGTTTCTAAAAGATTCAAAGTACCTCTTCGAACACGATTCGCAATTCTTTCCGATGTATCCTTCGCGACATATGCACTTCCCCCTATCGTTGCAAGCGCCCCTCCTCGAACATACATTCGTTGGAAATCCAGGACAGGGTTGGCATTTCGGACCGCCGTAATGGAATTCCGGACAGCAAAGTTTCAACTTGCCGGTGCAGAAGTACCTTTGAAAATCGGGATGTTTTTCTTGCAAATCGAACCACCATTTCTCAATTTCGTCCTCGTAATCGCCGTATATCTGGTAGCACTTTTCTTGACCATCGGCGACCTCAGAACAAACGGTTTCTAGTATCTCCGTGAGTCGTAATTCGCTGGTCGCGTAGCTGCGAAGTTTTTCTTCTTCCCACGCTGTGTTGCCGCCTTCGAAGCCGCCCTCCTCGGTTTTTTTCATGCCGCTTACGAAGGATTCGGCGAATATCTTGCAGGCGTCGCAATTCGATATTTTCTTCGAATTAGATCCGGTTTTGGACGTGCACATTTCGGCCAGGAATAACGTTAATGCGGTTTCTATGAAGAAAAGTGATCGCATTTTTATCGTGGAATTGGATTCAACGTAAGACTGTCGCAGCTTTGCTGATTTGATCCATCGATGCTGTCACGTTTGACGAGTTCTGTTCGCCTGTCATCTTTCAAGCTACGTTCGTAACATCCAATCCACATGCGGTTCCTTCCAGGGGTCCGAGTAGTTTCTAGCCTAACACAGAAAAAAGTTTTTGTTTTTCTTTGGGCATTTAATAAAACCAATTTAGGAATTCCTCGCATTTCCTCGGTACGTTTTACACATTTTTTTAAAATTTTTTGTCTTGTTTTAAGTTAAATGCGCTACCGTTTCGACGATCAACACGAACGAAACGAACTGAACGCAAAATAATCTGCGGTTCCCATAAATTTCATAACGTGAGGAATCACGAGATAAGCTCTCACCACGCTGCTCCGTCCTTCTTGGACGATATTTAGGATTAAGTTGAAAATTAATTAATTAAAATTAATTAATCTTCAACTAATTAATTAATTAAAATTAATTTTAATTAATTCACGTTTCAGAATGATGACCAGACGTTTTCTACTGACGCCAACAATTCCCCAAAGAGCGATTCCTTACTTGAAGAATCTAAGGAATTGGAGAAGACTTATTTGCGTCGTATTCACGTTCAAAGACTCCCTCCTAACACGAAGGTAAGTTCTGCTATTGTTTCTTTCCCATCCATCTTTTGGGATCTCGTTTACAATGAAATAATAGACTTCGAACCTTCTCTACGCAATACTTGTGCACAAAAGCAACTCGGCTTCATGTCGGCCCGCCGCTGATGAATTCATAAATTCATACATTCCGTAAAAGCTGATATTTCGATCTCTGACCGGCATAGTTAGCATATGCTTACTAAAGTTACTCGCCTCTCCATCGCAGGATATCCTTCTAGGTGACATCGATGGTGATGGTTTGATCGAGATGGTTCTCGGTTTGACCGACAGAGTGGTGCGATCCTACAGATGGTGCGAGAACGAGGCCGCCGACGCTTGTTCGTCAGTGGACGACGAAAACAACTCCCTAGGTTCGCCGCGCAGCGTTTATTTCATACATTGCGATTATAGTTAACGTTCATCTTTTAGGGAAGTTGGTAGCGCTGAATAAATGGGAGTGCGCACAACAGATTGGTTCGATATCGCTGCACCACTCTCCGGAGGGCGTTCCATCTTTGTTGGTGGCGCAACCCGGCGGCACCTTCATGAGAATCCATCATCAGTCCGACGAACTACAAACTCCGCTGTCGCAGGAGACCTCGAGTATCGGGGACTCCGGAAGGTAAAGGAAGCGAAATCATAATTTCATTGTTATATTTCTTAACGCGCCTACTGTAGCCTTTAAATGTATGGATGTAATTTTTGCTTTTACAACAAAATAAGGAGCTCTAAACGATATTTCACATTTCGATGATGTAGAATGAGAAACCGTTAAATGCCAAAACAAAAGCCTAACTTAAATGCAGCATCTTGCTGCTGTACTTATCTCTTGTCCGTGTTTAGTTTGGATAGCATTGCTTGTCCGTTTCAGTTTGCCTAGCGAAAATCTGACGGGTTTCTCGGTGGATTACCAATTTCTCGGCATTTCTCGCATGAGGAACCCGAACATATCAACGGAAATCCTCGGCGACGTCCGAACCATGCCGAACCTCAACGCGTCTGTGGACTCGAGCCAATCCGACAAGAGCGCCAGCGGAAATCCCTACGCTGTCGCAACATTGGACGGCACCATAATGTTGATCCAGGACGAAGTTATTTTATGGTAAGTGTTGTTTGTTTAACGTAGCCCCAAAGCCAAATATGTAACTGGTCTTTTATGAGACTAGCGATAAGTTTCAAGTCTAATATTTTTCATCTATTTGCGATGATAAAAGTAGAAATTACATTTTGTTCTTTCACTTTTTCGGCTGACGGGAAAAGTCTTTTCGCCTTTTCGGGGCCGATTCACGCCTCGTCGACCGGGTCTTTTCAAGTTTCATCTACGACTTAATTAATCCACGCCAAAACTCAACAAAATCGCTTTAACCGTGCTTTAACCAGCGAGCAAACCTTTTCAGGCACAAATCTTCAGTCAATATATCTGAGAAATTATGAACGCGTCCTTTCCATATGCCTATCGCCTCTGCTATCTCTCTAACCTTCGTCGTTCCAACACTATTTGGTGATCTTATCGATGATTCACCTTCCCCTGTTTCTGTAGGCGTACTACCTTCCAACTACAAGAATTTAATGACGGGTCACACACAAACAATAACAGCATGTCCAAATGACCGAAATTTTTACCAGAATATTTCTCGAATATCTTCATATTTAGGCTTGAAACTTTTCATACTATCCATGTAACATTTTATTTACATCGATATCCACTGATTTAAATGAAACTTACCGGGTCTATGTTACACATATGGTATATCGGATTTTCGCAGGTCAATCGCCGTGGACCATCAGTTATTCGCCCTCTCGAAGCTGGACGTCACTGGAAATGGTGCCGATGAGATTGTCGTCTGTTCGTGGGACGGCCACACGTATATTTTGGATCAATACAGAAATACGGTTAGATTTCAGCTGGATGAATCGGTGCAAGCATTCGGAACCGGTTATTACACGTTGATACCGGGGAATAGTCCTGTTACGTGTTTCGTCTACATCACCTTCAGGAATAAGGCGAGTATTGCTTGAAAGATGTCGTTGCAGAAGGAATGCATAGAGCCGTTGCCATGAGTTATAAATGATTTTCGGCAAACTTGAAAACTGCATTTCAGAGGGTGGTCATCACCTTTCGTTTTGTAGAAATAGATTTCTTTTTTCTCGAAAATCACTTGTCCATTTGAAAAACGCGAATCAACCTTACTTGAATATCTTTCACGAGTAACGTCATCCTTACGGTGGAGGGTGGAACCTTTCAGACTACCGTGCGAAAGATTACGTTTCTGAAATGATGACCATTTTCTTCATTAATTCATTTTGAAGCCTCGTTCGGAAGTTGACATCAATGCTTTTTAGAAGATCGCGTTTGATCTGGACCATCGCTCGGAGAATTGCAATCTTCGAGTGCTTCTGTTCTCCGCTCGTAAACACGCCCGTTTGGATACCTCGAAGGGAAGATGTATCCGATTATTCTTTGTACTTACCTTGCGTTTGCGTTAACGTTTAGTTATGCGCTACGTTATCGCGTGAATCGTTAAGTCGCTGTATAGCGTCGTATGGCTGCAATAACGAGCTGTTTCTTCTGCAACGAAATACGCCAAAAACGCCATCTCGGTCATTATTAATAACGTAAAGTATATTTTTCACAGATACTCTTGTACTTCGACATCCCTTTAAAGCATATGGTCAGTAAGAAATTTGAACCGCTCCTACCAAAACTTGCCGGTGCTATTGAAGATATGGAAGATAAAGAACAGTTCCTGGAAAATATGGATAAGAATTCCAAAACAGACTTGGTGCAATATTTACTCTACGGTCTCAAGTCCAGCCACGAACATTAGTATAAGGATTCCTCTCTTACCTTTATCATAGTACAATCACCATTTAGTGAATTCATTTTGGGCAAAGCTAATTATAACGGAAATTTAGTTTTTTTTTTTTTTTTTTTAACCAATATAGGTTGCGTCACAGTTACCATGCATTCCCGACTTTTCGTTAATGCCCGTTTTATCTTACGAAATCTGATTTTCTTTCCTTGTAATAAGCATGGACAATATCTTTGGAGAGATTTTATAGAAATTCTGGCTATTACAAGTAACAATAAATATGAATATAACACTAAACATGACCCTTGCAGCGCTCAAAGTAGCAAAGTTATTTTTTCATCCAACTTTAATCAACTTTTCGACCATATTTACTGCATTTTGATACATATTTTTTTTCAATCTCATCTTCGGACTTTGATCTCTACGAGTTGTAAATATGTTAATAGTAAAGTAGATCGTTAATGTGTTAAGCTAATGAATGAAGAATAATCGGCAGATGCGCTATTTTTAATCTTCCCGAGGACGCCCATGTCGACGCATTAAGCATTTACAAAGTCGATGTTGGATCTACTTTGAGTAGGAAATGTTGAACTCTGTGGCACTGGAATACCGTTAAAACCCTTACCGTAGCACCGGACTAAGTCCAGTTTTAGTGTTGATGATGGTAGCTTGGCTACTGAAGAGTGCCTCCAGTGCGAATGAAGTATAGTGGTGAGGGTTTTAGTAAAGCGGTGGAAGGAAAATAAGAACAATATTCATATTTAGGATGAATGCAAATCTGATTAGGTAGCTGCAACAGAGGAGAGAATATCCCACAAATATTACGTCAAACTGCTTCAACAACATCGTTAGTTCATTTAAAAGTAACCGGCGACCGTTTCAGTCCATTAGTATGATAAAAATTATTAAATAAGTTGTATTATATATTTCCTAAAATCTGCACCGACGTGGAGCACGTTCAGGTTGGGCCAAATTCGATACCTTTAATAGAGAACTTATATTTCTAAACGAATTAGACAAAACTGACCTAAGCGTCTGGAGCTCGATTTTAAAAAGAGTAATCGATTGGTGAAATCCCTATTTTTATATCTTCCTTAATATGAGATATATAATATAAGAGCATTCTCTTAAAACGGGCAATTTTAACAAACCCTCGTAACTTTTTTATTTGTGAAGATGCTTGATTTATATAAAAATCTCTCGTTTTTTTCCTTTTTTAATTTTTATGTTTTGAGATATTATCAAGACTTGTATTTTTTTTATATGGAACACTCTATATGTTTTTACACTATTGAAAAGCATATAAAATTAGCTTTAGAATGATATAAGCACTTGATATTTTATTTAAAGAATTTTTAAATTATTCGCTTTTCTTCATTTCACATTACTTTATCCATTACCCCCATACTTTACTTTGGCCATGGATGGTGGTAAATAAGCAAATAAAAGATTTCAACAAGGCAGAAAAAAATTGTTTCAACATTAAATGTTACAAATAACAATTCGAAGAAACTAAACTAAAGAGACCATTAATAGCATTACTGATATGAGGAATTAAGAGGGTTTATTAGGTAAATATCATGATGTATATATCCATATATCTTTGTTCTAAAAAATGCGTAAACATGATAAATTATAGCGAGTGTTCGAATTGTCGGCCGTTCTGTTGTAAATATTATCGTCACCGTTTAAAAAATAAGAGTTAGAAAAAAAGGAAAAATTAGGGAATAGGATTCTGCGTCAAAAAGCGTCCCGATACAGTTTGTATATAAATCAAGAATTTTCACAAATAGAAAAGTTATAAAGTTTTTTAAAAATGGCACATTTTAAGAAAACGCTGTGTATGTCTTATATTAGGGAAGATATAAAAATAAGGATTTTACCAATCAATTTCTCTTTAAAATCGAGCTCCAGAAGCTTAGGTCAGTTGTTGTTTAATTCGTTTAGAAATTGATTTGTAAGTAAGTAAGATTGTCTAGAGAAACAGTCGAGTGCGGGTGTACGTTAGATCCGTAGTTATTAAATTAGTACTGTTTATTTTTATTTTTTTTTTCTTCGAAGGAGTGAAAAAGAAACGAAATAAGAGATAACTACGTGCTGTTAGTACAATTTATTTTATAATTTAGGAACATGTACAAATAACGATATGACATTGGAAATAAAAATCGAAATCAATAAACTATTTTACATTATTATGGTTTCCGTTACTTTCGATTCCTATATTTCTTCCTTCATTTCTGCGTTTAATTTTGTTTCGTTGGAAGTTGTAATTTTTAGGCCTTACAACTGAAAGTAGGCGTCATTCTTCTCGAATTCTTCCTATGCAACAATTCAACTAATCGGTTCGTTTAGGGACTGTCGAGATCTGCCAAACTATGAGGATAAACTAGCAGCGAGGAAACTTGCTGCTTTTTTGTTGGTGGAAATGAAAATGTAATCTTTTTTTCATTTCCACGGTGCCATTCAAAATGGCACCTTGGACGAGTTTTAAGAGAATGTTGCGAGACTCAGCCTAACTGGAGCCTAATTTTTGCCCTATTTAGCAACTGCCAAATAGTATTGCGGTTCACCCTATTTTACGGTAAATAATCGAGAGCCAAATTTTAAAACGGTAACAATGATGGCAAATAATTCTTTTTTATATTACTCTTGAACTTATGACTTTAATTTGGGTCTTAACGCTTTCATGTGCGGGGAAAGGAAACGCGTACCTTCCTCCTTTCGGTTACGTTACGTTTATCCACGTTTCGTTGTAAAAACCTCTTTAGAGGGACGAAACTTATTTAAATAAAGTGAAACTATAGGAAGGAAAGAAGGTCCGCGCATATAATTCCTAAAAACCCAAATAAATTCACCAAAAAAGTACGTATAGCTTAAAAGATCTCTAAGACAGTCCACCTAAGCTATTTGAAATAATCCCCTTTTATTCCATCTTAATTGCAGCATTGCAATTTCGCGACGGGCTTCGCTAGAAGACCACTTAGATATGTTTCTTTTTTTATGTACGATCAAGTTGCAAAAAAAGACAACGCCCGAACATTTCGCGGCTTAACGTCGGTGTTTGATGTACACCGATGGCTATAAAATTAAGAACGATTTGCTGCTCATTTGGTTTCAGTTTTTACAGGTTGTATATAGTGCGTAGGGTTGCCTAAGCAATCTAAATAAGTTAAAAAATAAAAGAGAACAGTCCATAGTCGCATAGCGTAAACTTATACAGAGTATACAGAATTGGCAACACTGCAGATGTGCAGGAACCTCATCTTATCGAGCGGGGAAGATGCTTATGCGAAGAAAGCTAGTGATTGCCGGTGGAATATATTTCTCATTAACAGTAGCGTCGCGTCTATTTCATTTATTTCTTCAATTAATATTTACACTCAACTTCTTTTTTTTTGTTTTGTATGAATGTTAACCGATATTTTTCGAAATTCTAATGCCTCATTAAACCGACACGAATTAAAGAAAAATAATCTTCAATTAAATTAAAATGGCAGGCGGAATGTGACACACTCTATCGATCGTTTTAACTAAGCCCAAGATGAAATTTTAATTGACGTCGGTGTAACTGTTCAAAAATATTCATTTTCGACATCGAACAGGGTGAAAATCGCGTCGGTTTTCCAACAAGATGGGGTACTTTACAATTTTGGGGCTCAACGAATTTCGTAGCCACGGGTTTCTCCGGTGGGTGGATAGGACGGGACCGACCCAATGGTATAGTCACCCCAACCAGCTAACTAACTTATCAGCATTCGACGTCTTTTTATGGGGATACAAAACGAAACTGGGGCATTATCCGTACCTTGAAATTTGAACGGGGTTTGCATTAGCGTGTGGAAATTGAAGATGGGCAGTTCCAACGACTTTCCACGGCTATCGAATGTAAGAGACGTAGATGGTGTTTCATCGAAATTTCTCTTTAAAGATATTTACCCTCTAGTACGTTATCTTTGAATAATTCAGCAAGTCCTTTCAAAATATAACGTTCATAATTATATGACCATCGCTGTACGTACGTACAACATGACAGTTCCGAGTTCGACGGACGCGAAACCGTCAAAATTGGACAAGAGACGATCGTTCTCGCTTGCGACTTTAACCAATCCGATTCAAGTAAGCAGAAAAGCTGTGGAGATTCCGGGTTAAACTCATCCATTTTCTCGTGGAAATTCAAAATTAATTTTTCGTCCCCAATTATAACAGCTAATAACGGAAGCTTCCACGACCAGAGTCAGTGAAAACTGAATGTGTTCCAAGTTCGGAGCGTGACATGGTTAAACGATAACTCGACATTTCGTGAACAATCAGGAGAAGGGAAGGTGGTAGGCAATAGTTAGCACGGTAATTCTCGTATAAATCACACCAGAGGCGAAAGTAACTGAGATGGAAGCAGTTGATCGTGGTAATTCAGTATACGGAAACTAAATGCGTTTCTGGCATGGAGGCTTCTCCTCAAGAAGTCCGATACGATTGTGGGCGAAACGTCGAGTTTTCGCTTAACCATGACACTGTCCGAACCCGGACCGCGTTTGGTACATGTAGCTGTTTCGATTGTGTAAGTAGCTGTTGTAATTGGACCTGTTAGCAGGAACCCCAAAGCTATTCACTGATCTACTTTATTCAATGACTGCGGCAATCCGTTTCCAACGTCGTAAACGAAAATTTGTTCTCAACTACATTCGTATGTAATGTACTGTTATAGAGTTTCTTAAATAATTCGGAAAAACAAACCATCAACATGGCTTGAATGGATACGTCTTTCGCGTTAAAACCATCGTTCGAGATCTCTGCGCTACCGCTACAAAAATATCTTTCATTTTCTGTCCCAGCTAGAATTGTAAAACCACGTGTCGTCCCTCGATTTGCTCCAGCTCGTCTCTAGGCTATTTTCCTGAAAAGACAAAGAAACGTATCAAGATAGGCGGTCATGTTGTTAATGGTGCCTCTACACTAGGAGACTAAGCAAAAAGCCGGACTCAAGTGCGCGAGAACAAAGTAAAAGTGAGAGCCAACGAAGATATCAAGAACGTTAAGTAACTTATCTTAATCGATTGAAGTGTAAAAGTTTCAATGATTACCGCTGAAGTAGGGCTACCACAAGCTGCGGTTTTGAAAATTTAGAAACGAAAAAGGAATCGCTTTGGATTCCGAAATTCCTCGCTCCTGAAGAAAAATTGGTTTGACAACAAATTTCCGAGGAAAACTTTTGGTTGACTATGTCACCAAAGAAAAAAAAAAAAATTAAATTAAATACTATCGTTCCTCTACACCGTATTTACCCCAAATTGAGAATGGCTCATCGTGCTTGTACTCAGGTAATCCATGTTGCTGTAGTACGGATAGTTATTGTAACAATTCGAACCGGAGTTCGTCGTGTTTAAGACGGTAGGCTGCGAGGTCCAGCTTCGATGTTGATCCAACGTAAAACTGTCGATGGAGGCAGGTGACCATATACTCGAGTTTCCCGTATTCGAGTACGAAGTGGAGACGATCTACAATATCATATGGATCGATTTAACAGGCCCGTACGTAAAAATAAATGGTTTACCGTGGGCGAGCTGGTGCTCCCGCCCGTGGACAAGCTTTGGGGTTTCACGTAGTTCGGACTGTCGCGTATATGTGGCGTTGTATGTATTCCAGGGCTGCTGGTTGATGAACTAAAAAAAAAAAAAAATACATTATTTTGAATTACGATGCAAAAACCATCCGCACCAAGCTGGGTTACTCGAGGATAATAAACATTACAACATTCCGGTCGTCTTAATCGATTTTTTATGGAACATACTTTATTACCTGGATTTCGCCGATTTGATGAGCTGAGCTTTTAAAATAAAACAGCTTTCGAGAAAAATGGGAAAAATTGTGATTTCTACGCTTCGATTCCAGTTAAAATAATTATTTCTTATACTAGCGCCGTTATGTGCTACTGAAGCCAAATTTGCCAGAAATGGTCTATTGGCCGATACAATTCCCATCCTTGGAGCAATTCGAATTCGCACGTATTTGGAACGTAACAGGAAGCGGGATGTCAGAACGTATCAAGTTGCTGAATGGGCTACAAAAATTTAGGTAAAGCACGTACATCAAGTTCCAAAAGTACTTGAAGTTGGAAAAATTAAACGGCCCGATTTAGTTTGCCAAATACGCTTCAAGAGGGATTGATGACACGATTCCGAAGAGAAGAAGCAATTTTCCATTACCTCCTCATGCCTAATTATTTCAGTTCCATAACTTCTACGATGTCATCGACTTTCCCGGATGATTTCGCGAAATTCGTCGCCGTTTTCGGCGGTTCGGGCCGTGGAAGGACGACTAGAGCGCCTTATTTACTTTCCACCAGCCGCACCAGTCGCTATTGCTAGGTTGAAGACGTAATCACAAAATACTTATTTTTACCTAGTGTTTGTGTTGTTGTTGTTGTTGGATACGGGAGGCGAGGACTTCGTTAAAACGGTCGCCTTGGTCTTCACCCTAGACGACTTCTCAGCGTTCTGTTGCTGATTGTGTTGTTTCTGCTGTTGTCTGCACTTGGCGCGCCTATTCTTGAACCAAACCTGCGCAAAGAATGGCAAAATATTAATTATCGCCATGGTAAGGTTATTCTTTTATGCTTATCGTCACTGATAAAATTGAGAAACAAATATCGGACGCCTTACGCGAAGTCGTTTCGCAAATTGGGAGATCTCAAAGATTCTACTGTTTGTTTCCATTATTTTGGGTAGATCATTCGCCAATAGACGCCGCATAATTGATCCAATATTCTTCCGTGAAAATACCAACGCGGAAAGATATCGCATCCAAATATTGAGAGTACGAAAATACGACTTAGGCAGCGACTACGTTTGGTCCGTCTTGCGCTTTTACTCGTTCACGGTACTTAGTTATTAATGATTCAGTTTTGGTTGCTATTGGATATTGCGTGTTTTTGACACGTGGTATTTTTGATAGGAACCGTCCAACTTGAATCGAGAGAATATCATCATGCGTATGGATAAAGAATTCGCCGCATACGTAGCGTACATCGGAATGTTACGATTACAGCTGCAGATAGTGGTCGGAAATAGAACTTGCCCGGCACTTAAAGAACCCGCCGTCTCGTTGATAAACTACGAAGATACACACGGCACCGGCACGCTGATTCTATCGCAATGGATACTCACAGCACCGGGATGCGCCAGGAAGAACATGATAAAGCGCTACAAGGTATCCGCTAAGATGAAAGGAGGCAGCGGTATCTACACTTCCAACATGGAGGCGATCTTCACCATTTCCGTCTCAGACGGTGAGCAAAAGAAGATACCGTCCTTGCATTTGGTGAAACTGCAGAGGACGGTGCCGGAATGCACCCGGGTGACGCCGATAGCGACGCGCGTGGACCCTTTTTACCACGCTTCTTGCACCATTTACGCGTCCTTGCCGAATCTTAAACTGGTGGCGCTCGAGGCGGGGATAGTTTTTCGCGATGAATGCTCCCAGATCGTCGAAAATTATTCGAGACGGGTGATGGTCTGCGCGGAAACGGTTCCCGCTTGCTATCCACCTTGCGGATCGTCGCTGGTCTGCGATGGTCGCGTGTTGGGTGTTCGCGACGATGCGACGGATTGTACCGGCAAGTACGTACCGTTCCTATCTGTGCAGTATCGGGATCACGCGATACTGCGCGAATTGAGTCTTCGAGAAGCAGGTTTCGTTACACCTCCGTCGGAGGGCTTCAAGGAGCAGATGATCGGATCTGTGTACAGTTCTTCACGAAAACGGTGGGAAGTTAATGCGTCCAGCGCGCTGTTTGTTACCTTTCTCAAATTATCTCTGAACGTATTAAACGTATCGAAATGAAAACGTGTAGTTCTTTCAACTTGACGTTTAATCTCCGTCATTTGTTATGAAAGGGAAACCGTTTAAACGTTGACTTAATCAAAGATGTGAGAAAGTAACACGTACGGCACAAGAGCATGATACCCTTGATCTTAGGATCGTAAGATCTGGCTCCACGTTGGGCGAAGACTTCATCGAAAGCACCTCTTAGTGTTAAATATAATCTAAGTGATATACTAGATGAAGTAAATCAAGTGTACATTTTTAATGGAATAAAGTAGTGATTGTTACGTAATAACACTATACTTTTGGTGTCCGGGTTGAAATCGCATCGTTGTCGTAGCTTCTGCCGACGTTTCTTCCTAACTGTTACGCGATATCTTCGCACACTGACTGGGGACCCAAGGACTATTTATTATGGGGCTTGTTACGGATCAATGCAATGTATCAAGGAAGGTAGGATGTTGGAATTTTCAACTACGATGCTGAACGCGGACGGACAACACTCTGTACATTTGTAAATGCTCTTTGGAGTTACTCGTCGATAACGAAACAACGTGTCGTTATTTTCGGGTTTTGGGTTAGGAAAGGAAAGGTAGAAAAAGAGAGGAAAAAGAACCACACGTTTGGAAACAAGAAGAATCATTTATTTTATTCGTTTTCAAAGAAGCGATACGCTTAAGTAATAGAAACTTAGACATACAATACAAACTCCTATCGTAGCGGCCGGGTACCATCTGGGCGCCTCGTTGAAGCGTATCGACAGGCGTCTCACCGTAAAATTCCCAAGGGACATGATCGAATCGATCCATTTGATATGCTCGTAAACGTTCTCGTAGATATTTCGACAGCCCCGCGACAGCACCCCTATGATTAGATCGTCGTAGACGAGAGGCCCGCCGGAGTCGCCGAAACTACCCCGCCGCTTCCTCGTACCAATACAGATGGCGTTCACGGAAACTCGCGAGCAGTTCTTCGGCTTCTCCGTCCAAACTTTCGTCTTCAACACTTGCAGAGCGTCCGGTTTGTGTGAACTATTGGGCATGGTCCGGCCCCAGCCGATGGCGGACACCTTCACTCCTCGATAATCCAGGTTGGCGAAGGGAATTTGCCCGATTTGGACGTATCGACTCAGCCGGAATGGTAAACGGATCATGATGAGGCCGATGTCGGAACCGGTGTTCGCCATAACGCCTTTCCTGTATTGCGGATGGTGGTACACTTCGGCGGCGATCCGTTTCTGCACCCATATGTCGACACGGGAGCTTTTATTGGTCATCCCCATGAAGATGTAGACTACGTGCTCCGGACGTCGAGGTAGACGCTCGTAAACGCAATGTCCGGCGGTTAATAGCCAATGAGGGTCGATGTAGGTCGCCCCGCACGAGGTTACTCTACTGTCGTGCAGACGCTTCCTCAGGATGTAGGCCATAAAGGGGAAATCTTCGATTTGACCTGGCTCGCCGCCGATGATGCGCGGGCAATGCGTCTTTCCCCGTTGGACGCGACGGCAGCGGTAACTCAGTGGTACATTTGCCAAGAGAAGAAGAAGCACCATCGGGATTCTGCAGTTCGCTAGGATCATTCGTACGCTTCATAAGAATTCGTTTAATCGCTAGTGGAGGATCAACAGCTGTCAGATGACAGGCTTGATGACGTCTGCCAATAATTGTTACTGCCTTGGTTAAGGTAGAATTAGAGCGCGTTCCCAAACACTGCTCAGGAAACGTAGATTAACCTGTATTAAGGGCGACGAAAAACACGCTCCGATAGAGGTCACTGGTCAGACGCAATTCGGAGGTATTAAAGCTACTACTTCTACTATTTTGCGCCACTCTTTCGAGGATTGGGCTCGATAACAGTTAGAAACTAAGCCGTTGTTCTGTTTGGCCTTGTTGGCCCTGTTTGTTGGGAAATATCGATAGCCTTTTTAATTTGGATAGGACGTAGTTTTAACAGGATGGCGCTAATCTGCCACGTGGCGATGGGAAGCATAATTTAACGATAAGTTAATTTCGAGGAATGGTCCTGGCAGTTGGCCTCCGAGATTATTCGATTCGACACGGCTAGGGGTTACGTCAAGTCACCGGATCATCTCAATAAACCAGCAACAATGGACGTCTTCGAAGCGAATATTCTGCCTTCTTTTTCCAAAATTGGACGACGAGAATACGTTTTGTCAAGAACAGCCTTGATGGGCATACGCTTGAACATCTTCCAATGTCCGTGACTCTAATTATACAAAAAAAATTGGATGAAAAATTAATTTTTCGTATTATTCGTTGTAATTATACGAGTATCCGTTTTGCTTGTCCACCTCTCTGTTGCATTTATTATTTGACATTCTTCCGCTAAGAGCATATATTTATTAACGGTGTCTGACGAAGAAACATTTTTCCAAGAGAAACAATGCAATGAACCTAACGCTCCTCGGATATTTCAAGGATAAAGTTGGTCACAGAACGTTAGAGAATCTTTGGAATTTATCGAACCAAGTATATCGTATTTCCTTTAACAAAGAATCAATAGTGGATGGAGAGCTAAGCGTAGAAAGTAAATGCGGCCTCAGCAATTGAACTCTATATCGGTCTAACGAAGAAGCCATACATTCGTCGTTTACCATCGGTTCCGATTAAGAACTCAGGGTGGTTTCTCAGTAATAATTGCTGAAATAACAACATCATATCAATAGGACGGTCATTAGATATTTCATCTCCATGGCCCGAAGTCCGTTTTTTCAGCTGCTAGTGTTGCTACGAAATCTCTTGTTGAAGGCACGGTATACTTTTGCTGTTTATTTTTTCGTTTATTTCTTCCCACGTTCCTTCTTTGCTTTGAATTCTTACTCGAGCTTCTACTTATTTTTGCTTTCCCTTCAGTGCCACTTCGTTTGTTCTGTTTGTATTTATCCTCATATCTCAGTTCTTTTAAGACATCGTTCATGATTGCTTGCTTTGATCCTTCGTTAACCGTTCTGATTGCAAGCTGCTTGTTCTTAAGTAATTAACGTTATTGTGGTAGATGCTGTCCATTCTTTTTAGACTGGACATTGGAATTTGTTTCCAAACTATCTTCCTTGGTATTCTATAAAATGCATTATCCACGTCAAGAACTGCCCTATGTTCGTTCATCCTTCTTAATATCGAAATGTTATCTTGTGCGTTTCTGCCTGGACCAAAGCCGCTTAACACCTCTTCTAGTTGTTCAATTTGTATTTTCGATTTTTTCTGTCTTTCCTTCCGACACTTATCCAGGTTATGTCTCTGTAGCGATCACACTCTTTAGTGTCCCCTTTATTATGGATCGGTACGATGGTGCCAACTATCCAGTCTAAGGGTATTTCTGCGTTAATCCACGTTTTATTGAGTGACTTTCTTAGCGCTTTTAACCCTTTTATTCGTAGGTTTCTTCGATCACCCTGATGTTCTTGTTATTTCGTCTTCTGCGATGGTTCCTGGAAAGGACTATCGTCGGCGGTCCATCTTTCCATTTGTCAGTATCAGTTTCTCCTTATTTTCTTGCCAAAATCTTCCCATGAGACTTGTTCGGATTAATATTTTCTTTTTAATAATTTCATTACAACAAACAATTTTTGCCTATACGTACTTTATGTCTTCAACGTTTCATAATTTTCGGAATTTTCGGGTTCAGGATCATCCATTGTTAGAGGATTTACCATCGGTGTACAGAAAGTTGGCTGAAAAACTTTGTTCTTAAATGATAAACAGTTTTAAATCTGTTCTTCCTAATTTCCTATTTTTCCTATTTTATAACAATAGTAAATGCACTGCGGAAACCCAACGCTCGTCATACTTCGACCGCCTCTTATTGGAAAAATTTCTTCTTAAATTATTCAAGAAAGGAATTATCTTCCACCCAACGTACTAGATACAACTTACACGGCAACAATGAAGATCTTCCGTTATACCGTCGTTGCTCCTTCAACGAGGCGCAGATGGTCCTAGTACGTGACATGGCATCTCTTTAGCGGCCTAGGACACTCATCTAGCACGTTTTCACGGTTAAATAGATCACTTTCGTTAGCTCTTTCGTTTGGCTAGGCAATAGCGATCGAATAAAAGCGACTTCGTTCATCTCGTACGAGGGTAACCTGCAAAGTTTCCAGCCTAACACGGAAACAAGAATTTGATCTGTGTAGAAGCTCTACAAAGGTGGAATCTTGTGATGCTCTTGTTAAGGTGCATTCACAACCTCAAAATTAGTAACTAGAATAAGGAGATACAATTAGTCTTTAACATCAATCGTTTTCATGCGCCTCCTAGGCTGCGGACTAAAATCTAACAATTAAAATTAACTATATTCGACACGGTTAATTTTTAGTGAGCTTCATAAACGTGTGACAGGACCGAAGGAATTTCTGTAAGGGTAAGCTAGCAGCAAACTAGTCGCTGAACGTTGGCGAATCTTTACGATGGAATTTATTGAACCGGTGGTATCGTGTATTCTTTAACAAATAATCAATAGCGAATACAAAGCAAGACTGCAAACTGGATGCGACTTCAGCAACGTGTTTATTTTCAAGTGAACTCGATCGGTCTAGAGCAGAAGCCATACGATGCGACGTCACGACAATTAAGAACACAGGGTGTACGAGCTACATAAATATTTAGTTATTTTCGTAAAAGTAGACGTTAGATTATATTGTGCTTACAATATATGCTGGTGTAAAACTTGCAGCACAATCAATTCTCGACAAGACGGGACAAACTCTTACGTTAAAATCTCAATTGGACAGGTAATAAATAAAATATACAGGATCATCCAAAAGTTCAGTAAGATGCAGATGATTAGGTATACTTTTTATAAAGCTATCGTAATCAATACGGAGAGGCTTCCAACCTAACGCAGAAACACCGTCTCAACATAGTTTCCTTGTAAGTTCTCAACGATGTTCTTTTTGGCATCTTTAATCTGTTCAAATAGTAGTTGGCAGCTTGCTTTGCAAAATTAGATGTTAACGAATGTGATGACCAAAAATCTCTGTCCTCTCAGCGAAATCTCCGATCTGGGAACAAAAAGAGGTCTCCGGGGGCTAGATCTCAAAAAATCTCATCTTTTTTCTCTAAATACGACCGTTTTTCGGCAATTTCTGCCTTTGTCAAGTAACGGCGCGGAGTATGACTCCGCTATTGTTTATCCTTCTTTTAAGATTGCCGATTAAATTTCTTTCAAATTCGATTGACAAAAATATTTATTTATTTCTAAACGGGCTGTTTATCCGATTTTTCAAAATTCCATTATTTCGTTTACCTACGCGTACTTCCGCTTTGCTGGACATATATGGCCGAACCAAGAGCCATTATGTTGAGATTTCAGGATGAGTACTGTAATGCGACGCTCCGGTCCAGTATTATATCCCTCGAGGTGGATTATCCCTGTTAAAGGAAGTTGCTAAAATAAGTGTTTAAGTAGGAGCTCCACAAGAAGAAAGGTGTTGGTAAAACAAATATTCTGATAGGGCTCGACAACAAAAACTAGTAAAAACCCCAATATGATCAGTGATTCTTCTTGAATAATCTTCTTTTTTCTGCATGTGTGTCGTATTCAACCATAGCTTTGTGGCTGCTTCCAAACTTAGATGTCTTAGAGATTGCGAAGAACTATTTTTTCGCAGAACTACTTTATCTTCGGCCCAAATTCACTGGCCCAAATCTGATGAACGATACCGTGTCACCCGACTCAAAGGATCTTTCGATCCTTTCACTTATCGAAACACAGGAGCCCTTGACAAAACACGGTCGCCTCTCCCGCCGCTGACATTGTTTTACAAAAAAAATCACCACGGACAACCAAATAAGATGCTCAGCTGCGCCCCTCCAAATGTCGCGTTCCAAGTGATGCCAGATTAAATGCTAAGCTGCTTTAATTTACTCACTTCACAATTTACTAATTATGATATTTCTCTCGGAATAACAGCTTATTTACGAACGAACCCGATAAGTACGTAACTGTACTAATTAAAGTAAAATGTCAAATAACTACTCAGCGTAATGTAGACGAAAAGGTTATCTTGTGACAAATCGCGACGGGCCATACCCGCAGCTTCATACTCGTCCTTCTTCTCATCACCTATCGTTAGGTAGCCGATCGAAACTTTCGCAGCACACTCCAAGATCAAATGATCGATCTTTGGGACGCTCGTAAATACGTATCTTGTACCGTTTCGTGCTTTGTATTCGCCGAGGCCCGTTAATAAACCTCGACACCACAACAACGCTCCTCGCGGCGGAAAATCACCCTTCGTATCAACGCAGAAGAAGTCGGTGTCATTTGCGTTTCCGCAATCGCCCACCTCTACGTATGCTCCGTATTGGGAGCCTTTATTATTGCTGAGATTGTGGACAAATATGACGCATGCGTCGGGCGGGGCGTCGTAACGGGTTGCTATCGGAAGTGTTACGGTTTTCGACGGGAACCCTGGAAAATGAAAGAACGTAGCTTTGTTCCCTACCAGATTCTGGCTACCCGAGATCGTACGAACGTTCGCCGGCGATATAGTTTCCACGTTACAAGATGTGATGTTTGCGTCCAAATATGATGTTACTGCTCCTTCCAGGCAGATTAACGTAGCGGTTCCCACCAATACATTGTTGCAACGTATGACAACTAGATAACTTACGTCCTGTTGTTGAAGAGAGAAGAATATTAACGGTAGAAGCATCATCGTTGCTACTCGCAGATGAAATGGCATAGTTGGAGATTGTTAATCGACGTCTATTTTAACGATATTCTAATGAAGCGGATTGCGGGAGAGAGAAGACGGGCGACTTCAATTTGAGACGTCCTCCTCTAACAACGCAATCAAACGGTTGTAAACTGGAGCGATTTGCAAGTAAGTGACAACTGAATCAACTCAAATAAAATTGAACTAATCAGGTGTAATAGGAACAGCTTTTTTTCTTTGGTTTAGCGGTTGTCGGTGGTTCCGCACTATTTCTCTATTTTATTGATAATTCGCCGTAAATTGACACATGTCAATGTTCCCCAAAATTTTCAACGGATGATTTCACTAATGTAATAGAGAAGATCGCAGGGGTGTGTCTTTAATATGAACGAAAATGTCTCCGGGCTCCTTTCGGAACTATTTACCGCGACGACTTAGCTTTATTCACTTTATTTCAATGCCTTGAACTCGCTAAATGCTCGTACCATCAATGAAAATAAACTGCTTATCGATCTAATAGCGAGAAGGCTTCCACGGCCGGAATCAGTTAAAACTAAATGTATTGGAACGTGTTACGGTAGTTAATCGAAAATTCGACGTTTTGCCCACAATCATACGGGACCTCTTTAGGAGAATGAACTTAATAAGGGCGAAGTTAACTTAGCGAGAAGCTGTTGATCGCGGTAATTCGGTATATGAACCATACGATATCGATTGAAGCAAGGATTTTGTTGACAGTTTGGCCATCAGTGACCAAAAGAATTATTCGGGCAAAAGTGGAGCGCATCAAATTTTCATGAAGGTTTGCAAGCTAACAAGCAAAAATATCAACAAGGATCGACTGCTACATGGTACATCCTTGATTTCTAAAAATCTGTAACGGCATATCACCCTGCGTTGGTTCATCTTTCCCCCGTCCACTTTTCCTTCGAGGCTGCTGCGTTATTGTAGCTTAAGCGCAAATGCATTAATTCACTATACGTTTTCGCCTTCAATTTGACATCTGTATTTATGGGCGATGGCTGTCAATTATTGATGTAGACAAGCTTATGAATGTAGCCCGTAACGATTTGCATGCTATTCCCTCCATTTCTAAAATCATCGGATTCATTGGCTCGGTGCGCCAACGGATACGATGGATCAGCGCCGAACTCATCGATGAAAATAGGAACGCGGTAGTGATTTCCATCGTTGAATTTAGGAACCGACAGACGAACTTCCGCTTACGCATACGAACCATGACGAATAAAAGGACTCGCTTATCGAAAGCGATTGAAAATAATCTGCCGTTGAACCCACAAGATCCCTCCTTGGGAGCGCATATGATATGGTACACGGACTAGATGGAAAGCCCCCACCACCGAGCTTGTTGACATATTGTTGGGACAGACGTCAGTTAGCTTCCCCCGACTATGTTATTCGTTCTACGATTGGTAACGCTCCTTCTACTTACTCTTCTTTCTTTTCAAGAGAAACCTAGAAAACGATTTGAGAGTTACATACTTGTTGTAAGGTGCGAAAATAACAGATTAGGAACTGCTGCGTTAATCTTACCGGAAATAGCGATAACATCGATATGGAATGAAGAGATCGGAGAATCGTGCACGTTGACAAGTGTACTACGAAACGGTACGAGTCATACTTCTAAGATAAAGAGAACGCGGAAGATAAACTACACATCAGTTATTGAACTTGAGACGCCGTTTCCGTCCAAAACGCCCACGCTCCCGATAGCAACCCGTTTCGACGGTTTTGTACGCCTGAATTGCAGCATATGGGTCCGCGATAACGAAACCGTCAAATACCAAGCGGAGATACTACAGAATACGGATTGTTGGAAGATTATTCAGGAACCGAGACGCAAGTTCTTCTGTATCCAAGCCTTACGATGTTTCAACGACCGAGGGGCGATATTGTTGTGCGAAGGTTTCTTGTTGGGTGTCAGTCGAACCGAGGGCTGGTGCCCGCTCGATAAGAAATTCACATTTTGGAAGATTCCATCGATAGACACTTACATCTTGGGCTACCTCGCGAATCGTGAGCTCGGTTACATAGTCGAAGAGACGAAGAAGCCCAGAAGTACAACTCGCCGCGATTTGCCGCAAGATAATCTCCTCTTCTGCGTTATTCTAAGTTTTACTTTGGTGCTAACGTGCTAATATACGTTAATTTTAAGTCTATAAAGCATACAATAAAAATGTCATGAGAAAGACAAGATTATGTCAATCATTGCTCGAGTAAACAACGTTAAAGCTACCTGTGGTGCGGAGCATACCGTTGCTTTAGTGTCGTTTGCCACATTCTACATGTAGATGGTTTCAAGGCAGCCAGTGCCTTATTTCTTATTTTTTACGAATCTCACATGACGCCACAAGGAATTGACCAAAATTGAACAAAACTCCTCGAAATATTTTTCTTCGGGCCTTTAATTTTGTTACTTTTTTTTTTGTTATGCGTAATAAACGTAATGAAATTATGTAGTGGTTTAGCTTAGTTATCCTTTTGCCTTCAGAAAAAACGTTGCCTTTGCTCCTTATTGGTGCGTGCACGTTAATTAAATTGATTCTGCCCTTCAGCTATCGTGAGAGCTGAAAGATGGATTCTTTCGGACGATTATTCCGTTATATCTATTCTGCTTTCGAAGATTTACATGTTTTTCTCCTTTCATTAGAACTGAATATATATTTAGTAAACAATAAAATACTGCTATAAATACCGTTACTAAGATACCAACCTAACATTAAGCTAAGAATTCGCATATTGGAGTTAACGGCCGCCGTTAAACCACATCTTCCTGCAGTCGCACACCGGACTTCGCTTTTATCGGCAGCCCTGTCTTAGTGGAACGTTGCGACCGTTCGTGCTCGTGGGATCAATCATGAAACCAACTTGTAAGATCCTATCTAAAGGACTAACGAGGTCGATCGAACTATAGAACGAGTTATGGAGGTGGAACAGGACTAGGAAGACGTCACAGAGGCTCTTCGTGAGCTGATTCTAGAAAGGAAACGGTTGCCAAGAGGAATCCCCACCGTCCGTTTCATTGGCAAGTCATTTTAGACAGACGTCAGTCCGCTGTCCCCCAATTATGTTATTCCCTTTGCGATTAGTGATGCTCCTGCCGTTCGTTGTTCTTGCTCTTAAAGAAAAGACTACGAAACGACACAATAGCTTCGTACTTGTCGTAACTTGCGATGGTGAGAAGTTGGGAACTGCCGCGTTAATCTTACCGGAAATAGCGTTAACGTCGATGTGGAACCAGATGATCGCAAACTCTTGTACCCTAACCGGTATATTACCGAACGGCGACAAGCATACTTCTACAGTGAAGAAAACCAAGGTGACGGAGCTATCTGTCGTTATTGAACTTAACACGCCGTTTCCGCCCAAAACCCCCACGCTCCCGATAGCGACTCGGTTCGAGGGTTACTACCGCTTAAGATGCAACGTATGGGTGTGCGACGAAGAAGCCGTCAGATACAAGGCGACGGTATTAAATTATACGGAATGCAAACAAATCTCTAATCCCCAAAGGGGCGACTTCTTCTGCATTCAAACGACAGCTTGTTTCAAGCCGCGGGGAGCGTTATTGTTGTGCGAAGGTTTATTGATGGGCGTCAGTCAATCCGAAAATTCCTGTCCGAGTAATAACCAATTCGTATTTTGGAGCGTTCCGAAGATGGACGCTGCCATTTTGGAGTACCCGGCCAAGCTTTCTCTAGGCTATCTAATCGAAGAATCGAAGAAGCTCAGAAGTACAGCCCGTCGCGACTTATCGCAAGATACTGTTCTCATCTGCGTTATTTTAAGTAATTACTTCAAGCTTTACTTCAGTGCTGATTTCTAGAGTGTGTGTTGTTCATTTCAAGTTTCAATAAAAAACGCGCTGTTTCCTACGTTAAAACTTTTTTTTTAATTACCTTCAACGTTTTTCAGTTTAATTGCGTAATAATCTAAGTGTTCTAAGAAAAATATGCTTTCTAACATTCGTAAGTAAGCCTGCAGAAACGAGTTGAGCTGCACGAAATTAGCAGAGACTAGAAAGATTCGTGTTTATTCGTCTGACGAGAACGGGTTCGTACTGCGTGCCGATTTCTCCGCGAGTCGACAAAACACGAGTCTGTCTCCGCTAATTTCCCGAAGCGTATGGAAAGTGTACTCGTTTCTGCAGGCTTAGTAAAGGCGTGCGTTTAACCGATAAAAGAAGGTTTTACACTGCAAGAGGATTAAGACCTGCCACTAGACTTTTAGCTTGCGGCAGGAAAAAGGTTAAACGAGGCAGGTTTGAAGACCTATGGACCCCTACCACTTGTCCCATTTTTAATTAATGTAGCTCACAGAAAAGTTAGATTCGAAGCTGAAGCATTTGCTTCTATATCAATAATTGACGGGAAACGGTTTGGGAAATGTCAGGGAGACGATTCATCAAATGTGCGTCTGTTATGGTATGAGGGTACATAAGTTTGGACGAACGTACGCCAATGACCACATTAAGGTATACGGATAAGGTTGTCGTCACTATCGTGGAGCTTCTTGGACCATTCATTTTAATGCATAAACGAACATCATAACGGACGAACATCAACGTTTTAAATTGGTCAGTTCGAGGTCTGTACCTAAACAGGAAGGAGGTAGGAAGATTCGAGCACACGCGAAGCTGCGAATTCCTCGAGGAGGTATCGGAGCAAGAGATGTGATAGAAAATTGGCGAAGAAGTTGCAAACACAATCCGAAGCATGCGAGACACGAGTCGTCCTCAAAACAATTTCAATTTTTCTGCACCGTTCACGGGGGATGGGACGAACCCAATATGTTAGTCTGAAAAAGCTGTTACAGAACTAAATAGAAGGTACAATAGTGTCTCATAAAGAACATATGCACTTACGGAAAAATAACTACTAACCTGCACTCTAGATTCTGGGAGATTGATCTTTAGGGCGACCTCTTCTCTCATAAAGATATCCGGATATCTGGTCTTCGCGAAGAGTGATTCGAGGATGTCCAATTGGGCTCTGGTGAAGGTGGTTCGTTCTCTTCGTTGCTTCCGTTGATTACCTAAACGAGAAGAGCTGGATATTAGACATTTTTCAGCATGGGCGCGATCAAAATTTAACGACAAATTTTCATAGGCAAAGATCGGAAACATAATTCCTTAGAAAGGCTCTATATATCTTTTGGTGAACACAGTCTAATGTTCCAAATAAAACAGATACTTACAGCGTTAGAGGCGCGTTGGCAAAAAGAGACCTAGTATTGCAAACGGTTGGCGCAACGTTGGCTCCCGATCACGGATCGCTTACTTCAATGTTGGCAGCGACGTCGGCATTAAAAGTGAACATTTTGCGACAACATTGGTTCGCAATGTTGTCGCAATGTACCGACCTTTAATTCCTTGAAAATTGCCTCAATGTTGTTTGATTACCGCGATATCACATATTTGCAACGTTTAGCGTTGCCGACCTAGAGCCGCCTATCCGACGTTAGTAAAGTGCCGTTGCTTTTATGTACCTTACCGACACTCTACCGACCGTGGCTAACCGTCACGGATATTGCGCGGACCGTCCGACGTCGTACCAGCTTACCAGGGCCAACCGCCAGCCAACCAACTATGCTGCTAGGACCGTTGTTATTGCTCGAAACAAAAGGATCAACATAGGACCCTACGTTGATTTGATATCACTATTTATTTATATTTAAACACATTCATCGATGTCGATGGATTTATTCGGTTCAATTGCAAAATTTGCAACGTTATACCGCAACGATGGCGGCAGCGGGCAGGACAGGGAATAAGCAGATATCATTAATTCCATAAACTCTATTTGTGCGGTGTAATTGAAATTATTTATATACGTTTTAATCCGGGGCGATTTGGGTCAATTATTTTAAATTATACTGTTTAAATTTAGCCATATTTAACGCCGCTATTCGAGAGCGAATAATAGATTGATTAAAAAATAATGCCCGTTGCCGCGGCTCGTTATCGAGTTTCTAGCGCACGTACACTGGCACTCATAGTATTACGAGCGGCAATTCTGTGCGGTGCTCATTACGCGCAGCGATACAGTAGCGTTCTTTCTTCGGATGTGAACAAGATTCGAGATATTTGCGAGATGCTTCGACGGCCGATATCTTGAATGTTTTACGAGCTAGAGCGGCGATTTAAATGTTATACGATTGAGTATATCTTGGAGATTTCTACAATCTTCGAGAAAGTAAATTAAATATGAGGATACGCAGATAAGTTTCTCATCTAATACGAACATTTTTTCTTTCATGCACTGTCTAGCAAGTCCACAAGCGTCTGTAAGTAATAAACAGCGAAAAGAGGCAGAGAAATGTTGTTTTCGATGTGCGAAAGTGTATAACATCGCACGATGACAACAGCTACCATCATCCGGCAATCGCTTGCAAAAAGCGCACAACAAACACGGGCAAACTCACACGCGCTCATACACTAATACATTATCGTCGCGTCGACGATATTTTACAGGCTTAACGGTCGGCGAAATGGGAATTTAATAACAATTCATAATTTTATTCCGGCGTTATACGTTTAATACAACGTTAAATATTTATCGGGGCGAATGAAATACGTATAACGCAGCGCGGCAGACGCGAACTGCGTACGTGACCGCAAATTCCGCGAATATAATAGGCGAAAACTATTCCGGTTGCTCTTGGTGATTGTACAGCGTGTTCGTTTAGTGAATTAGATTAGGATTCGGCGTATTCCTGGGAAGGACAAGTTTCGTTGGTTTTCGGATTGGTTTTGTGTTAGTAGCGATAGATCCGTGCGCCATCACACACAAACTCGGTCGTTGATTCAACTAAAAGTTTTTCGACAGCAACGCGAGCCGCCTCTTGATTTTCAATTAAAAGATATGGAATCCAACGGGCAACCAACATCTTTTAGATTAAGGTCTCCGAAATGCCTATAGATGTCATCTTGCGATGTGTTAAATGTCGATCTTCCTTGACGCGACTGATGTCTTTGGCGGACCCGTTCTCGGGACCGTCGCAATAGCAACGCGACATACGTTGACGGGACGTAGTGGTACATTACGAAAAACGGGAATTCGACGTTGTCCTCGAGATGATCCGAAAGTTGTAAAAAACTATTTTTTGTTTTTCTAGCGATTTGTCAGTTTCGAAAATCCGCTAGCCTTAGTTAAACAAGTGTGTTTATATACGTAACGTTGAAGTATTTCGCTTGAGACAGCGTCAAAGATCTTGTATTTGATGCTGTTTATTTTTTCGTCTGCAACGTACGGCTTTTGAGATGAACATCCGTGTTCAAGTTAAGTGATTTAGCCCGCAGATCGTCGCTGTGCTTTAGACTGAGATAATGCACATATTGTTCCGTTAAAGGATTGCCCGGCTAGAGAAGATGGAAAGAATTGCGAAAAATTCATATAGGAATTTCCTCGAGCAAAATGGCGGTCAAAGGAAAAATCAAATATGTCAATATTACTCGCTAAAAATTGCATTGAATCTAAAGGGTTCGTCGGTAAAGCTTTCAATATTAAGTAAGCATATCTGCCTGAAGTACGTCTTATTCCTTTCAAATTTTCTATTCAGAAAAATGGATGTTGCCTGTTTCCTATTGACAGCCAACATTGGCCAGTTTGGTCATCTTACCGACGAACAACTATTGCAAACACTTTGATCAATCGATTGCACTAACATGCACAAATTGGATTATTCAGTGAAATTAGTGCTGTACAAGTAACAAGTAAGTATCCGTATGCAGCCCAAACCAAAATTATCATTGGGCCTTTATTTCTTCAGCTTTGGGAAAAACTATCTACGGTTGTGTTCAGTTTCAATTTTAACATGCTTTTGGTGGTTAAAGAAGGTTTTTACCCATTTTTTTTTTTATTAAAAACTATGTTAGTTCGAATGTTTTTCGATCTTACCTCCTGGGTAACCCATGGATGAATGTAATGATTCGACCGTCTGTAGTCCGTGCAGACCGAGCCCCGGAACGGGATAAGGAGCCGACTTCAAGTAAGCCATGCCGGACGAGCTTCCACCGCAAGCGCCGCCGAATCCCGGAAATGATAGTTCGCCGTCGGGATTGCATCTGTAAATGAAAGTGAATCTAGTGACTTTAACATCAAAGTTTCCGCAGAAATGTCAGTTTTTTTTGTAAAATTTTGCGATATTTCTCGCAGCGAGAGCAAAATAGACGCACAAGCGATCTTTGCGTAGCGTGTACGTGTATCATTGCCGCTTCCTCGGCCCGTAACTACCTCGAAAAAATCATGAAAATTCTCTTCCAAAATTGCAAGAACATCTAAGCCTGCTTCGTCGTAAAATAAGCTTTACCGCATTGCGATGAAAGTACTCCTGTGTTCAATCTGCGGCAAGTCTGCTTTTGTAAAATGAGCGCGAGGATGAAGGCGGATGAAACTAGAGATCCGTGTTTCGTCGACTCTCGCGGACACCAGTAGGTAAAACGAATCCATTCGCATAAGGCAAATAGACACGAGTCTATTTAGTCGCTGCAAAAAAGGAATGATTCCGCCTGGATTTGTCCTCTCTAGTAATGACTATGTCTGCTTTCGACATCTCTCTGATGATGCTCTCTGACCAGGAATTAGAATAATACATGACGGTAAGCCTGCAGAAACGAGTGCGCACACGATGGTGGCGATGAAGGCGGTCAGACATGCCCGAAATCGGTAGTATGTGTATGAATGACCATTGGGGTCGGAAATAGCATGTCTGAAGAATCAAACTAAAGTAGTAGGAAATTACATGCATTATTTTTAATATTGATAGTAAGCGAGCCGTACGCTACTGCAAAAGCACTAGCTTTTGCAGGCTTAATTATAAATTAACTGTTATCTATAACTGTTATTTGTAAGCGTGCAAGTTAAATGATTACGAGCACATGCACTTCTTTATCGTCCTATCGCATCTCTTTCGGAATATTCCAGCATTAATTGCTTAATTTTTGCGATGTTTTCGCGACTCACCATTATTTTCGTTGAAACCACGCGAACAAAATGTATGTGCAGAAGGACCGTTACAGTGAAACCTTGATAATCATCATAAATCGGCCCTTTTCGGCGGAGTGCACCTCACAAAATCTTACGAATTCGACCATCAATGAAAGCATCAAGTAAAATAACAGCGAGCTTTCGTTCTACTTATGTAGTTCAGCGCTTTATTGTTACGTTACGAAGGTTGCACATCTCAAATTCAATTTATAAGAAGTTACTTAAAGTTATGTACAATGGTGTAGTACACGGCTTTCCACGCAACTCCTCCTCCTTTATATCCAACCTCCTTGGGGTGGCGAAGAAAATCTCATTCGTGCTAGTTTGATGGACCTATAGAAGATGTATTTTTCTTATTCGTCATAACGGTGTAACTTGTAAAGATACGAAAATACGAAAAATTAGATTCCGCCGAAAAGGGAAAGCGGCGTCTTATAATAGTCTCTGACTGGTACAAATAGCAACTGAGCGTCCGACAGGTACAGGTACAGGTCTGGTACAGGTCTTCTACTGTAATTGCCTGTTTCCCTATATCTGGCTACGGCTCTAGAAACACTTGACTGATTGATGTTCATCAAATTAGCAACGTATGCTTGAGATCGTCCATCTTCGATTAAAGCAACTATACCAGCCACTTGTTCTGAAGTTAAATTGCTCATTTTAGTTTTAAAAGCGTCGGTACAGAACTCTGACTTCGCACTTTAAAATTTGTCCGTGTAGGAAGACTTTCAATAAACAACTGAACGAACCTTACACATATGCATTTTTCTAAATGTGTTCTTTTAGAAAAAAGAAAGTAAAAAAACTATGTTCCATGATTTTGTTAGTGTTTTTATGGTTCACATACACGAGGCAAACTTTTTGTGAACGTATAAAAATATCTTGGTTTGTAGATGCCCTTTTTTAGTTTATGCGATACTTTTTTGGCGGAGTGTAGTTTCAGGTTGCCGAAGTATCGTGAATATTATAAAAAAATTAAATAGAAAACCTTCGAAACTTCTCGAATATTCCTTAATGAAAATCTGAGAGCCGTATTTTAGGTATTGCTACAAAGCGGAGAGGTTGATCGGTTGAATCGAATAGTTGACATTGTAAGATGATGTTCCGAAAATGTGTAAACAATCCAGATCAATTTTCTTGTGTTTGTGGTGATGCGACTTTTGCGTCTCAGAAGCGGTCTGTTACTTCATTGATAAAACTGGCATATCAGCTTTATTTCGGTTGTAAAATACGGCATATCCGGCCACATATCTGTTGTAATACGTGCGCTTCAGCGTCTTAGGAATTGGCTAAAATTATAAAAAAAAAAAAAACGATTGATGCGGTTTGCTCAACCTCACCTATCCAAATATACCATCTGTCATGAGACTTGTACCACAAAGTGACGAAGTTGCTTTTCCAGAATCCCCAGAATCACTTACGGAACAGATAATAGCTATGCAGCGATTTATCAAGAAGAAGATATGCCATCAACATCAACAGATACCGATTTCTCACCAAGCGCGTCATCCCGCCGATCGCCCAGAATAACCCAGTCAGAATTAAACGATCCCGTGCGAGATCTAGAACTTCCAAAAAGTAAGGATCCAGATCGCAGCAGTGGAAGCTGTTAGAAGACGACATCTCGATGTGTTTTTTTTTCTTTTTGTAAACGCCATAAGACCTAGTACAAGGAAACTAATTTGGTTTTTTACGATAACATCGTCGGTCTACTGGCGTCGCTTTGCGCAACGTATCGCGACCGTATTCCCCAGAAACCACTTGATAAGTTCACGTACGCTAACAAAACACGTTTAAGTTGCGCCGCGTGCGATTCTAATAAAGTTGTCAAGCCTGGGCGATTCAGGAAGTCTCACCGTGAATACATACACTCGCGGCTATAAATGCGGGATCGCTAGGTAGATTACGAGAAGGATGATCAATTTAATTCAAAGAAGTCGGAACGGTACGAGACACACGTAAAACGAAATTATTTACACCAAACTCGTGCAGATCGGTCGTCTTTAATCTTAACTCGATGTAATCGTGCCCGTACTTGACATTCCATAAGCGTGTGTTCACTTGTTATCGTTCCTGTTCGATTGTTATCATAGAGACGATGAAATCTTTCGTTTCCTTAACGCGTACTTCATTGATTTCTCAGATTCAAGACCAGCTTCGCATGAAGCTTATGAGTTTGGCCTCAACGACGCTCCTCGATTAGGCAGACCAACCGCGGCCGATGACGAGAAAGTAAAGACATTAATTGAGGTAAACCAGCGTTACACGACACTACGGATATCATCATGCACGGCCACCTGAAGAAGGCGGAATACGTAAGCAAGACATTTGCCTTCATCGTGAGTTCAAGGATGTTCACTTGATGGCACTCATAAAAATTCGCGGAGCGCCCATTAAACGTGAGGGAAACGATCGTTTTTGAAGCGATTGATAACTGGTGATATGAAGCGGATCGCTTACGACAATCTTGGTCTCTTCGTGATGATTCGCATCAAACGACATCGGAAGCAGACTTCGGTAGAAGTGTGCTGCGGATGTTTGAACAGCATGAATTAGTCGTTCAGAGTTCGTCGCGAGAAGCATCATGCGTCCCTGATTTTGCGCCGTTAGACTTCAATTTAAATTGAAGTCTAAAGTAAAATTAGATAAAAATTGTAGATAAAGGCGGCTCCTTCTATGAACATGGAATGATGAAGCTCGCTGAAAGATAGCAATAGATTATCGGGCAAAGTGGGCGATGAATCATAAATTAACTTTTGTTCTGTATATGAATAGACGATTTGGGTTCTTCCGTCTCTATTTCTCTAGTCCTTTTAATTGGAGATTACCATGGCGATCATAGAAGGCTTTGGACATTGTTGTGCCACTGCCTAAATAAAAAATATCTGATCTCTCATTTATCGGCGGTAGTGTATGTATAGAAGCACATATAGGTACTTATAAACCCAAAGAAGTGGTAGCGATAGGAGGTTGAGGGTCGAAAGTCCCGGGGTTGGTTCTTATCTACTTTACCGCAGTCGAGCCCTCGATGACCATCAACAACCCTGTTATGTACATTGCCGCTGCAAGCGGACGATAACGAGCATCGGGGGCTGCAAAGGGGCGGTGACAAGATCGCCAAGAGGGCACGGGAAGAGAGATGATCGCGGCGAAACTAGAGGAACGGAAACGTCGGTTCGGAACGGTAAAAAACGCGGCAATCCATCTTCCTTTACGCGCAGCTTGTACGTAAGATGGAGCAAAGTCAGTTTCCCTGTGGATCGTTTTCGCGTATTGGGAAACTAGTGAAATGGTCGGAATAGCCATTTTTGAACTGTTCAAATGTTACTGTACGGTGTGAGTGCAAAGTAAGGAACATCAATGCTGGAGCATTTGGAGCATTATTTCTGCTACGAATTATTTGGTCTATTTAGGCACTCTCTTTCACAAAATTTGTATTCTTAGCTGTATTTATACGAGTTGCATTTCAAACGTAATGGCACGTTACTAACTAACAGGGAACATATCAAAATGTTGATGATGATTGGATATAGCAAAAACCATTATGTGGTCCACTCTCACGAAAATACAGTTGACATTTGAAAACCATCGTCATATTAAAGCTAGATAAAAGAAGCCACCCAAAGCTGGCAAATGACGGGAAAGTATTCACTTACTCGATGGCTTTGGAAGATGATGTTAGTCGAGAGGATCGCAGTAAACAATGCGTCAAGTTCAAGTATCTATTCCCACAACAGTAGGTATAATGATTTGTATTAGATTCTGCTATACAAACCCTTTTTGCTTCGAAAAATCTTCACCTTATACGTTGGGCAACTCATTCTCTTTTGTTGTAAGAATATTTAGTACAAGCGGATCTGAAGATTGCCTATGTCGGGTCACTGTGTTGTTTAGATTGTTTTAAGTCCTTTTCAACTGCGTCACGACCTTCTGCCAAGCATGTAATCGCCAAGCGCTTTTTCGCGGAATCTAGATCTGAAGTGCTGGATATCGCATCTCTCGCGGTTCATCAATTGTCAACTCCTGACTAGACGAATCCAACTGCTCGTCGACGTCATGACTATTGATTTTCTGTCTGTCAATTGTCTGGCAAGAGTGACAACTCCCAATTTCCGGTGTTGTTTCTGTCTCGTTTTTGAAAGAAAAAATAAAGTTTTCGAAAATTTCGTTCCAGATTTTCTAGTGATTCTTAAACCTTGAAACCGCGTCGTAATTGCGCGAGAATGCCGACGTTTCGCTCTCAGTTGTACGGATCTTCTTCTGAGCTCCGCAATAGCTTGTACTCTTTAATGTTTTAATAATTCTATATGTCCAATCGTTGAAGAGGGCTGATTGTGTTAGGAGGAAAAGCATAACCTTTACACTTGCATCGAAATCAATTTAGGGTGACCGGATTTTAAAGCGATTCTGTTTAGACATGCAATGATGGTTCATTTTTGGTCCTTGAAAGTGCTAGAAAGTCGTATAAGCTCCAGCTGACAACAGTGCAGATGATCTTCAGATACTTTACAGCCTGAAAAGAGTTTTCGGCTGCTTCTTCTAGAATATCCACTTCCACGTTAAATACGGTCTCCTTTTATCGTCGCCTTGATGCTCTCAGTAAAAGACTTCTTCGCCGGCGCTTGCTGCCTCTTTTCGCGATGTTGTGGCAATTACAGCGAGTTTTAAATCGCTTGAACCGACCGTAACTAGTCATTTTACCCCGCGTCTCGCTCCCGAAAATCAACTTACTCGACCATCAGCATCGTTTCCATCGCAACAACGACACGTTTATGAATTTAACGTGAGTTCAAAGATTGCCTTTCCGTAAACTATTCTAGAAAAGATCCATTTAATCATTTCATTACGGTGCTGACATTAACCTTCCTTTCGATGTTCGTCGACGAGCGTATAGATTTAATTTTCCGACCATCGCCGCTTTTTCCTCCTTTTAAAAGGCTCCATTACTTCCCCAAAGGGAAAATACAACGCGGCGCCCTCTCTCGGACAACGCATCTTAGTCTAATTGGAAAATTTAGTTTGCGAAATGCGCATGTTCGCGTGTAGATCAAAGGCGATGGATATTCCGCGAGATCCGCCAATTAGTGAAATGAATTAAGCCTATCAGCGTTTGCCATCCTCTATTCTTTCACCCTACGGCATACGCGACCGACCTCATCGCTAGGTAAACAAAACGGCTCGCATTGCAGCCAGTTGAGGCTAAGGGTTGGGACGGCAATCGAATTAGACGCGACGTGATCATCTGCGCTTGATAAAGTTAATGATGCACCATTAGCCGATGATGTTATTCGTTTAGGGAAGATCATTTCCCAGGGTACGGCGTATGACGGCATTAATAGATCTTTTCCGGTAGGTAATAGCGTAGTATTATTGAGATCAAAGACTTTCTAACAATAGAAATGTCTGTTTACATTCAAAAGTGAGCCCAAGATATTTCTATATCTTCGGTAACTAATCGAAATTTCGATCTTTGTGTTTGTCTTGTTCGCGGTTATTGCCTGTTTACCTTTTGCAGGGAACTAATGAGTCCCTCTCCTATAGAAAGGGGTCAAGTACAGAAATTCTAAATTTTGAGATATTGGTATAAAGTTACGGAGCCTGAAAGAGATGATAAACGAAAACGAAATTATACGACTTCTATGAATGATTGCCCCTTTTTTTCCGGAAAGACCCGACACACCACGACCGCGGTTTTTAGTGGGCCGTAAAGTAGTCCAGCCCGAATGGCAGACAACGGTTTCGAAATTATCGAAGAAAAATTAAAATCGGCTATTTCTCAGGTAGGACTCGTTCGATGATACAGCTTCGAAGAGAAGGACGACAGCAAATGCTGTGCGTACCTTCGTAATATGAAACTTGCGCATAAGAATGCGCTACTTAACACCGCTACCCCCGTCAAATTGCCTATAAAATAAGAATCAAACGTCAACCAAAAGGAGGGTCGTCACCGTCGCAATCCCCGGTGTCCAATTTCACTAGCAAGTTTGGCGTTCCCGAATCTGGTGAACATCTTTTGTCACACCTCACGACGGGCGAATCTCGCACAGGTCTTCACAGCTCTACACCCGAGTCCGCGGTAATCTTCCCATCAGAAGAACGTGTATGTGTATAGACAAGGCGAGGTGACACAAAGAGAACGTCATACCTTGCCAGATTAAGACAGATTAGAATATATTTTAAACAACTAATGTTCAGAGAGGGATTCCGTTTCTTTCCATCGCCTTTGGGCGCTGGTGCTTCGTCTCTGTTGTCCTCGCGAAGCGGTCGACAATATGCCGTCGGGATTGTCTCAGTGAGTTGGTAAAGGTACTGGTTATGTATACGACTTGCTGGTGTTGGATGACGAGATAGTATTCAAATTAGCGGCAATATGACGACAAAGACACTGCGGTCCTAAAACTTTAAGCTTAATTTATGCTATCGTAAATTGCTGTAATATGAGAAAGAAATTTTTCATAGCAAATATTTGTTATGAGAGATTTCTATTCTCTCTCTCTAAAAAAAGGAAATCTCTATTTCCAGAGATTTCCTTTTTTTTTAACAAAGGCGTAGAGTGTTCACAATGCGAGTGGGCGAAGTGTAAATTTTCTCGAGCGATGTAACGATATAAACGATATAAGTTTGCTCTTTCAGTGGAAGACTCTATATATCCTCCTTCGGCTCACAACGACTTTCTTTAACGCAAGCTTCGCTTTCACGGTGATTCAGATATTGGCTTAAATTTGTCGAGTCCAAGTATTAACGGTCAAAGACGAATCTTGCTCTTGGAAATTACAT
Organism: Oryctes rhinoceros; assembly: GCA_020654165.1. Taxonomy (NCBI): domain Eukaryota; kingdom Metazoa; phylum Arthropoda; class Insecta; order Coleoptera; family Scarabaeidae; genus Oryctes; species Oryctes rhinoceros. The sequence goes on from JAIOKQ010000119.1 coordinate 5,826,220, forward strand.
CCGAACGATTTCATGCGTTAATATTGTTCGGTTACCACGACAACAGTGAACCAAACATATTTACATTAAGGATCTTAGACGGTTGATTCAAAATTTCAAGCCTAATTAAAATACAGCGAGGTAAAATGTAGAAACGCTCGTTTCTCCTTCGCACCGGAGCGTTGATATTCCGCCGATTCCGTCGATCATCTTCGTAGATACATGCAAGATTGGTAAGCGTTCGATACAGCATTGCCACCCTCTAGCTCCATTGTTTACCGCGTATATCGGGCCTCAAAGCTGAAAAAAAGGAATTTTCATCGTTTACAACTGTAAGATGCCGTAGCGTCGGGACGGTTAGAGCTCGGGAGTTGAGAGATTTCGCTCCCTTAATGTGCTCGCCGAAATCTTTCGAACGTACCCAAACTTATCCCCGTTGCCCGCCCGGTCGCCGAGATCTAGACAAGCCGTAAATACCCAAAGGGATGTAATATTTGATAGGCAAAAAAAAAGGACGGTGTATTAATCGATGGCCGTACGGTCGCATATGTTCCGCATAAAATTTCACCCGCTACATCTAACGGTTGATGTCAACGCGATGTTGCATAGTTTAGAGGATTGGGCGTGACGTCTATTTCTTGATTGACACACCGCAATAACTGTTCCTACTGTTGCCATGTAAGTCCGAGGTCAACCGGCAAACAAAGAAAGTTCTAGAGCGATACCTAATGACTTTGTTATTCCTCCGCGGTTGAACAGACCGAAAGCTATCCAAAACCCAGTAATACAGACTTTTCATGTCATATTCAGCTGTACCATGATTTCCATATGTGACCGTTTTGAATGGTTCAGAATCGTTTCAAATGCAGAAGAGAAACAAGTTTTCTACATCCACGGGACGTGCTTCAACATGTTGAGTTATTGTGCGATCTAGACGACGATGGTTCGAGAATCGCAGAAACGCTAGGCAGCATGGGCGTTATCATTACAAACGCCTCATATACCCCGCCATATTCAATTTAAAAGTAGCTTTAAAGTTAAATCAAGTAAATAGTGACTCACCCCGTATATCGAAGGAATCGTTAAATACAAACAGTCAAACATTTATTTTAAAAGCGTAATAGAACAATTGATTTCGGAAGTAAACTGGAGGGATTCTTTATCCAGATTTAAAAAGACCGGTTAACGCTTAATACTCGATTACTTCGTATTATCGTAGATTACCCTCGTTGAATCTGATACGCGCCCATTAAAATAAACAAGTGCCAATTAGTAGATAATCTCCGTAGATTAAGTGGACGACGTCCTTTCTTCTTATTGTTAGCTTATCGTCCGAGTTCATCATGGTCGTTTATTTTGGCTAAACAACGGCGATGTACGTAAAGTTCGCGATTAAATGTTCCCTCTAGTCATCTACCATTACGAATCAGAATATACAGAGTGTCTTATCTCAAATAGTTTAATGAAAATAAACTCAAATAAATAATAGAAAAGAACGCGAAACGATAATATTAACAATTGTACTTCGGCGTAAGTCTTGGATGATTTAAACAGGAAACCCAAGATAATCTGACCAAGAGCATTTCATAAAAAATGATAGCAAGAACTGTGAGGGTAGTGCGGCAAACAACATTAAAGTATAGGCTCACTCCGCACCACACAAGTTTAATTGATTAAGCGACGCATCCTTCCTTGTTAAAAGTGTGTGGTGCGGACTATGTAACGTAACTTTAGTATTGTTAATTTTCTCGAAAAGCGGACCGTTCAAAGAAAGCAATCTTGCTCGTTGGATGCTTTTCTACAACTTAACTAGCAAAATCCAACTTTCGGTGTGTGAGCGCCATCAGGAAAGGCCGTTTAATGTTGCTTTACAAAATATACGTGGTCAGAGGAATCTTACTCGGCCTAATAATAACTAATAGACAATAAATTCCGATGTCTGGTTGCAGCAAGATGGGACATTACTCAATCATCAACTAATCGTTAGAGATTATTTGAAATTTAGATTTTCTTACGTCGCGTGATTTGTCCTTATGGGACCATTTAAAAGAGAGAGCTTGCCGCAACCGCATTGAAAATATTCCGGAACTACGCGATTTTAGAATGTGGCTAAATGTAAATACAATTAACCCGTGGATTGTTGATGATCGAGTCCGCTGTCAAGTTGATAATATTCCTCTAAATATCGGACGTTACTTACCGTCAGAGGCGTACCGAAGACTGCGATACATTCGATTTTACGAGTACATTTAGGTGGATTCCACAAGGCGAAAAAGTCGAAGTTGGTATAAATAAATGCTCAGAAAGTTCGACGTCCGCCCTAACATCGTAACACTTTGATATATTTCTACGGGCCGGAAGTTAAGCAACAATCAACTATTTTGTGTTTTCTCAAGTGCACCGAACCCTACAAAAATTGTTTCTTCGCGAAAGGCGTCGAAGAACACAATCTTTCTTCCCTTATACTTAACATGTTGCAAGCGACGCTTTGGAGGATCGATGACCGATTGATGCTGAGCGAAACCGTCAAGAAAGAACCATGTTCCGAAAATTGGACTCAAAAGTTTATCAATTTCAAATACTGACTTTTTTCTTTCGCTGATTTGATAACAACTTGAAACGTGGGATACGTTTCATATATAGCCTAGGTGATGTCGCATAAATTGGTCTTAACACTTACTGATGACGTACTTAAGATGATCATGAAATCGCCAAAATAATTATTGTATATATGTGATTTGAAGAGAATAACATACGAATACGCTTATACTGATGTTGGCAATATCTAATATTTACAAGGGAAGAATTGAATGAAACTATAGAGAATGCTCAAGGCAGGATGATAACACCAGGGGAAACCAGCGCAATAACACAATAAATCGAAAGAAGTTGTCAGAACGTACAGATTAAACGGAGAAAGTATAGAGGTTTACAGTAAAATTTGAAAACGGGGAAAGATCAAGAAAATTGAGAAAATATGAATTTAGAAGATTTATGGGATAAATTTAAAGGAGAGGAGATAACGTCGGCAAAGAAAACATGCGGAGCAAACATATTAAATAAAAACAAAAATTAAGCAATGGAATGAAGAAACTAAAGGACTAACTAAAACTAGTACAAGTCCAAGTACAAAACAAGCTGCGCGTATTATGAAATGTAACTAACGAAAGTAAAAGAAATAATGAAAGCAGCGAAGCAGCAAGCCGGAAGAAAGTGGAAGAACATCACGCTGTTAGCAGATGGAAATAAAATAATAGATAAGTCAAGAGAATACTTTGAAGATCTATTAAACATAGATGAAGGAAGAAATACAAGAAATAGAAACGTAAACGAGAAGCATGACCAAGATACAGGAAATGGAAAAAGAGGCGACATCACGCGAGAAGAAGTTATTCACACCATCAGAAACATCAAAAGGGGAAAATAGAAAGGCAGCGGCTAAAAAGCGGCGAGACCAGTCAAGTGTATATATGGGAACGAAAAAGTCCCGAAGAGAAGGAGAATAACATGGGCGGATGCAAGAAAGTTGTCCAGAAACAAGAAAAGGCGGACAGTGTTCGCGTAAACGTTGTAACCCTACATCTTAGAAGTAGAAAGGAACTAGATTTTTCATAAATTGGAAATTTTCTCCGCATATCTGTCCCGCGATCGAATATATCGTTCTTCTATGTTACGATCGTATTTGTCCGTCGTAACAAACTAACCGTAAACCGTATTTAGCAGGTTAGTCGCGTGAAGTCTGTGCATGGAGAACCCACCCCGTCTAAAGAATCTAAGGCTTCTCTCTTTCCTCTTCACGAATCTTTATGCACGAATAACCATAGTCTCCGATGGGTCCCTTACAAAAATCGTATTGTACAGGAGATCTCGGAAATTGATCAGGAATCTGTAAAATCCCGTCTTTATATTGTTGCGGCGTATATGTATATCTATATAGCGTCTTCTCGAAAAGTTTCTTATTCGTTCTAAAGTTTGTCAATACGTGCATACGCACAAGCCTTAAGGCGTTCTGCCGTGTTTTCGACTTCATCTTTATGTACGTACATGAAAACTATTTTACATTTTATATTTAAAGGGCGAGAAGACAGCGAGAGACCTTTTGGTGTCATCTTTACTATTGATAACAGGAAAAATCTGTGTATGCAAAAATCCATTTAAATGGAACACTCTGTGTATTAGTACATATTTGCTTTCTACTGGAGGAACTATAGAAATACTTACATCGATATTAAATTATTTTCGAAGCAGACTGCTGCATAACTCACGTGGTTCACTCATAAAAAAATTGCTTAAATTTAATAAAAAAATTGCTTAAATTTAATAAAAAAATGCTTAAATTTGCCGTCAGTGCACGAGAATATTGAAAATTATGAAAACCTTAGCAAAAAATGAACGGATGTGGTCAAATATGGATGAAACTACAGACGTTAAGAAAATTTTCATTTCATTCACAGCGTCCTGACGTACCGGAACCGCCGTAGCCAATTCTTACAGGGTGGTTCAAATATCGAAAGAGCGATGTGGTTGTCTAATTCTCCAGCCTTCAGGTTCATCGAGCATCGATAATTGTAACCTTGTCCTCGGGCAACAAGAGTGGGGAAGAATTCCGTAAAGATTTGTCAATACGCTATATTTCAGCCACTCTGTTTATTATTATCATTATCTTCTTCCTTTTTTGTAAAAGAAGGGATTTCAACTAATTTTTTATTGGTGAATTGTCCACTATTGCCTTAGGCTGTATCACGAAATTTGATTTTGACCTAAGAAAAAAGAAAGCAAGTTACTCACCCAGCTGTGAGGCTGTTTGGCCACATCTACCGTCCAACCTGCAACAATAACGAAAATCAATTAAGACGAATAGTAGATTGATGCGAAATAGAAGCTTTCAAGAAAAATGCGGAAGGCATTCAGGAAATTCATTCGTATAATGCGTTTAACCTAATTGATTTTTGCCTTCGCCGCCACCTTCCAGGCCGGTAGTATCAGAACTTCATTCGGAGCAGGAATCCAATTCTTCTAGCGCTTTCACGATTTTAGTAGCACTACATACAAAATAGAACATTGGTTCCACTCTCGAGCTGATAGATCCAAAAAACGTCGTCCTTGGAAGCTTCAACAGCTCCTCGATGTGATGAACATCGTTGTCTACGTATATCTCGTTTGACATTCGGGAACGAACAGGAAGGTGAGTGCGACGTTTTTGATGTTTTTTTTTTTCGATTTCTCCATTGACTTCCTCCGCCAAACAAATATTGTCGAATCGCATTCAGCATTCTTCGACTTTCCAAAGAACGAGCAAACAGGCGTTTCCTAGGAAGTATTTCGCGAGAGAGCAATTCTTGTAGATGATTCGGTTCATCTAGATAAATGTTCATCCAAGGATGAAGGTGCTGCAGTCTTCGAAACGCTTAAGAGTCATCATCGGTAAGTCACCAGTGGAAAAGTCTTTAACCACGCTGTGTACAGCTTCGATCTTTACGAAATACGTCACTGATGGAGGCATCGTCACGACGAAATTCTGCAAAGTAGTTATAAACAGCGTTTCTTGACGGTAACTCATTACCAGAACGTTGAAACGAGCAATTCGAGGCGTTCTTACTCAAAATCGTACGGAAATAGTAACAGCAATAACGCCCTCTATCGATCGTTTGTAAAACTTAAAACGTTACAATAAGTATGGCGATAAACGGGCGAGATTATTAATTAATCTATTTATAAATCGAAGAATATTCAACAAAATCAATTGGAAAGCGTTAACTTCCACGTATACCGTGAATAAACCAATAAAATTAATGTGCTCTTCTTCCACCCTTGGATTCAATTAGCTCGCAAATAAGAGCACAATCGCTTCGATAATCTTCATTCAATAGCTTTCAACTTCAAGTAAACTCAGTAAAATTATATAATATACTTTCATAGGAGCGAATCCGCCGTAAGTACTTGAATTTCCCGCCCGGTCCTTCTACGAAGCAGCCGTACCACTTAACTTCTGTTTACGCCGCCTTTGTAACATTTTCAGGCGAAAAAATCAAAGATCCCAGGCCGGCGGATGCCGTATACGGTCGGGTGAGTTTTAGCTTTAACCGAAAGCTGGTTTCCAATCGCGCGAACCATTCGGCCGTGAAGTTCTCGTCTTGCTTAATAGCATAAAATGATGGCAGAACGGCGAAATATGCGAATATACGAATAGGTAAGATATTATATGGACGTCAACGGGCCGTACGCCTTTCGACTCTGAAGGAAGGCATTGTAGTTCTTTTTTTTTTCCTTTTTATTTTGATGGACGTCTCTGAAAATTGTTTTGATAGGCAAAGATGAAGTAAATTGTGCATGTGAGTACGGCTTAATTGGTTGTATAACTTACCTTAATGTTCGGCCAATAGGTTCATCAATAGAACCTACGTAGATTTCAGCAGTCGTTGAATACAAGATCAAAGTAATGTTAAAGCATAAAAAAAATATTAATGTTCGACAATCGCGCCCTACTTTAGAACAAATCCAAACCATTGACGAAACATTTACGCAAGAAGCCCTCGATTTTTATTAACGAAGAGGCTTGTAGAAGGAAAGAGTTGCGTTTAGTGAAGAATCCATCAACCGCCACAACGGAAGATTGTTCCAACTCTTCTTGCGAATAGTCCCACGAGTGCGTATCAACGCAGCGACTTCATTTCCAAGGCTTATTTCAACGTATCCTTCGAAACGCGCAATAAATATCGTATATTGCACGGCGCGCTGCGCAAGATGTTCCTACCGCGTATTGGTATCCCTCTTTGGAACACTCGTAAAACAACAGCACCGGAACTAACTCACTTGAGCGTCTACAGCGTCGCAATAATGCGGATCGGCACAATGCGAAGGTGATTCGAGCATGAAATATGGTCGTAGAAGTAGCGTTAAGGACGAGTCTACAGCAGAAGGAAAGTCGAAACGAGAGATCGATTTAGAAATATTAGCCGGCGATAATCCCTCCGGACGAAATTTTAATATAGCCGCTAATCTTTTGCTATAGGAACGGGCTGTTGAATCGCAGCATAATGGGTGGTTGGCGATCGCGCAGAGGGTTGCCTTGCAATAATAAAACCACTTGTACAACATGCTCTCCGGATCGTTATTCTATTTGGTTTGGGCGCTAATAAATCGGCTACCGCTGCGCTGGCGAAATGAACGCGGTACTCGAGAATAAACACGACCGCAAGCGTATACCGGGTGAATCGATGGTTAGGTGTAAAAATTAATTGATTAAGTGATTAGAGACGTATGGACAAGCTCGATTTTACCGTCTCCCATTTTGCATTGGAATTCTTTTCTCGTGTATTTGCTTCTTCTTTACTTATTTTGTTCTTCATACTTCAGCGCAATCACCATAATCGAAAGTAACGCAGACGATGTGAATTTTTTTATTATTTCAATTCTTATCCTAAGATGGTGAGATCTATTGGTGAAATCAATGGGTCCAAAATACAGTAAGCATCGCCTTCCCAACAGACGCCTTAAGCGCAGGCACTTCTTCCAGCTTACGCCATTCTTTGCATTGACCTTCTGGTCTCTTTCTGGTTGATATAAGGAATCCGCGTTTCGTCAGTTACGCGAAGCAGAGTTTAGCAGATTTCAAAAATCGAATAAAAAAAACATTTAACGAACTCTTCAAGGTTTCAAAACCTTCGTTTCTTGCCTGGTCGGACACGCTGTGCATTGGGAACATCAACAGTTCAATAGCCGCTGAGGATGATCGAAACGCGAACCGTGAAGCTTCACCAAATCTACAGCGTAAAAGTAAAGGTAACTACAAAAATATTATAAATCCTCTGGTAATCGTTGAAAAATACCGTTTTATTGCATGGACGTATGTACGCCCAGCATTATTGGAAAGAGCTTGGTAAGTGAGCGAAACACACCATGTCCCGAAACTAATCCCAACTGCAGTTCATTATACTAATTTTAAGCGGCTTATTTCTATGTCGCTTCTCTCCCGTCTCCTTTTGTTTTCTCTTCTCCTCTTCTCTGCCGTACAAATCATTTTTTCGTCTCCTCTCCACTCCTAGCGCAGATAGAAGACGAATAAGTTGAACGGAGATAGAGTAATCCCAAAAAAAAAAAAATAAATGACAAAGTTTAACGTTTCATTGTCACTTCTTACTGATGGCAGCGGTAGGTTCTCGTACAGTGAATAATCAGACAAAACGCGATATTTTGACATTAAGATAAACAAGCTTAGATAATTACGGTATTGTTTCCTTGTTGGGCATATAGGTAGTTATGTGTGGGTACATACGCATGTAGATTGTGGATAGACCACCACGTCAAGGTGACGGCTCTTTAATATACCAGATTCTTATCGTAAATTTGCATGAAGTTTATTTACTTATTCATTTATTTATTTTTTAAAGGTATTTAGTGCTTGGTTTTTATCCATGTTTTGACAACCCATGGTGATTTAGAAGTGGCGTCTTATGTAGTAGTTAAGCAATATATTTTTTTATCTCTTTTCGCAGATATATCGTACGCAACATCTCGTTAAAGGAATGCGTTACAGTTACGAAGGGAATTCGATAATTATCTGGCCTCGACAAGAGGTGGCGCTACTAGAATTGAAATATTTCTATTTTTGAGAAAAATCACCCTCCGTCGAACGATTAGCTTTAGAGATTTAGAATTAAATACTTTTGAGAGTCATGTTCGACTTATATAACAACATATCGGAGGCTACTCGATAAGACGAAGAGCTTTTCCTGTTGGGTTCAACAAGCTCCTCTAAGGGCCCTCGCGATGCGGTGTGGATCTTGAAGGGTATCTCAGAATCTTCGATGATCCCGACGTAAATCATGTGATGCGCATTGCAACGGACGTGCAATACAGTCTTGATCACCTTTACAATAGGATGAGATTCTTCGAGGAAATAGTAAGTGTTGGAACAGGTATAAGCACTCGTAGGCTTAACAACATATTTCAAGCAGATATCTCTGCTTTGAACTTGCGCGTCTTAAAGAACCTAGAGACAGGGATATGAGGTGCAACCATGACTATATTCAGTGGCAGTCAGGCAGTTCTGAAAGCTTTCGAAGCCTACTCATACGAATCTGGTCCGATTCACGAATCTAAAGTAATTGGGTCACAAGAGCCACGTTAGGTATTTTGCGATGGATTCCAAGGCATCAAGGGAACGAAGGTAATGAAGAGGCCGGCTAGAGAAGCAATTAGAACATGGAAGGAAATGTTGCAGGACAAAGAGAGGCGAAAGCATTTATAACCGATTCGCCTAAGACGGCAAAAATTGTGATATCGCTCAGGAAAGGAGACAATAGATTACTGGCGGGAATCCGAACAGGTCATGCAGCCCCAAAAATATCACCTAATCAATCTAGGCAAAGCTCAAGATCAAACCGTCTAGAAGATCTGGAGACGGCGGAACACATTTTATGCAAATTCGTTAACATCAGTCGTACTCGACAACGACATTTCAGTGAACCATTTCTGATGATTACTGAGCTGAAGAATGAAGACCCTAGAGTAATATTAAGGTTTACTAAGAGCCTCCACCTGTTCTAACATATATAAGGCAATAGATCTATCGAGGCCAAACTGACTAAAATTTGTGCTATAGCCCAATGTACTTTTATGATTTCATAATAATGGAAAAAAATAAATGTCTAAAAGAGGAAGCAATCTTCGTTATCGACCATAAAATAATCGAATTTAAACGTAACCGTACGAGTATTTTTGCTGAGAAACATCCGAGTTCAGCACACACACAACACACAAACAACAAAGTCTTACGTTCTTACTTTTACTGAGGAAATTAAAAAAGATTTGGCGGAACCTGGTAGCAAACGAAGATGTCCGAATTGATTGAGTCATAAGTCTTTACCGGTTTACAATGATTGTAGAAAATACTCACGTTACGAATATTCTTAGTTTCAGGGCCGAACCGTACATTGCGGGCGAGCCACACACAGCGCCACGTCAGTCACAGCAAAGTAATTCCGATTGTATATAAAATATTGGCAACTATCACAATTGTATCACGCGAAAATTTGTCGCTCTTATCGTTCGCAAAACGTCCGCCCATGAAAGGTGTCGTGCTCGTACTGAAGAACGCTTCCCGTCGGTTCGCGTCTAAGCTGCATAAATGGGCTCCGTATGCTCAAACGGTACCGGTAAATCCAATATAATCATAATAATATAATGATAATGCTCTTTACCGGATCTGCTTGGATTTACCTACCGACTAATCGTCTTAAAGTGGGCGGAATATATACAGGAGCTTGTCGAAGTAGTATGGTATCGTAAGAGAACGAGAGAAATAAAAGAAGTTTCGCCTGCTTTTTTCTCTAAAGCCGGATCATCGGTTGATGTACAGAGTGAAACGTTAAGAAGAAAATACCGTTGATAATTACGGCTATTTGAAAAAATGTGAACGTAATTCAACCAAGAATATTATTTTAGAAAAATAAGCTTCGTAAAATGGCGTTTTAACACTCAAAAGTGCTATGAACGGAGCATGGAGTTCATACGGAGCAACGGAGCACCTATATCGACCATAAAGTAGAAGATTTCTTTGTTTTGCTCCCTAATTCGACATTGTCTGGGTACTGGTAAATTTCTTCTTCATAAGCTTCTGAAACTGAAATTGTAAAGATTGAAAGAACGTCATGGTACGGTATAAAGTTATTATCGCGGTTGAATCTTCCGATTTCGCACGAATTTTAGAGTTTGTGAGCGGCCGTGTGAACCACAGATTATTGCGCCACCCTTCGGTCTCCACCGCAACAGATTCGGCTACTGCTTCACCGCATTAAGCTGCTATCAATAAATATTTAATTAACTGGTGTAGCTCAGTCTACTCGAAACAACGAATCCAGATACCACAAAATACAACAACAACGTTTCGTCGTTCATGCTGATGACTTCATCGGGATTCTCCGTTGCCCGTCATCTTCCTTATATGCGCCGTTGGTGCGTAAAACCGTCATGTTTCCGTTCCACTGAGAGCATGATGAATTTGCGTAGTGGACTCTTCCACGTGTTGCTAAGGTGGTACTTTTTTCCTCTGTGGACGATTAGTCTTTTCCGCAGCTCTTTGTGGTGGCTATCACTTTTACGTTGTTGAAGTCCATCTTATGTCCAATCTCGTTATATTTTCTGTTATCGTTGATTGTCCAATTCTTTTAAATGTTGCGTCCCTTTCCTTCCTTTATTCTTAACATGGCTACCTTCTAGATACCTTTTATGCGAATTTTGTCCGACTCGTCCCTCTGTAGTCACTTGTAGAGGCATATTCTTTCTAGTGGCTCTTCTTATGTTAATGTCAGTGTAACCATTCTTCTCACTGGTTAGATGTAATTCCTTACTCTGATGGTTGCGGGTCTGGATCGTTTATGCATCGGATGACGGTGAGATATCGCAGATTTCCAGTTTCTTCTTTCTTCGTGGTGAATTTAATGGTTGGGTGCTGCGAGTTGAGGTATTCCAAGAAATTCCAGCACTTCGGTTTGGTTTCGCTTGAGTTTATGACTTCTAATGCTTCCATAAACAAATTGGCTGTAACAGGAGGTAGAGGACTTCAGTCCGGAAAGTCCAGTACTTTGCGAAAATACTCTTACTGCTGCTTACTTCTGCAAGTATGGCTCACTGCGTCTTCACGTTATGTGGTAGTTTATGGAAATTCGAATTTGCCGGTTACCGGGTGTTTCTTTCCTAAGCTACGCGTATGTAATACAACTTTCTACAATATCTATATGTTGGTCGCGAGATTAAACGTTTCTAATAGCTGCCGTAAAATACAAGTCGCGGAAAAGCAAAATGAAGAGAATAGTATAAAAGAACTCGTTTCGTAGGGCATCTGCCCCGTTGAAAAAGTCTTCGAAAAGTTCTTCGAATTTCGGAACGCGTGCGACAATGCTGTTGCATTGACTCTAACTTGAAACAATTTCCAAACGAAATCCGATGTCTGATAGCCTCCTTCATATTTTAATAATCGGATGAAATAAAAACGCAACAGGTTGGCATATTAACTTTAGCGTTTTCGATTGGCTTTTGTTTTTATATCTCTTCGACGCGCCGACCTCGTTTCAATCGAGGCCTTTTTCACGCTGGGTTTTATTTTTTTGATTCATTTCCATCGCCATGTTTCCTTCAAGGTTTTATGTCTCGTTAGAGTGACATACACTATCAGTCTATTTTATAAAATAACCGTCTGCTAGTGAAGAATAACGTTTCCTTTTGTTTTTTTCGGTGATCTGAAACGCCGCTCGCCACTGCCGTTTATCCGTAATAAATGGACGTTCGAAATTTAGGCCATATAAAACAATTTTTTAAAACTGAAAATATGGTGTAGGCTTTATGCCATTAATGGGTGAATTACCGTGATTTCTAATATTAGAGAGGGAAACCAATACGTTCGAGTCAATTAAATGTTTGTAGAGTAGTTTCAAGACCCAACAAAATGGCGTTTCTTGTAAAAAAGGATGTTTTTTGAAAATATTAGCTGAAAAATGAAAGAAAGAAAGAAAATGTTTATTGAAAATGAAAGACATCGAATTCTTGCGCTCTTTGCAGCGTCCTCTCACCATTATTCGCCACAGCAAAACTATGGTTAAGCTGAAATCGCTACCCATAGTATCAGGAGAGTCCACCAATTGACGCTGGACGACCGTCGAAAGTCCGTAATTGTTGAAGATTCGAGGATTCGAATGAACAATACCAAAGTCTCGTTGAAGCAGTTCAAGCGTGATAAGCGGAGGAATTTTGGCGATGAAATTTGAATACACTGAAGACGGAGCACAATCGAAACAGCGAAGGTTGTTCCGTCGGGCGGGAAAACGATGACCGTTTCGGGATAATCATGGAGTCGTGGTAATATTAGCTATCTTGAAAAAGGGGAAACAATGACAATGATCGGTATTCGATAAATTGAAGGTGCAAATTGTGGGGAAACGGTCGCGTTCGAAGAAAGTTTTTGTCGTCGCCATGGCTAAAATTGAGGTTCGAGTTCGCCAGAGCTGGCGCCCGGCGACCCCGGTCAAAATTTCGATTTCTATCGAATGGTAGAACAAGATGCCTAGTATTAAAGAGATGAGAATATCGCCGAGAGAAGTGTCTAACTTATAAGAGGACTATGTCGAGAAGTAAAACTGAATTTAACAAAAGAGAATATCCGTTTCTGTGGTAGGCTGAAGGCTTTATAGACTACCCTCATATTTAAATGTAAATTTGGAAGAAGTCAGACTGAAATTGAAAAAGATGATGGTGAGGCTCCAATATTTACAGCTGAAGCATCAGCGTTGCAAGGAAAACTTTCGAGAAATAATAATAATAATAATAATTTCGGAATTCTTGCGTCACCTTCTTATATACAGGAAGATCCAATAGGTAGCCATCATGAATTATATTTTTGTAGAACATCCTACGTATCCACACCACAGTTTAGGCCGGAGTTGGTATGCCTATCAGGAGAAGCTTGGAAAATTGTAATTCTGCGTATTATTTGGACATTCATCTATTGCAATGTAATCACCCCGATTATCACAGGACTCCAAGTTCTGTGATAATTCAAAGGGTAATTATGGCCTCCATAATTGCCCAAAAATTACACACTGTGGGAGGAGTTTGACGGTAAAATCTGAGATGGTTGCCCCCAATTGCGGCGATAAGTAAAACAGTTACTTAAAATTTGTGATATTTATTAATTTTCCATTTTTCATTTGTTTTTTTTTGTTTTTTTTTCAATTTTCATCCCGCTATATAAATGGTATCCGTATTCCTATTTGATGGCGTATATTGGGTAACCTCTTGCTAGGATACGGGAAAAACTACGCTTCGAAGTTATCAACAGTATCTAAGCGCATGTATTGCACCGACTTTATGGGATAAAACTTTCCCAAGCATTACTTGGAAATTCGCCGCCTAATTCCACTTTAACTGACGGAAGTTTTAAGCCCAACAACATCGTCCGGAGGTTCTTTTCGACGAAGCGAGCAATCGTAGAGGGCTGTCGACGCCATGGAACATTATTGCCAGAGCAATTGGGCAAGGTACAGTCTAAGGAATGTAAAGTATAACAGCCTAAAATTGTTATACATTTTGCTGGTTTAATACCTTCCATATACGTTAGGTATTTCCGCTATTATTATTATTATTATTATTTATTCTTATATCTGATTTTTCTTCAACTGATCGTATTATTATCTAGATACTTATTTTGACCATCCTCAGCAGGTGAGTGCACGTGACACGGGAATATAAGCGCAACTTGTCTAAAGTGAGAGTTCGGGAATGCGTTTAATCGTATTGTCGAAGGCGAAAGCCTAGCTACGTGGAGGGTTGCTGTCCGAATGATGATATTTAAATGCTACAATGTTCGGGTACGTAATTCTTAATTCTTGCAAAATTAAATTATTTGAAATTTTAGAATAGATTGATCTGACCAGTTGAGAAGACGAGATCTCAAGTAAACAATTAAATAATTGAGATAATTCTATTAATTTTCATTTATAAAGGCAATGGTTGGATGGTATCTGATATTTAGGAAATGGAAGATTAATTCTTAAAATTTGAAATATTAAGATGGCAAGAATTGGGATTACTTGAAACATACTACTGATTTTTAGCAGCGCCGAAACTTCATGGTTCAGCAGAAGAAAAACCAGCTTCTGCAGTTTATTAGAAGCACTGATTGATTGGAATTTAGCTGAGATGAAGGTCTTATGTCGCGATACGACCGGGCAGTGCATGCAATAATCTTTGAAAATTGTTTTTTTTTTTTTAATTTACAAAGATGAACTGTGGTACTTAGGTTTCTGCTTAAAACATAGAAATATTATCGAATTTTGGGTTTTCTAAAGATTTTCTTTAACGGCGAGCTTGTATACGACCATTTCGTCACCGATTTTACCGTGTAATTTTCCAAAAAACATTTATCTAACATCGAAATGCTGTCCGACTTAGCGGCTTCAAGCTGCTGACAACTGCAACAACGAACAATTCGCCAGCGACAGCGATTGAAAAAAGCATGGGCATCTTCGGATAGGGATGAATTTAAACATGTTCGCTTTGATAATGAGGATATTTCTATGTTTCTACGATGGAAAAGCATTGAGAGGAGGCACATGCATAATTATCGCGCTTCCACTGAAATTGTTTGCTTTAATTCGAGATTAAATTTTAATTTTCGTCGTCGGTACAACCAATTATCGCGCCTACCTTTTTACAAAAATTTACGATACAACTCTTTGTTTAAAAGTTACAAGAAGGACATGCTTTGAATCATTTGAGGTACATTTAAGCCTTTTTTTTTTGGTATGCTGGCCACGATTTCGAGAAATTTCGTTTCTGCGGGGAAGACTTTCATTTTTATTCCGTAATTTAAGTAGTTTCTGGTAAATATTATTTTTGAAATAATTTTGAAAATGCCCGAATCAGTTTTCAATAAAATCTCTAATTTTACGTGATTTTCTCAGAATCGAACGTCCTTCTAATTACCTTAATGTGAAAACAAAAATTTCGGATTATCTTTTCATGAAATGAAACCATTTAATTGGGTGATAACGAAAAAACTTTGGAGGTTGGGAAAGATAGGTCATCCTAACGAACACGCTGTATAAATATATATATAGCTCGCATGCATTTCGGAACTTACCTATTTTGTATTTTGAAAACAAATAATCGTATTTCACGCACCAAATCGCACACGCACAGTTTCGAAGACGCAACGATGGAAAATTGTATTTCTTTGTACAGTAAAAATCGACGTGAAACAACAACAACAACAACAATAACAACAAAAAACGCTTCGTAACGGAAGGAATCTGTTGCGTTTCGGGGAAACACCACAAACAACGAAAAAACAAACGAATCCGACACTTTCAGCGTTATATCGAGATCGTCTTTCTTCCTCTCCGATTAACTCCGAATGCCCCGCGATTAATCTTCCGGCCGAGTTGGGATAAACAACGAAGGTATCGATGGCTTTCCTGGCCGATTATTAGCCGCAGATTTTTTCGACGGTATTCCCGTAGAAAACGGTGCGAATTTAACAGTGGATGAGCATGTAGACGTGAACTTGCAACTCGTCGACGTGTCCGTGTGTGTGTGTGTGTGTGTATGTGTGTGTGTGCGAGCGTATCACTCCATCTACCATATATTTGTTCACTTAGTCACACACAATGCCCGAGAGTTAAGCTCCGGTACTTAGTATAGATAAAACCCGGGGAGTTTAGCGCTAAATCGGTTTACCAGCGGATTCCTAACTATATACACGGTTCCTAATACTGGAAAGCTGTATTAAATAAGTAGGAATTGATCCTAACTTTTCGTTCGGGGCCCCGACGAGGCCCGGCCACGCCCCACGCGCCACCGTCGGACACGCCGCCGACGTGCGCCGCACCGCCCGCCGCCGCCGAGCCTCCCTCTTGCCTCCACCGTTGGTTCCGTCGATCGCGAAGACCGTCGTCGGCCGACTTCGGAAACAAAAGCCAACGACGAGCGGCTTCTACGTTCTTCCGCCGTTAACCGGAGTCGAGGCGCTAGAGATCCTCGAGAGGTCTTGAGACGAAATGTAAATTTTAACAAGAAACGTCGGCCACCTCTGTAGAAATTAATTCCTGTTAGGGTGTATGCTTTCTAGAAAGTTACTGAATCGAGAAGGAGACCGTAGCAGTTATTCACGACAGCGACCGCCAATTCACAATATTCTTTGTACGAATGCCTTGAATTGGAAAGTAAATATCTAGTTATATTAGATTGGTTACAAATTTTTTTAAGGTGGCAATGTTTGTCAATTCCGTCGGCACTTTCTTTAGTCGAATTTAACAAGTACTTTGTTAAAAAAAGGAAACGTTCATTTAAGCAAGAAAAAATCGCTTTAAATCCGTCGCACAGGTGAATTTGAAAAAGCAACCAAAGCTGGTCAGCTTTTCAAACAGACAAGTTGGGCAAAATGCTTTGTGAAGCGAGCTTATTTTTTTTATTTTACTAACTAATGTGTACTGATTTATGCGAGGGTAGTCTTAACCTTGGAAAGCTTCCTAGCGCGGCAACAAGTACTTCTTTGGTCGAATTCGGTTTTATTCTTCAATGTATTAGGGATGCCCAACGATTAAACGGTCGATCACGAAACGATATTCGGTCGATCGCAGCCCTACTTTTATGGGAAAATTCTAATTACCTTATTTCTATGTCCTCGATTAACGTTGTCCCTTTTTTGTACTTTAAACCAGCAAAATTCGTTTATTTTTTACATTCCTGCAATGGTGGATGATAAATGTTGTTGCTTAATATGCCTTCGTACTGACGTGGCTTCTTCGTGACTACTACGGAGGTAATTTGGAGAAACATCTTAAATGTCTCCTTACCAAAGATGGTCAAAATAGTGTCTTGAGGAAAAACAAAATTAAATATCTTGAGGTTCAGTTAAGAGCTCAACAAAAGTGTTTGATGTTCGCAAAAGCCCAGAAATCACTTTACAGCGATCACTGCATCGTTCAAACTAAACTGTAACTCAACGAAAAAAATTTTTCGATGGAGAATTCATCGGAATCATATTTTAATGATTCCCTTGAATTAGGCGAATCGACAAGACGATTATATATTGTTATTCGTACGATTTGCAGTGATCGTAGATTTAAAGAAGTAAGTATAGGTTCATTGATCCAAATAAAAGAAAAAATAAAAACAAACGAAAGATGTAATATAGTAACAAAGAAAAAAGGAAGAAGGAAGAGAATGTCAATCTTCAGCATGATGCTGTTCCAGTGACTGGTTTCCAGTATTGTTGGGTATGATTTCTTTGAAAGTATACGTTAGAGACGTTGACCTTTTTTTCGTTTTAACCAGTTTCTCCACATACCGGAACACCTTGCCGAAGATAAAATCATATCTGTGTCCTTTACGTCATGGCTTCGTTCCGGAGCATCCCATTTTGTCAATCTCACCTCTAATAGCCAAGTTATCGCGGAAGAACTTGAGAGCAGGAGGCGTTCGACTCAATCAACCAAAGTATCTTGCTTCGAATGCTGAACCATTTACCTTCAATCCGTTCAATCTGCTTATTTCTCGCCGATCCTTGATGTTGGAGTTAACTGAAGTTAACAATTACTGCGCGCTGGAAGGTTGGGGGTTGGTGGTCGCCGTATCCAATTACGCTGCAGTACGGACTGGTGCAAAAAGGATCAATTCACTTGAAATATTAGAAAATATCATATTGTTTCTTTTATTTTTATCCTTAACGACTGCTTACGGAAGAAATGCAGAAAAATTGAGACGTACATATCGCTGGGCCAAAGGAACAATTGAGAAACAGGTTCGCGGGTGTGTTCGCCCTAGTCTAATTCGTCAAGCAAGTTATTTAAGTTTTTGGTCGCGTGATACACTGGCGATGTCAACATCGCGTTCCTTCTAGTCCTCGGTGTTTCGAACGTTGTTTTGAAACGAGCGATGGTTGCAGGAACGTTAAAACGAACAAGAGCAGCAAGTGATGGGGAATCGAGAGAGTTTATTGAGAAGTAGGTTTCGTGAGAACTTCACTGTGCATGCTTCTCGTCCCTGAAAAACTTTGGGAATCGTGAATATTGAGATGATTGTTAACTTCGAAAGACGAAAACTTTAACTCGACAGATCTTTATGTAAATTTTGGGCCCAGATTGGAACCTTGTAGTACTCCTGATTAGATGAATGTTTATTATAAACCACCATCGAGATACGCACACTGCATTCGAAACTTGTCTTGTACATAATTTTTCCATATTATACAGTTTGTCCTAAATTCAGTAGAATAACATGTTCGAAACGGACATTAAAAATCGCACAACTTTGCCAATTTAAATAAACTCCTATATTTCATGGTGATGAGAAGGATATCGGAGGACGAACCTCCTCAATTTTTTCCAAATTGCGTGAATAGATAAAGTAGCCGAAATACGCCTATAAGATTATAGTGCTCAGTATTAACCGGACAGCGGTATTTTATTAGGTAGCACTAACGACGTTGTTATGACCCGAAATTGACAGTCACGATTGCTTCTTGACCTTTCGCCTTGTTGGGAACGAAATCGTCCAGTCATCGGGCCTCCAGAGAGAAGTCTAAAGTGATGCTGTTGTACGCCTCGCTGTCTCATATCTGGGTACGTATCGTATTGACCAAGTTAACTGGCTATTCATGAACGCCAGCGGGTGTTTCCTTCCAAATAATAATATATTGATGTTCGGTGATGTTTAAATTTCTGTATCGTAGCATTCTAAAATAGCCGATGGAAGAATTCGAACAAATTCGTAGCGTCTGTAATAACGACATTTTACGTATGAGATTGCAGATATCTCTACGTCAGAAGGAAGAAAGCGAAGAAATGTTTCATCGTTTGCGAAACTAGAAATCTCGAGGATTGTAAAAATTAAATTAAATTAACACCGTGGCGAGCTTTTCTTCGGCATTGGCACTTCGGTTTGCAGAAACTGCTACGTACTTCTTCATCTTGATGGTTTTTGTCCTACGTTCAGTAAGTTGCAATATGCCTCCTGAAGCAATTATTCAATTATATAGCATAGCAATAGCAATTATATTATCCAATTATTTCATCGTTTGATGCAACTCAACACTACCCAATATCGAAAAAACGAATATCTAAGGGTTTGGTGTCATCAACTGATGTTCGGGCATCGTGTAGAAGCGTTTGATATCAGCTGTAAATTTTCATTTGACCAAAGCATTGTTCTTTTGTTTAATCAGCGCATAAATTTCATATCCGATGTAATACTTTGTTTGAGAAAAAGACAATATTTTCAAATAGATCACTCTTACACCGATATTTTATCAACGTAAGAGTACGTTACAATATGAAGGTGGTGGCTGCTCTTCGGAAACATTTCGCTAATATAATCGCGCATCGACGTTAGTGTTCCTGTAAAATTGGAAAAAATCCAACGTGGAGTCATCTCGCGTGAAAGACACAGATTGAAGTCGAGATGGACGGTGTTTATGAAAAAATTTTCCCCGTTGTTTGCCACAGCAATATCTTGGCCGACTGAATTGAAACGTAGTCGCACCGGCTTGGTTAACGATAAATATTTGAGGCGGGCAAAGCTGCGACCGCTACCGATGCCATCGGGAAACTTCGTCGAATGGTGATGGATGGCCGTTGAATGGAGGTTAGAAAAATAGTAGAACCTATAGGCACCTTGAAGTCATATTTTGCCAAACGTTCTGTGCATATAAAGGCCAACCGCAACTTGGGTGACGTGCCAGCTCACTCAAGACCAACACTGTATTCAAATGAATATTTCCGAAGAACTTCCGAAGCAATTTTTTTGGCGTCGATTAATAGCTGTACGTGAGCCATTGTGTTCTCGTAGCAAAGGTACAATCTAAGACTCCCAAGAAAAGAGAAGCAATAACAGGGGCTAATAACAAAAAAAAAAGTAGACGCGTTTCAACCTACTCGAACAATCTCGAATCGACATGGTGCATTGCACCTTTCTGTCTATTCCCTTGATTGAAAGTGTCCGATTTTCATCGACTGAAAATAAGATGCCAATTACCGTTTGGATGAATTAAAGAGTTGAAAACGTGGCTGGGGAAATTCATCAAGAGAAGCACTTGTTCGTATCGTCGTTTCTATGAAGTTTTCGTGAAGAACAATTTATTTTCGACCAACAATAAAATAAATGGAGCGTCCTTCAACTTCCATCAATTAAAACACCGCGACACTGATACACTGACATAGTTAGCCCATCAGCTCAAGACCCAGATAGCAACGATAGACGATACTTTACACGTAATTTGATATATCCAATGAAAACGAGGGGAAATTGTATTTTAAGGGCTTTGGTAAATAAATATTCGTTACGAATACAGGGGCTAACGTAACACTCTGGACGCCCTCCGACGTTAGCAATACATTTTCTTCGGGTGTTTGGTTACTTGAAAAGTAATACCGTCTCACAAGCAATCACTTTATTATATTCTTCCGTATTGGACCGATATTGTAAAGAGCACGAATGCATCGGCACACTCCGCACCACTGGTTAATCAGGTGTTTCGATCATGCGTCGATCTTCATCTTCAAGTGAACATGAATGAATTAATGAATGAAGGCTTAATATTTAAAGTAAGCGAATAACAATAATAATTGGTTAAAAACGAATATTATTGATTCTAATGATAGCAGTAAACAAAACAGTAACGTTGTCGTTTTTCGTACATGTAAAAAATAAATGGAACATCCTGTATAATTTTACATGGCTAAAGACCCCTAAAAAAGAGCTTTTGCAATTAGCAATAAAATTGGTCACAATATACAGGTTGTTCCTTCCAGCAATCATTTTGAAATTGGTAAAGTTAATACCTTTCTGATGACCGCTCTGTACCTTCGTCGATGAAAGTATATTGCTAATATCGTCACCTAACCTCAACCAAAACACACAACAAATTTTATTGGTAAATCTGAAGGTGTTCAGACGTAAGACGTAAAGGACGTAGACAGATAAACAAAGTATGTCCTCATCCGCGCGCTAAAATTAAAACCAGCTAATAGAACCTGTTGATTTAAAGGCAAAATATTATTAAAAGATACTCTATGATATCTACCAACAAATTTTGCATCGTTCTACTGTTTACATATGTATTAGGCGTAATTTTACAACACCAGAAGATTGGAACATTTGAACGGAATTAGCAATAGGAATTCACCCCGACGAAGAGGATTGCATCTGGCTGAACGAAAGCAACTTCATAAATTTTCACTTTTTCGTGCTCGCAACGTAAAGTAGTACGATTCCCACAAGTGCGAAGGGACGGATACGCTTCCAGAAAGCATAAAAATCGCTACCTAATTGAAGTCGCCGAAACAATAAGCGCCGAATCGATGGGGATTAAATGGTATTTAACTATATTGGGGACGGAACGTCTGACAAGCAAATCGAACCTTCGTCAAGTGAACTTGACTCGCGGCGAAACTCTTTCGTTTCGTTTCGTCGGAATATTTTCAGTAGAACGTGCAGCGCGGCGCTAAGCAACAAGAGGGTGCTCTAGCACTGGAGCGATTTCACCCTCCTATAACCCGAGGTTGCGTTTTGCAGGCGTACGTACAATTACGCGCAAAAGTTTTGACACACGAATAAAGAAGCGACATCGCAATTGCTTCCCGATGGGCAATGACTCTTATGCATCTAT
Source organism: Oryctes rhinoceros (assembly GCA_020654165.1). NCBI lineage: Eukaryota > Metazoa > Arthropoda > Insecta > Coleoptera > Scarabaeidae > Oryctes > Oryctes rhinoceros. Next base: position 5,848,361 of record JAIOKQ010000119.1, read on the forward strand.
CGGCGTTTAATGCTCATTAGAAATATGAGACAATAGGTTTGCTTTTTTTTTATTTGAGCAGATTTTGAACCGTCCAAATGGTTCACCGTAGGACTAGTACTTACAAGAGCGATTGGTTTGAACGACTCTGAATCGACGCAATCGTGGAAAGGATAATAAAGCCAATAACGAAGATTGCCTAAAATTTAACAATATTGACTTACGAGGATGAGACGTGTCTGGAGACACATGACGATTTGTGTCAAAATCTGCATTACCGAAGAGATCCATTGTACAGTGTTGCGTTGGACATCAGAACATGGACCGACGAGTAGCCCAGGAAATAATGAAGCAGCTCAGCACGAAGATGACGTTACTCCTTAAAAACTATGTTTGTACTATAATTGCGCATGCTTTGCGAGGCACTTTTGAAAGTTTTAGCCAAGGCTGGGTGCTCAGTTGTTGTTTGCGTCAATGCCAATTATTGATTGTGATCGTCGTTAAATTTTTGTACTAAAATGGACGAACTGTACACCATCGTTTACCTCACACCGCCATGAAAAGCGGTTCCAGCTGACGATAAACCATCGTAATTCACCAGATCCGCCTGCGTGGCAATTTTTTCTGTTTCCTATGTCTTGCTCGCGGGATAGAGCTCGCATTCATGAACGCCTATTTCGCGAAACAAAATGCCAAAAGCATTTACAGACCCATAAGGAGACATTAAGCTTGTTGCAATATAATTCATAAACCGGTCAGACGCGACTTGGTTGTGTTGGATCAAAGCTTGTGCTAAGAAGACAAAGAAAATACTTGTTTCTGTGCCACACTTGTTGTGCTTCTCTGAAATTTGTGAAGTCTTCACTTCGTCACCATGAAAACAAAGACTATTCTATCTTGTTTAATGTACATATATAGCCTAAAATGTTTGCTTTGCTTGAACTGTCCAAGTTAAATAGGTCTTATTTGTCCCGAATAAGTTCATATCCAGATAAAATATATTAAAATTGCTCTCATATCGGAACCTATTTCGCCGTACAATTACTTTTGGCGACACCCAGCGCATCATCCTCTATCAGTTGCAAACAAACGCCAAGCGATAGCGCCTATCCCCGTCTCTGTCGGCCGTTCCAATCAATACGACGTCCTTATCGCACCTGTTGTTGTAGCGCGGCGGTTTCCCTGAAATTGATTTAAAGCCACCTGCGTCTTGCATTGGTTGAACCGCCGAGTCGGAAAGGCGACGCATGCGTCGTATCGTAGTAGGCGTTGAGACAAAGGTAGGCGTGTCTTGGCGTTCGGCTGATGCTGCGTACCCGAAATCATCTCCCACTTTTTTTTTTATCTCTGTTAATCGAAGAACGCCGTGGAATAAATAACGAAACCCCGCTTCGAGCTGCGTTCCAACAAGTAAGGCGGAGAGAAAAAGATAGAGGATAATATGCGAATAATTGGCATCAAATTGACTGTCGATACACCTGTACACTTGGTGAAAGGAAAAAAAATTAAACCGCTGCGAAAAAAATCGGGCTAAAAATTTGGAATCCCCGCCGAAGATCTTTCGGTATGTTGCCGTTGCTCTTAGGAAGACGAGGATGGCGAATAAGGGAATCCTTATAATTTTAGCGAAGCCAGAAGAGAAAGTAAAATGAATATCGATTGTACAGGAGCTTGCCAGCACAAAAAAGACTAGAAAAAGTCCAGGAAACAAACCCGCTGAATATTTTGTTTGTTTATCTAAGGAGATTAAAGGCGATTACGCTGGTGTAGTTATTCTAAGATCGTTCTTATCTTATATTCTTTTAAATGATCGTTGAGGAAATTCGCGAAAGGATTAAGTATATTGATTTTGTTCTTTAAAGCGAAGTAGGGATTATACAGGGTGATTCAAATTAACGGAACAGTATTGCTATCTCCGTTATTTTTGGTCCTATGGTAACGGTTAAATTGGCTAATGTAACTAATATCGCCATTGCTGCTGATCAAGATGCAATTAATCGAAAAAACAATTGGATAACATATGCTCACAAAAAAAAATACAATTTATTAAAACGTTCCTAACGTATTTTCATAATGATTCTGTTTTGTTTTTCTGGCTTGTTGGAAGTCAATTTATTCTGCGCTCTGACTCAGCATTGTTGTTTTTTGGCAAAATTTTGATCGTTTTCAGGCTCTATCTACGTTGATGGTCTGTAAAGTTTCCAGAAATAAAGCTGAATTTAACAACATAATTTCCTTGCAAGCCTATAGAATGCTCCTTTCCTTTTGATCACTCCAATCACAGTAGTTATGATTTTGAGACCTTTACGAATATGTGGGCATCCTCATCGGATAAAAATCTTTGCCGTCGTAGAGAAGCTTCGTGTTCAGACTTGGTGAATTATGGTGGTCCGTCAGTTCGAGCCGCGATTCATGAATTGTTTATTATGGCGAAGTTGTCTCATTTCTATCAAATATGTCTGTCTTATCAACATCTCTATCTTCGTGGTCCATTGTTTCGATCGTGTTTTAGTTTCAATGTAACATAACGCATCGCCAAAGCTCCGAATTATTTTGGTTAAGCTACTTAAGTTTGCTTTGGAAATGTTCGTTCGGAAGCGTTGTTGGTCGTAAGTTTGCCAACGCGACACCCAACGCACGCTAGGATTTCTCTCTAGGACGTCCAAACTCGTCGAACGCCGCCCTCTGCCTTTACCGGAACATTGCGCGTAATGCTTTGATGGAAGAGTCTCGATTTTTTTCATTGGTTTAATGCTTGTTTTACACGTTAACAAAAGGACTTCTTTGTTAACGTGTAAAACAAGCATTAATAATAGCATTAATATGGGGTTGCCCGATTCGACGGGTTTGCTTCCTTTTGATGGGCATAGTAGCCATATGAGCATGCGAATATTGCAAGCTGCGATTGGGGCCAAAATCTAGATTACCAAATTTTCCAGTCATCCATTAGACAAACCAACCAATTAGACAAACGCGTATTCGGCCCAGCGAAAAAGATGGGGGATCGAAAATTAACGGATTTTGGTAAGGCAAATATTGGCGTGGGAGGTAAATATTGTGCAGATGCAAGAACAAGGCAATAGGATTCAACACCACCGAAATCTCTCCTTTCATTCAACATTCCCGCTTTCCCGACGCAGCGTTTGATCCAGCACAAGTGGTAGCATACCACAAAGAAGAAAAAGTTAATGAGGACAATAACGAAATACCCGCAAGCAATAGTACATTGTCTTTTGAAATTCCTGAATTAACAACGTTTCGCCCGAACGCCCGATGCCATATTTAATCGCACATTCTTCTGTTTTAGGAAGTGTGTCTGAAACTGTGTTCAGTTGCAGAGGCTTCCACTTCCACTTCAGCAATAAGCCAGAAAAGCACAAACTGTAAAGCAGCTTACTCCTCGCCCGAAATAACTCCAACATGGAGAAGTCTTAATAACCGAAGAAGTAATTACGAGCGTCCATAGAGCTTAATATAAACAATATTAAACAGCTAAAAACAATTAACAGCAAGAGAAAAGGAAGCAAATCTGCCACGGAGAAGCCAATAAACAAGAAACCAAAACAAAATACTGTTTATAATCCCATTTTTCCCATTTCCATTTGTCCTAGAGACGGTTAAATACGTATTCAACACGAAAATATAGTTTCCAATTATCCCGAATGATGGGTCAATTGGCGGAAAAATTTATGGGGCAATTGGTAACGCGGAAAAAATTTTTTTTGGATTAATTATGTTTAAAAAGGAGTTCTCGAGAATACGTTGCAAAAGGTAAATGGTACGAGTGGTCTACCGTAGATTTAAAGCTAACTTTGCAAAAATTGCCCCCGATTACCACGATTGGCTCTAGAGTATTCCGTAATAATTTTTTTATTATTATTCCATACATACATGTTATTTTCTCAACTGATTCATTAACCTACTTACATTTATTTAACGAAGATCCATAAATATAACGTTGCCCTTTGTAATAGGCAACATTTTCCATATTATCGTGTCTAATATCATTGTTGAACCGTAGTGCAAATTATGAACCGTATCGAATCAACCTAAAGCATTCCCGTCACGACTCTTCGACAAATAATGACAATGCTCGGTTTCTTCTGTATTACGGACGAAATATATGTGCACATACGGCCGATGTGGTACATCGATATTGTCAAAGACGCAACTGCTAATCCTCAAAACGAATGCGGCATGTCGTACTTCGTACATTACGCTTCCTGCGGTTTTTCGATAATTTACCGAAATTGTATGCTATTGTACTGTAACCAGTCAACGTTCGGCAATTGTTAGAGATTGCTTTGAATCGATGCGAGTTAGTTTTTTTTGTGCTCGAATCTCGGGTAAGTGCACATGCACTATGGGGCACGTAGCTCCATTCTGGTCTCAACATTAAGAACGGACACAAAATATTAGATAATTTATTTATGTCTCTAAGGCAACGTGGTGAACTGTAGGTTTGTTAATAGCAATATAGCGATGAATGGAACAGGACGATATCTCGAGGACGGATGATGATTTAGAAATGTCGAAAAACTTTGTTATCGTGATCATTTTTGTTTTAATTAAATGCGTCACCGTTAGATGGCGCTACCTAATTTACTTTACTGCTAGACGTTTTTGTCAATTTTTGGAATCTGCGCCTGAACACTTTTGATAATTCGGAGCTTTTGGTTCCCGTAAGCGTCTACGAAGAGATACTTCCCTTGCCGATAATGATGCCCCAAGGATGTCGCAGTATCGCGTATCATCAAGCCTTCCAGTAGCGACTGCGAAAGCACAAATTTTTCATTATAGCCCGTCACCTGGATCACCTTAGATGGTGAGCGGCCGTGATGCTAACCATCTAAGACTAGCCTGACCAAGGAGTGGCCCTTTCTCAAGTATTGTTACTGAAGCTTCCTACGAATTGTATTCTTCGAAGAAATAACAACAGGAATATGTATTGTTTGTTGTATTTATCGGATCCCACGTATCCCATTCCACGTTCTTTCTTCTCGTGTCCATTTTATCTCCCATCACCGATGAGCAACAACAGAGCACATCTGTTGTTGCTCATCGTAGCAGGTTCCAGTTTCATCTGTTTTCTAATATCTACGTTTCGGACTATTCATTTCCGTTAAGCCCAATGAAATAGATGAAATAATCGATTCATCTATTTCACTTTTCGCCCGTTTTATGGGAATTCAATTCTCGCTGCAGGAAGTTCGAATGGAAGCAACGACTGGACGTTTTTCGATATCTGGATATTTCCGCTTTGCTGAAAACATGCGTCACTCTCTATTCTGGACGTGATTTCTAAGTCTCGTGACGCGGTCCGCATTCGCGTACTTGTAAGCGACCCACGCTTTCTATCAAAGTTCTGTTACGCTTTCCACGATCTTGCTTTTGTTTTCGGTTTATTCTTAAAATAAAATAATAAAAATAATCTTATAACATCGTTTACTAGAATTCCATAATTTCTTATTTGGATCAGCATTTATTTGGATATAATAACGTAGGCTTCCACGGCCGGAGTCAATTTAGATACGGAATTTAATATATTCCAAAAATGTAATAAATCCTTGTGGACCAAGTAAATAAACTTTGTAAATATGCGCGTCGTACATATAATTAACGGAAGGAAGAAGAAATCGCAATACGCACAGAAGAATATCGAATCCTCCAACCACGGCGACCACCGCGTCGATGGAGGAACGGACGTAATTTCATCTATGAATCTGTAAGGGTCTCGTGGGTATTTACCCTCTTTTAACGGCATATTAGTAGGTGATTAGGTTTCAGATCGGGGAAAGTTTTCGCGTAGCGTTGCCTTTATTAGGGGGTCGAGGTTTAACGCTCCCAGTATGCCGCTATCAAAAAGAAAGGACAGAAGGCGATCTTGGCCCGACACGTAATTAAAATTCATTTCGCTTATTGGTTCGTGTACGGGCGGGGATGTACAGGGTGGTGTTGCTGCTGAAAGTAAAATTATAGCTTACGTAAGAGGTTAAATATGATTTTCTTTTTAACAAAATGCCTAAACAGTGGATGTATCACTGTTTTCCCTGAGACTCCAAGTCCAATTCAAAGCGTCGCATTTGTTCAAGTTGACATTGAAGAGTTCGGTAGACAAGAGTTAATTGTTGTCTATTGAGACAGCCAAGTTTGGTAAAGGTGCCAGAATCCGCGTAGGCGAAGTTGAAACTGACGTTGAATATACTCAATAGGCTGGGGAGCCAAACCAGAATATGAAGGCCAACACCCGCAAGTGGAGGCGAATAGCTCGACTAGGCTTGTTACTTAACAATGGAAGACAACAAAGATTGGTGGAGGAGTATTCCAGGTCAGAGATAGGTCAAACGGTTTCTGACTGAACGTAAGTCTGCATTTACAGCAGGGACAAGAGGTTCGTTAAAACGAAACACGTGAGGAGCAACCTAGGTTTGACAGAGGATACAGAGTCAGGAAGAAGAGGTCGCAGTGAGATAAACTAATCTAATCAGATCGGGCATATTCGTCCTTATCATTTATTTTAATCGAAGAATAAGAATATATCCTACCAATTCTATTAGGCAAGTACTTAAAATTGGAGACCAACGTCCAACTAAGTTTCTTTTTCCTCATTTACGCCGGACGAAAACGAAATGAAGACTTAAAAACAGAAAATATTATTTGTGTAAACAACTACCTTATAAATGTATATGGCTCTTTTATTTCAACAACAATATATAGAACAGCTTCCTGAAGGTCCCAAAATAATTTTTTCAACGCACGCTAAACATGTTCCAAAACATCTCAATCAACCTATTCAATTACGTAGGTCTACTGACAGCTTCTTTTCGTACGCGAAGAACGTCAGTACATCAAAATTCCGCAAGGTAAGCATTGAAACCGACGCGGCAAAACATTCCTCTCACGCGAACTCACGAAGGATCCCGCAGCTTTCGTAATAATCAAGCGGGAAATCGGACAGAACGAAGTCACAATCAACCAAGCTAAACGTCGCCCATCTGTCTAACCGAACGAAAGAGACGTTTGCAAAAAGGAAAAATCCGACGTAATCATACGGTTAGTTTAAAGCCCCCTTTGATCTTTTTCCACGTTTTGCCAGCGAAGTTCTCGTTTTAAACGGGTAGACGCGAATTAAAACGATCGATAGGGGCCGCTTAAATCGCATTACGCTCATTTCTCTCAAAGCTGCGGAGGTATATGCCAGTTGATGGAGAAAAGAAAGTTGGAAAATACGCAAGCTGCACGTTGGTTTTTGAATATGTTGCAGGTGCGAGCATTTAGTTTTCTTTTAAATCGTGAATGTACGGCTTTTATATCGATCTCGCGTGGAAGTTTATTAGTTATCCTGTACAGCTTTGTAGTATGAGCTTCGTTAAGAAAAGGAAAGCTGGTTGTCTGTCGTTGTACATTTAAATTAAGCGAGTTGGGCGATGAAACGAAGGAAGAAAACAGTGCTAAAGTATCGGCATACTCCGCACCACACAAAAATAATAAATTAATTCCTGGCAGATCGGAAGAAAAGTTAACGAAACGTGCAAAATTTATTCGAAATTCGTTTGCCCGTCTTCTTCTTGGTTTATGTAAACTAAATAGCAATAATTCTCCATCCTCATCGTCGCGAATACACCGCCTTAGCAATAGACGAATGGATATGTATGTATGTATGCATAGCCCGGGAATATACGCAATACTGTACGGACAGTATTCAAGCGCGCCGCATCATCTAAATAGTTGTTTATTGCCTTTATCCCGAGCGTAATTCGTACCCGGGAGAGGCTGCATATCCGTTCAAAGCATGTTTACCATCTGTCACATAATTCAATATCCCCCAGAAGTTAAATCTCCGGAGGTATGGGCCGACGATAACGACAAGGACGGGCGTACCGCAATTTCGTTCGTTCTCGTATCATGTTCATCTGATGTGTGGATGGCCCCGAAGTCAATTACGACAAACTGGCGAAACAGTGATGCCAACATTACTAATTTAAAAAAATATCATAGCAGAATATACGAGATACGCGTTTCTGTGAAATAGTAACATTTAATTTCAAATTAAGCGCTCACTAATTATTAAGCACTGCCTGTAACACGTACCAAGAGTTAAAAAACAGCATTTGGTAGGTCAATCTGTTGACGCTGGGACACCGGTATTTTGGCTTTTTTCTTTTGGCTCTTATTAGTGTACGGCACTGCAAGTCAGCCTATACATCCACTTTACTCCCTTTAGAATTAAAAAAAATAATAGAAACGATAAGAATAGCAGCGCTTCTAGAATTTCGTAATAAGCAGCGGGGAGAGGTCGATCATAGACTGCAGGATGGTCAAGAAAACTAACCCGAAGATGATGCGAGGAAAGCGACCATTACCTAATAGCAACAAAAATCACATAAAAAAAAGGAGAAAATGAACAAATTTGAGCATTGAAATTAACAAATGAATGTGCTGGGAGAAGAGGTAAAAAGATCGACAGACTCTTACTTTTAAGGCGCACATCTCAACATCAAGTTTGTTCTGATACTTTCAGGTCACTTGGTTTATTAAGCATTTCAATGACTCTGACTCTGATAAAGTCTATACTTTGTTGTGTCTTAAGTAAGGCTGAACATGCAAATATTAATTTGGTAGCCTATATACAAGTAGAGAAAAGTCGCGTAATCGGATGCTACCCTCGTTAATGTAAGCTCCATTACGAGCTGCTTTCCATACAGTCGCGACAGTTCTCGTTCTTCTCCGTTACTATCGCATCTTACTGATACTCTTGCGAGTTATTTGTGACGGCTTCTGAAAGAAAGAAATAAATGGGAAGATCGAGATATTAAAGAACACAATAAGCATCGGCCTACTCCGCATCGCACAAGTTTAATTGAATTAACTGAAATACCTGAAAGCCACATGCAAAGTCCTTTATTATTGAAGAAATAAAAACATTACTGCTATATATTCTTATATGTATATGAATATGCAACATTTTATAACCCTTATCAGATGATCCCAAACAAGAGATACGCCGATATGAACAGGAAACAAACGCAAAACGTGTTAATAGTATAGGTAGTCTTCTGCATTATCGGATCTGATGACGTTCTTAGGAGCGCTTTCGTATGGGAACCTCCCCAATAGATTACCTCTGAAACGTGGACGTAGATAAACGTTATTTAGTCAGCAATACTGAAGCAACATGTAATTTACCTGGGTCCGTAGTGGCAAACGTAAATCTCCTCCACTTCATAAACGGATTCTTCATCACCGTTAGAATGGGAGTTAAAGCCGCACCCAATATACTCAGTGTCGGCCCAGATCAGCTAAGAAACCGAAGCTTTATTAATAAGGCCTTTTATTTTTTGATGAGGTTGCGAATACCTGAGTGTAATGTCCGGTGGTTTGATAATCGAACCCAACCTTGCCGTATTTGTATTTTTTATGCTCGTTGAACCAATATCCTATTATTGCCGTCCAATTTGCATCGTTTGCGTTATATTCCGCTTTCTGACCGCGACCGAAATTTTGGCCCAACGGAAAACGCCAACGTTCTGGAAATTTCTAAATTAGATGACTTAATTCACGTCGAAGATGATTCTTGCCGTGCACGATTCAAAGAGAAAGAAAAAATGAAATGAAAGATATTCGAAGATAAACTCGAACCCGTTATGTTCTTGGATGTTCTACTCGACCCGTTTCACGTAATTTAAGATTTCAAGTCTTACAAACTTGTGCGGTGTTTGAAATTTTATCCGATTGACCATTTTTTTGGTGGCGCCCATCCCAATCGTTGCTATGGTTGATTCGCTTAATTTCAGCTTTTAGAATGGAGCTCTCGTATATTCCTCCGAAATCTGAGAGTGAAACGCTGTGAATTTTTGCCTGGCTAAAAGAATTTGCTCGAACGAGCCACCATTTTTTCAAAGTAAGGAGGAGTAAGTCACGTTTACGCAACGAAATGCAATATTTCAGACAGTCGCAAAAAAAGAACAATTATTTACAACAGTCTAACGTTTGTCAGTAAGTTGTACAGAAGAACGACAATCTGATTTAAACGGTACGGTAAAAACCGATGTCGGTTTGTGTAGCACAGATGGTTGGCGTAACGTTGGCCCGCGATCAAATCGACGTGTGAACCGAACATTGGCTCGCAACGTTCTCGCACACTTGTCCTACGTCGATCTTTAACGAGAATTGGCTCACTGTTGTCTAACGCTTGGCAACCGATCTTCGGCCGACGCTACACCGCTTTACAGGTTGTAACGTTCACTTCGAATAGACGTTGAGGTTGTATGTAGGAAACGAATGTTACGGATTATCTTCATGAATGTAAGTCGTCACTAGAACAAAAATTTATAGTACTTCGCCGCAGCACTTTGCATTTTTTGCAATTGAGAAGTGTTATGGCGAAAGCGTCAGATCGCATCAGCGAGTGTGTCAGATCTTTAGAGATAAGTATCCAAATCAGCCCATCAGTCAATCTACCGTTAGTAGAATTGAGAATAAATTTAGAGAACGCGACAATGTAAAGAATCTTTCAAAAAACGGACGTCGGGTGGCATTAAGCGAAGGTGCACAACTTGACGTGCCTTTAGAAACTGAAAATAATCCGCATTCAACTAGGGGAAGCACTGCGTTGAATTACAATGTAAGCTTCGGTTTTAAAATTTTTAAAAGTTCAAAAACGTCATCCATAAAGGCTATAATTGGTTCGTGAGTTGGCGGCAGATGATTTTAATCACAGACCAGAATTCTGTAAATAAATGTTGGAAAGTTATATGTTTTCTGAGAAGCTACATTTTGTTTAAACGGAAAGCTCAACAGTCAAAATCGTAAGTATTGGGTTAGGGAAACTCCTCATTGGATGATATACTCGGTATCCTCGGAGAGTTACAATGTATGGACAGGAATTATTAGCGACCAAATTATAGGCCCATCCTTCTTTGCAAATCTGGAACTGATACTTGCATTAGCTGCATTATTTCTCAATGCAAACAATCCAAAACTATCAAACAATGGCGTTTGGCTACAACATGATGGCGCTTCGCCTCATTATGCAAATAATATACGACGCAACTTGGACCAAGTACTCCCAGGAAGGCGGATCTTCCGATTTGAGGCCTTTTAGATTTTTTTCTGTGGGGGTACTTAATACATAAAGCGTATAAAAATCTACCACGTAATTTAGAAGATCTTAAGCAGACGTAAGCGTTTCTCTCTTTTTTTTCTCAAGTGTAACATATCGATAATTTTATAAGTTTGAAAATATAAGAATAAAAAGTACTCCCGAAATTAATAATAAGAAATATAAGTCGTCGTTCAAAAAAAACATTTGATAACGTTATAGCTTTAAAAACAAATGACGTTATAAGATGACAATGATATAGCATAAAGTAAAATAATTGAAATCGCTACACCCCTTCGAGATTTTCTATTAGCTGTTGTGTGTATATTTATGTGTATATACTCTTTCACCTTAAGAAAAAAAAAAACAAACGAAATCCCGAAGAAGGTAAAATTAAATTAAATTGAATTAAATTAAATTTAATCGGTTAAAAAAATCTATTTTTTTTTAAATATTCAATTCAAAAGCATGATTTTTTATAAATCCCCCAAATTTTTCTCTAGCAAAAAAAAAATTGATTCCGAAGGAACTTTATTACTTACGATCCCTCACGCTTTTGTGCTTAAATATGCACGTATCGGCCACTCTCTGCGCTGATTCGGCTAAGTCGGGGTCCCATTTCTAAAATCAGAATTTTCTACGTTTATTTCTCGATATTCTACATTTTTTTTTTTGTATACCAATAATTTTACGTTGGTACCCCGTGGTTGCCCCGGCACTTTTCCATCGATCACGGCCTGACGATAGGAGTTATGTTTACCGATTATGATCTGAATATCCTTGCTAGTGACTCCTTTCTCTAAAAATTAGTGCGTATTTATCTAACAAAGCTAATAGACCCCAAACAATTGTTAACTTGGGTAAAAAATTGCTTGCTTGAAGATCAAAGAAGTAGAAACTAGTTAAAATGATAATAATCTAATTACCGTAAACTTCCAACCCCAAACGTTCGCATGTGGTTTCGTCACTTTTAACAAATTCAATGCAAGAGAAAATGGCCAAGAAATACAGAACTTGAACACCCAACATTTCGCCTTCGAATAATGTTAGTTGTAAAAGTCGTGAATATTTTATAAAATAATCAGGAACACTGTTAATCACATTAATTATTTGGCCAATTTACCGTTGCAACAATATAGGTGCCAATCAGCTTCTTATCTCATCTACAAAGGACTTCCTGGAATAATACATCAACAACCGTAATTAACTTTTGCCAACTACGACCTTGTCGGACTCGATTAAGTAAATTGATTCAACAATTGGTGAATTAATTAGAATTAATTGCCGCGCTAATTAACGTGGAAGCAGCGGCGGCTTCTCGCAGGGGCTTCGAAGCCCCCGGGGGTTAATTATTAAATTATAACGTTGTCAGTTTAAGTGCAGTTCGTCGCACGTGACGCTTCCAATAGAACTAATTCGTACTTCATCATGTATTTCAATATTGAAAAACTCCGACTTATTTCGACAACAACGGAGATTGTGGAAATGCTCATTTGAAAGCGTTTACGGTTCGAATATGTCTACAACCTCTGCAACTGCTCTAAACTTACTTCGGCGCTCGTTTAGTACACCTTAATTCTTCCGTTATTGGTGTTGGTTACAGTTTGTGGCCATGCCGGACGTCCATCGTGAATTAGGTTGGTGCGATCACGTTTAAATTCAAAAATCAAGTAGCTCACTGGAAGGAATTCTACCAGGACAGGAGGCTGATCATAGATGTTATAAGATAGATATTTGAAGAATTTACCCTGAAGCATTTATGTGAATATCATAGAAAGGCTACCCGGTAATGGAAGCGTAAAGGACAGTTGATAGACTTGAGCGGGTCACCAATGCGTAAAAGGTGGCTAAGGTTCGGACCCTGAGGCACCCTGTGGGTAAGGAAGTCCGGACCTAAAGCCGTTAAAGTAAACATGATCAATTCTGCGCAGAAGATGCGAATTAATTGACGGAAATCCTTGAAAATGCCGAAAAAGCTCAGTTTTTGTAGATCTCGTGGTTCAAAGATTTTTGGGGCAGGAAGAAATTACAGCAACAGATTTATCACCCATTCTATCCATTTTTTACATATCAGAAAAAGTGGCCATCCGCTGGGCTAGGCTAAATGTTATAGATAAAGATAGAAGCGCGGTCCTTGACGAGGAAACAGGGAATATTATCGTCATCAGCTGATAATTTGTTTTTTATACTTTTGAAACGCCATTCCTTCTACCAAAACAGCTACTTGCTCATCCTCAACGAGTTTAATAATTTCCGTTGTGATCTTAACGGAGCCTGAAGCTTTATTATTCCTCGTTGTTTCCGCAGAAAAGACGAACGCTATCGAAATAATAATTTTCGGAGGAGGTTAAGCTAAAACGAGGAGTAAGGCACGCAGAATTATTTAGAACCAGCAAATTTTCAAAAGACGCGTGAGTCGATTCCGCGGTTAAACGGAATGCTTCTGGATGGCTTTTTGAACATTAACGAGATGGTGATTGTCCTCAACGGCAAAAGGACCGGAGAGTCGTGCACAATCTCCACATCAGACTCAAGATTAGATAGTACCAAGTCTAAGTTTCGCGGGGAAGATGTGTTCCTTAGCTGCTTATTACATCTCTCTCATCTCGTAATTATTTACATTGTAATTGGAAATTTACGTTTTAGGCTTTAGCATTTTCTTGATCTTAGAGGTAGCGTTGACAAAATCGATGATAGCAACACGACACTCTCTAGCATTGACAAAGTGTTATACTTTTGTAACTTTCTCCTCTCATTGCAAACCGAAGATCTACCAATTTTTGAACGATTCTGGTATCCTCCGCATTTTGAAGGGCATTCAGGAAGATCTTCTTACGCCCTCAAATTCTCAAGAAGAAATAATTTTGTTTCTCTCCATCTAATCAGAACATAAAAAAGTACTACAATAAAAATGCTACATTTTATTTATTTCTTCTTCTCTGAACTCGAAGAATTGAATCACCACGTCGGGCGAAGGGACGCAATGTATTTATTGAAAATTACGTACGTATCCGGTCAAGTTATAAAAGGGCAGACTGTAGGGTCCCCTCCGTCTCGCGGTCATATTTGTACTCTGTTCCTTCAACGCCATTATATAGATGTCACCAACTTCCAGGGTCGAAAGCCCGAAATTTATTACATTTAGATTGCAGCTACTGCATCTCGTCGCAAGGTTTTCGTGAGGGGGTGCGTTTTTTTTTTTTTTTCTTTTCTGGTCTACGTTACTTCCTCCGCTGAACGGCTGATGTATTACGACGAGAATAAAATTTGATGTTTAAATTATGCGCAGGGACGTCTATGTTTTTTTTTTTTTTGTTGTTGTTGTTGCTTTTAGTCTTACGAGCAGAAATATTCTACGCGCGGTACGGCGTTTTAAATATATAAGTGGTTGCCAACTTTTCAGAAGATTTGTTATCGAAGTTACCTATTACCGAATTTAGAATATATGTTGTGAAGCATCCAAGGATCGGAAATGTTCCGATCGATTGATATATCCTCAATCGTGATCGGGCTTAATGCATCAACTGCTGAAGCATGCTGGTCAAAACAACTAAAAGTGTGTCGTCGTATTGAATGTTCTTCGGGAATCCGTTCTAACTTGCCAAGTCGATGAGTTGGGAGCTTGGTGATGGCGCGATGAATAAAGAATAAAAGAGTTAGCTCAAATTTGACTCAAATGGTTAACGTGCATTAATCGCGTATCTAAAAAAAAATATAACCAAGCATACTTTGCTCTACTTTAAATTAAGATATCGTTGGCTGCCAAGAAGATGAGCAGGAAGTTTGTCGCGCAAAAGCGAATAGTCCAACTTGACGCTACGCGATGCTTGTAAAAACTCTTCTCAAACCAATAATACCAACTACCGTCATAATTCAAAGTACTCAACGGGTGTTATAGCACGCACACAAAAATTGTTTATTCGAAATAGCTGCTGATATTCGAACTTTTACTAGAAATCGCTTCGATATAATTGGCCAATAAATAAAAAAATCTCAAATTTACTTCCTGCGCAATTGCAGTTATATGCTTTCCATTTATGGATTATTTTTTGGATGGATTTATTTTTTTTCCAGGTTCTGTGCCTTCTTGTATCTAAGCTATAAGTTAATATTCTCAAATAAAATTTTTTAAAATATTTAATTAAAGAATAAGGACTGCGGCGTAATATGGTATAATAACACATAAGTATCGTTACCTTCGCACCATACAAGTCTATTTATTAACTTTAACTTGTGTGGTGAGGAGGTGTCGATACGTATCTGTTGTTTTCTTGACGGTTGTGCGACGCCAATCAAATATCGATCATTTTCCAAAACTTTGTTCACCTCATACGGTCCACGACATTTTGCCAATAATTACTTATTAATGCTTGGAATTGAGTCGATATTCTTTATCTTTACGTAATCTCCAACTCGATAGATATGAGGTGTCTTACGAGCTTCGTCATAGTGGGTTTCTGTGCTTCTGGATTATATTCGTCTTCCAGCTACAAATAATTCCGTCACGTCATCAGTCCAATCTCGCTGATGTACACCAAGAAGTGAAACTGAAGAGGAATTGGATGTAGAACGACCTATGGTGTTATTTATTCTAAATTCGGCTTCGTGCAGATACTGTTTCCATTTGTTCTTTATTTCAACATGGGCGTCAAATCTCGATTGACGTGCTCTATATGCCCGTTCGCTTCTCGGGATGGAGCTTTCATATAAATAAAATTGTTATTTCTTCATAAAGCTTCCAAACTGTTCGGAAGTAAACGCTGTACCTCTGTATGAAACTACAAATACCGGTTTGCTGTAATGGTGAAAGTAATACCAAAGCTTATGTATAACTTCTGTAGTTTTGCTAGACTTTTACTGCCTTAAATTTAACAAACTTAGTAAAAGCATCGATAACTTCGAAAATATACTTTTTCCCAATCGGAGTCTTTTATAATGGATCGGCATGATCAATGTGTAATGTCAAAAAGGTGCGATTACCTTTTACTGTGCAGTGATCCTTCTTTTCATTACGCTGCCACGTTCTTGACTCGAACTTCGAATGATCATAGATAAGAAGCAGTCGTAACGCGAGGCTGTTGAATCCATATGTACGCTCCATTATTTTCAAGTTAACCCAAACATATAAGCGAATGACGACATATCCATGGTCGTTGTAGCTTTGTTCCTAACACATACAACTATTTCAAGATCGTTCCAATACGAATCGAAATAGATGCAAGAGTAAGACCCGAAAGAACTGCATAGTAACGTCATACGTCCTAGGCTATGTTCATATGTACGTGTTCGGATGATGGTAAAGAAGAATGCATCTAGAAGTATTTTCTTAACGCATTAGCCGGCGAAGAATGTAGATGTAGATGAGCAAGTTCCGGTAAGCGCAACTTTTTTCGTTTTTTCTTTTAATTTATCGGTGATCACTAGCACCACGATGTTATCGGTTAATTTGTGAATACGCTTGATCCTGTCTATTTGTTTCATCCACGTTGATATATCATCATTACTTCGATTAAATTGAAGTAATGCAGCGGATATTTTAGTGGGGCATCTAGCTCTTTGGTTCGCCTCTGCATCCCTCACGGCGCCTATCAATTCCCTAATACTGACAGGACTAATTGTAAGGATTCGCCATTTCACTTTCTTGATTGTCAGCACAAATGGCGTGATATTTTTCTCTTTCTAACATCTTCGATCTCACCGTTCCTTTTCTACTCGAAGTTCTTTACTTCGCTACTTGTATCATGAATCTAACTCTACGAAACTCCAAACCTCGAAGCCCACAATTGAGGTTGTCGTTGACCAAAATAATGAGGCAGTATTTGTATTTTTAAAATCTTTAATTAAAGAAGGATACATAAGCATAACGGATATAAGGTACGTAACACGTCAAATCTAACAAAGAGAAAAAGAATTAATTCAAGCTTAGATTTATGTTCATTAATGCAATTAATCTATTCAAATGGTGCTAGGCAAGGTGTATTTCGGGCCAATCGCCTCTTCACGTTCATCTTTCGACCCCTGATGACCATTAAGCTGCATCTGCACCTTTCCTCCTGGCATCGGGTAATCCTGTTCAGGAGAACTGGATCGGATTTAATTACAGGTAGGCAATCTTCGTAGGCACTACCAACATTTTCTAAGTCCCAGCCGTCTAGGTATCTGTAAAGGGTAACATAAGTAATAATAATGATATACAAGATCCGCCGGCCCTAATGGTCTGGACATCAGACGGATACGTCTGGATCGTCGAAGGTTGCATGGACGGAAACGGCGAGGGAGTTAATCATTATAAAATTAATTTATTTTATTCAAGCGTGCAATTAACAACATTTCAACGTAACTCGTGTGAATTTTTTCCAACTTTGCACCAGCACTTGCCCTTTTGCGTCGACAGTTAACAAGTTCAGCTTAGCTTTAGCAGATTCATTCTTTCTGTATGAGTATTCTGCTTGTTTATTCGCAAAACACGTTTTAGGTTCATAAAAGCGTCCACGGCTTTCGATACGCAGGCGCCAGAAGGAACTGTTTAATCTTGAAAAAATTCGATTACAATAAACTTTCCAATTAAAAGTTTCTTCTATGTTTAACCTCAAACGCTGAAAGTGTTCGTCTTGCTGTGACTATCTGTATTTACACATAAAACAAAGGCCCCGCGCAGAACCTTGCGGGACAACAATTTTTTGTCTAAACGTAAGATGACAACCACCGCAAGTCCTCGCTAACACACTGCGGGCCATTTTCTTACCGTTTTTAGGATGTTTTTAGAGATTCGTGCACAATTCAAAATTTAATTAGATGAAATATACGAAGAAGTTTCTACTTATTCTAAGTGAGCAGCAAATAAATAGGCTTTATAAAACACACAGCGCGAGGCGAAAGTTACGGATCGAACTCTTTTTATTTATTTAAAACAGCAAAAGCAAACACTGCTCCTTAGGCCTTTTCTAATCAGTTCATGGTAGCAACAATATGCGATTAATACCTGCAGCGATTTAAGGTTTGAACGGACTTACCTTAGAATCGTAGTAATCAGTTCAACTGGTAAATTGGCGAGGTAAGATTCGGAGGATCCTTCTGCACCTTGTAAAGCTTGCCGATCCATGTCTCGTTGGAGTGATGTCCAGGCGATTCTTCCATGGTATTTGTACTACATGCGGTACGCCTTAATTACCTGAAAATCCAAATAATGTCACGTATTTCGGCATGTTGAATCCTTAAGAATTGGGATCGACCAATCGCAAATACGTACGTTAAATACCAGCTGCAGGTACTTGAATTTGCCATTCGCTAAGGCATGTAATGGATAATTAAATGTTTGTATTTAATTATCAGTTTGTTCAATTTCCCTGGAAATTGTCAATAATTAGGTGAGTTTATGTTTAACGAGAGATTAAGATTAAAGCTAGAAGATCAATTCGTTGAATGCATCGTGTTCTTGGAATGTTTAATTTTGCGAACAAATTAACCGGAATTAATTAGAACGGGTAGATTTACGAGAAATGTAATGTAGAAGATTGTTCTTTTCGACTACCTCTACAAATCTGTACAAATAATTCGTTCAAGCTTTATTTAGTCCCTATAATGTGCAATGAGAGTCTTAAATCTGATGTATTTGAAGTGCCAAACCAAAAAAAATCTTGTGAATGTGTTTTATATGTTCCTTAAAAAAATAGAAACGGGAATGCAAACGCACGCTTCATGTTTACATTTTGAAACAAAAAGGAACGCTAAAAAAAAATTTATATTTGCGTAGCTTGCTATGTTCATATACCGGGTGTTTACCATTTCAAAGCTTCCCATCCCTAATGTCTGGAAATCTGGGAATTTATTAAATATTTCTTGAAGCACGTAAGAAATATTAATTGGGGGAAGGAGGGACAACGTTTTACGCAAAAAAAAAGAACTCGCTCACTTTATTCCCCGCCCCTGGGATCTAACCCCTTAAAAAAAATCTTCAATGGATGATATCGAGTAACACCTCATTTTAATGATAATTTTAAACAGTACATTTTTACGTTTAATTTCTTTAAAAATTGATCGGTTCGTTTTCGGGATCTTTAAGAAAATCCTTTGATTTGGTTTATCCTGTATTTCTGGCTGGTCAATCTATTTTAGGAGGATCGGAATAAAAGCCAATATTAAAAAGTACGTTTTGATTTTATTTTCATGCCGATTTATACTAAATAAGGAGTTCTGGGATAGCGCAGGCAATAGCCTTTTATGCTATTGCCTGCGTTAAAGTACAGGCTTTACAACCTGAAGATCATCGTTTACGTTTACAATTTCGCCGGCGGTTTCTACAAAGACGTGCTGAAATTTCCAACTTTTCCTCCATCGTATTGGCGACTGATGAAGCAACGTTTACACGTATCGACATAAATAACTGACGTAATACTGACATCTGGGCTGTCGAAAATCCACATTCTGTTCGTCGTAATCATTTCCAGCGTATAGTTTCGGTAAACTGGACTGGTCAACGGACATTCTATTGGCCAGATCGATTGAATGCATATGATTATCTCTTGGTTTTGTAAAATCAGGTAATGGAAGTATCGGGAGAAGTTCCTCCGAATGTACGTCGATAAATGTGGTCTCTTCGCGATGGTGCACCGTCGCATTCTAATCGTTTAGTTCGCCGACATTTAAATAATTTATTTTACAATAAATGAATTGGTCGAGGTGGTCCTGTTTCGTGGCCTCTTGGATCACCCGACCTCCTCAATTTTTACTTGTGGAACGTTACGAAGATCATGCTATACGCCGATGGAGTAATTTGATTTAGATGATCTTCGTGACCGCGTTGAAGTAGCTACGTTGACGGTTATAGTAATGAGACTGCGTTCTACAACACGGCGATAACTTTGAACAACTAATATAAAGTAGATTCTACGAAGAACATGTCATTTAATACGTTTAATCACCACTTACTGATAAAAAAAAACAAACTATAATTACAATCTTTTTAATACTAATATTTCTCTTATTATGTAACACTTGTTAAGATATTTTTACGTTAATAAACTTAATTTAAGATGTTTAATCATCCCTCGAAAATAAAATCGCAAGATCGTAAACACCCTGTATAAATGTCTAACGTTTTTATTAATCTTTTTAGGCCAAATTAACACTAAAGATGTTTCGAAATTAAACCGAAATAATTATAAGTTTTAAACATCAATAACTCGTTTCATTTAAAGTTTAACATCCTGTGTTTTACGTAGAATTTAATTGTTCATGGAACATCATTACGCTCTTTTTTATCTAACTCGTCACATCGCCTGGAAATTGCAGATCTAACGCTAATATCTGCTAAGCCCGCTATGACTTTTTCGAGGTAACAAACAGCAGCTTAATAAATTTTAATACATTAAACAATTCTTTATAACAGGCGATTCCCCTTTTCAAATAGTTCGGCAACGGTTGATAAGTTTCTTCATAATATTCGGTATTGTTGTATAAACGCTCTTCCACGTTCTTCTTACGTCGAAAGGGATTACTTGTTTTAACGAAATTCTATTTCTTTTTACCAGAGCTGGATTTTGTAAGGATGGTGACTATGTTGTCGAAGAATCCTCGAGACGCTTGCCTGGATAGCCTCGGTATTCCGCGCAATTCGGTTTCGAGCTGTAATGGGAATTTTCAATTGCAGAGGCTATCGCTGCAGGCGTGGTTTCACCGTTCGCTGTTGTAGTTCTTCTTTGAATGTTTTTCTTTTTTTTTCTTTTTTTGTTATACTAGTTTGTCGAAATCGAGTTAATAATTGGCCGAACTTCAAGTATCGTTAAAGGACTTATTAGAGTTAAGAGGACAAATTTAGCAACCTTTTCGTTTCGACCTTCATCTGAAGCATCTGTTGGCGGAGATCGCGTCTTACACGGTCCCAAAATGCAACAATTAAAAATCGTTTATTATTGCTTACAAATGTCTGCAAATCAATTAATTTTGCCCACTTGTGAACTTGAAGTTTTATCCGTCTCCTTTCCTATTCCGCACAGCCATTCTTTCATGTTATACACATCTACACATCCAAGTGATTATTTATAAGTACTTAGCTCGAATTCACCCTAATTAATTAACGTTTTCGAGACGAATTGCTACCGTGAACGAAAGCCGTCCATTGAAAAGGGGGAAAAGTAATCAGCGAAACAGGCAACCGGGGATTATAAAGGCTGCATTTAGCAATTACCTTTTATATACATAAGCTACGTAGTCAGGTAAAAATCACCTTTAATGCACCCAAAGTAAGTATGTTCAATTAGTGGCGAAGTGGTTTTCAATAAACATCGGACGACGACGACGACTCAGTATTAAAGAGGATCTTACCTTAATTTATAAAAACTATGCTTAGGTGAAAATAGTGATTTTCCTTTCCTTCATAACAGTGGCGAAGGGTGATCGCAAAGCAACACTCAATAAACAATGGAATTTTTATTCATGGTTTTTTGAGTTTTCCGCACCCGTATCGTCATTTGTTCATTTAAGCGATAAGCTACGTTTAATTCAATTTGTTCGTATTACAGCTTAAATAAAAAGATACGGTTTTTAAGGCACGATAAATAAAAGCTCCTCTTTGATGACCATTTATCGACATTTATGTGAACTTACCTACCATTTCGATCTAAACAAATCGATGTTGTTGAGGAATATTTCTACCAGTCATCGTTTCCATCATTATTTCTCCCTATTATGCGCCAGTATTACATTTGTCCGACATATGGACGTAGTTGTTTCGAAGGACCGTATTCCCCAAGGATAGACCCTACGCCGCACTAGCGGGAGGTACAACCAACAAGAAGAAGCCTGATTAAGGCGTCCCATAATCCGCCGCAGCATGCTACTGCCCCCCCGCAACTCGTAATACCGACGCGGGAACGTTGTAGCGGATGCTTTTGATGAGGTCTTGCCCGTCTTGTTCCTTATCAAACTACGAACCAGTCCGACGAGTGATTAGGGATACGTACATGCTTTTTTTCTTAAGGCTTGTTACGGAGAGTCCGATAGTTTATCGGTAGATTTATGAATTTGCGTTTCGTCGCTTGGATATACGGTGTCTTCGTCTAGTTTTTCAAATTTCAATCGCTCGACCCGATATTCATGTCTGTTCCCCGTTTAGATTTGTGTCTATGATCTTAGCGTATCTTCTGATTAATGGCGGCGCTAGACGGGTAAGCCTTGCAGCTCGCTACAAGCTGTAGAGGACGCCGAAGCAGGGTTCCAATAACATCTAAATTAAATTAATTTCTTAGTTTACGCAGGCGTATCGAATGAGAATTGACCTAGTGCCTGGCCTTTTGACTCTGTAACCTTAATGAAGGATGGAGGGAAAGGCGCAATATATTAATGTTTGCCCGTACCGTCCCTGTTTTTTTTAGTTGAAAGGCCAATTGCATTTAGAAAACTTCTTTATTTTGAATGCAACACATATTTCACATTGGCGGCAATATTCAATTTAAAAAGCAAATATTTTTCCAAAAAGAAGCAACCAAAAAATTCTATATCTAAATATAACAAATGACGTGTCCAGGCAACTCCTATATAGCGAGCATTTAGACCTCCTAGAAGTCGCCTTCGTCGTCTGCTCGTCGATACGGGTACTCGCCTTTTATGTTTCCGCTGAAAAAGATCGCGACAATGCTATAGAGGAATCGCATTCTTATCTACTCACGGTGGTCCGTAGTGGCAAACGTAGAGTTGAGCAACGTAGTTATCGCTGCTCGGTCTATCGTTCTCGTAAGCAGTGTAACCACAACCAATGTACTGAGTTTTGGCCCATATCATCTGGAAAATTGTAAAAAAAAAGCCTCTTAAGAAACGCCATTCTGATTGCAACACTTTGTCTAAGTTTTCAAATTTTTTCATGAACTTTAAATATTTGAGGATCAATTCAGGTCGGTCCCGACAAAACGACGCATTCTTACAACGAAGTAGTCATTGTACTACTTACAGTAGTATAATGGCCGCTCTTCAGCAGTCTCCGGTTGATGTTCCCGTAATGGTAGTATTTGTGCTCCATAAACCATCTTGCCGTTGCTCTTGTCCAACTATAATTACGAGGTTGAAAGTCGGCCGCCTCCGCACGGAAAAGATTTTGGCCAACCGCGTATCTCCAACGATCTGAAGAATACGGACATAATTCCGGACATGACTTATTTTACACTGACAAGAAACGATCCCGAAGCGGGAAATTAAAAAAAAAGAAATTGTTTATTTGCTAATGGTAACGTTCGAAGTTGCCAATAATAATAAGGAGCCTCCTGTGAATACCAACGAAATGGAATTTTAATGGATAGATAATACGTTTGATTCTGATGAGGAAGGCTTTAAACATTCAGCCTTTCAACAGGCTTTCAACATTTAAACATTTACAAAAGCTGGTACAGTAGTCGCGCAGTCTATATCCGTAATTACCAACGATATCACCTCTCATTATTAATTGTCCTCAAAGAGAAAAGTGGAAATTTCGATCCCGTGGTTCGCAGCCGTTGTTTAGACCGCGAAATGTTCATATAACAGCATCCACATTTACAAAATTACCGAAAGAAAAACGTTTTCCGTTTTGTTCTTGGACTCTTGGGCCGACCGCTGTCCCGCTACATTAAAAAGTAGCGTACCATCCAATAAACATGTGAATATATTAGCGATTTTTTCGCAGAAAAAAAGGATATGTAGCACATATCAACATGCGACCTACATGTTCCCAAAATTTCATAATTTTCCGAATTTCCGAGTTCGGGATCCTTAGCAAACGAATTAGTCCTTTTATACGAAGAATATCATTTGAACGCATAGTGATAGATTGACAAGATGTGTTTTTTGAATACATAAAAAAAAAAAACTGTAAATCGGGATTATACCGGGTCTACTAAGAAAGTCGATGCCCTCTTACCGCTGGACCATCCAGGTTTATTATTTTATTAATTCTTTCACCATGTAATGCAATAAACACCCCAAGCTACATTTCATAAATATTTCTGAATGTACAGGGATATCGATAAGTAGCATATCGCGTTATTGGTAACAGAACACCTTGTGTTTACTACATTTTAGCGTAAATCTTTACTTTAATAGACATATTTCACTCCGTCTAAGCGTGGTATTAAAACGTTTTAAAAACATACAGCGCTGCCATTTTCTTAGTATAAAGCTGC
Organism: Oryctes rhinoceros; assembly: GCA_020654165.1. Classification (NCBI taxonomy): domain Eukaryota; kingdom Metazoa; phylum Arthropoda; class Insecta; order Coleoptera; family Scarabaeidae; genus Oryctes; species Oryctes rhinoceros. The sequence goes on from JAIOKQ010000119.1 coordinate 5,872,589, forward strand.
ATATGTCTGATATTGAAAGCAAAAGAGATATTTACAATTAAACGTAACTCACTGTATTCGGACGTGGCATCCAAACGATTTTTGACGTTTGTGTTTGGTTACGATGACAGCAGTAAGCGAAACATACTGATTCGAAACTTTAAACCTAAGTATTAAGCTGCGTTAAAAATGAACTTTTGTCAATGGAAAAAACCAAACGTGGTCTAAGTTTGCTTGTGCGTAATCGCCAGATGTTGGAATTATTTTTTAATTTTCTCCACGTAACATACCTTGCCATCCCTCGATCGCTTTCGTAAATTACGGACGATACCGGCCCGTCAAGAATTGTTATTTCGCCCGCGCCCGTAGAACGTCTTAAGACTTACTTACTACCAGCATTCGCCAAATTTGGAGCAAGGAAAACTCCTGAAAAGCTTACTTTGAGAGTGACCGCTAAGCACTACGACATTAGTCGCAATAACACGCCTTAACGACAGTGCGATATGTGATTTTTACCGTTTACGTGCTGTTCGACGGAATACGTTCTCTCTCAGTGTAAAATATTATTCGAAAGACCAAATATTTTGATTCGTTATGAACATTTCTTACCATCTAATACATGCTTGTGCCTGAAGATGCACCTATCGGCCACTTCCTGCGCGGACGAAGCTAGTTTCTCATCCCAACGCTAAGAACGACGATTACGTAAGTAACAGCGAGAGGAATCCTTCAAGGTGAACCTTACCAGATAATTCAAGCCGACACCTCTGGGCTGCCCGGGAACTTTCCCATCCATGATAGCCTGTCGGTATCTATTGTGTTCGTTCACGATTGTCTTGATGTCGTCGGGGGTGACTCCTTGTTCTGAAAAGCGAAAAGCACCGAGTTAACGAGAAGGAATACCTCCGCAATAAATGAATCGTTTTTATTGCTTCCTACCAAACAGTTCCAATTCTTCATTGACGCACGATTCAACGTTATTAAATAACCCCGTCAGTGCGAGGGAAACGCAGAAGAAGTTCGCGATGAACATCTCGGATTCAAACAGGAGAAACTTGTGATTCGACGCATTTCGACTGGCCATTTTATACCGTCCGATCAATTATTTCTTATCAAAACTTGATTAGATCCACATTAAACGTTTTATTGGGGCTGTTCTCACGCTTAGTTCTAACTAACTAAATACGTTCCAACTAATTAGGCGGATCATTATCTTTTTAATCTTTGCGTATTAGAAAGATTGTTTTAATTTGGGAACGGATACAGGAAAAGTGACAACATTATCAGCCCTACATATTTAGCATTGGCTACTAATGCCTAGTGTTAAATATTTGTAACGATACGTTCAACAATTTCCGATAGCTCTTCTGCGTGCAGACCGATTCTTACTCTTTTAAATTGGGATTGCGCAGAAATTAGCGCGTTCGTCGCATTTATTTTCCCGACCCCCATAATTCAATTAATTTGGCAGGATACGTCCATTCAGACGCCAAGAAAAGTACTCTGATCGGAAGAGACCGTCGTGTCAGCTGATCAGGGATTAGATATGCCACATCGCCAGTGTAGAAGACGAATTGCGCAGGCTCCAGGATTGATCCTTGAAGCACGCTACGTAAATGTTAATTCGTTAATTCGAACAAGAAATGTTATTGAGAAACATCTTGGAGTTCGCAAGCAACACGTTCGAACCTCTTGTTGACGTGTGTTCTTTTCTATTGAATACGATAACTTATTTTCCAAACACAGCGTGCCGCATCGGATCAGCGTCATCTATCATCCGCACCGGGAATTGAGATTTTTCTTTAAGAAGACGAATTGCGATTTTTAAATGCCAATTGAATGCGAGATAATCGAACGCGGCAAGTAGCAAGTGCCCATCGTTTCCGATCGATTTGCCAAATTAAACGCCTCCTACTCTCGACAATCACGCAAACCATCGTCCGGCCGTCGATAGGGAAGGCCCTTCGTTCGTACCGTCATGAAATTTAAAACCGTAACTTTACGCGGGAAGACGCAACACGTGCCGATCGGGCTGCAGTTTCCGAAATTAATCTGCACCAACAATACGGGCACGTGCCGTCGCACGCTTCTATGCAGTCGTTTCCGCAACGCACTTATCAGTCGCCCGGCAGCTAGAAGCAGCGGTATATACGGCTACCGGATCAACGCCGATGGGAATGGAAAATTGATAAGGTGATGCGGCCGTCGTGCGATGATGAAAATGTTTTCTTTATTCGATTCGAATGAATGGAGGACGGCACGCAGGCGGACGCATTAGATAGGATTCTTCGGGGGTTATTAATTTGTCGAAATAAGGGTTTTGGTAATGGGCGAGGAGGGTTATCGATGGTATTATGATCTGCAGGATGGTATACCGTACAGATTAGCGCAATTATCCGGTTTTATTCGCCAAAAGGTTCTATTTGCATTAATAGTTTAGTTGGTAGAGGATTTATCACCATTAAACGATACCCAAAAGATGTAAATCAATTCATTCAGTCAATAAAACCGTTGGTTGTAGCCAATTAAGATTTATATGGTACCATTGGTAAGATCGGGATACCGTAATTGGACCAAATCGTCAGATAATTCTCCAAAGGACGCGTATGAATATGTCGATTTAAATATTCATCGAAAATATATGGACGAGCGACTTCCTCGTAAATAATTCCATGCAAACGTCCATTTTTTTTTGAAAAGTCGGCTTCATTTGCGAAGGACGTAGTTTGTTTCCTTTTCGTTCGATTTCACGGCGAATCATGATCGTTGGCGCAAGAGCTTCATCGCTAAAAAAAGAAACATTCTGCGATGACTCTTCATCAATCCACGAGCAAAAGTCCAATCGCTTCCCTTGTTGCTGAACCGTCTTCATTGTACTGCTTTTTACGTTTTTCTTTTTTTTTTGTTTAAATTCGACAAATCCACTTCATTCGATCAGATCATCAGATTTGCTGAACAGTGTGATCTGCGGTTTTCTTGGGGTGCTCAGGTGAGCTCAAAATATCATAGATGATTGTGCTCAATTGTCTTGTTCAGCTCAACCGCTCAATCGCATTCGAAGTCGTAACTAGAGGCGTCTCAGAACAACGTCGATTACCACGCGCGTTACGAATTTATCCTTACAAGGAGTCGAGCGTTTTCTCTTTCAAAGCTACCCTGCATAATATTCACGATTTCCTCAGCCTTATCAGATAGGCGAAGTTTGTGCAGCACTAAGTTTTTATTAAAGTTACATTCGAATCACTTCTTGCTCCTGTTGATTTGTTCAAAACCCCGATAGCTAGAACGAACGTGATGTTAGGGTAAGGAAACACATCTTACGTTCACTTTGATTATTTGACTCGCTTGTTAACTTCTCAAATGTACGTGTTTTGTTTGTTTTTTTTTTCTGTCATTTTCTTATGTCCTATTTGAAGAAAGCAGTTTTGGACACCAAACAAGTCCCGCGAACAACCTTTCAATATTACCATAAAATATCATTCCCGCTCCTTCTTCCATCAGGACCTCAACATCTACGACACCTGTTTCCAAAATGCGTTCGCACACAATTACACGGCATAGAATTCAATCGAATATCGATAGCTATTGTCGATAACGTTGACAACCGTCCTAGCGAAAAGAATGCGAGGAGATATTTCGAGACAGGTAGGTTTCCTCTAGGGACTCGCCTCCGCGCATAGAAAGCGAAAGAGAAACGTCAATTATACGACTGACACGGTTGACAGATGCGCATCAGCCTCGCTAGTAATTCCCACACGGTCCGACGAGGTCCAGATTTTAGTGAATATTGCGTGTAATTGCGTCTCATTGTAACCTGAAGGAATACAGGTAGATTTTCACCGCGTAGCCAATAGATAGAAGGTTGTACCATGAATGGAAATACGAATAAATGATTTACATTTTTCTTATTGGTCATTGAATAGATTGAATCAGCGCTTTGAACGAAATTGTATTATTCCCAGGCGTTGCGTTTGTTTTAAAATGGACAGAGACTTTTGATTTTGTAAGTTACAGCTTAATGATCTTGGATAGGCGGCGTCCGATCGCGGAAAAAGGCTACCCTCGGCAATTCCTTCTGGTGTATCCTCCTTAATATAATATTTCCAATTTATCCTTATTCAATTTCATTTCCTTGTTTTTTTTTTTCTTCTTGTGCTTCTTCACCACTTTCATCTTTGTTCCTTCTCTTCTTGCTTCTGTTTCATTGTTTTCGCAGGTAAACGGTAAGGATCTCGTACGGGAAACGTTATTTCGTAATTGTAATTTTTTTTTTCTCCTCAGTGCTCTCGGCTCTCACGGCTCATTTACTGCTCATTTCTTCGGTCTAAATTAACTTTATCTGCGATTAGGATGTTGAAGCTTTAAGCTTTAACAAGAAGACCTCGAAAGGACGTGTTAACTGAAGAATTACGCACGGAAAAGCTAACCGCACGTTGGGCGTCGCGCTTGCTTATGTAAAGCCAACATCGTATTCGAACGGAAATTTCTAAGAGTCTGCTGAAGCCGTTCAAATCTAAAGAACTGAGAGTTACGACGTCGGTTAATCAAAAATGAATACAATTTTTGTGGATTCGTTTTGTTTTGAGAGTGGATAAGTTATGTAGAGTACATGCGACTTGTTGTTTGGTACAATTTTCGTGATCTCATCATTTCCCTTTTGAAGTTTGAGTTATTAACTTAAACAAGCAAATTGAAGAGATTATGTAGGGGGCGTTTTCAAAATATCTCCTGGAAACATATGCTGATGTGAGAGATAGTGAACTGACCATTCAAGATCATTGCGGGATTATCTTAGAGCAACGCCAATGGATTTTGTCAGGAGAATTAAACGTAGGAGATTAAAGGGAGATAACCGCGACTGTTAAGCAACGAAGAAAAGCAACGTCGTATGGATATCGAAGGAACAGCTCGAAACCGAACCAGATTTCTTTTATGAGGTCGGCACAGGTGAGCAAGGTTAGGTCTACATATGTATAAATTCGTCACAATGGGGTCATCGCCTCGATCAAGAGAAATCGGCCCACATCTAGTAGTCACTGATCTATTTTTTTTTCGAAATTAATGGAATTATCCATAGATCCTGCGGATCGGACGATTTATTTAGAATTGTACTTGGTCGATAAGGAAGAACATGCTAAGGAAATGTCAGGAAAGTGTGGGCAAAAAAACGTCTTCGTACATACCGCACCATTGCAGTCAGTTCAATTTTCAAGTTTAAGCACGTTAAAATCAATCTTCCTCCTTAATTGTCGGCGGGCGATTATTGGCGATTTTAAAACGATAATTTTCAACAACAACATCTACGTGCTTATCTAATCTCGCAGAACAAACTGACGCAAATTTAAGTTAACAAATTATGATGTAAGCGTGGGAAATGTTATATTTAACATCGGCGCTAATTATAACTTCGAAGAGTAGATTAATTTTGCGCTAATTAGACGAGCCAAATTAGCCGATTTAAAAACGTTATTAGGTGCCGAAAAATTATTAGAATCTGCGGAGCCTCAAGTGAAAAACGATGTGGTCCTCCGGTATCCTTTTGTTCGGTCTAGTTTCGAGTTGTCTAAGTGACGGTGCCACCGGAGTTAATCTCTGCGAGAATTTGAGTTTGGAAATTTTCGGTAAGTTAGTAAAGTCACTACGGTTACGGTTTAAACGAGATTGTTAGAGACTTCCCTATGCTATCTATGGAAATGCAATATTGCACGTGTCCTTAATGGTTGATACAGGTTGTCCCAAAACTTCGAGTTAATTTCCATCGGCAGTAAACCTCGCCAAACAGACACAATTTTTTTTTAGGAAGAAAGCACTCTATAATTAACAATTCTTCTAATTTGTTTCTGTAATAGCACGTGGTGTTTCCAAAACCATCGCCACGTTGATAGTGGAAAGGCACAATTTCTACCGTCAATCAGTAATGAACGGTACGGTACCGGGTCAACCCAGAGGAAGAAATATCAAATATTTGGTAAGAGAACGTTATGGTGTTCGATCGGAATCAGATAATAGGTTTGCTTTTAGAAATGGGACAAAGAACTGGCTCGTACGGCTCAAGAAGTAGCGGACACCTGTTATTATAGGCACCAAACGATCGTGGATGGTAAAGTTTAATTTTAATTTAATCATCGATTTCTAATTTGATAAGAATTCTTTGGTTATAGTTGAGTATAGGCTTTCACGACCGTAATCCATAATAGAAATGTCTTTGGGGAGTTGTCGCGTACTTGATGCTTGACGCTGATCGCTGATCGTTGATCTTTACAAATCTTCTCAAACGTTAAGTATGCGACAACACCCGCGAGACATTTCTACTACAATTCTTTGGTAACTTCCTAGTGTTGTAGTCAATATGGTCGAGATAATTCCTGGACATTATATCGATCTCTACACCTGAACTGCTTCAAATAAGCTTTATTTCAGAAGTATATGTATGAATTACACATCGTTATGCCAAAGCATCAGTATTGGAGGCCGTCCAGCAAGACGAGAGGCAGAATACAGCCTCACTCGTGTTTATTCGTCGAGAGTCGACAAAATACGAGTCTGTCTAGTCGCCGCAAAAAAAAAAACAAATTTTTCCGTATATTTCAGAAATCTTATTAAATTCTGATTCTCTTTTAGTCGACAGAAGTAGTGTCAAAACCATCAAAATCTTATTGGCTGAATAACGAAGGTACGATTTGGCAATGGCGACATTGCTTGAACGCGTTAGTCTTCAGTATACATCGAGATGCCCATAATTCAGCATTATCCAACATAAGCAATGATTTCGAGCGCAAATTCATATCCCTCGTTTTGCTTCGGCTTGAAACCCATCTTCTATTTTGGCCCATATACTCAATTCTCCAAAATTCTTCACTATTGTCAGCATTGTAACACCTGATGCGGTGTTAACTCAATTTCTTTCATTTGCTACAATGGCTCAGCAGCAAATTGAATTTTGAAACTTAACCAGCTATTTGGAATTGTCCAAAATTGAGCCCATGCCTGCTTTTCTTGTTGACCAAACCGTAAGCCTCCTTGAACCGATTAATATTTGTAAAATCGAACTGATTAATACAACAATCAACACTGATTGAGATGTAAATCACGACGACGGGATTTTCCAGATCGCTGGAGGTACAAACTAGGCCAGAACCTTTTCCGTAGGGAACAACCATTCTACATACTGGAAGAGGGCAACTGGACTAGAGCCGTGGAAAGATGGTATCTCGAATACAAAGTGTACCGATATGGACCACTCAATATGGATTACGAGAGAACAGGTCACTACACACAGGTACCTCATAGCTTCGATAAGAGAGGGAAGCCCTACGCAAAGTGTTGTATTTTCATCTTGCAGCTAATATGGGATCGAACGTATCTTATCGGATGCGGATTCATAGCTTTCGAGAATGACAGGGACAGCTTCAACGACGTCGCCGAGCTTTACGTATGCCACTATGGACCTCCGTAAGTTTAAAATCTATCTACATAGTCTATCATCGTTTTGGGATGAGATTGAGCCAAAAATATCATAATTTTATGTAAATATACAGGATGCTCAGTATTATCAACGCTTTTATAAGACGCATAAGATAAGTCTTATGCATCTACATTGATTTCTGGTGTCGTGGTGTTAGTATCATTTGGTTATCGTAACAGCAGCAAACGAAACATGTCGTCGTTAACATTCTTCAATAATGAACCCAAATATTATGTTCTGAATGAGGTCCAACTTCCTCCAAGTGAGGTCCAAATGAATAGACTTAAGCCGGAGAACCATGCGAGGAACGGGTTTAAGCAGAATTTATCTATTTTAACGTTAATATCGAATGTTCTCTTTTCTGCAAAACGCAGCCATCTTGTTGCATCTGGAATGATGTGCTTCCTAGCAGGCCAAGTCTTCAAGCATATCTCGCAAAAGGAAGTATCATTACGCCGTTCTCTCGGAATTATTCTGCAGAGGGCTCTGATTGCTTCCAATATCATCAAATTTTCTTTGCTTGATATTATTCGTTGGGAAAATCAATGAATATTCTATTTTTTTTTTTATCATTCTTGACTTTTTTGGAGGACATCTTTTGGTCTGCGGATAGTAATTTTTTCCCCCAGCAACCTTTCTCGTAGTTATTGTCCATCGTGTTGGACTATTCCATCTTGGCAACCACAATAACCTCCAGCTCCTCCACATCATTGTTGCTGTCTTCGTTTTCGAAGTTGCTTTCGCAAAGTTTCTTCTTGATGCTACCGAATTCCTTCGAAAGGGTATTCTAAATAGAGCTTTTCGATTGGGAGAATGCTATATGCATGGTATCGTAGTGTTTCTGAAGTTGTTCTTCGGGATCAAATACTTCTAAGCAGGCCTTGGAAGGTGGCATTCATTGAAATGATCGAACGGTAGTTTTTACCACAGACCATCTAAAAGTAAACGGTAAGAAGTGTTTCTCCTCTTGCCTTATGCACTAATTGAACGTGATCTCTTAGTATATGTTGGACTTTAAACAACTTCAAACAGATTCGACAACGCAAGCTCAAAACCTTCCGATCCAAGCTCAAAATATGCATCTTCAGCTTGATCTTCGTAGGCAAACTGTCAGCACATAACTGGTAGATGAAGAAATTCCAGTGAACCTTCCTTGCAGATCTTCCTTATTAACAGATGGCAACTGGGATGTGTGAACCGGGGATGCGAGAATTTCTGGCTGCACATCTCTGAGATGTTGGGTCAAGCTCCGTTGCTCTTTGAAGATTCGCGAACACGGTTTAGAGCGGGCGAGGAGATCTTTTTGTAAGCGAGGTCTGCAGTTCTTTTTAAGGATGTTCTTCTCGTGGAATCCTTTGAGACCTGAAATTCGCCAATGGCGGAGCGTAATTGCTTATTATGTTGGTGTTGAGGTTCGAGGATCAGTCGATTTCTTTTGGAGGGTTCTGTTCTTTTTCCCTTTCCGAATTCTTTTCATCGTCATCTCCTTTCCCATTTTCTTCTCCCTATCCCGAATCCTTTTACTCATGTTTCAACATTTCCTGTCGCATAAAACTCTGCTTCATCTATTGGAAATCGAAACCTTGGAATTTCTGCTTCATGAAGTCTTCGTATTCGTTCGTAGGATCCGGCTTCAATGGTGGTCGATGTGAGCCTCCGAAGTTGCTTATGTCTCGTTGCAAACGCATTGTTTTTTCCTATTTTGTGAAGGAAACAATATTTCAAAGGTTTATTATAATTTGAAGTTAATGATAAACGCGTTACATACATTGTAAAACTGTTGCTAGAATTAATAATCGCGCGTCATTTTTCAGAGGAAACAGGTTCTCCCAGTACCCCTACCAGCTTTCGAGAGGACCCCAGTTCGACGAGGCTGATAACGCAAAAGATAACGAGTATTACGGCGAATACTACGACGAATATTTTGGGGAAATTTTCAAGGATTGACTCACCCTCTTTCGTAAACTACGTTATAATCTCGTATTTCTCAGACCGAACATGCTACTAAGGTATCTTTTTTTCCATTTCCCGATCGAAACGTAAGAGTGCTTCTCCAAAATACGTTTATACACGCTACAGCAGAGAATATTCATAAAGCTTTGGAAATATCCAAGCTAGTTATGGCCATTACGGAGCAATCTAACCTTAAAATTGACCTAAAACAGATTGAAGAACATGTAACAATAGGTATTCGCGACTAGGACTCTTGGAAAATATATTACGGAAAAGTATATTACGGAGCTTTGAGAATTTTTCAATGTGCACTCTTTCGTATATCGATCGATTCAATTGATCCTGAAACAACCTCTACGTTTATTTACATATTTCGGTGATACCTGTTTGACTCTATATATATATTATATTCAATATTATTTACATAATATCCACGTATTTGTTATCTGAAAGATATCCCAGTTCATATGTACTTACCACTTACACAGGGTGTTAAATGATATACTTGATTTACTTTAGATAGATGATATTAGAGATCGTAATAAGGAGCGGCTCGAGATACGCCTGATACAACAAACAACGCAACGTCCAAATGAAGCTCCCGCCGTTTCTTTTTTTTTGTAGCGTTCATTTAAACAAATGAAGGTGTAAATAAGAACGTTAAAGATCCATATCTCAAAAATTAATGAATATTGGACCTCAGAATTTTGTTCTTGTTATCCATCCGCACTACCGCTCACCAAAGTGTGTAAAGCTTATTCATAAACACCCTATATATTACTAATTATATACTAATCGAATATAGATATTGTTAATGTATATACTGTATGCCTTTAAACAGAAATAAAGCTGTATGTTACTCATATGTCGATTTATTCAGCTATTCATCCGAAAGTGTTTACATTGAATGTATCCAGGAGCGCCACGGGTTACTAAAAATTGATTTTTTTCAACGAGTCGGATACGCCGCATCGTTTTCTCCTGAATAAGCAGTACTTATTGATAGAGATGACAAAGGCAGGTGCATTATTTTTTTTTGGTAGCGATTAGACAGACTCGTGTTTTGTCGGCTCTCGGGAAACCGATAGGCAACACTAATCCATTCTTATGAAACGAATAAACACGAGTTTGTCTAATCTCCACGAAAAATTAATAATTTCACCTGCCTTGATCATCTCTATTTATTAAACTGAATACAGAGGAACGATCAAGCTTTATAAATTGTTTGTGCAAACATTGTGCTGTTTTTTTTTTTTTTTTAATTAAATGAAATAATTTTAAACGATATCTACCTTGGTTACTTTAACCAGACTGCATATAATGCATATATATACATACATCAGCTTGGGTAACAGATGCGCGACGAAAACAAATAACAACCGACGGTTGGCATCTATGCAGCATGGAAGATTCTCATTGCCGGACGACGCAACGTAATTTGTCACTCCCGTCCGCGCCGCTTATTGTTTAGAATCGCTTGGGTTGTTGACCAATACGCCGCCGATCCGTAGGTGCAGTTGTCTATACGTTACTTATTTGCGATCCGACCGGAGCACGAATGGGGGCCGAACTTCCGATGATAACATGATTCAACGCGATCGTTATAGACGAGATAAACAAAAGAAGAACGGACGGCGACTGCGATGGCGTAAACAAGCGTTGTTGGCCAGTTGGTCATCCGTATTATTGTCTTCGGTTTGCTCTCCCGGAAACCAATGGTTTCACCTGTGATTTCTGTTTGTCCTTTGTTCTTGCTATTGGATGGATGATGAAATCCCTTGCGTTTCGCTCGCACATTCGATAAATTATTGTCGTGTCGTAAAGCTCTTCGTTTGAAAACGTAAACATGATGTTAACGGTCACAGCACGAAAACGTCAACGATGTCCAAGCTTAAATCCATTTTAATGGACTTTGTTTTTATGGGTGTCTGTTAAGTTTTATGAATGATCAACAACTATGAGTTGGAGCCTGGATCGTGCGTTAAACATTGATTGAAAGAACGTTCTCAACGCTGCAGTACATTCGTTACATATCATTTTGGGCAACACTTGCCCTCGACTTCCTTATATTATTGGCTGTAAACATTTATAAATTGTTCCGTAGAATGAAGGAGGGGCAGGGATGCTAGTATCCTTTTCATCGAAATATTTCTTCAGCGCTGCCTTAATACCTAAGCATGTTAGCGGAAATTTCCGGACAGCTACAATTTCCAAAGTTTTCCCAAGTCATCTTTTTATTGAGTAAACCTGCGCTTTTCACAAAAAACAAGTTTATAGCCCGAGTTTACGTTTATTTTTATGTTGTCTCCTTTATATTTATTCGGTAGGAGATTACATAAAAAGACGCCAACCCAAGAGTAACAAGTGTCAAAAAGATCAATATTTAATCAACCAATTACTGCCGTTTGCCTGTTCCGCCTAATTGTCCGCTCATCTCCATTGTTTGCCTAACTCATCGTCGGAAGATAACAAGCCGAAAAACGGAGAAGAACGGACGACAAGCACCAATTCCGTACGCAAACAAATGAGGAACGGTACATCACGCGACCGGCCTAATGAAGCCGCCACGTGGCGTTGGCCACCGTCGGAAGACGAGGGACAGCTATAGAGGGACCCATTCGATTCGATTGACGGCTGAAGATTAGCTCTTAGCTGATGGTGTTTGCTTTGATGGTGATATACGATCTTTTTCTAATGGCCGGAGGCGATTTTAGATTAGTCTATAACAGGTGATTGTTTCTCTTTCAATAACCCGAATACTGGGCCATCGATTTTGGGACGTCGAAATTGCTACCGAGAATGTTATTTAAATAAATTTAAAAACAACAACGATGGGCCTGCTATCGATGTATATCGAAAAAGCCTGGAGAACGTCCTTTCCTCAGTGTAAAACAGACTAATTACGCTTTCGTTCTCCAAATTTACAACCAGCACAAGCTACGCCATCATCGGCGAAAGGCAAGACATGTCTCTCCCATTACATCGAAACTTAATCCTCCCATCCGACGATCGAACAGCTCCGCATCGAAATAACAACAGCGATTGTCGTCCTGTTCCTTTCGAGAAGAGTATGCGCTCCCTCCCGTGCCAGTTCAATCCAGTCGATTCCACTTATACGGTCCATTTTATCCCCCAATTATTTTCCGTCGGCGGAGCTGCGTTTTCGGGAATCGCCGAAACGTGCGTTTGCCATCTTTCAGCGGACGCGTCGAAGCAACGAAACGCACGGTTTGCATGGCCGATTGTAAAGGGAGCCGGTACGCTTGCAGATGGAGCGCTTGGGAGGCACAAAAAAACACGAACGTCACTGGCTCGACAGATTACGTTACGGGGCAGTAAATAATAGATTATTCGCTATATATCTAGGCATCGTGCGGACTGTTCGTTTGAGGTAAAAGGAGTTCTCGAAAACATGAGCCCTCGATGATATTACGAGCCAAAGAGGATGAAAAACGAGAGAGGGGATAAAATTAAGTTTTGAATGTTGAAGACCAGGAATTTTATAAATTCTCTGTGTTATCAGCAAGCATAAGTGATGTTTTAATGATGTTGAAGACTATTGAAGAATGTCATCATTTCGAAATAAATAAATACATAAATAAATAAACAAGAAAGTCACTGTACAGCACGTGGGGCTATCTTGTGGAACAAATTCTCAACTATGCAATATGTCTCTTCATTTTATCGACAAGTAGAAGGCCGGCAAAGAAAAGCTGAGAGTGGTAAAATCTCAGGACTTTGAAGACCAACCCAATGTCATTGTTTCTAAAAACAAAAAACTAAACTAAAAAAAAAAAAACAAGCGGGCAACAAGTTCCAAGCTTCCTTCGTTGTGAGGTGTCCGGCACACTTTGGTGGAATAAGTTGTTGAAGGTGCAACATGCTTGCTTATTTTATCGACAAGTAGGTTTTAAAAATAATATTCTTCAAATGTCTCCGTTGCTTGTTTCTATAGTTGGTCAGTCTTTGCGTAAAATTGTCAGTAACATATCTACGGCTGCCTTCTCGTCGTTGTGACATAGCTAACCGTTGCCTCCTAGCAATGTCTTGTGAATAGCAGGCATGTGGTTTTTCTGCTAACCTTCAAACCAACTTCGTGCAACCTTATTCTAACTAACTAAAAACGATCTTCATCCGTAGCCGCATGAAGATCGTTATTTAAGGCCCTAGACGATTGAGCCCCATTTCATCTGCCATGAGTCTTAAATGCTTCTTAATCGCTTTCTAAGCGATCAGTTCGTTCTTAAATTACATAGAATAAAAGAAATGTCTATTAATTGTTTGCGATTTTCTATTGGTGGACCATTTGAATAAAGAAAGAGAATCTACAATAACGCTACAAAAACACGTGACACATAGTTATTTTGTCCCTTTTTATCTTTAATAGTAAGTATTAAGAAGGATATTCAAGAATAATAATAACGTCGTCTACGTCTAGAATCGAGAATGTTTTAGGCATTCACCTCGACTGAATTATGATTTCCGGTGACACGAACGCAAGCGACACCTATTGTTATCTTAAAAAATAGGTTTTCTGGTCGTGACCGTTTCTTCGGTGCCTCGTAAATTGTAGCATTTCATCCTGGTCATGACAGCAACGTTTTTTTTTCTCTTTTTGTCGAAAAGCACAGATTTTTGTTCTTATATACAGGCTGACTTTGCTTAAGACTACTATCATACACCATCTATTCCTGTAAAAAAAAATTAGCATTTCAAATTAATTGGTAAAAATTGCAGAATTTACAGCTACGTTAACTCTACGCGATTCGACGGTTCCTCCTGCCAATGTTTTAGAGAATATCTTCACGGAGGAAATATCGCAAATATAACAAACACGTTAAAAATATTACAAGACATGTTTCTTCTGCCCTCTCTCTTACAAGTTTTTAATTTGTTTGTTCTAGCTACTGTTTTATACGATTTTCTGAAGTTATTTAACCGAATCTCGCTGTTTCACGTCTGAATATTGACGGTGCGGCTCGTTTTCTTCGGGCGGACAAGCAAGACCTTCTGTTATTTTGCAACATAGTTGAATGTGGGCTTTCACGAACGTGATCCATAGTGGAAATGTCTTTCGGGTGTCGTCGCGTAATTTGATATTTGACTTGATGTTTCGCCGACTAATACCTTAACGTCGCTATAGATTATGCGGTGGTCTCCTTCTGTCAGTATGCCTAAGGCGTGCGTCTCTTTCGTGTCCCTTCACTGCGCACTGAATACACGGTCCTGTTTGACCGACGTAGCCTTTTCCACATTGGCATTTCCAGTCCGTATATGCCTTTCGCTCGTAGTTTCGGTAACACGCCGCGTTGAATCCTGCGGCGATGTTCTTTTCTCCGAGGGTCCTTTTTGGCCCTATCGGTGACTCCGCCGCTGGTTGTTGTCCTTTCCCTGCTCTCGTGGTTTCCTTACATCTTTCCTACTGCAACCGTAACAAAATTAGGAAATCTTAAAAAATACATACGTTATTATACACGTGAAATAAAAAAAAAGGTATATATACAGGGTGTTCAATAAAAAAACATGTCTGTAGAGTTAACTTCGAAACTGACGTGTTTTATCCTCCGGCAAAATATAAGAAAACGCTTAAAAATTGGCATTTCCTTGTTAAATTGTGGAAATTTTACGCAGGTATATTGTACATTTTCGCCGGCAGCTTACGGTTGAAAAGGACCGTGACTGCGCGGCCCACGCTAATTATTCATCAGCTCCAAACTGAAACATGCTCTCTTTGGAGATCCCCCTTTCACCAGTTTAGCTCGTTTTGAGACTCGTCTCGCTTTTCCGTTCATAATACGACAACGGAGAGCCGGTTGCAGATTTAATCTGATTGCTGCGGTTCGCATACGTATGGACGTAGATAGAGATCGACTGCTTGCGAGCGTAATGGACGCAATAGGCACACATCTGCATCCGTATATGGTCAACTTGTACCAGCTAGATATGTACGTACGTATATATAATGCGGATACGGAATGTATTGTGCATGCGGTATAATTGATGCTCATCGCATCCTAGCTGGCCGTGAAATTAGTTTAATCGCGGCTGGATATTCGGTTCGGAATGCCCGTCTCTCTCGATGCACCTATACCTCGCAAGAATCGATAGCGTATACATTGTTATGTTCGATTTCGGATGCGGATCCGAAGGTGAACGCTGATATTTTAATAAACCGCCTCGAAATCCGCAACTTCTCGGCCGACTCATAACCTGATATTTAATCTAAGAATCCTAAGCTCAATCTAATCTAAGCCGATTTAATCTAAAAATGATACCATGTCGCCAATGCTGGCCGCCTTCAATTTTATAGAGTGCCGCGTAATGTAACAAATCCAGCGATCAAGCGGCAAAAAAAACAAGCGTAACTATCGACGATAACAACAGGAAGGAGTTGAAGAGGGAGCTATTGGTTTAGTTCAAAATCAACGCCCGGAAAGCCCTACCTTCTTGCAGGATGTCAACATTATAAATCAATTCTTTGCTACTTCTGATCACTCCCTAACAACGCCATCTATTTAGTACAACCGCGAATACATCGTCGTACTTTCGGTTTTAGCCAGTTGCACGTCTGATACGTGAGAATCGGTTGTGGAATTTTTATGAATCTTCGCACGCAGCTAGTTGCACTTAGCGGCATCACATCTAATCCTTTCTCTTTATTATATTATTTCCAGTGGAGTACCTCAGGGTGCAACTTTAAGCCCGTTGCTGTTCGATATTCATACTTCCAACTTACCATCTAAACTTATGTACTGCAAATGCTTACTTTACGCAGGTGTACTTTTCATTTCCGCCTTCTCAGTTGCTGGATGCTCGAATGAAAATAAATGATGCCCTTTCAGAACTTTGAGTACATCCAGATAAACCCAATAAAATCTAAGCTGATAATTAGAGAGGACAAACGCAGGTGGAATGATTCCTCTTTTGCAGCGACTAGATGGACTCGCGTCTATTCGCCTCATGAGAATGGATTCGTGTTGCCTTCGGCTAGAGTCGACGAAACACGAGTCTGTCTAATCTCTGTAAAAAAGTAAGAATTTCATCCGGTATATTTATTTTTATATTTAGGCGCATGCTGAATGAAACCACTAAGCGCCTGTTGTGTTCAATAGAACTTCACATACCGTAACGCTGTTTACAACTTCTATATTATAAAAGAAGGTTCCAGAAGAATCCAAATGGCTCAAAACTCTTGTGCACGTCTAATTTATGAAATGCGCGGCGGACGTAGGGTTAGTTCCAAGCTATTACATACGAATATCTTGAATACGCATGTCCTAGTCTTTTCCTAACATTGTCAAATTAAAACGAAAGAAACACAGCCATCAAGAACAGACTCGTAGCATTACGTAGAGACGCAATATACACTTTCACTTACAATGTTGACTATTTGATGACTATTAACTATTGATTTCATGATCGATACTGGAATCAACAATTCTTCATCCCCGTCTGCCATTAAGCGGCAACTTTTCAGAACTTCTTCACGATTATGTTGATTGTGCGGTCTGCTTCCTCCGGGAGATGTACGTAGCATATCGGTGAGTATCCGTTGCTCGAATTGTTTGTTTCTTTTCTGGCGGGTGTCGTGGGGAATCGGCTCGCAATTTTTTCCCCAATTTACGCAATTGGTAATTTGATATATATTGATTCGATAAACTGCATCCGTTGAAAATTCCAGTTAAAAAAATCTTACGAAGCGTTGTTCTATTTCCCGATTGGCTCAATGGAGACAATTATAATGCGAAATCGGGAAAAATCAAGTCAAATTCGATTTTTTTTTAGGATTGCTGAGATGGAGACGCTGTCCGTCCTTAAACGGAGACCCGGTAAAATGCAAAATTACGAATTGATCATTTTACATAAATGCGTGCACGGTAGTTCTTGAAATTATTTAGCGAAGGTGGCGATGGATATTAAAGAGAGAATAAATCAAATGTTTCCGACGAGCTCAACATCGAATCGACGTTAACAATCACTCGATCTTTTAAAATTGGAAGTTAACTCATCGCACCAGTAAACAACGCATCCCATACGAGGAAACGCCCTGTAGATGTATGCGTTAGACGAGCATACGTAGACTACCGTTATCCATTCGATCGATCGACCATCTCCGTCACGGCTCTATGCATCAGATTACTGTCACGGTAAAAAGCAAAGTCCTGTCCCTGCCCGTAGCAAGAGCATTTGATTACGGCTAATGCAGCACGGCTACTAGGAGTCGGGCCACCGGTCTTATTCCAGGTCGTTTTCGACTTCTCTTCAGCGAAGATTGTAGCTAACAACTTCGAATATTTCAACTTTGTACTTGTAGATGTAAGCATGAGCAAGGACTGTACGATAGTATCGGCATACTTCGCATTACACAAATTTAATTTTTTTTTCCTTTTCGGTTGGTTTCCGTATTTGTTCGTTGTTCTCGTATCTTACGTTTGACAATTCAATAAGTGTTGTTCATTGCTGTAATAAATTAATTAATCGATTTAATCACTTTCTTTTCTCGCTTGAATCAGATTTAATAAATTGCCAATGAAGCGTTCATAATGTCGTCGTAACAACAGCACGAATGCACGCACTCTAACATTATTTCACTGTCGATATTGAAGGATGTATCAAATTACCGAACAACCATCCCTAATATTCCAACGATTACACTACAATAATATCCGCACCGTCACATGTCAACATACTCGTTTTACCTGCACGTAGGTGAAATATGTGGGAGTTCCTCTTGTCCGCAAAACACAACAGAAGAAGGAATACACGGCGGACTATGTTTACCGGGGGTGTGCATAGGTATTTTCTCGCTAATGTCTTTTTTTTTGAGCGGGCATTATAGTAGCGAGAATGGTAAAGATTGCCGGACAAAAGCGTATATAATGAGGGGACAATAACTTCTAACTTCCGTAACTTCCGCCCTAAACATCTTTTCTTTCTCGCAACGAACAGGATAGGAACTCTATCTTTCAGGGATGAATTAATGTTTAATCAAAGAAAAAAGGAAAAACTCTTCGTGTTTGGGTACATGCATGCCTCTCGTTCGGATTTATTTAAATCTTCAATAATTTTCAACACTAACAATATTTTTTTTCGGCATTCTTTGGAGTGGGACGGAACGGATTTTCTGTAGGTGGTGGCACTATGTAACGTATAGTCACAAATTTGACGTACCTTTTACGAGATGACCTCATGGAACAATAGAGAGGTGTGAAGAAATCTGCGTTGTTTCCTGCTGATTACATCCTTAATTTAATTTTTAAGCCGTTGTATACGTGCGCCGGCAGCAACGTCTAAACAGGAACGGTAAATCGCATCACAGAGGTGTTCAAATACGAAGAACCATTGAGTCGCGGGGGTGTGCCTTTGCTCTAGAAGGTGTTGCTGTTCCAACACCTTCTATTTTTCAGCCGTACCAGGTTACCTCATTTACTTTGAGACTGCACTCACGGCTTTCAATGAAACTGATCAAGGGGAGATCTTGTCTTTTGCAGTATGCATCAGGCGATTTATGCCGGGATCTTCGAGAGCGTCCCGAGATGCTCTTGAAGATCCCCAGGCTGCAATGCATTAATTCCGCTTAGAAGGAGAGCGCTCAATATAATTTTTGAATGTGGATGTGAAGCGGCGTTAGTCCCAAAGGGGGTGCCGTGGGACGCGTACGCATCACACCCGTGGTGACAATTTGTTGAAGTTGCCGTTGCACGGTCTTCTGAGTTGTTTTTGGCCACCAAATCAGGAAGGAGTGATCGTGGGTCTAAATAATTGCCATGCATCACCAGAAGATCATTTGTGGCTTGAGACTCTTCTAGTTCTTATCAGGTTTTTTTGTTTTTTTTTTTTCTTTTTTTTTTGGCTTCGAGTACACGCCAACTTAACTTTTAAAGAAATAAAAACCGGATCCGTTTTAATATATTTTATTTACAATATATCTTTTTTACAATACAAAAACCATTTATGTAATGTATATAAAATAAATAAAATACAAGAAAAACTATTACATACCAGCAAAGGTATTTACACAGTCAAGAAGGGTGCAGTATAAACGATATACTTCTATATTTACTCTTTCGAACTCTTCCTTTAATTAGAAACAAGAGAAAACGTAAAATATATAAAAAAAAAATCATGGTAATGATACAATAATTATTCTTTTTTTTTTCGCTTTTGTATATACAAATTGCAATAACGAGATACATCGTAAAAAAAAATACACTTACCCCATCCTCGAAGTAATTAAAATTATTTAGACGATTTACAAGGACGAGATGGGGATAAGCCGTATACAAAATATACAGAAAAAAAACCGTAATAATAATTAATGTATACAGAATGTCCACTTACGTTGTAGCCAATCATATACAATGATGTCCTGTTAGCTCTGATATAAGGGAACAATCTGTATATAAGTCATTTTTGCACTTAGTCAATCTAGCTAAGAAATCACAAGAGAAATATGATAACACTTAAAATAGGAAAAACGTTTTTTTTTTTTCTTTTTATTATGCCTCTTATTTGGGTAGGTTATAATTTCTTTTTTTTTTCTTGATCATTTTGCTAAGATTTCCTGAGTTTTTGTCATTTCATGGAACTAACTTCCCCATTACAAATCGAAAAGCACTACTACAATCTTCTTTTTTCTTTTTCGTTCATTCGACAATAGTATCAGCAGTAATTATAATAATCCATATTTACACACGCTACTTATCGTTCGTGAAATATACAGGGGGAAAAATAATTTACAGTAACGCAATGGATTCTAAAATAAAATCTATTGTTGCTACGCGCTTACGTAGGGTCTCATAGACTATTGTCAATCGATTCGCTTTGAGTATTTCAAAGTTGAAATTTCGCATTGCGTCGTCTCCTCTTGGAGGAGGCTTAGCGGCATTAGAATGCATCTTACAGTATCGGACAATACCGCACCAACTTACCATATTGGCTTCGGTAAAGAACTTTCTAGCCTCTTAAAAAAAAAAGGTTAATGCTCTAAAAACATATTAAAGATCGTGAAAAATGCGACTTTTTCGTGAGTTTTAATGCTCGAAGGACGGTTTTACCCGCAATTGGAGAAATGACATTAACAAGTTTCTCCAACTTCGATATCACCGGTTATACCGGTCTACTCCAAGCGTTAACATAATTCTCGAGATATTTCTCGCGTTAATTGAGAGAACTCTTGAAATAATCGAGATAACTATCGAGTTCGTTAAAATAACTATCGAGATAATCGAGATAACTATCGAATCAATTGAGATATTCGAAGTAAACACAATTATTGAACATTATTTTCAAAAAAAAAAATTATCTGCATAGCATCAATTACTTCAATTATCTCAAAGCCTTGGCTTGATGGGCTTAGGGAAAATTGATGAATTGATGAGTGATCAACCAAAAATGATTAATTAAATTCGTTTGATTAATATTCTTGATTTGAAGACTTTTTCTAAGTTACTCACGCGAAGATACGCTGTACAAACGTGCCCTAAACCAAATCCTTTCTATAAATTCCCGGAGCAATAAAAGAGTTTATCCTCTTCAGAAAGTCCCCAAAAAATCTGATTCCTATTATTTTATAAAATATTTTTTTTCATAAAAAAATATTTTATAAGATATCTTTTATAAAATACTCAAAATGAATCGAAAAGATTAAAAACAATCGGTGGATTACGTTTTTGTTTTTAATCTTTTTTTTATTAGATTTTCTTCCATCGTACGTTTTACATTATTTACAATTTATGCTTCAAGAATAACGTCTTAATAAGAACAGGAAATCGAAAAAATTCAACTAAATTCTGAAAATATTATTTACAATACAAGAGGATTGCTCTTTATTAGTTGTCTATCGAATCCAAAAATTAGTGCCGCAAGATAGGCCCGTCATCACAATTAGAGAAAATTCAAACTAACCGAAGGAAACACTTTCATTCTTTTTGATATGCACTTGTTTCTTTTTTTTTTCATTTCACACATTTTTATGTCCGGTCTCTTCGTTTTTTCTTTCTTTTTTATGGTTTTTCTTGAAGAAACACTGCCGCACAACCAAAAAAATTGTTACAAAACTAGACCATCTGGTTCATGTAATCCAGACTGCAATCTGGATGTCGCGGGCTGAAATTTTGATGGTGAGAGGAGGCCATCGACATACCTGCGTACCCGGTCATCTGGTAGGTGCTCCCCATATGATTTCCCATCTGCATTTGATTCTGCCCGCCTTGCTGGTTGAAATAATCCATCTGGCTGTAATAAGCGGGATTGTAATTTTGTCCGTAATAATGGGGCGAGGAATTGTGACTGTTGGTGTGCCAATTGAACGAGTTATAAGACTCGTGCTGATACGTCAAGGCTGAATTAGCCGCCGGTGTTTGAGGGGGAGACGGCGTCGTCATCAAGCTGCTGGTGTTGCTTCCGGCGGGTGTTAGGTTTCCGTTATTGCGGTAGCTGCTGATCTGCGGCGACTCTTTCTTCACGTTGACGGGGGGCGATGAAGACGTTGAAGGCGTAGGGAGATTCGGGGGTGCGGACGTGGAAGTAGCGGATGCGACCGGGGACGCTTTGCTGGGTTTCGCTTTCGTGGGTGTCGATGGTGTCCTTGAGGACGCTTTGTTCTGCTGTTGTTGCTGTTGGAGTTGTTGTCTGCATTTTGCCCGCCGATTTTTAAACCATACCTGGAACAAATAAAGTGACGCTTTAGTTTCGAGGGGAACAATAGAACGTTCATTCAAATAAAGCTGAAGACAAAACCGATTCTTAGTTAAACAATACTCAATTGATTACATGTACCTATTTTGCGGAATTAAGAAATTTAAAGTTTCGTAGAAAGAATGCTCGAATTTCCATCTTTAATTCAAGTAAAAAAAGGATCAAAATGTTGCCATGAGAAAGCCACATATGTATGGAATGGTTGATGTTCCTAAAGTGGAATAAACGAGAGTTTGTAATATAAGATTTAATAATTATTTTAATAATTTTTACAGCCCCAATTAAGAAACATATTATTCAACACTCAAAATGCTCAAAATTGGCCTGAGCCAACCTAGAATTTTGCTGCTGATAGTAATCTTCCACAATTTTTCACTCACAAATATGCAGAATTACTTTCAATATTTCAAAAGGGCTCCATGTCCAATCTTCCTGATTTTTTTCTTTTTTGTAAATTAATTTTCTTTATGAATATTAAACCACCCATATATCTTTCGTTGTTTTCCGTCGATAATTTTTGATTTAATAGAGTTATCGCCCAAAATTTGGAAACAAATCTGCCACCAATATTTTTCTCATTTCTAAATAATCTTTTATAAATTCATTTTTCTTCGTACAAATTAAGTAGCCCTTCCTTTTGTAGTTCTTTAGCCTCAATTTTGGATTCAATGATTGCTATTCACTAATATTTGAAAAGAAGTCGCCCGCTTATAGTTTCAAATATTTTTTTTATAAATTCATTTTTCTTTGTGAAAAGTAAGTCCCCCCACCCCTCCTTTCTTATAGTTTTTTAACCAATCACATGATTTTCATTGTTTTTTTGCGCTTAATTTTAGATTTAATAGTTAAAGTTATCGTCCAAAATTTGAAAAGTAATCTGCCTGTAACATTATTTTTTTATTTTTAAATAATATTTTATAAATTCATTTTTCATCGTACAAATTAAGTAGCCCTTCCTTTTGTAGTTCTTTAGCCCCAATTTTGGAATTAATAATTGCTATTTCCTAAAATTTGAAGAGATTTTCCGCTTATAGTCTGAAATATTTTTCTTATAAATTCATTTTTCTTTGTAAAACTAAGCCCCCTCTTTTTTTATAGTTTTTTAACCACTCACATGTTTTTTATTGTTTTTTTTGTCTTTAATTTTAGATTTAATAGTTAAAGTTATCGCCCAAAATTTGAAAAGTAATCTGCCTGTAACATTATTTTTTTATTTTTAAATAATATTTTATAAATTCATTTTTCATCGTACAAATTAAGTAGCCCTTCCTTTTGTAGTTCTTTAGCCCCAATTTTGGAATTAATAATTGCTATTTCCTAAAATTTGAAGAGATTTTCCGCTTATAGTCTGAAATATTTTTCTTATAAATTCATTTTTCTTTGTAAAACTAAGCCCCTCTTTTTTTATAGTTTTTTAACCACTCACATGTTTTTTATTGTTTTTTTTGTCTTTAATTTTAGATTTAATAGTTAAAGTTATCGCCCAAAATTTGAAAAGTAATCTGCCTGTAACATTATTTTTTTATTTTTAAATAATATTTTATAAATTCATTTTTCATCGTACAAATTAAGTTCTTTATCCCCAATTTTGCATTTAATAATCGCAGCCATTCCCTAAAATTTGGAAAAAGATCCCCTGCTTATAGTTTGCGATGTATTTTTTATAAATTCATTTTTCCTTGCAAAAATTAAGCGCCCCTCCTTTTTTATAATTTTTTAAGCTCTCGTTTTTTTTTTTTTTGTAATTCTTTATCTCCAATTTTGGATTTAATAATTAGTCACTTCCCAAAATTTGAAAAGGGGTCCTCGGCAATTCATTTTTTATAAATTCATTTTTTTTTGTAAAAACTAGGCCGCCTTCATTTTCTTGCAGTTTCTCATTCCTAATTTTACGTTTAATAATTAACGATCCCCCGTTAAAGTTTGAAAACAGATCCGCCTCTAATATTGAAAAATAATTTTTTTATAAGTTGAGTTGCGACCCAATTTTGGAATTAATCCCCGCAAAATTTAAAAACAGAACCGTCCCAAATGTTTTAAAATATTTTGTTTTTGTAAATTCACTTTTCCCTATAATTTTAAGACTACACATATTCGAATCTACTTGTCTATCAGAAAATAAGCTTCTTAATTGGAGTTCCCTTTTATTTCTTTTGTTGGTTATTTTTATGATCTGATCGTCGAAAGAAGTGGGGTGACCACCATGTTGGAGTTGGTACGATGAGGTTCGCCAGAAACCGTGTGTTCTTGATCAACTAGTCAAAAGTTCTGATTAATCGGATTGTTCTTACTGATTAACTTAAAGACAAACCTAAGATTCGGACAAATTTACTCTTTTCCTTTGCTTTGCTTTTTTTTGAAAAATTTTGCTTGTGAAACAATGTTTTACAAAGAACTCCTAAAGCCGCTGGAAAGACTAGCTTTTAGACAGTCAAACATAAAAAAATATTTAAAAATCTCATTTGTTCATATATTTAGCAATTACATTTTATTCGGCCCACAACGCCCTCTTCAACCGCGCTCGAATCCTACAATCGTCGACGTTCATGCAACGCAGGCGTCGCCGGTATATAAACTGATATTCCATTCATTGCAGCGTCGACGACCGCCAGCCCTACACTACCCCGACCGGCTACAAGAGGGTTAGTTTTCCATTAGTTCTTCCCGGATTATTTGGGGTCGTGCCGTCGATTCAGATTAGACCGCCTCTTTCTTTTGCCTTTCTAAAATTCCACGCTATACAGTACCGACACAATGCCAACGTTACTCTGTCGACTAGATCCGCAACTGGAGTATTATATTATAAACGAAAATATACCGGCGGTGTGCTGTGTATACGTTGCGCGTATCCGTCGTCTATAAAAGAAGCATTAATAGGGGGGCGCTGATTTTCGGGGTGGGTCGCAAATCTAATGGAAATTGATAGGGATTATTTCTTTCTTCTTTTTTTTTTTGAATTTCCCTTATTCCTTTTCGGCGTGGAGAGCGCAGTGCCGTGGGGTGGTTCCGTGTACACGATGCGGTTATCCTACCTTGATATGCTATGGTGGATGCGTGTTTGCGTATCGGTGTACTCTGTATGAATCCAGAGAGGAATACCTAAACGGAGGGTTTGGATATTTTATTTGTCATGCGCAATGTAAGTGTGAAGGGAATCATTCCATCAAGTCAACTATCTAAAACACTTCATCGTCAGTCAACTTTAATTATCAACGTCTCCTCTGTAGTTAATGACTTCCAAACTTTCTGGAAGATATTTCATGTTTCGATAGAGCTAGTCGCTTTCAATGGTCAAAATTCTCGCGTCATGACAATCAAGAGTGTGAGCTGTCTTTTAGCAGCGGACAGGAAAGGCAAAGGAAACGACGAGAGCATTTCCAACTTGTTTGTCCAACGTAACAGTCGTTACGGTTTGGAAAAGAAGGCTTTCTTTTAATGGGACCAGTGGCTGTTTTAATATATTCGTAATTTTTAAAAATTAATCCGAAGTCCTTGTTACAGAAGGCATAGATTGCAGTTCCTTATCAGGGCCACAATTAGGAGTCTAAGAGGGATCTCTATGATCATCAAGCATTAAAATGCTATTGATTAGGGCATTTGGGCATTAGGATATCCTTTAATCCGGCAGCTTCAGTTTGAACAGCAATGGTCATTGATAACTGCGGATTCTATTTTATCCTTAGGCAAAGCCAAAAGGAATAATAAAGGGTTAATTGCACCACCTATAGGGCGGCCATATATCTAAAAGAAATTGTTAAAGTCAGTAGAATGAAACTATATCGAAGATTAAACTCGTTCGAATGTCATAGACTTGGGAAATCTCATTGAAAATGACGATGAAAATACTAGAAAGAGGGAAAGGAAGTTGGATATGGGAAGGCTGCTAACTTAGGAAAAAAAAAAAGACTGCGGAGGAATTTATCAATGAATTCGGAAAGTTCGTTAAAAGTGAAGGCTACATTCCAAATCAAAATTTTGACTGTCGCGAGATAGTATTCTTTTGGGCAAAAAAATACCAAAAAGAAACAATATCACGCAAAGGGCATATACGTACTTCCTGGAGACAAGCCAACGAAGCGCAGACTTATACTTTCTTGGCTAATTGTAGGGTTGAAGGCTAAGCTGCCTATAATGTGGAGGGCGAATGACTAAGGCCCGGGTTACCCTATGCTGTCGGGAAATATCTAGAGGAAACGTGTTTGTCCCTTAAGTGTCTTCTCGTCACGGATAACGTTCCTTTTCATCTTTCAAATTTTGTACAATTTCATAAAAGTCTCCATCTAACAAACACAACCTTGCTCCAATCTATGGACCAGCAGGTTATATCCGATCCACAATGAAAACATTGAAGCCTAGAGCTTGCCAGAGAGAGACGTCGAGGACTTTAGAGATGGAAATCAACATGGCGGATGAAATAATGTCTATCGGTAAAATTGTGGGTGTGAAGGTTAATAGTGAAGATGTGAAGGAGGTGATGGAGGGTCATGGCGTATGATGTATATTATTACACATGTTATGTATACGTTACGCAAAGTAACCAGTTCTCGGGTTGGTAGCATTATCCGGTTGGCATGGCGCTATTTGCACGGAGAGTGGCGACGAGATTAACGACGGTGTTAACGGCTATGCTCCTCTATTTTTATACGCTCTGTATTATTGATAATTAAAGTAACGTGTTCGTTGTGGAGAATGAGGAACCTGTTGCTGCTGAGCTCTGAATGCTCTCGAGCACTGATGGGCAGTGACCACCAACAAAGCTGTTAACATTCTAGATAACAACGTAATGTCCCACTTTTGTAAAATTGTTCAGATAAGCAAGCTGCAAATTTCTTTGGATCGATTTCTTGTAGCAAAATCAACTAGTGTCAGCCGATATCAAATAACAGAAGTCTGTTCTCGTTTATTTCAATGCAAATGTCTTTTTAACCAACTCCATGAAAACATGGTAAAAATAACTTGGTTCTTAGGCTGATATACGAACTATTTCTATTTCTATTAAAAATCAGCTATTTTATTTTTTTTTATATATAAATACGGCGGCCAATTTTAGAAAAAGCGCGTTCAGGATAATAACGCCGAACGTCACTGTAACGAATCCGACGCTATATGTCACGGAGTTGCGTCACGAATATTACATTCATATGTTTATGCTCGCGATAAAAACAGCAAGCGGTTTCGGCCCCGCTACAATGGATACAATAAGAGGGGCGGTGTGTTTGCCGTCCTCGTCGAACGTAATGATTCAATTTGAAGGCTGGTTAGCCTTTTGACTAGGAGCAGGCGGCGCGCACAGCTGTTTCCCATTGTCGTGTTTTTGCAACCTTCGGCTATTATACCAGCTAACTGGGGAAAAAAAGGGTTCCCGATACGAACCGTGCGATGGTTCTAATATTGAATGGGCGTATGTACGTATGTATGCTTCCTGGTCGTCAATACACATCTGTATGTAAACGTTATAAATGGCGTGAGATCGATGAAGATTGTCAGCTTAAAAATTTCGCTTGATTTTTTTTACTAATTCGAAATGCAATAATTTCATTTTGCACGAATCAAAGTTGTCTTAGCCCCACGACCAATTGGAGGGTCTCTGTCCCTTGTCATAGCCAACTTCAAAATTGTACACTATTAAATTTACAGCAGAAGAAGGAGTGTACAGTCAACTCCCGTCCTTGAATAATTTAGATTAGAAACAATAAAAGACTAAAAGTAGACATCTACAGAAAGGAAACAACACAAAAACGGGATTTCATGAGCACATTAGGTTCTACAAATACGGAAGGATGGAATCCTTAAGTGTACAACACATAAACGAAACCGGACATAACATTAAATTAGAAAACCTGAAATTAATGAAGAATGTAACTTCGCTGCATAGTGAGGAACGTACATTTGGTGAATAGAAAGAACGGACCGTCGTTATATTCAAGTATGTTTGGTGGTTTGGTGGAGACGGCTTCAAACAAAGATGAAGGCCAGACAGAAACTTTCATCGATCGAGGAGGTCATCGCATTGATAAATGCCTATTTCACAAGACAAGATGCCGATTACTACTTGCGAGGGAATTAAAAGATAAGAGCATCGCTGGAAAAAATCTAAGGACGATGTTGAGAAATAAAGTCGAATTCGACGAAACAAAAAGCTCGTTTCTGTGGTTCTTCGGTTGGAAAAATTTCAGGACTACCTTCGTACTAACAACGGACCGCGCGAAAGATGCTCTTAAACTTCATTGCTTACAGTTTGTTATCATCGAACGAGGTAACGCGATTTGAGATTAAATCATCGAGACATGTAAGAAGTTCACGATTTTCATAAATAATCGTACTACCTTGATCTACAAGATTAACTTACTTGCACTCTGGATTCGGGCAGGTTAATCTTCAACGCTACCTCCTCTCTCATAAAGATGTCGGGATACCTGGTCTTGATGAAGAGCGCTTCGAGGACGTCCAGCTGAGCCCGAGTAAAGGTCGTTCTCTCCCGACGTTGCTTCCGGTTGACGCCTGGAAAATAGGAACAGACTAAGGATTATGCTCGTGCATATCAATTAGCTAACTAGACAACGATGCTAATGCTTAGAATGTCAGTGTTTTTACTTTTCCTTTTTAATTCCTTATCGTTAATTTAGATGGCAGTACGTACGCGATGTCAACAGTTCCTAGCAAAAATCAGTTTAAGATTTCCAAAAGAGCAAGGTACGCAGCTTAAACACGGCAAATTCCCCCGAGGAAATCCAAATCTCGGCTCTATTTTCATTCCCCAGCCCCATTTGTTTAAATTGAATTAAGGAACTCACACGCAGCGTCTAGTGTGTGTACATAGTAAATGGTTGAATTGTGTCTCTATCGAAACAGAGGGCGTTTACGTTACGCGGGCGTTCTACATAAACAATACGTTGGAAAGGCCGCAGGCGAAACCGACACATACACATCTAGTTGACGAAGATGGGAACAAAGGAAAATCGGAAAATGGTAGGAACCGTTAGAGCAGGGTTGGATCAAGTTAGTTTCTGTCCTGTTTCGCCATTTCTCTGTGTTGCTGTGGCTGTTTTACCGGGTTTCCAACAGGACGTGATGCAGATATGCTTGTGCAAGGAGAAGGTTGGATATACCTAAGCTAATAGAAGTTTCTGCTGGTATAGAGTGTTCAATGAAGGATTCAAGTAATAAAAGAAGATAATTTTTAAAAAGATATTTCAACGGTAAATCTCAGCCCGACCCTGCGCCTTGCAAAATCTAGAATCATACGGCAAGTGCGAAATCTCACACGGCCGAAGCCGGGGCGGCTTCTCAACCATGCGGAGGGGTTCCTCTCGAAACCGAGGGCGCTCTGTTTTTACTAAAACAAACAACACTTTTGACGCCCGCACGAGTGCGAAAATGATTTCTCCGTCTTTCTTTCCCGCCCCGTACCTCCGTCGTTTTCTCCTTCTAGCTACTACAGCGCCGCCTGTTGGCCTATTTATCTAAGTGTAACGAGATCCGTCTAAGCAATTACCGTTCTAGATGATTTATTTACGAGCGGGGGACGACGTATATGGCCAGAAAGGGATGGCTGCGGAGAGACGACAGAGAAGAAGAATTGCGAAATTGAGTGTAGGTCTGCGGAACGTGGAGGGAATCGCAAGATTTCATATTATGTAATATGCCACGAGAAGGCTTTGTTCTAAATCCGGACAATTGAGTGAAATATTTCTGAACTAATCAGGAAGATGTGTCTTCTTTAACGGTATGGGTAACGTTGATTTTAAAGTAAAAATGTTGAATATTTGATGGATGCTTTTCCCAAGTCTTTCGCATTTTAAAGCAGACAGGTGGTTAGTTTCGTTATCGCTGTTGAATTTTTTCCACATTGATCTTCTATTTATTTGCGGAGATCCAATTCTTGGCATTGGCAATGGTTCTCAGTGTTTCGTAATATTCTAGCCTCTGAACCAAGGTATCGCAGCCAACAGAATCAAATGTTTTTATGAGGTCTAATATGTCATTTTCTAGTGACCTTTTCTGAAACTATGTTGTTTGGGAGCTACAAACTTCTGGCCCTTCAGATCTAGTAAGCCCCCGGAGTACAACTTCGTGAAAAACTTTCGATACGGATAGTAGTTTTTGTCATCCTTCTTCTTTATCAGTCTTGGAAACGGCCCTTCTTCTATACAATCTATCCAAGACGGCAGCCAATGGAAAAGATATTTGCTTGCACCATCTCCCTTAAGTCGATTTTCGGTAACTTTTATTTCTTGCTCAGATTCGCGAAAATGTTTTCTATCCCGCAAAAAGACACGGGAATAAAGTAAAATGATGTAAAAGAATTGTTTTGGGATAGAGATCGTTGGTTAAACGAACGAAACAAAAGAGTTTGTTTTTTTTGCTGCACAAACGCAAGCATTCAGCGTATTTCTCAGCTTATTAAATCTACGTCGGTGATATCGTTACTCAACTTGTTGAAAATGTTTCGAGGCAAGTTCCGTAATAATTAGTCGTTTGAGTGCGTTTATTGTGTACGTATTTACACTTCCAACTGCTTTTGTTCTCTTTGCAGGTCCAATAACAAGTGGAGGCGTGTATTTCAAGATTTGGGCCCGATGATCGGACGAGTAAATATTGATTGCCAACGAATTTAAGTCGATGTTTGTCAAAACCTCCTTAATTTAAAAAAAATCCACTTAAATAGAAAGGTTAACTAACGCGGTTGCGCCCCGGGCTAAAGCGACGTTTCCGGAAACGATTTGTCACGGCACAACGTTATGCGATCATGTTTGGTTTTGACAGAGGGTAGACCGTCGGCGTAGGGGCCGTTGTCGTGTCGTGTTTGTTTTTTCAACGCCGCCTGCCCTTTTTGGCGCACTCCCGTCATATTTACATTTCGCCACTTTTCATCCGATACTGTACTTATGGTTTCGGCGGGATCTACACGTGAAGAAATATCAATATACGAGGGTAGTCCTAAAAGTTTCCAACCTAATACCGAAGGAAATTTCTTTTTGTCAAATAAGTCTGAACAATGTGATGACTGATGACATCCTCTTTGGGTCCTTCGAACGAAACTTCGGGGGTCGACGCATCCTCGTAACTGCTGCCTCGAACTGATTAATTAAACTTGCGCAGTGCGGAATGTGCCGATATTTTGTTGTTATTTGGCATCACTGTCACTATCTGCTATCACTATTATCGATTATATGGAATAAAGAAATAATATAATTCCGGTTGTGATCCGTTACGAACCTGTACTACCGTGGCCATTATATGATCATTTCTAACTAGTTTGCGCAAGTTTTAGCACGATGCAAATGTTTTATGCACAGCTATGATCTAACAAAGCAACAAAAAATTTTTAAAGAACCTTAAGAACCTCTTTAGTACATTCACAAGGCAATATCTTTTCATTATTAACGAAATAAATAGCTTCTTAACTGAAAAAAATGGCAAAACGTCGACAACAGTATGGACAATATGAACGAATAATGGATAATGGTAAGTCTATTTCTTTTTAGATGTTTAGTGGAGCGATCTTGGAAAGTAGCGAAGCTAAAAAAATTATCAAGTTTCCGTTGTTTGGTGGTATCTCAAAGAAAAACCATGTTATGGAAAATATTGCTGCCAATTCTGATTTTGGCAAGATAGTCTTTCCTAAAGTTTCTTAAATGAAGTAATATCCACGCGCATCACTCTAAATATCCTAAAGGTGACAATCCGTGGATTCGGAGACAGTCACTTCCGTTTCCGTTAACAATATTGGCAGCCCTGCCGAAGCGAAAAGGTGAACGGCGAGAACGTCCACGCACACGAAGGAAAGCTCTGTGCGCGACAGAAGCCTCGGTTCTTTATCTTTAGATGCAGCCAAAGCGGATTAGACGGAACATGCTTGTCATTTCTGGCGGGAGAGCGGTATAAGAGGAGTAACCGGCCTTTACCGATCGGCTGGGGAGAGGTCGCCACGCACGAATGTCACGGGACATCGGCGGTGGGATTTTTCTCCGTTTAATGTACTGTCAGCGGAGGAAAATGTTTCTTTTTTCTGCTGCTTATGTCCTTCAATTTTTTTTTTATTAGCTGCCGAACATACACATTTTTGTGCTCGTCGTCGGGGGTAAGAGGGAATTGCTCCATTGAATACCGTGAATTAATGAATAATTCGAAACTGGAAAGAGTTCGTGCATTCATGAACTATTAAAGCGCCAAAGCCGTTGGTTAATTGAATACAAAGTAAGATGAAATCCGGCGCCTAGAATTTTAGAATCTTCGCTTCCTCGTTTCGGAGATAACGTGTTGTTCCTTTCTCGCCGAACACGCTGTACAATGTCTCTTCATACAACTTCCTATCTTCAAAAAAACCTTCAATATTTTAAGATCCCGTATCTTGAAAATAAGAGAACACGGACGTTAATGTAAAATACTTCTTCTTATCATCTCATGGTCCCGGAGCGCGTGGTATTACGCATTGCAGTTCTTTCAATATCACCCTGTATAATGACAGCAGAATTTTATATTGAATCCAACCACAATTTTTGTTAGAGCAATCGCATATGTTATTGGAGCAATTCTTATATGAGCATATGAGCCACGTCGACGTCAGCAGTGTAGACGTCACATTCTTTGGTATTACCAAATGATAGCAAAGACTATGGCGTAGTACAAGTAACAGCACATTGCACTTTGCTAGAGCATAAATTTATTGATCTGCTCCAAAACTTTCCTTTCTGTTTATTTTAATATTGCGGAGGAATTTGCCGCTTTCTTTAGTTCGACTCGTGAAAATTATGAAGCGGAAAACTAAAGTTTATCACAGTTACAAACTGCTACTGCTTCTAACATTGATTTATCTTTGTCCGATATCTTTGAAATTGATATCCGAAATGCTGTAAAGCCCTGACGCGATTCCTTCATTTTTTGTGAGAGATCGCGCTCAATATCTACTGGAACCCCTCAATTTTAATTCTACGATTTGCCGGTGAACATTTCCAGAGATAAGTAGAAAAGGACTAGAGTAACGCCTGTGTTTACGTAATAATATAAGAAATTACCGGCCGATTTCCTTGATCTCCAACGTTGCCAAGTTCTCGATGATACTTTACACTAAAATATACAATAACCATATAAAACCCACTTACTTATGCAACTTCACTCAGCTTGTATCTGGAGCCTTTGATGAATGGCAAGAGGTAGACAGATTTTAACGAGGCTTTCGATCGTGTACAACATTACTTACTTTACTTTATCGAGAAGCTTCTCAATTGAGCGGAAACAAAACGCCGATTATGAGGCGATCAAATCACGAGCTTACTCGAAGACGAGGTCAGTTTTACGTTGCCCGTTGTATCAACTAGAAATTAAATAAACAGGCGGCGACAAATTCCTACAAAAACGCTTCAGTTTTACCGAACCAGTATCATGAAATAATTGCCGTAGCAACAAGTGATTTTCTAATTTATACCTACTAACATCACGTTTTTTTTACTTGAATTTTCCGCGGACCTGTTGGTGATTACCGTAGATTCATTTAGAGGCCATCGCTGCTATTAAAAGTATACCGCTTTCGGGGCGGCCAAACGAAAATATCGTACCCTCGTCTGAAATTTTCGATTATATGTACGCTCGACAAAAGCCGGCGACGACTCCGCCGCTGTCCCCATCATCGTAGACACGGTCGCGATCCTCTCACTCTTCGGAGAATATTCAGTTGGTTGCCATGGTAACCGAACCGCCGCCCACCACCCCGGTAATCGGCTCAGGACCAGGCAGCCCTGACGTAGGCACTTCCATGCGGATAGCGGCTCGAAAATGGTCTTAGTACTCCGGTCGTATATTGCGCACGTACACCATCGCCATCGCCATCGTTCCAATGGAATGCGAACGAAAGTTGGAAGAAGATAACGAGTACCGTACGCGTTTCCAGCGCTGAGCGGCTTCCCCGTGCTACTACGTAGGTTGCGGGAGCGTTGTGTACAGGCCGTTCCAAATTATAAAGTGAAATTTGTTGATAGTTCGACGCAATGGAATATCTCCGCTGTTAAGGGCGGAAATAACTTAACAAGTTATTAACGCGGACGGTAGCCGAACGATTGCGATAGATTCAAATTGAAGATTTTTTTTCTTGCGAAGTTAAAATATGGAGGAAGATCTTCCCAGGTTGTGATTTGTTGTTGGCGCGGTCGCAACGGTAAGAAATAGCAAAAAAGCATCGTAAATGTTGCGAAATCGGATTTTCTTGTGATAACCGCTGAATTCTTTTCTCCATTTGCATTGCAACGACGATTCTATGACTTCCAAATTCGTTAATAGATAATATTAAGAGCGCAACGTCGCTATTCTAAATTAATTAGGGGAACTGATTGGCGGAGCCCTCTAACTTTCGATGTTCGGTACAAAGCATTTACGTAGAAAGAATGAAAAAATTAGCTCGCCGGAAATCTGTAACACTTTCTAAACGGAAATGGTACAAAACTTTTAATTTTTAGCGCAAAAGCGGTCGAACATTTTAGATTTAGAAAAAGAATCAATACTAAGTGATTTTCCGCAGTAAATGTTTACCTAAAATCTTCAAAAATTCTGTATCTGATGACCCTCTTAAAGTTTAAACGTACTTTCTTTCCTCTAGCTTGCTATCGTAAGCCATGCATATATAATCTCTGTTTCTCATTGTAGTTGCTTTCGTACTTGGTACCGAATTACCAGAAAGGATCAGTGGCATTATCAAAGTCTGAAAGCGTTACGCAGATGAAATATGTAAGTTTTGCCGTGTTAAATTTATGGCTGAATCTCATTGCTACTTCGATCCGCTTGTTATGGAAAAACGAAAATCGCTATCTTTTCAATGAAAATTTGAGCCTTGACAGCAGAAAAAGTCAGATCTGGAAAATAGATTAAGTGGTCTATCAACTCGAACCGACAAATTCGTGAATTTTAACGATGGTGACCGTCTAAAGTATGAAACGAACGCGTCGTCTTGGCCGAAAAGAACGTATCTTTCGACTACTTATCTACGCCAAAGCTCCAACGTTTCGGTTGAACTACTTCAACGGCACTCTGGAATTATTCGCCCAAACGCGTGTTTTGCCTTGCGCGACTTTCAATATCCCGTTAACTTTTCTATTGCCAAATCTCCACATCAATGTAGTGGCAATTATGTCGTTTCGAAGTGCCAAACAGCCCCTGCTATTTCTCTAATCTTAATTTGAAAACCGTTAAACACCGTTTGGCGAACTCTTTCGATGTTATCGGTAGTCGGTGTAGTTTGTGGCCGCTCCGAACGGTCATCGCCAACCAAGAGCAGATCGGATACAGCGAAGGCGTTCATCAAACCCAGCAAAGGAGAGATGCTGAAATGAGTATCGTGGATCGTCTAATCGAAATTTCAAATATTCTATACCAGTGGCGAAGTGGGCGAAGCGACAATAATTTTGAAAGCATTTATTTTATCTGTCAAATAAAATGAACGCCCCGTATAATTTTTTTTAGGTTCCTTTTACATACATATACGCCCGAATGATACATTCTATAATGCAAACAATGTTGCTCTCATTCGCCCTAACTCCCCTAACACAAACTAATGAAATTCATGGCTAAAATACCCCCAATAAAACACGACTGATTCAATTTCGCACCCCTGGTGTGCGCCCATCATTGGCCAGCTGTGATTTCTCATGCTGGGTTCTTCGGCGTCACAAACATTACGGCCCCTCCTTTTTGACGCACAACGTCCGCCAGTATATACAGATCTAAATAGTCATTAATATTTAGCTTAGATTAATTTTATTTTTAATTTAATTTTTTTCGTTGTATTTAAAATATATCCTACAGCATTGTTAAGCATTGTTGTACAGCATTAAGTAGGAGTTTGGAAAAGAATAATTCGTAGAATTTAACCGAATTTTGATCTCTTCTAATAAACGGGTTCCCCCATTTACGATATCTGGGATACGCGTATGTGTATATCTCTTTGTAATTGCAAAATTTTTTCAAAAATAAGCGTCCACTCTGAAGAAAGCGAAAGAAAGGAGATGTTTTGTAACATTAAATAACTTTTGAAACTCGATCTTCGGCGGACATCGCGAGGTCTTGTGGCCCCACACGTTTAATGATGTGTCACTCATACACTACAGTGCGATGAGATGAAACAAGTGAAGATTTCGATTATTTACAAGAACAAACTGTTGTTCTTCGCTCGTACAAAACGACGAAGGGTTGCCGCAAAACATACAGTCATCTGTAAGTCGATTAGCAATATTGAAAGGCAAAAATGGCCGTTCAAAGGCCTGAGAACTGGGGAAGACGATCGCAGAGAAACATTGCCAGGGTACAAAGGTGATGCTCCAATGGAAATATGGTCACTTCTATCAGATAATGTTGTCCTTCACACAAACTAGGAGATTGCACGAAATGATAGTTTACTAGGAAATTTGCAATCTTATCACCGCAGCACAGATATCTTCGAAAGAAATTCCGTACCTTTTCTATAAGTTGGTAGTCAATAGATTGCTTTTGTTCATGCCGAAGGATTGTACTGAAATAAGTACGGAATGTCCTTATTCAGGACATTCCGCAACATCCCCGAAACGACGATAAAGATACGCGAGTAGAGCGCCGAGTCAATGGTAAGTCGTCTCCGATTAGAGAAGTATGGGACGAATTTCGAATTGAATATGATCAACGCTAGACCATACGTTGGAAAGGTACAAACCGAAAGAAAATATTCATGGAACAAATCAGTGTCTGGTTCTTCTCTGCAGAACTGAACGACAAAATGCTAAAGGACTACAAAATTACTAAGATTGGGACTTTCAGGAAAAAAAAAACAAGAAAGAATTGCCTGCTCCCTTCTTTCATGGGAGACTCGTTAAAATTTAATCAAAACTCTTGTTTCTTTCGTCCCAAGAAACACGCAGTAGTTATCTTGTTATCCAACAACGCACTATTCGGAAGAAACAAATAGTGAAACTCGACAGCCACAGATTGTTATGATCATATAACTGTGCCAAAGGTGGTACTAGCACTTTTGATAAACTCTGTCCAGAGCTATACCATTCCACGAGCAACTCGAAGGTAGCCAACGCAATTTTTTTTTGTGGCGTACTAGATCACAGGGGCAGAAACGTTGTTAAATGTTAGATTACAAATACCAACTTTAAGTAGGACACCGAAGACCCATTTTCGAGATGTTTTGGAAGTCCCAGATACTACTATCCGACAACATTCAGGCATGGCAAGACGAGCATGATGCGCTTTTCGTATTAGAGGAAGAGACAGAAAAACGATGATTACATGCGACAAACGCAGCCGTATCATTCGTAACGACCATCTGGCAACCGTGCTTTTCTGAGAAGATCACGCGTGGACGATCCGAAGGACACGAAAAACAGTAACAACGGTTTACTACAACTAAAAAGTTATAGTAAACGTTCTTCTCTTATAAGAACGTTGCTTAATAAGAACGCGAAAGATACCAGGGAAGTTCGGGAAGAAAAGAAATACCTTTATGTTTAAAAGTAAATTTGTCTTTCAACGTACTCTCCTTTGAGGTCGCACACTTAGCCGCACGTTTACCTATTCCAATTCCGTTCATTTCTGCGGTCACTTCCTCGTTTGGGCGCCGAGACATTTTTTTAATATTTAGAAATAGGAAGTAATTGCCGGGGGGCCAAATCTGGCGGATATCACGCGTGAAAGTCCAGACATTCCTTTCAAGTTGTCGTACGCGCGTGCTTTAATCGGAACGTTTCGTTATCGTCTTGCAAGAAGTAAACTTTTTACTTCTTGCAAGTAAATAGGCCCGTTTTAATGCTTTTGGCCGGGATTTCCTTACACTCACTACTTTAGATCCGACCTCGTACGATCTTCTTGCGCGACTCCAGATTTTACTAATTGTCGTTGCTAATCCGCCAAATTCATTCGTTGCTGTTACAATTTTTAAGAAGAACACCGCCTCATTGTACAGCCGGTAAATTTCGTATCTTACAACTTTGACGATTGTTTCACATTATTTACAATGGGTAATAACGAAGAGTAAACTTCAACTTTGACCTAATGAAAACTCTGCAAAGCAGACACTTCTTTGGGTACGAAGGAAGCACGTTGTAATATGTTCAATAAAATTTGCTACGAATTACGTATTTAATTGCCTAAACGGGTCAGCATGTCTATTTACGAAATTACCCGGCTGTTACAATCGTCGGTATCGAATTTCGCACCAATATGTTGTTACTGAACGCAAGTACACAACATATCGAAACTCGCTACGCGTACAGGGGCATACCCTAAGTATTTACACATCTATTAGCTCGCCGCGTAAGTGGGAGTTGGCCGGTCTCCGTACGCTCGGGAAGATGTCCCAGAGGCTTGCGCTCTGGCTTCCCTATAGTAATTTTCGCGGCTTTGCGCCCCGCACATGCGGAAAATCTAAGTTGTCTCTCCAGAAGGTCTCCCTATACCCAATATACAAAGAGGGAATTATCTCTGCTATTATAATGTTTTTAAGCAGCCGACTATTGAAATGCAGCAGTAGAAAATACGATAGCGTTGTTATTAGATACGGTTGAAGTAGAGGAAGCCTTCGTTACGGTGTCGTCTGGAGAATTGCTGGGGTTTCCGCGCACGCTAGGCATTATAGATTTTTCCAAATGACCGCTATTTTACGTACTCTACGTCTTTGCTGTTCGTTAAATGCTTTTCAGTGTCAACGTACATAATTGCGATAAAATAAAGATATTTCTTAAACGGATAGCTTCGCACAAAATGCTATGTTGCATGTGTTTACTTCACACAAATTCCGAAAAAATTGCTAACGTATACAAGGCGTTCAAAGATTAAGACTACGCAATTGTAGATATTTTAAATATCACAAAAGAACACCTTATATTTTATATCAACAGCGGACGTAGAATACCTGCAGCAAACCGGCAAGTTCACAAATTTTAACCGTAGCTTAAATTATGCGGATCTATTGCCGAAAATATTTTAAACTTTATAGATTAGTTCAAATAAAGAGGAAAATAGATCAAGCGTGACAATGCATGCAAACATTTCTTGTTGACCGTCCTTTATGTCTCGGGAAGCTCTGATGCGCTCCTCCTTCATATTATCTGGCGTTGTTGGAGGTGTGTTAAATAAACGAATCGTTTTACGTGTCCCTGCAGGAAGAAATCTAGTGAGGTTAAGCCAATCGCTTTCGAAAGAGAACATTTCAAAATTCTCGTATCTCGCGGAGTTCCATCCATTTGAAGGCACAAGCCAAAAGGAATTCTTCATAATAAGATCGAGAAATTTAAAAGCACGTCCTCCGAAGCGATAAAGACCAATTAAACATCGACCTATTGTTCTACCTCATCTATGCTGATCATCAATTGTTTTTAATTGAAAACAAAATCATATTAACTAGGTTTTCATCTCCCCCGACTGTGTCTAATGACCACATACAAGATTCAATTTATTTCCTAAGATCGCTATCAGAGGGCTCTCGATAGGATTGGATTCCGTAAGGATAACTATGTTTTCGAGAAATTGTCGAGACGCTTAACGGTTAATTAGTCGGTATTCTTCGCCATTTAGTTTTGACTTGCTTTGTTAGCTTCCTGCAGGTCGCGATCCGCGTTCTCCCTTTGAGTAAACAGCCATTTTTGATGTCAGAATAAAAAGAACAACAATCACAAATTACCGCTACTTTTAAATGAGAATTTACAAAGAAACGCTTTTGTAACGATCTCGTCGAAAATGCCATCGGTGCGTGTGGACAACGTACACGATAATATTCGATAGTTGCATCATCTACTGTTGACGTAGAATACATAAGACCTTTAATTGGTTTAGAAAGCGCCATGATTATTTGTTAACAATCTACCGCGTACGATATTGCAAATATCGTCGTGCATAAGATTTACCTTGCGGGAAGGGGACCGATTCCAAAGAATGTCCGATGCCGAAGTGTCCGAGCGCCGGCATCGGCATCCCTGCCAGTCCGCTGCCGATGCCGGCGCCGAGTCCCGGATGCGGCGGGAAATGGCCGTGAGGTCCGCCCGGCGTCTTCAGGTAACCCGCCATGTTCATTTGAGCGAGTAGGCTGCCCCCGCCACCGTGTTCTCCCGAGATTGGAGACGTTTTGCTGGCGTTTGAATTCACTGGAATAGAAACGTTAAGAGATTAATTTCATTTATAAGAAAATATTTATCCTGTATTTTATATTCTACAATATACACTAAAAAAAAAAAAAAAAAAATAGGTAGATCTATCAGTTATGTGGAGAGTATGTTCTTATTGTAAGGGCTGTTGTGAACGGATCTTACTGTGCTAAGTTAAAGAGTTGATTTTACACGTTTGGGAAGGACAACCAACGTATTCGTGGGTAACAACGGGGCATAGCTTTAACTTTAAAGACAATATTTTGTAAACATTCAAAAGAAATTATATTTTTAATCTGTATGTAACCCGTCCTAAACTGGCCACATTATAAAACGATTCCAACAAGTGAGTTCCTTTTAAATCTTACACCACTGTACAAATCTTACTCGGAGAGTGTTTTTGCAAATACAGAGAACGAAGTGTCATACATAGAAAAATTGTATACTTAAAGACACGTTATTGTCAACATCAATATATAGGATGCGCTTAAACTGTGAATATAGAATATTTTCTTTAGACTTAATTTAGGCATCTTTCACAGTTATCTTTTTAAAATATGGTAAAACAAAATGTTGGTATATCCTCAATTCATAAAATAAGCTCGTGATATATGGCAACACTGTTACTTGGCACATACGCACAAAAGAAAAAAGTAACAGCGGCATAGCCACATTGACAAAGAGCTATTTATTGGCTTTAGTTTTCGAACATAGATCCCTCTTAGGCTTGCTCGAAAAACCAATTGACGAGATGTTGGCTCTAATTCAGAGATTAGCATTTGCCGAGATGCAGTTTTACATTAATAACATACTCCAGCAAGAAATATGTAAGTTTCGGATATCCTAAGCCATCGACCTGTAGAGACCTGTAGAGCGTTTCCTTCCAGAAAATGAAAAGAGCTTTATTGAAGCCATCAACGAAGATCTAACGTGACAAAAGGTAAGAGAATATATTCGGAAGGGTTGGCCAAAACACATAATAAAGCAACCTATCTCCAGATGTGAGAATGCTTTCGGCCTTTTAGAAGTGAAGTACACCTCTATTTTTAATTATCCCGTATACGTTGGGAGAAGAGTTTTTAGATTTATTACAATCAATCGCATCGAGGAGCCGTGTCTTATAAAAGCTTCGCAAAGGAGGCTGTCTATTATCGGATATCGAGAAAAAGGTATTATCATGCGTAACCTGTCAGGAAATACGCTAAAAGTAATTGTCGTGAACCACGAAGTGCCTTATTTGTCTGGTTATATTGATTTTAAAAACTAAGAAAAGATTCCATAGCTTCTACTACCTAAAGTAATGCATTTGAAACTTTACAACCGGCTAAACTGCTTTCTTTCTCGAGCCAAGTAATTAAAA
This sequence comes from Oryctes rhinoceros, assembly GCA_020654165.1. Lineage (NCBI taxonomy): Eukaryota > Metazoa > Arthropoda > Insecta > Coleoptera > Scarabaeidae > Oryctes > Oryctes rhinoceros. Next base: position 5,914,149 of record JAIOKQ010000119.1, read on the forward strand.
ACGAAGCTCCAAAATTGGCTCCTAAATATCATCACGATTTGACAATTGATCTGCGCGATCAATTAATTGCTTAAAAAAACCGTTTGAAATCAGAAATTCAGAAAATTCAAACTGAACATAACCAACTCGCAGAATTATTATTGACAAATGTTAATGCCTCCGGTTACTTGAAGGTTAAAGCAGACCGTTTTTGTCCTTTCCGGTTACAGATACAACCGAGCAGAAAGAAGCTTTTCTAAATTAAAAATTATTAATAATCCTCTTAGCCTGCCTCTACTATGGGACAAGAGCAGTTAGCAGACCTATCACTCCTGTCCATAAAAAAGGGAGAAACAAGAGAAGTACCTATTTAATCACTACAGAATATTCCTTTTCGATTGAAATTTTTTTTGTTATTTTGCAAATACACATTGTTTATTCGAACGCTTTTGTTTATTTTTTGGAAAAGTGTCTCCCAAAAAGTTCTAATACAGGGCCTGCTCAGGGCTGGCCACGCCACTGGTGGAAGCCCGCTTCTATAGTGGACAAATCGGGCCCGAATTACTACAATGTTCGCATTCACGAAGGAGAATATTGCAGAAACCGTCAACACTTAAGACTTTTGAAATGATCTCGTCAAAAACAAGAACCTCTGCAAGAACTCTTAAATGCTCTAGTTAAGACAAAAAAAGAGATCAAGTCATACTAAAGCCTTTTTTTTAGACTTAATTTGTAAGTCAATAATAATAATAGCAAGGACTGTGGCGTAGTGTGCCAAATAAACAATAAAATATCAGCAACCCCCGCACCACGCAAGTTTCGAGGACACGAATGGTCCTCATCATCATGCGGTCATCGGTTGATGATGAGGACCATTCGTGTCCCCGAAACGACCGTCCCGGGCTAATAGTTATATGACTATATAATAAATAAGCTTGTGCGGTGCGGAGGATGCCGATCCTTATCATTAATTTATAAGCACTAGGTTTTCGTATATGATCCTTCAAATCGTTTATATTACCGTGTATATTTTTATTTAAGAAGAGGCGTGTGATACGTGACAACACTGCTACATAGCAACGCAAGTAAATATTTTACGTCACACACACGCGCACGCACGTGAAGAAAGTAAAAGGATATGTTTAAAAAGTGAAGTTTAGATAAATTAAAACAAGAGTATGCTATGTTGCACAAGTCGGTCTCTCGTTTAAATCTAAATCTCGCAGATAATTTAAGTTGGTAGTTCCGGTAGGCAAAAAAACATAAGTATTCTCCATATAAGCGTACACACAGACTTTTCGATCTGGCCCCAGAGATCTGTTTCGTAGGTTGAAAGCTTCGATCGGAGGAGACAAACGGACACATTCCCAAAAGTAAGTGTTTGGTTGGATTAAACGAGAAAATTTTACATTAGAAAGCATAACAGCCTATGTTCTTCTACAAATTTGAAGAGGCTGACCGTAACAAAACAAAATGATGCTAATTTCGTCCTCGCAACGTAGAGATTCTCATCGACCAATAAATATCGATAATTTCCCCGAAAAGTAGTTACTTCCAAGAACGCAATCCGAAAGACAAAGGCTACGACGAGGAACTGCGAAGCTCCGATATTATTACCGTTTCTCTTTTCATTCCACTCCTTCGAGGAGGGTAAACATTACTCGGAAAGTTTGCCAAAACAACTCGGCTTAATGCTGTCGACTCTCTCCGTTGAAAGGGTTGTTTGTATTGTCGCCGAGATTGGCAATTTGGCGTTGACAGGCGGAGGACTTCTTTCGCGAAGATGGCGGTTCATGTTGTACGTGGAAGCGGTCGCATCAACGCAGGGAAGATTTCACAGGTAGAAGAAGAGTTGGTTTCTCGTAGAAAGGCAATAGGGAAATCTAACGATGTTGGCGGTGGTGCTGATGGGATATTGGGCGTGGAATTGATAAGGAGGCGAGACAGTAGACTTTTGCGGTGACGAAATAGAAAAGAGGGTACCGTTTAGCGCGAAGAACAACAAACAGATTTTATCTTTAAGAAAGCAAAGATTATCTTGTTTAAATCTACTACCTGAAAGAGGAATATCAGCTGGTAACGTTGTGTCGTTTATGAAGCAACGTCGTTTTATTGAATTAACTACAATATTTAAATCGACCGGTTGTATATTACTACAGTAATATACAGAGTGTTTAAATTGTATGACTTTCAAGAACCCAGAACAGAGCCAAAACAGCAAGATTTTAAACTAACTAAGTTACTTTTAATTTGAAAAGCAGTGGCGGTGCGTGACCTGACGAGGGAAGGCACGATTATAGAAAATATTATAAAGCATTTATCTTTTGTTTACAATAACCATTGACAAAAAAAATAATTTCTGAAAAGTTATGAAATATAGACGGGCTACACTGGTAGATGTGAGAGTGGATATAATGCGCATGAATGCCTGAAAGCCACCCAAAAGCGCCGATAAATTCTGCAATCGAAGATATATCTAGACGAAGCTGCCACCTGGCATCGATTTCTTGCATCCGTATAGCTTCCTCGCCTAAATGTTCTCGAAATATACAACGAAATCTGAAATCTTTGGTAGCCATCGTGATCTCTAATAGCCACAGCAAAACTTAATACGACATTGTTGATTTTTGTCTGCAAAAGTTAATAAACGCGAATTTCGTCTTAATTTGTTTCAATCTTGAGGTTATGTCTCCTAACCTAACTTTCTTGTTTTAACTTCTTCTTCTAGAGCAAGCCTTTTTAAATTTCAACGACACTGTTCATTTTTAAGGTTATCTTGTTACAACGATCCTTCTCGGAAATAAAATCGGAAATCGTGCGTCCGAAACGCGTTGCTTGAAATGGCGTCGCATCGTTGCCATAGCAACCAGTGCCGCGATTTCATACCAACCTTATAATATTTACGTATGTTAAATTGGAATCATTTCGTTTATATGGATTCAATTGAATTTTTAAAAGACGTATCAGGGAAGGCGGACGCACCTATTTATTGTAGTAAATTGTGCTAATCGTGCATGGTGCGACGATGAGTAATCGATATCATCGTCGCCACAGCCAATACGGCCGCTCTAAAGTTATTTCATTTACTGTTCTAATTATTCATACTCTAGTTCTGTTTAAAATAACAATTAATCATAGTGTCTTCGTAGGAAATTGCCGATCATTTGTTTATCTTTGTTCCGCCTATTTAATTTTATTCAGATCATTCAATTGTTGATCCTTATCTTAATTAGGTTTTCTCGCAATTTACATAATTACAATCAGGTTTATGGCTTTGGCCTTTGAATGCCTATTTATTTTCGGTCATATAGATATTTGTTTAATTTATCTTAATCGTTTGTAAACATGATTTGAAGGGACAACTTCCCGTCGGAATAAAATAAGAAACTGGAATACAGGGCGCTACTCAGGCTTCTTTTCCCTTGTAAGAGATATTATTTCTTGCGGTGTGTGTTAATAAGTAGGCCACTGCAACAGCACGTTTTGTTTATAATAATGATATTAACGATGTTGTTTCTAGTAATTCTGTAGAATTTCTCGTTTCCCACTATTTAAAGCCAATTGTTAAAGTTTAATTTCGCGTCTCAGGCTATAATCATCCAGAAGGACGCCCTTTAATTTAGAATTGTCTTCATTGGCGTGTGCTTGTTCAGAGGAGTAGTTAACATCGGTAAAGTTTGAATTAAAAAACGGAGCATTCATCAATCAACGTAATTTATTTTGCATACATTGAACGTATAGAAATATTTGAAAAAATACTTCTTTCGCCCCATACTTAGTTATTAAAAATTCTGCTGCTTAATTAATAATAAATAATAATTAAAAAAGAAAAAAACGAAATAGCATTAGAAACGTCAGAAGTTAGCTTCTTGAAAATAAAAATCGGCAGACCTCGAAACGCCAACGTATACGAGGAAGAATTACATGAACAATACAAATAAGGAGCGTGGAATAATGCATTCATATAAAAAAAATTAATTAATTCATGTCTGGAAATCAACCAAATTCGTCAAACCGATAATTTATGAGGAATTTTCAATTGTTTTGACTTTAATCCTGGCGAATTTAATTGTTGTGGTTATTTCAAATGAATTTCAGGCATTAAAACAAAGAGTTGCGGAAGGTGAAAAAACAGTAAACTTTGCTAGGTTAGGTGCTCATGTACTGAAAGCATATGAACTTTGGATTTGGATAGAAAAACAAAAATAGATAGGGTGCGAGATAAACAAGTCGTCACTAAGCGACAATCCTTCAAGATTCTTTGATTAATTATAAAGTCTCAAATAAACGGAAACATTTGCATTTAAATCAGGTGCAGCGTTCAAGCAATAGTTTTTCGCAAAGCGACGTCGAATTACATCCTTCATTTGAATTCGGTCAAATAAGCTTAACACGTTCAAAAACATTTAACCAACAATTGTTGAGAAATTTTCAATTGTTGAAGCTTTAAGTCAAGAACTTATTAAAAGCAAAACAAGTGAATATTCAGCTTCGGTATTATTGAAACTTTTGACCATTCTTCTCCATTCTTACGACTTTAATCTTCACGAATTTAATTTTTGTGGTTATGTTATTTCAAATGAATTTCAGGCATTTGAACAAAGAGTTGCGGAAAGAAAAAAACAGTAAACTTCACTAGATTAGGTGCTTATTTATTAAAGCATATGAACTTTGGATTTGGATAGAAAAACAAAAATAGATAGGATGCGAGATAAACAAGTCGTCACTAAACGACAATCCTTCAAGATTCTTTGATTAATTATAAAGTTTCAAATAAGCAGAAGCATTTGCATTTAAATCAGGTGCAGCGTTCAAGCAATAGTTTTTCGCAAAGCGACGTCGAATTACATCCTTCATTTGAATTCGGTCAAATAAGCTTAAAACATTCAAAAACATTTAACAAACAATTGTTGAGAAATTTTCAATTGTTGAAGCTTTAAGTCAAGAACTTATTAAAAGCAAAACAAGTGAATATTCAGCTTCGGTATTATTGAAACTTTTGACCATTCTTCTCCATTCTTACGACTTTAATCTTCACGAATTTAATTTTTGTGGTTATGTTATTTCAAATGAATTTCAGGCATTTGAACAAAGAGTTGCGAAAAGAAAAAAACAGTAAACTTTACTAGATTAGGTGCTATGTACTGAAAGCATATAAACTTTGGATTTGGAGAGAAAAACAAAAATAGATAGGATGCGAGATAAACAAGTCGTCACTAAGCGACAATCCTTCAAGATTCTTTGATTAATTGTAAAATTTCAAATAAGCGGAATCGTTTGCATTTAAATCAGGTGCAGCGTTCAAGCAATAGTTTTTCGCAAAGCGACGTCGAATTACATCCTTCATTTGAATTCGGTCAAATAAACTTAAAACATTCAAAAACATTTAACCAACAATTGCTAAGAAATTTTCAATTGTTGAAGCTCTAAGTCAAGAACTTATTAAAAGCAAAACAAGTGAATATTCAGGTTTGGTATTATTGAAAGCTTTGACCATTCTCATCCATTCTGACGACTTTAATCTTCACGAATTTAATTTTTGTGGTTATGTTATTTCAAATGAATTTCAGGCATTTAAACAAAGAGTTGTAGAAGGAAAAAAACAGTAGACTTTACTAGGTTAGGTGCTTATGTAAACAAAGCATGTAAACATTTCGTAAGTCGTTCTACACGCCAATTCTTTGGAGTAACGGGTGTCTACGGCTAAACTACTAAAACATTGAATGAAATCAGACTGCACATAAATGTATCTTATTCCTTCTAACTTCAAACAAATTATATTCAGAATTGATATCTCTGCGGATTGTTTATTTTACGAATTTACTCACCAAAACACAAACAAAATAACGCTAAAACTAACGATTTTGCATGATTGCGAATACAAACATAAACAAGAATACTGAATAGAATCATACCAACCTGTGGAAATTGAAGATAAATCCTACTTTTTAGCTGTCCGTTTTTGTAGTTCCACAAAAAACACCTGTAGTTTTTAAAGCTGTACATACGCCGCCGCTAAAACACCGCGATTTATTAACAAATACACGAGTGGAGTTCAAATAAATCCCGGACGAGATTAGGTTGAATCACACCGTGGAAGTATTTAAGAACTCGAAGAAGAGGTTCGGACACACAGGCTAAAAGGACCGTTACCTTTCCGAGGTGTATTTGAACTGATGAGCTTTTGTCGAATTCTAAGATGGTTATGCGTACATAACATTTGTATAGGGTGGCAAGTTACCTACGCACCGTTCCAAAGTCTATTGTGACCGCCGAAATGAAACAGCGATAGCCAATCACGAACTGATCGGAAAGAGATAACCTGAAGGGGGGTTTGTTTTCCTGGGTGGGGTGGGTATACGGTTTATTGGCGACGATTGTTTCTCCGGAATGGGGCGTGAGAATATGCGAGTTTTTGGCGAAGTGCCTGATCACCCCGGGGTCGGTAAAATCTAGGAAAGAATAGACGCTGGTTCTTCCTTCAACTTTCGATAACTGGTTTTTCTCGCATTGCGCGTATCTTTGGCATGTAGGTAATTGACTTTAAGAGGTTAGCTTTCGAGTGTGATGCGCTTATATCGACTTTGATGAGATTTCGTCGGATAATGCAAGTAATAGGGGTAGATTAAAACGTTAAGCTAAAATACGAGGTGATTCGAAAGGGTTTGATTCGATGATCCGATCTTTGTTTCCTTCAGTTCAACGTAGCTGTTGATCTTTGTCACATCGATGATCTTGAATATCTTATTGAATCACGTCACTGGTGTGATTTGATCTAGTTTTCTAGTTTTTAGACGCCTCCTTTCTTCGCTCTTACTCTTACGACGATCCTTTGAAATCCGCCGATTATTTCAAGTAAAGCTTCAAATAAATGTCGAACTACATCGACGTTAAGTTTTAAATAACATATTGTCGATTAATCTTGTCCGTTCTTACAACTTTAATCTACGCGAATTAATTTTTATTTTAGATAAATTTCGGGCATTAAAAATGGCGGAATAACAAAAACATTAAGCTTGCAAAGCTAGGTATTTATGTACTGGAAGCATGTAAACTTTGGATTTGGATAGAAAAACGAAAATAAAGTGGATGGGATGACAATCCTTCAAAATTCTTTGATCAATTGTAGTTTCAAATAAACGAAAATATTTGCATTTAAAGCAGATGCGGTGTCTAAGCAATAGTTTTTTTGGCAAAGGACATTGAATCACATCCTTCAATTGGACTTGATCAAATAAATTAAAAAAAAATCGAAAACACATAATTGGCAACAATCTTTAGAACACTGATTGATTCAAGTAGCGGTAAAACTTTATAATGTAAGAAAAAAATAATTATCAAGCATTGATGAAACGGTAACCTCTACGTGCCATTGAAAATTATTTAATTCTATACCAAGCGTAATAAAATTAAATTAGATCCCAAACATTTAATTTCTGTTCTCTCAGAAGCTTAATTTTTCTTCTCATTATGTATTAAAAAAAAATTAAGTGTGAATTTTTATAATATTTTGACTGTTTTTAATTAACCTTCAATTGTTACATTTTTTTAATTGGAGATGGCGTCTTAGCTGTTGTAATTTATATTTCGCCAACAAATTTATTGTCGACATCGTAAATTTGAAACAATAAAATTTACAAAGAAGAAAAAAAAACAATTAATATTTCAAGGTAATAGATAAAAAAAAAAAAACAATTACGAAAGCGGCTACTGCCAAAAGAAGCCTTGAATAATTTCTTTAGCAAATAATTACAATTTTTATAAATTATTAACCTTCTCTCTATCAAAATGAATTATCCTGTTCATTATATTTGACATTACGCTGATATATGGTGTAAAACACACAGATGCACTCCTTCAACGCAGTATATAAAAGAAGAATAGATGGGAGAATATGAATATGAAGGGGTCCAGTAATATCTTTGTCGTCCAAGTCAAGAATAATAGCTACAATATTTTCTTCGATAATTTAACTTTAATTATTTGAATTTTACACAATAACCTTCCAACGCCCTCCACCAGGCGCAAAATCAACGAATATAATGTGTTACGAATTTATTTTAAGAAATATATCACGTAGGTTAACGAAAGCGTTTTTTTATTCTAGATATATATATTTTTTTATCAAACAATTATTTATTCGACAATTTTCAACTTCCTCACTCAAGAACAAAAAAAATTAGCCAAATTTATGCGGGGGCCGATATTGGCTAAACCGGCTGCAGTCTTTACTGACTTTACTAGACTGGTTCTTGTTACATATATCGCTATATTTTACACGTTGACATCTATTAAGGCGTGAAATAAATAGCTTTGGAAAGGAGATCAAGCCAGAAAACAATCGAGCCGTAACAAGATAATGAAACGCTAGGTAATCCAATGTTTTCCAACAAAAAATAATTCCTATTGTTTACAAGGGTGCCTATTTTTTCTTTTTTAATTAAAAACAATTTTATGTTCACTGGCGCACGTATAATACTACTAAATTAAACGTTCAGGACGTTCCTTAAAATTTCCTCAAATTACTGTATCGCCAAATTAAATAAGCATATTAAGTACCTACCATAAACTCGAACAATAATTGATCGCAGGTAGATGGGTTTCGTCCGTAACGGCTACTTAAAGTAGAAACAATATACAGTACGGATAATTTTATTAGCTACATTGTAGTTACCAAATTACCGGGAATTTCCAAGTTTTATTGCCCGAGTAATGAATGTTTCAATTGTAAATTGAAACGCGCGCGAGTAGGTAGATAAAAGTAGAATTTCTTGGCAATCGGCAGACGTTTCCTGGAATCAATTAAAATTTCCAACGCTTTTATGAGCGGAGTAGAAACAATTAAAACCCGGGCCAAAGAGATAATCCTCAATTTTTGCGGACACTTTTATTGCCATTTAACTAATTTCCTTTGTCGTTTATATGACCGCTTGTAAAGTGGCAATAATGCATTCAATGGATTTAAAAATAGAATAGTGTGCAGTAATTACCCAATATACAGGGTGCATACTATACAGCGTGGAAGGAAAGTAACGGATCTGTGCTATTTGTGCGATTTCAATTGTTTTACGGTGTACTACGTCGTTGTTCTCCTGTTACGTCATTTGTTTTTTTTTAAGTTATGACATCATCGGGTGTCTTTTTAAACGATAATTACATATTTTTTATTTTTTATTCTAGTAGTACTCTTTATTCCGTTTTCCGTTTTGTTAACATTAAATTTCATTTTTTCTTTTCTTGAAATATGTTTTTTGAAATAAGTAAAAATAGAAAATAGGTCTCAAGGGCGACCTTTGCGGTACTCCAGAAGAATGTACTCAAAGGATTTATAACCGCTGTAAGGAAGATAGTGAACTCTTTTAATTAAATAAGAATGTGGAAGTTGCAACAAGGAAGAACTTAATCCAAAGGTTGACTCGAGCATCGAGCAAAATTCCACGGTCGGTAATATCGAAATTTCGACCAAGCTCAGCGTCAACAATATCGACCTGATTTTCCGGATCTTTAAATTTCAAATTAAGTAACTGACTATTGATCTGCCTCGAGTGAAAGCATGCTGGTTAGGTGAAATATAAAGAAGGCATTTACAAAAACTTTGGCAAAGCACGATAAGATCGATATTAGTCTGCAGTTATCAATATATTCTTGCTCGTTTCTGTCGTATTCGAAGAGGCTTCATGTAAAAAAATTCAGGACACGCAATCGTCTCCACAGATATTCTTCTTCACCTCAGTAATTGGTAACAAAGTGAAAGGAGCCCAGTTGGAATGAGTAGTTTTATCGGGAAAATCATTGCCGGCCATGTGTATTGAGAAATCATGATGGCATCAACTATCTCCTTCCCTGAATTTAAAAGCAATCAAAACCATTGTAATAAGGTGTAGGTAAACCGAGGAAATCTTTACGCGCAAGGATATATGCGAAAATCTATAATTTAAACAAAATTATGCGTGGAAGCTGAGGCCGGTCCTAAAACGATTTTTTAGCCTGTTTAAAGGGTAATTGCATGTGATTTATATCCAAGCACGCGAGTGTAATATCCTGAGTTTTACGCAAATTCGCTCTTGTTTTTTGTCGTTAATTCCGGTCGCCTTTTTTTTACAACGCGTTTTCAACGCGATGCATTTGAGTCCATTTTTTCTGTTCTTGTTTTATTTTAGTTCCGAAATATTAATGTTTTTTCAATAAAAAAAAATTAAAAATATTTTTTTGTGTGTACTTACAGCTTGGAAATTTATTAAAAATAAAATTAATACAGGCCCCACGTTTATTAAAAAATATATACAGTAGAAATATTATTTGTTTTAGTTCTAGTGGAAAAATGGAGATGGATCGTTGAAAATTTATTCATAAATATCAAAAAAAAAAAATAGGACAGAGAAATGCAGCGTAGTAACACTTTTACACAATTACTGAATATGTTGTGAGGAAAAGTTTGAAACGTTTTAAAAAAGCGGGTTAGGTGAAGACCTTTCTTGAATCCGATATATGTAAAATTGCACGTAATCAATTATCCATGTTCTTCTATGATCTGCCGCTTTGATTCAAATTTATTATTACAGTGGTTCCGAATACCAACAAACCACGTCCAAAAATAATAAGTCTTAATTTCCAGAAATTAATAAAGGGCTAGACAGTCGTCTTCGCCTATTGCAAAAGATACAAGAGTGATTACTATTTGTGACGCGCTCGAGGAAAACGAAGATTACTATTTAAAGGAATATCAACAAATTTTAACAATTCGCTCGTCGTAAAATGACTTCGTAAACGAGAAGAGTACTGGAATGTTTGTTTTAATAATATGTTGTTTAGAGAGTTCTGCGGAAAGAGAGGAATCACCATTTATTTGACCCGAATCCGTAAAACCAAAGATTTGAAAATTAATTTTTTATTTTAAAACAGTAATCGCAAGCCAGAACAATTGAACAACGTTTTCAACTAGCGATTAAGAGACCTTGGAATTAAAGGAACGCTGCGTTTGTTGTAAAGGATGTTACGTCTGGCGCTCCATCGAGAGCTGTAGAGTACAGAAAATCATTACGGTTAGTGGAAAAGATACATCCTTTTTCCAGAATTTTTCGCTGTTGATAAAGCTAAAGCTTTAGAAAAAATCAGCACCAAATTTTACAAACCGCAAATAGGGAAAGTAAGTGTAGATTATAGCCACCGTAGGAGGCACTTTTAGAAGCGAAAACGCCACACGATAAAATCTGATGTTTGCGTAGAGGGGTGCAGTGTGGAGGTTGTAACTTACAGGAAGCTGTGCTAAACTATACAATTGAGCCAATTTTCTTGACGCAAATGGATGTTGTACGCCGAAGATGTCCGAAATTTAGATTTAATCTTTACGCGGAGTTGTAGTATAATTTCAGCACAATATGTCAATATTCAAAGGAAATCGATCCATCATCATGATGGATACGTAAACAACAAATACCTGAAAAACAGTTACAAAATTAAAAAAAAAAATTGACAAACGATATCGTGTTTTTAGGATTTGAACCAGCTATGCGACGTGTTGAGTTTTATGAATTAATGATGGACAAAATTAACAGGCTTATTTTTTTCACGAGTTATCATTTTTTTCTCAAACATAATCGGGGGATACTAGTCCCAAGAAAACCCTCATCACCCTACTCAAAGACCGCAAGAAACACACATTTAGACGCTTGATGTTGTCTACTTTTCAGTTCATCTAATTCTCAAAACTTATCTCTAACATTATCAAACATTTTAGTAACTAGATAACACCAATAAAAAGAAATCTAAAGTGGTCGAATCTAAGCTTCCAGCCGATTGCTTTAGATGATCAGAGGGAGGAAAGTGTCCCATCGTGCTGAAAAATTATTCATTGGAGTTCATTGAATAGTTGCCAGAATCATCTCAGTTAATAGCTGAAGTCATTTTTTATTATTTAATGATCTGGCTATAAAAAATTGTAAGGAATAACATGCTTTCCAGCTATTCCCGCCCACACGTTCGTCTTTTAGCGCAGCAGCGTGCATGTTTATTCGAAGAAGTAAGGAAAAGCTAAAAAGTCAGTGAGCTATTTTCCTATCATTAGGTGTCGATACAATCCACTCGAGCGACAGTGGCGAAGAGTATTCTGTGGAAGAGCAGCCTGCCGTTGTGCGCTTTTTCTTGGCTAAGGGACTTCCTCCGTACGGAAATATCTCCTGTTTACGGTGGGAAGTATTTGTCGCGTAAAGCCGTCTATAAGGGAAAAATTCTTTCAAGGGCGCTCAAAAGTTGTTGACGATCAACGAAGTGGCCGTTCCGTTCAGATTTTGACAGATGAAACATTTCGACGGGAGGAAGTGATGATTCGAACAGACAGACGGCATAGCAACTACAATAGGATGTTCCTACGGTTTAGCCTACGAATTGATCGTTTTTGAATTTCCGAAAAGTTTGCCCAAGGTGGATACCTAGGCACCTAGGTACCTAAGCGAGGGGCACAGAAAGATGCGAATGAGTTTGTCCTTGCGACAACCTTCTCGGTACGGAGAGGAAGGGGAGAAGAAAACGTCCAGGCTTACAGACGTGAGGAATATTGCTGCGTCACGATAATACCTGGCCGCATTCGGCCCATTTGACCCAGGCGAAAATCCAACATCCGGCTTACAATACCTAAGCCTACTCCTAAGTGACTATCATCTGTTTGCTTCGCTCGAAAAACATAATTTCGAGAGTGATATCGACGTTCAACAAGAGATACGCACGTGGTTCAGACGGCAGCCCAAACACTTTTATGCGGCCGGTATTGATAAAGCGATGGAGTAATAGCTTCGCGTGATCTACTAACCGACTTGCCCTCGTTTTAAGAATGCGAACAAGTAGATTGTTCCGCCGTTGAAACAGGAATTTTTAGTAAACATCTTGGAACTTATAAGATCATGTAGAATATGTTGCAAACCACAAGCGTGCGAAGAATTATCTAAAAACCTAAAGTGGAAGAGCCATTAACATGAGGAGAAGTCTTTATCATGCTAGTTGCAATGAAGCATCTAGACAATAACGGGAACCGTCGCCAAACACAGTTAAACGAATGTACTGAATTTGGAAAACTTCGGATCGGGAAGCTAGTTCAATATGATCTCGCATTAGTTTTGGACAGCATTATTTGGACCAAAATGGGCTAAATTTACGAGACATGTCCTAGATAACCGGCTCAATTATTGAGCAATTCGGACCTCCATTCACTTAGGACGCAAAATTTATAGGAAAGTTAGCGGCTCAACGTAGCATAAGCTATATTCTCATTGGTACTGTTGATACTCTTTTTTTTTCGAAAAAAAACGTGCTTATTTCTTACAATTAGAGCACACAACTATTGCCTTTCCAATTAATGGTTGAGGTGTAAATTAACAAGCCGCGTACGGCATTGTACGTCTCGCGAATGAATTATTCTACTTTTTTTTTACCGTTCTTTTGAACAACCTTATCTTCTTTCTCATTTACATCGATAACTAGGCAACAAACGGGATTTTTTCACTCAATTTTTTCATCCTAACGCATAAACCTTTCGATAAAATCACTGCTAATTACGCTAATCCACTCGCAATCGTACTCTTTCCTCCATCACGCGAAAAACCAACAGATCATCCGTACATGTACGCTTGTATCTACAATATTATACATATATACGTACGCCGACTAGATCACGCGAGAAGAACCTTAACTAGCCGCGGCGAACAATCGACAATACCGTGGCCGTCCCGGATTCCGCGGAACGCGTGCAGATTTTCATTTGTCAAGGATCGCGAGCGGCTAGTCGGGCGCGCGTTCCGACGGGCGAAAAATCTACAGTTCGGCGCGCTGTTCAGATGTCATCGCCGTTCGACTTCCATGAATGCTTTGATTAATGCGAGTCGGTTTACAACGTGGAAGTCGCAAACAGGAAAAAAAAAAAAACGTTAATTGATACAAATTGCCGGCGATTAATTGTTTATTCAAATTGTGTATGTAATTGTTAATAAAACGAAGTGCAACAGTTAGTTACCTAGCGAGCGGTATGTAGTTTGCACAGCGTTTAGGTTCATTAAAAAAAAAAAACTTTGCTCGTAAATTAACATCCGCGTCTTTAATAAGTGGGGAAAAACTGCCTGAAATGGGTTGGGTATTACAGAGGAGGATAAACGAACAATTAGATAGGTACCCAACGGTACAATAGTAAACGGTGAAATTAAGCGCGACCTTTCAAGTGCATTCATTGCGTGGCGCACCATTGTAAAACATTAACCCGTTAGATGCAGATTAGGGGAATCAGCGTTAATAGTGTAGCTATATTCGAAAGCTTACGAACGCCCTGTATGAAATTTTGTTATAAGAAACGACAAAAAATAAATACCTTAATCCTGATAGCGTTACAAGAGAAGAATATTTCTTTTTTGCAAGCTTATTATGGTAATTAGATAAAGCAAGTAGCCAATCTACCAATCCTAAAGCTGTAGCTAACGCATTTAATAGCTTTTTCAAGGCTTCCTTAAATTCAAATGATTTAAGAAATTACAATATTAGTATTAAACAAAATTCATTCACCTTCTTCTTCAGACCTTATTTATTTTTCTTCGTTTCACATCATTTTAAGTTGGCTGTGAATGGTGGTAAATAGGCAAACGAAAGATTTCAACAAGGTAGAAAAAAAATTGTCTGAATATTAAATGTTACAAATAACAATTCAAACAAACAAACAAACAACTTTTGTTTGCTGCTGTCACAGTAGCTGAACAATACTAATCCCAGGAACAACTTGGACGCAAGATCCTAATGTAGGACTTCCGTTTAACTGTGGATGCCTCTCGTATCTTCAGCGTTAGTCATGTAACCTTTTGAAAATATAAATTTCCCGTAACTAGTGCTTTAAAAGATGATGTTCCTGGCGTTCGAGCTTGGTAAAGTTTCGTGTTCGATAGTAATCACCCGGTGTATGTCGAAGACGTTCTAACGCAATATCTCAACGGAGCCAAGTATCTAATTTAATCTTTTTCGGATTTTTCAAAGGATAAATATGTTTCATTTAAACTTAGACGATAGGACGTAATAACACTAATAACATACAGGTTGTTCCGTTTTCGCTACCTATTATACGAAAATATCCTTATAAGGATACTGTAAGATGTCTATATAATACTTGAGAGACAACCGCGAGCTTATTCAGACAATGGCGTTTGATACCATTAATTTTTTTTTGTTCCTAACCTAAAATCGGCCGTTCTGCTTTTCGGACTTTCTAAACAACGCGATTTAGTTTTGCCTCCTATTAAATATGAGTCAAGCTGTTTCAAAGATTGTTTTAATTACACAAATACAATATCACTAGATGCGTCCTTACGGCGGGCACGTTAAAGCTTGTTAAAATGGCCGCCCCGATTAAATATATCTGACAGAGTTGCTTTGCGTAGCATCTACATTTCAATAACCTAAGTTACATACTTCTATCGCAAGATAGTTTTTCGTACAGGCTAACGTTAGAAGCCGGGCTCTGTTAATACAATCACAGCATCAATTGGAAATCAATTTCAAAAGACAATGTAATTAAAGCGTATAACCCTATTCCTGCTTCGTTTAAGATCGTTCCCGATTGAGGATTTATGTCCGCGATAAATGAAAATCTTTGCCTACTAGTTTTTTCTTTGCTAGCTTATACATTTGATTGCGTTTGTTATACAGTTTACGATAGGCGATGCTCTCCTGATTATTAACGTGTTCGTTCTTACGTGTTGATTCAATAGGAGGAGCTTGATCTTGAACCATTTATTTCTTTCCTTTTCGTTATTTTCTTTGTTGTTTGCACAGAAGATAAATATTATTATTTCTATTATGTCCTCCAAACATTTTGGCTTCCTGCTGTTTATGCAGTGAGCGCAATTTTACAATTCCAGAAGATTGCGCCACCTCGTACATATATGAGTGATTCTGACTTGAAAACCATATAATTTTTAAACTTATTTTCTTTGCCATCATAGCACACTGAGAAGAGAAAATTAGGGAATCTTGCTTAACTAAACGGAGGCAATCGGGCTACCTCCGTTTAATAAACGACTTCAACTCTTGAACACTTCACTATTACGCCTTACCACAAACGCTTCACTTAAACTGTGCGCACGTTTCGATAACTAAGCTATCATATCTTCAACGGCAATACTAAACTATTCAGTATTCCTGCTGAAGACGATAGCTTAGCTTAGTTATTGATAAATGACCAACATCAACTACAATTGTGTAATGCAAGAACATTTATAAAACTTCTCTTCCAGGATTGAATACATCTAACATCGTTAATATTCTTTTAACACGTTCATTGACATAGCTAGCCGTGTTTTATAAGCGGTCGCTTTTGGTTTTATGGATGGTGGAGGGTTTCCACCTTTCAAAGTGAACATCCGCCGAAATATACACTGAGTATACTCGTGTGACGAGGCTTTTCTTTCCAGGGAATCGAATCGATCGATTTCGGCGTACAGTCCCCTCAGAAAATTTGCACGATTTTTATATACATATATCTGTATTATTTTAAACATATCGCAGATGCTTAAGGCTTATGCAAATTATTTTCGGAAAAAAAAATGGGCAAACTTATCGGCCCTCCAGCGTGTACGACACATCAGACAAGGACGCCCCTAAAGGCATGCGTATCTACTAGGTATTTAGTAGGCACCTATCGAAATCTCTGGCTTATCCGCGCTTTTCGACTTTTTAATGCTCTAAGTAAGTGTATGGGTAAACAATTAATGCACAATAAACCTCACGCCGGGCGCAATATTGGATTAGAATGCCAAAGCTCTAATAAAATAACGTGATAATAGAGAGATACATGTAAAGCTCGGCGATTATCCTTCTTACCAAGTCCGATTATCGTAACCTACTTCGGGCCCGGGAAGCGCTTCATATAATCTCATCGCTCTCTCTCGCCCATCACGTTTTTCCCTGTTCGTCTCGGTATCTTCGGCGTCTGTTGGTTTTCGCAGTCGGCTTCGTTATTAAGCGCCAAGTTCAATCGATACTGTTGTTATTTTCATGCTTTCTACACGTCAAAATAGGAAAACGTTTGGCGAATATTTATATACGTATAAGCACATATTGCGTGTGACGAAATACAAAGACGGATATATACTTAGCCAACATTTTAGAGAAACAACTGATGTAAAGATGCCTTTTTTTCTTTTTTTTATTAATTTATTTTTTTAATTTATTTTATTCATTTTTTTAAAGAATTGCATATACGAGGGAAATTCCATAATGACTTGGCGCTCGGCAAAAGATGGCGCTACTAAACTGAAACAACTATTTTTTCCGTAAAAATTTCCGTAAAAATAACCTTTGGCAAGTGTCCCATCAAGTTTTCAAAGAGATGCGCTAGTTAGTTTGTGATTGATAGCCATTTAATGTTGAGCAGAGATTAGATATTTGTGTTCACGATTATCCTAATGGACGATGGGAACTTCAAAGCGGGTGAGCTTGTTGAGGTTATGGGCATCTCAATTGATCGGGTATATAACATTCTATGTGTAAGGAAGCTTTCTCTAAGATAGATGTCGCGATTGCGACTTCAAAGGAATGTTTGGCGATGATTTTTGGCAATGATTCACAATATTTCACAGCATATCAGAGACCAAAGAACAATCCAAAAAATGACTAACTGGTTCGAAATAACAGCAAACAACTGGGGTAGATAGCTTTTTTTTTCTTGCTCAGGTAGACCCATGCTTGAACAACGTTATCAAATCATTCCAATGTACTTTGTGATTTTTACAGCCTTTTGAACAAGCTATCCGTCGAACTGCGGATAATTCCGTCCTATACGTTGCAATAACGCCAACATGTCGAATAGATGTGCGTATTGAAAAGAATATTGTTGCTGTAGATGTAAGTGTGAAGGAAGATCCCGATTTATCCGATAAAGCCTCACTGGCTTTATCGGCTCACCATATCGAAAATTTTGCGGAAAGATCTTAACTACGTCCGTTAAACCATCGTCTGCACCATTCTTTCCGGCCTGTTATTTTATCGCAAAATTGTGTTCAACCTTAAGGCTCGATTTAAATTTAACAGCTTTGCGCATCTTTGTCGAGCGGAATAATCCACCAGAGACACTGTAATCCAGCAAAATTCACTATTTGGTGTGGTTTATACGCTGGTAGCATTAGTAGCCTTTGTTTCTTGAAATATGAACGAACGCAGATCGTTACCGAACCGTCATTAATAATTTTTTTTGTGAAAATACCTGAAAACATTGATACGTGAACGAAAAATTGAATTGTTGGCGTCGATTGTGACAATGGACGCCAAAAACTCTCGCCGGGGCCTTACGTGCACTAATATGTTATAAGTGAACGAAATACACGCTTAGGAACATCAAACGAAATGAGCCTATTTTTAGATTTTATTAGGTTGGCGACTTTTCAGCGCGCCTCAGATAAATGTAGACTTAATGAACTCAGTACAGTATGGTGTGCTGATAACTCTGGATACGGTGTATAACGCTCTAAACAAAATTATCAAAATAACATTTGAATACCCGAAAGCTGCCCTTCCCAGAAAATTTCAACAATGAATCTACTCAAAGTAACGGTGCGTTTTGTTTGAACAATGTTGGTTAAACCTTGTCCCTGCCAAATAGAAATCGCAGCCACCTGTGGTGACGGGCAGAACAGGCTGTCCCACCTACCATTTAGGTACCTCATTGTCGGCTATACCGCAGACTCAAAACCGTAATTACACGCTTTAAAATCTGTACGTGCGGTAGCCGTGTCCCTTAGCGGTGCGCAAATTAGCGCTTTCATGCGTCTTTTACTTATCACTTCAGGTAGCAGGGGTAAGTAAGATGGGGTATCTAATTGTAGTTAAAGGTGATGGTAAAAATCGTATTCCCTGAATAGTGGAACGGGTTATTATCTTAAAATGGTCTTTTCGTGTTCTCCTTTCTTCCGGAAGAAGACGACGAGCTGTCGAATTGGTGGTTAACTAGTAATTTTCGGAAAACTTTCACGAAAATGATGTTAACGAACCGACGCACGTTATCGAATAGCGGTGCCATCCCGCCAAGACATCGCGGACATTCCGTTTTTCGAAAATAATAAATTTAAATTATTTTATTATTCGATTAATTAGAGCCTGTGGCAACGTGGATCTGTTTCGTCCCGAGCTTCTCCGTTAGTCTCTTGGTTCTCTTTCGACGACTTTTTAAAAAGAAAATCTTTAAAAAAAAAAAGATCAAGTCATACTAGCTACTTATTAGTAAGAAATCCATCTCTGAGGAGGAAATGTTTGGATTGGATAGGTAATTAGCAATGATTAAGTTAAATAACAATTTAACTTAATCATATTAGTGTCAAAGCCAAAATATTGTTGAATATTCTCTCAAATCTTCTTCTTCCGAGTTCTAACCTGAGCCGTGAAAATCCTCAATTTTTTTGTAGGTTTGACTTGAGTTTTAGTATAATTTTCTTAGTATTGTAAATGATAAATGCAATTACTTTTCGATAATAGATGCATTGTTTCCTTCGATTCCAATGACAATCGATAAATTCACTAAAATGCTCAAACCGAGTTCCAAACCTACTTATTGGATGGATACTTTCAATCCGTAAGGAGCGCAAGGTGTATGTTTTGATAGCATTAGATAGTGTGGACCGGTGTATACGTTATAATCCCAATCTCTTCTACTCTTACCGAGGTAAGCAGTTTTTCCTTGTATTTCTTCGGTCATTTGTACGATTTACCTCTACGCTAACAATAGATCTAATGAAGGCGTAAATTTGTGCATTCCGAAACGTCGCTCACGCTAGAACGAATAACGAACAATAAGAAACAAACACAATCGAACAACACGATAAGTGATCCCCAAAAACAATTCCGTAACGCAGGTGCAACTCCACGTATGCATAATTGAGCTTAAGCTTACCGCGGGATATATCGAAAAAAATTCAATAGACGATTTAGCTACTAAATCTAATTAATATAATTACGCCAATTCAGCCGACCATCCGAGGAAAGATCGAAAATATGCTGGAATTAACTGAGAAGAGGTCTTCATATGTACGCTTTCTATTTTGGGTAGAATTTAAGAAATGCGTTCAACATCAAAGATATTGATGTACTTATCAAAATACTAACACCAAACATTGACGTACCCGCCTCAACACATTTCACGCCATCAGCATATCGAGGTACGTACAGCAGAACTATTCGTTATATCATTAAGATCGTTCGAATAAATTAGAAACAACATAGGCCCCAAAATAGGTCCCGGGGGTACAACGCGAATACCTAAAAACAAACGACGTTCTATCACCCTCGCGAATAATTATAACCGACGTAAGCTTCAGACAAGGTACCGTAAAACGGGGTTACTTTGCCAATTCTGCCTGCCTAGGCACTTTACCACATAGCTATATGAATGCAATTATTTCCTTCCCATCAGCTTTAGGTTTTCGTGGTTTTTCTAGCGGTTCTCTATTGTTACGGGTCTAAATTACTCCGAAATACTTAGAAATTGTAAGAAAAAATTAGGGACACATAGCTACAGGGGGAACTTAACTGAAGTTGGCCTGGTAAGGGCGTTGGCGATGGCCAATCGAGGCGACATGGATCAGGCGGCGGTAAGTAAACGCTTTCAAATTTCGCGTGGGACATCTCAAAGTTTCAAGTTAAAGGGCCAACTTTAACTTAAGCCACTTTAACTAACTTGTTGATACTTTGACTAACTTTAAGCCAACAAAAAAGTAACTGCCCGCCATTCCAACGGTTCAATAAGTGTTATGGTGCGTGGAAACGCTGCGAGAGACTTACGAATCCAAATGTTGTTGGCTAAGATCGAAGAGACTGACAATCCTGGCAAAAAAAAAAGGGAAAAATAATACCCTGTAAACAACTTAAACTTAACTAACGTAACTTCTCCGAAAACGCTCTGGCGAACAACCAACAATAGAAGAACTAGTCGTTAGTCCTTCAGACGCCGAGAAATTGGTCGTAGGAAACAGCGACGACGCACCACTAGCAACTAAAGTGTCCTCCGAGTTGTTGAAATTGCAAATTATAAATGCGCAATTTGTTTTGCAAAATGGAGAAAGCACATAAGACCTGATTGGTTTGGCTGCGCTAAATGCAAACGAAGCGAGCGACGACTAGGATTCTGGCTGTTTTTAATTAGATCTGTTTAATACTTGTGTTTGGAATTTTGAATCTTTTAAACTTTCATGTTAATTTAATAAATAAATGATTTATAAAAAAAAAAACAAACGCATTACGACTTAAAGAAATAGGAAATCAGATTTTCTTTGTACGCCAAAGAAAATCTGATACAGACCTTACATTGGCGTGAATGCTATTTCAATACACCGCCAAAGTAATCGAAATTTTCTACCTACTTTGCATCCCACAATCGAATCTTTTTCTTCATGATGCGTTAATCAAAACGAAACATAATCAATCGATCAGGTTCAAGGCACGATGCGATACAAAAAAGTTTAATTTTTCAAGCGGTTTGTAACTTAGAGAACGAAACTAGGCCGAAACCTGCCGTTTTTCGATACTTAAAAATTCAACAAGCGCGCTCGAAAATCAAATTGTTCACCATAACGATTGTTTAGACTTCCCTCAAAAGTCCAACTAAATACGATAGTTAGAGCACACGTTTCCCGAAAAGGCTAGAATAATTAGGCTGGAACCTTGTTCATCAACGTCAAGTAAAGAATATCTCATCACTTGTGCAGGTTAAAGATAAATCACACTGTATATATACGGATCGGTAAAATATCCCACAATTTATCCAAACAATATTTCCGGTATTACAGCATAAGAACTAAACTGGCTAAACGTTTGTCCGCTCCTTCAGCGTAGCCGATACTTCACGCCAATTATGATTTTACAACTCGACTAAACTAGGTTTATTTTCGTTAAGCTTCTTTTGCGGTTAAACACGAAGAAGTGCGTAGCACAACGTCGACGATGGGCAGTAAATGTTTTACGACGATATAAAAGCACCTTACCGAGTTAATACAATAAATACGCCTAATACCCATCGTACGTTGGATATATTACACGCGCATAAGCTTGGCAAAATCTTGACTTAATACAGCTCAATCAACGAACTGGTTACAAATAATTTCAATGTAAGGCTACAATTTTCATTTTAATCTGTGTACCTGTTATGCATGTGATTTATTAGATATTGAAAGCAAAGTAGCATTTCCTTGCATTTGGTTCTTTCGATGGTCCCGCTTTCGATGTTTTTAGGTCATTTTAGTTGCGTTAACCGCCGTTTAATTAGTATCGAGAAAATCCTTTCGATTGTCACATTGAGCTGGCGTCGATGAAGGATCGTGTTTATTAATTGGTGCGAAAATTGCCAAAGGTAAACTATCTTCATCTGAAGATATTAAAGGATCTCTCGGATAAGCGAGACAACGAAATCGGATTCTCTGAAAAGGTGCCAATAAGCCATATTTCCGCACCACGAAAAGCGTTCGGCATTTCCGATGTGTTAATAGGCTTCTCCAATCAAGTGGAGGAGCCGCTCGAGGAAACGAAGCCATCTCCCTCGTATCTGTAGAAATCCACATCGAGTGGTTCCAGTCGGATTGTCGTGTGTATTCGTACCGCAAAATCATTTCTTTCGGCCGTCATTCCTCCTTGGTTAAAATTATTCGCTGCGTTGTTCCTCGACGGACGTTCTTTTATGATCATTCGGTCTTCTTATTTGCTTCACAATTGTTCTCTTATTTAATGTGTCTTTTCAAACTTGTGTACTTCCGATTGACGGGCGCATTCATTCGAATCGAGACCACCTTTCCGAATTGTGCATGAATGAACGAAATGGGCAATGCGTAAATTTTTGTTGAACCATTTTCGGTACTTTCCTCACAGTATAGTTGCCAACATATATAAGAAAAAAAGTAGCTACGCAGCAAGCTTATAAAACATAAGCATAAATCAATCTATGTCGTCATCATTAGAAACTTAATGGTTTGCGATATTGGACCATTACTGATCGATTCAAATAAGCAAACCCGTATCGGTCCAATTGAGGAAACCTATCTAGGTACGTTAAGCCGATCACCGATCAATTCAATCGCCGATATATCCTGAAAGAAGTCGTACAGCAAATATGCGTTTCAAAAGATCCACTGAAAAAAGTTCGATGACCATAATGTCGTAATCATAATGGTGCCGCGTCATCGCCATCTATGTGTTCAGATTAAATACGGGCGAGGTTTGTGAGGGTTGGCAAAATTCGCTCTATTCAAACATAATTTTACGAGCTTAACATTGCTTGAAGTGGAACGTGGAGCGGCAAGTCTCATTTTGAACACGGGCGGCTGATATCCACCTTCGTATTCAAGAGTAAAGGCGATGGAATCCTTATGAAGTTCCTGGATGTTCCAAAAAGCTAAAATCTCCCATCCGACGTCGATGTTTCTTTGTCCAATATGAACGTTTTCTTTTTTTTTGTTGAATTCGGACAATAACGTTTTTTTTTTCTTGCATGACAAATTTTCGAATATTTTAGTGTCTTCTAACCACTCTAAAGGAATATTCCTTCCTATCCCAAAGAGAATGTCTCTCTAATCTTTCTCTGTCTGTCTTTCACATAGTCGTAGTTCTTTTGCCATAATTCTAAGTATTTACGGGCAAAGCACTTATTCCTTTATATAAACCTTTTATTTATGTAAAGCACTATGTTGGTACGCAAGTACTACTAAACATTGGGGCAACATGTTGGTGTAACCGATTTTAATTCTTTAATTCTGTAACACAAGTATAAATATCCAATCCAAATCAACGCTTTTTTTTAGGTGTAACTAACTATTTCATCTTCCTCAATTAATGGAATTAGAATCGCAAAAAAAATTAACCGCTCAGCTCTTAAATGTAGATCGAAATTTTAATTGTGCATGGTTCTATGGATAAGACCAGAATGACGTTATCGCAACACAAGAAGTACCTGCTTGAATTGCATTCTCCTAAGCCGTCCTACACCTAAAAACCGCAGCAACTCATCCTTGCGAGTACCACTGCCAAAGACGCGCGAGCAATTTAACTAAACTCAGCATCTATTCACAGCAGACACCGATCAGCCGACTCCTTACTGATTGCGAGTAGAATCGGACACCATCCGACGACAAGGTAATTAATTTCAATACTCAATACAACGCTCGTTTATCAGGAACGTGGAACGATTTGTCGCAACCCGCGCTAGCCTACCTTTACCGTCATCCCCCGCCTCCGACGTTACTAGGCTATCGCATTGGACGACCGTAGCAACCAAACGACCGCGCCCAATAGGAGACGTGGGCGTGGTGTTAGTCCCGCCCGTTCGTAGCGCACGGTTTGTCGCCGCAAGGGAAAAGGTCACGCCTGCGAACAGCTGCAGAGGATATTTTTAGGATAGGCAGTTGTCAATAGTGAAACAGTGGAATACGGAGAAGAAAGCGCGCTTGTCTACTACGTTCTAAGAAGGGAGAATTTGAAAGCTGGGAGGTTTAATTACTTTTTTAACCGAGCGAAGGAGGGTGAGTTGAGGACGACGTAGGTTCATGCAGTTATTTCGTCGAGCTGCAGGTAAAAATGAGACACGAGAAAGAAGAGATGAAAAAGAGAAATAATAATGTCGGCGATGAAGATGGCGGGATGGATAATTAAAATTGAGCGAAGGGGAATATAAAGCTGATTGCTTTCTTCGTAGATTCTAAATTAGATATTAAAATAAAAGATCTCTGAGGAAGTTTTTTTTTTTTTAATAACAAGTGAATACCTACACGCAGAAAACTGTTTGGTTGATTTCGACAAAATAATCTTCCTACCAGACAGGTTAGTTTTTATTCATTTTGTACCTGATCATCGGAGGACTCACCGAGCTAAATGAAGGCCGAAGGATGTTCGCTTCTCTTCTGTTTCATTTTTATATTTCTTATTTATATTTGTATTTTTCTGCACGTCGCATATATATACAGTATCATTCAGAAGTCATGTCTTCCTGGTGTGGGCGAATAGTACCTTTACTTTAAAACGTGTTGAAAAAGGATGCCATAAAAACCCTAAGTTCTGTTCTTATTTTCCTCTTTTAAAAGATTATCTGTTATAATGACGTAGGCTTTCACGGCTAGATTCGGTTAAAACTAAACGAACCGTATCATGGCTAAACGAAATCTCGACGATTTACTCGTCCCCGCAGCATCTTCAACAGAACGGAAGGGCTGCTCACCACCTTTCCCTCTCCGCCGTGTGCGACGTCCAAGTTCCAAATTTATTAGCAAATATAGAGCCCTACGTCATCGTTAAGTCAACGTATGAATGAAATCGGTACTTCAGTATTACATTATCGTACTTTCGACAGTATCGCAAAAATATTATAGCCAGTTACGACGCGCACGGTATATGAAAGCTGCAAAAGCTTCAATTGATTGTAAATATTTGAAAGCACCATTCCTTAAAAAAATTCAAGAATATTCGAAGTTAAAAATATTACCATGTTGTTGTAGGCTTTCGCAGTCGTCACTTTCTTTTAAAGAATTTGGGTTTCCGCCTTCTGGGCTGCTGCACGTTACGTCGTTGCTGCACGAGGAATGATTTGGACTGCTGTAAGATGGAAGCGGTTTGAGGTGGTTAGACAACGGTACTTCCTACTTCATTGAAGATGTTTGGCCGCCGAGGCAAAATTGGAACCTTTAGATACACCAAAAGTTCGTCGGGAGATAAGGGCTGATCAGAGAGCCGTGCGACGAAATTATGTTGGAGCTTCGGGGTTCCTTTGACTTTGACTTTATTAAACTTTTCGATGTGATTGGTCGTGGCAAATCCGAGAATGCGTTCTGCTTGAAGAGCAGTGACGCGGTCGATAACATTGAAATCATTAGGTTTAAGAAGGTGAGGTAATTCGAGGTGCAAGTGAAAAGCTCGAATCCTCTCTCGAAGTAAGACCACACTTGTTCGGCGAAAGATTTGCTGGGGTAAGTGCGTTTTTATGTGGTGCGAGATGCGTAAGAAGTCGCGGTCGTTGTCTTCCTTTTTCCGGATTGAAAGCGCGTCGAAGAATTCTTCGTACAGCAGCGACGTGGCGAAGTGATTCTAGTTCCAGACTTTCCACTTTAAGTTTTTCCTTTTCGAAACCCATTCGTTCCCCATGTTTCTTTTGTTCTATTTATCGACACTCCATCCATTTCTAAAGCATTAGCTTTTCTTCCTTTTTTTATGCTAGTAACAATTTCATCAGTGGCGTGATCGCTTTTCTTTCTCTATTTTTTTTTTTTCATTTGCGCTCTGCAGATGTGAAGAACTTAAAATTAATAGTGAAACTATTAATTTTATTTTGGTTTTAGCTTTGCCTCTGAAGGTCTCATCGAAAGCATTGACGAATTTAGGCAATTCCGCCAGATCTCTTTGGACCATGATGGTCTCTTATATTCATTTCAAATAATCGACAAAATCAGTTTTATTTACCGATCAGCGTCAAAAAGAGAAAACCTATAAAAAATTGTGAAAGAAACAATAAAATGATTTCTTTCATTCATCGTTGCGGACGTGGTAATCTCCAAGCATTGCTTTCCCTTTCCGGAGAAAAGTTTGTCGAAGACAGACCAATCACAACAAGTTACGCTTGTGTCTGAAGCGCGCTAACATAGCACCAATATCGTCCAATATTTATTTGTACAAGTACACAAAGTAAAACGAGAATGCTTCTTCGTTCTCGCACCGCGACGCAGTTACATTACATGGAAGCCAGCTGAAGGATACCTGAGATTCTTTATATGCGCTGGCGATGATCGTTTTTCGATAATCTCGTAAAGTGGCGACACATCACGCCACTGACAGGTGTCAGGCTAACACGGGCCCGGTACGAGGCTGACTTCGACTGACACTCCTCGTCACATACACAGACGACATAATACGGAAAACATGGTTATACTTTTAGGCATTCTACACCCAACGACGTGTCAAGAAATAGAAGAATACACGGTAGAGCGGTAGATTTTCATAGTACACGTAATGGGTCTGCTCGAATATATTTGTATTTGATGGCTTTTGTGTCTATTATAGTAAATGCCGAGGTTGCACCGAACAAACGGAGAATGTTTAGCCAGAAGTTTGGAGGAGAGACTTTTATGTTTTCGTACGTCGGTTTACTACGATTCTTAACATTTATTTACTAAACGGATTTATTGATATGGGGTATTTATTATATTAATAAACAGGTTTCAATTCGATAAACGCAGTTCATTGATGTAATAAATTTATTAGTTAAGATGATAACTTTCTTGTCGTTTTAATAAAACGAAGTCGACGAGAACGATTGATCGAATTAATTAAAGAAATATGATACCTTAAAGCAAATAAATTAGCTAACTTAGAGCAAGTGAACTGTTCACTTCATTTTGTGCAATAATCAATCAATATAAAAAAAAGGAAAGGAGGAAAAAACTTGAACTTTGATTCTCATTGGTTTCGACGATTTTTTAAACGTAGAAGAAGGCGGAGCAAGACGGGGGAACGAAGAGCAACGGGGTACCCGCTATATATGTACTAAAAGACACCACGTCAATTGTTTGAGATTAAAATGGTAAAATGGCTTCAGCTCTGGGTGAGTCGTCTCACGAGAATGGATTCGTGTTGCCCACTGGTTTCCTCGAGAGTCGACAAAACACTCGAGTCTGTCTAGTCTCCGCTAATGTCGGCGTACTCGTTTCTGCAGGCTTATTCTGCATTATTGTCGTGCGGTGGCTTCACGAGATGGTTGTCTTTCATCTTGTCCCTTGTAGGTGAGTTCCGGGCGACTTCCTACACGAAGACCAGTAGCATCGTTTCATTCCAAAGGCTCCTTTGGAATGATACCTTTGCTAATTAAAGAAATATTTTTTTCCGTGCTCATCGCCGATAATCCCACAACTTTGAGAGAAAAGGGTTAGGTGAAAGTGGATTTTCACGAACATGTTAGCGAACACATATTTATATATGAGTTATAGCGTCATCAACTGGTCTAGTTATCATCTCTTTTATTGCATAAAGAATCGGGCAATTCGAGCAAATTCGTTGTCGATTTTACGGCACATCACATAGTTTAGATGTTGGTTTCGTTCAAGTTAATATTAAGAAATGTGGCCGCGTTACTGATTATTTCAAAGACCTAAGGCTAATTTACCAAAAATGATTTTTCCTTTTCTATGAAAATATGGCTATACCGTCTTGCTCCCTATTTTGGTGAAGTTCCTTTCTTAACCTTTGATGTGCGACGATCGGTACCTGCTTTACATCCTGCTTGCCGGGATCTAGGTCGCGCAAGGCTACAACTATCAACCCGTCGGAGACTAGGCCACCCAAATCGACCTTTCAGGTCGTATGTTATTTATCGTATATGACCAAGACAATTCATCTGCAATTACGATGTACAATCAAGCGCGTGCAGAGGCTACGATCGACGAATGTGCCGCGAAGTAACGGAATTTTACGACAGAAATCGATTAGCTTCAAATAGTTTATCGTAAAGACATAAAAACAGCTATACGGCGAGGATTATAAATACCGAGTGGAAATTGCTACTTACAGCAGAAGAACTTAACATTTACGCACACAAGCAATACGGGTTCAGTGCCGCGTTTACAAAGCTCGAATTGAAGCAGCTTAAACGAAATAAGTCGGAGCTTTAGCGTCGATCGATATAACTGGATGGATGAAACTTGGTTACTCCAAGCCAAAGTAGAATCGATTCAGTTGATTGCAAAGGGTGAATCGGCTTAGAGAAACGCGAAAAATGCTGTTTTTTGGGATAATCATGCAGTTGTATTAATCGAAGGAAAGTCTTCAAAGGAGGAAATTGCAGGGAAACGACGGCATGTAAAGGAAAATAAACTCTCGCACTCCAGTGGTCGCCTTGATTTGAATTGATATATCACCCGCTTTATCCAATACAAGCAACTTTTTTTTATATTTCGCAAATTTCCGCTCAGAAGACGGAGGTTTCCCGCTGGGAATGAGCAGAACAAGGGGAAGGGCGTATAAAACTTGCTGCTACAGACGTACGATATGAAGAATAAAATCCAATCAATTGTAATCGTTGAATAAACATGACCAATAAGAAAAGAAAGGCATATTCGCCAATTGCTCAATACTGCCAGACTAAATTTGGCATCGCCAACATCGGACACTTGCAAATGATCAAGTTGTACATTACGTTTCTAGACCTGTAACGATCGTTTTTTTATCGATATCTGCATAGGCATCTTTGATAAATTGCGACCGCGTCCGAAAAGGCTACCGAATACGCTGATGCATGCATTAAATAAATGTATACGCGTGAAAAAGCAGAACGTCGAGCCGCAGCAGCAATAAGAGGAGAGGACGACGACGACGAAGAATAAGAAGAAGAACAAGAAGCGACGTTAAAAGCCAAGGACCATCGGCAGATAAACATAATATATTCGTTATTACCTTATGCGCCTCCATCCGATTTAATAAGACAGTCGAAATATGGTCATGTGGACCGCGTCCAATTTAAAATATGCCTGCTCGCTACCAGAATTTTAACAGTGCATAAATATTTAAATTTACAAGGTCCATGACACTCGCGGTAACGTTGGGCGCTTGACGAGAGCATTTATTGCGACCGCAGACGCGGAGAAGTTTGAAGAGATACCATAATTTTATATCCGCCCATGAAATATGGATCGATCAGCGATTAACATTAAACTGGAAAATTAACGCATCACTTATGGAATGTACGAGATTGCATTGTTGGTTTATGAAGCAAACGCTAAATTACAAAAATTCCAACGGCCGCCTTGTAAATTGAACAAGCATTACGTTTACATTAAATCTTGTTAATGTTAATTAAACGTTGTTTAAGATCTCATGCTGAAAATTAGGCATCTATATTTTTTCTTTTTTGTAGAACTCCTTCCCGCACATGAATAACAACCTCTTGCGGTTGGTTTTACTGCTGGAACTTTACTACGAATCTTTACATCGAAGCTTTTAGCAAGCAGTTCTTTTGATAGTCGCAGTGCAACTCCCGCTTTTCCTTCAGTAACGGATGCGCTTGAATTCTTGCCAAAAAATGAAAGATAATCGGTACTCACAACATTTTTGACTCAAAACTAATTAAAAATCATCGCCGGTAATTCCCGCTTCGAAAACAGAGGACCACAACAAAAGCCAAAAGAAACAGTTGTGAAATTACACCAACAAAGAAAGTACTTCGCTCAAATACGATTCAAGGCTTAAGACAGGGTAACCACCTAACTCAGGACTTGTTGGCATTGATAATAGTGGCGCAGTGATAACATTTCTCACCTCAGGAGGAAGGACATCGTTCGCAATCATAGGGCAATCGTGTGCCACAGTCCAACGCGTTTCGTTGGTGCAATAGAGGATCGCTTGAAGATCCACGCCGAGGAGGAGAAGACGTTAAATTAGTCGAGGAAGGATGAAACAATAGTTTTGTATCGCGATCTTTTGTTTAAAAGGAAACGATGTAGTGACAAGAGGTGCAAAAAAGTTTTTGGAATAACGAAGACAATTTGTCCGTAGCACTACAGTACGAAGTATCTGCTTTTTGCGCGACAACGCCCTTATCTATACAGCTGCGATTTTGAAAGCGCGGATTCAACGAACTCGATCGCATATTCTACAGCCCCGACCTTACTTGCCTGTAATTTTATAAAACTATCTTCGACGTTATTTATTGCACGAGGTCCTCTAACATTAACGGAAATCCAAGAAGAAAGTCCAAATAATTTTCACCTATTATCCAATCCGATCCGTGGAAGAAAGAGTCGCCGAATAATAATGCTATTTAAGAGACCGATCTAAGCTGTAGACGAAAATCTAAATTTCGCAGATATCTTCATATCTTTTGTTCTCGTTTACAGTTCAAATAAAAATAAATAAAAAAAAACGAGCCACCTTTAACATGTTCTTATCGTGGCCAGCTCCTTCCGGCTTCAACAAACGCTACCTCGGGCGATCTATGTTGACCTATAGACATCAGACAGTAGATATAATTACACCAGTTAGCGGCACTTATGCAAATTTTCGCCACCAATAAATCTCCTCGCCCGTCCGATGGGCAACGTCAAAGTTGACGGCAACATCTTGAAAGATGCGAGAGACCTATTATTATTTAATTCGCGGTTATGCAAACAGATGTCGCTCCGATACGGCCGAGATCAATTGGCGATGTATCAAAGTAAATTAACCTTGGGACGCATGCCCGTATAATATTGTGTAATTAGGCACTTATTATTTCGCGTGGTCGTGTGTTCGATGTTATTTTGGCGATGAATTATGGACGTCTAGATCCACCTGACGAGAAATAAGGTAATTAGGGTGTTAATCCAATGAAAAGGTATACAAGGCATTAGTTATAGCCAAAAAAAAAGAGGAAAGTGAACGCGGTACAAGTTTTGTTTGTTTGTTTGTTTGTTTTTTTTTTTGTTTTTTTTTTTATGGGACGTCCTATATATTATTGCATCTTCCGATGTCGTCTTCTTTAATTTGCGTTAATTTCCTTCAACTTTCCCGATTTAGCTTAGTTTTGGAAATAATTTCGAATATCTTTGCCCCATTTATATTAAACGTCTTGCGTGCTAAGGTGATGATTCAAATTTACTTCCATCATTGTGTCTAAAAATGGGCAAGTTATAAAAACAATAGGAAACTGTACAGATGGCAAATGAGGACCGGTTAGCAGCATTTCTAAAACGAAATTTAAACTTGTCAGCTTAATAAAGCACGTTAACAAATTTGGTCAATTTCGGCAAATATGTATCACCTTGGACCAAACCAAGAAGGGCGTGAAACAAGTTGGTGCTATTGCGTCTCAAGAAAGGGGACGGTTTGTAAATGCGCTTGGTAATAACTTGGAGCACTTATGTAGCCCACCTGCTAGCAATACCATCATCTACCACAAAGATTGGACGTTATCTGGAAGCAATTGTCTCATTGTCGAAAGCTGCTTTTACCAGCAATAAGCAAAAGCGGCAATACTTACAGACTTCAGCAAAAAGAAGTTGCTCGAAGTTTCTGTTCTTAAGAAGAAAATAAGCTTGATAGAAATTGGGAACCATGAAAAGTGTAAAAGTGGAGAAAGTTGCAAAGCATTCGAGGTCTTAATCTGTTTCGATTAAATTACCATCTAAATTAATTCAATAATTTATGCGGTGCGGAGTGTACCGACATCTTTCGTATTTTGATACACCGTCGCTAGTACAAGTTTGAGTATCGCTCCTAGTCCAAAGACTTGCGATTCTTTTTTATCTCAGCATCGAACCATCAATAGCAGGGAGTGTAGTTGGCAAATTAATAATTTGACATTCAACGTTTTGGATCCTACTATCGATCCTCATTAAACGGCGTCCATCTCTCATTCGTTACCCCGAAATTAAGGATCGTCTTCGAAACGGACTACGCCGAACCTTAATTTTTCATCGGAGTCGGCCGTGACGATGAACGGGAAAAGAAAAATGACGACCAAAACAACATACGGGACGACGGCGACAAACTTCTCGAAGAAAGGAGACCAAGAAGTAGAAGAATAATAATAAAAATAATAAAAGTGGACGTCGACAAAAGATGCGCGGCTGGTCTCACAATGAAAACGCATAAATCAACGCACCGCACAGCCTTCACGCCGCGGACTGCTTCTCTCCGCTCTACGGCCCGTCCGGCCGATAACGTAGCCCAACTGAATTACCGACATTGCTGCTACCGTAGATTATGCCTCCCTAATCTGAATTTATTGGATTCTCATATTCGTTTAGGTTTGTTAATGGCATTTGTTTCATCCGTTGATCGTTTTTTTTTGCTCCTTTCGTTCTTTCTCTCTTACTTCTTTATTCCACGGTTGTCTTTTTTTTTAAGTTTTATTCTCGTTTGACGTCTCACGACTTCTGGAGACAGAATTATTTCCATTTCTTTTTTCTTCAATGTGTCTTTTTTTAAGTAGCCGCACTTGGTAATCTTGACCTTAAAAAGAAGAAAAATGAAAAAGGAGAGGAAATGGTAAGACGGGCGTTTATACAGAGTGTCTCATTTTCGATGCGTTTTTTTTTTTTTTACAGATTATTGTGACCAGATGGTATTCAAATGTTGTTAGTTTAGGAAAATCGCTCAGACGATATGTACAAGTGAACGATTGTTGTAACATTTAGGAACATCTTCAATGAATTCCCGATGCTAAATCCGGCGATCGATGAAGGCGCTCTCTCAAGACAAAAAGACGAAGCAATGAAGGGGTTTAGTAGAAGTACAAGAGGTTTTGGATATTTTTCAGCGAGATGGATTTCAGGCTGGTCACGCCAGAACAGACACTTATCAGGCATCGGGAATCCATTGAAGATGTTCCGAAATCTAGTAGACCTCCTGAACTTAACTCGCTGAAGGTATTGCATTAATCGGCGATTACAAAGGAAGTTCGGACATCACGGAGAATCCTTAAAAATTTACAAACATACAGCGATGGACGGAGTAGTAAGATGGAGCGATCGTGGCTATCATTCTACAATCCTTTTTTTGTACTATTCAATAATGGAACAATAGAAGACAATATCCTGGAAGATGAAATTCTGCAATAAGGCTAAAGTCAGTCTAAATTCCTTCTATTACGCGATCTTCAAGTATGGTGCTCGTTTATTAACTTACATTATGACTTAAAAACAATTGAATTTTAGAAGGATGCGGACTCTATCAACGCATGCCCCAGAATGCCGAAACGCTTCAAAATTTTGCTTATTATTGGTTCAATATTCGGGTACTTTCCGTTTAAAGAAACGCGTTCACCAAAATGAAACGCTCTGTACAACGACGACGGATGCCATACCTTCGCTTCAATTGTTCGACGTTATACAGCGCGTCATGACCTCCTATGATGTATGAGTTTAAAACGGTTTCTACGCTTATTAAACGTATAAGGCCTTATACGAACGATTTTAGAAGGTAGGTAAGCAATGTACATACAAATGTTTCGTCGATGTTAAGCCAGACAGATAGCGGGTAGTGTATATGCATATACCGTATATTGAATTTATGTTTGGTTTAACCACGTCGGTTGGTAGGCATGTATATGCCAATTATTTGGTGAGATCGTAAATCACGGCCTGTGGGATTTATTTTAACGAAACTATCGGCTCGGCGATGCCGGTAAAAGTAGGTGTAAGTAATGCGTTTCAAGAAAATTTATCGCACGTAGTGAAGGTTGCTCTTACAGGCAATCATCGTTGGAAAATTTTCTTTTAGCGTATGATGGTACATTTCTAAATTAATCTTACCAATCGAAAGACGTACGTTTATCAGGCGCACGGTAACCTTTACTTCCTGTAGGCGATATTGCATTAATTTAAATTGGGAAAAGCGCCTTTTTAATTCAAGAGTAACCAACATTTGAATCTATTCTTGTTGAAATTGAACAACAATTGTTGTTGTGTAGAATTGTACGACGTTTGGGCGCGCTTGGATTAGCTTATTTCATCCTGAAGTCGAACTGACCGGATCTTATGGACCATATGACCGTCTTTTATTGATTTACGGTGATTGTGCATTGATCATTTGTTTTTTGGGAAAAAATGCACGGTTAACTAGATATGCTGAAAAAAACATTTTTTTCTTTTGTTATTTCGTTCGGTACCTGCACCTCTGTTATTATTGACCTTATAAAAAAGCGGGACACTCCATATCACACAAGTTCACTTAATGATTCTGGAACGGCTCCATTATCAACGGAATGAGCGAATGATGTGAGAAGGAAAATTTAGAAATTAGTTGTTTAATCAATTTTAGGTTTTCTAATTTATTATTATGCTCGGTTCCGTTTATGCGCTGTGTTATACTTGACGATTCTATCCTACCGTATCTGCAGTAGCTAATGTGTTCATCGGATCTGGTGCCTATCGCTCTTCTCGTCTGGCCATCTGCACCTTACCTTCATCTTACTCACATGAGTAAGATGTAAAACTATATTTTTTGCGTAATGTTTAATGCCATGAGAAACGGATCATCTAGTGCAGACAAGAGCTTATCTTACTTAGAGATACCTTCAGACCACGGAGTGCATTATAGATTCTTCTCCAATAATCTAGCTAGTCACGAAAGCTCTTCAACGTACGCCATAATAACAGATATAATCCTAAAACCTAAACTATTCGATGGGATACCCTCCACCATTGCAAGTATCCGCCTATCCGTCTTCTATTTTCCGACTAATCTCGGTTTACACTTAATTGCGAAGCATACAGAAATGTAAAAGGAGGCAGCCGAACTTGTTTCAAACCACTTCACCGAGATATGCTCAGCTTCTCATTCACATAATTATACTTTATGCATAATAATTAATATAAACAATTTGTAAGGCAGCGACGTGTAACGCTAAAACCGTGGTATTTAGCTACTTACGCTTGTTAAAGTCTAATAATTCTCTGTATAACTGATTTGATTAGACGTTTTAACGTATAGCCACAATAAACAAACCTTAGCGAACCTCCCATTACACAGCGCCTTACACCGCTAATATGATAATTACTTCGACGTATTTGTAACAATTAGCAACTTCCTTATTTAGTTGCTTATATACGTATGTACAATAATATTCCTGTATATAGAAGGGAAAGGAATGAAATTTATACGCAATTTGGCCAAAATAATATACATAATTCTCAAACGCAATTCCTACAAGGATTAACTTTTTAATTTTTAAGGTCTAGGTTAAGATATGATTTATTTATTTTTTTTTTTAATTTATACACCCTGTCCAGGTAATGATGTTACAAAACGTATGGATAAGTAGAAAATCTTTAAATTTTAATTTTTCCGTTTGGGACTAAGCACAGCTTCGTTTGAAACTTATCTTTGATTAACTTTAACTTTTTTATTGTTCTTTCGTAAGTAAGTCTGCAGAATCTAAAAGCAGTGGATATCGGCGGATCGATCGTTTTAAAGCTGGTAGAAGACGACACCATTGCGTGTCGCCCGAGTACGTCGATAAACGAAACAAACGATACTGCCGTGAAGGATCTACTGAAAGAGGACAGGCGAACGATTATTCGTCAAATTTGTGTACGTCTAGGAACAAGTTCACGACATCTTACATGGTTGTTTGGGCATTAGCAAGGTTTCATCCCGCTGATCGCTGATCGCTGAAACCGTGTCGTCAAATTCAAGAGTTGTTTCTCTCTCGTTACGGTGATTTTGGCAACGGATAATAACGTGGATTCCTTATTTCAATCCCAAGACGAAAAATCAATCTAAAAAATAGCGCAAGCTGGAAGAAAGGGCTCCACTTAAGACGCGTGCAATTCCATCATTTTGGGATCGCGAAAGGATTATCTTCATGGATAGATCCAGAAAATATCCGGACCACCTGCGGCAGGCACTTGCTACAAAACGGTCTGGAGAGTTGCATAAGCATTCATTATTGCAACGGCGTAATGCAAATCACTATACCGCAAGAAAAACAAAGGGTGCTTTGACGGTCTGATAGATTTCTTGATAATATTTTTCCTTGCTGTTTATTACAACATGGTTCAGTATAGAGTCCTTTCCGTTTGGACTTCAGCAATGCTTATGCTGAACTCTTCCTATTACTATTTCACTGTTTTCTATTTATTGCGTTATCTTTTAAAACAGTTAGCGGCTACATAGTCGAGTGGTAAGAGGGCCTGATAGCGTTAAGTGCTGTGTGTTCGAGCCCCGCTAGGATCAACAATTTTTTTAATGGATCCGGTACATTCCCGGATTGGAGTACAAATAACTGCGCATCACCTTTTACGACGAGGGGGTGATAGTAACAAGGCCACGGAACACTTTACACACACGTAACTTACACGTTGAAAGGCCTCTGAGGTTATCAAAAAGCTTATATACCCCGTTGGGCCGTCACCACGCTTAAAGAATGCTTTCGAAATCTAGTTATCGCGTTCTTCAGAGGAAGGGAGTCGTGGCAATTATTTCTTGAAGCCACCTCCATTTCGTGGAATTTATTTTTAATGCTTCTTGCATTCTTCACGTGTATCTTTCTTGTTGTTTTTGTTCTTAGTTTTCTTTGGGTTTATCGGAATTTGATTGAATCTTCTTCCCCTCGTATTCGTATTTTTTTTTCTTAAGAACGAAACTATTTGCTTCTATAAGCGTCCTCTTTTTGCTGTTTTATACAAGAGAAATGCATGGATACGAGGATATTTATTCATATCGCAAGGACTTTGTTGAGTTTGTCGAGCAAGTTCTTCTCGCTTCGATTTGATTGAGATAAGCAAGATCGCGCTAAACTTTTCAATTCTACCGTATGCGCGCACAACGTATCGAGAAGATCCCGAGTTCTTCGTCGGATGGCCGAAGTTTTTTCTAAGAAAAAATTAATTTGTGACAGTGACAGAGTTATGGAAATAACGTACACTTAATATATGTATACGCGTACGAATATGAATATTTAATACTGGTTTGCCGTGTCCGCGTTGTTCAGAAGAGAAGAAGCCGACCTGACATCGCACGCAACACCAACCCATGTCTCCATGTGTGTATTGTACGTATATAGGCGGAGGTGGGGTTAGTAGCCAGAAAGGAACTAGAAATACGTGAGCGAAGTTGCCACCGTACGATACGAAGTGTTGAATCGATTAGTTGAGGTGGAGAGGGGGCGGTTTTAACGGTAGATCGTCTGCATTTCTTTAAACAAAGCGAGTAGGAGACAATGTGTTACCATCGTACAAATTTATTATTCGGGTCGTTCAAGTAATGCTTTGAAACGACATTTTTAAAGCGAATTGATATGGAATTGTTAACGTAGTTAGGTTCCCTTTGAAGGAACAGCAAATTTTGGCGAGGCGAGTGATTTCCGAAAAATAGACGAAGGAGAATTTGGTGCGTTGCATGAAAGACGAGTTACCTTAGGAAACTAAGCAGAAAGATGATAAACGTTATGGTGAATCCCCACCTTCGATTAAGTAGTTTCTAATTTTCTTTGGGGTGGTTATGTAAGCGTGCAATTGGCGCTGAATCTTCTGGAAGACATAGAAGCTACTACTCCTGGAGGGATGGTATGAACGCAGCTTTTCTCTAACTCTAAGTTATACATATCATTACTTAGCAATTTGCGTCGAATTGCGTAAATTCTTCGAACGTTTTTGGTCGTAACCAAAGCAGAAGGACTACTGCTCTCAGATCAAGTAATTTTGGTGATACGTCTGCTTATAAGACAATCTCGAAAAACAGCAGTTCACCATTTTTTAACTGATTAGTAAATGTCTGTTGATGAACATCACTAATCCTTGACTTCTCTAACCTTAGCAGGTGAGTGCAGGGCCATCTTAGATTTCAAGGAGATTTCAAGCGTACAGAGTTTGCAGCCCCCTTTTAGACAGTTAAAAACACGGGAATGATGTGATCGCTGTGTTCGCCCATAATAATGAACGCCGAGTTTTCTATCTACACGACACGGTCAAACCGGAACACGTTCAGCTTTAAGCGACCCGGGGCGTGGATGTCCAGGTTATGACGTGATTACTGTTTCGAGAATTGGGCTTACACTGATGCTGATGGCCTCCTTCGTAAATTTTATATTATGCCCTCAGGGTTCAGTTTTTCAAGGATACGTAGATAATGGGATTCGGGAATTTTGGAACCCCCTTTAGGCCGGGGCCGCTAGGCTTGAGCCCTTCAGGTAAATAAGGAGTATGAGAGCCGGGTAATTTCTACCACATTCGTACTAAATTCAGTTTTGTTTCGGGAATGAATCGCTATTTTCTTTCGATACTCGTGACGAAACTACCGAGCAGCATCTGTGGACTTTATTGAAATAGCCCCCAAATAAGGCGAGCTGGTTATTAAGTACAATAAGTTTAAGGCTTAAACATGGAGTACGAAACATGTAGAAGTCTCGCTTGGACCTTTTCTATTTGTTATGAAAAAAGCGGCGAGCCATCAGATATGTAACTTCCAGGACAATCGGAACACGTTACTGATGACCTATTGCGTGGTACAGATGTTATTCAAGCGGTTGCATCGGTGCTATTAGACAATTCCAAACCTTTCGACACCATCAATCATATCTTGCTCCTTGCTAGTCTTGACTGTGTTGGTTTTAGTCATAATTTAGTCAAGTCCTTGAATACTTGTCTGACGGATAGAACGCAACGGACACCACGTGGCGACCATTTGTCTCTTCTACTCCCAATTGCCTCTGGTGTACCTCAAGGAAGTATCGTTACTTTATATAACATTATAAAATGTTTGAAACATTGTTGATTGCACGCAGATTTGTTACTCTTTTCTTCCGGAGAATCTTCACGACGCCATCTTCTGTATAAATGATGATGTCGAAACGCTTGTCGATGTGTTCGTGAAGTATTGCCTGTATTGTCATGTTTTAGTCTTTGGGCGTGCAAAAATTCAAGCTGCTGCCATGAATGATATCGTAATGAGAATAAATAATGTAAATATATATGTTTTAAAGATCATGTTTCTCTCCTTAAAAGTTTTGAAAAAAATTTGAACACTATGAGTCCACTAGTTGGATGCCGGGATGACCAGCGTATGCAGAACATATTTTATAAACGCTAAAATTGGCAGCGCTGCCCAAACGTTTTACCTTAACCCTTATTTTTTCTTTTTTCTTGTTTCTCCTTTTCCGTTCTGGTTTTCTGCTTTGCATTTGCAGTGTTTCCTTTCAGTTCTATTATTGTATATTGTTTAACAGCACCAATAAAAGGCTAATTTTTTTTTTTGTGGAGACGGAGCAGTGTACCTTAAACGAGGAGATTTAGAAAACAATTTCGCTCGAAGTATCGAAACTATCGGCTGAACGTTGTCCAATTTCTTTGGCGTAAGAAACATTCAACTTCGTTACAGATAATTAGTTCCTCACCCTGTATATACAGCGGTTAGCCATAAAAGTCGAGAATTATGACGCATCTTTTAAACCGAACGTTCGAATACCGCCCGTTTTAAATTAAACGGCGAAATTCCGAAAAGAAAAATAATAGTAGCCGATCGTAAACGCTACAGCTCCAACTAAATATGACGACGACGACGATGATGAAATCGAAGACGAGGATTTTACGATCCCG
Source organism: Oryctes rhinoceros (assembly GCA_020654165.1). Taxonomy (NCBI): domain Eukaryota; kingdom Metazoa; phylum Arthropoda; class Insecta; order Coleoptera; family Scarabaeidae; genus Oryctes; species Oryctes rhinoceros. Next base: position 5,954,171 of record JAIOKQ010000119.1, read on the forward strand.
CGCCGCTAACCGTTCACATTTCGATTTCCAATATCTTGGCCGTTTTTATTGATCGCTTCCATCGAAAAAACGACACTAAAATCGTCTTAACGACGCTCGGTAGCCGTACACATCGATACTTAGTAATTTGTATACGCATGTACGCCCGCACGATGATGTAACAAGGAAGATAGTTTTTACGGCGAAGATGTGAAATCGTGAAGATCGCGATTTGAAATGTTCTAAGGAGGCGGATATGCCGGATGGATGGCGATTAACCCAACAGATTTTAATTAATTATGCGTGAATCAACAGCTTATTGATTCTAGAAGAACCTCAATATTCATGTGTAAGTTGAGGGCAACAACGCGGGACACCTTAACTATTATTAACAGAAAAAAATTCTGTTGCAAAGATCTATCACATTTACTTCTTTATTTATTATTTATTATCCTCATTTATTTCTCGACGCAATCTCCTTGGAGATTTTTCCCAACGATGCTCTTTGAGCCGGTCCAAATAATAGTTGGCAATTTGTTCTGCAAAATAGGCGAATTCACGAATGCAATAACCTCCTCAATCGATGAGAATCTCTAGCCTCCCAGCGAAACTTTGAGCTCTGAAAACAGAAAACTCGTTGCCGGGAACCAGATTTGATGGATAGTGTCTTGGTGTAACAAAAGTGTCTTCCTCTTCAAATGAAGCAGTTTGAGTTTGTTTTTCCGGCTAATTGAACTATCTACCAATCACAGTTCTTAATCGACGCCAAAACCCTTATTTCGCTTAAATTGTCTTAGAAATACTCGTTCGAAAACGCTTTTGGTCGCGAGATATTAAGCGTCGCACCGAAAGCTCGACGTTCAACGACGTCTCGTTCGTCGTTGACGTCTCGAAGGTTCATCGTCAACCAAATTAGTAAAATCCAGCTGATAAACGAAAGTAAGATGTGCAAGGACGGAAAATGCCTATTGAAGGTGCGGGCTTGCGATGATGGAGGTGATCATGGAGGAAGATCTTAACTATTGCTGCGGGTTATTCCTTAGTTTAAAGGTGTGATTCGTTGTTAGAAATCCCTGAAGGTGTCGTTTGATTTTTTGGCGAAATTGTAAACTACGCATGTTATCTTCAGAATTAAATGGAATTGCGGCTTGGACAGCCAGAGTTTGCAATTCCCCGAAGTTTTTCGTAGTTTTCCTTATTCTAATAATAACTCATCGCTGGCCGATACCCTCGGTAATTGGCGCAAGCTGTTGGGATGTGCGTAGGCATAGTCGACTACTATTATTTAACTGTTGGAGTTAGCTTAGAATGAACTCGTAACAATTTTTAGTAGTAGCCTTTGGAGACAACAATTATTGGTGTTCTTTTAATTTTGTAACGACAACGTCGATAAGGCAAGCGCGACGTCCAACGGTTGGGCTAGTCTTCTCATGCCATAGTCTTCGATCACTATATGAAAAACACATGCCCACAATCTCTGGCTATCTCTCTAGCCTTAATTCGACGGCCGTTTAACACCATTCGGTGAATTTTTCAAATGTTATCGATAATGATTGCAGTTTTGCAGAGTTACCCATTCTATTTATCTTATCATATCTTCGGATATGATAAGATGAGATAAGATAAGATAAGATAAGATAAACTCACCTTTTAAGCCTGAAACAATATCCCTGGCGAAGAAGAGGTATGCAGCAAGTTCCACTATTGCACGCACTGTACCTTAATAGTATAATTTGGGGTTTGAGCGTCGTTGAACCTGGAAAAGGAAAAGAACATTTTCTGAAATGGTTCCGTCTATTTTTCTTTATGCGAAAGCTCATAGGCTGCTCAGGACTCTGAGCAGCCTAAATAGGGGACACAGGAATATAGAATATTCTGGAATAACCGTTTCGAGACGGCTTCGAACCTAATGGAACTTCGTCCTCGTAGCTTGTAGAACTGTCAGGAAAGATATTCTGGAAATTGTATTATCGTTAAGAACGTTTTGTTGTGCAAAGGCATCCTTGAATGCGCAGAGGCTCCAGACTTTTCTAAGATGCTTGACAAATTCATAAGCGACAACGATTTCATTAGAAAAGTTGCTTCGGTATCAGTACTAATAATAGAAGGAATAAAGGTGTCCATCGCAACGTACGCTATGACCAATTGCCTCATCCACGGGGATGCACTTGTATCAAAGTCGATGGGCTCTAAACCGAATTACTAGGACGGCATTAGAACGTACCGTCACTGAAAGCCGGGTTTTTTTGAACGCACGGCCCTTGCAGCTCACGATTGCTTCCGCGCGGCAACGTTTTATCCCGTACATTCGAGCTGACGTCGAGAATTTCGCACTCTTCTACAAGATACATTGTCGAACTTGCCGCCTTTTTGCTGAAACTTGCGAATTTGTGCGGTGCATCCGACATTCTATAAGGCAATAACATGCACATCTTGAAACTTTTATGAAAGCTTGCGACGTTTAGGGAAAAGCTATAGTTCTGGACAAGAAAAATTAATGAGGATGGAGCTCTGACTTACAGGAAAACATGACTTCTAATATCTAGGTTATTGGCTTTCCAAGACTTGGTCTCCCTTTTCAACACCTCCCAAAGCTTACTTGCAAAATGAAGACAATATCGTGGATTCAACAGTTATTTTTATTTCTACGCTACGGACTGATTAAATTCGAACCTCTGACTTAAACGCCTTTCTCAACAGCTTAAACATGTAATGAGCGCTAACGTTATATGCATACTTGATGTTTGACTAAAGGAGAAGATTTGTAGCGGCGCAATTACAAGCATTACTTATTAATATGTTATTTTTACGTGTACCCCATTCATTTTCTTCGTCATTTATTCATCGTTAGCAATTAATAAACATATTTTTTTTCTTATTCAGCATTCTGCTGCGTCTAATACATAAAAAGAATCGAAAGAAAAAAATTGTAATAAAGAATACAAGAGAAGTCCAAGCCTCAGCCGGTCGGTACCGAAGTTATACATGTCATTGGAATCCGATGACGGTCCCTAAGAGATGACATACCGCTAAACCTCACTTTCTAACGTTTTTCCACAATTCAGCCATCCTTGTCGCTCGTCTACCGTGTACTCTCCGAGACCAGTCCGTTTAGGTTCTAGTATGAACGCTATTATACAATCAAAACGAACCGCCGCTGGAAGAAATATTAATATTAAATTATGAATTACTTTACAAACCGTATTTTCAAATTATAGCGCTCGTAAACTTGGTTTTTACAGAAAACCAGTAGTCGTCGGATGACCGGGCGCAGACTGCTAGATTATTAACGAAAAAAAGGACGGAAAAAAATGAATATGAAAGGAGACTGTCAAGAGAAAAAAAAAAAAACGGGAAGGAACGTAAAGAAATACGACAGAAAGAAAAAAAAAATAGAAACGAGTATACATATATGTAGTTGGTAATAAAAAATAAATGGTTGGTAGTATTGATGTTACGCTATATTATCCGTGTGGTGTGCGTTGACGAAGTGTTATTAGATATTGCTTTTTCAGTTATTTAATACACAGGGTAATCCGTAATGTACGTTTTTTAAAAATAATTTCAAAGTTGATGGTGTCTCCAGTTATAAGTGGAAGTAATAGGAAGACTCGTACGGAAATTCACAAAGTGTTAAAGGTGGGACAATATTTTGGGTCAAACGCAAAACTTACGACCAAGTGCAGGAAAAAAGCGTTTGATTAATCTCCGATCGAATTCCTGAATAACTAAGAAGAATTCTTCATCGCCTGTATCGGCATCGCCTGTCAAGATGATCGGTCCTTTCAGAAAAGAAAGACGTTATCGTCCCTGCGCCGACCCGATCGCCGTTCCGTCGTGTTGGCGAGGCCCGCATCAATTCGTTCTAGTTTGTAAACTTCTGAATCGATAGCATCGATCCGTGCGACTAGCGCGAACGATGTCCTTCCGAAAACCATTTATATTCGGGATTCGGATATGTGTTGGGTGTCATTCGTTTGAAATGCTTGAACGGGGGCGTCTGAGAAATTTATATTTCGTTCGCCTGAATATCAATCGGATTTTACACCATCCGCCAAATTTTTGGCAAATTTGGACGGATTAAGTGTTATCTTATTGTTACCGAGACGGGCCGCTGCGTTGACTTCTTCAGCCGCTGCGATCTGGATCTTTTGTAACTGTGCTCTTACGAGGGTAAATTATCAGGGAGCGGTGAAATGCGAGAGATGATGCTTTGTCTCGGTGGAACAAAACTTTCTTCTCGATTTCCACCTTCATCTTCTTCAAGTATAAGTAGTATGTCGCTATTATCGATTCATTCAAGTTAGTCGCATAATGTAACTGTCCCGGAAAAATTATTGGAGGGAAGGAAACAAAGAAACCTTCTACGATATCTTCTGCTTCCTTTTCTTCATTGCGGCGTTTCATTGGTACAAATAGACGACGTACAAATTATTTGATCTCTTTTATATATTGCCACATTTGAGTTCGCTTCTAATGGATGTATTAAATCATAATTTTCTATGTTCACGGATCATTAAAATTCGTAGATATTTCTTTGGATGAATCACTCTGTATATCGTTTTACAAAGTTTTACGTAAGCTAACAATAGGTAACAACTCAATTGCGCGCGCCCCTGTGAAGTGAGATCGAAGCAACGAGAGCCCTTGAAACAGCGCTTTAATGAAAACGAGCCAAGCAAATTATTTCGATTCTCGGCTAAATAATGACGCACTTAAATAAGCCAAGAGATCTCGTCCGCCTGTTGTATAGGTAAATGTGGGGAAGACGTTGACAAAACGGAATGCCGAGCGAGGACTGACCAACTTGTCGAACACCTTCGGTTATTGCTCACGATTCAGCGAGCATCGATAAAAGACGGGTATGCGCTCTTGATAGAAAGTGCTCTCGAATGCATGTCCCTTTTTTTTTTACTTCGCTATACGGCTATACGGTTGTTATAAAATTAGGATTTTATTTCTCTTTCCTTTTCCCTGCATCGTAGAACTTTAGATTCACGTTATTCCTATTTTGGGTGCAGGATCCCCACCCATCCATGCTTCTATCGATATTAATTACCTAAAGTACGTTGGCATGAATGTTGCTTCTAGTAATGTCGAAAATTTTCATTTTTCGTGCTTTGCTTCTTCTAACAAATATAGGCCAATTTAGATACGTAGACTTGTACGAGCAACAGTAGAATCTTCTGTTTGGTATTCATTGTACGCGTTAATATCTGTTAAATTTGATAGGAGCTTGCGAATTTAATTGAGCTCTTAGACATCTCCATTTTTGCTCCGGTTTTCTAATACACGCGGACGGGTGTTTCCTTGATCCTCGCTTTAGTTTATCTGGACGAAGAAAACATTTATTTAAATGAAATGAAACGTACTGCGTACATATACAACTTATAAATGAGGTGATTTACTTAATCGCTTCGATTATGTAATACCAAATATGGTATTAAGCGTGCACCCTTTGGATAATTCAGCTTTAACAGATACTTCGATGGATTTAACAAAACAATTGCTTTATCAGTTTCATAAACTTCATCGATCGTTTAGATTTAAATTAAGCCTAATTATTGATGTTCCTTTTGCGAAGTATTTCGGACGGTTCCGTCAAACAGTTTTTTTTTTTATATAATTACTGCTATCGAGAAAATACTTCCTTGCTTTAAGAAAATCGCATTTCTTTATTCGAATGTATTTTTTTCTTTTTTAACTTAAAAAATAACATGAAAGACGTTCTCTTTCGCCGAGAAAACATTATGCGTATGGTATTCGTGGAAATGGATGGATTCGAGATCGGAAACAGATAGTTGAATATCAGGGCAACGCGTCAGGAAAATTGCGGTTTAACTTTATTTACTTTATTTTTATTTTTATCTAAATTTAGAGAAAACTTGCTTCGTGCACAATTAATAAATTAAATATTGAGAGTCAAAGGAACAACAATAAAACCACTTCATCGAGTTCCAGCCATTATTAACATTCTGAAGATTCTGAATGGATCGCTGTTTAGCAGCTTGGTCGACAAACATTTTCTTTAGGCTTTTTTCTAAATTACAATTTATTGTAATTATTTTTTTGTTATCAATTGTTATTTTTGTTCATTAATAAACAAAAGAACTTGCCCGGTAGAGGAAGTAAAAGTTTTTACCTTTGACACTGGTGACTTTTATTTTACCGTCTAGCTTCACGTAAGATAATTCATTTAGTAAATTTCATTTAGTTTTTTTAGTTCATTTAATTTTTAATTTAGTTCATTTAGACAATTCAAGAAGTGTCCATTAACAAAGCCTACTAGTTTAAAGAAGAAACAAAGAATAACTAAAATTATCTACCATCTTAAAGCGCTAAATCTTGCAGAACATGCTCTAATCTACAGGTGTGCCAAGGATTTGTTCTTATTTTTGATACAACGGCTTTAATAAAATTGTTAAATGTTGATAAACAACGCATAAGTATCGGCACCTCCGCCTCTGGCGCCGATACTTACCATACTACGCCACAGTCTTTGCTATCATTATTGTTAAATCTTGTCAACCAATAATATCGGATTTTGTCATGATAGAGTAGATATGTATAACTTCTTTTATAAATGTAAGAATCTTTGGAGCAATTGCTGGCCTTTTGTACAACGTATGCAATTAAAACTTGTAGCCAACTTTATAACAGACCATTGACTAAATTTTCACAACAACGGTGCAATTAATAGAAATAAAATTCGTTAATCACAACCGAGCAGTAGGGACTTACGTGTGTCGTTTACTATAATACGCTGCAGACCTTGTTATCATTATTATAGGGATTTACGTAAGTTGTTATATGCAAATTGCAGTTAATTGTTCTACAATTATTCTCTTCTTTATAACAGAGTCTTCCGTATAAATTGGATAACTTCTTCATCCTACAGTGTTACGAAAGGGTGGAAGCTTTTCTCTTTCTTGCAACATTTACTTTCCATTCAAGTTTGAATTGGGTAAGAAACGAAACGAGCGAGTTTAGTCTCCTTAAACAGCCAAGGTAAACGTCCTCTCAAATGCCAAATTAAAACCTGGAATCGCGCCTTGTGCCTCTATTTAAACCGTAAAATCAATAGAAAGTACATATACAGACGCATGCATGTTATACCTACGTACACGTTCATAGTCTTGATTATATCATTTCGAATACCTGAGTCGAAGCCAAGTCAAGGACCTCGCATGGGAAATCACGCAAAACAAGATAGGAGGCAAACGAATAAAAACTTGATATGACAGCGCGCTTTTTTCGAAGAGGCAAAAAAGGAAGTGGGTTAAAACAAACGTCCGAAAAACTTGCTCGGTCATTAGTGAACGATTACTTAATTAATTCGTTTTGAAAGGCTAATTAGAGGCGATTTCTTTTTGTAGACGGTTGGGCGTGTGACGGTTGAAAAAAAAAAAAATTGTTGCGTTCTTTCCGAAGCATGCACATTCGCAGCAAGTGCGCAGGTGCTAAAGTTGCAAATCCTAAATCGTCCACTATTGGTGCTACTGATCTTTGTAAGGCCCTAACACAGCGGCAAAGCCTTCAATCGTCTGGTTCAACTTCTCAGGATTCTCTGCCCCGGCTCAAAAAATCACATTTTAAAAAAGAAATATGCAAAATAACATGTTTTTAAAGTAAGCAGGCAACAGTTGTACCATAAATTATTTAAAGCGTAACGTAAATGTGATAAATCGGCGCAAAGACGCTCCAAGAATCCTTGCTGTACTGCAAACAAACTAATTTAACGATAAAGTATCGATATATCGCCTTTACGTTTGCTGTTAAATGGAATGCAAGAATTTTCATCGTTGTTAATAAGAAAATTGTCGCTCGTCATCTGGTACTGATAGCATTAAATGCAAAACGTGGCTTATTACAATGTGCGAGTAAGGAGGAATCGTCTATTAATATATTAATGTCGTCTGTATATAGGAAAACAGATACGTGAGAATTAGTTAAAACAATTTAAGATCGTTTATGCAAGTTAAGGATGGAGCTGGGCCCAAAACCGAACCTTGAGGCGCTCCAATATCGGAAATGGTGAGATTTAACTTCTTTCTAAAGCATATTACTTTGTAAGTACGATTACACGAAAACGATCGAAACCAATCCTTCGCAAAACCTCCCACCCCGGAATGTTCTAATAAAATCCAGCGATTAACGTAACTAAATGCCGCTCGCTTAGATACGCCTTTAAGACAGCGACAATACGTTCTTTCCTTCGGCCATCCTAAATTACACCGATATGTTTCAATTCGCCCTGTATATGCGTTTCACCGCACACATACTCGCTAGAAATAACTCCCACGTCACGGAGCCGCACTCACACACGTACGGAATCATAAAATCCAATAAATTACGTTCACACAATTAGAGATCTCGTTCCTCGCCGCCGTCGCCGTAGCCGTCATCTTTTTGGTTTCATTGCCGCCTATTTTTCTCACCTCACCGTCCGTCGAGGTCCGTTTCCCATGCCGGGGGACCGGTCGCGTCCCCCCGAAACACTAACCGGAGAGGCCGCGTAATTTATCGCGCTTGAATTCGGCAGCGACAGACCCGAACCCATGCCGCGCTCATTTCTTTATTTGGCCGCGTCAAGGACGAACGGTAGTGGTTTTTCTAATTCGAAAGTTGCGAGGGTCCTCCTGGCCGCTTTTCATCCTCCTTTCTTCGGCGATGATTTATCCGTACCGGCGGACGGATGTGATTCATTTGCCTCCGCCGATGTTATTGAAATAACACGCTGAAAGTCTATGTTTTTTGTCGAGGAAAGCTTTAACGGTTAATAATTCTTTCATTGTATTGAAATGTTAATGTTCTTCTACTGGCGTAATGAACTTGGCAACTTGGAATTTGGCTGAAAGGCAAGTCTTTGAAATAATCTCATCTACGTACAAAGTTGCGTAGCATACATGCCGCCTATGATACCAATGTGGCAAGCATGCTGAGGTTTCACAACCCATCCCAGCTAATGTTAAAGATTCGTCGTCGGCTACCTAGCGGTGCTTTTGGTTCAGGTAAATTAAAGCAATTTTTTCCCAAAAGTCCAATTATTAGGTAAGGTAATTAAAGGCCATCACTCCAAACGCTAATGAAGAGAACAAAGCTAACTTAATTTTACTAGCTTGAAAAACAGTTAAAAAATAAATGTAAATGCATAAGTAAACGAAGAAAAATATGTGATTTAGCCCGGTGGCTGCGATAGCGCTTCGTTGGGGGGAAAGGAGCAGTGCCTTCACATATTCCTGGAGGCGGTGATCAGCTTCCTAAAATTCACTATCTGGGCTGCGGTTGACGCTATTGCGTCCTTTGACCGTTAGCACAATGGTGTAATACCACGTAATTTTATACTTCGTCCGTGATTCTTCTGGTCACGACAGAACGCCGATATGCATTTTTTTTTTCCAGGAGATAAAGGAGATTATTTATCCTCTATTTTTTAGACAGCTGGGGTATGTTAATGCAGCCAACCACCGATACTTATACGCTGATCATCCATCCTATCGCATCGGTCGCTGGGAGAAGACTTTTTTTTATAAAGCTCGAGTGGGTGGCATCATCTTATTCCTTTGTTCATGGTAAGCGACTTTATTCAAAATGTCATTTTGATTTTGCGAAAAATATGAATTTGACCGGTGACGTAGTCATTTTAAATAATGTATTTTGTATTGAATTTTCTTTGGAACAAATCGAATAGAAGTAAAGTTCCAATAAGCAGCGGTGTATTCGTAACTCGTCGGTCGAAAAGGTCCAGAGAGAATAGAGGAGAACACCTAAATATACAAGAAGGAGCGAGACCCATCGATGCAGAAGTAATAGACTCATCCGTTCGAGTAATTCACGGCCGGTGTTGGAATTCCATTTAGTTCAAATTAGTGTCTTCGCCCGATGCGAGCGGTCCCCTTATCTCGCTTCACAAAAACACGATCTTTCACCCGTCCCACTCTAGCATCCGAAACGGCATCGAACAGGTAAGTTTCTACGAAAGAGATGGAAAATATACGAACGAAAACGACAGAAATTCGGCGAAGAGAAGGACGCGTCTACACGTACGTATGCGATGTACACGGGAGTAGTAGCTACGGCATGCGGTGAAACGGTAGCCAAATACGCCAACAAATTTCCCGTGTCGTTGTCAAAAAAGGTTTACACTTACTCTCCCTAGTAAAGGCCCTCCTCGTATCAGGTACTGTACACTCGGAGAAATGAGCGGCTTTTTCTTTTATACACAAAACCCTTTTCCGATCCCGAAAAAAACCCCATTCAAATCGTTGATGAGGAGCCCATGCCCGAAAAATGGTATAAAAAGAAATAGGTGCCGTATAACAAGTGAATTTGAAAGATTTATCGTCGGAATAAGTTTATACGGATTGAAATTTACGAGTTTTTCTGTGCTGTATAAATTCTTAAAGTCTTTCACATGTGTGACCGCGTGATGGTCGAGCTGGAATAAAAAAAAAAATCGTTATGCATTTGAAAAGAAGAAGCTGCTATCGCGGTGATGTTATGAAAAGAAACTGGTTGAAACGGAACCGAAAGAGCTCGCCGTCTAAGGTGTTACTATATACATCGACGACGGATGAAATTCCGTCTAATATTGTCATAATTTCGGCTGGTCGAGTGAGTCAACTTTGTCGCCTGTGTAGCCGCAGCTCTAACGACCTTGGATTATCGATTGTTTTGAGTGTCAAGGTGGTATAACCACTCCACAGATACTATTTTTTTTTTATTCTGCTAAATCAGTTTAGACGATGTTTACTACAGCCTTTTGATGTTATCTAATTTTTTTAAAGACTTTAGTGTTATCAGTAGAGATGACAAAAGCAGATGGAATTATTCCTTTTCTGTAGCGACTAGATAGACTCGTGTCTTCTCTGGTGTCCCCGGGCGTCAACAAGACACGAATCTGTCCGGTCCCTGCAAAAAAGTAATCATTTCATCCGTCTTCGCCCCCTCTAGTTATCAAGGCGCTTGCTTTATTTATTTAGAATGGCGATTTACAGTCCTCCACGTCACGGAGATTATCAAGAAGTAAAGTAATAACCGCAATGGCTTGTTCGAGTATATTAAAGAGAGCGACGTTTTATAGAATCTACGAAACGAAGTTGACGCAACTATCAGAATACTAATTGACATCATGAGCTGCTCTTTGAACAAATGAAATTCAATAGTCGATACAGGAAGATTTATTGTAGACGTTACAGATGAGATAGGCGAAGATTTCCTCTGATTACTCGGTCCAGAAGGAAAATAGTGCCACCTTTAGAAAATATTTTTACGACGTTCGAAATGATGAAACATCTGAACCAGCGTCTTTAGATAATACCACAGTCCGGCACCTCGCGATGAGGTATCGGGGAATGCTAGTGAAACAGAAACGTCTAGTGACAACGATGGTGATGAAGATGCGAATATGGCGAAGAGGTAAATAATATAAAAATAATTTTCGACGACGGACACGATCTTTCTTCTTGCCCTCCGCAACTACGATAGCTCCGTGGCCAGGCCGCAAATCCGAGTTTTTCGACCAACTGCGACGCCCGCTAGGTTAGTATTCACCTAAATCTCCTCGTCTCCTTCGTGAGGGCGTGAGAGTCAAATACAACTTAAATAGAATAATAATTCGAGAACGTAGTTGATTTGTCGTCGATCTCTCAGAGTTTCGATAATCATTCCGTTGGAAGTAGTTGGATTCTTTACATTGATGGCTTCTTATATTTAAAGCAAAGATGTCGAAACTTAAAAGCAGGCATTCTAAAAAAAAAAAAAAAAAAACGAGATCAAAGCTACGCGAAACTAGATTGAAGAATATCTACAAGTAACTTTCCATAATATAAAGTCATCCTGAGCATATCGAAGGTTGCAATACGACGTAGGCACACTGGTGTAAAGAAAGGCTTAAAAAATTCGACAGAGGAGGATCAAGATCCATTTACAGCCGTTTGGATGTTCATTGATGAACCGAATCCCATCAAAGTTGTTCTTTCGCGAAGCTCTTCCGGTTCATTATTATTAGATATCATTTTAATGTTGGCAGTTTCTAGCATTTTTATTGGGCATAGTAAGTGCATGTTGGGATGACAAACATAGATAGTGGGCTCGTTCCGCTAGTGCGGAATTTATAGCTTCTACAAGATTGTAAATTTACCTGGATTTACCGCCACGCGTTCGAATAGCCCGCGGAAGTGTTTAAATTTTGTCAACGTTCCACTAAAGCAGGTATAATTCGTAGTAAAGGTAAACGATGATTTGCACGAGGATCCTGATAAAATTCGGGTAATCCCAAGAATTCCTACACCTAATCTTTCGACGGTATGGCAAACAACACAACAAGGTATCGGCGTACTCCGCACCACACGAATTTAATTAATCAATACGGACAGATGCGTCGATCCTCATTTTTACGATAATTCGTTTTACGGTTGAAAATGAGCATCGACGGCAACCTCGAAACAGCTGTCCCGGATTGGTTAACTAAATATGTGCGGTGCGGAGTATGCCGATACTTTAGTGTCGTTTGGAGAATTGGTTCATGTACGACGAATATCGCCAAAAGCAATGAAAGGGAACTATACGGAGCTTTAAGTTCCCTTCTGCGTACAAAGAAAATATGAAGCAGCCTGTATACAGTAGACAGCGCACGCGATTCTTGAACCTACGAATTTAATAAAGCCATAAAAATATACGGGCGAGACGCTAGGAACATTATCATCGAATCTCGTTATCGGCGACTACCCGAACGGCAGAAGCTGACAGTACGGACGCTCCTATGTGCGCACATCTGCATACGCGTACACACTTGCGTGTTTGCGACTTCGTTTCTTCCACGTCGCTCACGCATTTTTAATGTCGAGGATACACACTCTACGGGTTTTTCGCACGCGGGCGCGACGCGACGTTAACGAACAACATCGCCAACGCCGACATCCCCGGCCACATTCAACACCAACAATCGCGAACAAAAGAAAATGACCGTAAACTAATATTATTGTTTAGCCCGCCGGCACGATCGATATCGTTCGAGAGGAGGTGCGGCGGATGGCTCGTTGTAAACTATGAAAAGTTAAAGCGTCGAGCAGAAAAATACGAAGCATGTAGGTCTGGCGGAGGACGCTGTTAGGGAATTACCGAATTAGGAAAATGGACGAAGGACGAAGAAAATCTACGTGGTGGCGACAACGCTGCGCTAGCGAGCGTTCCACGGCAACTTGGCACCATGGATGAAAAGGACCAGCAATATTCATAACCAGCGAAATCGAAAGTGTTACAAGATGCTAAAAGAAAGCGGAAAACTTCAACAACCAAAGAGATAGATGGCACTCTGGCTGTGGTCATATAATATCATTCGGTACCGATTCTTGGATGATGTAAACAGCGACGTTGCGTGGCCAATTCTCTCCTTTTAAATCTAAAAAAGCATTTAGGTTACGTTTGGAAATGTTGATAGCACGCCACGATCACTTTTTAATCTAAATCTAAAAGTTTCAAGCGGCCTAAACAAACCAATCTTAATAGTAACAAGTATGTACCCGCTTACCGGCTTTCTCTCGAGCCAAGAAGTCAATACAATCGTCCGCGATTGTACTGTGCGTGCAAAAATGCGAATTTAACCATACGCTTTGTTCAGCGGTGGATAAAGTCGCGGAAGGAAAACCCCATAAATTATACGCGTTATCTTTATTTCTGATTTTCTCTATATTATTAAGTTTAATTGATGTAGTTGCCGGTATGATATACGGCCGGTATTGCTGGTGCGTTTTCCGTACGTACGCCGTAGCATGTTGGGAAGTGAGCCGATATCAAACCAACTTGCTCCACGTCAATTAACGGAACGCTCTTGTTCGTTTCTTTGTTCAATCTGGCTACCAGGTAGTTCCCTATCACGTGTTCGAAGAGGTGCGTCGAACGTTTATTATATTAGTGAATTTAGTTTATTACGAACTCGACCGTGTTAAAGTCTATATTGGACGCGATAATCGACAGGATGCAAACAATGCATGGCTCGTTGTCGCTGTGGAAGGACCGAATCGTCGAACGCAACGCAACGCGTAAACGAAACCGAGCGTAATATTGCATTAGACGCTTACGAAACCATTTTTATGTATATGCAATATGAACGCAACCTTTCCTTTTGACTTTAATGCGGTGCGGAGTGTGCCGGTGCTTTAGTGTTTGACATACTACCCAGCCGTTCTTGTTGTTATTATTATTAACGTTCGCTACCGTTTTTCGGCTGAAAAGTGCTCACCATTAAGTACCGCTTTCGGTATTAGTGAAATCATCGGATTTCACTATTTTTTTTAATTGTATTCCTCTAAACTGATTTTATATATGCACCCTGTATTTTTTTTTTTTTATTTAATTTTTTATTAATCTCCAAAGTTAGGTCTCCGAGAAAGCTGAGTTTATCTTTCTCGGAATCTGTTAGATATTTTAACAGGCTGCAAATCATCAGCTATTATTGTTGATATCGCCAATAGTTTTCAATAAAAACGTTCCGTAAACGTTCATTATTATTACGTATTACTTTTCCTTACTCGCCCAACAATATAAACATTTCTTAAATGACGTTATTAAATCTATATTTCGCGTTAATCCCCTGTTGCTTTTATTGTTTGGAAAATCTGAAGACGAAATACGAAAGAAGTTATTTTCGCGGCTTCCACGGCCGGTTTATACATAGCCTCTTATTCTCGCGCTCCAAAAATAATACGCCCGGCCAGAAGAGCGAAGAAGTCCGGTGTGTCCACTCGCTCAAAGAAATTAACTTTGAGCGAGTGGACACGCCGGACTAACAAGCCCTGATGCTTTCCGATGTCGTAAGTGAATTTCGATAATATCAATCGAAGCGCTTGTAGTACAAAAAAAAAATATTTTTCCGCAAATTTCAATCAACTATTTGAAACGCTTTCGGTGCTTCAGATTCGATGAAACGAACGCCATTAAGCGCAAGTAAGGCAATTTTTTGGTTTATCAAAAATGAAGCCGCAGCGACTTTATGAACGCAGTAATTCATTCAATACAATCTCCAGGTCTCTGCTTACGATGGGTCATAATTGAACGCGAACGCCAAAGTCCCTCTCTGCGTCTTCGTCGGTAATTGACGACGAAAAAAAAAAAAGGAAGAAAGTGAAGCGAGCAGCAGTTCGCCTTCGGCTTGCAGCGCCCTACGTCGATGACATACGCTCGCTCGTGACGCGAAGAAAGCGACAGCCCGTGCAACACTTAGGCTAGCCGCTTTTGATTATGTGCCACTTATCTTACCACCTATCAGACGTTGATAGCAAACGTGACGACCGGCTGACCAGACGTTATAGGTTACCGCGGGCATGGAATTTCATGTGATGGTGGTGACTTTGAGCTGGTTGCTTTCTGGAAAGAATCGTCGGTCTTTCTTCTACTGTTTTCCTCTTTTTTCTTTACGTAATTTGCGCGAATCTTTCCTGAAAACGCTATGCACGTATCTACTAAGTTGTTTGTTCTATTTGGTTGGTGCGTGGGATAAGAAGTTGAGATATCTTCTACGATGCGTGGGTTTAATATACCGATTAATATTTTTCAATTGTTATGTTGTATCTACGAAATTTATTGAAGCGTCTCTTTCATTTTTTAATGTGACTTGTAGCCGCCGGTAAAAGAAATTAAATTTTGTTACAACGTATTCTTTTCCTTTTCCTTTTATTTCCATTTTTTATTTTTAGGTATGCATAGATGGCAGTCGTCAACGTATCTTTTAACGACAAAGAATTTCTACGTTTATTTAATACAGTTTGTTTGGGTTTTTCCATTATTAGGCCTGCTATGGCGTACCCATCTTAATTAATTTTAGCTACTCCATAAATTTTTGCGGTGTGTGCATTGTTTATTTTAAGTTTACTTGCTTCTTCCTTATTAAGATGATGTTCTTCCCAACGCTGTATTTATTTGTTTTTTTTTTCTTTTTTTGTAGATGCAAAGTACGTATTTTCTTCATTTAATAAATCTGGCTTCTTTTTTGTTTTTTTTTTTGTTTTTTATCGTTGCGTAATACAGAGGGTATATTTTAATTTTGTGCGAGTTAGTTTTTGTTTTTATTTTTAAAATTAATGAGCAAATGTAGTACTTGACATCTAATTTCATTGTGGGTTCATTACGTGAAAACTGTTGATATTTGAATTGATGTTGGGGCTATTTCCTCCGTTTGTTGGATTTTTAAAATGCGACGTTTCGGCAGACATTCTTCTGTCGTCTTCAGCCTAGCCCTTATCGGGACTGTTCCCTACCAAACTCATGTTTTTTACTCAAGTGTATATATATATTGTATATATATATACATTTCACTCAAACTTTTTAATGGACGCCCGTGACTGAAGTGAAGCTCGAACTAGAGTTATCCAGGTTGTAATCGCTCGTGTTTGATCACTAATAGCGTCGGAGGCGGTCATTAAGAAGTTTGGGACGAGGACATTTGATTTCACAATGGACGCCGTTTCGTTGAAACACTAACGTTTCAGTAGAAATGACTGTAGAAATAGTTAAATTAGGTCCCTTGTACAAATCTAGACGCGAGTTTGCCTTAACAATTTAAAAAAATCAATCTTTTAAGATTTTTTTTACCCTGATGGTAATTTTCAAAGCAACAATTGACTGCTCTCACAAAAAAAAAAAAAAATAGAAATAGAAATAAAACAACTGCCATTTATTTATTATACTGAATAAGATCTCGTTTCTCAGTAACTAAATTATTTGACAAATTCATTGGAATTGCTTCCAAAACGTTTCTTAGGGCTAACATCAATTCTTCTCTAGTGTTAAACTGCCTCTCTTCGTTGTGATCTTGTCTCGTCAACCAGCGCCATAAGTTTGTTTGATATTGTTGTCGTTCATCCATGTGTTGATTAATCTTGCTGTGTGAATCGGCGCATTATAATATTGAAATATCTATTGTTCATCGGGAAACATCAAATCGATATTAGCGATTTGTGTATGGAGCAAATTCAGTTACTTTTGAGCAATCCGACTTCCTTCCAGAATTTCTAGTGCCGCATCTTGGCCGTGACCACGTGATAAAAGTCGTTCTGCCAACCTGAAATCGTGAAAAGAATATTGGAAGCCATCAGGTGCATCCGAATTAAACTTTCTTTCATCGCAGAAGACAACTGTTTTCCGCTCCCGCCTACCCGCTCAAGATGATTGCGAGCGAAATCTGATCGGGTTATGATGCTTCGCGCAGGTTTCTTCTGCTTAAGTGTGGACGTTTCGTTATTACCCTTTGGATGGTTCGTTCGGAAGCATGACTTCCGATGTTATCCCTAATTTGCTTAGCTGCAGCACAAGAATGCTCCCTTGTTGTTGTTGTTGCCGTTGCAGTTTGTTTTAACAAATAATCTTTAAAAGAAAGCAGTGCTACGAAAACGCGTCTCAATCAGTCGAACGTCAGACTCGAACTGAACTATATTGCACCGGATAGCTGCACAAATTTGACGAGACTTGTCTATCATTGTCAAAACCTTCAGAAATTTCAGAAATCCATTTAAATCTTCATGAATTATTAAATTACATTCAATTCGTCATTTTTCACGAACTTCCACCCACGAAACATACATTTCCTTTTCTAATTAAAAGCATTACCATCGATGATTCTCTCGCTAACATGTTTCTCTACATTTTACGCTTTTTCTCCCGCCTTTCCGCGAGAAAGTAACATTAATAACGAAATAGAAGGATCCAATTCTGCAACAAGCGTAATAGAAAAAACATTAACATCGTAGACTACCTCTAGGGAACCGAAGCAAAAACGGAGGTCCCATAGCGGCACATTACTTCTGGTTGGTTGCGATCATTATCGAAACGGCACGCCGCTTTCAAAGCTCCCCCTCCCCCTCTCGCCCCCTTCGTCCATCTGTATCCAGGATTCTCGAGGGGGTTGCTTGCGCCCAGGCTAACAGGGGGTCGACGTCCGACGATGCGGAAAATTATTTTGCGGGCGTGTTTTGTAACCGCATTGTAGCGTTTCGCGTCTCCCCGGTCCGGGCGAATTTCGCACACGTGAAGTATGTTGAGGAGGGTTTCGCAGGGGTGCCGAAATACGGAGGATCCGCATCTGTGAAGATTACTTTTTACTCTATTCGCCGTTCAGCCCCGATTCAGGCGGGGATTAATGAATTAAGCACGTGAATTCGAAAGAAATCGTTGGGGTTGTCGCGTTGCAAGGTTTCCTGAAGGAGAATTCAAGAAGGGCTCGATGATAGAGGTTTATTTTAAAATGATTAATTTGTAAGTGGATTATCCATGTTTGTATGTGAACGCTAAAGATTTTCACGCCGTTCCGAATTGCTGGTAGGAGAAGTTGGATATTTTGTAGTGCTCTTAACGGTTTGTCCATTTGTCTTCTTCATTTGTATTGATGGTTCCGGTGTTCCATTTCGAGTAACCTTTGATCGATGACTCCTCCCTTCGATTCTCAATGTAAGTGGAAAAAAACACAATTGGGGTGAAGGAATGTAAGAAAAAAAAAAGTAAGTATTATACTCATTTGAGCAGCAGGACAACTTCTTCCTAAACCTGAACGAGCTACCATTCAATAACCATAGAGGACATTAGCAGAAACACATTTGCACCATTAAAATAGCGTTGGCGATCTAACACTATCGAAAACCTATCACTCTTCCACCGCTTAATTGGCCTGGTTTCGGCCAGAGAACATCTTAATCGCATTACGTCGCCGATTTAGGGAACCCGTTTGATCGATTTGGTCCGACGACTTCATCGAAATTATTGCGCGCTACTGAAAAATTGCCCGAACGCCGGTGAACAGCCCGTTATCTGGATTCGATCTGTGTTATTCCGCGGCGTCGGCGAGGTTCAAAGGATGACGCGCTCGTCGGAAGGTGGATTGCGACCGAAGCTGTCCCTTCTGCGGCCAGACACATGCGTTGGACCATCCTTCTTCTTGATTTATACAAATGATACGTATATCTCCATATAAAAAAAATATCATTAATTTGTTCTTTTATAGCGCTGATGAAGCTTCTGATGTGGGTGTGGAATGGTCTTTATGAGGAGATTTCAAGTGCGCCGACATCTATCCCTGATTGCCGAGTTTAATTCGATTTCGCCGCGCGCGTCCCGTTTAGAATAAAGAGAATTCGGTAGAGAATTTAAGCAAATAAGCTGCCGTTGTATTGTAGTGGTCCACTAATAAAGAATTTATTAAAACCTGTTTAAAAAAAAAAGGAGAAAAGCAATGATCAATTGACAATAATACGGTGAATGCTATATTTTTTCAACATGATCGTCGATTTTTAGATAATCAGCAGCTTTAATTTCAATATGTTATGCGGCCTCCTCGTGTTTGTAACACAGCATCTTTTAGGCATGGTTTCCATTGCCGTATTGGTGAATTCTTGCGCAATTTCTTCCCGTCCTTGTCGCACCGCTTCTTCTTATGTCACGGGACGGCGAGGACGAGACCGCAACTTTCTGTCGATCAAGTTACTCGATACAATTGTAGTTCGAAGAATTATGGCACAATAATCGGAAAAATATACAAGTGCTTATACGCTCTTTGCATTCACCAGCTCTGTACGATCGTTTGAAGATAGGACACCCCAAACCGTAGCAACCTCACCTCCAAATGATAGATGTCAAGCATGTTTTCTTCTCAAGATACCTATCTTCAGGCTTACTCTACCCTAAAACTCTGTCGTCAGAGAGAAGGCATTTTCCTGAATCGCTACAGCCTATTGCCTCCTAACGATCTCATGTTGCCTCGTGATTACCAGGCATATTTCGTCTCACCTTTTTTCTAAGGAAGTTGTCTCCGGCCCCAACACCGTTGGCATATTAAAAATCGCGGAATAGACAAGTGTCTAGATCTCTCTGGATTCACCAGCCGTGCACGACCGTTTGGAGAATATAGTATCCTAAACTATAGCAACCCCACCTCCAAATGGCTTAAGTGGGGCTATGTTTCTTCTCAAGATACCTTCCTCCACACCTAAGCCACACAAAAACACCGCCATCAGAATGACGTGGGGTGAATCTGGAGTCGTCAAAGAGAAAGCATCTTCCCGAATCTTGCCTCATGTTGCCCCTTTGGCCCCAACACCGTTGGCATATTAAAAACAATGGAATTTCGATACGACAACAGGAAAATTTGCTCGACTCGAAAAAGTTGATAAGATATACGAGGCATCCACTTTTTGATTCATTTTAACTCGTCCGATACAAGAATTTGGACGTTGTTATCCATTATTATTGTCACTACCTCGATTCTATCCTCGTTAAAAAAAAATGTGATAGCTCGCAATACGTAATGGATTTCATGAATGGCATGTTATTATTATTATTATTTTTTTTTAATATAGATATACCGGTTCCGCGGTTATCTGTTCGAGAAATCGACAGATAGATGCGAGAAACTCGTACAAGTTGAAGTGCACGAAGACAGTCGAAGCGTGAAATATATTCAGACAAGCTCTAGCGTATTTACTACCACTATTATGAAATCTTTCACGATATAGAATAATAATTTCTTTAATACACATATTATACATGTTACGTCGCGCCGTTCGTACAACAGCAGAAACGCGACGCTCGTTGTATATTACACAAGTAATACATTATTTATGTCCGTTAGATAATGGACGACGTGTTCGAAACGATAGATTAGAAGCCAACGTTTCCTATTGTCGTATTTTGCATATGCTCCTTATGTATACGTCTAAGTGTCTATATATTTTGATGCATACTGCTTCGCTGCCCACATGTATTTCCTTATACGTCCGCATTTACATTTTACACGTATAGATTGCCAATAGGACTTTCTATTTTTTACTTTGGCGAATTATTTTCATTTCGTTTGAAAACGTGCTTATCCGGGATAATTTTTTTTTTAATTTGTGGAAACGTATGAACGTATCACGATGCACATTGCAAAGGTCACGATATAATTTTGATCAACCCTTCAAGAAAATTCATGCAAATTCTCAATAATACTAAGCACGTTTACCGTTTACAATAATTAGGAAATTTACAATAATTTACAATAATAAATATAGACAAAAAAAAAAAACAAAATAACTAGGCTCCAAGAACAATTTCGGCAACAATCGAAGTTCGAAGTATTTATTTAATTTACAATATTCTGATGTTCTAAATACAAATTTTTGTAAAGATCCGGCAGATCTTACGGCCCGATTGTGGTATGCGTCAAATATTTTTCAATTTTAAGAAGTCAGCGTAAATCTAAATCTTTATTAAAAGACGGACGACGAACAGTGCAAAGAAGGATTTCAAATAGTTGCTTCACGGCGCGGTGAACGGAAATCTTTGAGGGCGAACGAACACCTCAAAGAACTTGCGAATCTGGAACGCTCTAATTCTAGAATTGCCCAGAACTACGGGTTCGAACAAGCCGGAGGTACTGAGTAGGTGAGACTCAATACAAAGGAAGTACGGTACGACAATCTGTGAGAATAGCTATAAGCATTGACGGACTTAATCGTCGCCTAAAAATGATTGCAAGGCACCTCATCGACGTATTTCAAGCAGAGACTCCTGCTTTAAATCGGTGCGCCATAAAGAATCTCGAAAAAGGGATACGAGGCGCAACTATAAAAACATATTCGGCGATAGACAAGCAGTTACGAATCCGCTTTGATACATGAATGTGCGCACAACTTGAGACGATAACCATGTTACTTCGCGATGACCATCGAGGATCGAAGGAAGAAAAACACCATCGTGTCGTCTGGTTTTTATGGTACTTACACTTCTCAGCTTGTATGTCTTTGAGGTAACGAAGATTCCACTGCAAAATGGAATTTATTACGTGGACGAGTTTATAAATAAATGAAACTGGCTGTATTTTATATGTATTGTCTCCATGGTTTTCTTTATTTTTTACATACTTTATCTTTACATATTTCTATGTTTTTATATATCAGCTAAACGATGACAATAAACTGATTTCGATTTCGAAAAGGTCGGATGAGCTAGCCAAATAAGCAGCGGACAACGCCCGCGTCGCCGATAATTCAGGAGGCCATCTCTTGGATCCGCCGAATTGGAGAACGGAGGTGTTAAGGATAATTAAAAGCCTCCAATATACGCAAAAGCATTCTGTTGCGATACATCCATTAAGGTTGCAGTGACCGAAGATATTTGAACCATCGCTCGACTGTAACAGTGACAATGGTGTGCAAAATCCTAAATTTACTGGGCCAAATCTGTGGAAATTACTGGGTGATTAGGAATATATTCAATGGTCAAGTAGATTGTTTGCGTTTCTTTGGCATTTATCTAAAAAAGGCACCTTCCATCCGATAGATTCGGAAGATTCAAGATACCGAACGTAATCATTTGTAATCGCCACAACGCGTCTGTTATGATTTTAGTGTTCTCGTTGAGTAAGCATCAATTCGACAAAGGTACCTCCTATTGTACAGTCGCTTGTCAAGTTTGTTTGGAAGATAACTCCGATATGAATACGATGAAATGTCTCACCCTATCGATCAAGAAAAAAATGAAACCCACAGGCATAAAACAAACGAAACAGTATTAATTAGGTTTTCATTTTTAGCCACTGTGGCTAACAGTAACATACATACATAATTCTATTCGTATCTCAAGACTAACTATGTTTTCGAAGAATCATTGAGAGCGCTTGCTTGGCTAATATTGGTATTATACGTATATTAGTTTTGACCTATACAAGTGTTTTCAGTCACAGGAACAATCACTATAAAGTTGGTTCCATCATTTTCTATTACAGACCTTCTTTTGTTTTTTTTTGTTTTTTTTTTGCTTTTTTTTCATAGCGAACAATTTGTTTCTGTTTAAAGTAAGTATCCTTCGAAAAAGGCATTATTCGGGTCATTTCTGTTGCACAAACAACAAAATTGTTGTAATTTTTGCCCTTAAATTCACCACGGAGAAAGAAGAAAATAGAAATCAGAGCCGTAACTCAGTAAGAAGATGCATCTGTAGAAAACACTGAGGAAGAATGGTTACGCAAGAAGAGCCGCTGGGAAGCCGCGATTGCAGCAGCATCTATCGACCGCTAAGAACACGACAGACAAAAATCGTACAGAAGTTAGTCTGTATTAACAAAACTTATGAATGCGGGCAGTGCTACGTCGGACGAACAGGAAGAGCTACCGCGGTAAGAACAAAGGAACACGAACGGGACGCAAGATTTAAAAGAATCCAAGCAATCGGCAGCGGCAGAATATGTACACGAGACCGGACATAACACGGACTTCAACAACGTTAAAGTGATAACGACCACTAAAAACTACGGAAAGAGATTGATCATGGAAGACCGCCAACAGGGAAGAAAGGTACCACCTTGACAACATGTCGGAGACTACTACGCGGAACCGTCACACTCAGTCGGACAACAGGCAATAAGTTCAGCTATCCTGAAGGAGACGTCAGCATGAACGGCCGAAACTTCGAGCAAAAATTAATGTCAGCAATATTTATACCGGCCGTGAAAGCCTGCGTAGAGTTAATATGCAGAGTGTTTCATTCGACTAAAGAAATCGACTGTGATATGCAAATGTTTTTGGAACACTCTGTAAAAGTAATTGCAAAATGGCCCCTATCCAGTCCAATGAAGCTTTATCAAAATCAAATAATGCAACGGTACAGATCCGTGATTTAATTTATAAATTAAATCGACAAAATCAATTGAACCATTGCATTTTATTGAAATGACCATATACAACTCAGATGACTTGGTGAATCAACGGCAGGTTATAACGATTAACAAGTGCGATTGTCTCGAATGGTCCTGCACATTAAATATAAGCATTTTAAATTCGTTATACTAGTACGTCAATTTGTTCGTTAAAATAGAATTAATTCGAACATCAGAACTAATTACGTTAAACACATGGCGCGTAAGGTAAATAGAAATATAGATATACGTACATACGTCTTGATGTTTTAATTTTTTTTAATGATATACGTAACGCAGCAACAGGAGGCTCTTCGAAACCTAATTGAATTCGTCACCGCTCTTTAGCCAGCGCAATTCCAAGAAGGCGAATTCAAGAAGCGACCCGACATCGCAAACGGCCAAATAAGCGACAATTTCAATTCATCAGACCAGCACCAATACAAATTCAATTTCCCTCGAACCTCCTGTCTGTATACAGGCCCTTGGTGTTATTATTACTGTTTGTTATTGTTGACGTTCTCGTTGTTATTATCGCCGTCTCTTTTCTCCTCGGACATCTTTTCATCAGCCGGCGCGTTATTTATGGAACTGTCAGCGGGCAATTTGGTCCGACCGAGAGAGGTCCGACAACGTCTCTATTCTATTCGGACACAATTAGTACGGGTAAGTCGTCGTTCAGTTCTCTCTCTTATGGAATCGTGATCATTGCTCACGACTTCGAAGGCTTCAAAAGGTATAAGCAAAACTAACAAAAAAGCGTCAAGACGACGTCGTGTGTGAAACGGAACGAAAGGAAAAAGCTGGTCACTGCTTCGACTAACAAGAGTAATATACGGGACGTGCAACGTGTAAGAATAGAAAGATACTTACATGCAAGGACGAGAGCATCTAATTAAAGGTACGATCAGAGGTAATCACCGAAAATGTCGAAACGATGTAAACAGCTCCTGTAAACCGTAATGAAGATACACAAGCTACCAACGTCCATCAATCGCGCACGCACGTTTCACCGTTTAACGGCTCGTCAGTGTGCTTTTGTGGAAGGTGGTAGCTGTAATTGAATCATTAAATTTTAATAGACCAAGTTTCTGAGAACCGTATCTGCGGTACTGGAACAGTTTAATAAGACCCTTACCACCATTAGTATCATCAGCTAATTAATACGAATCCCTATTTAAAAAGTATGTCATTGACGAATAACACAAACAAAAAACGTCCAAAGAGGGAGCCATGGTAAAGCTCATAACACACTCGACTTTTTGCCACACAAAGAAACAACTTTTGTTTCTTTGTGCTAATATGAATAGTTTTTAGATAATCAATGATTATACTGTACGTCAGACAAATCCTAGTTTATCATTAAATCGCAACATCCTGTATGTGTACCCCGAATAGAAAAAGCCTCGTCAAAATAACTAAATTATCATAATTCTTCCTTTTTATTAATTTCATTTTTATAATTATCTAATTTATGTATTCATAACAGCAAACAATAGCAAAGTATCGGCACACTCCGCATTAATTCATTAATACGGGACAGTTGTTTCGAGGTTGACCGTATGACCGATGACACGGTTGAAAATCGACGCAGCTGCTTCTGGTTAACTAGTTAAACTCGTGTGGTACGAAGTGTGCCAATGCTTTAATTCAGACGTTTACTTATATAAAAATATATAAACTATTTAGTTACAACGAAACAAAGCATTAATAAAAGAAGGTTTAATTAGATACTCACATCAGTACACGTATCCATTATCTTTGTATACATACAACATGAATAACAGCTACCGCCTTCGAAAAAGGTCCACTGATGAGCCGTAAAACGGTGACACCAGCGTCCGCGCACGGTGGGTGTTCGTAGCTTGTTTATCATTTTTCCATTTTCAATTTTCAATATTACTTACCTTCGACTATAACAAATCTGCGCGAGTTTGCTAGCAGTTCTCGTCTGATGCCGGAGATCCTCGCTTGCGAGTCGATATCTTAGCATCTCATCGTCTCTAATCGTCTCATCGTCTAATTCCGTATAAACCTATACTACGTTTCCTGCAGTTGTTTCTGCTTCCGCATATATGTTTCCTCGAGGGTATAATTGTAGACCTTTGATGTTCAACTTATTAATCGAGGATATGATTGTCTAATGCATTACTGTACGTTAACAACTTAAAGTTACGTCGTAAGGCATTCAGTTTCGAGGTTTGACAGCACAAATTGAGGAGAACGAAGGATACCGCTCGTGTATGGTTACAATATAACACATAAACATCAATTAAAATTGGCCCAACGCAAATTTGCAAGACATCCTGGTATTGGATAGATGGAATGTACCCACCGAGACGTGTTAAACGACCCTAACCCGAAATAGATAATTCCGATGAAACCTTTCTATTGTATCTAGCGGCGACTCGACCTAAAAGGTCTCCACAAACACCTCAACATCCTCCTCTCTCCCCCTGCTGCCCCTCCTGGCGTCTCCAGCAAATTAAAAGCGTAATATGGTAGCGTAATAAGACGTCACAGCGATGATTAATGGTTACATTTCAAATCTCCTCGTTACCGACTCGAACAAATGATTATCAAACAGGCCATGACTAAGAAAAAAACGTTACGTTGTGCGTAAAATATAAAGAAGGTTGGTTAAAAAAAAAAAAAAAAAACAACTAACAAAGGTCCAGATAACAACAATTTCTGCTTCCCTGCATCTGAATCTGTAAGGTCCTCGTCTTCTCCTTCGAGATCCGGCCGTTGCTCGTAAAAAAGCAGCTCTTTCGAGAAAGAAGTAATTATGAATCGTTAACACTTTACGCGTACAATGAACAATTTCGTCCTGAAGTGCTATTTTACCCTTGGAATTGATTTTAATTTGTCTACGCTTATTACTCTTCCATCTTGTCGTTTTTTTTTTTTTTATCCTCTTACTACTTTTTGGGATCCTCTTTCTAATTCACTCGAGTACCTTTAAGGCTATGCAACTTGTATGTGATTCTTGAGGCGGTTAATTTGTGTTTAACGCTTCCATATAAAGAAATACGTGCTTCAACTACCTCGATGGACGTTATGGACTAAATTAGGTGTGCATTGGATGCTCAAATTAATGTTGACCATCTCATTTAAAGATGTTAAGGTTCGATAGAAAGAAGATTTACAATTACAAGAATAGATTGAGAAACTTGCGGAATAAAAATAAATATGATACCCTAACCATCATCGGACGAAGAGTCTTCGATAAATACGTCGCGTTGGCAAGAAAAAAATAACTTTATTTTTCAACATTGAGGTTGATATACTTATCGCTATGTTTTTCTATGTTTGGTGCGTTGGTGTAATTTAGACCCTGGTATATAAGATGAGTCAAGATATCGAAATGCTATAACGCCGCCGCATCCAAGGCGAAAACCTAAGAAACTTGGACAAGATCAGTAGAATGCTGATTGGTCGAATATCTTTGTACGGTGATAAAGTTGTAGCTTTTTGGATTTGGGACAATTGAAGTCTTATTCCGGCAGTCGTCTACGGCACCTGAATAACTCCTAGTAATGATACCACACATCTCCTGTGTGGAAACGGCATGAAAGGTAAGATCATTTGAAAAGAGAACTTTGGAACGCCCAACTTGAAGACATCTTTTATCTTTGCCACATTTATACGTTAAGCAATATATAAAATGGGGCCAAAAGAAATAACATTTGCTTTTAATATTCAATACTAAGAGAAATAAAATAGAAAATGCTGATAATACTTCTAAAGCAGCGTAAAGCTTAGTTTCATCGCTATCTGATGGCAGTTCTAACCATTGTGTCAAAAGGACGATGTATTGTAATAAATCTAGAAAGCAATTGGTCTTGTGGCCTTGACGAGATTCCTTCCGTGCCGATAAGGAAGATTGCTGCTGCCAATGCAATTTTTAACAAGCTTGTCGTTTTAGAACGACGATTTTACGACGAGACCAATTGAAATTAATTCAATTTTTTCAAGAATATTTTTCAAGCTTGCCTTTTGGAGAAGATTGTTGGACTTCTTGACGGAGCATAAATCCATACTAGTAACCAACGAAATTAGAGATATTAGCGCAAGCGGTTGCTCTATTTTCCTAACTTCACGAGGGCGTTCGACCATGAAATTTTGTGGAAGAAGCTTCCAACGTCTGGTATCCGTGTTCTTGCTTTGCGGCGGCATTTTTTGGCTGAAGGTGAACAATAGGTTCCGTTATAGTTTAAGAGTGAGAGACGTTAGATTACAACGTAGAAGGCACCTTCATGAGATTTTAAAAAAATTATTATAAATTATGTAACTTCCTTATGAGCAACCCTATAAACGATCCCTCCCTTAACTCCAAACATCGGCCCTAAATTCTATCCAGGTTCCATTCATCCATTGAGCACGCCGATCCAAAACAAATATTTGTCAATAACGGTATGACAAATCAATTATATTACGTCGAGCGCAAACGCGAGGTTGGATATTTTCGCCGGCAGAAAGGAAGTCCGCAACTTAGTCGACGTAGAGATCCTAACGATCTTGGTATAACGTACAAAGGGCCAGCGACAATGAGAACGTTGACTGACGATAGGTAACCAATATTTGTTTACCCACAACAAAAGCGAACTCGGGGGGTAGGTAAATACCCGTACGTTTGGACATCGGGAGGCTATTGTTGCGGATTCGTACATTCGGGGAAGGTTTATTGATGAAAGGTTGTTAGTAATATGACGTAAAGTGTGGTGAATTTCGATCGCGTTTGCTGTAATCGTGTTTGTTTAAAGTATTAGTGCGTTCGAAAAGGATATTTTACACGAACGTATCCTTTTTAAAAGGGGATAAGTTTGTTCAAAAATATAAATGCGAGATAGAAACTATTATTGAAGCAATACTTGGACGAAAAAACGTTGGAATTTTAAATGTGGCCGGTTAAAATCACCAAATCATTTCCCAATATCGGATTTTGGTCAAACTTTATGAAAATGTAGAACATACTAAAATTTCTTTTATCTACCGAAACTCACTTTGAATAGAGGCAAATCCTTCGAAAGTTGGTGGATTTTCGATTCTTTCAATATGTAGCTGATGCAGAACGAAAAAAAAAAATTGAGTCTTTTACGTGAGTGGACCGTTACGTCTCTTTTAACAATATGTAACACGAGTAGTCTGGGACGACGCCAGAGCCTCTGATAAGCGTTAGTGTTAGCGTTAAAACAAACGAACATTTAAGAAAAATCAACAAAGTTTTGCTTATTTGAATTTTTTGATCGTCATCATCATCATCGTAAAATTATTTCGGCAAACAACAACTTCACGAAGACCAATAAACACTCAGGATCGTGGTCTACCCTTGTCAGTCGATATCTCAAAATGGCTTTCTTACACACCAGTAAGAGTGGCTAAAATCACGTATATTAACAAGTGGTTGAAGCTGTGACTTTAAAATGATCAAAACCGAGTTGGATGAAGTTCCTGGCACGTCTGTTCTCATGTTAGCAACTGTCTACAATTGGTTACCCGCAAGAGATGAACATCCAACTAGAAGTGATTACCCCCGAAATGATTGACAAAATCAACGATACGGTTGTGAAACATCGTCGAATCCAAGTGCGCGAAATAGTTAAGGCCGCGGGCATGCCGCAAGCTACAGCGTTTTCAATTTGTCACGAACACTTGCGCGTGAAAAAATCTCGGTAGAGTGGATGCCAAGTGCCAAGAATAAACGCAGTCCTTTGGTCGACTCAGAGGCTATTTTGACGCGTTTTCCGTCGTAATCCCGACCAATTTCTCCGTCGTTATATAACATAGTAAATTTTTTTAAAGTGAACGCGTTCCGAAAGACGCGAAGACGGTGAAATGGATCGGCAAGGTGATGGGTTCGGTCTTTCTTGGGATGTACGCGGAATCATCTATACCGATTACTTGCAAAGAAGACGGCGTCGTTGTCGGACCGATTAAATCCAACTAATCGAGAAAAAGCCTCCT
Organism: Oryctes rhinoceros; assembly: GCA_020654165.1. Classification (NCBI taxonomy): domain Eukaryota; kingdom Metazoa; phylum Arthropoda; class Insecta; order Coleoptera; family Scarabaeidae; genus Oryctes; species Oryctes rhinoceros. Next base: position 5,983,776 of record JAIOKQ010000119.1, read on the forward strand.
TTTCCATTAAAGCAATGGATACCTGCGCATTTACGTTGACCAAAATTGTGGAATTAAAGTTCGAATTTCCAAACTTAGAAGAATGGTTCGGCGGACAACGATTCACGACGAATACCCAAACGGATGCCTATTTTGAGGACCAAGTCTTACTCTTTGGAAGTAAAATTATTTTTTAAATGTAGAAAAATAAAAAATTTTGAATAGTTAGATTAAAAGAAAGAGAGATTCATAGTTTGAAGTGTTTTACGAGCTGCAGCATTGTCTCGTTGAAAGTATCCATTCCTCGGTTCGTCGTCATCATGTAAGTAGTTTAGAAAAGGTTACAATTAATGCGCTGCCTTCCTACGTCCACCATTTCATGAATTCTATTCAGAATGCAATAGTACCGATAATATGCCATAAGAGTTGTCGTTTCTACCAACAAAGACCATTAAGGAGAAAATTAAGGTTTCGTCTGAGAAGAAAGATTTGTCATCATATGATTATAGAACCAATTACAGCATTGCAGCATTGCATTCTTGCTACGTAACTAATGGGCTTAAATTCTTGCATAATACGAATTTCAGGTACCAAATGCACGACAAACTAGTTTCATGTGAAAATATAAAGATTTCTTGCTAATTTCAACTTTTAACAGACTTAATACGTATATCTCTTCGAAATGGCTTTCATGAGGGCAATCAATGGAAAAGATCTCCTTTGCATACGTATTTAATCAAAGAAGCATTAAATAATTTTCTGAATACTTCGCTTTTTTTCCAGTTAAAAGAAAGAAGGTATTTAAGTAATTAAGGAGACTTCTTTTAAATGCAAATTAACTGCAATAACGAGGACATAGGGTAGTGAACTGAACATAAATAATTGATCGAAGAAAATGCTACATACAGGTACCACGACAATGTAAATATAGAGGTTGTTTTTTGATTCAGCACGCTCGGTAATTGTAGGCGTACGTGATAAGAAGATTAGCAATTACGGTCCGCATGTATAGATAGGCGATATAATTTATAAGCCATCTGAAGAATTGATTAACTGCCCATGGTTCTAAATAGCGCTGGCAGTATTTCAATATTTTTGCCTCTTGGTAGAATATTTCTATACGAGGCGAGTTCGATAATTACCTCGTCTCGACAGAAGATGGCGCCACTAGAATTGAAAGAATTATATTTTTCGTAAAGGTTCCCTATGCGAAGAGTAGCCAGTTTAAAGTGATGTCAACTTTTGTGATCTAGCAACAATGGAAAAGATCGAATATAGAGCGACGATGAAATATTTGTTTTGGAAAAGGAAACAAATGCGTGAGATAAAAATGGAACTCTATTACGTTTACAGAGATAATACATCTTACCATAAAATATTGAACAGACGCTTAGACTTAAACGCGGCCATGCAAGCATTTTCAGTGATGAACTCAAAGAAGTTTCACCACATCTGAATTCAGGATATGATGAGACTGCGGTCATCCAAATTGACCGGACGCAGAACATTTTTGAATGTAAGGAGGATGACTGGGCCTGCATTGCTCACAATTGACCATAAACACGCACGTGCATCACCTTCAAAAGAATGTTTGGCAAATCCGAATGTATTCCGACATCGATTCGTAACTGTTGACGAAACGTGGATCCATTGCCGCACACCAGAGACCAAAGAACAATCCAAACAGTGGATTCTTCGTAGTCTACGGGCGCCAAGGAGACTAAAGCCAGCTTCTCGAATGGCCACAACGTTTCGGAACGTTTCACATTGGTTTCCTTGAGAAAGACAGAACGATCAATAAGGAGTACTATGCCAACTTATTGGATCGTTTAAGCAAAGCTGTCCGCATTTGATGAAGGAACAATTCTGTTCCATCAAAACAATGCACGCATGCACGCTTGTATCGTCGTGAAAATGGCAAGAACCGTATGAGTTGGGATACGACTTACTTCAGCATCTACCGTGTTCGCAAAATTAACGAATTTGAAGAAATGACTCGATGGAGGAACAATCGGCTAGAAGAACGTAGTAATTGTAAAATGGGAGAAATCGAGATACGAAAGATAAAAAGAGCCTCGGATTAAATGTATCGATCTCGAATAAAATGAATTTTACACATTTCCTTGCCAACGCCAGGTATTTACGGAACTCCCCTCGTAATTATGTGATGAAAATAAGTTTTTCATCATTTTACCCTAAAAAAAAAAAAAACCGTTTTGTCCTACCCTGGACAATAATAGGTATGCACAGTTAGACTGTAGATCGACATTATGAATGGTTTAGAATTTCTTCAATCGTAAGCGCGTGCCGGGCACGCTAGACCAGAATTAGGGTGCCCCATTAGTCGAAAGTAACATCTGCTTGTTTCTCTTAATTGACCGAAGATACTGCTGCGTCATGCAAAGCCGTCAGTTCGGAACTGGTGCCAGATTATATTATGCATGGATGTTCGAGAGAGGGATCCGGGCCGTTGTGGGAGTTTTATCAAGATTTATCAAGAGACCTTTATTATAAGAATTATAAAGAAAGAAGATGTCCAATTTGGCTCGTGAGATTCGGAGAGGTAGACTGCGGGACTAGGATCTTGAATGAACAGCAACAACAACAACAAAATATCATAATCGTAACGTGAAACCAGCGAGTTAATTTAATATCGACATTTCCAGAAACGTTAATATTGCGTTGTTTTACGCATTAATAAGGTCCGGACGTTCGAAAACATTTTTAAATATCGCCAATAAAAGAGAAAAAGCTAGAAACTTCGTTTATAAAGCCAGAACGATTGTAACATCTAAGCGATTTTAGGTTTCTCGTCAATCCAAAGTGCGCTGCGGACAAAGGCCGAAAACGCGTGTCATACGCATTTTGCGTAGGCCGGAGGTTCGTAAATGATTTCGATTCACCGCCCTCTTGCCGTACCAAGGAGCTGGCTAACGCCCATCTCTCCTCACCATCGCATAAAGTCCCTCTTGGTGGCAATCGATCTTCAACGCATTTCAAACCCATAGTACGCTTCGGATCGATCTTCTAAACTTTAATGATCCTCGCTCGAATTTCATAGTTATAAGTAGAGACGAAAAAGGCAAGTTATTTCTTTTTTTTTTTTTACATCGGCCAGATGGGCTCGTGTTTATTCGCCTCGTGAGAATGGAGCCTAGACAGCCTCGTGTTTCTCTGCAAAAAAGTGATAACTTCATTCGCTTCATTAGTTATCAGTGATTACTGGAGAGGACAAAAACGAGTGAAATCATACCTGTTTCGCAGCGACTATGTAAAGCTATGTATATGACTATGTAAAGTTGCTGTGTTAGTTGTTGCTTGGTTTACAGATGGAGCTAAGGCAATCATCTCATGAGATCAATTGATACTGCTTCTATTGACTCCTTCCTGCTGACATATCTCAAAGAGGTCGCCATTCTCCAAGTAACTCATTATTTTAATTTTAAGAAACACCAAAAGACAATATGGTAACCAAAGAGATTGATCTATAATGACTCGCAGGTCTTCTATCTCCCTTTTTAAATATCAATACAACCCTTTTTTGAAGCATGCTGCAAATGCAGCGGTCTTCAAGCGACGATTAACGAGGGATGCAATTTTAAATGATCGCAATTGTTTTACGAGGGGAAAAATGGAGAAAATTTAGGAATTTCGAGTTTTCGGAAAGTATTCGGATTAAATTTAAGATCGTGAAATAAGAAAGCGTCTTTTTCCGCAATTTTAGAATTGCTTTGGATTGATAAATGAAATTTAAACGGAAACTAACCTTAAATAGCGAAGTTCCACTTCATTTGTTTCCATTGTTTAATAACGTTGGCGATTGTTTTATTTGCACGGCCAGAGGGAGCAGGAGGACAACCTTACAACCTTACTTGAAGCTTTACTAAGAATGTTGACGAAGACGAAGCGAACGATTATTAACTGATAATACTTCGCCTCCATATGGCTAAACGTACACACGAACTTGTTGTACTTAGTTCAGTCGCTGGCGGAACTTACATCATCCTCCTGCCGGCGACGTTTCAAATACGATAAACCGGAAGAAGGAACTTTCTTTTAGAGATCGAGCTATCTACCATTGGAGGGACCTTTACTTCCGATAGGTGGACAATTTGAAGCCACTAAACGAGATGTATGGGTGGCGCTGACTGGATTTTGAAGTATTCAAAGCGCTTATACGGGCGCTCGCCCCATCAAAGATGTCCTCAAACTTCAAACTTAAGTTAACGTTTCGTATCTGTTATGTATGCAGTAAGGGAAGCGCATCCATTGGATATTTTCGACCCATGTCCGGGATAACGGAAGCACTGCACGGAGCTGAGAAGTATTGTAGCGACGTATCACCTAACTGTGATTTTCACATAAGCACGAAGTTCTTGAATAATAACAACTTTTTAATAAAGTATTCTAATTCAAAGAATTCGATAACAACAGGCTATACATCTTTATACATCCTTCCATTCTCTCTTTCTAAACTTCACAGATCGATAATCGGAAGACGAGAACTGCGCGACGTGGCTCCGGCGCGTTATCTACAGGAACCCAACGGTAGTTTCATCCACGGCCAGTCCCATTTGATAGACCGGCCAAATCCGCTTTGATGGGCTATCTCGATGGAGACAGCGGGAAATATTTCGGTGTGTATTCTTGATGATTAGCGCGATATGGCCGGTAAATATTGAGTTTCATTGTCAGTTAGTTTGGACGGCATGGGCCGCACCTGAATCCGTGGAATCTACACAGTCATCCTCCGGTTGCTGGAGGTTGTCGTTATTGCGTTGGGAAGAAGGCGAGGCACGAAAGTACAGCGGGGTACAAACGATCATTTCTTTAATGAATTAGACGTGTAGTTGTTGAAATACATTGTTTTCGCAATGAAAAGAGCAAATTTAACATAATCTTTATTTGAGGAAAATTAAACCTCTCGGTTTGCTCCGATCTCCGTTTGTTAAAACAAGATAAGAACAAATCTAAATCGAAAAGTTTATCTTTTTCACGTTGATTCAAGTGAGAGTTGCGATGCCCAAACCCAAAATCCATGAAAATAGACGAAACACAAATGTCGAATAAACGACCAAATCCGCTGTTAATGTTAAACCCATAACGGTACCTTCAATGGGAGAAGGGGTAAAATGAGTAAAAGGTCCACCTTCATTACCAGAGGAGATGGATTGAATTGGTTCAAAGAACATTCGCTAAATTCTTCTGGTTTAGAAATCATTTATCCATCCAGAAGATGTTGATGATGAGCATTGTCCCGATTTAATTTAACATCTTCACAATTCAGAAGAATAAATTTCAGCGTTGCGTATTTCTACAAGAAATTTAGGGTCATCCTTTGGAGTACATCAAATTCAGAAGAAGAGGGCATCTTAGAGCTGATCGCATTGCTCTTGCCGCTTCTGAAGCAGTTAGATTGACGAGAATTTGATATGTTATTAAGGAAGCAAGAAAAGGATCATGGCTAATGATTCTACCGACAATGTTCGAAAACCTATGGGTTACGATGCTGCTTCCGAAAAAAGACCCACTGAAGGTATATGCCGATCATTCGCATCTAAATCGCAAAGTATGGACTATCATTGAAAAGTAAACTAAAGCAGTAAAGAATAAAGCGCCAACAACTGCAACAAAACTGAAATTACGCAATTATCACAGAAAAAAAATATATTCAACGTAGAGTGGCTATAACGAAAGTTGATTTATTATATTTGGTGAAGATAAATAAGGATGAGAAACAGTTATTGTGGACACGGCCATGAAGTCTTGCGTTTACCATAAATTGCGATTTCAATGCTTTGCGCAAGAACTAATGCATGTATTCGGATAAATGAATACAGTGCTTGAAATGTTGAAGGAGGTGCGTCGTATATTAACATTTTTACCGCCTCCAACAGAAGCTGAAATTCTGAATAAAATTCTTGGTTTTTAGAAGCTCAATTTATAAACGTCAACACGAAATAGTAACCTTAAAAGTTATGTGTAACTTTTACTTGAAAGGACAAAGTCTAGCGGTATCCAATCAAGGATTAATCAGCCAACGTCACCGTTTCGAGAAACACTGCCAGGAAACGTTTCGTACGATAGATTTAATTTGTCCACCAGAGTGGTAAGTAGCTCCACATCGTTGGAAGAAAAGATCGTTGAGGCTTCGTTCGATCGTTCGGCATTATCCCATTCCCGTTTTCAAAACAGCAAGATTTGCGCAAATTTCCAACGAATAATGTTCGCAGCAGTTTTCTCGGAGATGAATCATCGTAAAATCTACAGCTTTCTAGGTGACGTATGCCAAATATATACCTTCAAAGTAACAGCGTTCGCAAATAATGTAAATTCTAAACAGACTAATTAATTAAGACGAAATAAATGAATTCGCTACAGGGTACATTAAAATGTCTTCGATACACCTTACGATACAAAAGATATTTTTATTATCGGTGTCCATATAACGTACTGTGTCATATAATCGAGCTATTAGCATCTGAATGCCGGCGGAGGCAAATAGCAACCCTAAACGTGAAAGGAGATGCCATCGATATAGAGATTTGGGCTGTCGAATGTGGCGGGCTATCTTGGCTATCAATCTGCTGCTTTGGCGTGCACATTATATTAAGAAACAGATGTCCTATTCTTCATGGAGGAGATTTTGAACTGGTTCTTTCTATATGCCTTCCAATGTTAGCTTTGCTTATTAGCTTCAAATTAATCGAAATTGTTTCTACAATTAGTGTCGTCTCCTTCGTTACGGACTTTATAAAATTCGTAGCAATGAAGCCCATTTACAAAGGATCTCCGAACTAGGCAATTTTCAATTTTAAAGCGACTTTTCTTAATTCGCAAATCGATCGCAGCAGTAGCAAAATTCTTAACAAAACAAGGGAAACCTACAAAAATTCGCGAAGAATTGTCGACGTATTGTATTGTACGCAGCCTTCAAAGTCGACTATTTGCGAATGGCCAAGATTGTTTAAACACGATCGAGGACCACTGTTGACGCGATCGCTTCCGATGTTATTGTAAAATCCAAGTGTTTGCTATCGGAGGATGAAGCGACAATCAACAGCTTTATTAGAAATGTCACGGACCACGGTTTCTCAAAATTATACTCGAGTACCTTGGAAAATGACGAAAATTTGACGAAAAATGTCCGATCGGAGACGCGCCAACAAATTTTAACGTTTTGTGGAGACGATCCAGATTTCGCTGTTGATCTTATTGACTTATCACCGGAGGTCGAACCTGGATCCATGACTTTAATGCTGGGTCCAAACAAGAATCAATGGATCTACATATTAAGGGTTCCGCCTACCCTAGGAAGATGAAGATCGCACCTTTTGCGGAAAACATATTTTTCTGGAATTACCAATGAATTTTGATGATTAGCAAATAGTAGCGCTGTAACGGGAGAGTACTATGCAAGCTTAAGATATCACTTCAGGGGGATTCCATTAAAGTAAAAATCAGCGGTAGACTCACGTAAGGTATCCTGGTACTCTACGACAATGCGCAAGTTAAAGGTTGCTGTTGTTGAATGTGGCTTCAAGAAACTACTTATTTCGAATCTTAAATTGACATTAAGATAAACATTTATGGATTAGAGATGTTTCTATTGTTCTGTTTTAAAGAATTTGAACAACCCGGAAGAAACGTCGGCAATGCAATTACGACGCGATTTCAATCCGGAAACCCAAATTCTTTTAAAGATTAGAGATGTTACTGAAACTACGTAACGCTCGCATCCAAAAGCAACTACCTATCTTATATTGGAAAGTATTACGTTATTTTTTTTTGTTCTTTCATGTTTAAAATGAAAATGTTCGGCAATGTAAAACAACCACCCACAAAATCAGCTTGGCTCCCATTAAACCGAATTTGTCTCCAAGTCTGTACAGGGTGAGCGTTTAAAAAGTACAAAATGTCCACGAATAAACGTTCGACGGTCATTTTCGCTACGACTTTCTAACTATCCACGACCAAATCGATCTATCGAATTTACGTTGTGGGATTATTTAAAACTGTCTTGAACCGGGACCGTCTTGAAGATGTTATTAGCGCCTAATTGGCGCCATCGGTGACGTTTCGCGGAAAACCATTATCTGTATGGAAGGAGACGAAAGCGATGACGGAAAGAGGTGAAAAGCGATTTAACGCATGTTAAAAGATTCTTTTGCATTTTCCCCACAAAACTGCCGTTAATTCCGTCGTAAGTTTGGACGTTATCAAATAACTGAAGCCTTTAACGAAAGAAGGTTATTTATCTTAAGATACAACGTATAAAATAGCTTCTATTTATGTCCGAATGCATCGAGGAAATTGCGAAGTAAATTTTGCAGGAAATGCGAGTGATTTTTACGTAATTTCATTACTTCTTGATAACAACTCAAAACACAAAAGAAGTGCCACCAATTCCCATTTTCCCTTTATTAGTTGTACCAATTACGATGGCTAAAAGCGAATTAGACGTTGTAAATGTAAAGGGCATAAAAAGGTAATCGAGAAAGGATAAAGGCTAAAAATGATTTCCACTGTTTTCCACTTAAATGGCATCTTAGGATCCTTGAAGATGGCAAGAACATAAATACATGATCTATGTTGCAAAATGCAATACAATATTCGTCAACCTTTATATCGAGCCGTGATTGAGCAACCAAAAGAGATTCACGAATAGGAAGTGTTGGAAGAGGTATAGGCATAAATAGGCCTTAAAATGCCCACAGGCCTCCTCAGAACTGCTTTGAACTTGCGCGTCATAAGGAACCTCGAGACAGGGATACGAGGCAACAGTCAAACAGTTCTAAAGGCTATCAAAGCCTACTCGTACGAATACGGTCTGATTCACGAATGTATGTATATATACACAATTTAAGGAGATTCGGACGTTACTTTACCATCAAGTCAATCAAAAGGCAATCAGGGCAATGAAAAGGTAGAAAAACTGCCTAGGGAAGTCGCCAAGATCTTCCTCGTCGGTTCTAGTCCCTTCTGTCGCCACATAAAACAAGTAATTGAAGCATGGAAGGACCTCGTAGTGGAAAAATGTTCCGGGACAAAAACAGGAGAAAATGTGGATCTTAGATTACTGGCGGGATAAAACATCACTTATTTAATCTAGAACGAACCGACGATCATATATAACAACACTTCAGTAAACTATTCCTAACATCTACTGAACCGAGGGATGAAGATCATAGAGTAATATTGAGGTTCATCAAGAGCCACCACCTTCTCTAGCACGTCAAGATCGCAGCGACTAAAGACATTTATGTCTCCGTCCAAACATACTAATGTTACTCTTGGCGCTCTTTCAATTTTAGATTCGCACCCGTATACGCTAAAAAATAATAGAGCATGTCGAGCCGCAAACTTTTAAATGGCCGAAATCTACCGAGCGATATTAAAAAACAAAGACTGCGATGTCTAAAACGGACCGTAATATAGATCCTTCTATTTTGGTTTTATACGGTAAGCCCTTTTAACGTTTAATTTTTTTTTTAACTCCTTCGAATTGCGAGGGCACAATTGAGCCAAAATTAATGTACATCCTCAACTCGTCGAAAGATAATGTTAACATTGTAATAATTTACGGAGGTTTGTTGTGCTCCTGTTATTTGACTTTTTTTTAATTGCTTTTAAAAAGGCAAAGGTTAACGGTGGTGTTACGAGAAGTCATCGTACTGTTGCAACGATTTTGCAAATAATTGAAAATCGTCGGTGAGCGAGCACCAGAAAAATAAGTTCAACTGTACGGAATATTAATCGTGAATCCTCAAAGAAATTTAGACATTTCATATTAAAATCGCTCTTTATTTAACCCATGTACAATATTAATCTTTATTTCTTTACACATACAAGATACAAAGGAACGTCAATAATTAATAGCCCTCTTATATTTGTATCAGATTATTAAGAAAGATTATTAAAAAAAATTAATTTTATTTTTTAATCTATTATTTAGTCTCTTCTCGCAAATTGTTGTAAAAAGTCATCGACGGATACTTAGCTGGCCGTTGCGCCAATGTTAATCGACGATATGAAATTCTCATCCGCAGAATCACCTCTGATAGGATATTTGTCAACAGGCGATTGGATTTCGAAGCTTTCGGCATTACTTTCGACAAACAATAAACGATTATAAATGAACAATTGCGAAATTGTTAAAGTTCCGAATTTTATTAATTATGGTTTGCAATGTTCTGTACTGCGAACACTCTTGACTGCTCTTATACGTTCCTTTTGGATCTTAGAAACTCCATCCGCATAGCCCGTGCTATTTACAACAAAGTAGAAGTTCGCGTAATATCTGTATTATTTGTTATTCGAGCGAGTCTCCTTTGGTACTTTAGTTTTGTTGTGAACTTTCCCTTTTGAATCTTCTTAATATACAAGTTTTGCTCGAATTTTCTATTTTCTCTAGGTTCCTCTATTATCGTAGCTCTAGATACATACTAATTCAGCATCGTCTACGAACAACTGAAGGTTTCCACACAAATCATTGACATGAACAAGAGACAAAATGGAACCCAATTTTGTACCTTGTGCTACGTCGCAGTGAGTTAATTCCCTCTTCGATCGTTTATTTTTCATCACTACCGTCTATCTCCTGTCAGTGATATAATTTAGTGGATCTCCCCCGCCCTATTAGATACATACACCAATACAATTCGCGGCATTAAAGCCGAGATAAAGGTACCTGTCGGACAAAAGTCCTCATTTGAAATAGTTACTCTGGTTTTATATTATCGGCGCCACCACAGTATGCTCAAGACGTATGTAGTTCGTTGTTCCTGGTAATTATCGTTAAAATAGCATTATTAACATATATGATAAGTAGAGAGGACAGAGGCAGTCTAGTCGTAACATATCAACTTGCTAATTTTAGATATCAGAACGTTTGGGGCAAAATTCCTCTCGAAATGTCAATGGGGCAATGTATTCCGCATGGACTCTTGACCCAGTATCAGAAGTATTATTAGTAATCGCTTTAAAAACAGCATAGCTGGGCAAATTTGTTTCTCGAAAGGCGCAATTTATGTTTTAAGAGTCTCACAAAAAACAAGCACGGCGCGAACAATGGAGTTCAATCGTGTTCAAGTTAGTTTATTTTATGGCTTGCTTGCGGAGTTGTTGATAGAGTATAAATTTCCGCCAAATCGAATTTTTTATGCGGACGAAATCGCCAAATAAGTTATATCAGCAAAAAGGTAAGCGGTCTGCGGCGGAACGAGGAGAAACAACCGTCCTAATTGCTTTTCTTAAGTGCAAATGATAACCATGTTCCGCCAATTTTTCCACGTAAGAGATGGACGGAGTCCGTAATGTTTGGAATTGTTCACAACTTGGCTAAAAAGTGTTCGTTCGTAACAAGAGCGTTAATCCGTCTGAAGAAAATCAAGTTTTCCTAATACTGGATCGCTCGTCGCATATTCGTTTGGCGAGTCTGACGTACTGCAAAGAAGATAATATACATTTATATATGCAAGTATTCCATCACATTGCTCTCATAAAATTCAGCCGTTGGATAAAAGCTTTTTCAGGGACTTGATAGGAAAAGTAGTAAATTGATTACTTTTGCTTGATGTTCTAAGTTATATAAGGAGCCTATTGCAGAAGATTGGATTTGTAATTTCTGTAAGAGTGGTTTGTACCACGCTATATAATGGCTTTTACGGCAGTCTACTCTACTTTGCGATCTAACCAAAGCTCCCGATTGTGTTCAACAATATACAAACTTGTTTGTACATTGTACATTACAAACTGTTTGTAGCATTCAGACGAAACGTGGCGAATTGGATCATTTCCTACCGCTCCAATAGGTTTCACCAATTTGAACACGAAACGCAAGATCGGATCTTCCCTTTTACCGAGCAATACGGGTGTAGTTCAAACGGACACCCTATTTCACACCATCCAAAAGAAAATTAACTCCTATCCAAATGTAGGGATTGCAAACAACATTATTGAGTTACGGCTAACTTGTTGGAAGTCGGCCTAGCTTCGTCGCGGAAATTGGATGTCTTTAACCTTAAAACTAAATAAAATTAAAGCAGTTAAAACAGGTCTCGAACATTGAATCTTCAAGAACTACCTATTTATGTCAACTTCAATCTCGATGACTATATAGAATTCTTCTTTGGGGTCCTCTAGCTCTTTTACCAATGAAGTTTTCCTTTAGCAGAAAGCTGCAATTAGATGTTACGCTGGTAATAAAGCAGACTAACTTAAGAATAAAATATTAGAGCATAAGCGATTCTAAGATACGTCCTATGAAACGTGATCTAAAACTAACAGCCTACTATGTTGATATTCCTGATGTAAAGATCTATAACAGCCTTCCCGATACGACTTGATTAAATTTAAAAAGACTTGAAAATCTTCGCTATTATCCAAATGAATTTTTCAATTGTTACACTTCACTTTGACCCATTACGTAACTATTTTTTTTCTGATTTTTTTGTTTGATTGTTCTGGCCTTTGAAATAAAGCCTATAATTATTGTTAATATTATTGAAATTTCTCAAACAATGTTTTGTGATGAACCCACTCAAATGCCTTCGACAAATGTAAGAGGATTGCCGCTCCAAATCAAAACCATTAAAACTGTATCGATTGATTTGCACACTGCGTGGACTTATTCAATTTCTTTTTTGTCAGCCGTATTGCTGATTACAAGACAAAGAAGTTGTGTCGAAGTAACTAATCCAGGGTCGTTCTTACTTCAGGGAAGAATGACGGTCTATTTTGTGTTCTGTTGGTTTTGTTCAAGGAAAGGTTTGGCAGGTATTGCAACGAAGAAGATATCAAAGTCATCTGCACTTATTTCACCCATTTCCACCTTTTGAGACTTACGTTGTTAATTTGCCAAGTTGCTTTCGATTTGTTGGAATTGTTTATGTAAATTGCTATTGGCTCCCTTATTTCGCGAGATTGGAACCTGTATCACTTTTTTGATAAAAATCTAGGACAACATTTGCTATCATTGATTTTGTTTTAATCAAATTGATGTGTTGAACCTACATAATGTACCCTATTGGTCAAACGTAATGAGGAGTCGCCACTATGGATCTTCTATTAACGTGAAGACAAATACAATCGACGATTGTCTATTTGGGCGATTTCGATTGCCCAAACGATCGACAGACGAACAAAATCTACGCTCGTTATTTACAAAGAAGTTAAACACTTACCTGTCCACAAATTTCGTTAATAAGCCGAAAGCTGCCGAACTCGAAACATGCAAATCACACAAATAAAACACCAAATACCAATTCCCCAGTCACCATTTCACGAAAACCGTTGCGTTCCTCACAGATTTCACGGGTCCAGATCGCTCGGGACCTTTTGGCACTCGGAATTCTCGCGAAATTCGACCGTTCCACCGGCGTTCCGGGCAACTGAGCCGCGATTCGCGTCCGCACTCGATTCCAGATCGATGTTTCCAATCGATGGACGCAATTTTTTCGCGGAGCTAGCGCAGAGAACGTCCATTAACCGTGAATACGTTGGACGGCTGTGCGCAATAGTTGACGATTTCACCGTGGCGAGCGCCACGATCGACCCGCTCATCTCGGATTCAAGATGGCGGTCGACGAGCGCGCGCGATTGGTCGCGTAAGATGAAACGGGTGTGACCAAGCCGATGGTGATTGGTCGACGCGATTTTTGGGGTAGATTCCAGGGATTTTGGGCACGGGAGATTTCTCGTCGTCTTTCTCCGATGTATTTACCGTTCTTTTTTTCTTTTTTGCACCGTTTCGACGTTCCCTAGCGGGTTCCCATCGACGTTACCGACTTCGCTTCTCCTACGGTTTTATGTATTTTGCGTGATGCGTGGTTTGCCCGCCGCTCTTGCTTGTATATGTCTATAGATGCTGAAGAGATGCCTTGCATTAGACGTTGCTTGTATTTCCCGTCTTCGTCGTTTGATGTTTTCTTTCGACAGTGGCGTGTGTAAAATGGCGAGGGAGAGGCTATATATTTTCTTTCATCAAAAATGATATTTACGCTACAAATACGGACGACTTCTTCGTCCCGCAAATTGTATGCCCACCGACCACAACCTGAACGGTAAAATTCAAGCTCCTGCGACAATAACGACGGTCGTTTTCGCCGGACTCTGTTTTTTTCTCCCTGATTTGTAGCGAATTTACTTAAAACGGTAGTCTTTACATACGAGACTCTCGTTTGTTTTCTTCACTCACCTTAAGTCAACTAACATCACCTCAGGACTAACTTGAAACGAAGACACTCCTAGTTTTCCTTAAAAAGCTTTAAAGAGGAGATACCAGATGTCGAAAGAAAGCTTTTAAAGTCTCACGTTCGTTGCCTTCGGTTAATACAAAACAAGATATACGCACTTGAAGCATTAGAAATGCAGCCAAAAGAAGTACGGTTGCGGCTTTGCGTAAGAGTTGAAGAAATTGGAGTATTTGGTAAATATGGAACTTTTGCAGCGTTCCCGATAGTCAGTTCTCGGTCAATATCCATTGCTCTTGAAAGCACAAGCCATAACTAATGCTATCTACGACTTGTTAAAAAGTCATAACTTATCTTATACGTGTTCGAGTCCATTTGTGTGGACCTTATCTATCCTTTCGCCAGCTCCGTTAATACGATGTTTTTAAGAAATAAAAGTACGAGATTTTGATGGTTCATCCTGTACTCCAGGAGCTTGCGGAACCGAATAACAACAACAAAAAAAAATGGCGAGCTTGATGGAAGTCCTGTTTCAAATTCCTGCTTCCTCGGTTTTATTGGAAATATCAGCAGGAGTCGGACGTACACACCAGCAGCTGAGAAACATTACATTTTCACCTTTTTCTGCTGATGTTTAGCTTCCCAAATTGTCGGCGTGCTTTCGTTGCCGTTATTTTAACGTGGTCTTTAGAATCTACACTCATCCTCGCTTCGTCTACGTAGATCAAAAAGGTGCTTCGCTTCAACCTTATTAAATCCCGTTGCGTAGGTAGCAGATGTAGCCTCTGGATGTGTTGGAATTCAGCTCCCAATTTTTCAAATATCCCAGCGGTGGCTTTTTCATTGGTTCAATTGGCTAATAACCTCTCAAAAACGTTTCCAAACAGTTGACAAATGGTTAAAATAGGATACAAACCCTTTCGAATCCATATAAAGCCTTGTCAGTTATTTGGAAATGCATTTGAGCCTAACGCCCAATAATGGAGAAGCTGTTGCTAATATCTAATCTTCGTAATAACTTTCGTAGTTCCTTTTTTTTTTTTTTGGTATACGAAGCTTTAAAACAGATTTACTTTCTCTTGAGTAAAAGTACTCCTTAAAGAAACTTCGTGGACAGACAATCAATGATAAATAAGAGTCACGTCTCGTAGAAGGAAGCCATTTTGATACGATAACAACAACAACAACGATTTAACATAAAATAACGTTGCAATTAGACTTTCTATAAAGTTACAAGAGATGTAAAGTGTCGCAATGAATAACAGCTAAAACAAGTGAATTTTGCATTTACCCAAAATTCAATTATCTCTTCAGAAACGACGAGAATTTCGACGCCACTGACTTCCGAAACGTCTCCTACGTTTCCCTCCTCCACTTACATTCGAAGAGCGCTTCAACTCGCCGCTGCTGCTGCTGCCGCTGCTGGAAGGCAGAAATATTCCAATATTAAATTCGTACCTATTCGATGTTGAGATCTTGTCTCTCCCGCGGGATATGGACCGTCGAAGGCTTGAGGGGCGAAGCGGGCGCCGAGCTACCTTTTTTTCTGTTAAAAAATTGCGATCTCTTTGACGCGTATGTTTGCTAGGGAGAAGACGGAGATACCAACAGAAAATGGGAGAGAAACGACAACGTCGTATAAAGGGGATACGAGGCGAGATGTGAGGTAGGGATCGCTAAGGACCGGTCGGCGAATATGGACTCCGCGTGTGTGGAGTACAAAAAACAAGCGAATACCTCCATGCAAGTAAACCTATCGAGAAAAAGACAATGATAATAAAGAGAGAAGAGTTAAAAGAAAAAAAAAAAAAAAACAAGGAGTCGTAAGCTAGAAGAGAAATGAAGGTACTTTCAAGCCAATAAATTCATCGTTTAATAAGTTTAAGCCAGAAAGGAGGAGACTTTTTTGGATTTCTTTTGTGTCGCACTGTCCCGTAATGCAGTTCGTGTCTTTTTATGTGTGTTGTTTATGTTGTTTAAGGTGGTCGAATCTTTAAGTTAATTTAGTTGGGAATCTAAACAAAAAGCTTGGGATTAATTTTTAATTTTAAAGATATACTTTTATGCCCTATTATTAATAATAATAATAATAATAACAATAAGAACAAAGCGCACAAAAAAAAAAATTAAAACTAGTTTTAATGCTCGGAATTGACCGCGACAGACCGTAATTAATGCGAGAAGGTCGAAAAATTACAAGTTCTCGAAAAATTCAAGCGGAATGGTGGCTTGATATTACTGCTACGTGACGTTGCGTAGATTTGTCTTAATACTTGATGAAGAATTCTTTCAAAAAAAAATGAAATCAGGTTATATCCGGAAGGATTCACTTTAGATAGCTTCGGTTTGTCTTAATGGAACCTTACGAACTTGGATTCGTTTTAAATAGAAACTTGAAGAGATCTGGACACGCTTGGAGGTCGTTTCTTCACGCTTTCTTTTGAATGTTTAAATGGAAATATTCTCCTTTCGAAATTATACGAATTATGTTTATAGCCTACATATCTCGTAAACATAGGACGACTAGCCGGTAAAGTATAGAGACAGACAGAGAGCAAAACAATTGTGATATCTGTGGTTTTATTCTTACTTTAGTTAGTACTTTTATTCTTACAAAGATGCGGCTATTGCATCGCGAGAATACAGCGTACGATAGCCAGAAAGGCAACATTATTCGGAGAAACTTCTTGCGTTTGCCTTGCTTAACACTCAACAATCGAGCTCCTCAATAAACAGCGGATAAGCTCTAATTAAACTAATGTTGTCAATGTTCTCTCTTAACTTTGGTAACCGTGTGTATAGGAGACCCTTCGGATATTATTAGTTTACTGATAGGTATGCAGTAATCGTTATTATTTCCAGTACTCTAGCTTATATACTACGTAACACGCCGTTGAAATGACTCCTTTAAGTAATCTTAGAATTTCGACGCTCTAAATTCGTCCTAGATATCTGCCTTTAACTCTAAATGGCGCACTCTCATTAACTTTATTAAGAGAAGGTGCAAAATGTATAAAATCAGTTCTTTCAGTATTTAAAAACAACTTATCGCTTTCACCATTTTATCTGTTCTACTCGAATCACCATACGTTGAATTATCCTTAGCTTTCTTGACATAAAAAAATAGGAAAAAAAAGGAGAAAATACGCAGCACTCATTACATAAAATACCACGCGCTGAATTTTAACAAAATTGTAAACATTGAAAGGATTCAGTTTATAGTTTATCATTCATTAAGCGTGTACTCGTTTCTGCAGGCTTAGTAAGTTACTTACGACATATTAACTAGTACTTAACTAGCGTCCCAGGTAAAATTTAACAGGAAATAGATACCTTCGGTATTGTTTCAAAGCTAGATATAACCCTTGAAACGAATACAAAAGATATACGACATCGCGAGCGCAGCCGAGCGCAATACACAGCCAACGTTCGCTTCTTTGAAATACGTCCAGGTACACCCTTAGTCCTATGTTTAACGCAAACATCGGTGTAAAAATGAAATTCGAGAAAACGCCTGTATAGTATTGTCGTTTGTTAAGAAGGCATCTATACGGTGTACAGTGTTCGTTTAAAGCAAATAAACGTTATTATTACATTCGAGGTAAGTTATTTTCATGTCGACATGTTATGCCATTGTCGGATTGCGTTTCACGCATGATTCGACATCGCCAGGTAGCTTCTGGAAAGGAACCGAAAGCGACTGGCCGATTTCTAAAGGCGTTAAAATCGAAATTCAGGGAAAACCGACCGAAGACATTTATTTTCCAATATCAAGAATAATAATGTAATTGACTAGCGGAACCTGGCGAAATGCAGCTACCGCAAATTTTTCTTAGGGCAACTATTACGCTAACCTTATTTTTACACGCTTAAAGGTGAATTCCGCCGATTATACGCCCTTCGTTTTCTTCGTGCGCGAAAGGCGTGAAAACGGCCGAAATTCATCGTCAGATCGAGTAGATGTATGTATAATTACCGAAGATTGGACGCAGAAACTTGAGGAAAAGATGAAGGAGAAAGGGACGTTTTACGATTTCGTCGTAATCTGATGAGTTTCCTCAAGTCTTAAGAAGTGTTCTTCATGCAACATGAGACGGCGGATTTTTAGGAGAAAGCTGGTTGTACGAAACGATAAATGCCTTGATATCGCCGGAAATTATGTACAAAAGTAATTCGTATATCCAACTTATTTGTAAGTAGGTCCTTGGGACGATATCACCCTTAAATACAGGATGACTTTGTTCCAATTTTTAGTAACTATCGCTACTTTTTTATTTTTCTGACGTCGGGCAAGATAAGCTAGTTATTTTTGTAATCTACTAACGTAACAGAAAATATTCCTCCAGACTACAAAGAAGTATTAAGATTACTGTGGACATTGTTTTCGCGTATCTTTCGCTAAGTTAGCAAAGTGCAGTGCGTAGTTCAAGAGAGAGCCAGCCGTAACGAATCTTAACGTGTTACATGATAAAAGCATGATGGGTGGTTAATTTTTATTTATTTTAAGCCGATTCACATAGGTACGTCGAAGCGAAACAGGTGTACGCAGTTATTCGATACATTTTCTTAAATCTCCGTAAATCTTCATCTTGATCCTGAAAGATGATGATTGAAATCATCATCTTTCCGGAGTACCCCGCCGCGCAGAGTGAGCATTTCATTTTGCTGCGGAAATGTTGGCCAAACTCGCTAGACATTTCTTAAGCGTTGATCGCGGAGGTGTTTGTGTTGAATGGGATGTTTGAAGGCGGCTAATTTCATCCGCTTTTGTCCTTTCTAAACTGAACGCCTCATCATTTAACGCGATGAGTTTCTCTGTAAATTCTGCTAAACGAGCTAGATGTCACGCAGCGGATGATCTTAATAAACTTCAGGTTTATTTCGATAATTTCGGGACAATCCTTGAAAGAAGTTACTCGTATCGCTGATCACAATTTTGCAGCTTCTTCAAATTGAATTAAAATTTATGAGCCTCAAAAATAACTTTTTGCGTCTGAGCATTTTAAATAAACGCGTGATCGGCCCCGGAGCGGAAATGTTAGAAAAGTTTGTTAAAAAAAAATTACGTTACATAACGTTTACGAAAGAATGTCGGATCGAACCACACAACAATGAATTTCAAATATCAAAGAAAACCATCATTTTGGCTCTTTAAAATTAGATTAATTAATGAAAGAATCGATAATTGTACCGTGGAATTAGTCAAATAATCGATTAATCTATGCGACTAATAAATGATTAGTCAGTACTGACATAATCATAATAATTGCTTAAAAAAAAATAGAAGAAAAAAAATTAGCAATACACGCTTATACAATGCAACCAAAAGCATCAATTAGCAAAGAGTGTAAATTTAACGCAAGCTTAATGCAATGCATTACATGAATCGTCACGCGTACGGTTTGTAACAAACCTTTTATTATTTCGTCCAACAAATCTCTAAATTCTTCTAAAAATTTCCTTCGACTCGACGATCCTACGTCGGTATGTAATGCCGATTCTGGTTCTTTTTCGACTAGTTGCAATTTGAAGAGGAGCCTCCTCTTAGTGGCGTTCCTCTTATTGAATTGACGATCGTGAAAGAAATATTCATGGCATATTTTGTATTTAGCCACTTATTAGCCTATCAACTAAGGAAGTCTTCATCTTTGGAACACAGCACCAGTCTGCCGCAATTCCATCGGTTGCGATGGAAATCAGCTCGTATAAAGGCAGCTTAATCCGCCCAATATCCCGTGAATATATCGACACCACCAGTTCTTTCCATCCAACGAAATCATTCCAAGTAATTCTTCTTCGGTAGAGAAATCTTTAAAGACCGTTCGAATAAAAACAGATAATTGACACATCTGTCGACTCTACTACTCTACTCTCTACTCTCTACTCTCTTTAGTTCTTCTAGGGCTTTAGGGCTTCTTTACTTCTTCTTCTTCACATAAAACACGTTTGCTATTTTGCTCTTTAATGGAGGTGTGAGTTGTGAGGATCAATTTGGCACATTGACGGAAAGCCCATGTTTCGTTGATTAGAAAATGGCCAGGAGGCCATTTTCTAATCAAAGAAACATGGACTTCCCTTTCTTTTAGGAGTTGTATTTTCCTTTGGGCCTGTTTGTAAGGATTCTTTTAGGTTTACGTAACTCTTTCCAGTGCCCCAAAAGGTAATAAAATAAAAGAAATATGTGAAGACTAGCTCCGTTTTTTCACAATGTCATTCATTTACAATTGAGAAATTATTTACGGACAAAAAGAAGCAAACAAAAACAAAGTTAATTCTGTTTTATTGCGTAATGTACGGCCTGCTTAAAATACAACAATTTGGCGATTTAACTTGCTTTAAAATGTTTAACCCGTGTGTTCAATAAAAGAAGTAATCGTGCTTTACATAAGCTGTAGACGTAGTAGAAAGATGCTGTCGCGTGTAAGCGGGACAGGGCTTAAGAGTACTACATTCGTACGAACGTACAAGTGCTGATATGAACTGTTTCTCATCCTTGTTTTACGGGTTTGCATGTTTGATAGTTACATGTTTAATTTATGTTCACTGCGATTCCTGCTAACTACATGAACTTAAATGATTAACTATATTAATCGGAAATATATAATTATGTGCTTTATATAATAATAATAATAACAATAATCCCGGAGAAATCTCAAACAATGTAGACACATAGACTGCACGTGGACTTAAGTTTAGTTAATATCGCTACTACTTTTTCGAAGGAATTTTTCGATGATTTACAGGTCAAACGCATCCGTAAATAACCGGATTTGAATTTTAAGCAGGCCGATTCAAAGTCGCCCGAAAGCATCCGCCATAAATAACTTACCAAATTAATTCCATCGAAATTTCAAAACAATACCGGTAACAATGTACGCCACCTAGTGTCGACCGCGCGTAACCCGTAGATTAAAATGGTTTAAACGGACTGACGTCGTAAATTCGATCCTTACGACCGTCCGTGCCGTATTTGTGAGATGGTAACTGAAGAGACGAGAGAGTCCATAAACGTATACATACTTAACGGTATTATGTTGGTGGTCGTAGAAGGCCAGGGTTGTAATCGTGGCTGTTGCGTTGCTTCGGTTATGGAAAAGTGGCGAAAAATATTGAAATTGATAAAAAAATATTGTTCTAAAAACGGCTGAAGATTTTCAAAAATGTTCAGTGTGTTAGAGAGAAACACACTGAATACGCGCCATAAGAATAACGTTTATGGCGCGTAGTATACAGTCGTGTTCAAAAGTAAGGTTTATTGTATATACAGGGGCAATCGAAAGTAAGGAGCGGGTATGAGAGTTGGCGGGTGGGCTGGGACGCGCGTGCGCTGGTCGAATATTTGCTCTTTAATCAAAAAATATAATGCTAAGATATAGCTTAGCTCCCTCATGGCATTGTTGGAATAATTCACGGCAAACGAAGCAGCCGGCGTCATCAGCGTGGTCTCGAGAGTATTTTTTATCTCTACCTTCTTTCGTAGTTGCCTTACAGTTAATGCCGCAACTTTCAAAACTGCCAAAGGAACGCATGCTTGCCGTTCAGGAAGCACCGACATTGTTCCCCGAACCATCCCTCACGAGATGGCGGCGCTGGTAACCCTTTGGGAGGCCGCACATGTGATCTCGCACATCTCACCATGATATATATAAACAAAACGTATCAGAAAATGCCTAGAAACAATAACCGTTTGCCATGAATTATTCTCATCAATACCATGAGGAAGCTAAGCCATCTCCGCATTATATATTTTTTGGTTATTGTTTCTAGGCATTTTCCGTTGTGTTTTAATCACTTTTTTATTTTATTCTATTTTCACATCGATTAAATAAAGAAAAAGAAGAATTGCAATCTTGTATTTTTTTTCTTGCTTCTACATAAATATTATATTCTAATATAAACATATATTCTGTTGGGTTATTCTTCACTAAACGTTTAACAACCCAAAAAAAAGAACATTGGAAGATGTAACTTCTATCCGGAACAGGATGTACGTCTTACGTCTTTTCACGATTAATTGTTCGTTCTCGTTACTTTCTGTATTTGCAACTTCATTTGTAGTACCGTCAGTAACGGCATTTATCAAAAATTTTGCCTCTTCAAATTCGAAGAGGTACCACTGACGATACTGTATCCAACTAGCTGCTAAATGGTACAAAGGTTCCACTTGTTTTCAATCCGGAAACACCCGTTTAAGATTTCTTCGGTTCATTGTCTTTCTTAAATATAATTTCACGAGGAACAATAACAACGTATGCACCGATGCCCATAAAGGCAGACTATCTGCCAGCTTCCATCTTATCGCCCACGATTTAGTTTTTCACGAATATACTGTTTCACAGTCACTTTACCGTAGGTAAAATGATATCGACTACGCTTGATCGTTGCTTACAGGATCTTTGGATTGCGTTTAGCATCCCAAAAATTTTCTTTTTTTTTCTGTTCATTAATAAATAAGAATAAACGATAGGAACTGGAAACTTTCTCTGTCGGAACATATAGGTTTCAATTAGAGGGCAACAACTATTAAATACTCAATCGAAAATATTATCATCAATGGGGTACGTCCTTTATTTACGGGGCGAAAGTGCTGGTAGATTATCACGATTAATTTGTTTCAATCTGATCAGTTACTGTCAACATCAGCACTTGTTTCATGTAACTAGATCAACCTCATTTGATTCACCTAAATCCTCTCTAAATCAGATTCCTCCTGGACGCTATTTCCTCAAACGATCCTCCTAGGTACCAAAGCAGCCGTCTTAGGAACCAAAAGAACAAAGTAACTTATATGTTGTTGTAGACTTCCACGGTCGTTGTTTTTTTTTTTTTTTTTAGAATTCGGGTTTCTCATTTCTCTGGCGATTTCATGGAGCTTCCTCTGGGCTTGCGTTTGCATGTTGCGTTCGTTGCTGTAAGAAGGAATAAATGACGAATGAATTTGTACAATATGCAGTATGGCTTGAAATTATTGTTAAGTGACGAAGGACGTCATATTTTGGCAAAAAAAAGACGAAACAAAAGAGAGTGTTTGAAGACATTCATTGCAATTCATGGTACGACTCGCGAAAAAATTGAATAACCTCAACATTCTTTAAAGGAAAGCGGGAAGATAAGGCACATTAAATCCTTCAAGTTAAACCACTAACGATATTCGTTATCTACCTTGAAAATACCATCATTAACTGATGCGAAAACACAAAGCTTTCAGCTAATACAATAACTTCAGCGTTTATATTTTTTTATCTGGCGAATACGCAAACATCATCGATCGTCTTTTATTATTACTGTTTGGCATGTTGTTGGCAGCTAGAGAAGCGACATCTTGACGCACATTTACCTTTTTTTCCTACGTATTGTACACCGCGACACGACATTTTACCCTGCCGGTAATTGTCATGTCCCGCCGTTCTCTGTCGAAATATAGGTCAGATAATAGGACTTCTGTGTACAAACAACGGAGACACTTTCAATACGTAAATCGAAAGGGCCGCCCTTTTCAACAAATGCCCCGGATCGAAAATGCCCCTATCCCATGTCATATCGCACGTCACGTTTTCAAGACGGCCGGATTATGAAGCTGTCAAGACATTTCAATGTGACTCGGCGTAGGGCGTTGTTGTTAATAAAGCCGCGGGCGATGGTGTTTCGTTGTGCAAAAGATGTCCTGGCGTAAAATTCGTCCGCGCAGAGGGAATGAAGAACTTGGAACGGACGTAGTGACTTCTTTTCGTAGTTAAAATTAAAATTAAAAATTAAAACCCGTCGATTGAATTATCTTTTTTTTTTGTTTCTAATAAATTAATTTGATTTAAAAATTCATTCAAATCCTGCCATCTCTAGATCAACAGATCCTTTTAAAAGTAATCTAACAATTAGAAATCTTTATATGTACCAACAACATCAATAATGCTCTCTATATGACTAACTCTCGTCTCCTTCGGCTATCGAACGTTAGCTGGCGCCATCGGCGAATACATTTGTATTTCTTTGGATATTTTTCTTATTAAAATTTTTCTATTATAAGCTACATCAAGAAATAACATAACATTTGTACTGATGTATTATACATTAAAATTATTAAGAATTGTATATACAGTATGAGTTAACTAATAATTAAAATATACGCCAGATGACGCTACAAGCTAGGAAATTACAACTGTTTCTTTTTAGCTCATCTTTTTCCCGAAAATTACATTTTGAGGATTTTAGAAAGCCGAAAACCAATTTTTTTGAGATTGCAAGAAATTGCAACTTTACGGAAAGAACAAAGATATATGTTAAGGAGACCGGAGGGTCGCCTTTGACAATTTTTAACCTATCTTTAACCTTCGCCGTTTCTCCTATCTTACGGTAGATGTCTGGAGCGTGTCCTACGCTTAAGTATAGCCCAGCACCAAATATTACCAACTACAGTCCAATGGATACTGTCCCTATATCTGATATATGATGCATTTAATAAGTTATGTTCCTTCGGTTTCAACAATTATCTCGTAGTCTTTGTTTCGTCTTATCTTCACCAACGACTCCAATGCACTACAATATATGGAATGCCACAAGGATCCAACTTAGGTCCTTTGATCTTTCTATTATGTATAAACGATTTGCTCCAATGTATTGAATGTAAGAAGTCTATACCTCCAGAAAACGATAACTAAAATAATGTTGCTAATTGGTAATTGCTCGTGGTATCAGTGGAAACACTTGCAGCGTTTATTAAAATGATGGATTCGTTCATTGGCCCAATTCACGTTAACGTATTTTTGTATTGTATTTACACCGTATTTATGCCTTATTCGACCGTTGCTTCTTCCTTAACCTTTATCCTAATTCCAAACCATAGTTACTGAAAATTTAAACTTTTCAGTTCTGTAATTATTACCTCCATTACCTGAAATTATCGGTATTGCTAGAATGCACTTCTGGGCAGCTCTTATTGTAAATGTTAGAAGTATCGAGGTCCTTGATATACAGGGCCTTCCTCAGACCTATTATCCGCAGGCTTATTATTGCGTGAACTACAGTATCATTGTTTGGGCAAACCTGTCTGCAATAGTCGCGTCTATATCGCATCAATTTTTCTCTTCCAATTCTCTTACAATAATCATAACAATAGAACCAAATAAATTATTACCGATCTTTAATTAGATACTCTCACGCTTCCAGGTTACGACAATTAGTAGATTGAACGCCACCTTGCACGAACGTGCACTGATGAGCCGTGATACGGCGAAACGCGCATGGTCTGTACGTGGCAGATTAATTTCATTATTGCTATTATTCAGGTGTTTACGATTTGGCGGTTCAGCATCTTCCAGATTTCTTGCGAAATCTTCGCGGGATCTTCGCTCTTTCCTCTGCAGTGCTCCTAGAAAGAGGTGGATGTTATATTAGTTATGCCAGCCTACTCAGATAGTCGTAGATGACCGTGCGGTTCGCACCGGAAGGGTTTCTTCGAACATTGCACGGTTCTCGCTCGTAGCCATCTTATCGAATAAGGTTTCATTGAATCTTAGAAAAAATTCTTCCAGTCTCGCTCATGCATGTGTCGCAAGCAACTGGGCCGTAGGGCTCATTTTAGCTTAGTCATGGTGGGAAACTGTTTATCTATTGAGCGTGCATAGTATTCACTTTTACGCCGATTTTATTCAAAGACAAATGGTTTAACTTAATTATTGTTCCATTGCATAGCTCCATTACTATCCGAAAAAAAAAAAACAATGGATGAAACAATCTTGGATGGAACCTCCTTTGATGGAACAATCTTGGATTTCTTCGGAGCCGATTTGCCTTTTGTGATTTGGCTGTGCTGCCTTACCTACAGAAATGTACTGATATATTCAAGCTTCAGCTATAAATATTAATCGAGACCAAAGGTTACTTCGCTTAAACTGCTTCAACATGGCATTGCAAACATTCATTCGAATGAGCTTTGGTCCTAACTGAGCAAAGGAGCTGCTCAAAGCTTCTTTATACCCAAATCTTCATTAACGTATGACAAACACGTTCTATCTCTCTAATCTTCCATCGACGATCGTCTAGCACCATTCCGATGTTATCCGCTTTTACAGAAACAACAGTACCAGATGATACAATCGACTATTTCTGCGAAATAAGTTAGCAAATGTCTGATCCTTTATATTCTTCTGCATTAGCCACGCAACCTTGAGCCTCGATGAAATTAGCGCGTAGACCTAGTAAGCGTGTAAGTGAATTTCAAAACTATCGCCCCAAAAGTATTTTGTTTGCTACATCCAAGATCTTTGAACAGACGATAGCGAATAGGCTTGCCAATTACCTGAAAAACAAAAGATGCTCGACCAACAAACAACACGGATATAGAAAAGGACGGTTCATTTCATCCATTTCAATGTGAAAAACGCTAAATCGTAGCATAAACTTGTATGCGGCATATACAGGGCGTTCAGTTGAAAACAAGCAAATTCCCGTTTAATCCGCGTCTAAACCCCATCTGCGGGACAGCCTGTATCTAGTATACAGGCGTCCTTGCGTCTTAACTCAAATAATTCGTGGCTATCGAACGCTCGGCTTCCTCCACTTTTACGAAGCATCGAAAAACATCGATGCTCAAGCCTAAGTACCGCCGGCCTTCCACGGTACATCACATAACGTTGCCGCGGGACAAACGACCAACCTGTTGATTTCGTAGTTCTTGCAGCGGCCGGAGCTGGGTCAGTACGACGATATACCTCGTTGGGTAAGCGTTCCGCGCGCTCGAAATCGTGTTGTTATCGTGGTTTTACGTGATCTTGTAATTTCGGTTCCCTCCGAAATAAAAGAAGAAACGACGCCGCGAGTTACCCGATCGTCCAGTGTCCGTTCGGAAAATATCCTGTTGTGTTTGGTATTCGAGAAGAACGCTGTACGATGCCGATTATTGAATGTTAATGTTGATTAATGTGTGTTGATGTTGATGCTTCGAGGTGTTGAATTCGAAAGAAAAAAGAATTAGTAGTATAGAAAATAGTTCTTCGGAGAAGTGAATTAGGTATTGTAAAAGGAGGCTGTGGAATTCGGACAAGGTGTGTTCCTTAAAAAGGTATATACGTAGATATTAATAACACGTACAAATTAATAAATTAATAGTTTTTTTTTTTTACGTTGTAAAGCTTGCAACAAACGAGAAAGTTTTCTATAATTTGCGCTGCTGATAAATTAGTGGACATCAACGAGTATCTTCCAACAACACGTATATACAGGATGATCGATAAGTAGCAAACTACACGTTTGCCTTATTTTAAATGGAATTGCGTATTTGATTTCTACGTGTAAAATAAACAATGTAATCGCAATCGCTTACATGTTGAGATATACAATGTAAAGGGATGTATATCAACTTATTGTGCAACTTCAACAGATTAGACCAACACTGTTCACCGCAACTGTTCAATGTGACCTCCATTTTGTTAGATTGAAGTCTCCAAATTAACATGCGGCTTCCGGCGCTTTTTGAACGATCTCGAAAAACGCAGCTAACAGGTTTTAACTGGTCGGCGAGTGGTGTGCGGGGATACCAAGTCCTACATAAAAACTACATTTCCAATTGGGTCCTCGTGCATTTACGAGTATCGTTCATCAGTAACAGTTGCAATTGCTGCGACGTCGTCATCCTGCGTTTCCTTGAAAAAAAATAGGAAATAAGCCGTATAATAAGACGGAAGAGGGTCTCTTACTATTCTAGCCCAAGAACCTGTGTGCTGCGTGCAATTTTACCCCGTTAAATCGAATAGAACAATCACTGTAGTGACTCAAACCAAAAAGGCAACAGTCATTTAAGGAACATATCAGGTGTGTAAGGTTACCGCTTCGGTAAATTAGATTCGTCAATTTCGCCGAAATCGAGCATGTTAAATTAGAAAACGTGAAACTGATCAACAATCATCTTCACTTTTCACATGAAAAGCAACAGAAATCTGACGAATAGAGAGAACGCATCGTAGTCGTACACGGCTCTATTTGATTTATTGGGATAAAGCTGCGCATGAAACGTGCCCGTATTTTTCGCATGAGGCATGCGCATCATTCGGCCACCGGCCGATAATGTGGATCATTCGTATCCTCGAAACGGCCGTCCCGGATTAATTAATTAAACTTGAGCGGTGCGGATGTTGCAGATACTTCCCTGTTGTTTGCCAACGAATTTCTTATAACGAAGATCTTCCTGAACGATTCCTCGTAGATCTCCTGTTGACCAGCTTTGAGTATTGACGTCACCATTAAAAGAAAAACGAGTCTCGCTTGTTCCTAACATTAGGGATAATCCAATTTAAATTCCAGCAGATTTGTATTGGCCGCAATGCGACTCTTCGAAAGAACTTGGACATCTCTAATTCTTGGCCGGCCTAATTTCAGAGGGCCAATTACATGCCTTGTTTTCTTCAAATTGGCTAATCAAATCGCAAAAACATAAGTCCTAATCTTGAAATTTAGTTGCAACACTTTAAGGATGTCAATGTTACCATTTTTTTTTTTTTTTAATAAAGTTATGATATCGGGACGAGAAATCGCAAGGAATACACAAGACTCGTAACATCGTAAACATCTACACGCTAAAATGTATTTGCGTTGCGGAATTCTTCGAAATAAAGCACGTAATAAAATACAGGATGTTCCATTTCAGATCACGAAGTAGTTGTCGGGCAGCAAAAACAATAAAACAGTATCCAAACAATATTAAAACAAAAGAGTAAGCCGTACATGAAACTCGTCTGTTCCTACATGGACGTTAATTAATAGTTAAATT
Source organism: Oryctes rhinoceros (assembly GCA_020654165.1). Taxonomy (NCBI): domain Eukaryota; kingdom Metazoa; phylum Arthropoda; class Insecta; order Coleoptera; family Scarabaeidae; genus Oryctes; species Oryctes rhinoceros. Next base: position 6,012,708 of record JAIOKQ010000119.1, read on the forward strand.
AATAATAACAACAGTTATTGTTCAAATTAGTCATATAAATGGTTTATTTCAATATGTTTTCTGTTCACGATTCCGAGATGGATTAAATTTTATACATCTTAGAACAATATCGCATTAATAAACAATACACCGGCGCAAAACAAATACTTCGCGTATAAATAGGCCTTGAACACGCCGTAGGTCCCCAAATATGTATTATGCTAACAAAGGAAAAGTCCAGCGGATCTAATAGACTGTTTTGTTTTTAAGCGTTAACATAGAGGAATAACGATATATTATAATAAACGGTTAGTCCGTAAACCTACTCTCTTCAGCTGAGTTTAAGCTAACGCGTGTGGATACCTGGTGGAGAGTTCTTCTACGCTGGATTGTAAACAAATGAACAACTGCAAGAATTCAACACGGAAATCGAATCATCTCTTTCATCTTCGTGTGGAAGCTTCAAACTTTTCAAACTACCCTCGTATGTACGGATGTCTACCAGAAGCTTTCTAGTTTAGGTGGAATACGCGTAATCTACTCGTATTTAGTGAATCATATACCGGGTGTTCATTTCAAAACCTACATTTCTGAAAGTCTGGAAATTTATGAAAAATTACTAGAAACACAAAAGAAGTACTATCGAGGAGGACAAGCTTACTATGAAAAAGACTGACTCGCCCGCTTGAACCCTCTGCCCCCTCAAAAATCTTAAATAGCAAAAGGGGTATCCAATAACCTCGTTTTAATTGCCTTTTTGGAAGCGATCGAGCCCTTTTCGAGATTTTTAATAAAATAGCCGGAAATACAAAGCAAACCAAACTAGGTTTCCTCAAAAATCTCGGAAACGAATCGATCAATTTCAAAAAGGAAAACGTCGAAATGTACAGTTTTAGGAAGACCATCAGAATGAAATATTGCTCGATACCCCCTCCCGTTTAAGATTTTTAAGGGGGCGGCCCCCGAGGGGGAGGTGGTTATAATGGGCGAGTCAATTTTCGTATAAAAAATTAAACACGTAGATTTTCGTAGATTTCCAAATACTTTTTCAAGTGAACACCCGGTATATTTCATAGAATTACGAACTATTTTTCGTCTATGTAAATTCATCAAAATTAAAATTCAAGAATTTAGATTTTTACTTAGTTAATGTGTGTAAAACACCATGATTATTCTAGTTTATCCGACGACTTTTTGCGGTACCAAACGGACCGTACATTAAAGCATTATGAGATAATGAGAGAGAACTCTCGATGTCCCAACTTGAGTGCTTATTGAAGTAAGCCTCTAACAACCGGATATTGGCATTTTATACTGAATACTGTTAGCATATTAATCGCCTTTCTCGCTTGAAGAACTGAAGAATGTTCGACGAGATTCCCAGGAGGAGACTCGAATAAATTATGTAAGAAGTCGATAGGTTATATTTGGAAAATATGGTATTTACGTATCTGTTGTGAATTTCTACCTGCAAATGTTTTTACCTGCCACAAATTTTTACCTGTAAAATTTCATTTATTTTTGCGTTTATTCTTTGCGTTAGGATGTCGATACGCGGTACTGTACTTTCGGCGCTCGTGCTTGTTGCAGGTATGCGCGTATTATTTGATTTATTCATTAGCAACGGAATTAATTCGCCCATGTTGATTTCACGCGTGACATTTCTTCTTTTAGTCCCCGCCTATGATATGGTACAAACGATATACAGTGTGATTGATTTTTTTGAAAACTGTTGAAATACCAAGACGACAATAAAAATGCTCAGAAATACATCTATTTCTATTCTAAGGGGCGATATACGAGGGAACGTTATATTCTCGGACTAGGCATGAAAATAAAGAAGATTCAAACGATAAAAATTTATTTTTAAATATAGGCCCCCTGCTTTTAGATGAGTATTACATACTCTTTAGATAACATCTCTGCGTCAGCCACATCATCGTCCATAAAAGTCGAGATTCGGAAACGAAAACAGAGGGGACTAGATCAGCACTATGAACCGGATGCATTTATATACGGTAATATTCAACAACGGCAGCTTTTGAATGTCTTACTAGTGCATCGTCGCGGAGCAAGTTTTCCACGCCTTGTTACGTTAATAAAATCTCTGAGGCAATGCGTTAAGCTTGCACAATACTTTCATGTTACAGCGCTACCCCTTTAAATTTAAACGAGCAACCATTAAAATTCAAAATTACAATCAGCTGTATTACGCAAAGATGTTCAACTTGCTACGCAGGTTCTCGCATTGCAACCCCGAAACTATAGCGCTCCTGACGTGAATTCTCGAAAAGGTTTAAGCGACTCTCGGTTATGCATAGATTCGCATTTGCAATCCTTTCACGTGAAAGAGAGGAGCGACGGTCTTCGTACGATTTAAATATAATTCGTTCGCCGAAAGCCATAAACGGAACTTTACCGAGAATAAATTACCAGCTCGAACTACATCTTCTTCTGATTGGCCAATCGCAATCATCGGCGTAGATTGATATTGATATTAAAATGATCATAACAAAAGGCGAGAACGTCATTTACATATACCGAAAAAAGAACAGGAGCTAGAACCGACCCTTCGGAACTCCAAGTGCGATTGGTTCCCAATTTACCCGACCAGGGACCTTAAGGAGCGCAGCTTAGGTAGCAAAGTATTTCAACTGGATAAGATTTTGCTTGAATCATCTGCAACAGCATGCTGTAGAAGTCGTATGTGGCAAACGCTGTAAAATTACCAGCTCGGAAAGCGCGCAGCCCGATAGTTTACAATGCATTTCTGTCTCCTTTCATCGTTTGATGCATCCTTTGATTAAAGATGACGGAAGCTCACCGGCTCCGCTCGACTGTATGCTTTTCAACGAATTGGATATGAAAGAAACTTAGCATTCAAGTAGAACCATTGGTTGCGGATTATACAACATGGAATGAAGCACGTGGTTTTTTTCAATAATATCGGAATTGATCACGTCAACAGATCGATTTGGACGGGGATCTCCCGACCGTGATGAAACAATTTTGACCATTCGCAAGTAGGCGATTTTCAAGGACAATCATCTCCGTGTACAGCCAACATTTCTTCGCGAATAATTTTTTTGATGGTTCTTCTTACTTTGTGAGGAATCTGATCGATATTTGAGCTTGTTCATCTTAATACGTGACATTACAAATTGATTGACGCAATGACGTTGAAGAAATATATTGATTAAACGATCCCAAAGAAAGAGATCGCAACTTGTCAATACCCCAATAACCGAGGAAGTACATTAGGTTCACTTGTCCTTTTGATTCCGCTCTTCTCTAAATGCATTTCCTTTAACACCCTGGGAACCATCAGTTTAAATAGTTTCCGTTCCACTTCTTCGCACGCGAAGACGGCTATAAGAAGACCGCATTAAACCGTTTCCATATCTATCCTTAAATCTAAGTCGATGAAGCAAGGAGGAACTGATCCACTTTGATATTTCTTGGGACTCTTTAAATTTATTCGTAAAATAAGTTAGCAACGCGCTTTTCTTTGTGGTTGTGAAATTTCCATTTGGAGAACCGGTCCGGAATTTCAAGCGTCGACTGAAGACGATTCATGGAAGGAAGAGTACAGGGACGTGTTGTCATCAAAAATAGCCGGACGTCTCGGAACATCCCGACTAAATGAGATATCTAAGATACAGAAGAACTTCGTGGAGCTCCAACTGTAACTGATCTAATACGATCCTTTCACGAAGAGGAATCTTCGATAGTTTTAATTTTACGTTAATCTCGATATTTATTAATTATTATCTCGAATTTAGCGAATATCGAGGATAAACATCTTAAGATTCTCTACGAACGCAAGCGCAATAACAACTAGAGAGGACACAGGCGGATGGGACCAACATTCTTTTGCGGCGACCAGACGCGCTCGTGTTCTGTCGACTCTCGGGGAACCCAATAGGCATACGAACCTTTTCTCACTAGACGAACAGACACGAGTCTGCCTTTGTCCTCGCTAATGATAACTCATGGCCGCCCGATGCTCCCTGGCCTGGCTTGTGAAGATCACTATCCGTAAATTTAAGCGTAGAAACAACCAAATAGTTCGTTTAGCATCGGATCCAACCCGAGAATTTCATCCAGGAATCGCTTCAGAGACCTGAGAGGAAACTCATCGGCCTGTAACTCTTTTTTTTTTCTAGGAAAGGAGGTCCTAAACGAACAGAGCAAAAGCTCCGGCAAGAAGGTGCTTCAACTATCAAGTTTACCGCCGAATTAAAATTCGATGATGGCGGTTTCACATCTACCGAGTTAACGATTTGCAAATCTTGCTGAAAGAGAAGTCTACCTCCTAGCTTCGCAAAAATTCTTGCATTTGCATTAACAAACACAATGCCTAAACTATGAACTGCGAACCAACTTCTAGACGCCGATTTTGCTAAGCTAGCCCGCTACTAACATAACATAACAGCGCGCTTACGACGATGTTAGTCACCGCTTCCTTTACCTTTTGTTGGTGCCGATTCGCATGCCTAACGTTGGATGTTTACCGTCGGACGCAACGGAGCAAATCGACGTTATTAAAACCGCAAAAGAGCATCGCGTAAGTACAGTGTGGATACGTGTTGCATTTGCAAATGATTATTAATAAGCTTTGGATGACGCAACAGCTGATTGAATAGAAAAAAAAAGAACTAAAGTGGTTTCGTCGTGGTATTACACTGCGAAAGCAAAGGGAACGAAGCAGCTCTCATTAGTTGCGCTGCAACTGGACTTGGTCATCATCTCAAACCTCGCGGCGACTCCCACGAGTAATTTTTTCGTTCTGCAGCGAAGATTAGCGAAATCTGCAAGAATTCCTGTTAGACATCTTGTTCAACCGTGCATTGTACAAAGTTGTGTGCGTACCACTCACGTAAGGTACATACATACCTGCGTTCCATCGAGGTCAACTTATACTTATTTATGATCTTATGGCTCGTAATGTGCAAGGCGGCTGTGTACCGTTAGTATTCTGACGGCCTCTGTTCTTTTTCTCCTTTTTCGAACAGGTACGTTTGAACGATAAAACCATATCGGGTATGTAAACAAGCTGAAGTAACGCCAATATAATCGCGTCTTCGAGGGGACCTCTTCATTTCTAGACAATTGCAACAGGTGTTTTCGCAAAATCGCGTCTTCATATTCAGATCGGTCAGGTCGGCGTTCCTGGATTAATTTTTTTTTTTTATATTGTACTCAACGAAGCTTAGGCTTTAACTTGAGTTGCAAGTCTGATCCAATTACAATAAATTTTTAATTACGATGCTAATTACGTAGCATATGCAACATATCCCAGACTAAATGATTCAATAGTAAAGCTAATAGCTCGAGGGCGTGTTATTAAATAAATCCATTCGAATACTATACGAACATAATTTACGCGCAAGGGTTCCTCAGATTACGACAGGCTTTAAGAGGTCTCGTTGGGCCGCCACCATGCTCAACCTTAAGAAAAGAAAACATGTACTAGCGATAACTGAACACATTAGAGCTAAGATGCTCTAGTCTCTATGCTGTTACGTCACAGTTAATGCCTCAACCTTCAAAACGACGAAGTAGACGTTTATTGGCGCCCTCTAGTGCCAAAGCGCCAACAAGCGAAACAAATAGTTTTGAACGAGACGATAGATGAACAACTGAGATGGAACGCTAGGGATATACGCACATATATAAAAAACGCAATTGCTGACATTTTCCTGCTCGCCAGTTAAATCTTTAGTATTTTAACATTTCGCGCTGTTGATTTTCCGACGAAACCGAAACTCTTCGGCTAATGTTACCGCTCCAATTAACTAAACCCTTACGATAAACTGTACTTCTTCTCCAATAATTACGTTTTCTTTTTATTTCCAGAAGAACACCAGAAGATGACAGGTTACTCGGTTGAAAGCAGTTAGCGCCGCCGAAAGCGTGATATACATCTTCAAGATGGTGCCGCAGCACCTCCAACGCTACTTAACACTAACTGTGATTGTTCTGTGCGCGTCTAACGCTGTTAGCGCTCAAGAGGAATCGACGTGCTACGGAGGTGGCTCGATAGCCGCCTCGGTGATAATTACAATTTTGGTGATACTCATACTTCTAGGTGCCGGATATTACGCTTGGAGACGATATGGAAAATATAAGAAAGGTACGTGTATTCATAGTAACGCAATAAACTCTTCCTTCTCGTTTCGCTTCGTGAAGGTAAATTGCGAGGATGGCCAACCTGTCAACCTAAAAATATCGTTTACAATTTTGCCGCCTGCGCAAAATTAAGTTAGCAAGGGTAATCCTTCGTCTTGACTGTTAAGATTCTGTGTTTCTGTTACGATACCGTGTGCCGTATCCGAATTTCGTTAATTGCAAAAATCCTGGCATATTTTGCTCAGGAGGGAGCAATGCTTTTGCAGGTGCAATTCCTCATGCAAAATAAAATAAAAGGAAATGAGACGGTTTTCTCACGGAAGCCTTGTGAGACTTCAACGGAACCCCATTCTTCCGCAGAATACATCTCAAGAACCGCCAATACGGACGACGGCGCATGCTTTTTGGAATCGAAGAGTACCTAAAAAAAAAAACACTTGGTTATTAGGGAGATTAATACAAATACGTAGCAAAATCTTAACGCCCGATCGACTACATTGCGTTAAGAATTATGGTAAATCTCCAACTCTGAAAAGTACGAATATGAATACTTTTACATATCCGCAAGTCATTGTAACCGTTACCTTACGTCTACGAACAACTTCCTGTTGTGTTAAATCATCCTGTTGTCCAAAATCAAACTCGTACTACATCTTTCTAATAAATATCATTATAAAATTCCCGCCACCTAAGTTAGGTTACGTTTATTTGATGTCGCTTGATCGCTTTGATCACGCTTGTATTCGAAGTTAGTTCGAGTGTAGAGGGATACGCGGCCATAAATAATTAAGGAGATATCGTTTAGAGTCGGTGGAGAACAGCGCTTGGTGGAATGCCGTCCAGAAGTGGAAGGATGAGTGGAAAGGAGAAAAAAAAAACAGACGATTCGACGCGCGATTGACAAATATGGCGATGACATTATTTCTCCGTGCTCGTTTTTATCCGCGAGATTCGAGATCGTATCTCTTCGGCGGTGGTTGGTTTTCGTTGCTGAATGAATGGAAACCGATCCGGGTTTGATTTTAACGATGTTCGGTTCTTCATCGTTTTTCCTCCTTACAATTAGAACAGAAACTGAATTGAAAGCGTGGATGGAAATGTTCAACACGCCCGTCGATTCGGTCTTCAACGAAGGCAATTTGTATTTAGAGAAAACGAAGATGATAGCTTTTTTCTATCGCCTCTCTATAAGTTAGACTCAACATGTTATGACAATTAAAGAAAATAGGCCATTATATGCTCAAGAGTTTTATTTTTCCATTTAAACGAGGGTAGCCAAGAGTTTAATTGATTTTAAACCTGGCGATAGATCCGCAAATGCCATTCTGGACGTCCAGTGAAGGCGACTACCCCAGAAATGGTTGGCAAAACCCACGATTTGGTTTTGAGGGATCAACGAATCGAAGTGCGCGAAATAGTTGAGGCCATACGTAAATTTCGGTGAGATGGGTGCTACGTTTGCTCTCAGTGAAGAATAAACGCAGCCGTTTGATCGACTCCGAGGTTGTTTTGACCCTTTTCCGTCGCAATCCGTTTATCCGTCGATACGTAACTATGGACGAAACGTGGATACTCTACTATATTCAGCAGGCTAAGGAAAATTCAAAACAGTTGATTTTTGAAGACGAAAGAGGAAGAAAACGAAGACGGTGAAATCAGTCGGTAAAGTGCTGGCCTTCGTTTTTTGGGATACACGATTGCTTGGAAAAAGGACAAACAATATCCGGAAAGTGTTATGCATCGTTATTGGGCGAGAAAATCGAAGAAGATCCTCTTCCATCAAGACAACGCACAGGCGCATACCTGCACAGTTTCGATTTATGAAAAATCTATGCCAAATTTATGGAATTATAGCTTGACGGACAACGGTTCACGTCGAACGCTCGAACGGATGCCTATTTTTGGGAATCTTCCGAAATCCTACATTTTGGAAAGCTTAAAAAACGCTTGGAAAAATGGAGATGAAAAATAAACAAAAACCTATCGGACCTGGTATGCTCCAAGCTACGGGGACCTTAATCTAAGATAGCCTACTTTTTGCGTAACGTGTACGTATGTACGTAAGACTCGTACACAGACAAGATATTGGTAGAACAATTAAGGATTAAATCAAAAACAACAATGAGCTATCAACATAAAAATAATGTTAATTATCAGCTCAATCTCGAACGTGCCAGTGATTGTTATAATAAATTACTTGTTTACCTGACATTGAAACGATTCCAGTGAAGGTGTTGCGCATATCTTAAGCTCGCGCTAATTTATACCAATTTGCGGTAATTTGTTGAACGTTGTTGTAGCCGCTTAGTATTTACGATTTGGCTATTTTTCGCGACGCAAAATTATGTTTCGGTTGTTCAATAACGAGACTAGATTAAACCAGATTCGATGCTTAATCTCAACGCCTGCGTACGAAACAATTTAAATCCTTTTTGATTTCGAAGATGACTCGAATAATAAAATCGTCGCCGTGTACTCTCGAGGTTCTCGAAAAAAAAAAAAAAAACAAGAACCGTTAGGCTATCTAGCACACCTATTCGTTTGAAGATGCGAAGCACATCGATTAGCCTCATCTTATACATCTACGTCGTCCGCGTCGCCGCGACTCTAATAGAAAAGCGTAAATTGTTGGAATTGTTGGCATAGATCCTCGTTTTCGCCGTAGATCCACGGCCAACGCTTATGGTAATCGAGATTCTTAGAAATTTTGCGCCCGTATCTGCCGTTTCTTCTGTTCCGCGAGCTTATTTATGTGAATGTATGATGTCGGTATACCCGTTCACGTACCGAGATAAATTGTTGTAAGTTGAAATGTACAGCGGCTTAGCGTAATTTACAACGGAAGATTTCCACACAACTTGTTTTCTTAACAAAAATAGTAGAAAGATTGTTTTTTTTTTTTTAATAAAGCATAGAAAACAACGTGTTTTACTATCACCTCCTTTGCTCAATCAGGAGGCTTAAACGCATAGTCGTATATGAAGCAGCTAAAGTGGCATATTTCCCTAATTTTCACATCATGTACTTCTTCTTGCCTTGTGAGGACATAGATTTTTATTTTGCAAAGGAGACAAGCTAGAATGCAACGATGTTAAACGATGTTGCTTTAAAGAGGGATGTTTCCGAAGTTCTAGCAAATGTGTTCTAATTAAATTACGATGAACATATAGGCATATGGTTCAATCTGAATATAGTTCAATCTGAGTCAGGTGTTTAACAGATATAGACGCGTTTTCGTAGCGCTGCTTTAGTAACCGTGCAAGACGCGATTAAATCGTGAAAACTTTAGAAATCATTCAATGTCTGCAAGGAATGTTTGGTGAGTCTCCAAAAGTAATTGGATTCGTACGCCTACGCCTTACGTAAGTGCTTGGGGGTAAGCAAGCTTTCAGTCTGCTGGATGCCAAGATCGGAAAAGAAACTGAATACGTCTGATACCTGTCGTCACCTTCGGAAAGTTACGGTGATGAACTTTAGCAACGGATAACAGCCACTGACGAAACATGGATCATTTACTTCAATCCCAAGATCAGAAGTCAATCCGAAGAGTGGTTTTAACCGGTAGAACGATCTCCGCTTAAGACGCGTGCAGTTCCGTCTGTTAGAGAAATAATGTTTTCCGCATTCTTTTTCTGCGAAAGGTACTTTGGAAACATCCCGCGTACATTAGCTGAACGCACTAATTTACAATTACTAAATCACCTTTTAATATAGGCATTAAATTTATGCCGCGACCGTCGCGATCTGTGCGAAGCTTACCGATTCAAGGTCCGATTACGTAGTGCGCGGTATAATAAATGCAATCGGAATGCAACGATTTCGTTTATTTACCAATACCACGTATCCGGACAACGGCGCTAAAATTAAACCGTGAAAACAGGTCTCCTCGCCGGTTCGAGTCTCGTCTATTTTTCGCGTATTAGGTATTCACGCTCGGAGATGTGTCATAATCGATGGAATTTCAATGAAAACCCGCGCTGAATATCGACAACAGGTCGATGATTATAGAAAGTGAATGCCTACGTGCACGTCGAGCGGCGCGTGAACGGTTTGCTAAGGCGAACAATGGTTTTACAATAGCCGCGAGACGTTGTTAGTGCCTTCGCGCGCAATTGCGAAACTCGAAAAGTTCCCGGTTTAAAAGTAGACATCTTTCTTATTCGGCAGGGAAATCTTTGAGGAGATGCTTCAATTGGACAAAGGCCATAAAGATTGTAGACGGATGAATTGGGATCATCTTGTCGACATTGCAAGGATATGGTCGTGAGAAAAAGAAGAAATTAGGACCTAGAAGAGAATCCACAGAAATTGTTTGGCGGAAGATGCTAAACAGCGGCCCAATCTTGAATTTTGAAAATGTCTTTTTACATTTTGCAACTGTTTGACATTAAAGAGGGAGTATCTTGCGCCTCTAAGTCCCTAGGCATGTCTCTAATATTGTTAAAGACTTTAGTACGTAGATAACTCCAATAGAAAAAAATTCCAAGTTTGCCAAATCTAGCCATTTATTGGAATTCTTTTGGAAGAATTTTGGAAGAATTTATTGGAAGAATTTTGTTAATTAACAGCTTAATGCAAAAACCAAAGCTCGTGATATGAATGGAATCACCTATGAGAAAAGCAGTGTAAGGAGGACCTACCCGCCTATCTGATGTCATCAATGTTGCTTCGAGTGTTTTTCTAACTAATACCGCTATTTGCCTCGCGGCTACCCCAAATTAGCTCCCATTACCAGCTTCATGCACGCTTACGATACGTAATTTATAGAGGTTAACGGTGTTACTTGAAGATTCCTCGACGACTGTCAAATATCGTCTTCCTCTTTAGCGGGAGAAGATAAAACAAGATAAGGAAGCGCGTAAGTCCACCAATACCTCGTTTTACGATTTCATTATGCAGAAATTGCGGACCGTAATTGCCATACAGGTATAAAACGACGTGTTTCCGGCTGATTTTCAATTAGAAATTCTTCGGTTTAATAGCCCGCGCGTAAAATAACGCCGACCTATTGTCACCGTTTTCTTCCCGTCCTGTCGGTCGTTAATCTTAGAAATTTATTTTCTCCGTGTCGCGTTTGCTTGAAGTAAAATTGTTATCGTCGAATTAAACGGAACGTAATTATGGTAACGCTAACGCATAATTACAAATTACAACGCGTGTTCATTAATAAACTGAACTAGTTCTGAAATTTTTGTACCAGCGTCCACGTCATTGTAACGCGTATTGTTCCGCTCTGAAGGTAGTATCTCCGGAACAAGGCTCCGAGAGGTTTCAGCAGTTGCTTGATGCGGCGATAATTGTTGCTCTCGCGTTTTTTGTTTGACATTCGGGAGTAGAAAGGAGTAGTTGGGCGATAAATCAGATGAATAATGACAATAAGATCGTCTTCGAATAATCAATTGTTGGATAATGTTACTTTATTGATCGTTTCGTTGAAATCTTTATGATGGTTTTGATACGATGGTAGGTAACGAAATTTTCGATTTATCCAATAACGGTTTCGAGGTTGGTATCCTTAGAACCGGCCTTACTAAATCATGTAATAGGGTGCTAAAAGAAGATAATCCGGGGAGGCGATGATGGAAATTTAATTTAATAATGATCCAAATTTTTTCAACAATTCTTTGAAGCGGGTCCAACCTTAACCTTCTAGCTCGGATACCGAGATCTAGAAATGCCGTGAAAGCTTGATCCCAAAGTAATGGAATTTTGAAAGGCCCAAAATAAAAAAATAAAAAATAGGGAATTTCGCCATTCTAACGGTGCTATATAGTCGCATGTATGTTTTCCGGCGACACGTCGACCGCCTCCTCGAGCAAATTCTTGAAATTTCAATATTATTTCCCGCGGTCTTCAATTCCACATTTCGCCATCTAAGACCGAAGTACGCCGTTCACAATGGAGAAGCGTAAAACTGCACCGAATGAAAATGCGGCTCACCTTGAATCGTCAATGTACCCATTGGCATACCAAATACTCCCCGATAGTAATCGTTGACAGGGAACGACGGGTGAAGAGAGGCGAAGATTTCCATAAGTTCGCTATGGCGACAGATGCTGGTTTATGTTTGACATACAGATGATTACTTGATACTTTTCTTATTAAAAACAATCGCTTTGCTTGATATCATTTTTTTCGTTTTTTTTTTAATTTTTTATTGTAGTAAATATATACATTTTGTCCGTGATATAGTATATAGAATATTCTATTTAAAATAACCGGAAGTGTCAGATTATTAAAAATATTTTAGCTCAGTAGCACACGTCGACTTTAACGTATTGCTAAGTTTTCGGAATTTTTCAATGTTTACATTTTTACTGTTTCGCTCGATGCAGTTCACGGTGAGACGCCTGTACACAGAAAAAGTTACGCTGCGTTAGGAGGTAGTGCACGGTCTAAGAGCAATGTACTACTACGTAAGAGACATTCTAAAGAAGTCGTAGATGGATCAAGAGCAGACGGTGTGCAGTTGAGTGTTTGCTTGTTCTCATTCTTAAGATTTCATTGTCAAGCACCTTGCATCTAATAAAAATTTAAGTGCTTTTTCTCCACTCATCTACGTCTCACGTACGCCAGTTTACAATACGAAACAAAAGTAATATCTTTTGTCGTAATTTTTGGTGAGATTCCGCTTAATCTCGATGGAAGTTCTTATCAAGATGGTCAAAGGTACCCTGAGAAATTTTTGCCAAATTCCCAGAATAGTCCCTTTGCAAGTCTAAACACTTCTTCCGGCGATGCTCCCATCACTGTTGTTGACATCTTCTTCTGCAAAATGGACGTTTGCGAGTGTGATGAAAATCTCCGCCCTCCAAGCGAAACCTTGAGCCTAAGAAATCCGTAAATGTTAGCCATGGCGACCATTGGATGAAACGAAACATTCCTTTTCTTCAAGCGCTTCAGCCTAACAAGTAATACAGTGTAGCATTCCCTCGTTATTGTTTCTCCTTGTTGTCCCAGCCGATGAAACGACATCTGGATGTTTTGGAAACGATTCGCTCTTCGGAGGCCACTATTTCGACTGTTCGACCCAGAAACTAACTATTTTTCAAAATCACACCTCTCCTAGCTGCAAGCGACTCTGAGAGAACCCTAGTAATAGGATAAACGGCGTATTATTCTCCTACAATTATCCCACGTACGAAACCCCCCTCCCTTTTCCCTTGCGGCGCGGCGCCTACGTCCTGGCCGTCGCTGATCGCGGTCATTAAAACGACATAACACGTTCCAGCGACGGATAATTTACTGTTAAGGCGTTATTCAATAGAAAGCGAATGCTCTATTATTGAAATGCTTTAACGAGCGATTCATGCAGGCACTTACAACAAGGCGTACAAGCTAAAATTATCGGTTCTTTCTTTTCCAACTCTCCGAGTACTTACGCGCATATGTTCCCGGCAATTAATTATAGATGTGCCATTTGGCAGACGCGGAACGGCTATAAGTTTTAAATTGCGAGTAACAGAAACGTTCTTACTTCTTTCTAATTGTGATGTTGAAGGTTGGACGTATGTATATTGTTACCGGGAAAGTCCTCGTAAATTATCCAGTTTCATAATTAAAAATTAGTTATCCCGCACGCCGAAGGTAATAGCAATTATAGCAGCTTGTTTTACCGCATCTTTTCGTCGACGTTTGGTCAAATTTCGAAGGGATTCGTTGAGTAGTGAGATCTGTTGGAAGTGAAAAGCCGTATGGAGGAGACGTGTGCAGAAAGCAAGGAATCAAACCATCAAACACCGGTTTATTTAATTCAAATTGCCGAATATCTGTCTTTGATGAGGTGAGTAGGGACGATGTTAGGCAGATTAACTGTTACGGTAAATATCACAAACGAACGTGCGCAAAATATCCTTCGCGAAGAATTGCGTGTGAGAAGCCATCGGTGAGCTACAAAGGCGAGTCGGTAAAATGCGTTTCTTCCGGCGAAGAAGATTCCGTCAACCGGGAAGGTTATGGCGACCATTTTTTTTTTTTTGATTCAGGATGATTTGAGAAAGGGAAGGACAATAACTTGACAGTACTACGCTGAACTAAAGAGAAAGAAGCCCCGACGAAGGAAGAGAAAATTGTTGATTATTATCGTGATAAAGCGCTTAAAATAGTCGGGACAATAAATCAACTAAAAGCATCGTCTTCCTTAACACATGTATTTATCACACCAACCTCTAAAAATGAGTAGCCCGTATTATTCAGAGAGAACGGGTAAATGTACTTTGCGCAGCCTATAGCTGGTACGTATCCCCAATTTGACGATTGTTTTCGTTTCCTGGTGTCCTCGATAATGCGTAATCTATCGATACGGATAACATGGCTACATACATTTTCAGTAAATATGCGTATAATGCGAAGGAGTCATTGAGTATGGTAATCTTTCGCGGAAATGTTATAGTGGGAAGACGCCACCTTACCCAACGTAAAAGAATGAATCATGCTTACGTATATTCTGTAAATTCCTCAGTGTCGTAACGCTGCAAATTTAAATGGAAGTTTTCGCTTGATAGAATCATGTTAAATATTTGCGTACATTTGCGTTTCGATGATCCTCTTGAGGTCTTTCGCAAGGTTATATATTTTTAACAATTGTTTGATTGCATACAAAAATTTCGATTGTTATTGTGAAGGCTCTACGTAATACTAAGCGAGCTTTGCGTATGCGTTAAAATAACTCTGAACACTTGCCATCAACTTACGCGAATGTGCAGAATCGCCAGTAGGCTCATCAGTAAGAAATCCTTGATTTAACTAATGTTTCATTGTTAAGAAGATGCTAAGTATCTTTTATTAAACAAAACTTCACCAATTTTTTTCGTGACCAAGAGAACCTTTAAATCCTGTGTTTTTTTTTTTATATATATATATATACAGTGTGTTGCCAGATAGGGCTAGGTGAAATTATAAAAGTCTCAATAACCGAGGATATCCTGAAGTCAATCACCAATTACAAAGAGCTTAAAGCGTCTGTAGAGCGTTTTAAAATGACAAATTTTGAGTAAAGCAAAGCTACACCAAACCTTATACTGCGGGTGACAAATACTGGCTTCGAACGCACTGTTAGCACGACGTGCTCACCAGTCCTAAAATAAATACGTATACAGGACAATACGAAAAGTTATTATGGCTTATATTGACCAATAAGACGCAATAGTTTACTTATTTTAAATGAGAAACCTGTATATTACGAACGAATGATTCGACTGATGATTATTCAACTCTAATGCTTTGAGGAAAGACGGCAACTAACATAGTTTTGACACGTTGTACCATTGGAAAGAGGAGAGACGGACAAGAAGAATATGGCCGGCCAAATCATAAAAAAAATGACGAAGAGAGGCACACCCAAGAAAACTCGGGGCGTGATAATCGCAGAGTGCCTGGAAGAGCCAGGTCTGCAAGGAGGGAAGGAGAAAAAAATGGTAAAAAAACAAGAGGGAATGTTCAAAACGTATTTAGAACCGAATAAAAACCTTAAATCTCCTAAGAGTACATTAAGTATGTACAATAATCGGTAGTACTGCAATTGATCTTGCAGACAAACATGATATTGATCGATTTTAGGCGCATCAAACTCACTTCGGCTCGTGACGCTTATTTCTGGACGCGGAATTTTTTAAATCGGCCATCGCATCGTCTAACATCGCAACGAGGAAAATCGGACGACAGTAGGGCTCCGATCAAAACATGCACGGTAAGTACAGGTACGTAAGCGTACAAGGTCAAGGTGACTAGGTTTTCAGATTATTCCGTTTCTCGAGAACGGAACGTCTCATCGTACAAGCACGAGAGGCGGGTAGCTCGCGGCATCCGATGGCCGTAATTGCACCGGCCCTAGCCGCAAATCGTCCACCAAAGCAAATTACCGGTCGCAAAGACCGAACATCCAATGTTCACTAAACAGGAACGGGATAAAGTGTGGAACCAAGCAAATACACATCTTTAAAACGGAAACGACGATGTCTGAATGAAACGATAATGCGTCGGATTTTCTTTTTATTGTTGCTATGCTTAAACATATTTTTTTTATTTAAATGAGATACCCTGTACATGTTTACAGATTAGAACAGACCTTAGCAGAAATATCTTTCGGATGTTGTCGCGTACTTAGTATTTGACTTGACTAGATCTGACAGTCTTTAGAAATCCCCTGAAGAAGTTGACAGAATGATCAGCGAAACGTTAAGTTAAACATTAAGCACACGACAACACCCGATTATGGCCGTGAAAGCCTACACTCAGCTAGAATAGACCTTCAACAATTAATTTTACTTATTATAAAATAATGGAAAAATGTGAGTAATCGAACGTAAACGTTCAAATCGCCCGTCGCTTACCTCCTAACAATACATAAGCCTGTTAAAAAATTCTTAAGTGTCCTTTTTCAAATCTTCTTTACGGATTAATTAACATTTGACGGCTATTCTTTGTGTTAACGCGAGATGTTGCCAAAGGAAAATATCTACTCGACGAAGATCCAAAGGACATGCAAGCCACTCGTCTACGTCCAGTACATCGATTTAGAAAACGCGAAGGGCTTTACCTTTCCTTTTTTTTTGCAGATAATAGTGCTAAAACCATGGTGAACCTGAAAAAACAAGATCTATAATGATCTGTAAAAATATAGAGTATGCTCCGTTTAAATAGAAAAGGCTCCTAGAAGTTAACCCGGAAGTACGGTAACGGATATGTTAAAAAATTCCTTTGTTTTCACATATCCAAGTCAATATCGCCAATAGCTGCACAAATACTATCCTTTAGATCACCAGTTGTCTACTGATTATTTGCATAGACTTGAGCCTTAAGAGAACTCCAAAGGAAAAAGGTTACTGGTGTTAAATTGCACGAACTTGAGGGCCAACCAATTTGCGCTAACTTCACAGGTTGTCGGACGATCCGGCAAATATCGTCATCTACTTGAAATAAAGGTTAGTCGAGAAGAAACGGATCTTCCGGAAGAGGTCATAAACAGTAAGACAACATCTGATAACGTCGTTCGCCGTTAATAGTTCTTATTTCCAAAAAAATAAGGTCCAAGCGCACCTTCGGATGAAATCCACGTACTACGAAGATACTGTGGCTTCTCCGCCATCTCTCGGGGATTTCCGCATCCCCAACAGCCACAATTTCATTTATTAACGTAACCGCCGATGTGAAAATTGGCTTCGTCGTTGAATACGAATCTGCTATAAGAGCCAATCGGTAAACACGCAGCGGCTTTGATGATCCTTAGGCTTCAGTCCTTGGCTCAATCACGCGGGTAGACGACGGTCTTTTTTACAATTTATTGCAACAAAAGCTGATTTTGTTCAGCGATATCTTCAGCTCGCCATCGAACTCCTCATGAACGAAAACATCACGAAGCTAACGAATTGTATTCGTAACAGAACGCGCACCCCCTTTAGTGATAAGTTTGGACGTGCTTCGAGGACATTGCCTCGTGACATCGTTCGCGAATAATGTAAAATTAAAATCGGCAAGTTCGTTCCGGGGCACTCTTTGTAACGTTGCAGCGTACGATTCCATTTGCAAGGAAGATGTCGAGTCTTTACGTATTTCTAGCATTTATACCGTCTAAGTTAAGGTGTACTAATCTCAATTTGTAAATCACCGTTGAAAAATATCGACGAAACGAAATGTAACGCTCTGACGTCAGCGAAATATCACCTACATATACGCACGCATTTAATAACATCGTTATGTACAGCTTTATTTGTAAGTCCTGCGTATGCGACTGGTAAACAACGTCGAAGATTAGGCTAGAATCGGTAGCGACTATACATAAACCAGCAGTAACAATATAAAACAAAATATGCATACCCGAAACGGCCGACGTAACGTAAATAACACGTCGTAAACCGACTTTGTGTCAACAAGTCCGAATTACAAATAAAATTATCACGATCACAAATGCACGTAATACATAGCTATGTATATAAGAACCGACGTAAGTGTATAGCGGATCTTCTATGCTAGATTGATATACAGGGCGTTTCAATTGAAACGAGCCAGCTCAAATAACCTTTTACCGCCCTTAAAATTCGAAATAGCGAAGGTGACCGCTCAGTCTAAATAACTTTTAATCCTTATACATGCAACCTGAGTAATAAAACACGTGGCTTTAAATGCTCTCGCTATTTGCTCTGCTGACATCTAAACATCTTTTGAGGTTACTAACACCTCAAGTTCCATTTGTATCAACGCTGGATGAATTCCATTCACTGCGGCAGATTTGAATGGCTGGAACTCGCTTATTGCCAGCCTAATTCTTCATCTCTGTGACCAATTTCTAATCCTAACCTGGCCTACTCGGTGTTAGAGGAAGACCTGGTGTTTTTTAAAATAATATCTACCCCGTTTTCGGAACAACCATCCTTTGCTAGGATTTCGCGGATCTTCTGGAGAATACGCAAAATCTCCCGCGCGACATCCTCTTAGACCGTCGGATTTCTTTGTTGATCGTGTGAGTAATAATCATAGCAAACACTTTGGCGTAGTATGATAAACAACACGTAAGTATCGTCAACTTCCGCAGGTTTAGTTGATTATATAATAATCAATCCGGGACGGCCGTTTAGAGGACTATCGTCCTATATTTCATGGTCGATAACGAAGGCGTGGAGTTCCCATAAACTTCGTTGAGTTATTCGTATCTGTTCGCCTGTTTTTACGATTTACGAAATGTAAAGTTCTCCAAACTTAAAATGAACCTCAAGGCTCGCTGATTTCTATTTGGGGTCCATGCAATAGACCCATCCAATATGAAAAAACACGGATCTTTTCGTACTATTATGCTGGACTCCTCAATAGCTTCGCCCAAAAGTATAGAAACGGCTAGACGGTTGGGATTTATCGCTATCCCGGAAGAGAAAAATTCATTGAGCTAAAGCATTCTAACATTTCTCGACGTGTGCGCCTCAGACGCTTTTCTAGCGTGACATCATACCTGTTAATAGTAGTCATTATCGTATATGTGTAGTATCTATGGGAACAATGCAAGATGTTAAACGCGCCGAGAACCTTCAGACGCCTAGCATAATCGTCCCGATGTTGTTTTGTAGGTAATAAATGGCGCATTCCTCGCTAACGACCGCGTGCCGTACGGAAAAATGAACGCGTTTTCACAACGGCGAAAACGCGTGTTGCTAATGGCTGTTTATTTTGCGTCGTACGGATCCCTAAGAATTTATGGTATCTAAAGGAATGAAAACGAAGAAATTCTAGAAATGTTTAATTTATTTTCGGGCAAACCTTTAATTCTACGAGAGGTCATTCTTATATTCCCAGATTTAGCATGAACAATAAAGGCCCTTTGTTTTTGGACGAAAGCATTGCATCGTTCCAATGACACGTCTCCATCCAGACGTGCATTTAGAACGGTGAAAGCATTGGGGCGGAATTCATCTTGTTCTGATGTCCTCGAAGAGAATTCTGAAAATCGTGGTTTCTGATGTTCCTAACAAAGCTGCTAATTGTCACTTCTTTAACCTTACATCATCCCCCAGTAAGAAACGCTTGCTCTTTTCGATAACATCGGAAGTAATCACGTTAACAGGTCCACCTAGACGGGCATCCTTATCATCCAAAGATTCCCGATGTTTAAATAATTTCGACCTTTCGCCAATAGCGGACTTTGAAGGACAATCAGTTAACATTTCTTTCCGAATCATTTTTGTCGGTTTTTCTTATTTTGTTACGAATGTCATTTTTTTATCGTAGTTACCACTCTTGATTTCCTTATCCGTTTACGTTTAGCCGGGCGCGACGCTCCCAATTCGTACAACTTATTAACAATTCCAATGTGTTTGTCGTTGACTCATTGACGAGGCAGGGTGTGGTGGACTCTTTAGCCGCGCAGAGAATTCGAAAAGGTAAAAGTCTGTCTCGTTTGAATAGCCGTTTGTTTCGAAACACAATAAACAGGCACGGCAGATAAGGAGTATGAGGGATTGCTGTTAAATTTACGCCAAACGCGCGTATAAGTGTTGAAGTATGTAAGTAGGTATGCGCGTATGTATTTATGCATGTGCTAGATGGTAAATTAACGTTGGTTTCGAATTGCGAGAAATCCTCGCACTTTTTCCATTTTTTTTTTTATTTTAACGAAAGGTGCGTCCGTAGGTAATTTGCCCATCCACGTGGAATGTTCAAATGTATAATTTTTATAACGATTAAAATCAAAGCGTATACAAGATTGCCAGTGCCTTATAATGCATCTATTGAAAAGAGTAATTGATTGCTTAATATAACCTCTGCTTCTTGTCCTCAACAACTGCCTAGCTAAGGGTACTTGCGAATCAGATGAAAATTCAAAATTCTAGACGCCACAAAAGCTATTTGAGGAGATTTCCAGCTCAACGTTGTTCAATTATTTCGAGAAAAACAATTTCTTCAGCACGGATCAGCGTGAATATGGAATTAATGAAATCATTCAAAATGTGAAGATCAATGGTCAATAGGGTGTTGGCCAGGCCCGGTACGGCGGCCATTCAATATTGACGAATGTTTGTATGCGGATGATGCCTCGTTATTGACAAAGGGAGTAACCTTCTCAGACCTGAGTAATACGGTAACAGCCATGGGGCAAGTTGAAAAATGATTTGATTGCGACAGGAGCTTATCTTTACAGCGCGTCCATCTCTTGAAGGCAAAGGTATTCATTGGGCATTAGTGTTTAACCTGGAAGATTGGTGCTAGCGAGACAACCAAGAGATTGACAGCTGCCCAGTGTAGCTCGAGAAGAATAAAGCGTCTAGCCAGTCAACGTATGCCCTTTTAGAAGAAGGCAATTTGAATGTTGGCTATCCCGAAAGCCGAGGAATCCGGCAAGCAAAATTTCATGAAATTAAATATTCTTATCTTGCCATCGATGTGCGCATATAAATCTCGGGAAATACGTAATAAATGGAGAGCGACACGAACGCGAAACCGCAAATAGAGGCCAATTGCGACTTCCGCCGCATCGTTTAGAGATGACTCAGCATTGCGTTGACTACTGGGAAGTACGATCGTAGTGAAATAGGAGCTTTAGACAATGCGAGATTCGTGACGGAAGTAAATGTTGGTTAAACAAACGTGTTGTTCAGTAGACGAATTTCTCAGAAATATATGTTATTGTTATTGTTATTATTAAGAAAAATTGCCTGTTAAAAATTTACCCGGTTTGGACATCATGCAATTCTTTATCGATTGGGTTTTTGGTAATCAAGCGCCACATCAACGCACGACAATTTTCAGCAAGTACTGCCAATACCAACGTGGACGCACCAGTCTCAACAACGATATAATAGTCATAAGCCAACTGATCAAGAAAGATCGATATCGTGAAATTGAGACATCGTTGGGCATTTCAGAGACCCCAATACAAAAAGAACCTGCGTGATAAATGGGCTTTAAGGAAATTTCCCGTCAATTGGTGTCAAAAATCTGTAAATAAAATCAATAACAGGAACTCAAAAAAATATTGAATTGTGAGTGTTGAAAAATCATGGATTTCGTCCAATAAAACCAAAGGGAAACGTTCTCGTTAACGTTCCCGCACGGCAACCACTTGCAAAAATACCACCATCGAACCCCATCAATTATTTGCGCACTATTAACACAAAACGCACGCCTTTCAATCAACATCAATATTCATCGAGACGATCGCAGCCCATAATCAAATAGACACACGTCTTCCTCCTCAAACCAAATGAGTGGCGGCACGTTCGCCGCGACAACGGTGCCATTTTGAAGACCGAAATGGAAAACAGGAAACAGGATGCGCTCCTGGATGGTCTCGACCTCGTATCGTCGATGCTTGCGCAATACCGTTTCTTCACAACGGTTTTCCAATTTATACTCTTCGATAAGGAAACAGGCGAACGTATTTACGACTTTAGGCTGCTGTTTGGTATGGCGTACGTGATTCCTTTAAGGGTACCATTGAAGTGATTCATCGCGATTAATAATTAGCTCATCATGGACGTAGAATCCAGATCACCTTGTTAACAAGACCACTTCGATATGTTGCTAATAATTAAGATAATATTACAGAACAACGGTTTTCATTTTTTTTTTTTTTGACAAGGGATCCTTTTAAAGACTAGAATTTTTCTTCTAATTTTCGTAGAATCCAAGGTTGAGACATACGACCATATGTAATGAACATGAAACAAGACGAATTACTTTATTTACTAGTTATCAACTAAATCTTCAACTCGAGTAAGCAAGCTGAAATGCTCGGCTTGTCGCATCCGCTTTTAACATTAATTTGCTGATAATTAAGAGATGTTAATAGATCTTGGAACCATTCACACATAGATTAATCTAGAGCAGATGTTTTTATAGATGCTTTATAGGAAATACCTTCATCTTGCGATAGTGGCTTTCCACGCTAGGTTTTCGGGTCATTTTTGGCACACCTGTGGTTTATGGTACGTTCTACAAGCTTCAACAAGTAAATAAGGTAATGGGTAATCTTGGCTAATCTTCGCTTCTTTTGAATTATCTTACGTAATTCTTAAAATAAGAGTTACCAATGGCAGAACATTTTGGTATCTGCATCTAGACAACTCCAAGAGTCCAGGATGGTTAAATCTGGCCTTGTAGGTGGCTATTTTACATGTAAAAACTACCCAATCCATTCATGAGGGAAGTGAGTGTTTTGGTAGTTCTTCGAGGAACTGTTCTATCGTGATGAGGAATTATTCTGCCATTTATTGGAATTCTTTATATAGCTGGGAGAATTGTGTCGATTAACAGCCTGAGGTATTTTTAACAATTTAAAACAACGCTTCGACAATATAGCCTAGTACGGTTTCCTGCTCACATGTTCACTTCTTGGGGCCATCGTGTATGTATTCCTTAAATAAAAGAAATAAGGGTTTACTCTCGACTGACCCTTAGATTTGGAGCGGTTGGATTTCCATTGCTTCTAGAAATCTGGAATTAGTGCCACACTACTGGAGGGCTCTCCTTCAATTGCCGAGAACACGTTTCCTTTAAGCACCTCAGTCACGTCGGTTTCCTCGATTTTTCTTTTAACTGTATTCTGCATTTACCTGTCCACCGTAAGTTCTCAAAAATAGCTCTTCTTTTTGATCTAGGACAATTTGGAAATTCTACTGCAAAACGTAATGTGTCACCATTGTTACCTTTTCTTACATGCCCTCAGTTAACGGGCCCAGAAACCCAAATAAATCATCTAAATTCCGATAATACGAGAGAATGAAGTTGTAATGAGAGCTGTGAACTACAGGTGTGCCAAAAATTACCCAAGCGCCCAAAATGGGAAAGCCATTAACGCGGGATGAAGCTTTTACCATGCCACTTCCTATAAGGCATCTTCCAATTATAATGTGCTCTACCGTAAAGGTCTCTGTATAGTACAGCAACCATAAACCTTGTTTAAATTAGATAATTGATCCAGTCCGAGCAAGTTGTCGAAATAACATCGCAGCGCAAAAAGAAAGAATAAAATGCAAATGTTTTTGTCTATGAACCATGCATAGAACCACGTGCGTACGCGAGTTCGATTCTTCTAGTCCGCGCGGACATTCCTCGTCAACAACAGCAGAAGTTAATAGAGCGTAAGAATTAAAAATACGGTAAACTAAACAGGTGAGTCGATTAAACGACTACGCCTAATGCAGAGGGAGAGAGATATGTATCGGTAACTGCTGCTGTGACTTTGTACACTGTCGCACGTTAGCTTCGGGCCACTTACCTAGAGAAACAAGCAGATGCTCTTTACATCAAACTAGCAAGATCTTATCGCTAGTATTCTTTAGATGGTACCTTTATATTGTACAACCCTACCGTATGTAATATTCATTCTTTTTTCATTAAATACGCGTTACGAGATTGTTAATTACCTTATCTTTATCGCTACTAGATTTTATACTGTGTGTTCACCAAATATTGATAATTTAAAACTGAAAAAATCCTTTTTTAAAATAGACCTTTCATATCTTTGAATTGAAAGGAAATTCCACATCACGCTGTAGGCGCTTAGATGCGTGATTTTTAGAGAGAAAAACTATTGCTGTCTCTGCAAGCGGATTGAGGACGTTATCTAATTTAAGATCACTTTCCCTCTAAAAAGGAAAACAACCAATTTCCGATGATTCCAAACAAGAGAATGATGTTTGGAGTAAGGCTCAAACCTGTAAAGAGTCTAGTCTAGCGATTCAATTGTTAAAATTTATCTGGGAAACAAGAAACGTAAAGTTCTACGCTATTAACGCAGCAATGGTAACAATAATGTAAAGGATAAATGAACAATGCTGAGGCGTACACTACATACAGAAGAGGATCTACAGTGCAACTTTGAGGGACATCAGAAATAATAGAAGAGAGACGAGAACGATCGGAAACGCATGAGCATCAGTGTACATGAAACGTAAATATCCAGATTCGTTGAATATCTTGAACAACAGCAAACTAGCTCGCTCGCCAAATCTATCTCTGGTATTGCTACAGGATCTATAATGTACTCATATACGGGCCTATTCTGTCCATACAGAACGTTAACGTTAAGCTTAGCCATTGTGCTAAGAGTTTTTAAAAGTTTTAACTTTTTAAAAACTCTTTTTTTCATATTTGATGATCTGTGTGGGTTTCTTCTAAACCTCTCCTTCATCCATCAGCAACAACATAGATACATACTAACTTGATCTTAAACATAATTGTAACAGCAACAGTACTTATAACTGATCTGCAGAGAACAACTTGTAGTCTCGGGGAGAAACAAATGAATAAGTATGTATGTAGGTCGATCTCTTTAAAGTTTTCCGTAAGATTTTCAAATATTTTTAAGCATGGTGCAATTTCAATTGCAGACAGTGTATCATTTGCATTAAATGTATCGTCGGAAGTTATGGAAACGTTTAGTGGTTTACAGCGGATCACATTAATCACATTAACAGACTTAAAAGTCATTATCCATTGAGGTACAAAAAGACTAAGAAGTAATGGGAGATGCGTAATTAATACAATCAGCGATGAATGTGGTAAGACATTCGATAACCCGCCATCCGTGGTGGATGCTTTCTGTAGATCTTTACCAACCATTTCCTTTTGCAATCACTGCTCCACAGACGCCTATATGATTACCTTCACCTCTACATTTGAAGATACTTTTACAGCGAACAGTGATAATATCCTACTTTTATCGTTAAGGACTAGCTTACGTTTACGCTACCCGTCTTTGCTGCTTGCTTAACCTTTTCCTTTAAGACGTTTACGTTCCGCTTCATTTTCTGGTTTTAATGAAAAGTGCCACGAAATTGGAAAATCCCTCAGCAACTACATCCTTATTTGTAATTCGTTCGGAAATAACCACTGAACAATTTAAAATGGTTAACCTCATCCCTAACAACCGGTATACCTACAACACGATCTCGCACAACTCTTAAAGGCCGCTCGATTACTATTTCGCCTTCGAAGCGTGGAACAGTGGAACGATCAAGGTTACAGCGGTGTTGGTTACGTAACGGCGAATTAGATTCATTGTATGGCATAGGTGTAGGGGCTATGGAGTCTCTCCGTGCGCGCGCGAGTTTCTACGTTTGCGAGCTAGAGAGAGATTCTTGGAATTCCGCGTGAATGTTTTCGTTCATTTTGCGACCCGAGTTGCCGTCATTTTTTTTTTTGTTTTCATTTCGTATCGCATTTGAAATTTTCCGTCTAAAAATAATCGCTGAGTCAAGCGAGTTCGTCACTTTGTCGCAAAAAATCCATCGTTATTCTATTGTTATTTATCAACTGTAGGCAACCAACAAAGCATGTGGTACAATCTCCGTAAATAAAAGCAAAAAGCAAATCTAGCTCTTGGAACGAAGGGACTAAGGAGATGATAAAAATTAAAGAAAGAAAAATTACAAATAGAATAGAGCAAAAACCGCGAAATATACAAGAAATATAGAAAACGTTATAATATAGGCTTCGACAGTGATATAGGCTTCGACAGCCGATAGTCCCGTGCGGCGACCTGAACTAATCCTAATCTTCCTTCCGAATCCGGGAATTTCTCGAAGCGTTTATTACAGTAAAAATCGTTAAAGAAAGCTTTAAACAGGTATCACGGACAGGTTCTAGTAAAGCGTTGGACGGGATTGGCTTGTACTTCAGCGAGCGTCTAGTAGATAAAAAATTATTTTGAACCCAGTAACGAAGCGGTCAATAAATGTACAAGTCGATCCAAGAAGACGAAGTAATTTGGAGCAGTAAGAGGATTGAGGAAATGAAGGTCAGCTAGATATGACCAAATTACTCAGAAATCGGTAATAAACCTAGCAACAGAAGGATTCAAGGTACATCGGTAGATCGATCGTTTTAAAACTGGTAGAGCATCATTAGAAGGCGGTCCACGCAATAGTCACCCGAGGACGTCGGTAAACGAAAGAACCATTAGTGCCGTGGAGGTCCTACTGAATGAGGACAGGCGAATGAGCATTCGTGCGCCTAAGAATAGGTACACGACAATTTCATGGCATTTTACATAATTGTTTGTGCCTAAGCAAGGTTTCAGCTTGCCAGATGCCAAGATTATTGGTACCGGAACAGGAACTCAATAGGTCTGGAGTTGTCGATAACTTCAAGAGCTGTTAGCGCTGATTCTTTATTTCCGAAGATCAGCCCAAAGCGTAAACCTGAAGAAGGGGCTCCAATTAAGATTCCATCTGTTGGAAAGGTCGTGCTTGTTGCTGTATTCTTCGACTGCGAAAGGATTACTTTTACGGATTATCTGCCGAAAAGTACCACAATTAACGCAGAATGGCCTACAATTATTGTTGTGCCTTTAATGGGACAACATTACACCGGATCTCGCACCCAATGATTTTCATCTGTTCCCGGTTTTGAAGAAACCTTTGCGGGATGTTCGATTCGAGCGCTAAACTGACGTAAAACTGCGAAGACACCGACGCTCTTTGAGGACAAACTTCGGCGAATTAATTAGTTTATCGTTGATGAAAGATGAATCCTTTTTCGATTTTACATTTTCTCAATTTTTCCCGCTTGTAAAACATTACAGTAGACATATAGAATTAAACGTTCTATAAACCCGCTTTAATTATTTCCTTTGTTGCTACACGGCAACTCTTTTTTTTTCCTTCGTTCCCCTCCCATAAAATACCGCAATTATATCAGTTCTCTACGAATACAATCGCAGCGTACAGCCGGGGAATTCTGCATACCTGGAAAGCATGCATAAACGTCGAAGTATACACACGAACGCATACATAGATCGACGCTTTCTGTTCTAGTTTCAAGGCGACTCCAATTAACCTTTAAACGCCCGGAAAAAATATGATAGCCGCCACACTTGTCAGTACCATAAACACGCTTGCGTGCCAGCGCTAATTACCGCTTCGTTGTTGCTTTAAATCGCGGCAGCCTCGTTTTAATTCCCCGCTTATACGGATGAATTAGCGCTGCAATAATAAGGTCAAGAATTAGATCTGAAACGTCTTAGAAAAGAATCTCATCGTATAACGTGCCGAGGAATCGGAATGGTTTGCGAGTCATCTATACAATTGAGCCCAAAAGAATACGAATCTTTATCTTGAATCTCTATAAATTCAATTATTCGTAGGTATACGCTCTGCTTAAAATTTAAGTATCCGAATTGGCAGAAGTATGGCCTCCTTTGAGGTCGATATACTTCGTCCAACGTTTTTCTACCATTCGTATCGCATCCAAAAGATACGATTTCTCCGGTACTGCAAAATGAGCCTTTGCTCCTCACTTCATGGTTTGAACCAAATCCTTTTCCACGGAGCATTTCTTTCGTACTCGTAAACAGGAAATCATTTGTTTTGAAAGAGAAGAGAAGAGAAATAGACCTATAAAACGAGATAAAATTGAAAGGAAAAAGTCGTCTTAAGCAACAGTAGCTAAAAAGTGTGAGTTGAAGGTTCTGGGTTGGTGCACCTGCAGACGGCTGTGTTTCCAAATTTCGAGCCTACTAAACTCCAAAGAAAACACGCAACCACATTCTCAATTGGGTGTAACTGGAGATATCCCATAAACAAAGACATTCATGTCGTCATAAAAGCAAATAAGATTCTCGAAATCGGTACAAAACTTGTCGACGCTAAAATTCTTCAAAAATGAGGAATCTGATATCCAATAGTGTAACGACACTTCGCTGGGAATGTAATAATATTGCCTGCATGCTTTCCTCTTCTGTTGGCAGCGACCCATAAGATCACGTTAAAGTACCGACGCTGCGGGCAATCATACATTACAACCGTTTTATAAAAGTCAGATAAAATGATTGCTCGCTATCCACGTGCAGTCAATAACGATAAATTCGTACATTGCGTATCACGTCGTAGGAGCACTCAATGCTCGCGTTTCTCTCGGAACGTCCCAGAACTCGTCAATACTTTACTTGAATTCAAATCACAACAACGCAGCGACACTAATGCGTGGAAACAACGTTAAGGAAAAAGATGAAGGGTATCATCCGTTACAGGAATTAGGTCACTAAAGAGAAAACGGGCTTGGAATAAGGTTGCAATTGAACTTCGAAAGGACGGTGCAGAGCATATTCTGAAAAAGTGAAGAAGTACGGAAGCTCATCATGTTACCGCCCGGAAGCGTCCGGAATGCATGAGAAGTTTTCATGAGCACCGCTATTTCGCTCTTTTGCTAAAAAAAAATTGCTTCCAGCTTTCCGAGTTTCTGGCGGTCGATGTTCATCGCTTAAAGTAGCTGGTTAGATGGGCTAACTAAATATTGATCACCACACGATGCTCAATTCAGAAGATGCACCTCTGCACTTCCCATCATGAGTTCTGACGACAAAAAGAACCGTAGCTGTTAGTTTAATGATAAGCCGTTGACGTAGTGGACCCTTTTGAGCGGAGGTGAACATGAACTCTGGATTGTCCTGGATTCAGGAAACAATGGAGAAATCTATGTTTCCGCCCTCTAAAAAAAAAAAAGAAGCTCACGTCAAGTCAAAGCCTTACCCTTAAACGAACAGCTTCTATATGAAAAGTAAAAACATTCCAATTTCGGCAAATCAATGATTATCCCACCTTTGTTGAACGTATTCTTTTCTACGATTTGTACTTTACATCGAAAACCGTAGAAATACCGATGTTTACATCATCAAAAACTATTGCGACAAATATGACTGGTGTTCACTTTTCTGCGATTGCGTCTAAGCAACGCCAGAGGCGAACCTAACTAAGCGGGAAGCAGCTGATCACGGTAACTCAGCATGTGAACCATGCATCTTTCTCCTGAAGAAGCTCCATACGATTGTGGGCGAAACGTCGAGTTTATTATTATTATTATTATTAGTATTATTAACATGAAACGGTTCGAACTTGGAAAACGTTTAGTTTCAACAGACTGCGGCCGTGGAAGCCTTTTTATTTCGATAACATAGATATTCGTTAAATAAGCGATACGCTAGCGTGTCAATATTTTTACAAACGCCAGCGTATACGTAGAAAATAAGATACTCGATACGTTGAAAGTGTAATAGTGACCTTATATCTTGTAACGCGGTAATTATACCGGTAGACTTTGCTTTCTTCTCAAATATGCCATAGAAGAAAAAAAAAAAAAAAAACGTTATCTAGCAGTTCTCGAGCTCCAGACAGATTCCCACGAAAAGAATCTAGTGCTCCAGCTTGAGAAGGCATATTAAAACGTTTTTACGCGCTCGTAATGGAAGATGGAGTGTTTTAATACGATGGAATCCAAAAGAAATACGTCCAGTAGTTGTGATCGTACAGTCCACTTCGTCTTTAAGGCTTCCTGAAAACGTTTTCGTAAAACAAGTGATGCTTGTCTCCTTTCCTATTATCGGTCCGTATCCATCCTGTCAAATTTTGTAAAAAATTACGAAAAAATTCTCTGCTCTTACATCTGTAGCAATACTCCACCTTATCTGTAGAGATGACCAAAGCAGGTGAAATTATAGCGGCTAGACAGACTCGTATCTATTCGACTCGTAAGGAACGGTTCGTGTTATCTACTTGTTTCCCCGAGAGTTACCGAAACAATTTGTATCTAAAAGCAAGATGCCCGTATTTAAAAAATAAATTAATTAACGCAGAAAAGGTTATTATTATTAATAAAGTTATTATTTTCCATTGGTGTCCGTACGACCTTTCCATAATTACGATCGTCCAAAGTTAACAAACACAAACCAATACATCATCGCCCAGAATTCATTCCATAAGACGACGAATTAATTCCTGAATGACCGAAAAGCGTATTTAACACGGATCTGACCTCGTCTTACGGCTCCCCGCCAGAACGAAAAGAAGACGACTCACCTGCAACATTCATCGACACCTGTAAAGGACGAGTTTCTTCGAAAAGATCGCGTTCCGTCTCCGTCCTGCGCGCGCTACCTCCGCCGCGGATCCCGTAACGTAAAAACTCGACATTAACAGCATCCGAGGACGGGTCCGCCCAAAAAACGGATAAGCGGTCACGCTATTCGTACCATAACATTATCCAGGGCCGTATTCGATGAGAATCTCGACGAATATCATAGCAGAGGTTGCTGGATCTTAAGCGTTGATTAAGTTTAAGGCAGTTGACTTAGATACCTTTTAATCGGCGCTACAATTTTGATAGTTAAATATCTAAAACGTTAACAGTTTTTCTTTTTTTTTTTAGTGGGCGCCTATAGAATACTTCATGTTTAATTTAATAAAAATATTTTTTAAATATTCAGGAACTTGATACTTACATATCACTTTATTGACAATAAAGACGTTAAAAAGAATTAAATATTACAAAAATAAAAGCGGAAACAAAATGTTAAGACGTAGCTTGAGCTCCATAAGTTAGGGTACTTATAGGACAAAGTGATTTTTTTTCTTGCCAAATATACGGCATCTGCTGGTCAATCGCTTGAGGTAGCTGATATGATGGCTCAATCCGGAAGAAAAATTTGAAAAGTATCTTAATTTTTAAATATTTAATAAGGCCATATAAATAATTAATTAATTATAGATAAGTTCGAAGGAGTCAGACTCGAACTTTGGAAATCTATCGCTTTTTCGGGTTAGATGTTTAACTCAAATTGGTGACTATTATATGTTATCTCCTGTTTTAGTTCTCTCTTGTACATCTGCATTATTAAAGAAATAAGCGATTTTATTCGGTTTAAATCTATTCGATTCTGACCTGGCGAAGTACCGACTAGCCCCAGCCACAACAATAACAACAACAACAATAATAGTAACAGCATCTCTCTCCTGCGCCGGCTTGTATACGCGTCATCTTCTCTCCTCGGATGCTGTTCAGCTCCCCTGTCCCGCCGTAGCCACAACCATGTTATTTGGCCAAACGTGTACGAGAAACCGAATCACCTGCAGCTATTAAAATTCCAACGCAGTCCTACGTTCGCTTAATCCCAGACGTACGTCCCCAATTCCTATCGCCGCTTTTTCTTTAAAAAGGATGCAACGGCTCTTATGTTAGATATATTTTTTTTTGTAGTTTCGTAACAATGAAAAAAATTTAAATAATTCCTTATGTAATACAGAGTGTTCTATTTCTTGTTTCAGAAGATCTAAAACACTTTTGATTAAATTGATCAAAATGTTTGAAATAAAGATCTAATCCTTCGCGCTCTTTATTTGTCACTTTTCAAATGGAAATAGGCTTATAGATCAGTTTAGGATAAAGACGGGCATAATTTTTTAAAGGCGCCCAAACACCCGATTTCGTAACGTGGAGCATCCGAAACATTGCAGAGACACCGTTTTCTATCTTCTCCCTGTCCTTCAAGTAGCCAAGGATTAAGAAAAAAAAATTATTCTAACAAATCCCATTTCTTATTGTTTCAGGTCAACACCTAATTCTGGAGACTGATCCAGAGAAAGGAAGCGAATACGTCTTCGACAATCCAGGCTTCAAAGGTTAGTATTAACTTCTTGGTACGCTGGTTGCTCAATTCCCTTCAATTAACTTCGTGGCTCTGCGTAAATTTTTGACTTTAACATTTAAGGAAAGCTCACGATTTTGCCGTAATCGTAACATCTGCAATAGCCGCTTGAATTCGACGCGATAAAATCTTCGCAACGACTCGAGCTTATTATTCAGGAAATGTAGGATAACGATTTAAATGCTAACCGTTGTACGTATGCAATAAATCGTTTCGTGGTGGATACGCTGTTGAACCGTCGACTGCGATATCATGCAAGATTCAGATGTATTCTCGGGAGTTAGCTAGCACTGAAATAGTTGCATTTTCTAAACGTGCAAATTTGTCGCTAGTCTGCGCCGTAACTAAAGGAGCGTCTTCTCATGATTGTGACGAACGTGTTTCGAAATAAATCTAAATGATTTTCGTTCACGGTGGGAGAAGATATCGTCCAATAACATCGTCGGCCGGCACAGACATGAATCGATAGTGGCCTAGTGCTTAAAGTTGTTCGCTCCGTTTGTAGTAGGCAAAATAATTTTAATAAAATTCTTATTTCCACGCCATTCAAGCCAGGAGAGCCAGGTGAGCCACCCCAAATACCTGCATTGTGTCACTTTTCCACGACTCCGGGTCGAAGCTTGGCCACCCTACCGCCGCTCAAAAATCTGGCTACGCCCATGGTGGCGTTGATCTAAACGCCACTGTCGAAAACAATTGTTATTAGGATGACCCTGTGATTGTAATGTTGGTACACTACATATACTCTTCCATTGTGAGCCAGTCCGACTTAAGCTGTTATAGATCGGTTGTCCTTGTTGTCTGTCATTTCGAGTCCAGCTCCAGCAGGTTCATCAAAGCGACCTCCTCTTTGTTGTAAATATCCTATCCGTGGTGTTGCGAGCGGTATCTCATCTGAATTTGTAATATGAATCTGATTATCAATTTTATCTTCTAGATGCGGCTTTGACGCCGGCAGGAAAGGATTTGGAGAAACCCAAAGGAGATAGCTCAGGGAATAAGCATAAGTGGTCCCACTGGTCTACCTTGACCGCCAAGAACGAAAAACGAAAAACGCAAGATGATTCTGTTTTGAATGTAAGTTAAAGATGTAAATCGGTGTATGAGCAAAGCTGGAGTAGATGGAAATGTTCTTAGCATCAAAAATGATAAAATCTAACATCTCCATTGGTTCTGTAAAACAATGCTAAAGATAGCACTGAAAACGATTTTATTTGCATTATTCCTGCAATTTTTTTTTAAATCGAAGTTAAAAACAGCTGAGCGAGGCTCTAAGAGAATTTTATTGGGGTGCAAGATGGGGTTACATTGCTGCAGTACAAGAAGCTTCTGTTTCATTTGTGTTCAATAGAAGCCTCGTTAAAGTTTCACTTTGTGGACAACAATTTCAATTTTTGCATTGGTTCCCTTTATTTATTTTGAAACTAAGACTGACCCAAACATCTCATTTTTTTTCTTTCTATTATTTTCATATAATTTTCTTCCCCGATAGGAAGACGAAGTTAAAGTGGTGTCATTGAGGAGTCACGACTTCACCGGTCTGGGCTTCAATATCTGCGGCAACATGAGAGACGGAATCTATATAAAGGACGTCCTTCATCATGGACCAGCGTCAGAATGCGGTAAACTTAATCCAGGTAAGGTTTATTATAATATTTTTTCTTTTATCTGAAAACTTTGGATGGTTTCCACGAGTTAAGTGAAGCAATATCTAGTTTTAGCTGGCCTTAGATAAGCCATAGTTTTTCCGTATTGCAGAACTCTTACGCTGGAATGGCTAGAGTGACTAGCCTTGCGTCGTTGACCAAGGAAAATCGTGCAAAATTTGAGCCTATGAAAATAGTTGCTAGATCTGTTGACTGGCATGGGTGATCTATCAATTCGTATTCCAATTTCGTATCTTCTTGCAATGGTCATCGCTGAAGAGTGAGACGATGCCTCGTCTCGATGGAAAAAGACCTTCAATTCCTCTATAACTCTACCGACATCTTCTTTGCTTATCAAAGACTAAGCCGCTGCTTGAGCGTAACTCAAATTTTTTGGACGTGGCTCAGATCTGGATAATACGGTGGCAACCTCAAGGCGCTGTGCCCGTTTGAAGCTGATATTGTTTCACAAATTTCTTAACACGGGTTTTTGCCGGAATTAAAATCTTGGAATTCCATACATAATACCTACGTTGGACGTTCCCGAAGATGCGATCGTCATCTGCAGAATAGTAAATCATTGTTCTAGTATTAAAAAAAAAAAAAGAACTTAGATACCATGTAGATCGACTCGGACATAAATTACACGCACCAGAAGCTCTTATCCGTACGTGCCGTTCATGTTTATGTAGCAATTCCCTTCGGCTATCCGTCCGTAACGCCTTTAACGATTACCGGCCGTTTTCTCCATTAGCAATGGGAAAATATTCGTGCCAATATGCAAATCGATTCCTCGTCTAATGGCTAATTATTCGTGAAAACGCGAATAACGACCGGCGCGGCTAATGCCTTGAATTATTTACACTTTCCCTCGGCAATTAGCGACGATTTACTGTTAGGTAAGCAAGGATTTACGGATGCCATACGCTACGAAGACGATGTATCGGATCCTATTTATGTCACATTGAAATACAGATGTTGCATACGATCTACGTCTAGTAAGTATCCGATAAGAATAACGAAAATTCGATGGAAATATTTCTATTTTTTTTTAAATATGTTCAAATACCTCGTTTGGATGGATGGAGCCCTGAACCTTCAAATATATTTTTCTCGAAAGGATGCCCACGTATCATAACGTTTCATATCGTTAAATCGGCGATTATTCATTTTCAGGTGACCGAATTACCAGCATCACGATTAACTTCGAGAACATGGTCTTTGACGACGCTCTCACCATTTTAAGCTACGCTAGCCCGTACGAGGTCATCATCGAAGCTAGAAACGGCCGCATTACATCGTCACAAACCAACACCTCGGGGCAACCGAATCATCCGCTTTACAAGAGCGCATCAAGCACGGATCTACTTCAGGTACGTTAACAACGTTCTACTTTTTATATTTTGCTATAGAATCGGTTATTACAGATCGGAAAATCTGCAAAAAAGCGTCTATTCCAAGCGGAAGATAGCTCCGATACCGTGGGTTCGAATTGTTCCAGTTTGCACAAGTCCAAAAGCAACGCTACCACCCTAGAAAGAACGCAGGATTCGCCTAAGAAGCCCAGCAGCAATAAGAAGGCGCCGCCGAAGCTGGTGATGAATCCCGATCAGTTAAAAAGCCAATTGGAGCAGAAGATATTAGAAGACCACAACGAAAATCTCAGAAATAAGCAGAATTACGAAAAGGCGGTATCATCGAAGGCCGATTTAGA
Organism: Oryctes rhinoceros; assembly: GCA_020654165.1. NCBI lineage: Eukaryota > Metazoa > Arthropoda > Insecta > Coleoptera > Scarabaeidae > Oryctes > Oryctes rhinoceros. Next base: position 6,048,082 of record JAIOKQ010000119.1, read on the forward strand.
AGTGCAGCGTAGCAGCGACGGAAATCGGTACCAGAAATTCGGAATCAAAGTCCTGCCAATGGAGCAGAAAGATCAGAGAGAACAAAAAAGCCCTAAAACAGCCGAATTATCTCAAAACGACAATAACGCTAACATCGAAAAGATCGAAAACAAAGAGCCGAACGTCGCTATAGGTACAGATGAGGTGGATAAAAAGCAGGGCCCTCCCGTTAAGAAACGGGAGAAGAAACCAGCGGAAGAGAACGTAACTGCCTCTGCGGAAATCGTACCTGATGCAGAAAATGACCAGTTCCTTCGCAGGGGAAGCCTTAACAGTTCGGGGATCAAACGGGACGTCAACGGAATTCCTCAGGAAATCCCCAATCACATGATGAACGCCGCGGTGGCCGCAAGACGAAATAGGAAGACCATTGAAGAGAACACCCCGAAAAAACAGAAGGGGAAGGCGCCGGCTCCACCTGAAGGCTTCAAATTGGAAGATTCTCCATCAAATTTGGATGAAATCAATCCCGCCGACAAGGAATCTAAGCCCGATCAGGAACTCATTGGGAATCCTCCAACGCCGGAAGTTAAAACGGAATTGAAAGATTACAACTCGGATTCCGACGTCGAAACGGACAACCAATCGTCAGTTAACACCATTGAACTAAATTCCAGCGATATAACCATACACCACACCGAAGAAAACGAAGATAAACAAAATAGAAGGACGGCGAGCACTGGTGATCTGACGAAGATCCAAAAGAATCGTAAAATCAGTACGGGGACCCTGGAAAGAGCCCAAAGTCTCGATATAACCGATACGGGCATGCCGGCAATTTCGAAGAAGCGCAAAGGTGCGAAATTAGAGGAAAGCTTCGATTCGAAAACCTCCTCAAACGATAGCCTTTATGGCAACGCCCTCATCAATAAGGAACCGCGACTTTCGCTAATCCTAGACGGTTTGAATACGTTCCAAAGGAGCCGACTTAAAAAATCGACGGAATGGGGCAATCTCGAAGACGCCATCTTGAATCTTAACCGGAGCGACAGCTCGGAAAATGGAGAGAGCGCTTCGAGGGGAGAATTCGACAGTTCGTCAGAGAAAAATTACGATTTCGGAACGAAATCGCCTGAATTTGACGCGTTAGTCAACAAGATCAACGAAATTAAGCAGGAGACGTCTAAGAAAGTTGAGGAGCAAGAAAAGGAGCTAAAAGATAACTTCGAAGAGTTCGAAAAAGCTAAGAATTCCCTGCACGAAACCATCGACAATTTAAAGAAATCCGACGCAGGCATTGATAGAAGAAACACTTCCGAGCAATTCGATTACAGTCTCGAGAACGTGTCCAAACCCGACGACGAGATGATAACCATTTTGGAGAGGGAAAAGGGTGCGTTGAACGAAGGCGATTCCTCGTTCGTTTCTGACGTGCTAAACGCCGTTAGTAGTTTTCAAAAATCGCCGCAGGAAGGCGTCGACAGATCGAGCGTCGTTACCGATAGACCTAGCGCCAGTTCAGATTCAGCGAAATCGATCTTCGTCCCGGATCCCGCATGCGCATCCATGGCAATGCTAACGTCAGAAAGGGAATTTTGTAGAAACGATTATTACCCGCGCAAGATCGAAGAAGATACGAACATTCCCGACGATATCAAAGTCTCTCGGCATTCGCTAGGTAGCTTGGAGAGGCCGAAATACCCGGAAATCCAAGCCAAACCTATCGTAAAAGACAACATAAGCAATATCTCGGTCACAATCGATAAGAAACCCGTCGGTAATTACGAAATCTACAGTAGGTCGCTAAACATCTCAAAAGATGGCGAAACCAGCGAATTATACAAGACGGCCCTAGATGAGACGATGAAAAACGACGACGATAAAGCGAATAGATCCTACGGGAAGGTCCTGGTATCCACGCCGGATCTCATAAAGAACGTCACGATAGCGGAAGCTATTCACGATTTAAATAACGAGGTGACAATCGAGGGTCCCACGTCGTTAACATTTGAAATTCCCGCCAAATCGGAAGCGATAGATGCCCAAGTTGTTAGCACGAGTATCCCGTTGAATTTGAGCAACGGCAACGTTAAAAATAAAGAAGCTTCGCCCGAGAACAAATCCAGTTTGACTTATATAACGGAAATTCAGGTTATAACGCCTAATGCGGCGAATAGGAACGTTTCCGAAATCGAAATCGTGCCCAGCACTAAAAATCTCGATAATGAATTCGAGAATTACGTCAAAAATTTCGAGATCAAATCCGCGACCGACGTTAGAACCGATCCCGTAGAGGAATCGCGGGAATTCAAGCTACAAACGCAGAAAAACATCCCGGATAAAATAGACGCGGAAAAGGAACTGTCGAAAATCCAAGAGATCGCCGAAGAACAGCTGAAGAAACTGCCGGAGATGCGTTTCACCACCTCCAGCTACGAACCGTCGAAGATACCCGAAAAGCGACAGTCCCAGATCGAACTCCTGCGATCGAACTTCGAGAAGAGCCCGCCGAAGCCCAAACCGGAACTTCCCCCTATCAAATCTCGGATACCCATCGCGACCAATAAGACGCCTCCGACGTCGCCAGAACGACGGGACTCGCGCAATCTCGATTTCGAGGTCGACAAAGACCTGATCGAGATCATGGCTTCCGGTTTGCATTCGACGCCGAAATTCCAGGCGAACAAGAACACGACGACGTCGCGGAACGTGACCGTCACATCGATACGTAACTCCAAGATCCCGTCGGGGCTGCCGACGTTTGGAAACCGGCCGCCGGTACCGCCCAGGAAGACGGAGAGCACGGCGGAAGCCGGAAACGTGATACAGGTGTCCGCTAATGGTGGTGCGGAAAGTAACAGTTTTAAACAGTGGGTATTCAACCCGTCGGAAAGCAGCGTTACCAACATCACGGTCACTGATAATATAAACAAGGCGGAGAAATGATTGTTTCATGATTATCGTTAGGTATTTGTTTACGTTTTAAGCAATTGCGACTGGGGAGTAGTTTTTCGGGTAGATTTATATTGTGTAAACATGCATCTAAAAAAACCCAAAAAAAAAAATTGTCGAAAAAACTTTTCTCGGGTTCTTTCACTTGTTTTCAACACATTTTGGATTTGTTAAAGACAACGAAAGATATGCCACTGTTGTTGTGGTTCTTGGACCAATTGCGTTAGCTTTGCCTTCTTCTTCGGACCTAGCAGCCGTCTAACAGATCCCGTTGATTTCGTCTTTGTTTTTTTCCCACCCCACTTCCGAGAGGCATACAGTGCTGTGTTGGTAGGCCTACCATTGTTCTAACGGACTTCCTGTCTCTGCTCTGTAAAAATAAGCTTACGTACCATGAGCCAGTCTCTGATTTGGAATACTCTTCCGCCACACTTGAGATATCCCTATCCTTTCATTGTTTTAGTAGTTTCCTTTACTACGATATATATAGAGTGCCTTTGTTACGACGGTTAACGATCCCGCTCGGGCTAACTCGTCCGCCTTTACCTTCCTTCAATGTCCGTGTACTCCTAGACCACCGTCACCTTAGCTTAGCTTCCCAGCCTATTGAAGTCTACTACTTAACTCTCCGAATAGATAGCGATGGATCTATGATTAACTTCTTGCATATGGCACCGCTGCTATTTCGGCTTGAAATACATGTGACGTTTTGAGTTACTCTCTAAGCTGTATTCGGGACTGATGGCGTCGCTGGGCCGGCTCGCTATCGATCACGCCCTGAATTCCTTTAACTGTTTCTGATGATCTTCATTGTGCGATCTAATTACAGGAGGTTGATCATTTAATCAACGATGATGGTAATCTTGGAAGGTGCTCTCGTGGGTTTTTCGTTTGGGACAAGTACGTCCTACAATTTTGAATAAAATTACGATAAGAAGGCCGTAAACTGTTCCGCAGCCGCAATCACACTTGCACATTCCATTCTCTTGTATTGTAAATTTACCAACATGTGAGGCCATTTTACTTAAGACACGTATGTTAAAGTTCTTAATCATTTTCATTTTTATTATATATATTTTTTTAATTAATCAGAGCAGATATACCTAGATTTCTCGGATATATTGTAAATATAGATATATTTTGTACTTAAATAAGCTCAAGAGTTGTATTTTATCGTTGACGAGGGGCCAATATCACTGGGTTTATTGTGTAATAATAACATAAGACTATTAACAGGTTTTTTTTTTTATTAATTTTAAATTTTACTTTCTATCGTCTGTAAATATTGTATTCATCTAACAAAAAAATATATATAAATAAAGTTATTATTGTTTTCAATTAGTGTTTCCTTTTAATTTCATCTTTCATCAATCTTAGCTGAAATTAAACAACCGATGATTATTTTATAAATTAAAAAGAAATTGTTGTTGGGACTTATATCTAGATTGATTTTATTAAAGATATACACAGACGTAATGCCCTCGATCGTCCCTGGTTTAATTCTATAACCAAATACATGGAACACATTCTAACTTTTGAGCGTTGATTTCTGAGTGTTCACGCATTTTTCAACCTCGCTCGAAAAAATACGAATTAGTTAAAAGAATTTTTTACCTGCGCTCCAGGTCGGTCTTATTCAAATTAACCTCATCCCGGTAAATAATTTTCAGCGGATTTTCTAATTTGGGCGCTCAATTGAATGCTAGACATGATATCGCATCCCGTAAAAGAAATGTGCATAAGTGCAATTAGTAATAATGCGAACCAATTTAGGATTTACTCTTGTAACGCAACGAAATCGATTTTTCGGGCTATCAACATTTAGCCACTATTATCGGAAATAACAATTTAAAAATAAAAATATTAAAAACGTTACGACAATCGCCATCTAGAGCAGCAGAGACGTATCGCACGGCACGACCAAGGACGAATACAGTTTCCGTTATTAACATGAAATATGCGCTTGTCACGGTCTACTGTTAGACTACATTGAAATAGGAGATGGATATTAAGTTGATAAAATACAAATCGGCTGATTTTGGGCCGAGCCGTGGAGGACCACTTCAGTTACGTACGAATCGTACGTCTTACAAAATAAAATGGTCAAGACAATGTCTAGAATTCGATAGAAACTCTGGATGATGATTTTCGGTAGAAGTTAGTAGATTTTAACGAGGAAAATTGGCGCTGATACGTAGTTGTCCGTTTTTACGTTTGCAGTACGAATACAGACAATTTTAGGTTCTATCAAAACAAAAAAGATCTATTTCAGTTTTTATTTTATTTTTTCTACAAATAAAAATAAACGTTTTTTTTAAAATAAGTTGTGTTTGTTTTAAGACAAATAGTATTTACTTTAATCCGTTAATGTCCAACATAAAATATACTTAATTAGAGCAGACTTTGCTAGAACTTCCATTTCCTAATAAGCGAAATGCTTATTAGGAAATTATTTATTATTCTTATTATAGATTATTACTTAAGATAACATCATTTGATTTCCCTCGATCAACAAAATAATTTATAATAATCGTAAATGTATATGAAAAAATTATGTAGATGATTCGACTTCGAATATAAACATACGTATATGCATAATGGTAACAAGAATAACAATTCATCAAAAGTTTAGAGTATATATATGTATACACTTTTGTAGAATATAATTAAAAAAGTGACTTAAGTGTGCTCCCCTCTAATTATTTGATTTTACCCCTTTTAACCGCATTCTTTCCAAATTAAATATTAAGAAAAAAAATCTTTTGGCACCCTAGGAACCTTCTTATTTTATCGTGATTTCTGTTGGAATTAAGTTAAAAGTGACAATTGCAGTAAATTAAGTAAAAAGACCGCCTGACACATTAACTTAATCCGAGACTAAATTTAAAGAGAAAATTTACTTTTTCTCCTATTTATGTAACTACAATCTAGAATGATTGGATTTTACAAATAAGCTTTACATCAAAAAGTACCGATTATGTGCTCTAGAATCACATCTCACAAATGCCATCCGGCAGCGACATGAAACGTAACATGTTCCTCTATCAATGTACTAACCGCTACCGATGGATATGAACAGATTCGTCTGCTGAACGCGACCATAGATAGCAAAGAGAAAAAAGATATTTAACAACATTTATAATGTTGAAATACGTGCCTTAAAGGTATTCCTATTAGATTCTAAACACATATTTTTTCCACCAACTCACACTGTTAACAAACTAATAACGTTTCTGGAATTCAACTGTTCAACAATTTTCCTTAGAAATTTTTTAGGATGAAAAACTTGCCTTTAACGATGGATGCTGGAGTTTTTTTCTAACTACTATGCACTTTTATATGTTTTTTAAGGAGATGCAAATGCTTAAATGTAGCGGGGCATTTCTCACAATGAAACGGAGTCTCCCCAGTATGTGTTCGTATATGTCCCGGTAAACATTCACGGTGTCGAAATCGTTTCCCGCAAATATTACAACTATAAGGTTTTTCTCCGGTGTGGATCAATAGGTGCTTCTTTAGCGAGCAGCCCATCTTGAAACCTTTACCGCAATGACTGCAAACATACGGTCTATAATTGAAATGTATCCTATTCTCATGCTCTTTCAGTCGTGATGGAGCATGAAACTTCTTTCCACAGATTGAACATGTATATCTCTTGTCTTCTATATGCATCATCTTATGGCTGCTAAACGAGCCGGCATCGTTGAAGGATTTCCCACAAATCTCGCATACGTACTGCTTCTCTTTAGAGTGCCTCTGCATATGCAGCTTAAGACCTTGTAATTGTTTGAAGGACGAAACGCATATATCGCATTTATGGGGTCTTTCTTCGTTGTGAATCTGTTTATGCATCCGTAAATTAGATTTCCGTTTGAAACTCTTATTACAAACATCGCATGTGTGAGGACGATCATCCATATGAATCTGTTTATGTGTTGTTAGTTGATACATTGCAGGAAATACTTTGTTGCATATGTCACACTTATATCGTAGATCGCCTACATGTTTTCTCCGGTGCACTAAGTAATATTTCCATGGAAATGAACGATTACAAGGTTTACAAAAGACAGGCACTTTCTGCCTCTCTTGCCAAGTAAGTTTACAACCATTTCTTGTGGCAGGAACACCATTCTCATCAAATCCAATACCATTATCGGCTAAATTCGTCAGTTCGTTAACTTTACCCATATCCACTGTCTCTACTTCACCTTCAAGGATGTTATTAGCTTTTCCATGAGGATTCCTTTGAGTTTCATCTTCTTTATGAACATCTTCAGATCTTGAACCAGAATCATCAGTATTGCACAGTTCTTCGCAGCAATCTAGAGAAGGATGTTTATCTTGTTCCAACACAACGCTAGTGCAATCTGTATGTTCAACTACCAACAAATTACATTTTTCAAGGGGTCCATCTAGTTTATTATCACATACTTCCTTATTTACAAGCGTGAAATCGGATTCTTCTAACTTAATCATTATCTCTTCTTGTTTAACATTCACATCTTCACACGTAATATCTTCCATGTATTCATTAGATTCTCGTAAAATAGGTGAGCTAGTGTCCTTGTTATTGCGAAATTTTTGGTCCGCATGTATAGCCATCGCTCTAAAATTCCATGCCGAAATAAGTTTTCCCAGGCAAGCACTGCACATATATATCGGTAATCCATCACGTTGTTCCACCTATAATTAGATAAATGCGTGACTTTTCAAGGAAAATGTTTCATCCAAGTATACCTTCACACCGGTACATTCTGTTAACATCTCTGAAAGCGATTTGTTGCGCTCGTAGTGTTCAAATATACCAATACAGGTCTGGTTCATACGTAAACAGGTTCGACATGCTACTAAAGGCCTCATAGACATGTTGCTGCTTCATACATCGGTTGCCAACCACGTGAAATTGAGCCAATAAAAATCTCGGCTCAAATCTTGGCATTAATTGGAACTCAACTGCAAAGACTTTTTTTTTTGATTTTGTGTTTATAAACTGTAACCGTCGCGCCATCTGATATGCTGTAGCGCAGCGTGTTATGATCCTAGCTTCCAGCTAAAACAGTAGTGGCGATGTAGGCTTTATTTTATAGTCGGGTACTACGTTAATGCAAAGCAAACAAAACAGGAGACCGTCCAGTACTGGCGCAATATACTTTCTGATGCATTAAACAAGTAAAGGATGGTAAATTTACGATTTTTCCGAATGTGTTGGAACAAAGCTATTGGGCGCAATAAATAAATCAAAAATAGAAGAAATTAAATATTTTATTTTACAGTAGTTTATAAGTTGTTACGGATTTTTGTTTTTTCAGGAGATGTGAAAATTTAAATTCAGCTGAACATTTTACACAACAAAACGGTGTCCCTCCAGTATGTATTCGCATATGTCCAGGCAAAGATGAAGCTTGTCGAAACCGTCTCTCGCATATGTTGCAACTATGGGGCTTCTCACCCGTATGGATCAGAAGATGTTTCTTCAATGTATTGCTTCCCTTGAAACGTTTAACGCAATGGTCACATACGTGGTCGAGGAACAATTTCCTGCAGATTTCGCATGTATATGTTTTGTTTTTTATGTCTCCGGATATGAGCTCTGAGACTAGTGCAACTTTTGAAAGTCAGGCCACAGGTTTCACACTTGTGCAACTTTGTCTTGCCATGTATCAATTTATGGCTTTTTAATTCACCTTTGCATTTGAAGCTTTCCTTACAAATATCACATAAATATTTGTGTTCGCCTTTGTGAGTAACCTGGTGGCTTTTTAACTGAAGCGGCAGAACAAACGCTTTACCACACACATCACAATTGTAGGGCATATTGCCTTGATGTTGTCTCCTATGAATTTTATGTTTTCAAAGGGAAGGAACGATTGCAAAGTTTACAAAATACCGGCATCTCCTCTTTACAAGGTATTTTGGCACGTTCTTCCTTTGTAAGTTTTCCACCATCGTATGGAATAGGAAAGTCTTTCTCTATATTGTATTCATCTCCAATCTTCAACGCGTGTTCAAAAATTTCTTCTGTTTTCTCATCGGTAATGGTAGGTACATTTAAGTTAGAATAGTCAATTTTGATTTCCGTTAGGTCACACCCTGCATGTTCTGCCATTAACGAATTAATTTTTCCAATTAGTTTGTCTAATTTAACATCAGAAATGCCATTATTTACAATTAATCGATCTAATTCCTCAACTTTAACAGTTATTTAAAGTATCGGCGAAATACTAAAATGGAATAATTTTTACAACGTCTTGAAATACTGCATGAAATTAAAAAAATAAATAAAAAATATATAAAAAAAATAGATTTGATATTCGGTGTTTTAAAACTTTCCAATTTTAGGGAAATCCCCTGAAATTACATAAGATTACATTTAAGGTTAATTTATTTCATTCTAATAGAGAACTATCAAAGAATCAGTGCTACCAACATTAAATTCTTCTCGAGAAAAAAATAGGGGAAGAGAAAAAATAGAAAAAAAGTAATAAATTTATTATCTTAATACTAATAAATTATTTAATCCTGTTGTGCTTGCTTCTCTATCTTATTTGCTTCGTCGTTTTGTAGCTGTTCTAACGTCAGTAAGGAAACGCCCAGCTGATCTTCTCTTGTGAACGGCTGCGCCATCTGTCGTAGCCATCTTTTAGCAATCTGTAGTAAGTAAACAATATGTGACTCATTCTTTTAGGATCATTTTAATCTAATAAAATCTAATAATCGGTATAATTCTAATATTTGCTTGGAAAATAATTGAAAGCTTCAATTTTGTTAAAATATACAAATTGTTAATGTAAAACTTAGCCATATTAAAAAAAAGAGGCAAAATAAATTAAACAAATATGTCTTATTTGAATATCATTCATGATTAAAGTTCTCCACTTTCCGTGCGCTCTACGAAATTAACAGACTCGTGTTCTGTCAACTCTCAGGGTAACCAATAGGCGACACGAATCTATTCTCAAGAAATAAGACGAATAAACACGAGTCTGACTAGTCTTCGCTAATTCCGTGTAAGGCACGCAAAATGGCGAAGTTTATTCGTGATCAAGCCTGATAGCAGCGATCTGTATGCGTTATGGCAAAATTAGTATAAATATAAACTGAAGGCAAATACGCAAACCTGGATCGCTTCTTCGGTAGACAAATTGCACAGGGAATCTTTGAGGTGTTCCTGTATCCATTTAGGTAACTTGGACCTTTTATCCGATCTCGAGAATCTCTTGTCGGCAAAAATCATGATACCGTAGTCCGTTTTTCCACGAAGAGCACGACCTACGCACTGGGCAGCGTGTCGCATCGCGTCAAACGTCAAAAAATCGTTTTCTCGAATCTGCAAATCGTCGAATTAGTTTTAGGTTGATTTCAGCGCAGAGTGGAACTACGATGGTCGTGTAAAAAGGTTCGACATATACCGAGTTGTGTTCGAGACTTCACTACTCGCCGACATTGTTTCGATTCAAAATAATCAACTTACCTGAAATTGATCTCTCAAATAATCCAGACGAGCCTTCAAAATTCTCGATTGCGTATAGACGTACGGTATGCCGAACATAAGGACGGCTCGTCCCAGATGATGATCGAAATCGACGCCTTCGGACACCTTACCGCGGGCCACGGAGAGTAGTACAGCTCCCCTACCCGACTCACAAGCCTAGATACGACCAGTTAACGCCTGCTGGGTACAAAAAGCACACACCGCAAACCTACCTTAATGTAGTACATGAGGGCGAAACTAGTTTCGCCGGAATCTTGCGTCTCGATGAAGAGCAACTTGTACCTTTGCAGACTGTCGATAACGCCCTGGTCGTACCAACTGGCCACGACTGATTCCAAATAGAGGTAGGAGGTGAAAAAACAGACGACGCCATCTGGTACATTAGCTGCGATCTAAGGAGGTTGGGCAATAAGGAAAAAAAAATGTTAAATTAATATTTAACGATTGGATACTAACACAGGTATACCGCAAGGTAGCATTTTGGGACCTTTATTTCTTCTAATATTTATAAACGATCCAGAGCATAATCTTTTTATTGCAAAGTCCTAAATACAATTCTTACTTTTTGTTTGATTATAAATTGATTTCTAAATAGTGGATCTCGAAAAGAAATGAAGGTAGAAAAACAACGAATGTAACCTAAATTCTTAGGAATAAAAGAATTTACCTCAACCAGAAGCTGACCATAATTCCTTATAACAGCTATATCCTCCCTAGTCTCGAATTTCGAGGATATGGCAACTTGATCATTTCCCTTCGATACGATCTAAAATCAAATCGAAAAGCGTTAATTTAAGAATATAATTTTGCCTGAGCCTCGAAGTTCCTTCGTTACCCTACCATAGGTAGTAAGCAGGGCCTGGCCAATGTCATCGTGAAGGACGTCATTATCACCGGATGGAAGTTCAAGATCTTCGGATACATATCTATGGGTGAGAGCGTGCCAGAAGTGATGACAACCGTTTGAAATCGATCGAAAACGGGCTTGATCGCAATCGAAGAATCTAAACAACTGCACGAAGGATTCCTACGTTACTTTAAATGATCCGCTGTCAAATTCGACGCGTACCTGAAGTGGAAGATAGGATTCGAGACAGTTGGCGTTTTATCGTCGAAGGGCTCGACGATTATGGTGAAGCCCTTCATGTAGGTGGAGACCAGCGTCGCCAGATGCGTGATCAAGATCAGCGGTCCGAAATCGGCCATATCGGCGATCTCCAACGTTCTCAGCAAAGATGCCAAGCGTTCCGCGCAAAATTTTAAAGGTTTGCGTTCGATGCACACTTTCGATTGGATGTCCTTGAGGAAGCCGGCTGGAGATTCTTGAACGACATGCTGCACCCGCAGCCTCGTCTTTAGGTACTCGACGAATCTCTTTAGAAAGCTTATGAAGTGCTCAGCGTTTCGGATATTACCAGGGACGACCTCTAGGTGAAAAATAAAGTATTAACACGATGCCAAGTTGAAATAATAATATTTATGTTTTGAATTTTTCCGTGTAATTTAATATTTTTTTGCGATTATCATTTATCAACAGCCTATCACAATTTCACAACTAACCTTTTAAAACGTCATCAGGTAGTACAGGATTAGCTAAAATGACATCACTATCTCTCGCAACACTGGCATCTTTTAAACCTTCCACAAGCCTATGGTATTCTTCTCTCAACTTTTCTTCGTTACTATGACGCATACTAATATAAAATAGCATCCAATATGACCATTTAAATGATTTTAAAAAAATTGTATGTTTTTTATGTTTCTTACTCAGCAATCGTTCTCTCCAAAACCTGTATATTGGCAACAGACCTCTCGATAATTCTCCGATTGATCTTCACGCTCATCGAATCTATGCAAACGTTATCGATGTTGTGGGCCTCATCGAAAATAACTACTGCTTCTCTAGCCAATTCTTTCGAAACAACATCGGCTATTTTTGGGTCGAGCAGATAATGGTAACTGTATACTACGATATTCGCGTAGGTGATCTAAAATATTACTATAGCAAGTGATTTTCTTTGAATGAAACGTAATTACACATACAGCAAACCTAGACAGAAAATACGGACACCAATTCCTATCCCTTCCATACTCTTTCAGATCATCGATGCTATAAACGCCATATGGTATGGTACTTTCTTTACCGTCCATACTAAAACCCTCGAAATATTGGCAGATAGGAACTGAATCATCATAATTATGTCTTTCACGAATATAACTTGCGGTAAGCGAATGACAACGACCATCGACGATTTTTCCTTCCCTTTGTGTACTTACCTACATATAAAAAAACCAGGATTAAAACTAGTGATATTAAATTATAAAAAACTTCTTACTTCTGGATGTATACAGAGATTCTTACGTGAACTCATAACAACGCCGGTCAATCGTGGGTAGACACCGTCACGTTTCTCATAATAGCTAAGTAACTTCTTTAACTCTTCTATAACCTTTTCGATTTCGGGAACCGTACGTGAGCAATAGATCAGTTTGCGTACGATGTGAGGATTCTCCAGCATATAAGCGACAATTAGAGATAATAAAGTGGTTGTTTTACCGGTTCCTGAAGGCATTTCGAGCAGGCAATGACCCTAATTGACGGTATCATTAAGATTTTGGCTGTTAAGGTGTGGAAGACCTACCTTTGCATCCAGAGCCCGTTTGAGCTCACGCATATAAGCATATTGTTCGGGATAGATATAATCGTAAGGAAAATAGACAAATAAACCGTCTACGTTTAACCTTAGAAAGTATTAGGTTACATCATCTACATTGAGATATTCGTTATTGCTTACCTCATTTTGCTCGGGAAAACTATCACAAATATTTTGTTTCTTAAATTTAATTTATGTTATTGTATTTAAATACCGGCATATTTAGGTTATATATCTGATTGCAGCGCTGCCAATCGATATTGCCGAAAATTCGGTAGGTATCAGAGACATTTTGTTTTGATTTGTTTTTATGGCGGGAATAAAATTCAAATGTATTGTTTTTTATGAAGTCAGTCTTTAGATCTCAATAGATCTTCCAAAATATTGTCTCCTTTCAATTTTTCTTTCGCCACCAAGAAAGAACGAAGAAATGTCTCTTTGATTAGAAAACCAACCAGTGATTTCTAAAAAAACAGGAACAATTTAAGTTGGTATATTCAAGATTAGAAACCATACGCGTAATTTTTAATTTTATTTAATTTAATAATATCTGGACCTAAAATAAGGGCTATATCAAGCTCTACTCAAACGGATACAGTTAATCAATGTTTTCTAATTGTTTGAACCCTTGATGGAAAATTTCCAGCAACAGTTACAGTGACGTGGAATTACATACCAGCGCTTTGCGCAGTCACTAGTTCCTAGAGGGAGCGTCTACGGAAACACTTTATAAAGAATAAAACTGAATAAGAAAATATAGTTATTTAATCCGTATAATTTATGGTTAAAATCGGCGAAATTCGATAGAAACACCGGAAACTCGCTAGCGTTGACAGGATGCAAACGAACAAACTAAAGGATTGGTATTTTATCGTTTCGAGAGGTCCATTCTGCTAAAATTTATACGCGTATTTACAAAAAAATTTCCGTTGTAAATAATTGGATTAAAAATAAACATCGTTTACAAAAAGTAACAAATTTATTCTATACAGAATCGCAACAATCATGCTCGTAGCCAGAGGGGGGCAGCTAGGGGCCATGGACATCCCAATATTTCTGAAATAATTTTCATTTTTCAATTTTTGCAACCTCTTCTTCCGGTCATACAAAACTCTCCAAGATGTCAATTCTAACTGGCGCCCCCTCCTTCCACTTAACCACATTTTGGCCATGCACATGGCAACAATAGAATTACACAACAAAATAAAGCCACATGTTCAAGTCAACATATTATTTATAATCTACATATTATACAGCTGTGCTAAATTCCTGTTTCAATTGTTTAAAGTAACTCATATCTTCGGGATTTATTGACGTTTTAATTGATTTTAAAGCGTCTACAAAATTTTCCGTATCGACGATCACGTTTTCATGGGATACGTCGTCCTTGTTAAGTTCCCCTAGAAAAAGTAGAACAACTTCAGTTACGTCCATACATGAGCGTAGTCAGAATTTGGTCAGGGCGGAGGAAGGAGAAATTGATCGGTCCGACGCGGATTAAAAAAAATAAGAATCGAAAGCGACAATCGCGGCGACAAAGGAGCCAGGATCCCTTCGTGTCCCCCTCTGGCAATGCCCACGACCATAGAAAATAATATTGAAATTCACCAAAAATCGTATATCGACTCCAACGATCTTACCTCTTTCAATCTTTTCAATCAGATGTCTGGCAGCTGACATCCAAGCCCCGGAACATAGTCCATAGAAATCGGCACCGGAAATATTTTCAGGGCACATCCTTACGATCTCATCCAAGTTGGTATTTCCGGTTAATTTGAATCTAAAATTAGAAAAACGTAGGAAACAAATCGAAGATGTTAAATCAAACCGCTAAACAGCTTACTTCCGCGTCAAAGCTTGCAACACGCTTAATTTGGCGTCGTGCGTTTCCGCGGGGCCGACGTACAGCAGCTTATCGAAACGGCCTGGCCTGAGAAGCGCCGGGTCGATCAGATCCGGTCTGTTTGTTGCTCCTGAAAAAGAAGTATAGATTTGTTTCTAATACTTTATTCTTAATAAACCTAAAGAATCAAATCACCTATAATGAAAACCGTTGCCTCTTTGTTCAGTCCGTCCATTTCCGCCAGCAACTGAGATACAACACGATCCATGACGCCTCCAGAATCCCCGGAAATACCCCGGTTAGGTGCCAATGAGTCTAATTCGTCGAAGAATATAATGCATGGTGATACTTCTCTTGCTCTATCGAAAACTGCAAAATAATTGATTTTGCAATTTTATTTAATATTGCTAAGTTATTAAAAAATGTATTCCCTAAAACCATGACATTGTTCCAATTGCTAACGTTTCAAAATATCAGCAAAAAAAAAAAAACAATAACCGTCTAAGAGGTCACGAATTAATGTTCTCCGAGCGAATATTAGGAATTCCGAGCATTCTAGGCAACGCGGCTCATTTAAATTTTTACGTCTCAATTTACGGACTCCTCCCGAGCAGGACGTTTCCTTAGCACGCCAGATATTCAAATTAAATCCATAGACGCAACGCTCCGGCTAAGCGGGAGATAGAGAAGCTACACGAAAAAAGCTATTACTGTAAGAGAATTTATCGTTTTATTGCCGCAATAGATGTTGACTGTTTCCCCCTTTTCCGCTGCCCTAATACGCAATACAAATCGAAAACGGGCAATAAGCATCAGATTCGAAGAGCATATAGCCCATTACCGCTACGGAATGATCGAATCGTCAAGCGTAGCACAACACCTCAACGAAACCAAAAAGGGTGTCCGCTTAGCCGTTCAGCTTTGATTGCTTTATTGGTAAGTGATAGGTGTTAATAACTTACCTTCTCTGACATTTTGTTCGGATTGACCGACGTACATATTAAGGAGCTCTGGACCTTTAACGGAAAGGAAGCATAGATCGCATTCTGTAGCTACGGCCTTAGCTAGTAAAGTTTTTCCCGTACCAGGTGGGCCGTATAATAAAATACCTAATTGTGAAAAAAAAAAATTAAAAAATGTAGCTTACGCACATTTTGGCCGATTAAAGCAATGATTTTCAAACGATCTCGCCATAGTTTGGAAATTCTTCAAGCAACTTACAAAAGATCAAAAATGTAGCTCCAAATATCGATCTTTGAGGAATTCCCATTGTCGGGCTTCGATACATTTTTTTTTAATTTTGTTTTTACTGAACACGTGAATAATTAGAGTAATTAGATAAGCCAGGATTGAGAAGCAACAGAAATAAATATATTTTTCCTATTTTTCAATTTAAAAATTAATTAAGCGTTCCTCTGATTATTTTGAGCAGCGTATAGGCACTTCTCTTATTTCTGTTAGTTCGTCTTAACCTCACAGTACAACCATGTCCACTAAACTTGTGCCAGTAAATCCGCCCCCTTCCCTTCACCATTTCCCTTCCAGAAGACAATAACTCACCGGATCGCCGGAGTCCGGAGCCTTTCAGCAGTTCGGGGTGCTTCAGCGGTAAGTTTATCGTCCGGATTATCTCGGCCTTGACGTCGCCCAGACCGCCTACGTCCGACCATTGCACTCTCGGCACTCTGGGTGCTCCCATACTCTCCGAATAGTTGGCTTGCATCGTGTCTGTCGGCACGGATAGAATTTAAATGCGATTAAATTTAACGGCTCTCCCCACCGCTACTTTCAACGCCCCCCGTTCCCTTGTCGCTGAATAATTTGGAAAATCCCCTACGCGTTTGTAACTACGGTTAGTCATTGTAATAATGAATCGACGTCTTAAATTTGAATTCGTCATCTGGAACGGAATGATGATACTCACCTAATGCCGCATCGAAATCATCCATCGTAATTTGACTTTCGCCGTTTCTATCGACGAGCCTATTCTTTGCAGCGTGATAGATCAAAGCCTCTAAATCGCCATAAAAGAAACCGTGAGTTTTAGCAGCAATTTCCTCGATGTTAACCATGCTTCTCAAAGTTTGTCTTTGCAGTAGCCACTCTAAGATCTTCGCCCTTTCTAGCTGATTCGGAGCGCCGAATTCGAAGGTTTCCAAAAAGATCCTACCTAATTCTAGCGCGATTTCCTTAGAATTACTGATGCAGACCACGATTATCGGAGGATCGTTATTGGTTAAGTTGTTGGAGAGTTCGAATTTGAAATAATCTACTACGCGTTCGTTGAATTTGCCTTCGTGGTTCTTACCGAAATTCTGGAAAATATAAAAGCAGAACAGCGGAAGCGGAAAGTGGCGAACTTTAATCATGAGAAACAACAAAAATACAAACGAAACATAAATATCTTACCTCAAAGTTATTTATGACGAACAAACATGGCGCGCACAGCTTCGCCTTAAAGAAAGCGTTCTTAATTTTAATCTCCATCTGTGAAACGGCCGTAGCCGATACGTCATAGCTGGAAATCTTATGGATATTGAGCCCGAATTCCTCGGCCAAGATCGACGCCAGAAGATTCTTCGCATTACCTTTAGCACCTTGCATCAAAAACACCGGTTTCAATTTGATTTGTCCTAAAAGAAGGAAAGAAGGCGGTGTACATCTTCTAATCTCAAATTCATTTTCGACTATCCCCTTACTGCGTTTTAAAAACGGACTTACGGCTCTTCTCAAAGAATCGAGCGTATTTTCCAAACCGAAGGGGCATTTGTTAATCACCGCCGCCTCCAGCCGGTCGTCTTCGAATTTACACTCTAGAAAACGTTCGAATTTCGCGGGCACGTAACCGTGGGCATGCGCGGATTGTTTGAGCTCCGTTTCGCCCTTCACGCAGAAGTAATCTCCCGCGCAATCTTCGTCGTCTTCGCATTTTATCTTGAGATACTTGAAATGGACGTATTCGACGGAATTCGTCTTGTAATTAGCGTAAGTGAATTCGGGAGCGTATCGTTTGAGATTAACCGCGATTATCATGCTTCTTTGAACGAGTTTAGGACTCCTGAAGTATTCTTTTAGGAGAACATCGCACATCCGATTTGTTATATCATGGCCACTGTTTATTAAGCAAATTTCCACCTCTTTAGCGGTTTTTATCGAAGCCGGATGAAGAGACGATAGCGTTACGGGTTCTCTTAAATTGATTTTGTTAAGATTAAAGCGTAAAGTATCGGAGATATAGATGACATCATCTGGAATATCGAACGCGAACACTTGCACGGTTTTTTTCATCAAATCGCCTTTGATTCTAGCGAAATCTCCTAGACCGACGGGCGCGGCAAAGTCTCTAGATACTATTACTGTAGTATTTGGATCCTGACACCCTGTAGAATACCTATTTAAGATATAAAAGATCAGATCGTCTGGTACCGTTCGAATTTTAAACTTTCTCCTCATCTTCAGGAAATATTTATAGATCGAATACATGTAAAACGGGTAAAAAACGGCTGGATATTTTTTAAAGCGTACTTTCGAAGCGTACAGAATGATTTTAACGTTAGTATTTTCGAGGATCGGCAACATTTTGGGAAACGCTCGCCTAAGATCGCGATGTTTGCATTCACTGGTTTGTTTCGATAGGATTTTCCAACCGCGATATTAATTATTCGAATTCGAGCGATTTTTCACACCGAAAAGAAGAATTATCGATACCAAGACCGCAAGAACGCTTAAAATGCGATAAATATACAATAATTTTAGGTTAAAGGTACACAACAAGTAGTTCGACAAATTTACCGTAGATCGCGCCATCTGCCGTTTGGTAGGTCGATCAACTAAAAGTACAATCATGGACAATATTAAAAGCGAGTACAATGGTGGTAATTCAAATGTTAACGTTTCCTTTTTTTTTTTTAATATCATTTTTTGATCTAAATTTTTTTAGTTTCATCTTCCACGTCACTTTAAGTATTATTTTCTAGAAATTGAATTAAATCATCCAATATCGAATAATTTAACGGTAGAAACCGGGAGGAACGTTGCCGTGTCGGTACATTAGGCGCCACGCAAATTATGGGATTAATTTGGATGTTTCGAGAATTCGTAAATGAGTCGAATCTTGACTCTAGCGCAGAAGATCAACAAGTATTCGCCTGTTTCATTTGTTCTACATTGAACAAATGGAACAGGCACGGTCATCACATGCAAATTTAAAAAAACTGCGACCTTTCCTTCATGTCCCGTTTATCTTTCAAATTGCCAAGAAGGTTCTTGAGTATGTTTCGTAAGCTGGAAACATCGTCGATTGCAACCGGAATAAAAATAGAATTTCTTACATAATGCCTATGTTAGACTTTCTTAAAAATGCGATCGATGTCTACGGATGAGTAACCATTATAAATAACTAAATTTAAGTACTTTCGTTAAAAAGAATGTGACCAGCTTGTGTTATGCTCTATGGTTAGAGTCTGTCTATTAATGTTGGTCTTTTTTGCAGACATCTATCGTCTGCTAAACGTCTAGCTTTCTGTTGTTTTTAACAAGTAAACTTCTTATGAACGGAACTCTGTCGTTTATTTCTTCCTTTATTATAAATTTAATTGGTTCAATGTGACCTTCTTCCAACAGAAATCAGTCAGTTCTAGATGTCTTTTAGTCTTATGATTTTTATTAAAACAAACCTATTATGTATTATTATTTTCCCCAATTATTTACTGGACCAACCCCCTCAGTACAAAGATTTCTAATTGCATTTCGAGAATTTTCAATAACGACGTATTGTATAGCAAATACTCCGTCCGTTATCGCACGGTTAGGGGGTAACGCTCCCGCGAGACGCGCACCCCAAAACGCTCCCTTCTCCCTTCGCCGCGCCGGAACGCCGACAACAGTCGGCGGCAACAACAGCCCGTCCCGTCCGACTAGCTCGGCGCAAACGCTCTCCCGACAAACCGGCGCTTCCCCGGCGCGATTTGAATGGGGTAAACACCCTTCGTTTTCCGGCAACGCCGTCATCTTCATCCTTATCAGCGTCCCTGATGCACGCCGCACACATCAGTCTAGCCGCGAACCTAGCACGCGACGTTGCACATTTCGATCGCCCCTTCGAAGCCAGCCGGGCGGGTTTCACGTCGTACTAGGCATAAGCCGGTCGCCTTAACCTATCGTCCGCAAGGCGTGGCGCGAAATTTAAAATTTTAAACGGAAAACCCGATAAGAAACGGATAACTAAGATGGTGATATGAGATTTATCTGAAGTCATCTCCGAATATCGCGAAAACGAGACTATTAGTAAGTAGTAGGTGATATTTTTCGATCTGTAAACAGCAAGATGGGTTGTAATACGAGCAAAGACACCGTACCGACCACGGAAGAGAAGGAGAACGATGTCAATAATGAGGAAATGAAGAAACCGGGAGATGAAGATCAAACGCAACAGAGCACAGGTAGGAAAATGGCAGGGTGTTAATTCAAAATGACCGATTTTAATGAAACTTGGTGAATTTGTAGATAGCGTAAGAGACCGTTCTGTGATTCATTTGGCATTGCCTTTACGGGTTTCTAATTAACCGTTTAATGTGTTAAATTTATTCTCAAACCTAACCAGGTAGATTTACACTTGGCAAGATTGCCATAAACGCGAAGGGAAGAAACAAAGAAAATTTATTACATGACCTATCACATTCCTAAAGTAATTTTCGATCGTTTAACCGATGGCTCGATTCTTTCCGGCCAACAACTTTCTTTTAGCGACTTTATCAAATTTAAGCCTACCGTATATCTCCAATGGTAATCAACATTCCCATGACAAGGGTTGGGGATGAGTCTGTATACCGGGTGAGTCATCTCCGCGAGATATCTTTGTGAATGGCGGAAGATCTATATATAGACTAAGTATGTCTCAAAAGAGCGTAGCTATTCAAATTTTTGTTTTTTTTTTTATAAAATAACAGAAAAAGAACAGCGACAAAAGAAGCCAACGGATTCGCCAGTTCTGCTTGCAGTCCTCATACGGCTGTGATATCTGTTGCTGACGATTGTGCTGTATCAGTTAGTTCAGTCCACATTAAATTCCAATAAATACAAATCATTTAAGGTTCACTTGATGCATGGGCTTTAGGGACAATATTAGGATTTGTAAACTTGCTTTTATTGATTTTTATTCAGAAATTCGTCCAACGAAGACCAAACATCGAAAGAGTCCATCGTTTGCTGATCGAAGATCTGAAAATCCACATTTGATAAGAGAAATTAAGGTACAAAGAAGATATACGTCTCTAGATGGAATATTAGGAAATCAGTTCGATCGATCTAAGTACTTTATTCTTCAACGGCCACAATACCTGGATTTTCTAATACATCAGCTACTTCTTTCACTTGATTGATTTGAGGGCGACACCCTTGCTCGTAACAGCAAGCGACGATCTGAATAAGTTAGCCAGCTCGTTTTTCTGTTTTAAGTCAGTTAAGTCTTTCTTCGAGATCGTTCGAAAAGTATACTCTACGACACATTTCAAATTTAATCAAAGAAGTAGAACGAAAAGGAAAAAAGGAGAATTTTTCTAAAGTTAACGCGAACGAGCCAACTCAGTTGAACGTCAGTTGAAAAAACGGAAGCATCAGATTCTCAAGTAAAAACATAACAAGGTCGTTCGGCAATTCGCCAACTGCGAGAAAAATCCACCAACGTTTCCAAAATTGAAAGGTTTAAAGGAATCTAACAAGGATCGAAACCCTCTCCTTTTTTTCCGAGGCAAAAGCTTCACGAGAAGCACGTCGGATTTATAGCAGATTCGCCAACATTCTCGCCGCCGAGTAACGAACGACCAAATTGGAAGCTGAAGTGGCAAAACACTGGCTTTGTTCAATCAAAGGCGCCTTCTTCCCCGTGCGTTTGGTGTAACCATCAAAATTCGAAGAATCCCTGGTAAGAGTGAAGATTCTGAAAGTCGAAAAAGGAGTAATGCGACCACATATTTGAACTGTCGAAACGACTCAATGTATTCCACCAATTCTAAGTCTCAAGCTAACTTTTGGAAATGAAATTTATAAGGCGATGGGAGAAGTGGCGTAAGTAAGCCCCAACCCACTTGAACGCCAAAACATTAGGAAAGTGGCGGTTTTCATAAATCTTATTGATTCGACGACATCGTGATCTGCAAGAAATTGCCAGATGTAATGCGAAAAATTAAATTTGGGAACTCGGTCCGTTAAGACTCGCGTAGTTCTCGAAAACGTCTTCCCGAGTTCTCGTCGAGGAGCAGCTGTAAGACAAGATGAAACAAGGTAATAAATTGCAGATATCACTGAATACAGCAAACGCTCATATTGTTATTTGACATCGGACAATTAGTAACTTTTTACCAGAAGTTCGATATCTCTGTTATTCTTCTGGCGTTATTTGTTTGATCAAAGAAAGGAGTTTCTGCTTTACTCGTCGATTTGGAAGAAGTATGTACCGACATCCATCTTCTTGGAAGGGTGAAAAAAAAAAAAAACTGCTATTTTTCGATGGAACAATAAGAATATCGACGGTATAAGGTTATAAGGAGTTATCGACCATGAAAGAAAAGCAATGGTCGCAATTTCAGATTGCTTTGGGATAGGGTATCTTCAATAATTTAAAGTTTTCATTCAAACGACTAGTTTTCGGGGTAATATAAAAAAAAATCAAAAAACTTCTGATATCTTTAAGAGGTTGCTTGTTCCAAATTCAGAAACCGTCGATGTCATCGAAAAAATTTTCCGTTTTCGCCATCCGCAGCCGGTTTTCCTTTTCGAATAACACCTCATACGCGAAGCTCCTTTTCTGACCGACTGGATGTCCGCGAAAGATCCGAAACATAAAATACTTCATTCGCCATTCCCCGATGCAGTTTACACGGTATCCAAACCGGATTTTAGCTAGCGCGACACGTCATCGCGTTACTATGGTAACGGTATTGCTGCGTTCAAGCTTCAATTTATTATTTAACTTTCCAGTTTACGTAGTGTTTGTCCTCGTACACAGGTGTATCTAAATATTTTTTTTACTCTTTCGCCGACGATTTCTACTCCGAAACGTGCCTAATCTGCGATGCAATTAGCGGAGCTCACGCCAGGAATCAGCACGATTTATTTATAAAACGGCACCGCCTGTACCAAGCGCAGAAAACAGCTTACGTGACACGTGAAGGTGACTGCAAGCTACGAGATAGCTTTGTTGAATGTACAGGATGTAAAATAAATAAGCAACGGTAGTTTTGGAGGTCAATTGTGGCATAAAAAAAGTCGAAATTCAACGAAGTACTTTAAGGTCCCGCTATAAAAGTATACATTCATCGTGTTATCACCGGCTGAATATGCATAACATGACCTATTCTTGTCCTACCTATTTCCTCTAACTTATCGGCAATACCAGTACACGAAAACAAAGACGTCATCGTAGAACAAGAACCGGTTTTCTTGGCTGATTATCGTTCCCAATTTAACGTTTCAACGACTTCGGTATCAATATATTTATGCAAATCGAGGAGACACCGTCTATTGTTGGACATGCATCTTTTGCTATCTGTGTCGCGTATACGGAACTACAATCGATGAAAATAAATCGTGTTGCATGTCGCGGGACAATCTCGCGATTGCAGGCGTTCCTGCGGAAGATCCACCATGTTAAATGTTATCCGGGTATGGGCAGGAAACTGACGCTTCCGCGAAGGAAAATTAAATGTCAACGCTGTAGGTCAAATAGAATAGTGCTGCAGCAGGGTCTCATTAACAGCAAGTCAAAAGAAAAGTCCAAAACGTTTTTCAACATTAACAACCAAATATTTAGACGCAAACAGTTCGTGTACGACGCTGGGTCTTCTACCAGAAGCTCATCATAAATGTTCGACTCTTCTACCTTTATCCCTTAGCTGCAACCATCTTTAAATTTATATAATGTAATGTTTCCAAAAAAGTTATCGAGATCTCAAAATCGTATCTGAAGAATAAGAACGCGAGAAGCAAGAGGGCAAGGAGATAGGGAAAAGGTACCACTTCAAAAAGATCGTGGCGTATGTGGAAATATATAAGAACAACATTTACAACAATCATCCAAATTTGAGTACGCAAGGATACAAATCAAGAAGAATTAGATGAAGAAGTTTAAAATGCTGGCTCCGTCACAACAGAATGTGGTCTGTCATTTTAAGGATGAATTGATGAATTGAACTCAATCATTTCACCCTTTATTTTGTTATGATTCTGTAGCTTTAATGGAGATTGGGAGGAGCAAGGACGCAACGCCAGATGTTTGCAGGCAGAGTCTTAAAGGTACTAGGGCCGCCCTTAATTGCTTTCATTCATCTTTGACGTAACATTACTTCCTACTTCTTTGTTCCGGAACAGAGTTACGACTTCTTAGGATCCCGTCGCGTACATCCGAACGTGACTCGGACCGCCTTTCTACGGACGGCATCTCTAAACGCGTTACAGAAATTACTACCAGCCACCGATACTCGATTTAAAAGATTCATAGAAGGGAAACGAACACATGCTGCTGCCAATGAATTTTTAATCTATTTTAGGTAAGCCAAGTTCGAATGCCGGGTTTTGATCGATAAGTTGAAGACGATTGAGTCGGTTCACACGCTCGACTTAGAGAAACATACGCTTTATCAGATTTTACCGAAAGCAAAAGGAACCCAACATATCGTACCTCTCTTACGCGTGAAACGTCGAAATAATAACAAGGACAATGGACACTGAAAAAGCAGTCGATCTACTAAAATTAATTCATCTGCGAAGAACAATATTTGTTGATAGGTTTGGTAATTCTCTTACAAATTTTAATTGCAATTATCGTTGAAAGCTACTTTCGTAACGGACAGAAGTCACAAGATGATAAATGGTCTTATTATGTGCAGTTATGTCATATCTTCGTTTCCATCAACAAATTTTCCGCTACGTTGCTAAATTTCGTAAAACCAATGAAGCAAGTCGGAGATTCAGCGGCGCTAAACTCACGAAGACCGCATCGTCGTCACAACATAACTGATGGTTCGAATATCCTTTCTAGTATAATTGTTGAGGATCGGGGTTTGGGTGGTGTGGTTCAGTCATCGAGGAAGCTAATTGATCAACGCTACGAATTGCTTATTTGCGTGCGTAAGCTTTCGGTAAACGGAGTGTCCCAAACCACCCAGATCGGAAATCGTTTAAAGGTTCGTCTGATTCGGTGCTTGTCAGCGTATTCTTATAAGAGACCTGAAGAAGTATTCATATAAACTCGCGGTATGCATGAACTCAAACCCGTCGATCTGAAAAGGTTGTTGTTTAACATTTGAGAATTTCTCAGTAAAAGTATGAGTAAGAACATTAATCAAATAATTAGAAGTAGCGTTATTACAACGCGCCCTAATACTTCTCAGCTCCAACCGTTTATTTAGACGCTAAACCATTTAGGAGTTAAGCAGAGAATAATCGCTTGATTCCATTGTCACGTCCTGGTTACCCTAAACCCGCCCAGTAATAAATATCGATCCGATGAGCTTCTATTTTCGTGAGTAGATATACTTTTTTTTCACGTCGAAGCCAGAAACCTTCGCAACAGAAAGTAACCTTTCTCCAAACACCATTTTCCCATCGGATTATAAATTTCCTCGTGTTTTCGCGGAAAATCGCATTTTCCGAACGTAATTAATTCTGGGAACCTATTGACGCGAGCATCGACAAGAAAGAGATTACATCCCGTGTTCCGACGAGTGCGGAGTGTTGTCGGGGATTAAATTGATCCGGCGTTCGGTATTTGGTTTAGAAAACGGATCAAAGCCGCCGCCGTTCTATCCGAGGTTTAAACCCTAAAGCAATTATACGCTGATACGACGTTTGTCGATGTATATTCAATTTTTCTAGTAAAAAAAAAAAGGAGAAAAAACGATGGAAAACGCAAGGTTCGCGTTAAATTGTTTTATTTAAACGGGTATAAAATTATTTGAAAGAGAAGTACATTTTTCTTTCTTCCATGTTCTGAACGCATTTTGCCCAGTTGATCTTCCTTAGAAGATGATCTTTGCCATCTCAAACAAAGAATTCAATCATTTGGAATTTACAAAGACATATCTCACAGCAAAAGTAGAGAGATAGAGGTAGACTCCGGAATAATTTTTTTTTTTGTAAAATATCTTGTCGATTTTCATTGAAATCCCAAATATGCGTCTTGGCAAACGGTAAGTCCATTCTCGACTAAGTTTCTACCAAGATCTAGAAGAACTGTACGACAACACGATACCTGACCTTGGTAAGCAAAACACCTGATCTCCTTTGAGGTCGATACATCTCGTCCAACGTTTTTCTTTCTTTTGTACATTGTTCTCTTGATGGAGCAGAATCCTTCCATTCACAGCATCGCTGAAACGATCCAATAAGTTGCCCTTTGCTCTTTTCACGGTAGCCAACGTGGATCATGTCGCATGCATCCCAAAACACTGTCGTGAAGCCACCATGAACTTCTCGGACGACCTAGTGGCTTTAGTTTTTCTTTGGTTAAGTTCTTTGGTAAGTTACTTTCACGAAAAATGGAGTTATTTCCATTCTAGTAGCACAATCTGTTTCCGCAGCCGGATAATTATCGAGCTCCCCTCGTATAAAAGAAAAAATTATTTGTTCACACCGCACAGTATATTTCAAATTTCTCCCTGTTTCGTATTCGAAGGTGATTGAAATTGGCTACGTAAACATTAAGAGATGGCGAAGTTCTGCGTTCCATCTGCTGATTCTATGCTTGCGCCATTCTGCTGAACGCTAAATTCGATCATCGCCGATGTTGCACACGGCTTCGTGATATCTTCCCATTAAAACTAAAAGTTTGCGTGACTGACGCGATGACGCAGATATGTCAAAAATTTGGAGCGCGATAGCCTCGACATACATCAACGGAGTTGGTCCTGGGATATTCTGTTGCCGTTGCGGTACTCCTTTAATAATATCGCGATCACGCCCGCAGTAATTGCAAAAATGTGCTACATTTAAACCGGATTCTGCATACTTATTAATACGTATGGCAAGAACACACACTCACTTCTTTCCTATTCGTATAGCTGACCAATGGACAAGTGCGGTCCTAGAGATGCATGTCAAAAGTTTTAGATACGCGACAAGTTCATGACATTTCACGTGATTGTTTGGGCGTAAGCAAGGTGTCAGTCCGCTGAGTGCCAAGACTGTTAACACCGCTGTCTGGATCTTACCGTTAGCTTCAGTAGCTGTTGACCCGTTACGCTGATGAATTCTGACAACGGATAATAACCACTGATGAAACGTGGATTCCTTATTTTAAATCCTGAGAACAAAAGTCCGACCTCCGCTTAAGGTACGTGCAATCTGCATCCTGGGATTGCAAAGGCATCATTTTTATGGATTATCTGCCGAAAAGTACTACAAATTAACGCAAAATATCCGGACCATTGCGGCAGGCACTTATCAAATTTTTCGTCAATATTTAACATTTCTAAGCTTATGTTTAAAAGCTTAGAAAGCTTTCATTTTATCTGGTATTGTTGGAGGTGCGTCATGCTTTCACGTATCTCCATAAGAAGAGATCGAGTAAAATTAAGTCTCCTTAAGTGATCCTGGAGGCCAATTTCGAGATCCGCTTGTTCCAATCCATCGGTTTTCAATCCACGATGAGAAGGTACTCGAGCACCATATATTCGAAGACGTTATGCTCAGCTTAAATGCTCTTGTTAAATGTTTAAGCGCTGATTATTAATTGTTCTTAATCGATTTATGTCTATTAACAAATCGATTGTTTCGAAACGTGCATTCATCACTAAACAAAATAATATTAAGACGGTTTTCATTTTCCGCCGCTGTGTCCAGCGTCCTCGTGCAGAATTCCAGGAAGTTTTCGAAAGCGATTTTGAGGAAGTTCTTGGCAGAGCTGGATTTTATTAAGTTGGTAACTACGTTTTCGTAAAATCTTCGGGACGCTTGGTTGGCTAATGTCAATATTTTGCGCCATTTGGGTGGGGACAGACGATCGTCGCAAATTTGGTTTCACCATTTTCTGTTGCAGGTCTTCTCTTAGTGAATTCTTATATATTAAACACACCTAATTAGTCTATAGTCTATCGAGAACTATCTTAGTTGGATGACTTCTGTTGCGTGAAAACCTTTTAGCATAATATCGAAGGATAATTTGCAAAGAAACACTTACAAGAGCATAAATTAAATATAATTCTTACAGTTACCTTTTAAATTATTCCATATTTTCAATTCTACCGGTCTTATCGTTGAATGCATAATACAGTAGATAAAGTTGGATATAATAACATCTACTTCATTAATCAATAACATATAAAAACAAATTTAAACGGAGGAAACTTCAATACAGAATTGTTTGCATTATTTACAGCGTGGAGAGGCTTATTACATGGAAAAAATCAAATATTTAAGGGAGATGCTCGTTTCCACGATATCGTCGCATGAATGTTAGATAATATTCCACCACCAGAAAATGAATAAGAACAATAGAACACCTATATTTTCATGATTACTTCCGTATTCTCAAGGTTCAACTAGGTTAAGGCAAAAAAAATAAAATAAAAAAGGAAATAATATTCCCGACTGTAAATAATGTAAAATTCAAAATCGATATATGCATGCATACGTACGTGAATTTATCAGCATAGCGGGTTCTCTTGAACTACGAACCTACGCATGACGTGGTGTGAAAGCCAAGCTTCTTTCCCATATTTCCTATGCAATGGCATATTGATAGCTTTATTGGCGTTAATAGATAAAAATCAAATTTACTTTCATCCGAGAGTTTTCAGGAGTTTCCTTGAATTGAAGTCAAAGCGTTTCGAAGCTTTGTGAACTGCTTCGATGTCACGTTGGCGATATCTCGGATACGTTAATTTCAGGTTTGATTCTCGGTTATCTTTACTATCGATTTTCTTCGTGTTCTGTTAGTTTTCGACGGTTCAAAATCATTTTTGTCTCTTCGAAGGTTCCTTTACATTTTCAAATATTTGACACACCAATAGATCGACATCGATGAAAACAGCTTATCTTTGTTCGTTGAAAGATTAAAAGCGAAGAAAGCAATTGAAGCAGGAAAAGCTCCCCCTAAAAGAGTTATATGGCCGCTGGTGATAGAATCTACCGTTTTAACACGTTGGCAATTTCTAGGTGATTCAGTTTAAAACCGTTCTTCTCTCTTCAAAGGTTCTTCTATATTTTCGTCCCGTCCTAACTGGAGATGGGTTTTAAGATTTTTGTAGACCCAGCTCGACACTTTATTAGCCGATCCTGGTATCACTGAGCGTGATAGCATTTCACACCTTTCTATCTATTACAAATGCTACAAATATTTGACACACCAACAGATCGACATCGATGAAAAGAGTTTATCTTTGTTCATTGAAAGATTAAAAGCCAAGAAAGCAATTGGAGCAGGAAAAACTCCTCCTAAAAGGCTACCGCTGAGAGGCAGAGGCTGATAACATTTCATCCCTTCCTATCTACGACAAATGCTACACACCAACAGATCGACAGCGACGATGACAGCTTATGTCTGTTCGTTAAGCAATTAGAAGCCAAGAAAGTAACTGGATCAGGAGTCTCTTCTGAGAAACCCCCGTTAACGGAATCACATGGCCACTGTTACCGTTTTCCAGACGAAAACCTCGCAGCTGACCTAGGAACGTACAGCTTAACTGACCTGACCTGAAGAATATCAGGGCCAAACATCAACCTGTTTACTAACAGCAAGCAACCAGTATCAAAACTGGACCCGCTATTAACATCAAACCTGCTACACTAGCTGGAGACCGCAACGGAAACCTTGATAATGAAGAAGCAGACAGCTAGTCAGTTCAATGTCGTCTAAAAAATTGCAGAAATGTGCTTCTTTACAGAAAATTCTTCATATCACGTCGTCTGTATTCAATTATTTTGTACGAAAACGGTAGAAGGAATCTTTATTGTTTAAAGCGATTTTGATAGGGATATTCAGGAGGTTTTGAGATAGGTAGTTCATCACTGCGTGAGGCGGGAGTAATGAAACATGATCTATTGGGATATTCAATTTTTTTTCTTATTACCTTTGCACATGTGATATAGCTGCCATTGCGATGGCTTGAAGGTTCTCTCCATATTCGAGGTACAGCAATAGTCATACGTTTTCTAGTAGCAGCACCCATCCTTCTAACGAAGATCGACAGCAACCGCAAGAAACGTGGGGAGCTCAGCATTTATTCTAATCCCCAGCCGAAGGCTAGCTCCATCAAAACAATCAATTAACATTTTTTTATTAAGCACTGATCAATTACATTATTATATAGATATAGTAACCGTTGGAAAAGAAAAAGTTTAAATTTTAAAGAATAATGTTCAAAATTAACAATGGATGCCGTCCGTCTCATAAAAAAAAAGCCCGGTTCAGCCCGCATCTGAAATATGTTCATTCTGCCCAATTGCTGCTTGAAACCTTGTTAATGTACGCTAGCTTCCATCGTTCAAAAGTTAATTTGAGCAAAAATCGGCCTAACAAAGGATGCCAGCGACTTCGATTCTTTCATTTTAATACCGTCACGTCAAATACCTCTACGAAAAATCGTTTTACGTTCATATATTCGCGACATTTCTCTCTCAGTTATCTACGTTTTATTATCGCGTGCTTTGCATATTGCGATATTACCCTTAATATCGCCGTATCTTTCCACCGCTGTCAACTTTAAATCCCGTATCTGCGCCTACCACGCATCGGCCACCCACGCCGAGGGGCGCACTGCTTATTTACCGATGCTCGATGCGCCCCTACGTCATTTTTATGGCCGACCTCGACGCCAATAACCGAAACATAGTTTAAACATCGCGTCACGCATCCGAATACTCGAACTATTAAAAAAAATCATCGCGCAAATTTACAACGACAATCGATGGTCGTTGGTTGCCGTCGGCGGACTCTGCAATTTTAAGCCCACCTTTTGCAAATTTTGCTAGGATTTTACGAATAATTCTACCACCAGTAGACGCGTTAGTTGTCAAAAAAGAAGCGGCACGCCCAATCCGCTGTTCACCGATATCTTCGAAAGTACGCCTTGTGTCCGTACTGTTCGTGGTCACCATTACGGAAACGAACAGGGCCAATCTCCAGATTGGTTCGTTTATCGATGAAGCTCATTTCAACCGGCGAGCAGTTTTCAACCAACATTATCGGCTGTACGATAATCTTTATAGTTTACATTGGCGAAATCGCCAAAGGCGTTGGTCTATGAATGTTTGGATTTTTGGCTGTAGAGATACGTAAAAGAAGAGGTTTATTTTACTGCGCCTGACGGCGTGGATGAGATCATTGCCTGGTAATTTTCAATTTCGTTACCCAGGAACTTCAGCGATGAGGAGGTCAATCAAGACAATTTTGAGCTGTAGTTCACTTCAAGTTCCTTTATTGCGTTGATTGCTCGAATATGAACTAAGGCATTAGCTCAACCCGAAATTACCAACCACCTTTCGACATTTTTTCGTTTCATTGTTCTCGCTGGTTTTTTTTTTTTTTTCGGTGAGGCTGCCATCTTACCAAAATCGATGTAAACCGAGTCAACGTTCTTATTTTAACGTCGCTACTGTCGTAAAAAAATTGCCGTTCTTCAATTCTCCAATATTAACCGTAAATACGGGCGGTTGCGCGCTTGAGGCTTTATTGCGAAAGAAGAAGCTTTTTAATAGTGCCCTAGACGCCAGACGTAATATCGGCGCGATGTATTAAAACCCGGGAAGGAATGAGAAATACAAAAATAAAGCGAATGGATTTTTCGGTTCCCGGTCATTTATTTATATTTACATACATCGAGAGGAGGTCATTTGTTGAATGATTTTGTTCAACATTAACAGATTTCGTTCTTTTAACAAAAGAACGAAATTGTTGACTTATTGTTGTCGATTTCTAGATAATTCGTCAAAAGCCCTCAAACGTGAATCCAAAATCATTAGAAAAAAGAAAAACAGGAAATCATTTATGGCAATCCATGATCATTCGATTACCGGTCAAAATACCGGTAAAGATCGATAGACCAATTTCAATACTAAGAACGATCCGACCGGCAGAATTCGTCGTCCCGACGGCATCCCAACTTGAGAGAATCCATCCGAAAGCGAAAACGAAAGCGGAGCAGGGATCTGACGGTTCTACCCGGTCTGATCAATACGAATTCACCCCTACAGGCTAGACATTGTCTAGTCGTCTTTCCATCGCACGCCCCGTTGTTCTGCGGCTCCGTTCCGGCGTTGCAGGACCGGATTCTGCGATAATTCTCGTCATCCAAATGATGCGTGTGGAAAAGAATTCGATTTCTCTTTTTTCGATTGGTTGCTATGAGCTGATCGTCAAAATTATTGCGAAGTTAATGTTATCTTACGAGGGATGATTTCAAAGTTGAATTCAAGAATTGTACAGAACTTATAGGCAATGTTATTGGTGAGAGACAAGTTTTGACATGTTTACGCAGCTGTCCGGTGCAATATAAATCGTTTTCGTAAGGCTGTTTATGTAATCATTGAAGACGCGGTTATATTCTAAAGAGCAATCATTTTTTTTTGTAGAAAGAGGGTGAGTACATATATGATGCGTTAATGAATTTCCTCGGCGCAATGACTAAATTAATTAATTATGGACATTTTTTTTTCGTAAAGAGCTTATTCTTCAAGAAATTTAAAAGCTCCAAGTTAAAAAGATCACCCGCCATAAAAGGATAGGAAAGGAGACACTCGCCATTAGTCGATATTAACCAAGATTGGCTCCGAAAGTCTCGTCGCCGCCTAGTCTAACGTCCGCCTTCTGACTGGTCCTGTTTTACGTTTCGCATCCCACATCCCGCATCCGGCTCGATATGATTCTAGACGAAGGAGGACAAATTTTACTGCAACTGTTTTCTGCGCTAAACGCTAGCTACGAGTTTGACACAATGACAAATACGCTTCGAAAAGAAATTTATGAATGTTTTATTACGAAAAGCGGTTTCAATTTGGAAAGCTTCCTGAAACGAATTTGAATGTGGCCCGATTCATCTCGAGCTGAAGGTTATGTCGGTCACCCCGTGACTCTGATGCATTGACCAATCAAGCTATATTTTTAATTGTATTTAAAATAAATAACTTGTTTTTCAGTTATTTGAAAATAACGTTTTTTTTTTTTTTGATCGGTTGACGGGAACTAATTCGGCGATTCGTTCTCTTCCCCAACGGTTCTTTAAATAAATTGGGAAGCAAACAAAATAGCAAAAACGAGGGTTTTACGCTGTAGCCAACTGGAGACAAAGAAAAAAAAAACAACAACAACAACCGTGAAATCATAACAATGTTCTTTGTTCGTCCGCTTTCTACGTACCTTGTTTGTTTGTTTGCGTCCGTTCGTTTGAGTTAGTTAGGTATTGTGACAGGTTCGTGCGTCACCCTAGCAACCCCAAGTCTGCGAATATAAGGATAAATGGGCCGCGGAAAAGGGTAAAGCGACGGCTATTTGTTATACTTGTCGCTTTCGCGGCCGACTACTTTAAAGAGGCGGCGGTACAGTTTGAATATTCAAATTCTCGTTCTCGTGTACAGGATGTTTAGTTTAAACGCCGTTCTACGCTCTATTTTTTGTTTTTAAAGAGCAAACTTTAACATTTGCATCGTTTTAGAAAACAAATGCTTCCACTTCTTTTTTTAGAAGAGTCATGTGCATCGAGCTAACTTACGTAAAGGCAGTTTGGTATTTAGATTTATCATTGGGTGGAATTACCACAATACCAGATAGAGAAAAATCGAAGAAAGGCTCGCCTATAAAGGCCTAATCCATCTGGTACATAGACGGCTCAAAGACAGAGAATCGAGTCGGAGTCGGGACTTGTGGAAGTAGACCTAAAACATCTAAAACGCTAAGTCTAATCCAAACCGCGACAATATTTAAGACGAAATAATAGCAGTGGTGAGGTATACCAAAGAATTAGACTGGCGAGCAGATAACTATCGATCTGTTGCTATTTATTCAGGCAGTCGGAGCAGTCGAAACGGGACTGAATTTTCATTGGGAATCCAAGCTAAGGTAACGCTGACCAGGGTACGAAGATCATCGAGGGAACGTAGAGGCGAACGAATTAGTGCGAGAAGGCTCATCAACTGCTAACCCAATGCGCTGAATGGGAATGGCGTATATGGCAGTATAAGCAACCGCTAAACAACGAAAATTTAAGAAATCTCACGACCGGTGGAATGTCGATCTAAAGCAGATACAGGCCAAGCAATTTCTGATTGGACACAGGCCTACATTTACAGCGGACCTATTAGAGAGAGAAGTCTGATAGAACAATAGCGGGTCTGCTAACAAGACACCGTGGAAAGACTTTTAGGTACGCTATCGCTTAGATCCTTCGCATTTTTAATTGGTAAGACAACGAATTTTGTGTGTCGCATCTGTGTTTGATAGCATTTGGACTTCAGTCGATATGATGTTTTTCTATTTCTCCGATTAACTGCTGTATTACCGAACGTTGGAATATCATCGGAAAAATATTTTAAGTAAACTATTTGGTAGAAGGCGGCCAAGGAGAGGATTATTAAAATACAAAGAACCTAAAACCAGCACACGTTGATTCTTTACTCCTTCGCCAAATTTAAAGTTAAAGTGACGATAACATCTAGGTGTCAGGTATGGGGTGGTAAACGTTAGTAACGGAGGAAAGTATGCCTCTACGTTTCTGAAAGCCGATAAAATCAACGTGATAGTTTCAATTTAATATCGTCTACTTGGTTAGAATGTTTTCTCCTAATCTACGACCTTCTCATTTCTTACATCTCGTCTTCCGAAAAGGGTAGATATAAATGCGCAAATAGACATCAAAGTATTTAAGTTCATCTTCCAACAAAATCCTTCGAATATTTTCTATTATATCCAAGACAAAATTTCATCCGCACACTGGCAGCTTCTCCCAATAAAGTCCCCCGATAACAATACGAAAATAGAGATTTATGTTTAAAAATACCGATCGCCGATAGCTAAAGCGAACCGTGACGGCCCGCCATCTGCCGCTCGTCCAAGACATTCAATAAAGTCCCTGCGAGGGCGTCCTTTTGTTGCCGCTTTCGCAAGAGGGCGCTCGATACATTCAAATACGGTTTATAGATGCCTCTGTTCATCGAATGCCGAACTACCGGATCAATACCAACCAAATATGCTTGACTGTAAAGGTATTTTTCCAAGTTTTTTTTTATTCATTACCGGTTTGCTTAATACCTAATTAGTTGCAGTGGCAAAAATTATTTATGTTTTTGATACAACATCAGATGTAAGAACGTTATCTCGGCTAAGTGAGTGAGAAATGCTCCAACGTACTAATTTCCGTATATTCGTTCTTGTTGAAAACATTTACATATAAGTTACATAATTTCACAACTCCCACATTAGTCAAAAGGGAAATTTGAAAACGTCTGACATTAAAATCGTCTTTATTTTATTATTTTTTTTATATAAAAGATGTTCTATTAGTTCCCCATTTCCCTATGTTTTTACAATTTTTGCCCGATTATCGAAGGGGGCAAAAAAAGAATGAATAATGGGCGAAACAACAACAAAAATAATAAAAGAAAGCTTAGAATCTGAACACTTGAATGGTTTTTTATTTTTAGTTAACAGTCATACAATGATGAATGTACCTTAGCCATTAAGTAGGTAATGATAATAGGCATCTTGTTCTGTAAAATAGGTGTTTACGAGAGCGATGGCCTCCTCAATAAAAATTTTTATCCTTCGAGTAAAACTTTAAGCCTAGGAAACGGAAAAAGTCACCGGGGACCAGATCTAGTGTATAAGACATAGCCCAATTCTCCAATAGGTTGTGTTCCTTCGGAGGAGCAACACGATCTTTTTCTTCAAATGCAACGGTTTTTCTGCAAACAAAGCAGTCGTCATCACTTCTTCACCAAACAGAAATGTCTTTTTCAAAGCCGATTCACCCTTCGTAGTCCTTTGTTTCGACTACCCCTTAACCTCAAAGGTGTGCTAGTGCATGTAAGTTATTAATCGACGCCAAAACTGCTGCATCGACGTTTCGAAAGTAAGTAACCGCGACACTAAACGCGTAGTTGGGTTCGCTTATGGCAACATCTTAGGTTAATATGTAACAAAAACGTTCTTTTCTCGAATTCTCGATGGTCGTCATTGTGACAAATGATGATGCAGAGTCCTCGCAAACAGTGTTTCCTCTCGGCTTTAATTTTCGTCGACGTATCACATCAACTGAAACAAACGTGGCTGAAAATTTCAGAAATGTCTTCGTATGCGTGCGCAATTATATCACCAAACTATTTTCGACGAGCAGTACAAGCTTCATGTTGAGGCTCCAAGTCTCAGACTACCCTCGTAACTCGACAATTCCTTCGCAAATCACAAAATTCTATTTTACGTTTAGATTAGATTATCCAAATCTATGGCGTTTTGTTTGGTAAGCTTCCTTCTTCCTGTTGGATTTGAAGAAATAAATATCAAATTTTAAAGTAAAGTCAGAACAACAATAGCCAAAGTCTGCCCCTTTAACACTAGCATAGATTTCCTCATTTTACGCAAAAAAGCATGGAATATCAAGCACAACATAATTCTTACATAGTCGCTGCCGAGAAACTAGCAAGAAGCATAAAGGCCTACGATTCCTTCAAAAAAAATTATAAGAATCTCCAATGGATCGAATCCTCATTAATCTCTTTCAAGTTTTTCTTAAGTATCAATAGAAGAAGAAAAAAAAAAATAGTTTCTTGACAAGCGGCAATGAAAGATCCCCGATTAACAAAGAGAATATAACTTCGAAGTCGATCGATGTCAGTTTCCGGCTACCCGAACCTACCGGAAGCCTGACGTCTTCCACGCCACGTCATCGCTACTGTAGCTGTTCGATGATGTAGCTTTTTTGCGTAATGGCAGTCTTGCGCACGTCCAGAAGATGATTGATTGGAGTAGATAATACGGAGTGGCTCCCCCACGCAAAGAAAAGGAAGCTTGTCGGAACGATTACGGGGCATGTTTTTTTTTTTTGTTTTGCAATGAATATTTGCGCTTGGACGAAAAAGTTACCGTATATATCGAAAAAGTTGGCGTAGGATTTGATTGGTATATGCTAGACATGTTTTACTGTCCGGTGCTCAAAAAAAAAAAAAAAAAAAAACAGGCGGTACTCTGTATAGGGTCTTTAAAGATTTTTTAAAGGATTTTATTCGGGAACTTTTTCTTTAAATTACTAATGGAAGGCACTCGCGCATTAGGTGGATAAACACAAAAATTAAATTTAATGGATTTGAAGACGTGGATAAAGCACTAAGGAAACGCAAGTACGTCAGACCAAGTTCACACTTTACGATAATCTTGGAGTTAGCACATCCAGTATTATATCGTTCATTCCTCCATATACGCTTCCGGTAGCCAATCTTTTCCAATCAAAGCATTCCGTCGAACAATACGCGGCAAAAAAACCGCTCATTAGTATGAAAGTCGGTACCTGTCGGTACCGCTTCGCTTGCTAATATCGATCGAATAATATCACTTAAGGTAAATTAGGTTTTCTGTGCAGTTAGGAAGGGCCAATATCTGAACGCCACGGGGCGAATTAATTACCCGAGCGTATTAGAAACGTTATCGGGCTTTAAGTTGATATTTTGAACGGTAATCTTCTCCTAACTTCAAACAAAGCTAATCCCGTTTGAAATGTGATGAAGTTAGCCAGATTGTGGCATGTAATTAACATATACGCACTTGGTTCGCTCGATGTTGACAGTTGCCAAATAATGTTGACGATATACACTTGATATTTTAAAGCAATTTTAACTATTTTTTTTCTGCACGTGGCAATTTAGCCGTGTAGAGCGTTGCTGTTGTTTCAAAAAGGTGTATTATCATACCTTCGGAGGGTACCTCTTTTAGACGATCTAATAACAATGTTATCCAAGGAATGCCTGTATTGCCCAGGATATGCTGACGATGTAACTACAGTACGTGGCAAATTTGCCGGAGTAGTATCAAAGTGAATGCGAATTGCCTTAAATGCAATGTAAACCACATTGAAAACCACAAATTATCGTATTCACCAAAAAGAGCATAACTCGATGTCTACAGCCAGTCGATTTTCATCGAAGAAGCAGAATACTTCGGAGTACGGTTCGATCAAAGACATATGTACGTGGAACTTTCGCATCGCTAAAACCATCAACAAAGCTACTATTACCTGAAGCAGATGTAGAAGGCTGTGTGGAAAAATCTTGGGAGTTAAGCGCAATGATGACGCTGTGATTCTACACGAGATTGCAGATAGAGGCGACGAAGCGGCAAAGTGGTATACAAGGACTAGCACGCCAACAGCGGCCTTGAAAGTCGTCCTATATGTGGAACCGCTCTATATAAACACATCCAAACAAAGGACAGACTAATAAATCGTCAACCTCCTATAACATGCAAACTCTCAGAAATTATAAAAGAAACTCAAGGCGGGACCAATAACTATTATTCTAAGTGACGCAATTAATCTCAAATTACAGCTTCGACGAGTGTTTATAAAACGGTAATACCAAATAGAGAAGAATAGAAGAAAGTCCCGCTTACAAAGGCTGAATCCATCTGGTCACAGACGACTCAAAGACAGGGAATCGCGTCGGGAATCAGGATTTGTGGAAGTAAAACCTAGAACTAAGTGCTACAGCACTTCAAGCCGAAATAATAGCAGCATTGGCGTGTATTAATAACTATCGATCTGTTACTATCTATTCAGACAGTCAAGCGGTAATAAAGACGCTATACTCCACACAGGCGAATTCGAAACTAGTGTGGGACTGCACGAATGTGCTCAATAGGCTGAGAAGCCGAACTAAGATGACCGTGGCCCAAGTACCAGGGCACCAAGACCATCAGAGAACGTAAAGGCAGACGAATTAGCCCAAGATGGCGCGACAACCGCTGAAAATCGCCCAATTCACCCCAGTGAGAATGACATATAGGACGATAAAAGCAATCGCTAAACAACGGAGAGATAAGAAATCTCAAGACTAGTGGAAGATCACTCCAGGTCAGTGATAGGCCAAACAATTTCTGATTGGACACATCAGACACTACATTTACAGCTGACCTACTGAGCAGAGATAGGTAGTCTATTAGAACAACAATGAGCCCGCTAAAAGAACATTGTGTGCTCAAGAAATAGGCTCGGAGTACCCAAAAACCAAAACCTAAACTGCTAAATCTAGCAAGCACACCAAAGCTAACCTTAAAAATGAAGAATTTCCTTGTACGGGAAAAGCATCTATTTTACATTCCAAAATTTAGCGACATCTTACTGATGTCTTCCGAATTCGGAACATCCCGTAGCTTCATCGTCATTACCCGATATTTTTTCGACAAGCTATCCATGCCAAACAACGTTTCAAGGTAGCGCGCGCCGTAATTTTTTTTTTTACCCCGGATAGTACGACGGAGAGTTACCACCCCCATCGTTCGGAGTGGCATGAACCCCTTCTGGAGCAGGCGCAGGAGACGCGCGACGTGCATGTTAATCATAGACGGACGGTGTTGCCCGCGTGAAAGCGTTAGGCGCGAAATTAAATCCACAACTTGCCGGTCTGAGCTTGATCCACCGTGATAGCAGCGCCTTTCGGGGGAGGTTGATAAAAGTAGGCGAAAGGGCTGAAATTCGCCATAGCCAGGTGGTGGTTTGTTGTGGTGCGTACGAGTTCCGAGATACAGACGGGAAGCGGTCAGGGGCGCAGAAAGATAACGGTAAGAATTTGATCTATCACGTTGAAGATTGATTGTTTCCGTTCCTGTAGCGGCCGTGCGATTTACTTTACGATGCTTGTTTTTTTTTTCACTTTTAAGTTTTGAACAACCTTACACACGGAAGCGGCAAATTGATCGGATAAGCAGAAGACCTGGCGCACTCGCAATGTAATAGATTAGGAAAACCGCTTCAAAAATTATAAAAGAGTTTACTTACCAATCCACATTAATGTTAAGAATATTAAAAATAATTGAATCGAATAGAATGAATCAATTTTTTTTTGCTAAAAAGGACCCGCATTCTTCCTAGGAAAATGTCATAATAATTTTTAAAAATGGACCTCGCAACATCTTCAGCAATCATGACGATCAGTTGGAACGTGCGCATCTCGTTTTCTGAATATGTTCACATGATCAAAATCACTTTGAGGCTTCTTCATATTTCTTAGGCTATAATTTGAATGGGCCAAATTATAGTTTTGCAGCCTTTTAACGTTTTCTCCTTTCACTGCTCGGAGAAAATTATAAA
This sequence comes from Oryctes rhinoceros, assembly GCA_020654165.1. Classification (NCBI taxonomy): domain Eukaryota; kingdom Metazoa; phylum Arthropoda; class Insecta; order Coleoptera; family Scarabaeidae; genus Oryctes; species Oryctes rhinoceros. The sequence continues at coordinate 6,088,283 of JAIOKQ010000119.1, forward strand.
ACTGGATTTCCAAATAAGGTTCTTGGTTGTGGCCCCGCGTCCGGATCACTTTCTTCTCGAGTTTGCCCAAATACAAATTGAATACTTAGCCACCTTTCGTTTTTTTTGAATTGATATTTTTCAATTTTAACAAGGCGTCTTCATCGCTCTCTCGATAATTAGATAGATGCACCGTTCGATTTGAACGATCTACATCGTCCTTTTCATACAGGACGTCAACATGTTGCTTTCACCATTTTCACTCTAAAACGAAATGAAACTAAAATGAAAATGAATGTCCGTTAGTTTCGTTTTTTCATTCACAGGATTTTCTCAGAGTGCGCCTATTCACTTTCATCATCAGGAAGATGAAAACTTCATGCAAACATTATACGAACAGACGAAGCAAAACAACCGGAAACGGTATCCTCAACGGACGTAGCAGCTACTTTCGGGCAACCAAAACCTTCCTGTAGTCAGACAGGATATTTCAAGCAAGATGATGCTGTTATAATAAATATTTAAATTGTTATTCAATCCGTTGGCGCTTGATGGTACATCGGACCAAAACCTTCATAAAGATCAAATTAGCTTAAGAACGCTAACATTTAGATCGATTTTGCGTCAAATTACTTGCGTTTTCTAAAGACTAGACCTATTCATTTACGTTACTTCCGGTGAAACCAGAAGTTGAATAGACGTACCGATATTTTGTTTAAATTAGCCCCGTCCAACGAAGTAAATCTGTAAATGTATCCGCTTAATTCTTGATACACGGCCGAGGTAAACTTATCCAGTAACACCCTGTATCTTATTCAGAAAGTTTCTACAAAGAAGATGGCATTTGATTCCATTGCGTCTGAGACAATCATTCAAAGCTAGCTATTTTCGTAACAACTAAGGACAGGGTGTTTGACGTTTAGGGCGGGTCAGACCGGTCGTATATCGCGATATCGCGTGAGCCCTATTTTTTTTTTTTCGGAACGAAGATGGTGCACACCCCGATTAGCGATTTATGTCGTTCAGAACGATGGACATTAATGCGGCTCGTTCCTGATTTCTCGGTATGTCGACTTAAATTTCATCCTCTACTTGAAATTAACTCGAATGATCGAACGTTCTAGCACGTGACGTAAGATACGTAAATAGTTCTTCTATTTACGCAGATGCCTTTATCTAAAAGGTTTTCCGCGACCCCTTCCCTAAAAATGTTTTCCTAAAAAGGGTAATTAATACAATAACATAGGCTTTCGCGGCCAGAATCGGTTAAAACTGAGCGTGTCATAGTTAATCGAAAATTCGACGTTTCGCCCAAAAGCACTTGGGGCTCCTTCAGGAGAAGGAAAGGTGGTAGGCAGCAGTTAACATATAGTTGATTTTCGCTTCCGGCAATGTTCGGACGCTGAATTATCGTGATCAGCTGCTTCCCGCTCCATCACCGGCGTGGTTTACGTGGTTGAGTTAGCGCACCAACTATTACCAGACTGTTATCATACAATTATCCACAGTTTCTTCATGGTATTGGTCGAACTGGTCATCAGCGTGCTTCTGAGAATATATTACCCCTACCCTGTGCAAATGTTACCAGCGCTCTATAGTGCCAAGAAACACATTCTGCCGTTTAGAAAGCAGGGACATAAACGATACCGTTCTCGAAGCAGCTTAACCACGAGATGGCTCTCTTGACGAATTTTTTTCTTCAAGCATCGAGATTCATCGAGTTGAATGGAAAATTTTCAAATCCTTAGGTAATCATATATTTCAACATCCTTTCCCATTTCATCTAGTCTTCTTTGCACTGAGTTATTGCTGAGAGGAACTCTTCTGATGACGGCTGACGGTGTCTTATGATGAAGAACACTTTTCATTATCCATTTAACTGCCGCCAAAATCGATTCCAATTATGCGTGGTTTTCCCGTCTTTGCCAGTAACAATGCAACGTTTCAGGAGACTCGTAATCCATCATCATCTTGTTTAGAAGACGATACAAAAGATTTAGTACAATTGGCTACTTTAAATATTGCCTTTCCAATCCTTGACGATACATAAAAATAATATTTATGATGATTTCTATCAGTTATTCCTTTTATAGATTTCATTTTAAGCGCCCGCATTCTCGTCGAAACGTGTTTGATTCGATCTTGAATATCGCAAAATACACACACACGAAAACGGAATACGATAATCACCTTTTGTACGCGAAGTTGTTAGATCGCCCGGATAGCATCGAAGATTTGGCGATTACTATAATGGAAGACGAATCTCTGCGGAATACTCGTTAATCGGATTATAAGGGTTCCGCTTATCCAATTTTATGCAAATAACCCAGATGTGGAGAACTGGAGGAAACCTTATTGTTTTGAAAAATTCAACGCCCTAAATATATGGATCTGCAAGGAAGGACGTTAGGTTGGCAACGGCATTAGAGGCTGTTAAAATCGATGCTAACGCGGCTACGTTGTTGTTCGGGGCTTCACTTTACGTAATCGGCGATTTTAACAATGTAACCTGGTGCTCGGATAGGCGGATGAATAATAATAATAATAATAATGACTTTAAATATACCTGCGGCTTAGGAAAATTTAAATTTTTAAAATATCCGATGTACACCCTTAAGATCGTATTATCTAAATTAAACACCAATAAAAACATATAAGAAATAGTGTTTATTAGCCAACAATATGTATTTACTAACAAGTAGACAAATACCTTCAAAACATACATATATTGTTATATACATTCAATTGAAATAGATAATAACAGAGTAATTAATTCAGAGGTATAAAAACAAATTAGGAAGGATAAAATTTAACGGTTGAAGGTGCTACGAGACCTTTTATACGAAACATTCAAGAAAAACAGCAAATCCAGAATTCACCATCCACGAATCAAGGATCATAGCTGGAAATTTAAGAGCTCAATTCGCAATAAATCCGATGTTAGTGCTTTGAAATTTTTCGGCTAACCTTTGTTCCCCACTCTAAGCCTGAAGAAACGAGTGCTTTCGCAATAGCGCACGGCTCGGTTACTATCGATGTTAAGAATAACGCGCGTAATTACCTAATATTTTAGTTTGATTGTGTTGTTGATGTTGATACTCCTACGATGACATGAAAATATGTTGGTGTATTTGGAAAATTGAATTATTAAAATGAAAAAAGGTCATGAACTCCTCCCTACGCCTCCCTAGTTTGGTTGCCAAAAACAACTCGGAAGGCTTGCTTGTCTCAACATCGCTGGTGTGATGCGTACGTGTCCCACAGCAGTCCCGGAAATCCCGCATGGACTAACGGATTGCAGCTGGGAGATCCTAGAGAGCATCTTAGAATTCTTGAAGATCCCATCAGAATACGATTTTGATCAGCCCTACAAGATGATCGTTAAAAACCGTAAATGGGCAGCCCCGAAGCAAAAGAGGTGACCTGGCACGGTACACGGACGGCTCAAGAAGAGAAGGTGTTGGAACAGGTATAGGCATTAGCGGGCCTGACTACCACCTTAAGAGGCCTACAGGACTCCACACCAACATATTTCAAGAAGAGATTACCGCTTTGAACTTGCGCGTCATAAAGAACCGCGAGTTCTTTATGACGCGCGACAGTCGGGCAGTTCTAAAAAGCTATCGAAGCCTACTCACACGAATCCGGTCTGATTCACGAATGTATTGCGTATGTAAGGAAATTGGGACGTAAAAAGCACGTTACCCTGCGATGGCTCCCAGGTCATCGAGAGATCGGAGGAAATGAAAAGGCGGACAAGTCGGCTAGGGAAGCAACAAATATGCCCTACATTGGTACCAAGAGAGCCGCATAAAACAAGCGATTAAAACGTGGGAGGACGATCAGAAGACCTTGTACGGGGGCAATGTTCCAGCACAAGAACAAGCGAAAGCATTCATATCAGGCTCGGCTGAGACAGCAAGAAAAATGCTATTTCTGGATTTCTGGCAGGTTTGACAGCCCTAAAATATCACATTCCTCACATCTATTGAACTGAGGGACGACGATCCCGGAGTAATATTAAGGTTTATTAAGAGACTCTAACTTCTTGAACACATATAAGGGCACTTTGTTACAATAGATCTATAGTGACTAATCCCAATTATACTAATACTAATACCAATCGTAAACCTTAAGCGTAACACACAAAAGTAAAACTTTTGTTCTCGAATATTCATATTATTTCCTTCCACAACTATATCCGCTCATCTTTATACTATTACATCTTCCGTAAACGTTGGAGTTATAGAAGAAATAATCCTTGACGCTAAATTCGTTCCGCGCTTGAAGACAACTTGAAACGTAAACGTACTTTCAAGGAGGTAGTCTTTAACGTCGATGGTTCTCCTGCATCCATAATGTGTATAGTTGCTGGAAATTATAGTCCTGCATCCGGTTACCGGATGCTGAAAATAAATTTGCCAAACGTATTTATTCTGAACGTCCGGCTCTAAAAATTGATGCGTAGTCACGATGAGCTTGGAGTTAGAGGTCAACGTGTATTCCTGCGTGAAGACGGCGCCCTCCTTCAAGAAATAACGTTTTTTCTTTTTGTCTACGACGATTTTCACCTCTTGCGCACTTAAAACGTGAGCATGGCGAGTTCGTAAATGATCAGCCGTATCAGCGGCAAGACCGTTCCATTCACATTTTACATTACCGGCCGCTATAAAGTCACAGGCGTATTCTCTGAATTTGCATAGATGATAGCAATGCAGCTTGTACTCGTTAGGTTTTATTTGCTTTTCGCAGCCTGAATTCTTGCAAACGAACGCTGATTTTCCGACGATCGTATTGGGAAGAGAGATGTGGCTGTAGGAGCGTCCCAAATCGTTCGCATTCGCACATCTCGTGCATTCCTGAACTACTCCGTACTTATCATTAGATAATGTTGGACGGCCATTCGCGAAGACAGGAACATTACACCTCTTATTGTTAACGCGTAGAGTTATCTCGCTGAAAAATTCGCTGCATTTATTGCATTGAAACCATAAATTTCCGTCATCATTCGTTTTTCCGGATGTCTGCATATTTGTTTCGCTATTTTCGATCTCCGCTTTAATCCTAACATTCTCTACGCATCCGAGGCTTTCCAATGTAGCCAGCGTGATCTTATAAGCCCTGTTTACGTCCAACACATAAGGAAATTCGCCGTTACGTAATCGTCTGATGCTAATATTGCTGAGAATAAGTACGGCATCACGAGATTGCAATACGATAGAAACTTTCACGTTGGCGGCCTTATCGTCACACCTGACGCAGTAGAATTCGTACAATATTTGCCGTTCCGCTTCGTCGAATCTTGCTCTTAACACGATATCCATTCCGTTCGCAATTAATAAGTAAAACGCGTTTACTTTCGACTCGTTCGGGTTCTTCACTAACTCACTACTCGCAGATCTGAGATCAACGACTTCACTCGCGTGTTTCTGCTTGATGTGCTTAATTAATTGATCTACAGACCTAAAATTGTTTTCGCACCACCCCCGGACTTCTAGCGGACACTGTCCCTCGCAGTAAAGGCATAAAGTGGTCTCGTGTTCGCAGATATCGTTAAAGAGACCTTCAACTGTACAACCGTTTTTCGCGTAGTTGCAAGGCAGTTGCAGTTTTGCGAGGACCGCCTCTAACTCTTTGTTGCGGAAAGCAATGGTAGCTCCGGATACCTCGTAGCAACATCCGCAAACGTTCCGAGCTCCTAGAAGTTGCATGATTGGGAGTCGAAGTCTATTGCCGCACAACTTACATTGGAATATGGATAGACCGAGTATGTCTTCCACTTTCAGAACGTCCATCTTTCCTAAAACAAAATAAAAAAATTAAATAAATCTACGTTAAAAAAAATGGCGAATTTTTTGTAGCTCTATACATTTAACTCGGTAATGTTACACCAACAAAACCACAAGAAAAGACGACTTACGTTCAATGCACTCCAGCAAAAGTTTCGCTTACGCAGCAATTGTACAGGTGAATAGTGAATTAACATTGCAACATAGCAACGATTTGTTCCTACTTGTATTATTCTATAGTATAGAACAAAATTATATTTTTTCCAACAAAGATGGTACGCGACGAAAAAAAATTGCTAAAGACTTCTCGCTCGCTCACATGACACGGTTCGAACGTGTCTCTGTTTCGAACCGTGTCGTGTCGTTTCGATTAAAATAAAAACTCGACGTTTCGCCCACAATCGTATTGGGCTCGGGGGCTTCCTCACGACAGTTGCTAGGCGTGGCCTCGGACCTCTGGCATGCTAAGTTACCCTAATCAACTGCTTCCCGCTCGGTTACCGTGCTAACTGTTACCGTGCCAACTCTCTCGAAGAAGACCCGTACGATTGTGGGCGGAATGCCTTTTTCTTTTAACTAATGCAAAACGACGTGATACGGTTCACACCCGGAACACGTTTAGTTTGAATTTCTCGCTTTGTAAATTGATTCGGGAACTGGACGTTTATCGATGGGCATTACAGGCTGACATTCTCATTGTCCACAAAGATGAAATTGGTAATTTCGGTCCACGTGTACCAAGTCTTTATTTTGTCCATGTTAAATGTTCATTGAACAGTGTCAACGCCGGGAAATTTAACAAATGAACCATTTCGACAATAGTTAACTGCCTCTAATTGTTAGGGAATTATGTGCGTAAGCGAAGTGGAAAATTTCCGATTTTCAAAGATTCCGAGCGTCTTTCTGCGGAAAAACTCAATGCAATTCATATCTATATGTGGTGTACACGTTCCCGAAGTTGCAGAATTTTTCGAATTACCAGGTTCGCGATCGTCTCTCGTCTTAAACTTAATAAAACAAAAACATGTATGCCGAAACGTTGTTTATTATCCATTGTATATTTATTTGCAACTTTCTGCTATAAAAATTAATGTAAATACAAACATATGATGTTGTTCAGATCAAAGAGAGTGATAAAAGTATCATTCTGAGAATTTGACAAGAAATACGAACACTTTAGATGGCCGGAATGCAAACTTAATAATATTACCAGGTGGCAATCTAGAAAAAAAAAAAAATGGTAACATTTTAGATGTGTCCGTACACGTAACAATATCTTTATTACTCTCCGAGATACGTCCGACTGTGTATTTCGTTATTTGCCAAACGTTTGCCGATTTTTCAAAGCAAAACGTTATTTTACACGTTTGATGTGGCATACATAAAAAAAAAAAAAAAAAACTGGAACGTAAACTTGTCTCGGACGAGGTAATCTTTAACGTCGATGCTTGTCGTACATCCGTAACGAATGTACGAAAAGCTTCGAAAGCTTCCTACGTTTCTACGGCCAATTGCCCATCCTTGTTGATTGAATATTGTTGCTCGAATATCGTCGTCTTTTAGAAAGAAACTATGAAGGGTCGACCGCTCTAAAGTGAAAGTAAATATTTAAGGCGTTCGAGTGTTGATTCCTCAGATGATCGGCCATTTTATCGACGAGACCATTACACAGACACGATACATTACCTTTACGGATGCGGCGTGTAGAGGAATTGAAGCCCACTCAAGGCAACGCACGCCTTTTTTTTAATCGCTCGAAATACTCCGCGGCGTTCTGAACATTCAAACCAGGGAGTACTATCACACGTTGTTCCTACTGGCTGCGAATTATCATCTACCTCACTATCTTTGATCTTTACTCCAATCATAACGTGACTCAGGCAATTGTAGTTTTGCAATGCAGCCAATGTAATTTTATGAGCGTTCTCTACATTTAACGTATACGGAAATTCGCCTTTTCGCAACCGTGTCATGCGGAGCTTACCAGAGATGTAACAATACGATCGAAAATGTTACTCTAGTTTCTCCGATACCATAATTAAGACAATATAAGTGGTACAATATCTGTTGTCCTACTGCATCAAATTTTGCCTTCAACGCAAAATGCATTCCATCAGTGATTATCAAGTAAAACACGTTTAACATCGATTCGTTCGGATTCTTCACCGAGATAGAATGCTGTACTTTTACGTGTTCAACGAACTCATCCGTCGAAGTAAAATTATCCCTGCACTTTAACTATTCTAACGGGAAGTTTTTTTTTTTACGGAAGCAGCAAAGCACTTCGTGATCGCAGATATCTTCGAAGATACCGTCGACCGTTTCTGGCATCATTACAAGGGAAATAGAGATTTCCGAAATGTGCCTCTAATTCGTGGTAACGAGTAGCCTCGCCGTAAGTATCTTCATCGTAACAGGGTCCACAAATGATGCCAATCTTGGGAACTATCATAATCGGCGAGAACACTTTAATTTGTAATTTGGCTAAATTGAGTTTTGAATTCGTTGCTGATTCGACGTTGGTGTCGTTCTCATCAATCTTTTGACTAATGTATTTAGACCTAAAAGTTACTTTACTTTCGACCGATTACAAAGTTCAAACTGAACCAAACCATAACACGGTACTACTTATAAGTAGAGATGCGGAAGGTAAAGGAAATTAGCAGAGACTAGACAGATTCATGTTTACTCGTCCTATCGGAATGGCTTAGCGTTGCTTATCGGGTACCCCGAGACAAAACGCGAGTCTACCTAGTCGCTACAAAAAAGAAGAAATAATTTCCTCCGCCTCGCGCACCTTTCCTTACAGCTCTTCTCGTTACAGAAAGGATAGACGATAAAGGCGACTCGGCGAAGACGGTTGCCGTACGAAAGTCGGCATCATCGTTGAGCAGACCCCCTTCGACGGTACGCGACAGCAAGAATAGATCGTCCACCTATCCAGCTGGTGAAGCGGTAAACGGCATTAGTGTCGAGGAGGAATTGGAACAGGCGGCGACCAAGATCCAAGCGGCATTTCGAGGTCACAAAACGAGGAAGAGCATGAAGCAGGCGGACAAACCGGACAGCGCCAAAACCGCGGACGCAACCGAAGATTTGGCGAACGAATTCAGAGCGGACGATCCTGGTAGGTATGACCATCCAACAGAGATCCCGAACCTTCCAAATATTACCATCTCCATTTCGCTTTCTAGATACACAATTCTTTTTTTTTTTTTTAGAATCTTTTAGAATGTTTGGGATTACCGAGAGCACTACGAACGATATGTTGTAACGATGCTCGTGCTGCCGCTTCATCGGACTATAAACATTTTAAGTTTTCGCTAGCCATTAATTTTCGAATAACAGGTCCGACGAATATTCTTTCTGGGACAATTTGAGGAACACACTGATCACAAGTGCCGAAAAATGCTTTTGGCTTATAATTAATACCACCGCGCTATTTTTTTGGCATCGATACCGACGACATTCAACAAGCGTAGTAGCTATCACTTATTACATGATTTTCTTTTGTTTTCCATAGCATCGGCGATGCAAACGAAAAACATACATTTTCACCAATTCATTTTGGCAACCGCGGCTAACCAGTATTCGTTACAGAGAAGCCAAGGTAATGCAAATAGGCATCTTTGTACGGATTTGCCATTATTTCTTTCCACTTTTCGAAGGGTATGACATCCTCAAACGTAACGAATCGACTCGGTCATTTTCGTGCCTTTTTAAACAGAGCCAAAATATTTCGAATACAATTAAAATTACTTTTCTAACGACGTCACCGTCTAACAGTCGTAATGACAACGCAATGCTGCAAACATATCAAAGCCTTTTTTTTTAAATATTTTAGTTATCTTTGAAATTTGTGGCTCAAGAAAAATGAAGAATTATTCGATACGATACGATATCACTTCCAATGTAATTCCTATTTGATCGAGCTGGTATCTATCATGAATTCTAACAGCTTAGATCTACCGGGCTTTTTAGTAAGTAGTTGGCTTACACCATTATGAACCACTCGTCTTTGCATGAACTATAGAGTAAGTAATTAATCACGAACTATAATAGGCGAAGATGTTGCCATTCAATGTCTGAAACGTCGAAAACAAACGACCCCGAAGGGAAAAAAAAACATGTTTGTAGAGTCGCAAACGCAGCGCTATTCAGAAGACGATTTCGCCATCCATCATGCTTGGATCATTTCTCTATACTTTATGTGTACTTTCGTCTAATGGAGACCGGCACTCCGAGGATGTTTCCGTTTTATTTTCTCTTTTATTCTCATCAAAAAAGATAAAACACTGCTGTAATCAATTGCGCTCTTTCTCGAACAAACGGTTTCGTAAGCGTCTAATTCTCGCGTTGTTTTCTCATTCAAAAACGACTCGGATCTACCGTAGCGGTAATGAGTCGTTATCGCTCGCAATTCGGCAATCAGATGTTTAGTTTGCCCAATATCGGCTTATCACGTCATCGCGCGCGATTTTATAAATTCCCGACGTCTCCTCCTTTCCGAAAGGCTTTTGCGAACCGGAACAGACGCTCATACCTTGCTCCCCAAAAATCGTCGATATTCTGCAAAGAAGAAGTTTCACAAATTTCTTATCGCGTCAACATTAACGCCTATGTTGGACTTTGGGATACGTAGAAGAGTGGCCATCGTACCGGACGATTTCTTTAACTTGAAATTGTCGAATATCTCGAAAGATAAGCACTTGACGAAAAAAGAAGTAAAATTTAATCGTTCGGCGGATCATTAACCTGAGCGTATATTTGACCATCGCCCATGTTGCCTTGAATAATGTGGGGACCATTCCGCATCGCGCAATGAAAGCACAAAGTATCCCATCGTTCTGCTGTTTATAAAAGACGCCTTGTCGGAAGAAAATACGTAACGAAAGAAATTGCCGTTATGGTTATGTTGTACTTGTTCACGTGTCCTCCGACAAAAAGTTTTTGAAACCGGAGGATGCCGCAAAGGAACGTGCTCGGGCCTTTTAAATAATGCTTTGCTATCACCGCAGACAATGTAGAAGTTTTCTATTTAGCAGATGCTAATTCTTCGGTATGTTGCTGCGAATACTTCTTCCATATGCGCCCTTCTTTAGTAAACATGAAACATATTTCGATATACAATATACGCTTTTTCTCTCTACTCATTTCTTCTTACAGAATTATGCAACGCCGCAACAAAAATTCAGGCGTCCTTCAGAGGTCACCTGGCTAGGAAAAAGGTGGATACCGGCAAGCCTGAAAACGGATCCGAGAATAAAAACGAGGTATGTAACTTCCTTGGACATTTACGTTGGTAAACTGCTACGAATATCTCGAACAAATTCGCAGGTGTTACTTTATTACTCATGAATTTCGTCTTGTTAAGCAGGCCGAGCACGATGAGGACTTCGACCTCGACCTGAACGACCCCGATCTCAACAAGGCGGCCAGCAAAATCCAGGCCACCTTCAGGACCCACATGAAGCATAAGGACGAATAAACGAGACGGTGTCCGAGGTGCTCGACTCTTGTTTTTAGTTTTCCCGCCCGCAATAGAGGTACCTACCCAGTAAAAAGGAGCAGCAACAAAAAAAAAAACGAACCATCAGTCGATCAACAACCCCACCCAAACGATCCCAATGCAACAAGCTAAACCTATCAGAACAAAAAAGAAAAGGGAAAACACGCAATCACTAGTTTTCTACTGTTCCATAAAAAAACAAAAAAAACTTTCGTAATGCAAAGGTATTAACCGTAGCTAAGAGGAACTTCGGTCTTATTACTTCGATCTCGATTATCGCTATTGAAGAGAGAGCAAAAATCTCGGATTGCGATATGCGTCTATTTCAACTTGCTTATTCTAGATTGATCACTCTGTACACCACAATAATAATAGTTTTTATTCCATGCTGTAAGAAGTATTCATCAAACGTCATATCAATAACGTAGGCTTTCACGACCAGACTTAGACATAACTAAACGTGCTCAGAGTTTGGAGCGTGTCATGGTTGATCGAAAACTCGACGTTTCGCCCGCAATCATATAGGGCTTCTTCAGTAGAATGGCAGGCAACAGTTAGCACGGTAATTTAACGTGTAAACGACGCCAGAGACGAAACTAACTGAGAACGGAGTAATTAATCACGGTAACTAAACATGCGAACCATACCAGAAGCGAAAATCAGCTCCGAGAATACGAAAAGAGAAGCTCGCTTTCGTATCGGCAGTGGGCGGAAACTGATTGATTGGGCGTCGCGGTCACTGTTAGATGCGGATAGGCCGTTGTCAGATGTCTCACGACATATGACAGGACTCGCCCACCGTCCAGGTAAGAACATGTTGCCCCTTTCGTATGTCCGCAGTTGATTTTCGACTTTGGTCATGGCCAACATGGTTCGCATGTTGGGTAGGCGAAACGTCGAGTTTTCGTTTAACCATGATAATGATGATCTACCCGGAACACGTATAAAGGCAACGTATTAAGTAACCTTAAACAAGAAGAGTGTAAAACTTCTTCATGACCAGATCGTTTAATTTCGTGACGCTGTAAGACAGTCTCCCGCCAAAAATTGATCAATATATTTTTGCAAATTCAAAATAGCACGTTCTAGTTCACTTGTCTTTAAATATATATACACGGTGGCCCAAATTTTGTCTGTGAAAGTGTTACTAGCGATATTTTAGATAATATTAGACAAGTACATTTTCATGAGGATATGTCTTCGGAGCTCTTCCTTAATTAATTAGATAATTAAAGAAATAACTAATTACAACAATGAAATTTGTCACAGCATCAATGAGCTCTAATGATGGTAGTCACCGAGCTCTAATGATGCTAGTAACCAGTGATGAGTTGTTTAATCCAGTAGCGGAGGTCCGAAGCTAGAAACCTAGAAGTTGGTAAAAATTATAACATATTTTACGGTAATAAATTGCAATTTAAGGAGGAACATTATCTTTCCAGAAGAGGTATTGAACTCTTGAAAGCTAAAGCTCCGGCGGCAAATCTTCATTAAGACTTTCTTGTTACTTAAAATATCGCCAGTGACATTTTCTTTTTTACCAGTTTGGCATTGTAAAGCACTTTAAGATGGAAATGGTCTCAGTTTCATCTTAACAAAGATTGCTACGAGGAAACCGGTTTCATATAGCTTTCGGCGATCGAAGTCACCTGGCATCGATAAGCAGATCTGTGTCACCCAGATAATTAATAACGGTATGATGAATAATAGTAATGGACCAAGCAGATTCCTTTGAGGTATACCTCTCGCCTAATATTGAACATCTGAGGAAATCATTCCGGAAATGCTATCACTTAACGTTACTATTTGCTTTCTGCTGGCTTACGGAAGAGAATACAATGGTTTACGCCATGTACCAACTTTCAGGTCCTCAAGTACAATTTGAACGGATTTTCCGCTAGAAAGAAGGAAAACAATTGACTAACGAAGAAATTTGTCAATGGTTGGGCCAACGTTAACAATCCGTAGAAGAATTTCTTATCTCCCCCTAATTAAAATTTTTATTTACCACGACGCATTCCACTTACACGGTTATAACCTTTGCTGAACACTCTGTATATAACGATAATTCCGTTTCCCAATCAAGTTCTCGTCGAGACTCATCTTCGTAACACAGAGTGTTGCCATCCATCTATATAAAAGGTACCTTACTATCTAAACATCCTGTATATTATTAGATATGATTATTAAATTACCATAAAACATAGTCACGTGTACATAAAAAGTAAAATATATTTACGAGATTTGAACATTTTTTAAAGTAATAATTGTATCCGCATAATATTCCTATTTACATTTTAACCATTAGCCGCAAAAAGGAGGAATTGCAGTATTGTAACGAAGTGTTATCAACAGGAGAATGTAAATAAATTCAACTAAAAAAGGTTCATTTTGTAGATCACTAAGGAAAACATTGAATTCGCAATTTATACAACCCGCTGTATAAGGCCGTACCAGCTAGAAAAACCACATTCAACTAATATTAATTTAGGAGGAAGAGCCTTACGCGGATGAAAATGCGTCTCGTAATACATGTACGGAATGAATATCGTACTAGTTGTGGAAAGCTCACGTTTTCTTTATGTGACGTAATATTTCCGGATATACAGCCGGGCGATCGATAAATAGCGAATTAGGTATTTGTTATTTTGAACAGAACGACCGATATATTATTACATTTTTGTTTTCTCCATCTCCGGATAAACCAATGCAATGTGGCTTTCAATTGTTTCACAGATATCGAGATGTTTGTAATTTTAAAATTTACGTTACGGAAATTTTTTTTTCTAACTTTTGTTTTCTCTCTTTAATATAAATTTGTTTTTTATAATTCATTATGTTTAATTAGAATTTTAATTATCTATATATATATTTATATATATGTAGCAATTTTATTGAAAAAAAAGCCATTAGTCAAAAATCGTTGATGTTATTTTTGACTATTGATTGAAAATGTCAAGCTTGAGAGTAACAAGTATATTTTGCATATTAGGCGAAACTGGAAGGGCTGCTGTACAGAGTGGACCAAATTCGATACGTTTAATAGGGAACTTGTATTTCTAAATGAATTAAGACAAAAACTGACCGAAGCTTCTGGGGCTCGATTTTAAAGAGTCGATTCGATCGGTGAAATCCATATTTTTATATCTTCTTTAATATAAGAGTTATTTGTGAAAATACTTAATTCATATAAAATCCAGACCAGGGCGCTTTTCGACGCAAAATCCTATGCTTTAATTTTTTTCTTTCTTTTTTAACTTTTATTTTTTTGAGATATTATCAAGACTTGTGCTTTTTATATGAAACACCCTACATACGTTTACACTATTAGAAAGCATATAAAATTACTTTTAGAATCATACAGCACACTTGATATTTTAAACAATTTCTAAATTACTTGTTTTTCTTCATTTCACATTATTTTAAGATGGCTGTGGATGGTGGTAAATAAGCAAATAAAAGATTTTAACAAGGTAGAAAAGAAATTGTTTTAATTTTAGATGTTACGAATAACAATTCAAATTTCTATAAAACGCCTCGTATTTTTTATAGTTCTCATACATAATAATAAAAGCAGCAGTAATATTAATGAAAACCGACATTTCAGGCAACATTTAGGCAATAAGTGTACCATCCATAGCCATCTTAAAATAATATGAAACGAAGTAGAACAAATAATTTAAAAATTGTTTAAACAGAATATCAAGCGTGTTAAAATAAAAACGACCATGACAGCTGTTTCATTTAAAGCAACATAACTTTGATGCCTAACAAGTAGCAGGTAGTAATGCAATCCTTTGCGTAGCAGATGTCAACAGCGTGACCGCAATCACGAAGAACCCCGCGCTGTTTTGCTCCACTCTGTATAATACAGTAACCAAGTATAATATTAGTTGGCTGTGGTTGAATTCGCGAAACTTCTAAGCTTCGTCTGCTTCGAGAATTTCATTACGATTATCAAGCGGTTTGTCGAATTGTCGTTTTTTCATCGCACTGCTTCCGTTCTGAAGCTGATAGAAGTAAAATTCCGAGTACGACTGCCTGTACTTACTTAGTTATTTGGTAACCTTCGATTTCTCTAAGGTAGAAACACTTGTAATATAAAATTTTAACTAGAACTTAACGATGTTTGTGAACGGGATAGTTTATCGAGCGCTAATGGAATTTTTAGTCGGCCGATCGAACAAAATCTGCACGGGCCGACATTACGTTGATAAGCAATAGATACCAAATATTAAGTTGACAGTCGTCGAAGTAGCTTCGCGCTGAATGAAACGGTGATTTTGTTTGCGTCGTACGATTAACGGTATTCACCAAATTGTGTTTACTGTACGTATACCAGTTACGATTGTTATTTTATTTTTGTAACGATGAATTGTACACCCTGTATGTATTTATTGAATCGCATGTAAAGGTGTATATTTGTTACATTACGTCGCTTACATATTATACATACGTATATTAAAACTTATTTATAATGTTTATGAAGTACATAATATACTACTTCCCAAAGTCTACAACGGAGTGTTTTATTTACGTACGGCTAAGTGCATAGTGCAAAAAAAAAAAAAATTCGAGCTGTTACCGTTTGATTGGCAACTAACGAAGGTATTATCGAAAACATTGCAAGAATCACCTCAAGCTTCTACCACAACTTTGGCATAAAGTCCTGGGATAAATCGTCGCCCTCGTTATAACGTTACTATTATTCTATTGATATGATTATTTATTATTTATCGCGATCATGTCAATATTAAATTTTGGTTTCTAAGAATTTCCTTTAATTTAGTTGTTTGTCGCTTTGTTCCAAGAACTTCGTTTATTTTAAACGTCTATTGTACATCGTAAACTCCTTTCCGTGTTCATAAATCCTTTACTTGCTTTTACGAAAACAACACGTTTCTCCTTTGTGCGCGTCCGACTAATCTCGCCCCTGAAATATACAACAGAGAAGGGAACGCTTACGCATCCGATCCAGGTAAGAGTTCGAGCCGTGTACCTCCAACAGCTTCACAATCTTATGGTTTCGATGTCGCTAATACTCGGAAGACGTTCATACTGCTGCAAGTCAGGTACCTGTTAATAGTTATGAGTAAAGAGTCCAAACGATGTGCCCGAGCATCGTCGTTGCGTGGAGAGTTTACCAGAATAACAGTGCGCTTATTTAAAAATAAATATATTGAATCACTTTACAAAACGTTAAGAAAAAACATAAATAACTTACCTAACATGTTTACATTGTTGCAGAAATATCCGGATGTGCGAGCACTTCGTTTGGACTCTTTAGTTATGAGCTATCAAACGCCATTATAATGACTAACATATTTACAAATGCACGAATCACAACCTATGTTATTGGTTTGTCAATAATATGAAACTTTGTACTCCTTCATTAAGATAACGTGTCGTTATTAAAGAGGACAAATTCGGAATGAAACCGCAGCCGTGGCTAACAATCAAATTTGCGACGCCGCTCGCATAGCGCAAGACATAAAGATAGAGAAACCGATGTCGATACAAGATACGGACATTTCATATTTCATTTGTGTACAATGATGGTTGTCTGTAATTTGCCGTTTATCTTGCTACGCAAACGCGTTCGTTTATTTCATCTCTTTAAAAATAGCTGCACCCGCTTACGAGATTATTTAAAATCTATGCATCGATACAAACCTTATTAATTGTTAATATGAAATAGTAATGATGAAACAACGTATCCGCGAACATAAACACACGCACACGCGTGAACACCTAAACAACTGCGCCGAGAACGAACGGTTAGATTTTATTCAGCGCCGTCGCATCCGTAAACGCTGGACTAAGTACCGGGACTAAGTACACTTTTCGTGGATTACAAGAAACTAACAGAGACTAGACATGCTCGTGTTCCGTCGACTCTCGGGGGAAACACGCAGCAATTCCGATGAGACGAATAGACACGAGTCTGCTAATGTCGTGAAGGTGCAGGCTTAATCAATATTGATGTAGTTCTTGAAGAGGTATTAGATGACAACACTGATTCGATTTTCTTTTTTGCAATATGATCATTTCAATATACGGGATTTTCTATCCAACCCGTTGGTCACAGCCTATTTCTCCAAATTTGTAACGGGCCGTAATATCCTCATCATTATAATTAAATAATTTTTAGAGTCGTACGACGTCCAAATATTTTTTAATTTTATTTTTTAATTCTATGACTTGTCATTGAACGAGCGCGGACAATTTCGCAAGTTATCACCACGCGTAACTAATTAGCAGGTATGTCTTTCGTTACCGGAAGGACCAACTTAAATTGGCGGCGAACTCTACATGTGAGCGTTTAGATATCGGAAATATCAATTCACCCGTCTCCAAACAGCGCAAAAGTATATAAAGCACACGTTCAATTAATTAATTCATATTAGGACAAAACTGGCAGAGATGCTGCACAGAGTGAGCCAAATTTAATACTAATGGGAAACTTGTATTTCTAAAGGAAATAGACAAAAACTGACCAAAGCTTCCTAAACGGAGTAGCCCAATACATGTTAATGACAAGAGTACAAAGTGTTCCAAGAGGCTCGTTCACTACTTATCGATCACTCTATACATATATATTTGTTTCTTTATTTAAAATTTAGACATCTAGAATTCTAAATTCTATTCTATTTATGGAACCAACAAATGATGAAAATATATCAAAAAATTGAAAAAAAAAAAATAAAAACAATGTCAACCGATTGTATAATAATTACAGAATGACATACAGTCTTTCTCAATTTTTATTCGGTAAGAATCGCCAACAGCGACAATCGACTAAAATAATGAAATGATACTAAAATATTTAACAATCCTAAATTCCTTACTCGAACATGCAAATATAAAAATACCAAGAATCCAAGACTTTAAAATCCAATAAACCTTGACCTCGATATCGTACCGATGGAGAGTCAAGTTTTACAAGAAATTATTTCCAGAATAAAGATAAAATCTCAACAAATACCACTCGCATTAAAAGCAAACATTTACGAGTGGCTAAATATTAGCAAATTAAATATTTGTTTTTAACGATGTAAACGACTGTTCGTTCGCCTTTGTCGGGTGTTTATAAATTGCAGCTAGCAATCGGTACTTACCAAATTATTCAGGTGAAAGCTAACGCATTACACACAACGTTTGCAAGTTTTAAAAACAGCTCCACAACCGACAAACAACACTAATCCGCAAGAAGTTTGTTACCATATTGCAAAAACCGACAGGAATATACAGGTAATTCCCCTACCATACGAAGCGATCCGGCCCCAACAGCAGAGACAAGAGGAGAGAGGAGGCATTAGAGTTAGCCATGGCCCCTCTATGCCTTCCGCTAGATACGACCATGTATCTACCCAAATCATCTTAAAATTAAACAAAATATAATCGCCTAGCACATTGCATTAATATTAACCTTATTAACTATAAATACAAAAAAAAAAATAGTAATAACGTAGCGATAGTAAACACACCACAAGTACGTTCACCATAGAAAGATGTTCCTCTTATTACCGCTTGGTTAGATTTTGTACAGCGCCATCTCAGTTAAACATCGAGTTAATACCAATGTGGTTGTCGAAGCGGCGTTAGATGGCAGCGCTAATTTGATTTACTTTTTTTTTCCAGCGATTATTTCAGTATACAGGATTTTCTATGCGACCCATCCGTCATAGCCTATTTCGGTAAATTAGTAACAGATCCTCTTTATTGTAACTAAATAATTTTTGGAGTCGTACGACGTCCAAATGTTTTTATTTATTTTTTATTCTATGAATTGTCATGTAATAACTTAAATTAGCAAAGTATATCTTCTGTTACCGGAAGCACCAACTTAAATTGGCGGCGAAATTTAACATGTGAATGCTTAGATATCAGAAATATCATACAATTAAAACACTTTATGTGCCTTATTTACTATTTTATGATTAGATACATACATCGGTACTCATAACGCAACGCAGCTCACAAGTTTGAGTTTAGTTTCAACTCAAACAATAAGAAATCGTCGTCACAACGTTGGCATGTATGCTCGAAGACTCCCGGTGTGCGTTCCACTAACTGTTCTTCATAAAACGTCGCGTAGAACATGGGCTGAGCAACGTAGAAATTGGAATCACGATGACTGGGCACAAGCCCAGTTAGGTTAAGGATAATAAAGCAAACGGTTAGCGGATTAACAGCTAGAAGTATTCTACGTCGACCCGCGAAGGCAGACCGATAGCAATATGCGCCCTGGACTCTCTACAGCAAACCGTGAGAGTTTTTCTTCTAGTTTTTATTTGGAAACGCGGCGTATTGGAATATAACTTGAAACACGAAGTTATCGCCAACAAGACAATCTCTAACGTCGATGATTTTGGTGTGCCACCAATCTGTACAGACGCTAGAGATGATCGTTCGGCATCTTTCGGTCGGACGTTGAAAATGCATTTGCCATATGTACCTATTGCTGGTGTCCGACTCGTAAATCGTCTTAGTAGAGACGGTAAGCTGTCCTAGTTCGTTTAACGAGTAGGTTTGCTCGAAAACGTCATCCTCCTTCGTATAGAATCCTATAGTTGACGTTCCGATGGGAAGGCTCCTCTCTTTTGCATTCACTATGCTCCCGTGCTGCTCCCTTATGTGATCTATCACCTCGTAAGCTATGCTCTTCCGTCCGCATGCTTCACCGTCTACTAAGACGGGGCAACGACATTTTCTGAATTTGCATTGGAGCATACGATGTTTCTGATGTTCCGGTTTAATACTATCAGGAAGTACGGGAGATGAGGATGAACGATCGCCATTTAGGTTAGAAGACTCACGATTTTCGTATCTCGGAATTTGTAGGCATCTCCTGCATCCATTCCACAAGCGTGTGCCGTTCGTCGCTATTGCGGATTGCAGATCCTTATCTTTGATATCCACCTTAATTCTAACGTTCTTTAGGCAACCGACGCTTTTCAGCAGGGCCACTGTGATCTTGGACGCGTTTTCTACGTCTAGGGTGTACGGAAATTCCCCTTTACGTAATCGTTTAATGCCGATCGTGTTCATATGAAGGACGTTATCATTCTGTTTAAACACAATCGAAAACTCTATATCCCTCACGTCGATACGGTAATTGAGAGAATAGAATTCGTAGAGAATCCGCTTACCGATTACGTCGAATTTTGCCCTTAACACAAAATGAAAGTCGCCGATGGCGATTAGGTAAAACGTATCTAATTTTGATTCGTCCGGATTCTCCACTGAAACGGTACCTTCAGCGGTCAATGTGACGACGTGATCCATATGTTGGTACGTGAAATGCTCGACGAGTTGATCTATGGAAGTAAAATCGTTTCCGCACCGTTCTTGCGATCCTAACGGACAGTTCTTTTCGCGGAAGCAGCATAAGGTCTCGTGCTCGCAAATATCATTGAACCAACCGTCAATTGTGCAACCATTTCTCGTGTAATTACAAGGAAAATATAGTTTTTCGAGAAACGCTTCTAGTTCGCTGTTAAGAGAAGTCCCACGATAGTCGGTTTTCTCGTAGCACGATCTGCAAATATTTCCAGCCCCGGCTATATGGATAATCGGCCGTTGAAGTCTATTGGGGCACAATTTACATTGGAATAAGGGCAGGTTAAGTGTATCTTCTGTTATGAAAAGCGCCATGTTTTCTGGAAAGAAAAATATGTTGCATCAATGTTGTATGTCCGAACAGCAATAAGAAAAGAAGAATGTTAAAAAAAATATTGCAACGCGTCCTTGTTCTTTGAACTTGGGCGTCGTCACGGATACGTGGGCGACATCTTCACGAGATAGCCCGGAACAACTCATGTTATTCGGACGTGATGATATAGGGGGAATTACTGGGAATTACCGCCGTTACGAGGAGCTTACGACACAATCATTCGAGTCCGCAATTTGTCTTTGGCTTCCATTCGCTAGTTTCTTGTATTCTTCCCTCTTAAATCTGTAATTATTACGTCTCGCTGCCTTGGCTTTGGCCACCAAGATCTCCTCACAGGCTCATATAAAACAACAAGTACGAAGAACAGTAAGAAGTAGAGAAAAAAATTTACAATCCCTCGAAGAGAATAGATTATATTTCGAACATTTGGTAAATGTTATTGTTACTGTGCTAAGCATTGAGCTCTGGAGAATTGCCCAGAGAGCGCGGTGGATGTGCGGTATCGTTGGATTTACGGGATTTACCGTTTAAAATGAGAGAGCTAACGTTATTTCCGGTAATAACGAAAACGCACACGGACTGTCCTTGAAATGTCAGTACGAAGGGGGATGGGTGTTTCTTTAGAAATCTTTGAATCTAGAAATACATCACATCAACGTTTTAAACGCTATCGATAATTGTGCATCACCTTTGCATATAAAATTAAAGATTATACTGAGGTTATTGAGATGCATAAGATCAATTGAAAAAGTAGCTTATATGTATTTCGGAGAAATTTTACGGTTTTACGGCGATAACGAAATATGGATAAGGTTTCATCGTACGAGTCAATTAGATACGATATTGTATTAACTAGTTACGGTTGCTAATTAATTATTTTCTTCAGTTCATTCTTCACAGAAACGTATGTATGAATACGCGATGTATTTCATAAAAGAATTGTACAAGAAACAAAGTAAAGAGAGGAAAGAGGAAATCAGAAGTAAATAAAAGAAAAAAACGATCATACACTTACTGCATGAAAATAAGATATTCCTAAATCACGAATTTTTCTATTATGACTGCTACAATTTTGTACATTGCTTGATCTAACTTCAACTACCCAACTAAACCAGCAACTATTCGATCATGATTTGTACAAAATGGGAAACTTTACATCATTTGTTTTATCGCATGATAACAGTATTTGATATGATAAACATATGTGTAACCACTATACACTTGCGTATTGGGAGAGATAAGCAACACATAAGTATCGACACCTCCGCACCATACAAGTTTATTTATTTCATAGCAATACATAATAATTAGTCCGGGAGGGCCGTTTCGAGGACACGAATGGTCTTCATTTTCAACTGATGACCGGGAGAGATAAGATGTGGTAACCAAAACGAACGACACATACGTCTACCAAGAACGCGACAGCAGTGACGCGTTTTCTTTCGTATTTGGTAAATTACTTAAATAGGGTAATTTAAAACAACATACGAAGGGTCGTTTTTTTTTTTTATTCTGAACTACGCATGAAATGAAAAAGAAATAGAAGAGAAAAACAACAATAAAAATATATTTTTCAACACAAGTGCCTTGCTTGTGAGTACAAATATTACATGGTATCAAACACATCTAATTCATCATCAAAAAATTGCTTTCATTTACCTGCAAAATACCTCTGAACAGCCATTATCTATAAGTCCAGCATCGTTCCCCTTTGCATTTCTTTTAGAGGCGAAATATACTTATTCGAAGCTAGACAGCTTTTAAATTCTTGATTTGTGGACTGCACTTGACAATTCCAAAAATAGCTGCCATTATTTTTCCTGTGGAAGATCTAGACAGGGTATCTTTAAGCTTCTTAGCAGGATCACTGCTTCGATTCGTATTCTGATTCTGGTTCAAAATAACAGGTTGCAGGTTTCATTACCGGTGATCGATTGACAATGAAATCTAGTTAGTCTCCACAAAACACATACTGGCAAAAAAAATGTTTTGCACTCACTTTTGTCACTGCAAGGTGTAAGTGTAGAATTCTGAAAATCTGCCACCTTTGATCGGATACACGGCTCTATCTTATGATCTTTGTACTTTCACAAGGGCATCTGGATTTACAGCTTGTAAATTTTAAAACTGTCTATACCGGGTGATTTTCTAAATTGAAACATTCAAATATCTTGACAAATAATGTAATGTAATTTAAACTTTTGTGAAAATGTTAATTCTTTTCAAATAAAAAAGTATAACAATGATAACCTCCTTGTATATAGACCTATAATGAAACATACACGTAGGAGCCGTAGATTCATAATAAACATATGGCTTTACAACAACATAGCTGATAATATACTAAAACGTAATATCAATAATCAAAGGATATTTTTAACTACACATATATCACAGCATCATCAACATATAAATATCGCCCTTCAAGCACCCCATTCTTCAAAATGGTCATCGATAAAATGTTCAGGTTGAAATTTCCGTATCGAAGGTGGTAAATCCATTCTACTCTCTAGCAAGTCGGGATAACTCCAGAAGCAATCAAAGTCGCTTTCCTCTTGTTTATTATGCGACTTGTTATAATTCTCCATCCAAGATTCCAGAGACGGCAACTCGGGCACCTGCTGCTGAACTCTGCGCTTTTCATATTCCTCGTATTCAACTGCGAAGAGAAAAATGAGCAAAAGTCACCTTGTCGTCCGGCTACTCTAAGTAAACACATACTTTGCTGCTTAATATTCCACAATTCCTCCGAAGTATAATGCGTGTATTTACAATTCCCCGCGAATTGGCAGTTTCCAGTTCGCATGAACCTACGGCAGGGTAATTTCACGGACTCCTCTGCAAGAATCGACCTTGGATCTGAAAGGTACGTACATATTTAGTAGCGGAGCAACTAGTAAACCGTAAGGAATCACCTCTGCACATCTCATAATGTAATTTTCTGAGTTTAATGTGATGGGAGCTCGATAGATGCTTCTTCCTAGCATCCAAGTCGTCAATGAAAGTTTTATCGCAATAATCGCAATAATATCTTCGTCCCATTTCGTGTAGTGTTTAATATTTTACGCTAAGAAGAAATACAAAGACAAGTTTAATAATAGATGGAAAACGTAACCATTTAGGAAGTGAGGTTAAGTGAGGAGATGTAATTGGTGAGAAGTTCGTACAGTAGAATTCAAAATATAAACCCTTCGATTTAAATATTTCCGATTAACTGAAACTTAAACTTTAAATTGGCTATAATTTACGTTAAATATAGAGAATAATAATTCCTTAAGATACTCGAAATGAATTAATAACTTATGTGAGATTCGATATAAATGAAGCAAGCCTTTGATTTATGATAGGATTCATAGTACAGCCTTATCTTAAGTGTTACTTAAACGCAGGTTTGGATGTAGAATGGTTTCAATTATTTTCTTTCAGTGTAATATGCCTTTAATAGGCTAATGACTTAAATGCTAAGATTAACTAATTTATCGCAGTTACGTTAGTTTACTCGAAATTCCTCATATATTCACTTATATAAGGGACCATTATGATCACTAATGAACATCTTTATTTTGGAAGCGAATACGCAATACGCACATTTTTATCTGATGAAATACAGAGGTATTCGCTTTTAAAAGTAAGATATCAAAATGATTGTTGACGTTGCTACCGCACGAAACGCTTGTCATTAAGATCATTTGCGTATTATAACGGGAGAGGACAAAAACGAGTGAAATCATACCTTTTTTCGAGCGACTAGATAGACTCGTGTCTATTCGTCCCATAAAAAAGGGGTTCGTGTTGCCTACCGGTTTCCCCGAGAGTCGACAAAACACGAGTCTGCCTAGTCGTCGCAAAACAGGTATGATTTCACTCGCTTTTTTGTCCTTTATCCGCAACGCTCCCTCATACTTAAGCTCGATCCATGAATTACGTTCTTATTTAGGAAGGGCATTTTACTCGTTTCGAATTAATTCTCTCTTTGTTAAGCATTCCCGCTTCTTCGCTAAGATATCTACAAGTTATCGCTTTTAATTTAGCGTAATAAAAGACTAAGTTACACTGGCGGTTGGAAGCGCGTCCGTTGAACGCGGTTAACGTCATTTCGGAGTGCTACGTCATGATCTCCCTATCGCCTTCGAATCTGCTACGAGAAAGAAGGATGACATCATCGCGTTGTGAAAAGCGCAGGCAGCTTCACCAGTGGGGACCATAACTTTAATTTTTCTGTTTACATTTTCAGTTGGCGCTAGAACTTTCGCGGCGATGTTAGTACGTATGCGGTGTTATGTTCCGCTTTTTTCTTTAAGCGATCCTTCGTCATTCCCATCCCCGCGTTCCCATGCATCTCGTGAACGAGTGTGAGTTCTTTTTCGCTTGGTAAATATGTGATCTTGCACGAAGCCGTTGCGGATTCGTAATTTTCGTTTCGTCCGCTATCCTGCCGTTACCTAAACTTTGGAACTGCTGCGAAAGGTGAGTGCATATGATTATAAGGCCAGGTGTCTTCGTGAAGCAATCCGACCGGATTGTTTTGCAAATGAAAACCGTTTGTTACGTTGCGTAAAAAGGATCCTTAAATAATAGGTTTTACATTCCGAGCAATGTGCGGTAAACATCTGAAAATGAGGATGTTATGAGTATTTTGCAAAGAATTTGTTGGGTATTAAACAATCTCGTAACGCAGGAAACATCTGTGTCTGACGTGTTTTGTTTTAATTTGCTTTTGAATCGAACTTTACTTACATCCCATTTATTTAGAAACGCGTAATCTTTAATATTTACGATTGGTGGTTCTTAGGTATCGAAGATAAAAGAAAGGAATAAATATAGAAGTTGTATCCTTCACCGACAATTCGTCTAAAACAAAAAAATTTCAAATTTTCACTGCAGAATTAGATTTAAAATCTAGATGCGTCACCGTTTTATTCTCTGCAAGACTATTGGGTAAGGAAATACAATCCCGATTATCCGCGTGATACGTAATTGTTTTTGTATTAATATCAAAATCGGCTGGTTACCACCACGTATTGTTGATAATACACGAGCTAAGACAAGGATTATATCCTACTGACAGAGCCTTTTAGTGACAGATCATTGCCCGAATATTCGGACGAAGATACGAGTAAAGTTCGCCACTTCCCGTGTACTTCACAGGCGTCAGTACGGAAGGCGTAGTCATATACGCGCAAACGATCTCGTTGGTGTAGCAACGCATCTGTTCGGATTGAGCGCAGATTTACAAACAATTTATAATTCCGATTCGCAGAGTCTAATATGCCAAGCATAAATTACGCATATATTACGAATCGCACACCCGAACTATCCCTCCCACACCGACGCCTGTGAAGCGCGAACTTGAAATATGAGGTTTCTGTAGATCGCTTGACTCCGGTTTCGAAGTATCGGGTCTCGAAACCAGCGCTATTGCCACTATCCAGAAGCAAATAGGGCGCGCTGAGGCAATCAAGAGGAGCGGCGGCTTCAGTATGAATTAGATTGACGGTGACAAGCAAGTAATATCTGATAATCTTAATTTGCATGCCGCAATCTTTCTAAATTTCCGGACGATGGACGATATTAAAGATATTTCGCAGATGAACCAACGGAATTTTCATGTTTATTAAGCTTGCGTATCCGCTTCATCAAACTAATCGCATATTTTGTTGCTAATTCGTTATGAAAGAATTGATTTTCTTGCTCCCGCGGTTACCGAGTAAACGATGGCTACGCTAAATGCTTCTATCCAAGAGCAAGAGGCTGATACTGAAAAATAAATTTTTATTGTTATTCTAATCTTTTTTTCCAGGCCTAGCTTAAAGATTTATTTTTGGAAAGTTGCGATTTGTCCAAACACAGAGTTGTTTAGAAGGTAGAACTCAGAAGTTAATCATAGTGCGGATCTCAACCGTCGCGCCGACGCTAATAAACCAAACAAACGATTTCCACGAAAATAACCATCGTTGGTGATCTTCTCCTTCCAACAGGAAGTTCACATAAATTCAACGTGCATTTAGTAACACGGTTATGCTGTACTGCTTCTCGTACGCACCCGATTATTACCCGTTATTACTGCGACCGCGTTGGGAAGTTTACTAACGTTGTTTATGCGACAACTTCCGCCCTGAGATTGCTAAATTTATGCGTATGTGCGTGTGGAGTGCATCGAAGCTAGAGCAAGGAACACATGCCGTAAGCATGTCGATGATGGTTCTGGTACTTTTTGCTTCTCACATGTGCGTGTTCTGTTTTTTTTTATTTGCTTTTTGTTTACGTATGTAATGTACCCACACCGAAAAATTCAATTTCCGGCGTTGGCGGAAGTAGTGCAAAATTTCACATTCTACGACTACCCCTTTTTCATGTATCTGAAACGATCAGTTCTTATAATGTACGATGCTATATTACGAGGGCGGTCTGAAAAGTTACAGGTCGCAACGTGAAGATGGCGTTGAGTTTCACCAAATTTAGCGACAAAATCACGGATTCTGTCGACAATGTTCGTAAAACGTAATAATTTAAATTGTATCTCGTCCTTTGTTACTTTCCTTTTTTTTTCTTTTTCTTTACAGACCATTTATACGAAACGAAGCAGTTGTTATTACATACAGTATACATAAACAATTATTCATTGTTTTATGTAAAAGTAAACGCCTTTTTCGTATTAAAACTAAACGTGTTTCGGATCGTTTTTTTGTTGAAGATCCTTTATCCTGCTGCTTTTGGATCTCCGTCTCGTCTCGTTCTCCAATCCCCATTTATTATTCCATCTGTCCGGCAGATTATTCAAATGCGTGTTGTTGCATAGATTCCGGTTTGGGATCGCTTGTAACAATATTAAAAGAGCATTGTTTAAAACCGAACCCAGCTAAAACTGTCGCTTTGTTATCCGGTAGGAGGAAGGGAGGTTTGAGCTTAAAGATTCTATCAATACCATTTACTACATTTTAGGCGTTAAAAATGGCGGCGAGGAGCTTCCAGCACGAGCTGGATGTAAGAGTACTCGCCAACAGGATTAATTTTTTTGTTAATTTTGAGGGAATCAAAAGGGGGTGGTCTATTATGAGCTGCTAGAACCTAGGTTGACCGTCCGCTGATCGAAAACAGTCAGGATATCGAAAAAGGGCAGCATTTTTCTTCGCGACGATGCTCCATCGCATACGGCAAAAATCGACACGTTGGAAGCACTTGGCTGGAAAGTTCTATCCCATGCGGCTCACTCACCAGACTTGGCTCCTTCCGATTACCACGTGCATCGATGGGTCACGCACTTGCCGAGCAGCGCTTTTGGACGAAGATGAATAAATGGTTCGCAGCAATAGGGGAAGATTTTTGCTGGCGTGGTGTTCACAAATCGCCCGAAAGATGAGAAAAATGTATAACAAGCGATGGAGCATACTTTGAATAAAACACTTCTTGCTATTCTTCCGAATTTAACATGTTGAAAAAAAAAAAGAAAAAAATCGCATTTCCATCCGCATTCTTCTCCGCATCAGAATTCAATCTTTGTATTGCTGGTTATGGTCTGTATCTGTAGATTTCCGACGGCGACTGTACCGTCCCTGGTGGATATAGGATCCCTTCCTGGGGGCGGTAGCTGATCCAGAAGCGGGGTTTTTAGGGGAGGGCGTTGTGGCGGTTTTAGGTTATTTCGAAATAGATTCACGGTGACAAGCAAGGTTCCGAAATATTCATTTACATACGTTCACTTAGCTGCATTTATGAGTTCGCACGCGTTTTCAATTTTGTCTATTTGTTCTTCTTCATGTGTGAGAGGAAGAGGAAATATTTAAAGTTTTTAATCGCATTACCTTTATTGCAATATGGCTGAGCGCAGTTGTAAACGAAGAGGAACAGACTACGCATCACTGAACGTGGCGATCTGCGATTGATGGAAGTCGATGGAATTAACTATTAATAAATGACAGTGCCTTGGATTTTTTTTCCTTCTAAAGGGGGCGATGGTCCAGAAAAGGTTGGCGAGGTTGGCTGGTTAGAAATGGGTCATCGCAGACGGTTGCTATACATCAGTAAAGACATATATTACTATTAAATGTGTTACTAAATGTAATTAGAAATCTTGCGTTAGTCTCATCGAAACGCGCACCTTATTTTCAAAACATTCTACTATGTAAGTCGGTTCTTACGCAATGACTTTGGTTGTATTTGTTTTATTAAAAATTAAAGCATCTTTTTATATATTTCTATGTATTATTATTAATTGCAATAAAGTAAACGAATCGTAACCAATAACAAAGTAGGAGCAAGCTAAGGAAGGACAATAACGGGAACGAGAAATACTGCCATCTTTCATCGGGGCATCGAGGGTGTAGCGGTGAGGAGGAAATCGTGACATCTTCGTCGTTAATTTAAACGGACGGAATTGAATTGGGTTAATGACCTTTAATTGGATACGCTTAGAAACAACGTCAACTGGATGCATGATGATGGTAGTTGCCCGGCCACCGACGAACTCCGACGGAGCCTTAGTTGGGCTTCTTTTTTTTGCTTAACTAGATGTTAACGTAACGTATGTTTTAGGAACTTGGCATTTTGTTCTGTCATGTGGTAGATACGCAGCTACAGTAGAATGAATGGGAGGCGTAAAATACATGAAAACTACGGTGCTTAGCGACAAGTTAAGAATTGTTTCACAATATTTGCCAAGGTATAACAGTATGAATCATCGAAGAACTTCACGTTTAGAAGAAAGAGGAAAATTGGTGAAAATTGAAAATTCAAGCCGAGGAACACCGGAACTAGAAATTTTGGAAGGAAGACTGATTGCTCAAAAGTACCTGGAGAAGTCGCTAATATTGACTTGTTATTTTCCGATGAATTCTTCCGAATGGCTTCCGATGAGAAGAATTATCGATACATGGATGAACGACAACAATAGGCGTTCGAATTAATAGACTACCCACTCCATTTACCGAATCTGGTTCCCTGCGACTTTTTATGCTGAGTTGATTAGTTTTAGCAATGAAAGAGGCCCTAATCACGACAAAGAAATTCCAAATCAGATATTGTGAAGTTTCATTCAATACCATCGTTTTCTTTTTAAAGATTTTGCTTGGTTCCATACTTTATCCCCACCCAGTATGTGCAATACTGGCCGAATACAGTCATGCCGTTCATTTGTTATCTTATAGAGGTTTAATATCGCGTTACGTTCCCCGATGTGTGTACACCGTTCGAAACGCACATACATAGATACGTACGTAGATCGGTAACGCTCGCTTTAAAACAAACAGCAACAGTGTCAATTCCCGCCTGCCCTATATATGCAGATAAGTCGCAGCTATCCAAATAAAACACTCGTCCATGTGACGTAATGCGTCGATAAATTTTCGTTTTTTGTTTATTAACCGACGACACTGACTCAGTAACCGTGATTGAACGCCGACAAGTACGTATCGTGAACATTTTTAGTTTCCGAATTTTGCAACTTCGAAGTCGCCCCGGCCACCGCGTCTTGCTTCCCGACACGCGCAAACAAAAGATATTCGTAATATTTCTTTTGTTTTGAATAAATTAAACATTAAAACAATTGAAATGGAATCGAAAGAAGTATTTGCAAAGTTCGTTTACGTTTGTTAGTATAGTGCACGAGTAACTAACAAACATGTCAATACTTATTGCACGTATCGATGTACATTCGAGGAAAATCAAATGATTAAAGATTTTTGCCAATTCAACGTTCGACGTTAATATTAGTCGTATATTTTCTTGCGACTATTACGGAATACTTCTAATTATAAAGCATGACTTAAGTAGGCGGCAATTCAACGTCCAATCTTTAAAGTGAAAACCGCACGTATCCACTGCTCCCTGTAGCTTCGACTCTGTCTGTTCGATCATCGACGGCACGTCCGAACTGTAAACATTTACGTTACCCGGTCTGAATTTGAATTAATCCCCCCGATGGAGTTTACAGCGATCGTTCATCAACGGTCCGCATAAAATTTAATTGTTTACACTAATCTTTGGTTATTGTTAATTACTTTGGTAATGTTCGAGGTTTTCATAATGATTGGTAATAAATGTAGTGATTGGGAAACATTCGACCTTGACCAATTTTCGATCATTATAAAATTCAGTTCAGTTTCAAGTTTTTATCCTCGCGTTTTTTTTTTTCTCTGCCGTGTATCCCAACCAGTAACGTAGCCAGGCCCCGAGCGGGACTTGTATTAGATTTTCTTCAGGGATCTTCTTCCAAAAGATAAACAGACACATTCGAATAAACAACAAATATTTGCAAAACAACAAAAGCAACAATAAAAAAAGTTGAACCCTAAAAATATATTCTGTAGTGATTAAATAGGTACTTTTCTTGCCTTTTTTCCGGCGAAGATCGTCCATAGCTGAAGATTTCGGTTTCTCAAGTTCTTCTTTTTCTATGAACGGACAGTGATAGAGCTGCTAACTGTTCTTGTCTCAGGATAGTTCTAGGATAATTTTTAATTTAGGAAAGCTTGTTTCTGCGGTTGTAGTTGTAACCGGAAGGACAAAAACAGTAAGTACACTGTTGTGACCTCTGAGAAATTGGAGGTATTAAAATTTATCAACAATGATACTGCGAGTTCTTTAATGGTATGAATTTTCTGAATTTCTGATTTCGAACAGTTTTTTGAAGCAATTAATTGATCGCACAGATCAACTGTCAAATCGTTATGGTACTTAGGAGTCAATTTTGCTGCTTTGCTTTTAATTACTTCGCTTAAAAAGAAAGCAATTTTTGAAGCGAAGTAAGCTTTAAAAAAGCAATCTAGCTGGTTATAATATTTCAAGCGTATTACTTACGTCATAGAAGCTATGGAATCTTTTCATAGTTTATCAAATTAATATATCTAGATAGCTATAATATACCTTGACTCTGAAGTATGATTCCGGATCAGAAATTCCCTCATCTTCTGATAACTCACCAGAAAAGCGCTTTGTAATGCTTCGCCTTTTATATTTGAAGAAAGGTGTTGCATTCGATTCTTTCGCTAGACCTATGGACTCATTTAGCAAACCATTAAATAAATTTTGATTTCTGATTTCTACTAACCTGTCCGGAAGATTATTTAGCAAAAGACTGGCTTTCTGTAAGCCATTATTTTCATACTGTAGGGCTTCGGAAACGTGGTTGATGATTTCAAATACGTGAGAAAGAGAAGGCAACCAGCACTATAAAATCGTAACCCTCAATAACATATCTATTATATTTTATCGTTCGTCACGTTCATCTTTTTTATTGGAAATTAAATTTAAGATTTGTTTTACGGCGAATAAGGCGTCATTTCTTGAAGACCATCTCGTAGGGCGTACGTTTTTGAGAGTTTTATTTTTCAGATGAATCGTTACTGAACATTGCCCAACGTTTTATGCTATTGCCAAAAAAGTATACGCTGTCTCCAAATCGTCAAAAAATTGAGACACTTCGGAAATGTATTTAGCAACATCATTTAAATTTAAATTTACTGAGTAGGCTACACGATGAACGTAGTCAGTATTCGGGGCATGCCCTTTTATAAGAACCTATACCGCTCCGTATACAGCCGATATTATCGTAACGCTAGCACCGACATCTGGACAAATCAACGCCATATCCTTCGATCGCGTTTAAAATTCCAGTTTCATGTATTACTGCAGTACAATCGGTTGCAGATCTGCAGTCGTCCCAAAAAGGACTCGCAGATTTTGATTTGTTTAAGTACATCGTTATTTTCTTTTATCAATACGTATCGAAAAACTACGGAAAGTTTGTCGATTTTTGACAGATCTTGTGTTGCATCCAAAATAATCGAGAACTAGAGCAGCTTTATTAAGTTCTAGAACAACATTTTTTCTAACTTTGCTTCCAAGCAAATTAATACATAGTTTAGGGGCATTCAATCTTGGGCCTCTATCGTACGTTCCTCTACAGGGAACGTACGCCCCTGACTATTTTTCTACATTATTTACTACGATTTTATTTATACATACAACGTTGTTATAATGCCTACTATACTTATCTGTCATGTTTATGCATATCGCTTTAATAGCAGAAAACCAAATGTACATTCTATTCTTCCAGTAAATTGCACCGATTTTCGGAGTAATGCTCGTGTTGCTGTTCTCTGAAATCTTGATTGTTCTGTAATGTGCTTGCACGGTACAGTACAGTACGCGGCACGCCGAATGTTTACAAAGAACATGCGTGTAAGTTTAAGACAGGTAAATTAAGCAGGTAAACAAAAATAAAATCTAAAATCAAGCGAAATCGTTGCCATGTTTGTTCCTTTTTGCTATTTGCTATGGATTCAATTAGAACAGCCAATACTTACTCGAGGAGGAAAAATACCGATATCTACGTTGGCAAAATTTCGATTTTTTTTTTAATATTCTACTTCGTCTTTGCAAGCGACAAAAACGATCCTACCTCGGAAGTGGCTCTGGTTGTGGCCGATCACGTCCAAGTTTGAAACATTTTTTTTCGCTTGCTCGCGCGCAACAGCTTCGCCATACCTCAAGACTTACAATTAAGACACCTGCGGAAAAATTCATATACACGGCTGTAGACTAAAATCGCTTGGGTCGCGTCGGGCCCCGTTACGAAACGTCCCGGACAGGAAGATGTTCCGTAAATCGATTACGATAATTACCCAACGCCACTTAATGCCGGTTCGCGGTTTATAAGCCGCGTTAG
Source organism: Oryctes rhinoceros (assembly GCA_020654165.1). NCBI lineage: Eukaryota > Metazoa > Arthropoda > Insecta > Coleoptera > Scarabaeidae > Oryctes > Oryctes rhinoceros. The sequence continues at coordinate 6,121,900 of JAIOKQ010000119.1, forward strand.
TGCACGTCCCTCAACTGTTGTCGTTTCGCGTCCATATCGGCCTGTGGAGGAAGGCCATCGCAATTGAATTTTAATGCGATACGGCGATCTATACAACGCCTTGCTTCGATCGTGCAGTCCGAGATGGATTTTTAGCGTGAATAAGTTAGCGCTCGATCGGATCAAGGCTGGTGAACGCCGCGTTATGTTTATCGTGAATTAATAAGTGTTGAAGTTGGCGATAAGTTCTGAGATGAACATGTTTAAAATTAATTACGCCAATTGTAAGTAGTACAAACATCCGCAAGAAAATATTTACTTAACTTCAGCAAAATATTTTCTTTTTTCTAACAAGTATATATGTGTCTTATTAACAAAATAACGTAATTATTTAAATTATTATGTAAAAAGAACCGCGAGGTACACAGGGTGCTCTCATGTTTTTTCCATTTCATTTGAAGAAAACTGCTGCCGAATCATACCGATTACTTCTAGAAGCTTACGGTGAACATGCCCCATCGCAAGATGCGTGTGAACGATGGTCTGGGCGACTTCTATGTTGTAGACGAGGAACGTGGAAAGCCTCCGAAAAAATACGAAGATGTAGAATTGCAAGCATTGCAGGACGGAAACGGTTCGCAACCACAAAAACAACATTTGAGCGTTAGTCAACAAGTTGTTTCCAATCGGCTACGGAAGATGGGAAAAATTCAAAGTTGACCAGTAAATGAGTACCGCATGAGTTGAAGGAGAAGGAAATGGAAAAGCTAAAAAAACGTAGGTGATGTTTTGCTCGCTCGAAACAAAAGGAAGTCGGTTTTGTATCGTATGAAAAGTGGATCTAATCCCAAGCGCAAGACCGAATCGCTTCGGCAGAAAGACGATGCTCAATGTTTGAATGTAAGACGAGAGGGGCGTGGTCTAGTATGGGCTGCTAAAAACTGGGAAATCGGCTGATATTAAACGTTACCTACTACACTTGTCCGATTTACACAGTTCGCTGCTTGAAGGAAAGCCAGAATACCAAAAGAAGCAACACAAAATCATTTTTCTTCATGACAATGCTCCATCACATACGGTAAAACCGGTTCGCGACACGTTGAAAGCATTCGGCTGAAGTTCTACCCCATGCGGCTTACTTACCAGCCTTGGCTCCTTCCGATTACATCGATCGATTACGCACGTGCTGAGCAAACGCTTTGGTTCGTACGAAGAAGAAATGGCTCGATGGATGGTTCGCAGCAATAGCGGAAGATTTTTACTGGCGTGGTATTCGCAAGAAAGATGGGGAAAATGTATAACAAGCGATAAAGCCTACTTTGAATAAAGCATTTTTATCCTTCCGAATTCCGAATTTAACATGCTTTCTAAGGGGAAAAAAATGTATTTCATGCTTGTACACCTGGTATAGGGAACAACACAGTTAAGTAACAGTTGGAACAAACGTTTTAAAGAACGCTGTAATTTCTATACTTCTTCTTCAAATAAATTCGGTATATGACGTTTCGTATCAGATCTATGACGCAAAACGTACTGGACGGAAAACATTCAGAGCAATGCGACGTGAAGAATGAAACGGAATAATTCGGGATGAATCGATTCGATTCATTCTTAACTATTCAATGTAATCTTTGTAACAAACATATGGTTCCAAATGTGTTAAACGATCTGATTGAGAAACGGCGCGTTGAATGAGAGATAGTGTTTGGAGGAAAAGTGCAATTGATTCTTGTTCGCCTTCTAAATATAGCGACAAAGGAACATTATAATATCATTACCATGTTATCAAATTGCTCGCTGTAGCGTTATCAGGTGAATACGCTCGACGATACATCTGTAATGTTTGTTATGTTTCGCCCGGTATAATTTTAAAGGGAGCCTCTCGAATGCATTACTTTGCCATTACTCAAAATGACCTAAATCGCGTCATACAGAAGGAAGGGTCGACTGTGGCGGTTCTCGTGCGTTTTCCTTCTGCTCCGGCCGAACAATACCGTTTTATAGGCGGTGTGATTCATCCGTCATCGCAGCCGGGCTCAAATAAGAGCGTGCGTTGAACTTCTCTGTGTGCGTCTCGTTTTTGTTCGTCCGTAGAAAGCCCCAACTCGATCTGTTGCCCTTCGTTTCATGGATGGTATTTAATGCGCTCGCTATATAGGGGGAATGGTTTTTTACGTAATCTTCCCGTTGATGATATAAATAACCTATTGTACATCAGCGTGAGTTTTCAACTTTCAATTTCCAGGAACTAAAAAATATTCAAACGAACGGTTACGAGTAAGTTTGGAAAATGAAAGGTGTATCTGATTGGTCTTGCAACAAATTAAGAGTACGCCTAATGTGAACGAATGCAATGGATACTATAATACTAATAGTACAAGACGTCATAACGAAGTGAATGAAGCGGCGGTTGTATAGCATAAGACGCATTGCAACTGAATGAACGCTCGCGCATGGGCCAAAGAAGATACCGGATTACAAGCTTCGATGTCCTTAAAAAATTAATATTTGCGTTGGAATTTTTAACAACAAAGTAATAGAGCCGTTTGAGATTGTCGGAAATTTGATTTCAAATAGTTATTAGTATTAGTGTTAGTATTATTCGGCGCGGGCACAAATGCCTTTAGCCACTGCGACCTTTAGATCTATTGCAACAAAATGCCCTCACACGTGTTAGGCTCCTAATAAACCTTAGTATTACTCTAGAATTTTCGTCCTTTAGTTCAGTATTTCAGCTTAGTCCAGTAGTTCAGTTTAGTTCAGACGACATATTTGATCTTCAGCTTTTTGTAGATTAAATAGGTGATATTTTAAGACTGCCATGACCTGTCAGAAATCCTGCCAGTAATCAAAGGTCCTTTTGCTGTGTAACGATAGCCCTATTTTTTTATGTTTTCGTCTGTTTTTATCCTGGAACGAGGTACGAGGTCTTTTGATCATCCTCCCAACCTTTTATGCGGCTCTCTTGTAGGCCACAGAAGATGTTAGAACCGATTAAGCGTATATGCGCTGGTTCTCTAGCCAGCTTGTCTGTTTCGATCTTTTCCTTAAATTGCGTATACATTCATGAATCAGACCAAGTTCATAGGAGTAGGCTCCGATTGCTCTTAGATCCGGCCGACTGTCACTGAATATTCTTTAACACGCACAATTCAAAGCTCAGAAATCTCAGCTTGAAACCTGTTTGTGTGGAGACCCGTACGTATTTTGGGGTGGTAGTTAGACCAATTAACACCTTCTATTCTTCAGCCATCCGTGGAAAGTGGCAGGCTTAACCTTTTGCTGTGAGGCAGCTCGGATACCCACTTACGGTATTCGATATTCATCTTATAAAGCGTATAAGCTTAAAAGATTTTATCTTTGGGATCTCCAAGGAGTCTAAGATGCCCTTAAAGATCTACAGGCTGGACTCCTTTCATTCTACAATCTAGCCTGTTTTTGAATGTGGATGCGAAGCGGCGTTGATCCCAGAAGGACTTCGATGCTTTCTATTACTTTATTATTATTCCTTCATTTCTTTTTCACATTAAACTAGTTGCAGTACCTTATTTAAACAAAGCAAATAAGAGTGGGACATCCTAAAAAAAATTAAATTAAAGACAAGCTCCGTCGGTTAAAAAAGAAAAAAATGTGAAAATAAAAGACTTATTTTATCTTTTTTTTCCTAAACGGTAACCAATCGTTTGTTTCATCTTTTGCAGTGATGTCCGGCGTGGCAATGTCGACGGGAACGGGCGGAGGAACAGCTGCGACCATCAACGCCACCGGGGCCGTCGAATTGACCGACAGCGGCGGGAGAGCCCTCAAACTGCAAACGGACGCCCCGCACTTGGTCAGCATGGGCGGAGGACGATTAAGTACAGCTGTCACGCTGCATCCACTACCGCAAGGTTAGTGAAAAACGTTCGCAGAATAGAACTACGAAGGCCGAAACGTTTATTTTTTTGTCGAATTCAATTTTATTTATCAGTATATGCTTCCGCCACCGATGTTCATCTCCGTTAAAATAGTAGTTGGCATCTTGCTATGCAAAGTAGGCGTTTACCAACGTAATCGTCCCTCATTCGATGAGAATCGTTGTTCTTCGAGGGAAATTTCGAGTCAAAAGAACATGAAAGATTGTTGGAGGCTAGAGACATCTAGTCCACCAATCTACAGTTATTAATCGACGACTTATTCCGCTTAAACATGGCTGAAATTTTCGAAAGTATCTTCCGACGCATATCTCATCTTCAAGTTCAGGGCTGACTCATTGAAGTGGCTTTAAAATTAAGTTGAAACATTTCTCCTCAATTTTCCGTTTCTAATCTAACCGGGATAATATTTTGCAGCACAGTGTATATGCAAGTTAGCGTGTTTGGAAATGTAACCCGCTTGTTCTGACGTAAATTATTATTGAGGAATTTAGCCAATTAAAACTAACTGCCGCTGATAATAAATGGGTCGTGCTGAACGCTTAATGGCCGCCATTATTTTCAATTTATACGGTCACGTGATGAACTTGATTGAACATAGTTCTAACACTACCAATCTAAACCGTATTACCGCATCGATAAATCAATAAAATATTAAACCGGTTCGAAGTAAACGTTAAACGTTGCCAGATTTCTAGAGAATAATGGAAGAAATTAATCAACGAGTATCTGCGTTCACATCACCACGTTTTAAAAAGAAGCAACGGTGCCTAACGGTATTGGAAGTACCAATTTTGTTTAAATACAAATAAATAAAGCGTGCACTTATAAACTCTTCACAAGATTTGCAAAAAGCTGAATGTACAATATTTGATTCAAGTTTTCCATTTGTCATCAGTGCATGGCCACAAAACTATATCGCGTTTGAGGAACATACTTTCCAAGGTCTTCGGCAGATCCCTTCCCCATTTAAACGTTCATGCAAGGATCTCACGGTCGGCCGTACACTCGTCCTGCTCAATCGTGCCGGGTAAAACATCGATGCTGTATGTGTTTTGGAACAAATGAAACACGGCCATGACAAATAGTTGAACGAGGCCATGTCTCCACAAAATATCCATCTTTCTCTTTAGAAATGTCATCAATAGCGCCATCTCGGATCGTTGGTAAAAACTTGAAACGACATCTTCGTATATACAAGCGCGTCGCTATCGTTTTCGGCCGAAAAGTGAATGTCTTCTTTTGATCTTATCATCTCCGGTTCTATTCAATAGATTTCCTTTTTCTTAGTTTCATTGCGTTCAGAAATGTTTGCTATATATTTCCTGCAAAAATTAAATTTGTTAATCAATTAATTAAGTTTTAGTGGGCTCTAATTGTGCTGTTAACGCCGTCATGACGTTGTCTTGTTCTTTAAGTAACAGTTTACTTGGGCGGATTTCTATGATTTTTTTCTTTCTATATCTCTGAACTCGCTTTATATTTCCAGCTGATAATTTTCTACAGATTTCTCTTTCTTTTATGAGCTTTTTTATTTGTCTTTCTTCGAATCTGGTAGATATTTTAAAGAATCCCCGGTTGTAAATCCTCTTTTATTATTGCTTTACAATATGGAAAAAGAACGGTGTTGACATCGCTATTAATTTTTAAGAAAAAACCTTCCGAAATATGAAAAAACGATATTTTTCGTGAGAGCCGATTTCGTGAAAAATTCATATTTTGTCGGCTATCTCCGTCGCATGCTGCCGACGAATATTAATACAAAATCGTTTTTTTTTTTATAATTATTAAGATTTGAAAATATTAACCGGAGGGAAAAAATATCGTTTCGTAAATTTCAATAATTTATTGGAGGTGCTTCAAATTGTATGAAACAATTGCCGCTAGATGCAGGAAAGGTAATATTATTTTTTAAATAAAAAATAAAAAAAATGCAGTGGCCCCCTCAAGGGAACACCGTAGAAAATTTATTCAATTCGGATTCATCACAGTGCGTTGAATATAGCGTGTTTCGGGTGAGAGAGAAAGGGAGAACGACGAGATTACTCGTGCACATCGCAGTCGAGCGGCAACGTATTAATACATTCTTAAGAGGGGACCAATTAGCGCATAAACTGGTGATATTGAAAGCCGAGAAATACGCACACGCATCCCAAGTATTATGTCATGTTTCATGTTTGTTTTCGACTGCGGTTAAATAGGGTCAAGAACATAGACGAAAGCGGTGATAAGTGCTCGAAACAAACGATTCCCATATTCATTAGCGCTTGTGTTAAGTGGAGCTAATCAAAGGAGGATGGTCATTTTTTCCCGCTTCTTTCTTCTGAGTGGTACTCGTCGGAGAACGGTGATATTTTGCCGCCAATGTTGGACATTTCCAGATTGTCCCGTTGCGCATCTCGAATATTTCAAATTACGAGGCTGTAGACTGAAAAACGTCTAGCTTTTATTTCTCAACGTTGTCTCCTTGTAAATCTACCGCTTTCCCGTTACTTTTCCCAGCGATGCTCGCATCTCTTTAACCCAGTTATCGTCCCAATGTGGAAATAATTAAAAACGAAAAAAGACATCGAGATACGGAATTTTGGCAATACTCTACCGAACATCCGGCCGTTGTATCGTCTCCGATGAAACCTATTGAATAATATTCGATAATTACCACGACTTTTGGTTGTTCTAAAACAAGCCTCGGTCGTCTTCTGATACCATTTGCTGGATTTTCCGATGTTATCGCTAGTGGCTGCGTTTTTCGGCCGATCCGAACGCTCACTATCAACCAAACCGATACGACCACCGAGCTGCCCAAAATGTCACTGCGAGGAATGATGGTGTAGAGACCCCGAGAACGGCGTCGATCTCAACTTTGACTTGTGCAAACGTATGCAAACGCAAGAATTTAGTGACGCCTCGATATTCGCACATTACCATAGAAACATCCGAAATTACTACCAGCGCAAGTTAATCATAGCAGAAGGCTGACGTTCGCGCCCGAACTTGTTCCCAAAATAAACAAAGGAAACGCGCCCGATGACACGCGTCGCCTTGCAACGGTAACTCGATCTTGGAGAAGGACGCCTAGAAAATATTATCGTTGCGACTATTTACTAGCTCGCAGGCCGCCGGAAGGTGGTCCATTCGTATTCCAGACGTCGCGTCCGCCGTAATGGGATTCTTAATTAATTTCTTTTGTTTTTCCACTCCATTCTGGTGATCTTATATGTCTTTTTCTTCCTCGTCAAATGCGCGCTACGCGCCATCTAATTAAAAACGAAGACCTACTCCTTAATGCGCGGCCGTTGGTGATGGATAGATGGGGAATGACGAAGCCTACTTCCTCTTCGAATAATGGCTCGAGACCGCGACTAAATGAAACAGAAATAGAATTGCTTTATAGACGGCGTTTATTTTGGTAAATCCCTATGTTTGTAGTGCTGATGATAATGAAGTACGTATAATTGTGGAGGGTGAATCAGCGGGTTGACAAAGTCTATTCATTCTCCAAACGGAGATATACCGCGACGGTAAAATTTTCCTTTCTGCTAGTATCATAAAAGATCCTTGTATGTATTGTTAATAGTGCGGGGCTCGCACAATTTTTCTTCCAAAGCTTCGAAAGTTTAGCAAATTGCGAATTATCCTGGTTAAAATTGTCCTACTGGTCGTTGTGGCAATCGCTTAGAGTACGCGTTCTTCTTAACAGTGTGTGGATGAGGGATCTCTTCTGTTGTGGACGGTGGTGATATGTTGCATGGCGATTGTACCCGCCCGTGATCCCACTAGGACATCTAGGAATGGTAAGGTGCCGTCTTCTTCGATCTCCTTGGTGGAGTTGATGTTTGCGTGTTGTCTGTTGATATGTTCTAGGAATTCCTCCTGATTTTTTTTGGTCCGTGCGGCCATACGATCTACATATCTGTACCGGCATTTAGGCTTTATCCTGCTAGATTCGATGGCTTCTTGTTCGAACGATTCCATAAAGATGTTGGCGATGGCAGGCGTTCCAGAGGAAGCGGGTTGAAGTAAGGCAGAGCCTCGCCAAATCAATCGCATCCTTCTGATCTTCTTCCTTCTACTGGTAGGTTGTACCAGTACATCCTGGTACATCAGTAATTGCTCAGTCTTCATTAACAGCTTTTATTCTTCATTTTAAGGTGGAATATTCCGAATTTGTAACAAGATAAATCGAGTCAAATATCTTGCATGGAATTGAGAATAGGTTATTGGTACAGATGCTTCTCGAAATGTTACTTAACCGCACAGCATCGCGCGTATATAGGGAGCATCGACGTATAGAATGCCGCTTGGACTTGTATCCGCCGCTCAAATATTCACGAAATTTAACATTTACCTATAACAGATCGCTGCAACAATTGCTTTACGTAGAAGAGAAACTTACCAATTTCACTTTCGGTTGCACAACGTGTATTACATCTACCGCGGCGTTTGCAGAACGCATAATAGTTCGCCTTTACTTTTAAAGCTTCATCGGGGTCATAACAACAAACAAAAATCTTCACAAATTTTTAGGATCAAACCGGAAAATCAATTCCGCGTTGGGCATTCCTTTTGTCGCATCACGTTTAAAACAACCGCGTTTTTAATAAGTTAAGAATTAAATAATACCCTGGAGTTATCATTATTATTAATATTTAGTTGGTTCCTTCACTTTAAACATAAATTTATATGTTTAATGCAAGCATACTTTCGGCCATCTGTTACTTCACCTAAATATCATTATCTGCATGTATCACGTTGAAATTCCATATACTTCTTCCTTCTTCGTATCAGTTAATTTATCTTTTTTTTTTCTGTTACGATGTTTAAGTTTCACGTTTCGAGAAGTCAAATAAACGGCGCTATCGTCTCATTACGATCACAATAAAACCGTTTACTAACATAGGTGCATCGTTCCAAACGGTGGAAAGGAGGAATTACGTCCACAGACGCCCGAGTAGATAAACAACATAAAAAAAGGGTTCCGACTCAGACGTCTCATCTCTCAATCAACGCGTTTAGTATTACGATACGTGTAATTCTCGGTACAGACAGAGAAGTATTTATGTAAATGCTTTTATCGAGCAAGATTATGTATTCAGTCACGTAAATTCCAGTTTTTTTTTTTTTATATATACATATCCCCAAGATAATGCTTTCTTATTTCGTCATGTTTTAATAATGATAGCAAGGGCTGTGGCGTAGTGTGGTAAACAGCACAAAAGTAACGGCACGTTTAATGAATTAATCCCGAGAAGGCAGTTTCCAGAATGCTAATTGTCCTCGATCGGTGACTGATTGATGTGAGAAACCTCTAAATACCTACTTTTACCGCATGCGTACCCTAACGTTATTATATGCAAAGAAACATGAACAAATAGACCGGAATGTAAACCGTTTCGTATATTTACGTCCTTTCAGCATTGCACTAGACTTGTCGACTCTAACCCAACGAAGCGATAACGTCCGATATGCTCCTTTAATTTGGTGGCTATCGCTCTTTTCGTTTGACCAATATCGATTTCCACTTTCCTCCATTTACGGTTTATCTTTCTTTTACGCTCATCACTTCCTCTATTATAAAGATTTGCTGATCTTACATATAGCATATGGGAAATGATATTTCCCGATTTACCTTCGGTTAGCTCTGTACGTCCCTTTCCGGACAATAATGTTCGTCAAGGCCAACCTCTCCAACATCTTGTTTCCGATCAGAAAGGCTAGAATCATCTTCGACTTCTTGTTCGTGCGAATGCTCCAGAAAAGAGTCATGTGGGCTCTCCTAATTCCGTTTGCATCAATTGGTCGATATCATCCATCTGGCTTTTAGCCCAATTCCGAATTTCACGTACAGCATTTATTCACCATCTTGCTTGATAGTTGAATTTGTGATGGATCCAATATCAAATGTTCCCTTTTTAAGGTCGGAAGGAAGTTGTCGGTTCGAATTAATTGGTTTTTCCTGCTAGAGCAAATGCATTATTATTTTCCTTTTCGATAGAGGTCGATGAATATTAATTTTCTAGCGCTAATGCGTCAGAGATGTGATACTCCATTCTCCACGTAACCATTCCTAAATTGTCCGAAGCAGCAGCGTTGACGAACGTATTGGAAATGGGTGTATAGTGTATGTATAGACGAACTTTTTCAAGGTCGCTACTATTAAAAGATTCTTTTTTTTAACATTAATTCACATGTTTTACTAATTTTCTCAAAAAAAAAACAAAAAAAAACAACAAATGATTACGTTGTTATTTAGGTGTTTCTAGATTATTCGGACGCACTTGTATAACGTGCAAAATTACCGGCGCAACGTTCGCCTTTTTATTTGTCCTGATAATATCCTGATGACGCAATTTTAACGCGTAAAATTAACTCCAATCCGCCTATATGCATATATAATATACGTACATTTCCTTATCAACAATATGCGGGTATAACATAGTTGACAGTAATACGACAGCAGGTGCTCACTTAACAAATTTGCGCAACGCTAACGTAAGCAGTGAATTGCTGACACACGCAAAAAAAAAGTTAAAACTGATTTGCGCACTTAACTACAATAATGGTAGGTCCTAACGACAATAATTGCGTTATTAGAAAAAAAAAAGAAAAAGGAAAAAAAAAAACGTCTTGTATGTACTTACTTTTTTTTGTTTGGCTTGGCTGATAGTTTAATTTAATTTCCGGCCTAACCGGAAATAAAGTCAACTTTCTTATCTCAAGCGAAACATCCTGCGTGTTTTTACGTTTTTAGAGCAGTATTACTAGAGCTCGCCACTTTGCGAGCGCTTCACAGGCGTCGGCATGACAACATGTTTCGTTTGCGATACATCTCTAACGTGTTCGTCAAAAACAGAAAAAAAAGCACCGCCAAACACATACTGGATGCGTTACTGCTGCAATAAGATCGCTTGCGCGTATATTACGAATCACACACCCAAACGACCACTTCCAGACGGACGCATGTGAAGCTCATTTTTTAGAGATTTAAACGGATCAATGGAGTGCAGTAATTCATGCTTTTTCTTCAAAAATGTTCTTTTGTAATACATACAATTTACTTAACGACGTGCTTTCGCATCGTTGCCAGTTCCCTAATTCTCTTGCCATTGTTATTAATTTTGTTTAAACTTGTAAATCTTATTATTTTGTTTTTCGTAGATTTGATTTTTTTTTATTTTTTCCCTCTCATTACTTCGAAGTTTCTCCACTTAAGTTTTTTAACGAAGTTGCTCCATAAAAAACAATGGGACGCCCAACAGAGAAAGGATAATAAGGCGCGCTCTCTCCACATACCAAAGGGCCGAAGGCGACCTTTTCTGTCTTTCTTGGGTGTTCGGATACGTTTTATTCCAACTAACACGATGCTCTGTAGGTACCCTTTTTTAAAGAAAATAAAACTAACCATAAATCGGTAAGTGACGTTTACGAAAGCTGCTATCGATTTCCAGTGGCGTAGGTAAATGAACAAATAAACATGCTTCGATCTAATAGTGCAGAATTAAACTATTGCACATTTATAAGTACGCCTGCAGAAGCTGCACAGACTAGACAGACCCTCGTTTATTCGCCTCATGAGAATACTGGTTTCGCCGACAGTCGACGAAGCACGAGTTTGTCTAATCTCGTGAAGCGCGCGGAACGTGTACTCGCTTCTGCAAGCTTATTTATAAGTTGTCATGATGTTGGTTATAATATGTTGCAGTAATTAGAAGATCTATCTTTTTCTCGATTCCAGGTAGGGTAACGCTGGGCAGCTGTCTAAGCGCCGATATCAACGTTCAAGGAACCGGAGTCCTCCCGATGCACTGCCACATCGAAAACTGCGACGGTATCGTCACAATCTACCCGCTCTCTGAGAATCTGTCGATAGATGGTGTGCCGGTGACTTGTCCGACTCGACTTTCGCAAGGTAAACAACTTCTCGACGTCAGTAATTTTCTATGCGCTAGAACTTTATTACGCAGAGGCGGCCTTTGATTTTTTTCGTAAATACGATCCAAAGGACGATTGTACTACGGGTAGGCGACCTTTTCGTCTTTGTCGTAAAGAGCCATCTTCAGAATAATAATAGCAATAATAATATTAGTAATATTGTTTTTCGTTGATGGAGCTAAAATATATAGTTAACTTAACAAAAATTAGTTTATAAGAACGTTGGAAGAAAGGCTACTACTTTATCCAAGTGATATATCGTCTTCAGTTTCATCTCGAGAATGACTTATTTATCGGATTCGTTGTTATGCGAGTTTTGTGTAAACAATGCCTGGTCCTACGATGCACTTTGTAGAAAACTTTTGTCTCGTCATTGTTTAATCGCCACTTTTTATTCATTTGAATTCATGAATTAAACAAAAGAAAAAGAAATGCGCAACAGCGAAAGCGAAAGCTAGAAACAGGTCCGGATCTAGGACTTACACCGTGGAATCATATCGAACATGTTCTTCTTTTACATACATGTTAGATACTATTATACTTTGTAAATGTTAGATCCGGACCTGCTCTTCGCGATGGTTTCGTTCGCATCTCGCGTTGATCGCTCGTTTTTCTCTTATTTCATTCATGAATCGATGGGAGACTCTATGCGGAGCCGTAAGGCGACGGCGACGTAAGGCCGAACGCAACAGCTCGAGCCCATCTGCATACTTGTGCCTATACCAGATCCGCGGCGGACTAACCGGTTTTCCCGAAGATCTTAATGCTCTTCGGATCGGATGACCTAGGACGACCGCGACGACATTCCATGGTCGCGATTCCGGGGAATTTCACGTTACGTTTGAAGAAGTAGAAAAGGAGAAGGGCGGTAGATGAGATAGCAGCGGGAACGTTTTTGGGCGATTACGAGACGATGCTTTTATTTCACGTAACGAGCCGAGGAATGCGATTGTTTCGGTCGAAGATGTTTAGGAGGCTTTAAAAATGTTAAATCGTCACGCAGCCGTTTTTGTTTCTTTATACTTCGAGATTGAATGGTTCAATAAGGATCTGGATAAACACTTTCTCTTGGAAGCGTCTGCTTTAGTTTACGATGATTTTACTTTTTTGGAAAAATCAGGTTTATATTTCATTGCTGTTAATAGTCAGAATGATGCTAACGTATCGCCTCATGGGATTGATGGGGTCACAAGCTTTCGTCGTGGTACCTTCTCTTGGAGGTTTCAATCAAATTGACCCAAATAGAATACGATCAGTGCAACTGATGTTACTATACTTTGCGTCCAAATCTGCAAGGTAATTCCTAAATTAGATCGTAGCGATAAAGAATTGCCGCTATTGTACCGTATTTTCTTTGTTTGTTAACAGGTGCTATGTTAACGATCGGCCGATCGAACTACATGCGTTTCAACCATCCGGCCGAAGCAAAACTCATGAAAGCGGTGCTACCGAATTCCCGAATCTCGATGGCGGCTATCACATTCGAAGTCGACAGCAGCTATCCGCCGAAGTACAATAAGAAACCCCCGGTAGCTCCTCGGAAAAGTCCGCGAGAATCCTTCTCCGACGAGGACGCCCCATCCAGTATTATGACCAAAGTATCCAAGTTCGAATATCTGGCAGCTCAAAATTTCAAGAAGTCCATATCGCCGAAGGTATTCTCCTCGAACCTGGTCACCGTGAATACGCCAGCTAAAGACGTCCTCGGTAGAGCGCCTCCGGATCTTCAGACGTTCGCCAAGAACCTTCCCCAATCGGCGCTCAACTACTCCGAATTGAATCACAACGAGAAGCAGAAGGTGAAGACGCCGTACCGGCAGATCTTCGGGAGGAAGTCACCGAATTATGTGAACGTTACGTTGAACGAGACGAAGACGATCAACAACAGGGTATGTTAAATGAATAAAATAAATAAATGGATGGATTTCCATCCAGAACATGAAAATCTTGTCTAGGTTGTGGCATTTGAAATTACAGAAAAAGATGAAGGTACAGGCTTAATTATAGAGCGACTGTAGAATAAAATTTGAACACGTTGTATATGACGCACTCAAAGAACAAATGAATTCGTTACAGGTGATCATCTATGAAAACGGTTGCGTTCCGAAAAGTCAGAATCTCAATTGCGATCAGCACAGCAACGATCTGAACAACGTGAACAACAAGAATTACACGTCGGGTAATCCGAATCAGAATCTGAATAAGACGGTGAACGTGAGCAGAACGACGACGCCATCTCCTAACTTGAACCGGAATCAATCGCCGTTCAGTCGGAGCGTAAGCGGAAGCCCGGTTTGTAATAACAATTTGGCGCAGAAGTACGGCGATTGCGAATCTGGTAAAGGTAGCGGTCTCTATGTTGGGGTGTCCGGTAGCCTGGAGAATCTAGCTCAAAGGAAAAATGAAGCGGAAATACGCAGAAATCAAGTAAGTCTTATTGAAATAGAATACGTTTTCGATCGACTTAGTATCTCTCAGAGGTAACGGGATGCGCACTGAATGCGTATTGAATGAAGCATTTTTTATTATTCTTCTGAATTTAATTTTTTTTTTTTTTTAGAAAAAAATGCGCATTTCATGCTTGTATACTTGGTATATGGCATAGCAAAAAAAGAAAACTCTAATTGGTGATAGTTTATCTAAATCTTCATTGTGAAAGCACTCGTTTCTTGAGACTTAGTCATAACTCAACTTCTCGTCCAAATGCTTTAGACTTCTTCAAATTTAGATATGTTTTAGAGTGGTCTAACAAAACAACATTTGTTGTGCGTATCAAATTTGATAAAGAGAAATTGTCATCGTACCAGGCGGTTCTTAGTTCTACGTGAAAACCATCGGTATTCATACATCGCTTTCGAAAGCGCCCACCATTTTTACCCGGTTAAATGCACCAATATATAAACATTTTAGGGGGGGCGTATAGGCGTCGTCTTAGTTATTGGTGTTGTAATTGGCTGTTGACGATCGGTTTTGTGTTCGCAAAAACATTACTACCAATGGAGTGTCGATGCGTTTATGTGGAACGCTTTTTTTACGTATTCCACAGCAAAAAAATGCGGTGGGATGTTACCAGGAAGGCGTGACGAAAAATAAAAATGCTAGATTTCTTTGCCATTCGCGATTATCTCCGAATGAAAACTTGAAAAAATCTTGGAACTTGATGTCTAACGCAGATAATGGTTACTTTGAATTTATTTTGAAATTGTTTATTGTTGCTTTTTTTTTAACATTGATCGTGTTAGGATATTGTTTAAGCACCTTTGGTGAATATGTATTGTCCTTAGATTTGCTTAGATTGTACAAAAGAATTCTTAGATGTTTTAGCAAAAATTAAGACTTACTTATTTTTTTAGGTAAAACTATGCAAGCTAGGAAAATTAAGTTTTTAGCAGTTAGGAATAGTCGAGTTGTTGTAGAATTTTAACGAAGTAAATTTCAATAAAGATTTTTAAATACATATATACACGCACGGAGTCTTCAGTAAGCCCATGATAGCAGGGTTAAGGCCGTCTATTAGGTGCTTTGAATTCATGGCAGAAATTAAACCTGCAGCGCCATCTGCACGATAGCGGGGGAAGCAAGCGAAGTTGATTGTAGTAATTATAATTTTTATATTCTAGATGTCGGATATAGACTAGAAATAATTGATTTTTATATTTATAATTATTTAACAAAATTAATTCTAATAATAAATATAAAATAATAATAATAATAAATTATTTTTGGTGAAGTCACATCCAAACAGAGACTTCGCTGCAATAACATCACCATTTACCGCGTGTATTGTATTAGGTGTATAACAGGATGTATCGTGCGTGGCGTTAAGATTTATACAGAGCGTCTCATCGAGAACTACATCGATCGATATACGAAAGACCATGATGCATCGGAAAATTCTGACTTTTACTTTAGAAGAACTATTTCATTTTGAAATTGAACGATGTTACTTCGGGCATTTACCGCAACAACTGCTTGCTAACCTCTTCTTTTATTTTTATTAAGAAATGTATTTTGTCCTGCTGGCTTTATTATTGACTTAGATCACTATATTAGCCAGTGACTCCCTAAAACGGAAATTTCTAATCGTTATCACTGACAATCTGGAGCGGTATTGGTTCCTTATCTAATATATGGACTGACACCCGTCATATCAATGTTTATATCACACTTTTAAGGTTTTTGTTTCATGCAGACGAAATGGAAGTCGCTCACGAAATACCGAGAGCTGTTCGTCGCTAGTGGCGTAAAACGACGGTGTGTATGATGATCAGCAAGTTTTAATAAAAGAAATCCTACGTATTAAATCCGGGGCGGTCCAGCCAAAAAAGCAACGCAGGCTCTGTAGAAAGAACCGGAAATCGTCGCGTCGGACAGATAGATAGCTGCCTTTGTTGGCAGTCCAAAATTTGTGCCATTTTGGCTTTTCTCTACGATTTCTCGTTTGGGTGTAATAAGATTAAGAATACCTTTTGCTCTATCTTTCGAACCCGACTCAAAGTGGGTGGTGAAGCAGATTTACGATGTGTACGGGTTGAACTAAAATCGTCGGCGTTCACCTCGTCGCTGCCATTATTCTCCTCTGATGCAATAGGCGGTCCTCCATCGGTTCCACTTCCGCATCACTGTCGTTATCCTCAAAAATTAAATTACTATCTTTCCCTGCCATTATCTTTCTCGTCTCTTCCCCCAAATCTTCTTGAGATAAATACCGATTTGAAGACGTTTCTCTAAAAGGATCTTGAGTACGGCAAAAATAAATAAGTAAGGAACACCTTACCTTAAGATAAATGTCGGTAAAACTACTTTGTATAAAAGAAAGTAACAATAAACTTGCGCCAAAAGGAACTAACTAAAATTTACAAAATGATCGTGCTTTTTTTAATGACCGTATCGTACTTGCCCCAGTAGTAATTTTTGTGTTATTCATTTGTGCCATTCTAGATATTTTTCTGCCAAATCTGATTGTAAATTCCAAATTCAATTGTTTTAACATTTTACTTAAAAAAAAGCAATTTAATTCAATTCCACAATGGAACATACTATACACACATCAGCGATATCGGCTTACGTAGCGTAACAATAGCATAAAAAAGCGGATATAATACGTTGTTGTCCGTATCTTTGCTCTCTTATTACTTATTATTGTAATTATACGCACATATTCTTAAACTCACGTACAGTGCAGTGCCTTCTACTAAGACTGGCCCCGAAATAGATTGATATTATTATTACTATTGTTGTTGTTATTATTATTTATATATAATAACAATTAATATTAACTTATTTATATTAATTTATTAATATGAATATATATAATAACATAATAAGTAATTTACGCTACAACTATTCACCAAGCTAAGACGCGGATTTCCCATTATACGGCTCGTCAGTAAGCTTTTATGGAAAGTGAATGTAGCCAAACGACAAACGTCATATATATGAAGTTTGTAAATACTTATTACCTTTACACCCGTAGGGTAATTAAGGTTAATGATTATATATAATATATATAAATATTTATACGAGCTATTATTACTATTATTATTAATCAAGATAGAAAAATTTCCACTTTTCATTTATTGGTGCTTATCCTTCAAACAATCGAAACAACTTAAAATAATCGAAAAATTCCTTAAATTCGATAATGTGATCAATAACGTTTTCTCCTATACAGAGGTTACAAGACATTAAAGTGCAAAATTTTGTAGTTTTCTAGAAAAAAATTCTCAAATTTGGCATTTTTAGGGTCACATGATTTGAACTAATTTTTTTAAGCATAGACAATTGAAAGAGACAACATTTACCTATTTTACTGCAACTTAAATACTCTATAACGGGTGGTAACCCATTCGGAAGGCACTGTACTTTTATGTACATATCTTACTGTAATAATGAACTAGCGATATGCCAAGCAAACAAAAAAACCAAACCACAAAGTGTAACGATTCTGCGAAACGCATTTAACACATCGTGTACAACGAGGAACAATTAAAATGTCTTGCCGCTAGTCTTGGAATATGGAACGTAAGTGTTGAACTCATGTGGCGCGTAGAGAGGACAACGGCGGATGAAATTATGACTTTTTCGCAGAGACTAGACAGACTCGCATTTTGTCGACTCTCGGGAGGACATGGTGCGGGCAACACGGATCTCTATTCTCATTAGGCGAATAGACAGGAGTCTATCTAGTCGCTGCAAAAAAGGAATAATTCTATTCTACCTGCCTTTGTCATCTCCAGTGGTGCGGAGGTTGCCGATACTATTGTGTTTGCCGTAATATATGTTGTTGCGTCTTTATTTTAACACTTTGTATATGAAGACCGACACCAACCGGAGGAGCTCCTTAAATGGTGCAGGTCCGCTATTGAAATTTCTTTTCTATCGTTACTTGCTCAGAAGTTATTTTGGACAAAAGAATTATGGCGGCTTTAAAGAGCAGATCTGCACACTTACGTTATACGTCTCTGCTGCAGTGGAAGGTGCTTCTGAGTAACATTCGACGGTGTCTCCCAATTAACAAAGCTTCATCGCGGATCCCTTCCCTTTCTTTTCCTAGACCGTAGGACATTTTGACTGTTTCACCTCGTACATATTATGCGAGTCATCGTATATGTCATTTTACACGAATACGTAGTCGTTCTACGTGCTAATGCGATAAACCTAGAAGCGAATCACTGCATTTGAACGTCCCTTAACTCCGATGTAAGCAGCGATTTCTATGAAGTTGTTGTGAACATTTCGGCGTTAACAAGTTTATTTTGTAACAGTATCGCCGGAGATAATAACATCGTTATCTGTTCGGGGAAACATTCCGTCAATATTTGCCTTTTTAATTTTTGAAATCTCGCCTGAGCGAACCGCATAATACGTGCGTTGGGTGTTTACTGAAAGGCGATCGCAAGAGTCGAGAATAGACGGGAATTGCGTCAAAGTGCGCTCTTCTAGTGTACTGTTTGCATTTGGATTCAGTGTAATGTGTACTTTAAAGGATCCTACCGTTGAAATTACAGGCGCAAGCGGACCGAATCAAGGAACAGGAGCTGGAGAAAGCCGAACAGGCGCGTCTGGAAGAGATCCTGAACATGTGCGCAGAATACGAGAAGCAGGTGCAGTGTGAGAAGACGAATAAACCGATGACACCAAACAGGTGATTATGAGTTGTTATCTTTCGATGTATCTGTCGTTTCGCTGATCGATGCGGGTTTATTTGCTTTTATTCAGTTGTGCTATGAAGATTTTGCCTTATATGGCGATACAAAGCAGGTACTACAAGTTTTCATATTTATTCCTTTTTCTCCTCCTTTTTATTTATTTATTTATTTATTTATTTATTTTTTTTTTTTTGTTTTTCACTGCAAAATAAACCAGAACTTAAAATAGTGAAAGTAAATTGAATTGAATTTAACCGGTTAAAAAAAAAAAGAAGACAAAAGAAGTGAAAATTATATTCCTTCAAGCCAAACGCCGATATTGTAATGTTTTTTTTTTTTTTTTTTTTTACACACTACCTCACAGAACTTATGTGGATCTTCAGTGACGTTTTGCTCATGCATCTCCAGCAGTTTATCAGCCATCAGCTTCCGACTTTGTGAATCAAATAACTCGTTGATATCATCACCGTTGACGTCTCAATCTAATCGTCCTGCAAGATTAACAATTTCTTCTATTGCATGAGCAACATGATCAGTTTTCGGCTTTGTTTATTCGTGACGTGTCGTCAGAACAGTCGACAAGGTTCCTGCCATTGTTTCCAAAAATCTGTTTTGCGTCGTGGCTTTCTTCGTATAATTGAACCGCTTTAACGAGTCCCTGGTCGATCGGTTCAAGTAAGCTGGTTGTGTTTGGCGGTCGGAGGCAATATTAATTGTAAAGCATTACTTTGAATGAAATCTGTTCGGACATGCAAAGGCGGAAGCGTTTGCATGTTAAGGATCTTTTAAGTTTTCGGAGCGGCAAATTAGGTTTTAACTTGCAATCATCACTGGCTGGATTTCCGCCAATCATCACTATCGAGATAACCTTAAATCTTGGAAAGAGCTTCGCGTGCCATAAAACTTCTTCCAGAACATACCGAACGCATCCATTTCCTTTGTCATATGTAGCTTTCAGTGACTTGGGAAAAGAAGATGCAGTTTTCTTACCGGCACCTGCTGCCCCTCAATTATCCGCAACGCCATGCCAATTTTTACTAGTTACATGGTTTTCCTTTTTCCCGCTTACCCAGTTTCTTCTTGTAGCTTCTCAAAAATCATCTTAGCAGTGCTTTCATCAACTGGACAATTATTCACATTTACTTCTGCTATCGTGAGTGCCCGAAGATTCGAATTAAAATGAAGCAGATAGGCTCTTAAATAAGATCTTTGACACTGTTATTATCGAAATTAGAGATTTACGGAAAATGAGGTCAAACAATTGGCATATCTATCTAACAAAAGAGAACTGATTCGCAGGAATGGGTGCAAATTAGAGACCGCACACATCTTTAGTAGTATACCACAGGGATCTATCTTAGGTCCAATGTTATTTATCATCTACCTAAATGAAAAATACGCTGATGATACCTCCATTACTGTTAAAAGTAGTAAAGAGGACAAATCCGTTTCTTTGCCTGGTACTGACGGGTGGTTCCTCGCCAATAAATTAATGCTATCTTCATTGGCTTAATTATCATAAACATTAATCACTTTTCTTCTTTTCCCCAGGATAAAGACAAACGGTTCCCTACCTCGTGACAAGAGGCAATGCATCTCGCCCAATCTCATAGCCACTTCACCGAATTACCTGACGAAATCGCCCCACCATCCCGCCGAAAATCACGTCTTCCTGTTCGAGGCGGAGCACATCTCGAAACAGCAGAACAACGCCTACGAAAACGTCATACCGGCGTCGAACTACTGTTACGAGAACGTAGATCTCAATAGATCGCCCGATTTGCAGCTACCCGAAGCTAGGATCAACACGTGCGGCAGCCCCTACGAGAATATCGGACATTCGACGCAAAACAACGTCCAAAGCTTTCAGCAATCGCCTAGGACGAGGATCAAGACCACGGTCAGCAGTAAAGACAAGTGAGAAACTTCTATTTCTTTTTTCTTTTCTTTGGTTGACACCTTTGAATTACAATTTTGTTATTAATGTCTTGCTTCGTCTGGCGTGCTGATAAAAATGCAGGACTTCGTTTTTTACCGGACTTCTTTCGAGAAGAACGATGTAACATATTCCGAGGTTATTAGTGCTGATAATTCAAGTGGAGAGTAACGACCGCTGTACTTTGTTCTTGGACATTAAAGGTTAATTCAATTAGATGCCAGATATGCGGTTCTTTTGTCAAAGCTGGGATGTCATGAATTGCCTAGATGCGTGGCCATATGATCTCCAGCATAGATTAAACAGGTCTATCCTCGGCCCTAATTACTGGCATATTTAGGTTTCCTTCGGTAAATTTACATCTTTATTGCCCGTGAGCAAATCGTCTCCGGCAAGTTAAATTTAAAAGCCTTTCTCAGACTTGCAAGCTATCAGTTTTGCCCTTGTGTCTTATATGAAACCGCCATTTGCCTTTTTAAATAAACCAAGATCTTTATTGAATAGAATTTTCTGCAATAAGTCCATCACATTTTTAACGGTATAACCAATACTCTTTTTTTGCCTTCTAGTTCGCCAAAAGACATTCTATCAAACTTCGAATCGCCCATCATCCAATTGGATTCCGTAATCGCCCAGATAAGATCCGAGCAGAAGCAGTTGTTGCGCAGTCCGGAGTTGCACAACCGAGACAACGATTCGCGCAAACCCACGCCGATCAAGTTCATCCTACCGTTGGACTTGGACGATTCGTCCCGATCGCTAACCAAGGAATCCGACCTTAGCGACAGCTTCAATTTGAGCAACTTGACCAGTAGTTTCAACGAGATCTCGAACGGCGAGGATAGAATAACCGAGAAGAGGGGTAGAAGCAGGCAGCAAGAGGAAAATAAGAAACGTACCGACGAGCTCAAGCAAAATAAGAAGGAGCATCTCACGGCCATCGCCAAGATCAAGAGACAAATGGCCGAAATTGAGATGCAAGGAGAGGAGTTACACAGAGAGGTAAGTAGTAACATGTCGTTGTTAATTAATATTATTTCTTTGATTATCTTATTTTCCAGCTCGAAATGGAGAAAGCCCTAATATCGGGAGAATACAAATCAAAGCAGCTAGAACTCGAGAAGCTCCAAACGCGAAAGGAGAAGCTTCAAAAACGCGCGCAAAAGATCGACGAGAAAATGAAAGATTGCCAGGCCAAACAGGAGGAAGACCAACGTTTCTGCAAAGAGAAACTGCAGGCCGCGCAGGAGAACATGAGTAGGATCGAGAAGCGCTTGGCGGAAGTCAGCAAAACATCGTCGGAATACGATGACGCCTTCGAAGAGTATCTTGCCGCCCAAGAGACGCTGGACAACGAGAGGAAGACGTTCGAGGACTTGGAGTTTCACCATTTGGAGGAGGAAGCGGATTGGTTGGCTAGCCGCGAAGAATTGCAACGAGAGATCTTGGATCTTTCGCAGCGGATAGAGGACCTTAAGCATCAGATATCCGAATTGGAGAACCAGCAGTGCCTTACTTCGAAATCCAACGCCGATGAATATCGGACCATTGAACACCAGAAGGTCGAGTTGTCGAAGGTCGTCGAGGACATTCGGGTTAAGATGAAGATCATTGACAATGAGCTATTGAATTACACCAATCAGGAATCGGAACAGGAGGTGTCCAGCGACAGCGACAGCGAGAAGGGAAAAGAACAAGATAAGAGGTGAGTTATATGCTGAAGACAACTTCTTCGCTTGATGTTCGACGAAAGTTTTAAAAGCAATTCAATGTCTTGTAACTCGTGGATTGTACGTCAATTTTCTTAAGAACTATCAATGACTAAACTAAAAATTAAAGAATTGATTAATTTACACCGTCTTCCGTTCAAAATTATATTATTTCCAATTTGATCTTAGCCAAATTAGCCTCAGCCGTTAAAAATATTTTTTTCTTTTCATTCCCAATAGGCAACTGTATACCTTCGCGATGACGCCGGACCTGAGCACCTCCGTCATCGAACACGGCACCAAAATAACCAGCGGCGACCACTACAACATGTCTCAATCGTTCAACGAGAAGATGCTTCAAGAAAAACTCATCCTAGATTCCGGTTTGCAAGTGAAATGTCCTAGCCAAGACGATATCGATCGGATTAGCAAGGTAACGACGGATTCTCCGATGGCCATAGACGATTGTAGAGGATCCCTCGGCAAGAAGACGATCGAATCTCTGAAGGAAATCGAGAGGAATAGGAAATTGCATTTGGAACAGAAAGGTATGATCTTTCGACGTCATATAAGAGAGCACACAGGTTATTTATCTTTTTTCCTTTCGGGTCGTCGTATAGGATGTGAAGTGATCGAAAACGAAAGGATGAGGGTATTGGCTTTGAAGCAGCGCGTCCAACAGGAGGTCATGGTGAAGTGGGCTCAGAGGTCTCAGGATTGCAATTCGCTCAATTCCACTGGTTCCGAGGATACGCAAAACAGGTAACGGTTACTGAAAATGTCGGAAGCGGTATTAAATACGTTGGAAACATTTGAACTTTCGAGAGACCAAGTTTTAATGTTTACGAATCAAGTGCCCGGTTTTTCAGGAAGCAAACTTTCTTGCGTATTACTTGTAAAATTCGTACTGTGTATCTTGTGGCAGAAGAGATTCTTAGATGTTATCCCAGAAAGGTTCTGACACGTAGGGGAACCGGGTTACGGGCGGGGTTTTACTACCATATTTTGAAAATGTAAAGGACGCGGCTTCATTCGATCCGAAACCAAATACAACTATCGATACAAACCAGAAAAAAAAAAATTAAGCTGCTCAGATTAAAACAGACTTGTTATCATTAGGGATAAGTAAGGTAGGGGAAATTATTACCTTTTTGAAGCGGCTGGACAGATTTCCGACGTGCACAACGTTCTTCTTTCCTCACAACACACCCTATTTGCTCTTCCTCCATCGACTACACCAATATCATCGTGACGTAATCGAGATTCTTACCAGATATCCACATATATAAATTCATCCATCTCAACACAGCTCCTCTCTTCTTCTCAGTTTTACTCCCCCGCCTAAAACCCGTCGCGAGCCGCCGAATTTACTCCCCAAGATTTTATTTTCATTTTCCCAGAATTGCCTCGCCGCCGCCCGAGATATCGGTAATTGCTTTTGAGTTGAGATACCCCATCCTGTGCTCTAGAAACCAGATCGACGGCAGATGTCGAACGATAAAACCGGTTACCTAGCGAAGAGAGGCGATGGAAGTTCCGTTTTAACGCGGAAAACCCTGAAATCTCTAGACGTTTAGCCGCCTCGGCGACAAGCCGAAGCTGAAGTTGAGGTTACCAGGGTGTTGGATTGGAAACGAGTGCTTCTTTGTTGCTGTTGTTGTCACCGCCGCCGCTGCCGTTCGGGATTGAAAGATTTAGCTGCGGATTCAGAAGGGAGGAAAGAAGTCGTAGAAGTACGTTTTAATTTTTCCGAATGTCAATTTGAAAAGTTGCCGAAGAGGATATGTTCGAGACGTACGATACAACACGTTATCGTTCATCATGTACATACATGTAATTGCAGCATCCAATATGTGCTGCGTTGAAAGCTATTTGATGATCACTTAACCAAAATTTTAGTGAGATTCGCCTGTTTGTCACTAGACGAAATACAATTACATGAGATGAGTCTCTAGATCTAGATACTGATCACTTGTTCGTCGCCGTCGTCGGGGAATCGGTGCAAATTGTGGTAGATGTTCACGCACAACTATGTGTTGTAGAGGACGCGAAAAATGGAAGCACTTTAATCGACGTTGAAAGTGTTTTAGACGACGAATGAGATTTTAACACTCTAAGTATACGCAAGGCTTGTTTTCATACAGGTTTGATGCGTTTCTTCCAAGTTTGCTTTTGTGCCATCATTCATAGCTCTACGGATGCGTTAAGTTGTTTCTAATTACGCATATACAATATCGCTGGATGCAGAAGGCTCGCAGAAGCGTATTTTTTTTTTACTTACGGCGGACCCGTATTGTCTCGATAGCAAAAAACCAAAGGCACATTTAATTCTTCCAGATAGAATAAATCTCCCTACTTCTATACTTGTTCCAGTAACAAGGTTGTCTCGCGTCCACACTCCATTGTACAGTGCGATATACGAAGCGTAAATGTGCGCGTATATTATGAATAGAGTGGGTAAATTCAGGTTGAAAATATAATATAATAAAGTTGAAAATATAATTGAAAATACTGTGGCTACTTTCAATGCGCTTCACGAAATTAGCAGAGGCTAAACGGACCCGCGTTTTGTCGATTCCGGTGGAAACAAGCAGGCAACACGAACCGATTCTCGTGCGACGAATAAGCGGGAATCTGTCTAGTTTCTGCTAATTTCGCGCGGCGCACGGAAAATGGTGAACTTTAGTTATTAGCGGAT
This sequence comes from Oryctes rhinoceros, assembly GCA_020654165.1. NCBI lineage: Eukaryota > Metazoa > Arthropoda > Insecta > Coleoptera > Scarabaeidae > Oryctes > Oryctes rhinoceros. Next base: position 6,147,219 of record JAIOKQ010000119.1, read on the forward strand.
TATTAAACGTTCAGTATGCTCGAAATACTGAATCTCATTAAAAAAAGTAATTGGAAACAAAATGAATGAATGAGAATGTAGATTTATAAGAGAGAAGAAAAAAAATGGGACAATAAAGCAGAGCAAGACTCATATTGTAAAAAATCGAAAATAAATTTGCGTAATTAAAAAGGAGAGCATTAAGATAAACTTTTTATCGGTATCTCTGCTCTACCTCTTCTGTTATCTTATCTTTGAATGCTACATTGTGAACAGGTAACAACTTTTCGAAATGTTCCATTCGCGATAACAAATCGATTCCTCTCCGTTCAACCTTGACTGGCTAACGGATCGATGCAATAGGAGCGATCAATCAGTAAAGTTGTTCGGAAATTGAGAAGTCGGCGTTGTGTAATCCAGGTTTAGTGCTACTGTGCAGATGTACCTATGTTTATGATCAGTATAGGATTCAATGGTGACATGAGACAGCATGGAACGAGTTACCAAAGCTTATCGAGTTTGTAAGAATTGGTGAGTGAAAATGGCGTTATTTTTTTGATAACGTTTAATAGGAGGATGTCAGGTGAAATCTTTGCGGACGATCTATCCCAAAGTGAACTCTAGCTTCAGCTACGTAGTTATTATCGGATTTGATCACCGATGAAAGTTATTTATTTGAATCTCTCCATGCTGTGTGCTTTATGCCCGACCCAACCCAATACTTTTTTCTAGAATCTATCCATTATATAATTGCATATAATTATATTGATTTCGTTAATTCGAGAGTTAATCCTAGATTAGCTATTAGTCTATGTTCTGGATATAAACTTTTCGTAAAATTACATATGTTCATGGCAAACAACGTAAAAGCATCGGCAACCTCCGCACCACGCAAGTTTAATTAATTAATTACTTAATCCGGCACCGATACGAATGATTCGCATTCCTAACCGATGTGAAAAACCGCTAAAACTAACATGCGCGTTCTATCTCCACTTTCTAGCAGATGCGAAAAGATACAGACAAATAGACGGAAGGATCTCTTGTCATTGTAGCCCAAGACATAAAACATGCGCAGCTTTACCGCTATAAATCAAATAGAACTGAGTACGACGACGGTCTTTTGTAAACCGCTTCGTACGCGTCTAATTTCCGCAGCGATGTTACATCCTTAATCTATTCCAAAACAAACGCTAATAGGTACATTATGAGCGATTCTAACCACCGCGGACAGTATAAAATGGCCGCGATTAGATCCATTAAATTAATCAATGGATTAGTTAAATTCGTTTTCAGTAAAAGTATGTACAACGAAGAACTTCTGTTCATAGAAAACGCAGCTTTTACAACGGTTATTCATCTATAGATGTCGATCGCATGACGACGTCCGCGAAACTCCCCTTTCGTAGCCTACCGTGCTACTAACGTTCTGAAGGGACGAGATATTAATACGCTTAAAAACCTTCTTGACAATCCGGAAGATGGAGAGTAACGTCGGGAATGTATAAAATTGCATGCAGCCGTCGACAACGAAAAGAACGATAGGTACCAGTTTCAAGGAGCATATCAGGTGTTATCGCTCCGGTAGATCGGATTCAAGTATGGCGAAACACATAAACTAAATTGGGCATAATGTTAAATTAGAAGATTTGAAATTAGACGCGTACGAGACGGTTTATATAAAAAGCAATAGAAATCTGACGAATAGAGAGAACAACGGACCGTTGCCGTACTAAGTACTACTAGGTTTGTCGGAATAAGGTCACGCATGTTTTATGTCTCGGGCTACAATTATAAGAGACCTTCTTCCGTCTATTTGTCCGAATTTTTTCGCACGTCTTAGTTTTACGGCAAGTAGGCGGTAAAAGTAAATTTTTCTTGAAAGTAGTAAGTAAGTGGAATGCATGTTAATTTTGGAGGTTTATCATTCGGTCACCAGTTGAGAATGTGGATCATTTGCGTCCTCCTCGGAATAATCAATTAAACTTGTGCGGTGCGGAGGTTTTCCGATACTTTTGTGCTGTTTACCATACTACGCCACAGTCCTTGCTATCATTATTAATAATAATAATTTATTATTACTCATATAATTTTTGATTTGAATTGATTATTCAATCAATTCTGCGTCCTAACGTTGTACGATCGTAGCACTGCTTTCCGACTTCTCATTAATTACAACGTTACAATTACGACCAAGCCGAGACGTGTTTGTTTATACAGTTCGCTGGTATTTTTAAAGTATGCAATGTTTTTCACCTCAGATTAACTTGTTGAAAAGAAAACGAACCAGACTATTGCGCAGGGCTCTTCCCACTATAAACAATCGTATCTAGTTCAAAGTTAAAAACGAAAAAATAAGCAAGATCTATCTTATTTAGTACTATTTACACGTTCTACTTTAGTTTCTGTACGCAAGTATACAAGCGCCATATGCATCTCGGCTTTTTATTTAGAATAAAATAGTTCCGAAGAAAAATTGACTCATGTGACTTTTTGTTTTATGTAAGCGTTCCATAAATCTCGTGCGTAATAAACATAGCGCGTATTTCAGGCGGAAGGTTTGTACATAATATTCGGCGCAGAAATTTGTCTAGCGGTGTATCTAAAAGGCAATTTTATGGAAAAAGAATCGAGATCTCACGCGAAGGATTTTGTTGGACGAGGCCTAACCTAACCCCAACTCCTAGAATCATTTCGTTCAGCTATTGGCAATGCAGCATCATGATCAGAGGAAACTACAAGTTAAAAGTAATTTTGCAAAATTTCATCGTGGTCGTGCTTCTGCCGCGAAGGTCGACCGAAATCGGTTGTTGCCCCAAAAAACTTCGATGCTGTGCGCCGGATGACCGCAAGATAGAGACGCCCTTGAGCACATCAAAGACCGCAGTACATTCAATCTTGCGTGAAAATTTTAGGTGTTCTCGGATGCAACGAATTCAACGTTCGCGAAGCGTTTCCAAAAAAATCATCGCTTGTTTCTTTCGTTGGGAATGCTGCGAGGATCGAAGAACGGTTAATGACGATGATTTGTTCAGGAATCGGGAAAAACAATCGGCAACGTCTCATCATCCCTCATCATGGCGATGTCGGTTCTCACGCCACGTGAAAGAATTGATTATTTAAAGGAGAAAAACATCGGATCAATTGCCAGTGTTCGCCGAATTTATCGCGTAACGACTTCTTGTTGTTCCTGAAATGATGTTAATCGATTAACAACGATTTCTATCACCTCGAAAAGCTCTTTGCTATTTCTCATATAGTTTCTAATTCCTCTTAACGTATCGTCGATAAGTTTGCGTCATATCGCGTATAAGCCCGACGCGCTGTTTAACGTGATAAATTTAGCTCCGCAACGCAAAGTACCATCCCCCTATCCAAGCAGGCTATTGGGATCGCCGTGTCCACCTGTTCGCGCCCAGCTCGCTAGATGTGTTTGGTCTATCTTTAGCCAGCTCATTAATAATGAATGGAGGAGATGAAAAAAATATATAATAAATTAAGAGTAAAAAAAAAAAAAAAAACGAAAGCCGTTGGAAAAACTCAGACGTGTTGCTGTGCTGGTGCTCGCCATACGATGTTTTGACATTCGTAAAATCGAAAACAGAACGCCTATCTACTACTTGAATCGAAACTATTTAGGTTAGATTTCTTTTTATATACGCCTTAAGTTTGATTTAATGGGTTTCGTAAGTAGAATTTTAGGTAATTAGAAAAACAGAGGAGGTATGGAAGTTTCCCTGGTTATTTTTAGAAGATCGCTTTGGTCAATCTGCGGTTATGACTTGCAGAATGTTCGTGGTGTAATTTCATCCGGTTATATGCTTGTTTTGAAAGAGGTGTCTGCTAATCATTCTAATATTGGAAGATCTAATACAAGCACTGGTTAGGAGGTTCAACAAAATCGCCTTTTTTCCCCTCCCAGTTCGGCAACATTCTTTTCAAACGTGGAACTCGTTTAATGTTAACTAACTCCGGCCGTGGAAGCCTACGTTATTAATAGTTGGCATCTTGCTTATTCGATGAATTTGCCGAACGAAATTTTAAGCCTGGAAAATAGAACATTTTCCCGTTGCCATTGCCGGAGCCCAGATCTGGTATGTGGAATGGGTAATCGACCAATCTGATTCTTAATTTGCGAATTCTTGACAATCGCTGGGTTGTTAGAAGGAAACCTTCTATTTCTTGAAATGCAACCGATTTTCCGCAATTTCTACCTTCGCTTTGTCAAGTATGCCCCTGTTATTTTTTCCAAAAAACAGTTGCTATCACATTCCCGGCCTATGTAACAATCTTCGCCTTTTTCGGAACCTTTCGCAGTCCACTATTTCGATTATGTCTTGGCTTCAATGACGGGTCGATATTCCATTTTTTTTTTATATATCATATATAGAAACGCTAACATCGATCGACGCAAACGATCGTTAAACAACAACCGAGGGTCCAATATGGTTGGAATTTTCTAAAATATATTTCAACGCGTGCGCGAGAATACCTTTGACGGAGGACACCATCGTCATATAGAGGCTTGAAACTTTTCGGGGGCCATCCTCTCATATCCATAATATACTCCTCTTTGTTAGCTGCTAGTTTAGTATGTAGCTATTGAAGCAGATCCGGTTGTCAACTCGTATATACGCGATTTGGTTGTGTTTGGAGGATGTTGCCCGATTACACCATTATCTCGAGCATGCCAAGCGATAAGTGTGAAAATGACAGCGACTAAAGTACAATTTGTCCATGTGTGGCATAATCTTCAACTCCTTTAATATTCGACCCCGATAACATCCATCTTTCTTTTGAATTGCTCTCCTCAAGGTTTTCTCAGCTCTTAGACGTTAAATTCTTATTGCTGCATTTACTGCAGTAATTGCGTAAATTCCCTAGTTGTTTACCATCGTAACGACGAGCATTTTCGGTTTATTTTAAACGTGTCTCATAAAATCCGTTACGAGATCGTTAGACGAATTTCAAGGTAAAATACATCCGCTTTTACCCAAGCATACAATGCACTACGTCGATTAATCGATACGTACGCCCATATTTAATCATACACAACAACTTTATTTAAACCGAACGCTACGTAGTGAAAATAAACGCAAAATTTTATTTACCATTTTGCCGCAGTTGCTGCTTTTACGTTTGTCGTATCTACGAGGGAAAATCGGTAAGTAGGTCACAGAAAGTTATTGAGCTTTATGTTTCAACAAGCTCTTCATCTACGTAAATACACTTAACCCATCGTTTTATTAATGCCCCAATACCTGCCGCATAAAAGTGTTTGGGCTTCCGTCTGAACCACGCGCGTACTTCACCAGACGGATGATAGCCGCTTGGTGCTAGGTCGGGACAATAAGCTGGGTGTTAAAGAAGTTCCGCCCTAACCCTTCAATTCTCGCCTGGGTCAAATGGGCCGAACGCGGTCTGGCATTTTCGTGATGCGGCGGTATTCCTCTCGAGAGTAGGCCTAGACGTTTTCGTCGAATTACATCCCGAATCATCCGTGTACCGAGAGAGATGTTGCAAAGACAAGCTCGATGGAATCCTTCCGTATTCCTCGGTCTTGTCATCGCGAGCAAACTTTTCAGAAATTCAAACGGTCAGTTCGTAGACTAAACCATGAGAACACCCTATTGCAGTTGCTATGCTATGCTTCCATTCGTTGATATCATGCATCTGTCACAATCTGAACGGGGCGGCCGCTTCGCTGATGGTCAACAATCAGTTGTGCACGGCTTTACCCGACAAACATTTTTTGCCTCCTGTAACCAGGAGACATTTCCTTCTGGATTTCTTTGCTCAGAAAAAACGCACGACAGCTCGTTCTTCTTCTTCCACCAGTACACGAGCACGGTCTGTACTGACACCTAATGACAGATAGGGAAACCGCTCATTGCTATTTTCAGCGTTCCCACAGCAGTTTGTCACTTATTTAATGATTTTCCCTCATAATTTAAAATAATCTGAAATTTTGTATGCATTGTAATATTGTTTTCTTCTTGAACTGATTGTCTTTTTTTTGCAGTGTAACTGGTAGCGATGACGTCGAACAGAAGGAAATCCTTGGCAACGAGTCCATACATCAAACACAATTAAAACCGGTAAGTTCATCACGAAAGAAGCTCCTTGTTTTAAAAGTTCTAATTTAGCGATTTGTCGCCAAACCAACGAGCGACTTGAAATATGATTTTGCGATAAAGTAATAAGTAGCGATCGTGCAATTTTGCAGCTAGTTTCTTTAAAGTAAAGACATTTCGCAGCACGCTCATCTGTTTTCCCAAAGAAAACAAAAACAAATCGCCAGAAAGTTACTGCAGCATTTTAATAGATTGAAGGAGCAATACTAAAAGAAAAGGTTGTTGCCTCACAAAATTCTACTTTTAATAATTTCGGGGAACTGGTTTCGTATTATACAAAATACATCCTCAGGTCAAATGAAGTATATTGAGAGATTATTTAACGAGTGTCCAAAATGTTGGCGCAAATGGAATGGCTGAAAGATTGCTATTGAAACAAATTCCAAATGCCTAATGCTGGGGATAAAGAGACTATGATGCAAGCACATTTTTTTGTTTCATAAAGAAGTTTTCTAATTTATTATTATTCCCGGTTTCGTTTATGCGTAGGGCTACACTCGACGAATCTAATCTACCGAAACGATAACACCTGATATGCTCCTTGGATCTGGTCCCTAGTGCTCTTTTCGCTTGACCAATATAGGCAATTTTATATACTCCCGACCTTCTTTCATTTTCGGTTTATCTAGAAGCTTTTTAGGCGTATTCATATCTTAATCCTTCAGAACGTCGCTAATACCTTTCGATATGCTATGAAAGAGGAGTTTCACGAATTTCTTGCTGTCATGGAATTTTTTACGTAGTGCCTATGTTGGAGTCTGTAAAGTTCTTTGTCGCACCTACTTCTACGGTCCGGGGTGGTTAGAGTCGTTCATAATTTTAGCGTTCGTTTCCCTTTTATATTCATAGTTTTCTAATTGTTTTTTCGTTTGTTTCATCTTGTTTAGCCACGTTTTATCGCACACGTCGTTGCACCTCTTCGGGCATTCCTTTAGTTTCTCTCTGCTGTTTTACAATTTCTATTGTTACTTAAAGGAACAAGGAGAACCTCAAAAAATTTTCTTTCCACATATGTAAGACTAAAGGAAAGAAATTACAAAAAATTAGATTTAATACCTGAAGGTATACCTTTTTTTAAATATTTTTTTGCCAAAAGAATAAGACGACGTTTTAAAACGACATATTTCTATCATTGACGTAACACCTTTTTGGCCAAAATTTCGCGCGCGCACGCGGGGAGTAATAAACAAATAAATAAAACGTCGTTTCTCAACCGCTTTCATAAAACTCCCTGGCAGCTCTGAACATCTTCTAGCTGTTCGGCTGTCAGCTGTGCGAATATAACAACTAGTTACACGTTACGTTTCACACTATCATATTGTTATTATTAGGCGCATACCTGCTTTTTATTTTCCCGTTTATTCGCAACTTGGCACTGATATCGCTACTTCCTGTCGCTGATTCATCGGCAGCGGTATCTATAAATACATTCGGGAACGTTTCTTATCTGTCTAAACATATATTAGTACGAGGGAAGTTTACAAATGATCATTGGGACGTTTTCGAAACAATTTTATTCCATTGGATCATTGCGAAAATCGGTGTCGACATAACAGTGTCTTTGAGAGATACTGCGCGTACATTGGTAAACTTGCCGATCTTAATTTGTATCGATGTTTTATGTCGGTTACCATTGTTAGAAAGATATTTGAGGGACTAGCTCGTGAAATTTTGGATTCATACGTGTATATTCCCCATTTTACGCAACGAACATTTGGTAGCTCTTTTGACTCAAAATAAACGTTCGGGATAAATAATGCGTACGCGCAAACGTGAGTTACGTTCGCTTTTGTTGTTTCGGGCCGAATTTTCTGACGTTAGACGTAAATTACTACATGAAAATCGGGTTACGTAGCGACATTTATTACGATGATCTACATTCGAATATATGTTAGAAATGTGCGTCTTTCCATTGTGCAAGTAAAGAATCCAATTTATTTCCGTTGTATGTGTATCCTTTGTGATTCACTACGGCGTCGCCAAATTTACACTTTACTTTGATTATCCTATTGCTTCGTCTTCTGCTTGTCCTTTTCTTTTTTCTTCCTCTTGAGCTTTTCCATCTTCTTAATTTTGACTTCTTTCTTCTGGTACTTCTTAATCTTCTCGTTTTTCCTGATTTTGCTTTTCGTCCTCTTCTTCGTCTCTTTTTTTTTCCTTATTTCTCTATTTTCTATTTGCTTTTCTCCATCATCTTTTGTGCTTCTTTTCTCCTTCCCTTCTCTCTTCTTTCCTGCTCTACCTGTTTTTCTTCTCTCTTCCTCTTCCTTCTTCTGTTCCTCCCTTTTCTTCTGTCTTTTCTTATTCCTTTCTCTTCTCGTTTTCTGCCCCTCTTACTTCTGTTTCTTTGTCCTTTTTTTTTCTTTTTTCTTCTTCTTTGCTTTGTTCTCTTTTTCTTTCCTACCTTTTCTCCAAACTTTCCTTTTTTTTTCTCCTCTTTTCAAAAAAAAGTACGCTTGAAAATATAGACGAAAGTGGTACTTCTTTGTTTTGTACTTCGTCTTTCCCTTCTTCTTCTTCCTGTTAATTTTGACTTTTTTTCTTCTCAATCATCCCGTTCTTCCTCTTTTTGCTTTTTGTTTCCTCTTCGTCTCTTTTTTTTTGTATATTTCACTATTTTCTATTTCATCATTATTATCTTGTTCTATTTTTTTCCCTACCATCTCTTCTTTCCTGTTCTATCTATTTTTCTTCTTTGTTTTGTTGTTTTTTTTTCCCTTTTTTAGTTCTTCCTTCGCTTATTCTTCCTTTCGTTCTTAATTCTTACTCCTTCTGTTTCTCCCTTTTCTCCAAATTTGTACAACAGGTCCTTTTTTCTTTCTCCTCTTTTTTTCTTTTCTTTTCAAAGAAATGTACGCTTGAAAATTTAGACGAAAATGGTACGACTAAACGTTGCAAAATAAAATATATCTAAGGAAAAGCTTTTGGCTTTCTTCATCGAAGACTAGAAGAGCCAAGAATTAAAAGAAGGGGAAATAAAAGAAGACTACGAAAAAAGGAAAGGAAATAAAATCGAAAAAGAAAGAAGCGTTCAAAAATTATCGAGTCAAAAGTCATCGGTTGGGAATGTGGATCAGTTGCATCCTCGAACCGGCCGTTCTGGATTAGTTAATTAAACTTGTGCGATGCGGAGTGTTCCGATACTCTTGTGTTACTTGTAATTTTTTCTTTTACTTCTTTCTTTCATTTTTAGTTCCTTTTTCTTTTTTTTTGTTTAGTTTTTTTTCTCGTTTTCTGAAAAATATGCTGGAAAATGTGAACGAAAATAGTACGACTAAACGTTGTAAAATAAAATAAATCCAAGGAGACGTTTTTTAGTTTTTTTCGCCAAAAACCTACAAATCCAAAGAAAATAAAATCCTAGGAAATTAAAGAGATCTGATGGAAAAAGATGGAAACGAACCAAGAATGAGAAAAAAAAGGAAATAAAGGAAGACTAGAAGTCCTCTTTTATCGCCGCAATGTGCATCATTCGTATTCTCGAAACGGCTGTCCCCGATTAATTTATTAAACGTGCGCGATGCGAAGTGCGCGGATACTTTTGCGTTGCTCGTAATGTTTTCGGTGCGAATCCCTTCCGAAGCCGGACAAACATTTCTGGGAATTTCGATTTAACGTTTTAGGATCGGCGAGTTCGTTTTGAGTTAAAATCATGTCGACCCCACGCATGCATATTTCGCAAACGCATCCGTGAGAGGTTAAATCGTCCGCTGCATTTGTATGGCTCCAGAAATATTTGAAACGGGCGGCGGTAATTTTGGACGGTCGTAATTCGACGTTTTTATGATCGCATCGTCCTTCGTTAGCCTGAATGAATGAACCGACACGATTAGGAGGGAACTATTTATTGATTTGCGTCCAAAACCGCGAAATGCACGTATAGGCGGCGGCGATGTTATCTAGCAAATGCGTACTGTGAAATTTGTACGGAACTTACGCAATTCCCAGCTAACGATTCCATTTAAGGCGAACGTAGAATAATATCATTTTTAATCGTTCAATTCCATGAAGTTTGAACGTGTGAAGGCGCTGGTTATCATATTTCTTTCTTTATCGTAGTGCTTGTAGGATGCTTGGAATGAAAATCTTTTTTATCTCCATCATTTTTTATCTTTCGGCGTTAGGCAAATCTGATTTTTTCCGAGAATACAAATCGCGTAAATCCTCTTAGATCTGGAATAAAGCAACTAGAAATAATCTAGAGACATTGGAAAAGAAGATATAATGATGGTGTAAAGAAGATATGGAGGAAAAGAACAAGCAATAAAAGACTCGGCCGTGGACGATTGGCAGAGGAAGAACGAGTGTAGAGTAGAAGATATTATGAGCAAAGATGATCAAGGCAGGTGAAATTCTTACTTTTTTGCAGCGACTACATAGAATCGCGTCTATTCGTCTCGTGAGAATGAGTTCGCGAAGCCTACTGGTTTCCCCCCTAGAGTCGACAAAACGCGAGTCTGTCTAGTCGCTGCAAAAAAGTAATTATTCACCTGCTTTTGTCATCTGTAGTTACGAGGCAACTACGAAATTAGATCAAATCGTAAGCAACATCTATACACGTGATCATAGAGGAGGTTTCTCTTTGTAAGAAGATGTCTGCGTTAGTTAGGTTATGGTACGGATCATCCGGCTGCTCTAAACGTAATGCAACGATTCGAATTTAAGGGTTGAAAGTATCCTGGTTTCTTCCTGAGATAACCGCAGAAAGTTACCGATTTTAACAAAACGTAACAACTCTGACCGAAAAGTGTTGACTTTGTCAATACCAATTAAAGCATCAACTCTATACTTCGCTTTACTGTTATCGAAACGAAAGTGTTGATATTTTTCATGTACGTACGTATGTATTTACATGGATTGCTTCATCCCATTCGCAACGCGTTTTATTTAGATGAAGATCAACGCATCTCTTCTGTACGAGGTGATTCTACACCTACGTACCCCTGCATGTACAATCGAAATAAAAAAAAGACAAAGTAAACTTTTAAGTAATTTCAAACGCAGAGAAAGAATGTAGTGGTAGGTGTTGAAATTAAACGTCGTGAATCATTTTATTATCTGCCGTCGGCGGCGTTCTGGGAGTTTGTGTTGGATAACCGGCTAGTTGATTTCGCACAGTGTGACTCACGGATGATAAATTGTAAACATGAAAGGCGAGAAGTGCGATATTAGTTGGCAATATGCGCATGTACCGTAGTAAATACTACAGCGGAATATAATCTCCGAGAAGAAAAAAATTAATTCAAAAAATAAACTTTTTTTGAAACTAACTAGTTTCCAAAACAACTGTAAGTTCGTAAAACAGTTCGAAGGAAGTGCTGTTAAAATAATTATTTAGCTTCTGTAACTTTTAACGTCCTTTCAAGACATACGAGGATCGTATTTTTAGTTTTGCATATAGCCGTAACCGCAAACAGTAGATCAACTCAATGTACTTCGTTGTTTTTCAAGAAAGAAGAAAAAGTTATGGCGCGCGGCCTATTTACCCTAAGTTTAGGGAACACTTAAAATCGCCAAGACTGTACGAAGAGCAATCTACAACTCGATATTTTGCTGCTCTAAAAACTCGAGCGTTCTTTTTTGAGCGCAATGTGAACTCGCTGTGGCCTGGTGGAGGATGACGGCTCGTCGTTGCGGGTTGGATTTGTTTGTGGTAAATAAGCGATTGTTCTTCTGAAAGGATTGTACTATCGACACGAGAACAAGTTGCAACCATTTGCCGCAATTCGCTTCGGATACGGTGGTCGGCTTTTCCTCATCATAGCGAAGAGACGTTTCGTTTCGGGTTCGCAGGAATAAATTTGCGATTTATCGCCATTCAGAAGCTACAAACTTTTTTTTAACTTCCGGTATTGATCCGACTCGATTAACACGAAACGTCTTCTGCTCTTCGTTTAAAAGATGTGGAATTCAACAAGAAACTACTACCCTTCCCGAAGCTAATCCGTCATACGGAACCTTTTGGATTGAGTTACTTGAAATGCCTCAATCTCGCGATCTTCCTCGCTCAATTGGCGCACGGTTTTTTTGAGTGACCACAGTCTTTGGTGCTATGACGAAATAACGTGAAGTATTTTAATGAAACTTCGAATTTAAGTTCAATAATTATATGTTCCGTCAATTGCTCTTTATTTCCATCGTGTATTTGCGATTAATTCAAGAATATCCTAATTGCTGGCTTCGATTATATCGATCATAGTCACCATCAAATCAATGAATTAACCAAAGCCCGCAATGTTAATTAAACATATTTACTTTGAGTAATTCGCAAGTCAATGAATTTCGGCGCTATTCAAATAGAATTGAATTTTAGTAGCATTTAAGGCGCATTTGGCATTCGAAGCTAATGCCTTCGAAATTTTCGATTTCATACAGCTAGAACTACGCACGCACTGAAACCTTCAACGTTATTACGCAATCACCTATCAGCACCTCGCTGATGAACCCGGGCAATTAGCTTCAATTGGCTAATTGACGGCTCGTCAAAAAACCGACATACCGACCTGCTTACCGCTGTTTACGTCAGTTGACGGGTGTCGCGAATTGGCTCCGAGATTTTTCCGTTCTCTGCAGCGCGGAGATAATCGCCGTTCGATCTTGAATTGACCCATTCACGTAGTACGCGCGACAACATGCGGGATGTGTCGGTATGTCTTAAAATGCGGCGATGCTTTTGCACGTCTTCTAGCCGGCCCTTGAGTTTTTTGGCGTGTTGTCAAAGCACCGCTCAAACCGTTTGGAACGTGTCCGTCCCCTCCGGCGCGATTTTCATTTATTTGCGATACGGACGGTATGGATATTGGCGGTGACGGTAAACGTGGCAATAATAGGCTATTAACTTGCTTATATCCTGTGCCTTTGATCAATGGTTTCGTTTACATTGCATCCTTTTCGACCGGGAACATTTTGTCTCGATGTCTTAAATTTCGAGCCTTGATTATTTACACAAGGCAAAACCATTGGTTCTTAACATACGCAATGTGGTAAAGAAGTCTTTTTTTTCTGTTTAAAAGAAAATCCAGACGTTGAAAATACTGTTATTAGGAGGCGAAAACATGGTAAAAACATATGTTGCCAGAGAAATTCTGGTAGGCCTGCATTGAAATAAACTACGCTAAGCATTTAGTCCTAGTGTGGAGCAAGCAGAAATATCGCTTTTAGTCGAATTAGTTTTCTCGTTAATCTCCAGCGAACGAAATCAAAATTTGCTTGTAAATTCGTCATCTGCGAGTACCGCTTTTATCCTTAACCAGCTTACCATTGTGCCTTTGTGTCGTGCGAATCACTTGCTCGATCTCGAATGCGAAGATTTTTATCTAATTCCATCTTGCTGTTCGTACGGATCGGATTTGAAATAATTTTTTTTTAAATTTTAGTCACTTGATGAAATCCATACAAATCAGGAAGCCAGGACGGTTATCTGACAAATTTGACGACTTACCAATATTGATTCCTATTTGGGCAGTTATTTATTGAGAATATTCATTTAAGTAACGGGTCGTGGTGAAGCATCATCTATTTCTTGGCCATTCTCCGGCGTTGTTAACCAGAAATTCTATTTCCGAGAGTTACTGTCAGCGTGAGTTGGGATTACAAGTTATTAACTCATGGGAATCTACGTACAGATTACGTTAGCTCGTTTTAGTCTATTTTGATGCAAGTTCGCTGTTAGCGTCCAGATCGAATAACTTTGAATAGTAAGAAAAGTTTCTGTTGTACAATCAACCGAATTTCTTTCGCCAGGCCTTTGTATGAAACCATTTTTTTCCCCCAATCAACAATACAGCAATTTTTATCAACAAACTGAACGAGAAGAGAAGAAACTAATCTTAAAGCTATTTTGGCGTCTACGTTGGCAACATATTTTACATTGTAGACGTCAGCAAATGTACTGAAGGATGTTTCCAAAGTTCTAGGAATTACGCTGTAATGAAATTGCGCAAAACTTATCGGCGATGGTATTGGTGATGGACAAGTCTTGACATGTTTACGCAGCTATCTAGTTCGATCTGAGTCAGTTGTTCGACTGATGTAGACGCGTTTTCGTAGCACTGTTTTTGTAACCATGGAAGACGCGGTTAAATCTCAAAGAGCAATAATTTTTCATTCGTTGAAAAAGGATTTGGAAACTTCAGAAATTCTTCAACGTCTGAAAAGGAGGGTCTGAAGTCCGCAGGATCTACTGGATCGATCATTTTAAAACCGGTAGAACATCATTCAAAGACGACCCCCGCAGTTGTCGCCCGAGTACTTTGGTAAACGAAAGAAACTTAACCGCCGTTAAGGCACTGCTAAGAAAAGACAGGCGAATGACTATTCGTCAAGTTAGGGAAAGCCTGGGAATAAGTTCACGACATCTTACATGATTGTTTGGGCGTAAGCAAGGTTGCGGCCTGCCGGATGCCAAGACTGTTGGGACCGGAACAGAAACTCGATAGGCCGCCAACTTCAAGAGCTCTTAATCTGTTACGGTGATGAATTTTGGCAACGGATAATAAGCATTGACGAGACGTCGATTCCTTACTTCAATCTTGAGATCAAAAGTCAATCCAAAAAAATGGCGTAAACCGCAGGAAGGACCTCTACTTAAGGTGCGTGCAATTCCGTCTGTTGGAAAGGTAATACTGCGCATCCTGGGATTGCAAAAGGATTATTCTTATGGATCTTCTGCCGAAATCATCCAGACCACTACGGCAGGCACTTACCAAGAAACGGGCCGGAAAGTTGCATACGTTTTAGCGTCTATTAATAAATACAGATGAAACTTGGATACATCAGAAGACTCCCGAAGCCAAGGCACAGTCGAAACAGTAGGCTGCGATCTTCTGAGAAAAAGACGATGTTATAGGCCGAACAAGTGATGGCAATCGCAAAAGGAAGAAAAACGTTCCTGAGGTGACATGGCAAAGATGGCGCTCGATAACAACTTCTTCAACATTTTACCCAAAGAATATGGCGTTCGCACGATTGAGAAGGCTATCACGTTCGCAGACGTTTAATTTGCAGAAGATGCCAATTACTATTTGGATGGATTGAGGAGATGAGAGCATCGCTGAGAAAAGTATTTGATAATTTCTGTGTTAAGATGGACGCCTCTCAGACTATTCTCGTAAGCTGCTTTGCGTTTAAGATGTTCCGCACGTTAAGCTATCTCGCGTTTGGATTTCTTAATTTATTTACACGAAGTAATAACATCTATTGATGGGCAGGCACTCAATAGCATGAGGAAGACAAGCCATCAAGATGGTCAAGTCTTTAATGGGTTCCATTAAAATTCAATTTTTTAATCTGAAAAATAAACACTCGAAGATGTTACTGTTCTTCGATATTATAAAAAAAAAAAAAAAAAAAACATCTGATGTATTATTACTCCGATCCTAACAATTTATGAACCACTAAACGAAGTATTCTCCATTGTTCTTTACTTTTATTCATAATTTCACCATCTTACTTTAATCGATCGGTGGCCCTCTGTTAAACGGAATACAATGTAGCGGCCCGTCAAATTTGACATTAAAACTCTTTCCTAGCACCGCAGGCACTTCATTCAGCCATTAACTTTTTTTTATCGTTTCTATCGCTATATCGAGCTTAAATTAGCGCTACTTAAGAAAAACGCCGATACGTACAACCTACAGCGTCAATTGTCTCAATACTAACGTTGACGAAGAGATCGTAACTTAATTGAACAATATTTTTTACGAGCGACCTTGTGGGCGTTTACACCGTCTTTAATACGGCGGTAACCTTTATTTTAGAGTTCGTTAGGATCCTACTACATACTTTAATGACCACACCCCTACCTCTCCTAACGTAATATTTAGAAACTTTCGCGGTACACAAGTGCAAGAGCAGGGCGCGCTTCCATAACGATGCGGGTGCCTTGTATTTATATCCGCTATCTTGAAAGGTCCTTTTCGCCGTTCTATCTAGTTAGTTGTATGGTGTCTCCTTGCACGAAACGGTGTAGTGTTTGTCGTTAGGGATCCAGCGTGATAGAAGAGAGCTTCTCTATTAGGTTATCGGTTAAAGTGAAGGTTTCGCTACGTTTTTGACCTTTAACGGTGTCCTGGACTGGAGCTTGGACGCGAATTGGATCCGTTGATAATTTTTAATTTAGTGTTATCTTGAAGAGTTTGCGATGTCTCTCTGGATGAATTACGTAAAGACCGGGTGTAGGTCGCATAGGACGACACAGAAAACCATCTATAGACATTCATCAGCTTCGATGTGTGTAAGTTTCTAAAATATAAGCATGCCATGTCCTCTTTTAATCCTATCTTTATTGTTAATGCTTACGTAAGATACTTTGCAATTTGAAGAGATATCTTTGGAATCAAACATGGATTTTGATGGGTCACTTTGAAAAGTATCGACAATCAGTTTGTTCTATGCCCTCAATAGCGCAATCTTGCACATGTTGAATTGTTCCAAACTGAAATAGTTCATAAAAATTAATACGTTGGGGGTTGCCTTTTACGAAACGATGCTTTATTGCTTAACGTATAAATTATTGCGGCGTTCGTCTATTTCGGCAAATAAGTGTGACGTGATTAAATTCTCGTTAAATATTTACATACGTTAATATACGATACCGACGTGGCGAGGCACTTGATCGGAAACGATAAGTTCAATAACAATGTAAAGTTGATATCCTCTTTGCAAATGAGGAAAAGACCGCTACGGAAACGCTGGCGTCACGAAGACGATCAGCTACCTGGTTTATTCGACGTAATATCTCTTGCAGTAGCGGAAGGATGCAAACCAAAAGAATTGACCGCGGGACCGAAATGGCGAAGTTGATGCGATCGCCGACGCATGTCGACAGTAATTTAGTTACGGGACATCAAGTCGGTGACACTTCTTCTTCCCTGAAGGTACCTTGGTGATGTTTAACGTGATCGAGCATTCAACTGAAAGTAGTAATGTTTTGGACTTCTTATACGTTATCGAGCTCGGCCGTTAAATATTCAAAACAAAAAAAAATTCCCGTCTTAGCACCGATATTCAAATATAGTGAAATAGTACCACCCCCTTCCGGTTACTTGCTCAAAAAATACGCTTTTCCTTTTCCAAAAAATAAACGAAAACATTCGAATAAACAACAAATATTTGCAAAACAACAAAAGCAACAATAAAAAAAGTTGAACCCTAAAAATATATTCTGTAGTGATTAAATAGGTACTTTTCTTGCCTTTTTTTCGGCGAAGATCGTCCATAGCTGAAGATTTCGGTTTCTCAAGTTCTCCTTTTTCTACGAACGGAAGTGATAGAGCTGCTAACTCTTCTTGTCTCAGGATAGTTCTGGGATAATTTTTAATTTAGGAAAGCTTTTTTCTGCGGTTGTAGTTGTAACCGGAAGGGACAAAAACAGTAAGTACACTGTTGTGACCTCTGAGAAATTGGAGGTATTAAAATTTATCAACAATGATGCCGCGAGTTCTTTAATGGTATGAATTTTCTGAATTTCTGATTTCGAACAGTTTTTTGAAGCAATTAATTGATCGCACAGATCAACTGTCAAATCGTTATGGTACTTAGGAGCTAATTTTGCTGTTTTGCTTTTAATTACTTCGCTTAAAAAGAAAGCAATTTTTTAAGCGAAGTGAGCTTTAAAAAAAGCAATCTAGCTGGTTATAATATTTCAAGTGTATTACTTACGTCATAGAAGCTATGGAATCTTTTCTTAGTTTGTCAAATCAATATATCTAGATAGCTATAGTATACCTTGACTCTGAAGTATGATTCCGGATCAGAAATTCCCTCATCTTCTGATAACTCACCAGAAAAGCGCTTTGTAATGCTTCGCCTTTTATATTTGAAGAGAGGTGTTGCATCCCATTCTTTCGCTAGACCTATGGACTCGTTTAGCAAACCATTAAATAAATTTTGATTTCTGATTTCTACTAACCTGTCCGGAAGATTATTTAGCAAAATACTGGCTTTCTGTAAGTCATTATTTTCATACTGTAGGGCTTCGGAAACGTGGTTGATGATTTCAAATACGTGAGAAAGAGAAGGCGACGAGCACTATAAAATCGTAACCCTCAATAACATATCTATTATATTTTACCGTTCGTCACGTTCATCTTTTTTATTGGAAATTAAATTTAAGATTTGTTTTACGGCGAATAAGGCGTCATTTCTTCTCGTAAGACTTCTCGAAGACTATCTCGTAGGGCGTACGTTTTTGAGAGTTTTATTTTTCAGATGAATCGTTACTGAACATTGCCCAACGTTTTATGCTATTGCCAAAAAAGTATACGCTATCTCCAAATCGTCAAAAAATTGAGACACTTCGAAAATGTATTTAGCAACATCATTTAAATTTAAATTTACTGGGTAGGCTACACGATGAACGTAGTCAGTATTCGGGGCATGCCCCTTTATAAGAACCTATACCGCTCCGTATACAGCCGATATTATCGTAACGCTAGCACCGACATCTGGACAAATCAACGCCATATCCTTCGATCGCGTTTAAAATTCCAATTTCATGTATTGCTGCAGTACAATCGGTTACAGATCTGCAGTCGTCCCAAAAAGGACTCGCAGATTTTGATTTGTTTAAGTACATCGTTATTTTCTTTTATTAAATACGTTCCGAAAACTGCGGAAAGCTTGTCGATTTTTGACGGATCTTATGTTACGTCCAAAATATCGATCGACAACTGGAGGAGCTTCATTAATTTCAAGAACGATATTTTTTCTAACTTTGGTTCCAAGCAAATTAATACGTAGGTTGGGGGCCCCGATCATTGCTACAGCTGCAACAGCAGTAGCTGCGCCCCTGCCCGAATCCCTGTCGCGAGGTTCTTCGCGACGCACAACTTCAGACAAGAAGATCTCTTGTTTGAAATGTTTAAGATGTTAGTCTGGCTCTGTTCCAACGTCTTGTATTCTTGAGCCGAGCGTGTACCATGTCAGCGTACCTCTTTTACTTTTGGGACTGCCTACCTGCTCACTAAGTACTGTTTCCACCGATCATCTTGTAAAGCTGATCAAAATTGTATCGCATAGAGAGAATGTCCTTTGCAACTTATGTTGGGATCTTACTCCTCTTTACAAGTAAGACATTGTGTTTTCTTCCTTTTATTTCTAATTGGAGATAACAAAAAAAAAAAGAAAAACAATTACGAGACATATTACTTTGGGTCTTTGAATGGATCGTGCTTCTTTTTCTGGAATTTCCTCAGGCAATTTTCCTTGTGTATGTGTCAATATTTAAAAACCACCTAAATGGTTTTACTCTTCGACAAAATTAAACCTAACACAAATCGTTACGTTCGACGAACACGAAACAAGAGAAACGGCGATCTTTTTATGAGTCACAGCGAAAACGTAACTTTTGAATAATTGTTCCAAGGCACCGATAGTTTCGCAGATATATATTTTGAGACATTTGGCCAGTCGACGCTTCGTTAGACGCACGACGATGGAACACAAGAAGAGGGGACTTTACAGATATATTAATCGCGACTGTTATTGCTAGATATATCAAGGTGATTATTTGCTTGCGCCCAGACACTTTGGACAGGCAAAAAAGGCACTTGTTTGGTGACACGGCGACTACTTTTGATTTACTTTTTTATTATTATATATTTTTTAAACAAATTGCAGAATGTGTAGATTCGAGTGAGTTAACAATTTGTTTTTTGCACTTACTCGTCTCGAGAGAGTATAAATAAATTATACTGTTTGGTGACATAGTAATCTGCGCTTCTTCATATAATATAACTATTTCAAATGGATTAGCGAAGACGTGCTCTCGGATAGAACTAATCCTAATTGTTACTGATGTGTTTCCTTGATGTAATTGTCACATTGCCGTTAAAATACTTTTCAGTGTAATTTTTTTCAATTCCATTAATTTGATCAACATCCCAATAGAACTACTGCGGCTTATAAAGCTTATGTTGGCGCGCCGATCTCTATATGTATGTTTGGACGACTAAAGATCTACCTGGCAAGAAACATATTTTTACCTACCAAACATATTTTATCGCCGAAGCATTGATTTTTTTAATACGCCAGGCGCTTCCGATCGACGATGGCTTAAGCTAGCGCACCAATCCGCTGTAACTTCCAACTCGCCGCATGTTTTGTTGCTAATAATCGAGAAATTGATTTTGGTCGCTCCAATCGCGTCCGAGAAACGATGGCCATGCTAGTTTAATATTAAGTTAGCACTTGCTGTGACTTTTGACCCAGAATTGATTTCGTTGCTCCGCTGCCAACAGTACCAGAACAACACCTCAACTCAACAGAAGTTACCATCGATAATGGAATAAATCGAAACGCCAACCTTCCGTACGACACGAAAGAGATTCATTTTCATTAGCTTTCTCATGACTATCTTGGCAATACGCGAACGAACGGAAGCATCCATAGCAGCGAACATATTCCAAACCGCTCTATCAACAAGTTAACAATATGCGACTTTTCAAAACGGACCCCGGACCTTCATAAAATTTATATGTATATTTATTTCGGTAATTCAAAGACGTAAATGTGTGGTGTTCGTTAATTGGCAGGAGACGTCTTGTTTACGGCCATTCTAACTTACAGAGCTCAGCTGAGGCGGGAGCAAAACGAAAAAAAAAAAAAAATAAAGCTGGTAGACGACGTAAATGTTTTTATTTCGTTTTTATTTGGTGCAAATACCCCGGCGATAAATTGCCCGTCGAAATGTATGCACGCGTGTCGCCGAAAAAAGGTAGAATGTTGTACCGCCTAGCAGTTTCGAAAATACGATGTAAATATGGCACTTTATATCCGAGACCGTTTTGACCTTTGATGTTGTTGAACATGCGAAACGCCGTTGGTGTTGCGTCTCGTAAATTTAACAAATTTAACTCGGGTTGAACATCCAACTCGAAGACTTCGATTCGTGTCGGACCGTGCGAACTTCGGTCGGACCGAGTTGAGTACCTCATTCGTATATAAATAAAAATAATAAAGTGAGAATATACAGCAACACGATAACCAAAGAACAATAAACGCGGGAGCTTATCAAAATGAAGCTGGATGTCTGTATTCCGCTTAAAAATTCGGACCAAACCTTCATGAAACGTAACGGAGGAACTCTTTATTTGCGTTAGAAGAACGACAACGTAACTGCCGAGATCGAACGGATCAACTCTACCTTACAAAAAGATTAAAAACCGGTAAAATATACGTAGGCGCAGACATAAATCATTTCCGTCCGCATTCCAGGCATATAAAATAGATTCAAGAAAGTTATTCCCGCACGAGCGACGTCCTGTTGTCGGACCCCCCGTCCCTATAAGACTACACCGTAAATTATCGCAATGTAACTACGAGTACAGCTGCTCGGCGAGCGTCAAAACTAATTGCTCAGCTGTTTTCATGTCGCACGCTCGAGCATACCTATTTTATAAGGGTTTACGCAAATTCGTCTTTCAATCGCTGCCAATCTCCATCAGCTGTTTCGATATCATCTGGCGCGAAATCGGCTCGCGTCTTTCGAAAATAATCGTTCTTGAAATCGAAGAAGATCCCGTTCCACGATCTTAGTTTACGAAAATAACGATTCCGAGCGTCGAATACATTCGGATATCAATTCGTCTTGGGCAATTTACAAAAGTTGGCCGGGAATCCGCATAGTCAAGCTTAACTGCTCTGCAAATATATCTTCCCGCCAACCTAGGCATGTGATCCGTGGAGCTATGTTAGTCCAAATTCTTGCGGGATGTGTCACGCCGGAGGTATGAACTCATAATAAAGTTTAGATTAAGAATTTTTGAAAGAGAAACGTAGAATCTACGGGAGCCGATCAAATATAAACACACCTCTTGTTTTCTTAGATACAATTAGAATAGCGCTTACGGTACTTTTTCTAACCGAATGACTGGATGTTAGATACCGTTCACGTGAAATGAAGTAGGACGGATGTCCG
Organism: Oryctes rhinoceros; assembly: GCA_020654165.1. Taxonomy (NCBI): domain Eukaryota; kingdom Metazoa; phylum Arthropoda; class Insecta; order Coleoptera; family Scarabaeidae; genus Oryctes; species Oryctes rhinoceros. The sequence continues at coordinate 6,169,251 of JAIOKQ010000119.1, forward strand.
ACTAATTGCGCCCTCGTCGCTAGTGCCATTCTGACAAGCCTTCGGGCTTGCGTGTTCTCCGGTGAAAGTTACGGGAAAAGAAAACTTCTCGGATGGAGCAACCGCGTCTTCTTCGTCTGTACGCCAGCCTCATCTTCCCAAGAAAGTTGCGATAGTACTCGGCGAGCACGCAATAAATCGACAAGGGTAACCCCCTTCCAGCCGACTCTATCCCGTGCTACTTTGTTTCGACGAAGCGACGTAGTGATGGATGGAAAACCGTCGAAATGGAAGGCGGTAAAGTCTAAGCAAGCATGGTATGATTTTTTCAGTCCTGAATGAAAGGACTGAAGTGCCGATCTGCGCTAAACCTCCGCCTAATAAGGCGAAGAATCATGTTTTCAGGGACTTCGTCGGTTCGTGGACAGCTCTCCTTGAATTGTGTACACCAATTTTTCACGAGATCTGTTCTGATTGGCGTTTTCACGAGTGAGAAACTTAATAACAATGCGTTGCCTGTATAAATCGAGCATTCACTAGAAACGTTATGCGGTAGAAATTTAATCAACGAGTCTGTTGCGAGAAATTAAGGAATTTCGCGCAATTGATAGTTTTCATCATATTCCTAAAGACACGGCAATCCACTATTAAAAGTAATCCTTCTGCACTTTAAATACTGTTTCTTTTGTTTTCAGTTAAGAGCCGAATCGGAAGGTCCCGACTCGCCGCGACCCCTGTCGGAAACGAGCGATGTTAGTGTCGAAGTGGGTGGCGGAACGCTCGGGAAAAGAAGACAACGTCCCATCGACAAGCATCGACCTCTGACGCGATATCTGCCGATTAGAAGTTCGGAATTAAATCTCAGGGAGCATATAGAATCAGCAGGTAATATTAAGCGTTACACCGGGTGCGTCCGCGGAGGTTAGCGCGGAAATTACCAATGTTGAAGAAATTAGATTTTCTGTACGTACATAGTGTACCACAACGTATTGTACCAAATTATTTACAAGTGTACAGGATGCTCTAAGTTTTTGCAACTTACGGCACCGCCTTAAACTTTGTTACTTTAAATTTTTTCTTACGCTTAGTTCTAAAATTGTGAAATACACTTTTCGATATTCTTCACAATAAGACCATATTGATTCAGAAAATGCTCAAATATGCCTCCATTCCACTCCTTGCATATTCTCGATCTCCTTTCTACGGATCTGGCGTGTATTCCAGACGGTAGTTTTCACGTTGAACTTCGCGAACGCTCGGTACAGTCGTTTTTCTACGTCTATTACTTGGATCTAAAGCTCTGTTTTTTTTTTTTAATCTGCCAATATAGGTCACCAAGTGGTCCTTTGTCCGCACGTTGTCATCAATTCGACGAGCTGTCGCGGTTTCTTGCACAAGAAGGGCTCCAAATTGAACGGATGGTCCAAGAGATGGTTCGTTTTCGATCGAATAAAGAGAACTCTAGTCTACTACTCCGATAAGGGCGAGAAGAAGATTAGAGGAGGTGCCTATTTCAAGGTAAAATTAAAATGGTTATCTTTTAAATTGTATGTTTTGGTGATAAGGAAAAGTTTGGCAAATCATCCTCGTTCTTACTCGCCAATAATTTGGGCCGGAAAGGCCTAGCATATCTTAGTCTATCATTCCTCTTTTCTTTATAGGCAATCGAGGAGGTCTACCTGGACCATTCCAACTCCGTCAAGTCACCTAATCCTCATCTCACTTTCATCGTCAAGACACACGAACGGATGTATCATCTGATGGCGCCTTCGCCGGAAGCTATGAGGATTTGGATCGACGTTATATTCACGGGAGCCGAAGGCTATCAGGAATTCGAACACGGCACCTGATCCGACCCTTTCCGTTGTCCGTAAAACAGTATTTTTTTGCTCCTTTGCCCACGCTCGAGGGACAAGGATACTCTTGCAAAATGATGTTTTTAATTTGTCGTGAGGGCGCGAGAGACACGGGGGAGTTACCGACGGGCCATATAACGCCGAGATCTGCTCTTAATTTTCGTTGGTTCGTGTGAAAAGTTCGTTTCGGTGTTCGTCAGCTACTTAATTGATTTTTTTTACCGATTCTGTCATTGTGTATGGTGCGAATGTGGTTTTAATATTGTCATCGTCGAACTTTTGACCGTTTCTTTTTAAATAACTTTTATACGCAAGGCCTACCATATCTATTACGTCTTACAATGTTTTCTTTGTCGCCGCAACAACGTGATAATACGGAATCCAGTGCCTTCAAGCAAAGACTGCGTAAGAAAGTAAATATTTTTTTTATATACGTCGACATTTTTTTCCTTAAAAAACAAAAAACAAAGTAGATATAAATAGGATTAAATATATCGTAGCTAATATATTTTCATTACATATATACAAATATACATTGTATTTTATACTGATTCAGAAAAGAAAGTGTGTGTATGGTAAGACTGTTTTTAATATCAAATATTGATTGCGTTAAGGATATTTTTACAAAATAAAAGAAGAATGAATAATGAAGCTGTTTTCTTATTACCCAAACAAGTTTGTTTCGAATCTACTGTATTTTTTAAATCGCAAATTATCTCGGCAATTGGAATGCTTTGTTTACCATTGCCACAGTAACCGAACAATACAAGGTGTACTTAGGATTCGCGTGTAGATCTCCGATACAATTAGTCGAAGATGACGGGATCACTAGAGCGCAACATTCTCGCTTGCCTTCCAGTACGAGAGGTTGGACGCATACATAGCTGCCTCGTTACATGTCGGTACTTCCCGGCCTTCTATTAAATACATAAAAGCATTAAAAATGTTGGGAATGCGTAGAAACGCGTCAACTTGTCTATTTGCTAACATGGTAAACGCGTATTTATCACAATCTGCAGACTTCGTATATAACGGTAAAGGAATTAGGCGTTAAGTTTGGAAACGTATATGTGTAAGGACCATCTAAACAGGGCAATTAAAAAAAAAAAAACGAAAAGAGACCGTATAAAGAATTTATTTGTGATTTAACGATGATGTTAAATGCGTGCGATATACCGTTTGCGAAAACCGGACAAACAACGTTTCGTCAGTTTTGGGAGAAATACAATCCATGCGAACTACCAAGTCTGCGGACGCTGCGGTAGTAGTGGTACTATGGATGAGACTACAGGCATAAAAAAAAAACATTCCGTAGTATCATTTGTAGCTCGGACAATCACCTTGAAAAGATCGTCACATCCTTGTTTCCTAGCCTGAAAAGGACGGCAAAGACGTATCATCGAAGTAGTTCATAACGTATTAGTTAGAACCACTTTGGCATTTCACCAAATTAAATGCTAATGAAGGTTATCGATGCTGCGTCTGTTATGCTTCGCATTCAAAGCCGTCCAATTGAATTCGCTGTATTACGCCACCTTTTTAACAATAATGTTGCTACACAAATACAAAGACCACATTAAGTACGCGAATATTACATTGCTAGATGTAGAACGATCGTTTTCTGCGTATAAGCAGATATATACGCCGCAACGGACACACCACCAATTGTTGAAGCCCTCACTTTTCGATTTCTTTTCGGCCATCTGGGCAGACTCGGTAAGCTGTTTACTATATTACGTGCGCGTTTTCATTATTGCTTTTAGTTCTAAGAAACGCGCAGGTTTATTCCGGTTGAGCCAGCGCAGCGACGGTATTGACATTTAGCCACTATTCTGGAAAAATAGTAACGCTACGACCGTCGCCATCTAGAGCAGGAAAGACGTATCGCACGGCGCGTCCAACGACGAATACAGAACACATCAGAAGATGCCTAGAAACAATAACCAAATAAAGCGAATACAGTTCCCGTTATTAACATGAAATATTCGCTGTCTGGGTAGGTTTCGAATAACGCCACAATTTACTATTACTCCATTTATCGTGGTCTTGGTCAGCCGCTTCTTCTTAATTAGGCAAGTTTTTTTTTTACCGTATTCATTAAATCGGTTGTATAATTCGTCTTAAGAGGTGTATTCGATGCGTTTAGCTATTTTGTTTCCACTATTTTAACAGTCCTATTTATCCTATTTATTTATATTATTATTTATAAAGCTGGCAAGGAGCGTATTCCGTCAAGAAGCTCCATTGCGGCCGCTGAGGATATCGTTAAATATCAAACCAGGTAAAACCGACGCAGAAGACGGGGCGAGCAGTAAAGCTGGCACCGGGACAAATTTGAAAGCGATAGAATCGCCCAAGAGTTATTTTCTTGTGGGCTTGTCGATGGATGGAGATGGCACTACCTACATCCTGGCGTTTCCGAAGAGTAGCCAATGGGAAGATGTGATACGATGATGATATGATGATGAAGTTAATCCCGAAAATTATGTTAAGGAAAAGAAGAAGTTTTATTTTCTCTTTGTTCAATAAACGCATTTCGGAGGAAAAAGAAGTATTTTTATTTTTGGTTTACCCGACGTAGTTCATATAGCCATGCGGATCTAAAATTTTGTATAAATTGTTTTGGCCATTGATTCGAAAGCCACCGATACGAACTAGTAAATTTTTATATTGGGCGATGGGCTTTACGTTTTTTTTTATTATTCAAAAGATTTTTTAGACGATTAAGTTTGCTTGTTGTGTTTGTCGAATTTTCCTATCTAGTCGCTGCATAAGGTATACATATGAAGTATTCAAAGAAAAAGAAAAATAATGAGGAAAAGGGAAAGCGACTGATGCTGAAAGAGTGGATCATTAATCGGCAAGTAAATATTAAAAATAAGCGGGCCTAGGTTGGTGTCCTGAGGTACGCCACTTATTGCAATGAAAGGGCGTGAAAGAAATCCATTGTTAATGAACGTAGCGGGAGTGGTTGGAAAGATAAGAACTAATGAGTGCTACAGTTACTAGGACAAAATCCAATGGAAGACAGTTTAGAAAAAAGTATCGCATGAGCTATCGTATAAAAGTCCTTACCGAAAGTCGTTGCGAATTACGTCTACTGTGCTGCGTTAGTTCAATCAAGTTGGTAGCAGTAGAACGACCCTTAATAAAACCATGCTGGTGGATAGATAAAAATGATTTAACGTGAAATAATACAAGATATCAAGGGAAAAGCCTGTTACGAACTGTGGTGAATAACATTAGAACCGCATATCAGGTATGTATTCCTTCCGGGGAAACTTCAACCTCTGTCAACCCTCAAATGTTTTGGCCTTTTATAGGCAGCAACGGTGGAAGTTCCAGAGCACCTGGTCCTAAGTTTTACGACAACGTTACTTACAACAATCTTTTTTCGCCAATAACTTTTAACATTGATTGTACCTATTTGCAAAATGAGCTAAATACGGTTGCCGGTAGCGTTGTCAACGCAACAACAAACAAAATAAGTTGGTTCCTTCAGGAAAAAATAAATATATTTCTAAATAATTACAACTTCCATCTACATAATACATAGCATAATACATATTTACATGGACGTACTAAATATAATATAATTAGTTAACGGCTCGCTTAGATCTTCGTTGGACGATTCTTGAGGTGGACGTTTCAAAGTCTCTTATTATTATTAACATCAGTTATGCATTAATTTGTTTGTATAAAAAGTGCTGGATACCGAAAATATTTTCCGTGTCGTGTAAAATAATACATATTTGAAAATTAAGGAATTGCAAAATATTTATCGTGACCTAAAATAAAAGAAAGCAGACGTAATCTAATAATTTTCTTTAAAGTAACTCCATAGGAGTGTCTAATAGGAATTATTATTATTTTCGTGGAGGTTAAACTATATAATTTCATTCCTTATCAAATGCTTTATTGTCTATCCCGCCGTTTTTATTCTCCGCGATAGAATCGTCGTCTTCACGGTGCAGATTGACGTACTTGTACCTCATCGCCATGAACGCGAAGATTATCATGTCTAGAACCATAACTCCGCAATATAGGAAGAATTTAGACGACTGAAATGCGAAATTAGCATGAGTACAGCAACGTGGAGCGGAAAACCTCCGAACGTTCTTACCTCCTCGTTGAAGTTCTGAATTAATTCGATGATGATGACCAGGAGATTACCGAAGGCCGTGGTCAACAACCAGCAGGCTTGAAGGACGGCTTTCATGCTGGTCGGCGCTTGCGAATAGGAGAACTCCAAACCGGTGATGGAGAACATGATCTCCCCGGCCGTTATGATGACGTACTGCGGTACCTGCCATAGCATGTGGATGGTGTTCGGCGGGGTGATCTCGAGAATTTCTAGACCCTGTAAAATGCGAAATGGAATGTTGAAAGGCGAAATTAAATTCTACTCGTCCGAATTTGCAACCTTAAACAAATCCTCGTATTTCTTAAAGGGTTAAAAGGTAGCAATAGGAAATTTGTTTTGGAGAATACGCCGGTAAATTCCGCGTATTGCTTTTGCTGTATCGCGACACGCCATGTCCATTAGATCTTGCGTAACGAAGGCTGTTCGTTTTAGGTTCGTAGGCGGAAGCTCTTGGAATTGCCGGTACTCAATATGAGGACTAGAGTTATTCGAGGTCGGTTGTATCTGGTATTCTCTTAGTTGCGAAAGCAATTGCCGCAAATATAAGTTCGAGCGCTACGTCTTTCAACTTTTACTTAGCGGTTCAACCATTGAATGTACAGGGTAGCGTAGGGGAACGGGAAATTTTGAACGTTACAGTTGTCAGCACTGTAGAGCCGGCAGTTGTTCGTAACGTCGCACTATTGTTGTGAACGCATTGCCATTTAGTAATCATGGATCGTTGGACTGGTGCGGAACGTGCAGTAGCCATGAGAGCATGTTATTACCATTTATACCATTTCCACCTGAACGGTTTCGTAAACAAACAGAATTTTCATTATTGGGCCCAGGACAATGCTTATGAGTTACACCAGCGACCACTACATAGCGACAAGGTCACAATATGATGTTATCGGCCCTTATTTTTTTGCACGTGAGGATGGTAGTGCAGCGACAGTAATATCCGCTCGATATGTTGAAATGCTTCAAACATTCTTTACACCGAGACTGTACGAGCTTAATCTTAACATGTGCTTTCAGCAGGACGGAGCCACGTCACACACTGCTCGACATTCGATGGCGGCAGTTCGTCAATTGTTTGGAACACGCATTATTTCACGTAACGGTGACATTGAATGGCCTGCGAGATCCCCTGATCTTAGTGCGTGCGACTTCTTCCTGTGAGGGTATCTTAAAGGCAAGGTGTACCGTACACGACCCGCAACAATCCATGAACTGAAGGAGAACATCCAACAAGAAATCACTGCCGTTCCCCAAGATTCGCTACACCGCGCATTCCGGAGTTTTCATAACAAGCTGTTAGAGTGTGAACGCCGAATGGGAGGACATCTTTCCGGTGTCATCTTTAAAAAGTAAAGAGACACTTTTGGACATTTTGATTGTAAAAACATAAATGGCCTGCTGCATACATGCACTTTCGTTAATAAATTACTAGTTTTATGAATTTATTCGTGGAAACGACGTTATTTCAAAATTTCCCGTTCCCCTGCGCCACCCTGTATATCTTTTAAATTCTTGCTATTTTGAGATAACCACTTTGTTTTTCTCAAGAACAACTTTTCCGATCTTTTCTTTTTCTTTCAGCAGTTGCGCTAACTAATAGTAAGTGTTCCCATCTAAAATCTTCATCTGTTCATCTTCTAAAATACAATTCGCTGCTTCTATTGTTCTTTTAGTAATCTTCCGATTTCATTGATTTCTTTTCTTAGCAGCGATAATATTTGAAAATCTCTAAGTAGATCTGGATAAACCGGTATCTGCTATGTTCCCGCCTTTATGTTGTTCCTTCTGTTATCGGGCTTTGATCTCCTGTCTCTAGCTTTGAATTCGCAGGTACTTTCGTGTCCCGGTTTTATACAGTTGGTTTTACCATATTTTAGAAGTCTCAGTCTCAGTTCTTGTAATCGGCATATTTGAAACACTTATTTACAATAGTTTGTACTTTTATACACTCGTTTACACTAGTTTGCACTCGTTTACACTTGCTTACATCCGTCTATATTGTTAACATTGACGTTTAGTTTGTAATCTGTTGCCATTCTAATATTAGGACTATCCTCTACATATTACTACAGTGTGTACTTACAAATGCATTAGTCCCTGTATTCCTAGCTAGCACAACATAAACTCCGCCAAGCCGTAACTCTGCTGATAGGCTGTTACCGTCTACTTGTATCGTATACGTGTCGGGTTTTAGTTCTACCTGCTCTACATCGTTTCCCGTAGTATTCACTTGCGCATTACCTCTTCCGTTGAAGTACACTACGCCTATGCTACTTAGATCCCTCCCGCCACCGTTCACTAGCGTCCTAAATGAAAAAAAGAAAAAATTGTACGATGTAATTAGCGGTCAACCCATTCGAAGTGAAATAAAATATCCTTTATTAGAGCCGTTTTTTTTTTTCAAAGCTTTCTATCGAGCCGCTTAAATGGTAAAGAAATGGTACGAGGCTGTTCGAAGCTTCCAAACTGATTCAGAGCTTCAAGAACGATCTCCTATTACGGCGGAAACGTTCATCGAAGAGGGAGCCGGAAAGCTCGTCCAACTAAATCTGGATCGCGATTACGTCCGAAACGATGTTTGTACATCTGACTTCTGGCGATAAATTAATTTTGTTTTCTACTTTCGTTTTCTTTCTTGTGAAGGTTGAAAAAAAAAAAAAACGGCTCTTACATTAATTTTTCTTTGAATCGGGCTAGATGATAAATAAATAGCGATGACAAAGTCGAAATGTCCGTACATCCCGCACCACGCAAGTTTATTCTTGTTTGCACACATAAGGGTAGAAAGATCGAAAAGTTTTTAAAATAGCCAGCAGCATTCTCGCAAAGTGGCAACCTTGCACTGGAGAAGGTCGTAAAAGACAGTGGATAGGGGACACAACAGAATTATCTGTTATGCGTGTAATACGGCAATAATAGCATCTTATACGAGCCCGACTCTTAACGAAAGTAAAAGAAGATTAATAAAAATGGAAATGCACAATTTGCGGATATCAAATGCAATGGTTTAGATCTCCGGGTGCGCTGCTAGCCAACAACTGCCGGCTGTCCAGGAAATCAAAGACGAGACTGCAAAACTGCAATGAAGCCGATTGTGAGAAGCCAGTGCTAAGTAAAGATGAGGAATGTGTATTTGAGAAGAACTAACGATGAATTGCCTGAAGTACGAATGAAAAAACAACGCAACTATTATATATTATATTATATCAAGAAGACTTCGCTAGTTGGACAACATAAAAAGGGCGATGAGGAAGAGGGAAATAAACGATGTGATAAAGAACATATGGAAGAGGGTGGTTCTGGAAGATGGTAAATAATTGAAGAGAAAAAGCCAAAGATAGGAAAGTATGGAAAAAGGTTACCGGAGAAGTTATCTCACGTGATTCAGTTACCGGTTGATGACGGGCACCATTCTTGTCTTCGAAACGGCCGCCGCGGATTAGTTAATTAAACTTGTGTGGTGTGGGGATACCCGATACTTAGGTGCTGTTTACGTCCATTTATCTTCTAATTTGACTTCAACTTTAATGTTTTTAAGAACGACCTCTACTGCTCCTTTTTCTTTTGTGATTTCGCTCTATCTTTCCATTACTACAATATTTACTAAGATTTTCCAAGTCTCTCTAAAGATGCTTAAGAGGAAAAATGAACCGATGATACATTAACAAAGTCATCAGAAGATTGTTCGATTTAACATTTTTGTAGAAGTATGCGTGGAGGTGCGGTGTAATCGTTGTAAATGTCGACCTTACAATAAAACCAGATGCTTAATAATAAACAATCGACGTGAATTTATGAAAGAACAGGAGAAGATCAATAAAATTTCCCAATAATACGGTTGACAATCAACGAATCTCCGATCGATTTAAACTTATATGGTGCGGAATGTACCGATATCTTCGTGGTTAATACGAATTTATTTACTATTACTTACCTTATTCGGGGATATCCGTTATTATCGTTTTTCTTATTACTATCACTAAACTGTCTCAAAACATTGGCAGACCCATCGTAGAAGTAACTTAATGCCTCTTCCTCTTTAACGGTAAGTTGACCCTCCAAATTATCATCGCCACAACTTCCGGTAAATGCAACATTTTTTTCACCATCAACTATAACGTTGAGATTCTCATAAAATGCCATGCTTTTGATCGTGATGGTGTTATCGTTGATCTGAGGCGCGTTGAAGACCATCTCGCAATCTCTCGTGTTGTAGATCCTAAGATGCGCGACACCGACACCCGGCTGCTCCGGCATTTCGGCTTCTAACGCCAGCGAGATACAAGCGGATATAATGAAGGCGACTGCGGCCAGCAAACCTCCAGTTACCAATCTTTGCAGCGGGGTTTTTAGGACGCCGATCTTGTTGAAGAGGGGATAAACGCCATATTGGAAGATGGGGATGAAGAGAAGGATGAGTAGAGGGTTGATGACTTGCATCTGATCGGGGAGGATGGTGTAGAATCCGATATCGCCGTTCATGATCCTAGCTTGGAAGGTCCAACCGGTACCTTGTTGGTCGAACAGAGCCCAGAAAACCGGTAGTGGGATATATAGGACGAGTACTTTGAGGAGAGCCTTGACGTCTTCGACTAATTGCTTGCCGTGGATATCTACGGCGTGATCTAACCAATGGTCTTTCTTTTCTTGTGAATTGGACTTTTCCTTGATGGCAGTCTGGAAAAGAAGAAAAAAATTTAGCGACGTTTGAGAGTAAAAAAATGTCTTTCTTGTATCCCGGCAACAAGTCCTCCGCTTATTTACCGAAGAATCGGGTTGTTAAGGACAAATACGCCAGGATCTAGGATGCAAACTGTATTTGAGTATCCAAATACAGTTTGCAACTAAGGATGTAAAATTATCCTAATTATAAGGAGTACGAGGGTGGTCTCCTATTTTCGGGATAATTTTACACCATTTTTGAAAAAGAAAAAAAAAAGACAAAATTACTTACCGCAATGCACTTGCTCACTCTGATCAACATGTTCCCTTCAGGTTGCCTGATAAAGTACAGCGGCTTCCCCAAAACGAAAATAACTGTTAGAAAAAAGATGAAGAGGTATACATTTTACTTCAGATCACGATCAGTCACTTACCAATAGACGTAATCATCAAAACACCAGGAACTCCAAACGCCAAGGAGTAACAACTATCGTCTCCAAAGCAGTGCACATCTTCTCTTAAGATAGGAGTCACGGTTGTCGAAATCAGACTACCAGCATTGATGGAGAAGTAGAACATGGAAAAGAACATGGCCAATTGAAGCGCTTGATGCGGCAGTCTGAATTGGTCACCGCCAAAAGCGGCCACACAAGGCTTAATACCGCCACTTCCAACGGCTATGAGCAGTAGGCCTATCATCGAGAACGCTACTTGCGGAAAATTCAGCGGCGGACAAGCGGACATGGCCAAGACGATGTTGCCGATCGCGTAGACGATGGAGACATAAAGAATGGTCCGAAATTTGCCCAGTAAACTGTCGGCCAACATAGCTCCGAACACGGGGAAGAAGTAGACCAGCATGGTGAAGGTGTGGTAGATGATTTTCGCATCGTCTTTACTGAATAATAGAATGTCGACCAGGTACAAGCTGAGGATTGCTGAAAAAAGAATTTGAAATATAATATTGAAATACTCTTGCTTTCTTGTAAACATTTCGTAGCCGCTTTCGACGACAAGATACGAATAGATTCGGTGGTTAGTTGCGGCCTTTAGCAGGAATGTAGTCGGAGGGTTTGAAGATGATTTTTGTGTTGTTCCTGAGGAGGGTCTTTCTGGTACGATCGGTGATCCGTTGGATGTAGGCGAGATACGCTCGCTTACAGAAATTAGGAGAATTGTTTCGATGTAATTCAGTTCTCGAGGAAGCGTGCTGAGTCCGCATAAGAAAATGGTACTTTGGATAAGAGAATTGATAACACCGCGTTTTTGGGCTGGCTGATGACGGGAGAGTTCGTTGAGGAATCTTTCCGTATGCGTGGCTCAGGACGCCGGTATACGAAAACATCTATGGTGAAGCATATTGAAGTCCATGAAGCTGAATGACATCAAGGTACCGGTATCAATACTTTGGCTTAAGGTGGTGAAATAAGAAGGCTGGTTCTTCGGAAGTTCTTCTATAAAGATATTGGTGACGAGAGGAGACGGAGATATCCCTTATCAGCTTTTGTACAGCTATTGTACAGTTGGATAGTGGATCTCTTAATGCTGGAGTTTCTGAATTGGGAAGGAATCTGGAAGAAGAATCTGGAGAAGGGAGAGTTGTTGATGTTAATGTTAATGTAATGTTAAATGGAGTCCGTGTCAGATGTCCTATAAGTATTTGGACGAAACATCGGCAGAAGCTACAATAACAATACAACCACAACCAGGAAAATCCGTTTTTCCCAACACTAGTTGAAATGCAAATACGACCTTCTTGCTTAGGTGCTTAGTGTTGCGCTCTGCGTAAACTGATCACCTTGTATATTTGAGTATAATTTCATGTTGTGTAGAATTCGCGCCAGGTGAATACGGGTATACATGGGTTAGTAACCTCCGCAAATTAGGAAGATTGCCCCTTCGGAGCAAAGTTTTGAAAATGGCGTTTTGGTCGTTACGAAGCCTGACTGGACGTGGTTTAAAGTATACGGAAATCTACAGGGTGCCTCGTAAGTTCGTGTGTTTTGCTAGGTATTATTGCACCCTAACACAATTATAGTTCAGCGAGGAGCAGGAGCATTTCTTGAAAAGGAATGTAGATTTTGTAAGTTAAATGGGCCATCACCAGATGGCGATACCTAACAACTTTTTTTGACTTTTTTTTTTGCAACGTATTTTTGACAACTTTCCTTGTAACTGCTACCAACCTACTTGGTTTATTTGCCGAGAAGATATTTTTTATATATTTCAGACGAAGATATATCTAAGTACCTGCATAAAACTTGATAAAAAATTAACGATAACTGATTGCAATCTATCGGTATTATACAGTTAATACCAAAATAACTGGACAATATTCAAGAGTTTAATTTATCAAAAAAATCATCCGTATTTATGTTTGAAAGTCGTTGGCGTTTTCGTCCTGTGACTGTTATTTTGTTAAAATTTTTAATAAATTAATATTTGTTCATTTCCTCTGCGGATCACAATCTTTCTAAACCTTCGTGTTAATTTTATAAAAATTATTTGTACAGTATAGCAGATGGATTGGTAACAGTTATCAGGAAAATTATTGCAAATGCGTTGCAGATACCAAAAGTCGAATGAATCCTTTGAAGAAAAATACGTTAGGTAGCGCCATCTGGTGGCGACGCATTTCATTTAAAGCGTTTTTATCGCGAAATATACGCGCCTAACCGATATTTATAATAATATTACGCCAACTTGAAAATCTTCATTCGTTCTCAATGATCGTGTTGTGCCATTCCTCACCGTACGCTGCGTATATAATATGCTCAAAGAGTGTTGTTAACTCATAAGGCTCCTTCCAGGTTTCCACATAATTATAAACCATTCCCACAATCAGTCCCCGCGAAGAGAATAAAAAAACAAGTCCTTTTTAGAAAGTTCAATTCGCGAAGTACAATTTCCACAGTTCGAGGAGACGATTCACCCTGTATATAACATAAAAATACTCACTTCGCATCCCATAGTAACTGAACCGTTCACAAAACTCATTGCTTACGATGAAGAATACTTGTTTCGGGTAAGGATATTTCTGAAATAAAAGAAAAAAAAAAGCGTTAAATTGTTATTAATTAGAAGGAACGAATGCGTTCAATTTGCCATACGCCACGGTATATACGTAACTCCCATATAATATGTTTCAAATAAAGGAATTATTGCCCCGTTGTAATCTGTAATTAAACAATTTCGTCGAAGACCATTTCGAAATTCAAATAAACGAAAAAAGGCGAGGTGTTTTGTACGATTAGTAAGATATTACGTCTCGTAAAAATCACCCGAAGATAACATTATTTGTGTTATTTAGCGTAGATTATATGGTCCACAATAAAGTAAAGTCATTCTATTTAAAAAGGCAATCTTTGGAATTTCCATTGCCAGTTTCTTTTTAACTTTAGTCCGCGCTTTGAAAAGGAAAAATAAAATGAAGACGATTGCAGCTGTTTTAATAATTATAGTCGCAGTAAGTACGTTCTAATTTGTTTAAACGTTGTTGATGTAGACCTATACTTTGTACAATAGCGGAGACTCGCGATTTCTCGCGGTACGCGTTCATTAGAAATTTCCCTGCTTAGAAAAACCTCCTGGAACGTTTCGAGAATTTTAAGACTTCAAAGTTAGTCAACATTCTCTTTCGCTTTTAAATAATTCCAAGGTCCTGCCACTTCCGGTTATACCGGAAGTCACTATTAAGTTCCTTATTCTAGATCGAACATCCGACGTATTATCTCATTTTTGGACTCCTGAGAAAATGAGTCACGATGCGCTGCCATTGGTCTCCTATACCTACTTCTATTTGCATCCTAGATATCTTTAAGTATGTAGCTTTAATTTTAATTCTGCGCCTTTTACCCGTTTTCGACAGGTGGTAAACGTCTCTGGTATAGGCGGAAGCACAAGAATGGTGCACATTCACAATCGATTTATCGCATACAGGGTGTCCAAAATTTGATGACCAACTACATCACGAATAGTTTTTCGAATGCGACATGATCGGATGCAGAATTTAATTCTGCAACGATTCGTTACTTCCAGGGCTATTCTTGTCATTCCATATTCGTCATCAACAGCCAATGAAGTTCCGTAGGTCCGATCTAGTAAGCGCTAATGTTGACGGGAATTGAAATAATGTTGTTGATTTTATATCGAAGTAGTGCGTCGGGTATCTACTTACAGTACTTACGGTGATTTCGTGAACTTTCTTAAGTACAATTTACAAGAAGAACATTCCATTAATGATTTGTTAAGTTGGGATGCCCTTTAAAGGCACGCCACTGGATTGATGCAATTTTAGCCAGGTCTATTCATTACCTTGATGCGAATCGTGTTGAAAAAAAAAAAAAACAAGACGTTTTTCCTATTCCTTTTTTATCTTTATTAAATATAATTTTTTTTTTAAATAAGAACTTTTAAAGTGCTACCGGTCTCCATATCGCTAACCCAACATATTTCCTCAAATTGGTACTTACTGGTACTTGTAAATGATAGTAAAGTATAAACACAACTTCTATTTATTGTTAGGGCTACAAAACCGAACCAATAAAAAAAGGCTTTGTACACTAGTGTTCGTAAGCCTCTTGCTTACAGGATACAGGATATTTTGAATGTTTGAAATGTTGTTTTCTAGCAATTCCTTTCTCTATATTACAAGGTCTATTTAGCAGATCAGCAGACCCCATCCTATTTCATAATTGCTCTTCATTATTTAATTAACTCCCAAAATGAAAGGTCGAGCTGATCTAGTACAGGTCCCCCACGACCAATCCGGCTATTTCCGAATCGTCTTTGCGTAAATTCCTTTGTTTTCTTGAGAAACGTGCATGACGTACATTCTTTGAATAACGTCCACCAAATAATGCAGATAAGGATCCAATTCATTTTCCAAAAAATTTCCATAGACTTTTCCTATGAACACTAAGTACTGGCGAATCTATTGTTAGCACTGCAGATGGCTGAATTCACAGATAGGTATCTGAATGCCACCTATCATCATCACCCCGCGCAAAATGTTCTCGGTTATCAACGCCTCGATTCACCGGACGGAGAGTCTCCGAACCCAACAATCTTCCCACCGAGCTGAATCGCTTGCGGAAAACCCTCCTCAAGAATGGTTTTCACAACATGGATATCAACACCATTGATTTTGCCACCACACGGGGTATGTACGGATTCTTTTTGGAAATGGAACACGGGTGAACAGGCTATCCTTTGAGAGCTTGCGACTGGTTCGCGGAACCGTAACGTAATTTTTCTGGTGATTCTCAAATCGGCCTATCCGATTGCAAGAACACGATGAATTCTGGTCCGGTCCACTGGAACAGCCTCCCAAAACGCCTGTTCACGTCTATTCAAGTTCTAGTTCATTGGGAGCATGTCTTTCTGGATAGGTACGTGAGTTTCGAAAGAATTTGATCGAGCTTCGCGGTAACACGTGATCGTGTCCTTATATTCTGGGAAAGGGTAGATTTTTTAAAAAGGTCTTTAAGATCCCTTGCGGATTAGCGTGTAAGATCTTTTTGCAATTGTTTTATGGTTCTTCATGGCATTGTTATTTTTTTTCAATAACACTAGAATATGTAGAATGATATATGTACCAACGAACAAAAAAGTCAAACATAAAAAGCAGACATTCCAGATGTTAAAATATTCCCGAATTTTGCAGATTTCAACTTTAACTCTTGCCCATGCAATCTACGAGGAAGCTCCGATAAGTTCAGTGCAAAAGAGGGATATCACCGCCATAACAGGGCCGGTGCAAGATTTCCTCAAGAGCGTCGTAAACGCCTTCTTGACAACCGTGAATAACACCACAGGAGGAGTATTTCAAAATTTAATCTTGCAGATACAATTGATTTGCTATGGGGTTATAGAAAGGATATTTCCCGCAGACGGTGAAGCTGGATTGGTAGAATCGTTGCTTTGAATGTTAGTTTGTGTACGACTCGATCGAAATCTTCGTGGATTGCTGAAGTGGTCCAATATGTGCGTGTAGATGAATAATAGTAACCGGTGACGTAATAAATTGTTTTGAAGCTTTATCCATTGACGTAATTATTTACAAGATTTTAATGGATCTCATCGATTTTATAATTGGAAGACGCTTACGTTCATAGATTCGCGGATTTTTGTTGTTAAAAGTAATGACAATCCAATGCCTTAATATTAAGTTACAAGGGGCCTCAACCGGCCATATATTATTATTACGACTGGCCTCGTATAAAACTGGAAATAAGTAGAAGAAAGACGAGCTTCAACTAACTCATCCAAATCATCCGGTTGCGCATTTCGGAGATGAAGAACACTGAAATAACGGGATTCCGCATCCGGTTTAGAAACTTTGGTAAATAAGGATTCGACACCGTCGCTGACAAGTGAATCACCGGCAATTATCGTTTAATTATTTATTAGTTTAGCAAAGATACTCCACAGCAATCCTCTCAATCTTAATTTCTATAAGAATCTGCGTATCTGCTCTATATTCAAACTGTCACCGATCGCGTCGGTAAGATCCTCTTCAGGATCAACGTAAAAACAATCTTCGCACCTATTTTCAAGCTCTCAGACTATTTTCCCATTAAAGACACCGTCATCATCTGGAAGCGCCTGGTGTTTATCGGATATCGCTCTATTAATTCGCGACAAGCCTTATATAAACCCCTCCGGAACGAATAGTTACCAGCGGGATCCCGAAGATGTTCCATAAGATTGAGACGAAACTCCGGCCGAAGATACGACAACAAAAGAACGTAGTGTTATTTACGACCTCGGAGTCTACGTAATAGATTCTAGATTATATGAGTCGTGACACCTCGTATGAGTCTATACCTATAGATCCCACTTCTTCCTGAAGCTCGAGAACGTTTACTCCCAGGTAAATCTAAGCCAACTCGGTTGTATGGTCTTTTCGAGATTCACAAGCAAGACATGCTTCTCAGATTTGTTGTTAGCACCGTAGACACCGTAGACTAGACTACCCAGCGCACTTATCCAAGTATTCTTAGGCCGACATCCTCAACTTCCATGTGCTTAACCCTGCTTGTTTCGCGGAACTTTTCTCTAATATTCACGTTGAACCATCTTCGACGTAACGTCTTTATATGCCAAAGTCCCTGTCCATGATCCACTTAATATCACCGGACAACTCCTGGAACGAAACGGTAAATGGCGCTAGCCCATCTTGTAGACAAATGCCTCGTTTCCACATATTTCACATTTCAAGGATAATTTAACAAACAGTTATCCGGTTATGCCATGGGCTTTCCCTTGACGCGGTCAATATTTCCATGGAATCTTTTGGAAAAACTCTTGCTCTCGATTCGGCAGATCTGAAACCCAAGGTGTGGTTTCGATATGTCGATGATACGTTCATCATCTGGCCACATGGCAAAGACTCCTTAGTTGATTTCCTAGACTATCTCGATCGTCAACAATCCGGATACCACAACATCATCAGCATGATGGTGCTCAACTTCCATTCCTTAACGTGCTAGCCGCACGTAACTCTGACGGTAGCCTAGGTTTAACCTGCATACACGAATCATATCGTCACCCAACACAAAAGTTCTCGGTTATCAACTCCTTGATTCACCAGTGCAGTCACAGTCTCCGAGCCCGACGATCTTTCCACCGAGCTGAATCACGTGCGGAAAACTCTCCTCGAGAATGGTTTTCACAACATGGATATTAACAGAGTCATCAACAAACGTCTTAGAGATGTTTAAACATCCTATGAATGTTAATGGGGATACAAGTTACCCTCTCGCAGACATACGGCAATCCATCATTTGTAGCGAACAATCCTCTTCCAACCGTGACCGCGACGCCCAACCAATCACCGATAGACCTCGCCTACCGCCCACACAAAAGTATGCGTATCCCCGCATCCTCGCCTCTGCGATGGTTCACTGAGCTGAGTCATCGTCATCAGCTGCTTCCTACTCAGTTAGTTTTCGTTTCTGACTTGCTTTACACGTTGAGTTAATGTGTTAACTATTGCGTACCACCTATCGCTCCTGAAGAAGCCGCATATGATTGTGGGCGAAACGTTGAGTTTAGTTTTACATGAGACAAACTTGCGTCCCCTGGAATTTTGCCGAAATGAGATACGTAGACCGAACCATTGTTAAAATTAAAAAGAAGATCACGATATTTGTACCCGTCCACAAAATCGTCGACAAATTTTTAGATTGTCTGACTTTTTTGGGCGCTCCCTGTATGATACAACAGAATAATAAAAGTCTTGGTTTTACCGCACGACCTCGGTAAAAAAAAACGATTATATAACATAAATTCAATTATTTGCAACGTTAGTCAAAGTAGACGTTGCAGAAACGAGCGCTCCAGAGACTAGACAGGCTCGAGTTTCGTCGACTCTCGAGGAAGCCAGTAGGCAACGCGAACCCACTCTCGTGAGACGAATAGAACGAGTCTGTCTAATCCCTGTTAATTTCGTGAAGCGCAACACGTTTCTGCGGGCTTCGTCGTAAATAACAACGATTGCATAATGCGATGGTTTGGCTTAAATTAACTTACCTGAACTTGATGTTTTTTTTTTCTTTGTTTGTGCACGTATGGATAAACACGGTTACAATCCAAGGCACGTAAATTTAAAGGGCAAATGAAAGGAACGAAAACCGGTTCGTATGTTTTGCAAATTATAACCCAATTCAACGTACACTGCCGTTCACGTGTGAACGAGCAACGTCCAAGTTTAGAACGTTGCTCGACGTGCTACGACGTACAAAGTTACCAGCTTCATTGCTCAACGTGGTTTCCTCGTACTTACAAGGATAGATTTTCCTCAGTTGCAACCTTTGAACCATTCAAGAAACGTGACGGCCTCACCATTCGATGAAAACATCCGTCCATCGAAACTTTCTGCTTAAGAAACGGAAGAAAATCGTTGAAGTTGCATGCAGAAGCACAGAACCACCGTTAGTGCTTGGAAGCATAAAAATCAAAAGTGGGAAAAAGTTATTAGCAAATTAGCTGTAGCTAAATACATCTACCCGCTTCATTAATTTTTATTAATATCGTCTACGTTGTCTACGTATATCTACTGTTGACGTTGGATGCAATATGCATTTATACAGAGTGATAGTGAGAGCAAGGACTGTGGCGTAGTACAGTAAACAACGCAAAAAGTATCGGTAACCTCTGCACGACACGAGTTCAACTAATTAATCCAGTTGAGAATGTATACTCGAAACAGCCGTCCCGGATTAATTAATTAAGCTTGTGTAGTGCAGAGGTTACCGATGTTTCTGTGTTGTTTGTTATACGGAAGGATCTAAACGTGCAGAACATTACGGCTATGGGACCTATGTTCCTGAATATCTTTATAAGATGAGGGTAAAACTATACAATGTAGCTTCGGTATTTACGGCTAAAGTCTTAGTTCGGTGAATATGAGAAATGCTGACCAACTTTGGAAGACTGAAGTAATTGTATTAAAGGCCATGTAAAAATTAAGCCAAACGGATCAGTTGCGCGGGCATGTTTATGGCAGAAACATATTTTATCAAAGTGGGCCGATCATTCCAAAAATTTACATAACGCCGTAACTTTTCGTAGCTTGAATAACTTTTCTTAGTAGCACTTTGGCATCCTACGACTGGAGAAGATGCCTTACCCGAAATAAGGATAGTTTCTACTCAACTGTCAAGGCCTACCTCATTCTCGTAAATTGAAAGCAATCTAAAAATTGCAAATCTTATTTTCCAATTTTAACTCGGAGATTTTTTTGTCTATTACGCGTTATCGCGTGTATAGAAAACCTACACGAGATCCACGTAGAATATGGAAAACCATCTTTTACCAAACCCTATATAATGTAGTTATTATTAATAAATACTGACTAGCCATGGAATTTAATAACAGCCGATCGATTAACTTTAAACAAATACTTCATCTTGTTTGGGTACGAGTTGAAGCTCGCTTAGCATCGTTACGTCACGTCATTAGACCCAATTAGACGGTTCTAAACTTTGCAACGACAGTGTATGAATCGCATTTAGCATATTACTTGATTGTCATTTAAGTCAGGTGCACAAGGTCGTGAGATATCAACGCAAATAAGAATTACGTTCGCGTATTTATGTATTACGGGCCTGTTTCGATGTTTTTTTTTTTTTCTCTTTTTATGGCAAAACAATTAAAGGCGCGATAAAATGGTAAATTCGAAATTAACAAACCTTCATAACCGGTGTTCCTTCAACGGTTACCGTCATGTTGCTTTCGAATATCACACAGCAGAAATCACAAGGAATACATTTGATAACGACGAGGTAAGAGAAAACTATTTCATCACAGGTATCAAATCACTTAACGAATGAATACGGGCCCGTGCAAAAATACTGCGCTTAATTTTTATTTAATAACGGCACGGACGGTATAAATCTAGAAATAAATAAATTATATCACTATTTATCAATAATAGTATTTAAGTTAAAAAAAATCGGACGCGAAGTTATTACGCCATGAATATGCGGAGCTGTTCGACGTTTACCGCGCTCGACGGATTGTTACTTTAATCATGGTAGCCGTGAAAGTACTGTTTCTGGCGGGCTGACCGGGATTTAAATATAAGGTAGTAGGTAATTAAAAAGTAAGCGCTGTCGATTTTTTTGTTTTGACGCTGTTCGGCAACGCGGTAGGTTGCAAAAAGGTAACGCTCGATTTCGATAAAGCCCAGAACATAATAAATACAAAATTTTATTAAACGTAAAATTACGTAGCTTAAGCAGCGTGGACAACAAAAAAAACCTTGATGTAGATAAGTAAAAACGATTATTCTTGTAGGATCGTTGTTACGATTTCACTTCGCGTAATAGTTTCAATGAAATTACGTACGATACGTATAATATCCGGACGTGCTTTGAATAGCTCATCTTTGACCAGATACGTGGAAAACGATTTATTTCCAATCCGACGATCTAGTACTGTATATCATCTATCGATGACGGATGGAGGCTTTTCTTTGTTATAAGACCCAATTGCCCCGTTAAATTGCCAGACGGACAGCAATAAGGTAGGTAAATACCCCGCGGCATTTATCCGTAAAGCCCTGCGGTTTCATTACCCAATCTCTGGTTAGCCACAGAGTAACGGGCGTGGCGGGAGCAAATATACGTAGGGACCGTATCCTGTTTGCTTGCTGCCAACGGTTCCTTACCTGGAGACTAAGAGCTGGAACTAGTGGTTTGACTCAGTCCCAGGATTCTGGGACGCACGATTCGATTCACCGAGGAGTCGATAGTTGTTGCACTTGGGAACCTAGTCGGCTCGCGTGCGAAGGGGCAATATGTAGGGCACGTTCCCAGAAATCGGTACCGACCGTTATCCATCAAAGGTTGTGAACGGGACCTCTTCAACCTGGGGAGATTGATGCTTCCCGTAAGTGTCAGACTCGTGCGGACAGATTCTAGTCAGGTCGGTGGGAATCAGTAGCTTTTCCCTATGCAGGGTTAGCACCATTATTATCTGTCAGGGGGCGGCTAAAATCACCGCGTAAAAGCTGGCGAAAATTAGACAACGCCTGTTACGAACAAATCAAAATGTTGCCGTCGTTGCTAGCAAAAAATTTGGGTTTTAAGTCTTTCATACGATAAGATATTGTCTTTTCTTTACTAAGCCACCCATCATTAATAAAGCGTATGACCCTTTTCGTCTCGCTCTCCTGTTGTTACACATTGGTACATTAGTAGTTAACTATAGCATGGTGGTCGACAGACTTAGAGGACGGATTAATCTCTAACTCAATAGAAGGAAGCGACTGCTTTTCGCGAGTCTGCCACTAGATAAAAACCACCTTGGAGTAATGCATAATAGCGTCTCTGGAGGACACACAACCATCCGAGGATTATAAGACCAATGATAATATACGATTCGGATAATCTTATGGACGAAGTCATTGCTGGTAAGGGCAATAGAGAGATTCTCACATACGAAGACTAGCATGTCTAAATGCCACATGGACCATGAAACATACAACGGCGGCTGCGTTGGAAGTCATCCTGAAGATGATCGATCAGAAACTCTCAAAAGAATTGGATAACAGGCAAACCCAGTAAGAGCATCCCAAATAAAGTCGGAATTTGTGGGATTATAGCAAACACTAACCCAATTCAAGCGCCACGATATTTCAAGCTGAAAAGGTATCGCTGACTGGGTGCATCGAAGAATTAGACAGGTAAGAAGTTAACTATCGATCATCGCTATCTATTCAGTGCAGTGACGCAAGCGCTAGACTCTTGCAGGTCTAGGACTAGCAGGTAAAGTTGAAACTGGTGTGGGAATGCACCAGTGCACTCAATAGAGTGGCTACTTTCCCTGGATTTTTTAGGTATTTGGCAAAGCCAGCAAGAAGCATCTTTTCCTTGAATTTATTTCATTTTGCAACGTTTCGTGGTACCATTCTCCTCGATTGTGATTTATGATAATCTCACCTATCGACTCGCTATCGGAAACGTTCGTTATTTAGTTAAATTTCTCGGAGAAATTTCTTCATTTATAAACGCCATTTAGCACCTATTTGATTTAGTCGGAGATATTAAGTCTTCAGCGTTCCCATTCGCTTTTTGCACGATTTCTTCGTGTGACCGATCACGTGACTTTCCGTTCCGAATTCCAAACGATGGAGGCGATGTATGTATTTGTTTCGAGCCGATTGATCGTCCGCCACAGTTTACGAGCGATCGACGTTAGCCGCCTATACGTAAAGGTGAAGTTCACTTAAGTACCTCATTAAACAGGGCGTACGTAAACGATTACCGCCATAATTGTTACGTAAAGGATGATTTATATTCCAAGGCGGTAGCAAACAAAATGCGTTCGACAAACTCGGTTAGCATTGACATAATTATTGCACATTGAGTTTGGGTCGAAGAATTACCTCGACGAATATTTTGATAGTTCTCCACCTCGGTAAATATTAAACAATGGAAAGATTCGGAATCAATAATTAGATTAACTAGAGAAGCAATATTTTGAGACAAACACTTCATCGTTACCTTGCTGGGATTAAAAAACAAAAATTGAAAAATTAGTTATCTGGTCGCAGATAAGGAAAAACAACCGAGTACATTAGTTGTTTACCTATCTTATTTGACATTCTAACGTTGTTTTATCTATTAATTATCGTAGTAAAAAAAAAAAAAAATCAGCTAAGATGAAGCCTCAATCAATAGGCCTAGCGATATCGATGCTATTTACGAGGACTCTGTGGCGTTATGTGCTACAGTAAACACAGAATTTAAACCTAACCTTGGTTGTAACCTTGGTAACCTTGGTTGATGATGAACCTTCGGAACGGTTAAAACCTGCAACCACAATTGAAAACATCGAAAAGTTCACCAAATAATGGTAGACGACCCTGGAATCGAGATAGCTGACACTGTAAATATATCAAAATAATGCTATTTGCCGACCGAAGAAGCTACTTTCGCCTTCGGGACCACCAAAAACGCATTCGAATGAACATTTCCAAAGTTCAGCAGTTTAAGTGAAATAAGAGTTTCGGCGTCATCGGTATATTCCCTGTTTTTAATAAAAAAAAAATCAGTGGAAAAGAAATACATAACACAACGCCTTCACCTTACTTAATCCTTCTACGCAAAATAGTAAAGATGGACGAAATAGGTTTGAATAAACGAATAGGCGGAACACACACGCGAAATGCCTAGAAACAATTACCAAAAAAATAGTGCCAAAACAGCCTGCTCTTAGTACCGATGAATCGCTCACGGCAAACTCAACGTTTCGAGGGTATTCGTGTCGATGGTGCCTTGCAGTTAATCCCATAACTTTACAAAACGTCGATCATTTCTCGGCCAAGAAAACGCATACCTGCCGTTCAGAAATCAGCAACCTCAATCGGATGCTGTTCCCCAAACCATCTATCGAGCACCTCCTGGACCGCTTAGCTACGAGATGGCGGCGCAAGCAGGGCTTGATTCCCATGATGTATATAACAGAACACATCGGAAAATGCCTAGAGACGATAACAAGTCCAAGAGCTGCTCGAGGGATGGCTTGGCTGAATTTATGTCGCTCAATTTGAGAAGGTGATAGCATGATCAGCGAAACGTCAAGTGAAATACGACAACACCCAAAAAAATTTTTACTAAAATAGGAATCTATATGCTTCACAATCGATTCTCTCATGATGTACTTACTATAAGATCGGCCTCTTCATCCTGACTCCTCCGCTTCTCCAAACCTAAAAAAAAAAAAACATCAGTTACAATCGAATCAACAACTTGCATTCAATTAGTCAGATAAAGAATCTATCAGTACCGTATTTGTTATTTTTATCTAAGTATATGCTAATTCATCTTGAAGATAAGCTAACAATTGGTTGCACAATTGTCAGTCGATAAGGCGAGTTTATTTAAGCTAGAATGCGGTTGTTGCTTGTTTTGCAGCCACTTTTATTGGAAAAAAAATAGATAGAAGATACGTGTTATTTCCTTGTGAGAAACTGGGGAGTTTTTAATACGAATGATTTTAGTTTAAATATATATTGTGCAAAATTTTCCACGATCGAGATATCCGGATTTTTTCGAATCTATTGTCGGCTTCCGTCTGTTCGTTTTTACGAGCGTCCACTAGATGGCGCTATCGCTATTCCCCAAACTTTGACAGACATTTGTTTTTGTCGAAGCGTCATTAGCACAGAAATCTTTAGCATTTGGTAACGTAAAAGGCCTGAAAATCTGCAGTTATCAGAATACGTATGCTGATGGTGTTCAGCCTCATTATTCGTTTAAGGCTGATTAATTTTGACTTAAGATCCAGGTAGCATGTGGCGGGGTTCGTGGAAGCCTTGTTTGGCAAACTTAAACTACTGCTTGATGGTAAAGATGCCCTATCAGAAGATCTACGTAAGATCCACAGTGATTCACTTGTTTTATCCAAATTTAATTACCGTGATGTCACGGTCTTTGTTGAAATTTCGAAAATATGCTTAGAATACAAAAAGATTAAGGTGTTTGCTTATTGTCTACGATTTATTTGCGTAAATTTATACATTGTCGTTAGACATAATAAAAACTACAATAACAGGGTAAACAGAATGAAAGCAGCTCTCGGCAAGTATCGTTCTCGTCTCCTTTCTAAATTTCAAAGTTCTCAAACTTCGAAGGTAGCTCGGGTAATTTGATAGATCAAATAGTTTTTATCCGGTAACGTCGGATCCTCAAATCATTTCGGCTCCTAATCCTGTTGTCGTAGAAGTCTCCATTTAGGAAAGACTCAAACGACGAACAGTGGACGTACGTAAGGTAGATAAGCACGTTGGAAGATCCTGCGACTAGGCGTTTTAGAAATGGCTCCCGCAGCACTTCGAGCCGAAGAACATCATACGTAGCTCTATTTTGAAAGTTTACAAAGCAAACGCCGCCGAACTTATTCTCTTCGCCAATGTCGAGTTCATTCAATTCGAGTTGAAGAATCGCACAAGACACATGCGTTCCTGCTCGTTGATATCGTCGATTGATGTGTTTTATCCTCATTTAATTTTAAGCGATTGAACCATTGGGACTTTCTCTATTTGTATCTATGGTATTAGGGAAAATCCGCCCTACGTGATTAAGTTCGTTGAAGATGCGAACGTAAAATTTTGCTAGTTTTTGCCTTAGCTGCGTCCTTACAACTCTATTCTTCAGAAATGTTGATCTTTCAATAGGTTTAACAAAAAAAATATCTTTTCTATCTTCATTTTTTTTTGTTTTTTCTGTTTGTTGTTTTTACTGTTTACGCTAGTAACCAAAGAATTTGCAGGTATTTGTTATTCCCGTTGTACCCTTAAATATTCGTCGGAATTTGTGAAATTTATTATCGGTTTTATATAGATAGTGTCAATAAAACGAGAGTTGGAGAACGCGTGAAATTGTGCAACTGCAGCTATCGAAGCACATTTCTAGGAATGGGAAAGAGCTCCTGCTTCAGGAATAATGTTAACTCGCACAAATTATTCTCATTGGCACTTGCATTAAAGCAGTAACAAAATTCAATTTTCCTGATTTTGTTAAAACTATTGGACGATGCTTCGAAGATTATATAGCTCAGCGGATGAGCACGGTAAAGAAAGATATGAAAAACGATATTTTCCCACCGTAAGACAGCGTGATCTAACACTTGACGCCGGATTGGTTCAACCGGATTGATCTTCGCTGCAAAATAGAAAGGAGATTGAATGCAAAATTTGCCTCTTCTAACTAACCGCCACAGGTATTCCTTCTAATAAATGCTTACTTGATAATTTATATATTTTTGGCGCAATACATTGGTTACGTGGCAGAATAATGAAAACTAAACATCGTATCGGCAAGTACATCACGCGGATATTTCACATTTTCTCCTAATGGTTACCTGCCGGGAAAATTTTTCGCCGATAAGACGAAGAATGCACGCGCCGGTTATCTTCGAATATTTGCCAGAACGCCGAGCGTAGGAAACCGAGTGAACGATTTATTGTTCGAACGGTATGCGAGTTACAAATATGCCGACGTACATACGAAGTATGTAGGTTTCGATCGACAAAAGGCTTGCCCGAATGCAAATCTTTGAGGAGCATTCGGAACGAGACGATTCGAACAAAAGAATGTAGGGTTCATCGGATCGTGATGTTGCAAAAAATTTATGCGGATCGCATTTAAATCTCATGTAAATGTAGCGTCTGACCGGATCGAGTTGTTGAATTGGTAGATGTTTTTGTTCGGGACACGATTATGCACGAGGCGTGTTTGTGTTTGCAGGGGTATCCGAAAGTAATATGTAAATCAGGTCCTTTTCATCAGATAATTAATTCATAAAGAGGTATTTGAAAGTTTTAGGAATTGTGCTCTTTTTAATTAAGTTACGAAGAACTTATAGGCGATACTATTGGTCTTGACATGGTTATGGTTATGGATCCAGAAGAATCCAGTTCACTCTGAGTTACGTGTAGACGCTTTTTTATTTTTAGAGTTCTTGTAATTATGGGAGACGCAGTTAAATTTCAAAAAGCAATCGTTTTCTCTTTTTGTGCGAAAAAGGGTGGGAAATCTTATTAAAGCAATAAATCAGACGTCTGCAAAGAAGAGGTTGGCGAATCCTCAGAGTCTGGAAGTAGCGTACAACGTTGGATCGATCGCTTCAAAACCGGTAGAATACGATCCACACAATGGTTGCCCGAACGGAAAAGACATTACTGCCGCGGAGGACCTCCTGAAAGAGTACAGGCGAATTCATCAAGTCAGTGTACGACTAGGAATATAGGTACACGACAAGTTCATGACATCTTGCATGACTGCTTGGACGTAAGTAAAGTTTCGGTTCGCCTGGTGCTAAGACGCTAGAACATCATTAGAACATTATCCACGCGATGATCTCCAGTGTACATCGATAAACGAAAGAAATATTATCGCGATGGAGCACCTACCGAAAGAGGACAGGCGAATGGCTATTCGTTAAATTAGTATAAACCTAGGAATAAGTATATGGCATCATACATGATTGCTTGGGCGTAAGCAAGATTTCAGCTCGCTGAGAGTTAAAACTGTTGGAATCGGAACAGAAGTTTAGAAGAACAGGACCTTTAAGTTGACTTGCCGTCAACTTAAAGGTCTGTAAGCTCGCTACGGTGATGAATTTTGGCAACGCCCACTGACGAAACGTAGATACCAAATGTCAATTCGAAGAACGGCCTAAACCGAAAGAAGCATCTGCATTTAGGCCTTGGCAAGCGCTTGTCAGAAAACGCCCTGGAGGATTGTTTCCGCATCCACTTTGCTCACCAGCGATCTTCGTCTGTTCCCAATTTTGAAAAAACCTTTACGCGGCGTTCCATTCGAGTGTTTAACTGATGTAAAATTGCGGAGATACCGAAAAAGTTCCCCAAGGACGACTTAAAAAAAATTACCTTAATCATCGGGATCGTGAAGATTATGTAGAAGAACTACGTCGTAATATTGATCGATTTTCATCAATATTACAGCGTAGTTAAGTGCAAAATAAAAAACTGGCTAAATTCCCAGAACTTCCATCATCCCGCGTAGTCAGGTTAACCTGCAGCTTTCACGGAGCGCAGATTCCTCAACATACGACTCTGCGATCGCGATTCTTCCCCACCCTCCGTGATATTTTCAAATTTCCTCACTACCGCCAGCGTTGGCAAGGAGAGAATGGCGGACGTTCGACGAAAACGATGTCCCGTATAAAGTGATAGTTCTGGCAAACGTTGATAGTTGGCAACTTTGCTTGGCACACTTCCAAAAGTACCAACTCCCACCGATTGGACTGCACCGTAAAGTTGACCGTGGAGCGTCTACTTGGAACGCAACGGAAAATATTTGTTAAACGATGACGTCTCCTTCGAGCTATGAAGTGATCAGAAATAATCGCAGCTTATCACATACTTTTCATGTTCCGTATCAATATAAAACTAAGGAAGTAGGGATAGGATATGCATGTTTAGTTTTAAAAGTTTCCTCACATCATTCGGTCACCGGTTGTTGATGATGACGACCATCCGTATCTTCGAAACTTGTGCGGTGCGGAGGTTGCCGATACTTATGTGTTGTTCGCCACACTACGCCACAGAATTTGCTATCATCATTATTATTACGTACCAACTGGTCTGATATTGCAAGGGGAGATTACACAAAGAAATAAAGGCTTTCTTTCGTAATGCGTAATTATTTATCTATTCTGGATAAATTCCCATCGTTCTTGTATTTATTTTCAATGAAAACCTTGAAGATTAGCATTTATCAAAGTTATTTACTTTGTAAGCCTGAGACGCGTGGGTATAATTGAGACGAAATTGAAAATTATAAAAAAAAAAAAAAAAAAAACTGGAACGCGGACCACTTCAAGCTGCGCTCGTGGTATGGGTACCATGTAATATTGTTTGTCAACTTTTAACGAGACGTTGTAATATCATACGCACAACAGACGATTTCTATTTTGTATCTCATTTTAATATCGATCCAATAGAGAAATATGGATCAAGGCTGGCGCGGTAAATTTTAATCTAATCGTTGAGAAAAATGTTACAGCCAAATCGTTTTGCGTGGTAGATCTTGTACAGGGTCGGCGATAAGTTAAGAGGTATTAGCACCTATGAAGACGGATTGTTTGCGTACCTTTAACATTTCTTTTTTTTATTCATACAGCGTTAGTAAAAAGTCCCGGAACGGTCGAATAACTTTGTTATTTGAAAATGATGATTTCTGAAATTTGGTATGAAAAAATTGGTTAAAAAAATATTAACTGTATTGCATAAAATGCGTTTATATTAACTATCCCCCCATACCAAATTTCAGAAATCATAATTTTCAAATAACAAAGTTATTCGATCGTTCCGGGACTTTTTACTAACGTTGTATAACAATTAAAACAGGTCTCTTTCCCTTCTTATTTTATGTAGAAAGAACGGAGATCGTTCGTAACTTTAAATTCCCGCTTTGGTATCGACGTCACTGACGACGAATGATTGGTGTGCTTTCGAATTTCCGTCAACTTGAGTTCATTTAATATTTTTAATACCTCTATCTGGCAGCTCATTGAAGACGAATGGCTCGTGGGAGACGGCGAAAAGCGTTCAAAGATTTATTTAATGAAAACCAAATTAGAGCTGCTGTTAATGCCGTAATTATGGATAATAAATTTGGTAATTTTGCCCATGATACCGGGATCGCGACAATTTGGACGAAACGGTTACACATAATTGCTCAAACTGGTATCTCAAAGAACAATTATTTCTTTTTCGTAAGAAGACTTTGCAGAATCTAAAAGTAGCGTGTATCGGTAGATCGATCGTTTTAAAACTGGTAGAGCATCATTACAAGACGATCCACGCAGTGGTCGCTCGAGTACGTAAACGAAAGAAACATTATCGCCGTGGAGGACCTATTGAAAGAGAGAAACTATTCGGACATTTTACGTGATTGTTTGGGCGTAAACAAGGTTTCGGCCCGTTGGGTGCCAAAATTGTTGGGATCGGAACAGAAACTCAACAGGTCCAACACTTGTCGTCAACTTCAAGAGCCGTCAGTCCGTTATGAATTTGGCACTGATGAAACGTCGATTCCTTATTTCGATCCTGAGACCGCAAGTTAATCGCGTAAACTCTTCACTTAAGGTCCGTGCAGTTCGTGCGTTGAAGATGTAATGGTCACTATATTCCGGGATTGCGAAGGGATTATCTTTATGGATTATCTGCCGAAAGGTATTGCAATTAAGGCAGAATATTATCCTAATTTATCATCCGGATCGCTGCGGCAAGCACTTGTTAGTAAACGACCGGGAAAGTTGCGTAAGCGTCCGTTATAGCAATAGAATAATGCGAGAAACCCAATACCGCAAAAAAGACAAAATATGAAAGATCTCACGGCGAGCCATTTTCATCCTTTCCCAGTTTCGTAAAAGTCCTTTGATTTGATAAGTGGACTGAGGAGACACCGAAAGAGTTCTTCGGGGACGGCTTAAAAAATTAATTCATCGTTGGCGTAAATGTATTCAATTAAATGGAGATTATGCGGACAAGCTACATTGCAATGTTGACGATAATTGACGAAATAAAAGAATTACAAAATAAACTTTGGTAACATCCCACGTATGTCCCCTGCGGGATTGAACTTTGATATATTCACTTATAAGCGATCAACAACATAATTAGCAAATTTTTATATATATATATTCTTATCGAAAGCTTATTTATTGCGGTCTATTGTTTTTATTAATCGAATTACCCAGTAACGGAACGTATGTATTTGTAATTAGCGGATCCGTCCACGTACGTAGAATATACGCAGATGAATAGACCGAATCAACTCATATATCGTACGAATTGATTGATAGATTCGCATTGTTTCGAATATAAATATAGATCAAGGTCGCGGACAAATATATCAATTCGCGAATTGGATATACCTACAAGTTTTTGCTTGTAATTATCTTGATTTGACCGATTTGACTTGATGAATTAGGGACAATTGGGCCGCAGTTATTTCGTAGAATACAATAAATGTGCAGATGCACTTATCGCAGAAAAAAAGATGGAGGATTTATCTGCTATTCATGAGAAGGTAATACTTTGCAAGTTCGAAGCATTGGCCCGCTTCAAACTGTACGAAATAATGCTTCTACAACGGCTAAACTACGTATAAAAGTGGTTTGGCGAGATCCTATAATTGCTTAATTGGGTTATGCAAGAGAAGAAATTATTCGTTAGTTTTCCATTTTTTATAAAAAGAGAGGTATCGTATGTTTTTAACTGTTTTATAAAGCTATTCTTCCTGAGATATGTTCCTTTTTTTATTTTTTTTTCTGTGCTAAAACAAAGCGGCAAAAAAAACAAACGTTAATCAAACGTTTTTGCAATTTCTTAATTTCATGTTCATGTTCAAATTAGGTGGTGATATTAGAGCATTTCTCTTAGTTACCTCAGATTGAGTTTAATTGAAGTAGAAGCGAAGTTTCGAGCCATTTTTCCGTGACTTCAGGCGAGGTTACTAGAACATGGGTCGATTTTTTTTTCCTGCAACCCATGATCACTTTAAGCAAACAACGCCACAAGACGGTTTTCTGGCAGAACTAAGGGCGTGGAATTTTCTACATAATGCCTATGTTGTATGGACTTTCCTGAGATCATAGTATCTTCCCTTATTCGATGAGCACATTAGATGCTACAGATATGGAAGGACGTGCGGTACGGCACATAGACGCGACCACGCATAACTTTAAATTGATCAAAAACGTAAACGGTTCATCTAAAAAGCAACAGAAATTTGATGAATGGAAAGAACGGAGCGTTGTCATATTCAGTTCTGTTTGTTTTATCGGGGTGAGGCGCATGCATACGTTAATTTTCGCTTATTTTTCCCATGTCTTGATTTTAAGGCGGCAAACGTAGATGCGAACGAAAGTCAATAAGTAGATCACTAAAAATAATTAGAGAAATAGTCGGCCAAAAAACAAGTTTTATTCCTCACTAAGATCTACTGTGCTTTATCAGTGCCCCAATGTCTACCGCAGCGTTTGGGCTGTCGTCTGAACGACGTGCGTACCTCTGGTTGAACATCGTTATCACCCTCGAAATGTTGAATGAAGAAGGATGTTTCCATTGAATTGAAGCTCGTTTTGTTTCGGGTTAGTAGTGGTGTATCCATGACTCCTTCACCAGTAACGATTCTATTAAGCATGTCTTTCCTTCTTTCTGCGTACCGAGAGAGATGTCGCAAGGACAAGCCATCATTTGAATCCTTCTATGTTCGCAAGGACAAGCCATCATATGAATTCACCATAAATAGGAGACGTTTCCTTATGGACATCTTTTGCCCAGAAAAAAACTCCTGCTCTTCCACCGTACATTGTTCGAGCACGGCAACCGTCGCTTGAGTATCATAAAGCTGAATTGTGCCGACATCTAATCACGTCGTACTTCCAAGTACTTTTTTCCTCGTGAGTAGGGATGGAATAATTGATAACGGGCGTCCACGCATCCTCGAAACAACTGTTCCCGACTAATTAATCAAACTCGTGCGGTGCGGAGTGTGCCGATGTTTTAATGTTGTTTGACATACTATCAAACATTGCTTGCTATCGTTATTAATTAAATATGTTCGCAATTTTTTTTTGTACGTTATGATTCTTTCCTACTTCAAGAATTATCCGGAAATAATTTCGAACGACGTGCTCAATTTTGCGGAAAAAATTACTAACGACGTAAATTAAACATTAACGACAAAAATCAAATTATTGATCGGTTTTTTTGCCTTCGGCATACTGACCACTAGCGCCTATCAAATTTCATCAGAATAGTTGGACAAGTGAGAAGTATCTCATTTATTACTACCGATCGATTGCATCAGAATTTAAAATTCTGATGAAACATCATAATAGCAGGCAATAATCCGCATTGTACTAATTTACCGCAAAAGTAAAAGTCGCGTATGTTTCCATGCAAAATCGGGTCGTTCACTTTCACGAAAGATATGCATTCGCCGATAGGCGACGTCAGATGTTATTGAAAGAAAATTGCGACTTGCGTTATCCGCTGTGTTCGCTGGTTACGTCGCGGATTGCATCTCGCGCGTTGTTTTCGCGTTTTGGGCAAACGCCCACACGCCTAACGTATATGCAATATTTTAGGATCAAGTGCGACAGGATGAAGCCCATCAAGTTTTTATGTCTACAACAAACAGCATTTAATTATAATGATGCTACATATCTCGTATCTACCGCGTAATAGATATCGTATTGTTGTACTGCGTAGATTGTTTACCGACCGTCGAAAAGCCCCCGTTCCCCGCCGAACGAAAAAGAAGAAGAGAAAGCAGAAAGCTCGAATAGATGAAAAATTCAGTATACCTTAGAAATACAAATTAGTAACGTGGAGCTGAGCCAGTGTTGCCGTATTGCTACGTAGATAAACGAAGCCGAACGCAATATTCAATTAGAAAACTTCAAATTGGTTAAATAGCAAAGAATGGGACTGTGCGACTTTTAAATGACAAAAGCTAAAAGTACAAGCTTTTGTCATTTAAAAAATAGACAATAATAGACGCAATGCGCCGACGCAGAAAATGTCTCCGGTTTGGGTTCGTAACCGACGCGTAAGTAATTGTATGTAAAGCAATAAAAAAAATGAAAAACTAATGAACGAGTGAGAGCGGCTTTTATAGCAAGTCCAATTAGGCGTGTTAATCGGAAAAACACTTGTTCTAGGACAACTTACGAATCCAATTTTCATTTGGATGGCGTTATCAATAAAGAGAATTCTAGATATCGAAGAAGTGAAAATCTCCGCGAATTATTTACGAAAACATCCGCGCAGATCGAAATTCGTTGTTTGATGTGGTATAGGATGGTGGTCCTTGTTTCTTTGAGGATAAAAACAACAATAACGAAGAGATGGTCTACTCCAACAGGGGGGAACAGCCAGAAACTCCATGTAAGTTCTTCCTGTTGAGGTCTTTGAAGACGATGATTTTTGCGAGTCGTCCTGCAACAATTGAGGAGACGAAGGTTCGCCTTCGAGAAGGAAGAGCGGGCGATGAATTGCTTCGGGTGGTGCGAGAATTCGCATTCGGGATTGAATGTTGTGTTCAAGTTGATGGAAGAAGGGCATTCAGAAGACATGGTTTTTCAAAATCTTCGTGTTGGAGCTTGAAACTTGCGATACTATGTTTCCCGTTGGCTAAGCTTAATTCTAACGATCTGTATGGATGCGCTCGCTTATTTTACACCTTAATCCAGACGAATTAATTTAATATTCTTCATAATTGTCTGTATAAGCAATATAATCTAAGCTAGGTAAATTACGTTGCACTGATAAAAATTTCGACATACGCAAGGTCCTTCAACAAAAAAAAAAAAAAACTGATATCTGTATGTATAATAACCCTAATAATGCACTTAATATTGTGTCTAATAACGATGTTGTAAATCTTTTTTTATGATAATAAAATGAGGATCGTAGGCTTTTTTGATGATGTCGATAACCGGCTGCGTATAGATATCGTATATATTTTCTTTTATTTCGAAAGCATACCAGAATTTACCGAATATTTTCACAGTTTGGAACCATACATCTTTAGGCCTATATGAGTATGTCAAATAATCATGATTGTCCTTGTATTTTTCATTTTTGCAGAAAAAAAATACGCTTTTTCAAAAAATTGTCTAATTTTACCCATTTTATATAAACAGAATATTGTTGCTGCTGCTTCGACGCGTGCCAAGATTTTCGTGCGGCGTTTCCCCGTTCGTACTCACGGTTTCTTCAGGATGAATCAACTGAATTAATCCTCCGTTCGTGCGTTCAACCATTTCACTGGGCGAGACGGTTCTGCCCAATAGACTCTTCCACGTGACACCCTTTTTTCTCGGCTGACGATTTTTGTTCTTTTCTATTTCCATAGCTTCCTTTTACGTTGTTGAAGTCCATTTAATGTCCCGGTTTGGCGTATATGTTCTCCCACCGCTGATTGCTCAATTCTCTTAAATCTTGCGTCCCTTTCGTGTTTCATTATTCTTACCCTGTTTATCCGAAGCAGCACTGCTCGGATTGACATATGACCTTGTAAGTACCTTTTAAGCGATTCTTAGCTATCGTGTCCTTAACGGTCGGTAGATGCTGCCGGAGAGACTTTGCAGTTCCGAAAGGTACTTGTATGTTGTATCTCCGCAGTATTCGTCCTAACTTTTCGATGACTCCCGCTACGTAGGGTAAACACGCCATCCCTCTCCGTGGCTATGTAGTCTTTAAAGGCGTATTCTTCATAGTGGCTCTTCTTAAGTCAATGACGATGTAATCATTCTTCTTCAGTGCTTCCCATCCCGATGATGGTGATATCTCATATGTATATATCTATCGGCGCACGTTGTAAATACTGCATGTTGTAGTATTTGTTTCCATTTTCCTCTTTCCAAGAAACGTTGTAATTTAACTTCTCCGTATCGTCGACATATCGCAACCAACACTTCTCCAAATGCTTCCTACATTTGGAGACAGAAGGCTTTCTATCGCCGTTTCACTTTTCTGCTCGTAGTACTTTTCATTGTACAAAAAATATATCGTAGATAAACCTACTTTTAATAATTCGATGAGATCATCTTACTGTCCACGTTCTGCTAGTATGACCAGTGCGTCCTCTGTATGTATGTTGATAAATGGCGATGTAACGTCAAAAACTTACTACAATATCTGGACAGGATATCCATCACGTATCAAACACAAACGCAATTAGAGAAAGTATCCCGCCGATTACATTATTTAAGAGATGCAAATGGTTTGATTAGACAAAATTTTAGATTGATCGACTTTATCGTTGAATTAGCTACAAAATTCGGTGATTTTTAAATTGTTAGTCTTTATCTTAATTCTCAACTAGAGGAGAAGCAACTCTTTTGAAAAATTGGAACTTCATCAAAATCCGTATCTATCCCATTTCGAGTAGGAATATCAACAATTCAATCAAAATCAAATATGGACCGCCTTTGAAAATTAAATTTGGTCAAAACAGGATATATCCATTTGTATTTAAAATACGGACCAAAAACTAGACTAATTCTGGCTCTGGTCCACTTTAGATCTTTAAATTTAGCTAATATAAAGTCAATATGTTATGACTACGTCGACCAAAATAAGAATATCTACGTTGGCATTTTGGTTTAAAGCTGAAGCTTCACCTTCTATCAATAATGGTTTCGCGTTTCCCTGTATGAGGCCAACCGATCACGTGTTTGACCGTGCAAACCGGTTATTGAAAGAAATAAAATATCGTCGTTAACGCTGAAGGGTGTAAGAGATACAAGATCTCATGAGAAAGCTTCGTACGTTACAGTTGTGCAACATTAATAGCTTGTCTGCAACTTACAATAACGTTAGAACAATGATTTTCTATCAAGATCTTAATCTTCAATTAACTTAACAAACCTCGCGCCCTTGTTCTCCGTTCTTTTATTTGATATCACTCACGTTCGCAGCTACATTTCAAAACGAAATTCTAATTTTATTAATCTAAGGCATACGTACTCTTTTCGTCTGGTTCCTGCCCCATTTTTCCTCAAATCGACAGCTTATTGATCTTCAAAACTCAAAAAGAGAGACGAGAAAAAAAAGAAAAACAGAGGATTGGTGAGAAATTACCACTAGACGCACATAAACTTCGATGGGAACACTTTCAGCTTCAGAGTTTAATCGCTGAATGGTCCAAGCGGTCTCTCAAGTGTCTCTAGATAACGGCGAACCTGAATTATCTTTTATTCGATCTAATCGGGAGGTTCTTAGATAATATTACGAATACGATTTTTCTGTCGGTTATAGTTCAATTGCTGATGGAATTTGTTATTTATTATAAATGATTGCGGAGTTACACAAATTCGTCTTTGTAACCTAAAGTTATGCAATAGTTACCCTAAAGATTCTACCTATTGCTTTCTGATAATATAGTAGCCCAAATTATTGAAATTATTTTAAAGGAGCCAGAATATAAGTCCTTAAATTGGCTATCTCAAAAGTGGAGCCTTCGTGCGTACGATGAGCCTTTTCAAAATGTTTGCACCAACTCAAGTGATTGGAAAGTTGTCCCAATTGCAGAACCACCATAGTAAACAACGCTTAGAGTAAGAAAAAAATACTTCGTAGGCTTTCACGACCGGTATAATTGCTGCTGCTATTAACTTCTTCCGGGTTTCGTCGTGTGTCAAAACTTTCGCTCGACGTTTTGATCTTCACGCTGACGGCTCCATCAAGATAACTAACTGAACTGGTCAACTTGCAAAATGTTTATCTACGACATGATTATTGTACAACGGAAAGTGCTACGAGCAGAAGAGTGGAACGGAAGAATGGAAAGAGTGGATTTGTTTATATAACCATTTGAAGAAGAAGCCCTAAACCGAAGTGCTGATTGCAACATGTCGACGATACTTTTGTAATTACAGCATTTCTTGAAACACTTCATCTCACATCATCCATCCATTACATTCACCGTCGAGATAGAAGAAAATGGAAATCTGCCCTTCCTGGATGTAATGCTGAAGAGAACGGAAGAGGGAATACTACAACACGCAGTATTCAGAAAGAGGACGCGCACCGATAGATATCTATATGCGAGATCCAATGCAGAAAACAGTGCCGAAACCATAAGTGACGAGCAGCATCTAGCCAATGAAAAGATACACTGAAGAAGAATGGTTACACTAACATTGACATAAGAAGAGCCGCTAAGAAGATGTCAGAATCATAGAGACGAATGGTGTGCAGCATCTACCGACCGGAAAATCCCAGAGAACGTATCTGTAACATAACATGTCGATGCGGACAATGCTACGTCGGACGTACAGGAAGAGCTATCGCGGTCAGAATAAAGGAACGCGAAAATGACGCAAAATTTAAAAGAATCGAGCAATCAGCGGTGCCACAAGATATACGCGAGTCTGGATAAAGTAGACTTCAACAGGGAAGCTTTAGAAATAGAAGAGAACAAGGCCGTCGGCAGTGGAAGAGTCTACTACGTAGAACCGTCACGTTCAATAGAACGGAAACTTCACGGTTGAATGTCAGATAAAGGAGAAGCGGCTCAATAATAGTAAGTAAGAAGAGATGAATTTTTGGAAATGGATTCTTTTTTAGGCATCAGACTAACATGTACCGAATGCTTACTAAATGCCATTTATTCTTCAAATAGGTTGAGAATTTTCTAATTTGCATTCAGCGAGGGTTATTAGCAGTTTTTGCTAATATAGACGTCGAAGATATACGTTGTAAGGTATATTTTATTAGTAACGATTAAATTTATAGCGTCTGTTCCAATTAATGAACTTGACCAGCTTAAAATAACCATATTACTTAAAGAAAACCTATTTTCTGAACTATTAAGGAAGCGTCTGTTTTTTTTTTGTCAACTGAAAGTTTTCAACTTTAAGCCACTACCAGATCCCACGTTTTCAATGTTGGTTGGTGAAAGGATGTGAAAGGATCATTATACTTACGAGGAAATATTTGGAAAATAAACTGAACGTAAAATTTGTTTCCTTAATTCTTCTTTTCACTTTTTTGCATTGTCAACGTTTAACCTTGATATTATCTCATATCAATATATCTATATTTTTGTTCTTCACATTAATCTAGAGATAAAGCTACTGCATATATAACACATGCAGATTGGTCTGGTAGTTTCACAGAATGATTACAAAAGGACAATGATGCAATGATAAATAATGCCAGTCAGACTTGATGGAATTTGCCATGTCGAGGACTTGTATCTTATTCGATATTCAGCGATAATTCCAAACGAGAATAATAATCTTAACATATAATCTTATTGTTTGAGATAATATATCCAAAGAAAGAACAATATTTTTATTTCGGTTTTTATTTCGGGGGATCTGCATATTATTTAAATAATCACACTTTATACACGATGAGCAAATAAATAAGTAAATAAATAAATAATATCTAATATACACAAACTACTGAGGCCTCTTTTTATCTTCACTTATAAGACGGTTTTGCTTGCAACATTGATGCATGCGATAACAACGGTGTGTCTTCCAACATGGCGACCGAGCTATCCGCTTCTAACTGGACGAATTTGTAGTGTGCCGCCATCTGGATGAAGATCATCATGTCGGCTACGATTAAGATTGCGAAGAAGAAGAATTCAAACGCCTAAAATAGAATCTATCTGTTATATACTGTTTTAAGCTTTAGCCTGCAATATACATATGTTAACGTTTCATATTGATATATGTGTGACTAACTTCATGTTGATCACAATTAATGTGATCCCCTTGGGATTTTTGGGTAAAAACCTTTGAAATTTTAGGTAATCGATACAGACAAAATATAGGTGCTACCTAAAACTTCTTGAAATTTGGGAGGATAAGAAAAGGAGAGGATGGAGAAAAAGAGGATGAAGTATCCCAGTAGGAGAATGGAAAGTTTATATGTGATAGTGGAGGCAGAAAAGAACTTTTGCAAATGCAAAGAACGCGATGCAGTTTGTCTTGTTGCAGTCCTTACAGCTGTCAATTTTACCTTGTATCAATTGTGACCGCCATTT
Organism: Oryctes rhinoceros; assembly: GCA_020654165.1. NCBI lineage: Eukaryota > Metazoa > Arthropoda > Insecta > Coleoptera > Scarabaeidae > Oryctes > Oryctes rhinoceros. The sequence continues at coordinate 6,209,456 of JAIOKQ010000119.1, forward strand.
TTTGCAGTTGGCGCCAAATGTCACTGTGCTTTGACATTTATGATGTAGATATCATATCATCGCATCGTGAATTTCGCCGTCGTTTTCCTGGTCGTCGTTGTTCCACGTGTTCGAACAATTAAACGTTTGTCCGAGCGCCTCGCGCAAACCGGGTCCACTAGAGATGTCGCAAGGAATGGCCGGCCTCGTAGTGCTCGTTCGATGGCACTACCGTAACCGTAAATGGTGAGCGTTACAGACAGATGCTAAACGAATACTTTTTGCCGCAAATTGCTGCATTGCATCTCTATCATCGTTGGTTTCAACGGGACGGAGCAACCGCTCGCACAGCTCGGGCAACTATCGATGTTTTGAGACACCAATTTCTCTATGCAGTACAATTTTGATCAGCCCTATAATGTAATTGAAAGCAGTGACTGGGCATCCGAGCAAGCTTAAAGTAAAAGAGGTAACCTGGCGTGGTACACGGATGGCTTAAGAATAGAGGGTGTTCAAGGCATTAGTGGACCATTCACTACCACTTCAAAATATCTACAGTACTCCACGCCAATGTATTTCAAGCAGAGGGTACAAGGAGACAGAGATACAAGGCGCCACGTTGACTATATTCAGTGATAGTCAGGCAGCTCCGAAGACTATCAGAGCCTACTTATATGAATCTAGTCTAATTCACGAATGTGTGTAATACAATTTAAGGAAATTGGGACATAAAAGCCACGTTATTCGGCAATCGGTCCCAAGCCATCAATGGACTGAAGAACAATGAGCAACACACCCTTTTGGTCCCAAAACACTGTGCCAACACCAAAGCCACAACTTTCCTGTTGTTTTGTTTCGAAGGTGCAATATTGAATCCAAGCCCAGTTTCCAGTCACAGCTGATTACAAAAAATTTTTACCTCAACCTCATAACGGGTAAGAAACGTCAGCGCTGATCCCATTCGGCGAACTTTGTCAGCAGACAACATCTTTGCAACCCATCGAGCTGATGCTAAACCTCCGTTTTTCTCGAACCGTCTTGTTAACATTTTGTGAACATCGGAGCGGCTTTCCTTAAACTCGCTACACCGTTCGCCGTACAATCGGCTCATTCTTCGATGATATTCCCCTCTGCTTCAAGAAATCAAATAACATGTTTACGGGCCTGGACGTGGACGATATGCGCGAGCATCCCGACGCTCGCGTGACTTTACAGGCACGAACGGAGATTAAATGTTTACGCTTAACGGTCGCCGTTCATTCAACGACCCTGTATAATAAACAAAGATATACAAACGCTTGCTCTAGATACCTTCCTCGACAACAAATTACGATGAATTGCAATCATTGTCAGTGATAATCCTAATCTCGAGATGGTGATCTCCCTATTCTCAGGTGTTTGTGTTATTATTGTCGTGATTATCGTAATTTCTCTGAAACAATACGCGATAAAACAACGAAGTACATCGCTAGCTATCGTAGCAGTCCCAATAAAGCACAATTCATTAATTACACTGTGGCAATTAAATTATGGATTTAAGCCAAGGTCTACATTCTCCTCAACAATGCAACGTTGCTAGACGCGCATGTTCCATTTATTTATTCGAATTGATGACGTTGCAATTTTAATAGCGCGAAATTTAAACTTGGCAACAGTGTTCGGCGTTTATGCGCATTAGCTGCAAAAAGAGGAATATCAGAAGGTGTTGCGAACAATGAATAGGAAGCGTTCATCTTATTTTCGAGAGAGAACGTGAAATTTCGACGATCATTTTTTTTAATTTGAAGCGAGCAATTATCGACGAATGACATTTACCTATCGCCCAGACGGTGACAAAACGCCAGATACGGCATCCTTTTGTTGTCAATTGCTATTACTAATTTCGGCGTGTAAATATTTAGGCATGCTCACGTACGCCTTGCGCCCGGGGCCGAAACGAACCTATCAGCTTTAATCGAATACGGGTATTTTTGTTAATAATCCCCAATAGGATATCGTTGGAGATTATTGGAGATTAAGTAAGTTACGACGGAATTAAAGCCGCGTAAAGTATGAACATTAAAATCGTAATAAATCTTTTTCTTTCCAATAAATAATGCTGTTTCCAAGCGATTGGCGTAAATGATCACCTATAAATATTGTGGAGATAATTTAACGTATTCCTACCTGGTTCTTGAAAAGATTTAGTTCGGTCACCATTATCACTATCAAATTGCCGAAGGCTACCGATAAATACCAAGCAGCCACGGTGACAGTTTTCATGCTCTTCGGAGCCTAAAAAAAAAAGCAGGTAACAAGACGCTATTAATAGAGCCTAGCGCTTTACCTGAGTGAAAGAAAATTCCAATCCAGCGATGCCGAACATAATCTCAGCTACGGATATCAAGAAATATTGGGGCACCAGCCACATTATGCTCACACTATTGGGCGGGAGGATGGTGTATAGATTAGTAAACTAGGAGAAAATGAATACCAAACGTTATTATTATTATTATTATACATAGAATGCGACAATAGTACGTCCGTCTTTTATCGCTTGGGCCGCGTTGTAGATAGGAATTTGTTATTTTGGTGATGTAATGTAATGCTAATTGTGAATTTATAGAAAACATTGTAATTTGAAAAAGTCTCTCTGTTTACTTCTCGCAAAGCTACAGACCGATTAGTTTACCGCCCGGTCTCCAATGAAGCTAAAAACTCAAGGCTGGAACATCAACGGGAGCCGTACGCGCAAGCCCTAGTCCAGAATAATTCCGAAATTATGAAAGCCGATGCTTCCGTGGAAGCATCGACAATACGCCAACAGCAGCCCACCTTCAAAAAGTCCTCGCCAATGAACATGGGGCACTTACAGGAAGCCGATTGCAGCTTTACTGAGGACTTCAGAGTTATTGATATGGATACTCACTTTCCGGCCTGCGTCGCATCTACCGGCAAATACTATCACCTAGAAATGAATTCAAGTCGTCCATCAAAGCAGGTACGAAGTCTAGCAGGTAAACTCTTCACAACAAACAAAGGATAAGACGGGCTTTAACGTCTTTTAAACGCTACAAATCACCCGGAGGTGATGGTGTCTTCTCATACGCGGCGTTAATTAGCTCAGAATACCGTCCAAGAGCAGCTCGAACAAATTCAGAGGCTTGCTTGTCTCAACATCGCACGTGTGATACGGCCCTGGAAGTCCTACTGGGACTAACGCCGCTTCACAGCCACATGTTAAGCAGAACGAAGAGATTGCGCCGCTTGGGAATTTTAAAGGGCGTCTCAAGATCCTTGAAGAGCCTTGAAGATGACCTAGATTACAGGCGGGATTTCCGACAAGAAGTGAGAAAGCTAAAGATCAAATAGGTCGCCTATGTTTAAAACATCTGGAGACGATAGAATACATTCTATTCCATCAGTCGCATTCGGCAACGCTTCAGTAAACTGTTCCCGACATCTCCTGAACTGAAGGATGACGTGATTCCGGATTCACCGATTGAGTTCAAGTCGGATTTCCAGGCTCCGCTGTCGCCGTCTTCTCGAATTCAACGAATTCTACAAAGGATAAGTTTACCCTTGGCAACCGTGGATGCGTGTGGGCGTATTAGGCGGACAAAATACAATTGAAGTTGTTAAAATCATGAAAAACTGAAAGTTTGCAGATATATTCAGCGAGAATATTGTTTAAATGCATAAGATCAGCGCGAAAACAACCGCTTCACAAAAAAACTTACAGTTCGATTGGGAATTTCGACGTAAGCCACTTGAAGAATAGATGACTAAAATAGACAAATATGCGCTTGCAAAAGTCTAGACCCGTGTTCGCTTCAAAACCATTTAAATAGATAAGAATGTTTTCAACGACTGTAATGTGAGGTGTCGCCATAGAACTGGTAAGTTTCGAACGAAACGTATTAAATTGTTGATTGAACTGCTCAAAAATATCGTCAAGTATGCGACCAAAAGGTATGCCTGGCTTGAGCAAGGCGCCAACTCCAAGAAGAATTGTTCTAAATTCTAAATTCCATTCCCTACGCGTCTTACTGTCAACATCTACAATACCCGTACACTTACCACCTTTAATCGTGAGAATGTACTGATCTCCACGAACGGACGTGTAACAAAAACCCAACGCTTACACCATCGTCGATAATTTTCAAAAATGATCGATATGACAAGATAAGGACAAAATAAGTTTGCTATTGCAAAATAAACGAGATATTTGGAATTAGCTCCGATGACAAACGACGCGCAATACACTAGAACGCTACGTTTATTGTTTCGACGTGGAAATATTAATGATCGATGTCGTAAGCACGTTCGTCAGGCCGCGCTTAATAGAATTTTGAATTGGTTTAAAATATATGCGAATTGTTAAGATTACGCGCAGCCAATGCAATTTGTAGAAATTACAGTAGTCGCAATGCTATACCCAATCTAATAAATACAAATAGAAATACAGCCTCGTATACACTGCGTGCAATTAAAAAAGCGCCACGCGGAAATGTTTGCAAAATTATGTTTATCATTATCAAAAATGCTACTTATAAACGTACAAGTGAAAGACTGCACCCATTTTATTTATTTTTGTACAATTATCGGAGTGTAAGCATGTGTACCCGTAGAAACATGTGCGGAAAATTTGGCTCTTATAAATGCTGGGTGACAAACTGGATCAATGCAGCGTGTTGAACAATCATCTAAGTAGATCTTCACATTTATGTTCATAAAATCTTAATGAAATTCTCCAACAATTTAACTGTGGCGAATTTTTAATCGCAGACAGTGTATGTCCTGACAACTTATTGCGTCTAGTTATGAATGAAAGTTTTTGGTTGCGCCTTTTGTGGTCCAATGAGCTTGAAACGGTTAAGCCCAGGAAATTTCAGAATTCTAGAAAATTTACAAGATTATTTGTTGATATTTAGCCACTGTAGCGCTTCCGGCATTGCTATGATGGCGTTTATCTCTTTCAAAGTTGTTATCATATCTGTGGTGTAATTTATTTAGCAAGATAGAACGATTGATGCAGTCGAAAGCTCTGAAGAGATTAAAAGAACTTCGTTATTATTAAGAGTAGATGCTCATAAGAAGGTTTCCGTTAGATTTATGATTAATCTCAAAAAAGAACCAACATGTAATTGGACATATACGTCCCATGACCGGGGGCAAATATCTCCGCGTAAAAAGTGAATACGACTATTGTTTCTCAAAATCTTACGCTTTCAAATAGGCTACGGCTAGTGTCCCGATTCGGTATGCAAATTCCGTCCCGACGACGTCGTACGATAACGTAATTTCCTCGCCACTAGCCGCGGCCTTTCAAACGATCTATAAAAATTGTTTACCTCGATTTTACCGCTCCTCTCTCGGATAACTAGAGCGTAGACGCCGCCTAGCGCTAGATGTACGTACTTCTTCTCCAAAATGGGGATTTCATTCGAAGAGACGATACATTCGTACCTGAAAGGTATGCGCAAGGTAAATCGCGTCTCGCCTTCCACACCTTATATCTTGTGATGTACGCGTTTAAGGTATAGATATACAAATAGATCGTTTCAATTCAAAGATGTTAACGAGAACAAGAGCGAACCATATTAACATTGAAGTAAATATGTGAGTGATGGTGCGTGAAAGTTAACATCCGTTAAATTCAATTGGAAACAATCGAGAGATAGAAACCATGATACCTGGACCAATGGGGAACAAATTTCCATAAGTAGACTCGACTGGATCAATTGGCCTGTTCGCTTACCGATGGAAATCTGTCCTTTTTCGCTCAAGGTATTATAATTCCGAGGATCCAAGTATAACTTTGATTCAGGTACTAACTTACGCTCCATTCGGTAGCTCGATATACTGAGAGACTGATAGGTGATCAGGGGTGAGACCTAAATAGTAAGTATCGACCAGTCCAGAAACGCTCTTCAAACTCACCGAGATGTTATTGAGCATATCGGAGGCGGTTATGAAGTCTATCCTGAAATTGGAAGCTTTTCAACCATTCCAAACCAATTTTAAACTGAATTTATGTACCTAACTCGGGGCCGTTCGTTTAAGGAAACCCTATAATCCACGGGATCCGTGATGTAATCCGAGATCTCGTTCCATTTATTGATACCGATCAGTATGGTGTCAGTCTGTGAAAAACGGCAGGTAACCAGATGTTGTCAAAAAAAATTAATTAATTAAAAAAAATAGAAAGATTACCTGACTTTCAACAGCTAAAACGCTCAATTCGTAAACCTGCTTCGTCAGATGGATATCGCCGCAAGTCGTGGTTTCCGCGTCTATTGTGACGTTGTAAATCGTACTCCCGTGCGCTACGATATCCCCGAAGACGTATCTTCCGCTGGAATTTAGGCTCAGAACGGGCGCGAACGGACTGTAAATGACGACGTCGCATGGTAAAGTGTTGATGAAGTTGGTGGCAGCTCTATGGCGTCCGGGTTGCGGCGGATAGTTCAGCTGGAGGATGAGTTCTAAGATTCCAGCGGATAGGAACGCCATGCCGGCTATGATCCCACCGACCGCCATCCTATGCAAGGGATTCTCGAGGAATTGCATCTTACCCAAGTAAGGATACAGTACTCGATCGAAGAATGGGATGAAAATCAACACCAGAGCGGGATTGACTACTTGCATCTGATCGGGAAGGATTTGTATTCCGAGAAATTTGTCGTTCATCCTAGAGGCCTGAAAGAGATTAAGCATAGATTTCTACATCATCATAGCATTACTTTTAGACATTATATTGCAGAAATGTTAATCAAAATTTAGAAGCAAGAGCTGCTGTTGATAATAGCCCTTCCTTAATGCTACGATCTCTATCTAAGTACCTGAATTTGGAGGAACAAAAGATTTATTGCTATTTCCGGAATGGTTGACAATCGGACACTAACTTATGGACTTTTGCATCTACCTACAAAATACTCCCCGTTCTTCCCAATTCACTCCATCTACGGAGGATTACAACAACAAGGTGACAATATGATTAACGTTACTACGTGACCGTTTAAGCAAGTCACTTTGAGTATTTCGTTTGATATTAAAAAAAAAAAAAGGTAACCGAAAATTGGCAGACCTAAGAGTGTCAAAATAAAGTCAACGTGTAGAGAAAAGACTGACAAACCTGAAACGTCCATCTAGAGCCTTGCTGATCGAACAGGGACCAAAACAGTGGTAATGGTGTGTACAGAAGCAGCACTGCAAAAACTATCTTCATATCCGTCACCAATTTGGTCCCGAATTTATCTTTAGCGTGGTCTAACCAATGCACCTTATCATCCTTCTTCTTATGGCTCTTGTATAAGCCGTACTGGAACGAGGTAAAATCGTAATAGCCCGCGTAACGTTAAAATTGAACTTACAATGGTGCATCTGACGAACTGCAATACGACGTTTTCCTTGGGGAACTTCAACCTGTACCAATGCTTGCCCATCATGAAGATCACTGAAAGCAGAAGAAGAACATCGTACGGCGAGACATTTTGAGAATCCGCCCTTACGAATCGACAACAAGATCAACAACGCCGGAAATCCGAACCCTAAAGCGTAGCAGGTATCATCGCCGAAGCAGGTAACCGATTTCCTCATTATGGGCGTTATGATCATGCCGACGAATCCTCCCAGGTTGATGCTGAAGTAGAAGAGCGAGAAAAATTGCTGCAGCTGGTCCCGTTGCTGCGGCAGACGAAACTGGTCGCCGCCGAACGCCGCCAGGCACGGTTTAGAACCTCCGGTACCGACCGAGATTAAAGTTAGGCCGATCACCGTCATAGAACTGGAAAAAAGAAAAAAAAATGGGAACACGTAAGCTCGATTTCGTTTCTGCGAGAACCCATAAGACAATACTTACATCGGCGAGAAATCAGTTACTGGTATTGCTGCGAAGACCATAATCGTATTTCCTACCAAATAGATGACTGAGAAGTAGAATATCGTCCTGGAATTTGTAAAAAATTAACTCGCTTGGTAAGAGATAAAACCCATCCGTACTTAAGATATCGTACCTGTATCTTCCGAAAACGCTATCAGCGCAGATGGCACCCAAAATCGGCAAGATATAGCAAATCATAATGAAGACGTGATATACAGTGGTGGCGCTGTTCTCGGAGAGACGAAGTTCGTTCCTCAAATACAGTGAGAGAATAGCTACGGGGAAAATACGCTGCAGCAAGGTCGTCTTGAGGGTAATTAGCTTAATTAAAATATATACGTACGATACGATCCGCGAGATTGTTAATCAAAATGTAGTTATTAATTTATCGCCTCCTACCATCTTCCTCAACGGGAGGATGATAAATTAGGCTCTAGGTACATAGAATCTAGACGCTAATAGGAGCCCTTAATATCATTACTTCAATGTCTTACCTGTCGGAGTGCCGATCGTCGAAACGCTGACGATGTAAGTTTTAATAGGCTTAGGGGGTGCCTCGGGAGCATTAATTGAAATTGAAATTCAAAAATTAATCGTGATTTATCGCAAGGTAGCGCGCTGAGTTGCTTTTAAACGATGTTCTTTCAAATATTCAATCGGAAGGGAAAAGCATTTGGTAGAATTAGGAAAACGAATGGACTTCGTAGCTGAAGAATTTGGACTTGCTCGTGGCGCGTTTCTTAGGATGAAAGATCTATTTGAATGTCTCCAGCTTCGGATAGAAGATGTGTTCCAGATAAACTTAGCACTTGCACTAAAGCGGCAATAGAAGTAAATCTTTCTGGTGGCGTTAAAGCTGCCGGAGGACGACTAAGAAATTATGGACGTGGAAGCAGCACCACAGCGGTATATTCTTAACGGACGAGCATAAGAGGGGAGGTAATCGAAGATCTGACCATGAGGCAGAGAGAGGCTATTCTTCATTTAAGATTTGGAGCTTAAGGAGGAGCTGGAGGAGTTAGTTGGCAAAAATGAGTTCTTTCAAAAAAACGGAGCCAACTACGTAAATTTCCCGCAAAATATTACTTTGTCTTCTGTAGCTGGCAGATATAGATGTAATCTTAGATTTGACCCGGACTGTGGAAGTCACGCGTGCAAATTAGTAAAAGAATGGTTTTACAATAATAACATTAAAGTGTTACCGTAGGCTTCCAAGAGCACATATGTCAACCCAAATAGAATTCGCAGTGCAACGGGTGAGCATAGAAGAGAAAGATTAAAATTTTCCAATCATTTTATTGTGCACAATGAAGGATTCTGGTGAACCATTATTGTAGTCATCTATTGACGGCAATCTAAGAATATACAGGTTACGTAACTGCAGATCGTGCAATGTGGCTATTTTTCAATTAACATTTAGGACTTGACTGGCTTTGCAACAGGACAAAACGGAGAGTAAACAGAGCCAACTAACTAATATTTAAGAATAACAACATTGATAACAATAGAAAAGGCTACCTTTCTTGTAATTTTTTTTGTCCCAAGTTTGGACAAAATCTGAATTTCGAAAGACATGAAACACCAAACCGTACAGGTAACCAGTTCAATTGTTGTTGTGAGATCTTCATAACATCCAACGTAGATCTTGTTAAATACTTATCTAAATACAAATTTTACTATTTTCCAATCAATTTCTAGCCCATAACCTCCCTTACGTCAAGTATATTAACCCGATCGCTTACAATATACATCCGACGCTCATTCTCTACTTACTCCTTAATCCGCAGAACGAAAATCGTTCGCAGAACTCGGTCGCGATGATGCAGACGATAGAAGCGGGCAACGAGCTCTAGAATCGAAACAGAAACGTCCATTTAGGGGAATAAGCGTGAAAGGAAAGGGAGACACAAAACTAGAAGAGCCATTTCCTGGCAGCGTAAAATATACTCACGTCCATTTGCAGAATCGACGGCGGTGATGATGATGAGTCATAATGCTTTTCCCATCGGAGATGTTCGTCAAAAGAAAACCTGGTCGATATATGTCAAAGTGACAAACGATGTTTCGTTGTGCTGGTTAACGGTATTTACCGCTAGGTGCTGCGATAATGTGTTATTTACGTTGAAGGTACAGCGATATCTACTGGACTCTGGAAAAGCGTCATTAATAAACCGAATTTATCGAATTCTTTCTATCGGAGACCTGGCTGGATAAAATTCTTTGCAAATACGAAGGTGTCGCCCAATACATCGCAAATTTAGAGAAGTAAATTAAATACAATAAAGACTAGATTATCTACGCACCAAGAAGAGCAAATTATTGTCAAGTTTGGCATTTTCGGCATCTTCCCAATTTTCGTGAAATTAAAACGTCACATAACATCGGATGCCATAAAAAGGATCTTAAGAAGAGCGGCAGAAACTTTGCTTCGAAAACGAGTGCATCAATTGCGATGATCATGGAGTCGTATTTGATACCGGCGAATAAGATGACGGAAAAAAAGATCTTATGTACCGCGTAACCTGGCACGCGGCCGAAGTTCGGTTCGGGAGATCCAGAACAACGCAAAATGACGAAGTTCGCCAAAATGGGAGAAAATAAGATCAAGGCCAATAAGACCAAACTCCGAACGTCGAAGCGGCAAGAAGTAAGCAGAGCATTGAAGAAGTCAAAAACACCAAAACGTAATCTTTCCAGAGAGGCAGAAGCAACACTAACAAAGTTGAAAACTGAAGCGAACATCGTCATCCTCGAAGCAGACAAAGATAAAGCACTGCTGAATAAAGAGGATTGCCGGAGGAAGATGGGTAGATTACGCGATAAAAAAATACCTACAAGGATGTAAGAAAGGATCCGACGGAGAAGATCACAAAAGTATCACAGTAAAAGAGAGGATAAGTACCCAAAGAGATGCAGAACAAAATACTTCCAAGAGCTGCTGGATCACTCAGGTTGTACGGAGTACCAAAAATACATAAAGAAGAGGTATCACTAAGACCGATTGTAAGGAATATTAGATTTCCAACCTATGATTTGTCAAAGTACTTAGTATCACTTCGTAAGTATTCCGTCCGCATGGAAGACTGAACCTACAGACAGTCTAGTAAGTTTTCACGTCATATCGCTGTTTGCCAGCGTACCTACAGAGGACGCACTGGCCATATTAGCAGAACTTCGACTGTAAAATTATATCGTGGAATTACTCATCTGCGATGTATTTCTAGTACAACGCACAGAGCATTACTGTTCCACTAGCAATGAGAAGCCGTAACAGCCGAAGCAGACAATTTGTTTATGGAAGCATTTGAAGCAGAAGCGACACGGAGAAGAGAAATTACAACATTTCGCGGAACATCTCACCTCGCAGCATCCTGCCATTAAATTCACCATGGAGAAAGAAGAAAACAGAAATCTGCCCTTCTTGTGTGTAATGGTGAAGAGGACGGAAGAGGGGGTACTACAACACGCAGTATTTAGAAATTACCGCGATTAAAAGTTAGGCCGTCTGGGTTACTTCAAAACACTCACCCCGAGTGAGCCGCCCCAAGTATGTTTACGTTCGTCACAAAGCCGAATCTTCAATAGGAACACGCCCAAAAAGGAAACGGTGGGTTAAACCCGAACGATGGCGGAATAAGATCCAAAATCAGTAAGTCTTCTCAAATATTTTTATTATACAACTTATAAAACCTGCCATCTTTATATTACATGTAATAACACACATTATATAATAGTTATATGTAGTACCATATTCTTATTGTTATAATATATTTAATTATTATTATTATTATTATTATTACAAATAAATACATCGTTATCATATAAGAGTAAAATTTACAAAAACGAAGGTAATACATGTATATCCTGCATATCACAACATTGAGTACGATAGAGAGAAAGAAATAAATGCGTCTATTATACAACCAGCGAATAGACATGTACAGAACGATAAGGGACTCTAATAAAGGTTCATTTAAATTCCTAAAGTTAGTATAGTATAACAATTATTGTGCTCAGGTTACAGAGATAGTGAATTGGTTTACTTTTCCTGGCGGAATTCGAGGCCTACTTCAAGTTTATAGTCGTTTGATTTGGCAATTTCGAAGGTTATCCATTTTTCGCTAAATTAACGCCATCTTCATATGTGTGGAAAAGCTTCTTGACCTCGCGGTAACTAAAGACCGGGCCAAATTCGATACTTTTAATGGGGTACTTATATTTCTAAAGGAATTAGACAAAAACTAACCTTCTAAAGCTTCTGGAGCTCGAATTTAAAGAGAAATCGATCGGTGGAATCCCTATTTTTATATCTTCCTTAATAGTAGGAGATACAGAGTGTTTTATTTAAAATATACAATTTCTAAAAGTCCTTGTAACGTTTTTACTTATGAAAAGGCTTGATTTATATAGGACGCTTCTTGACGCAGAATGCTACGCTCTATTTTTCGAGATTATTATCAAGACTTGTGACACCCTGTATATTTTTACACTATTGAAAAGCATATAAAAATACTTTTACAATGATATAACACACTTGATACACTTTTATCTAAACAATTTTTAAATAATTTATTTTTCTTCATTTCACATTATTTCAAGATGGCTGTGGATGGTACCTAAGCAATACACGTATTGTCTAAATATTCTGAAACGTCAGTTTTCATTAGTATTACTGACGCTTTCGTTATCTAAGAGTTGAACAATGTATGAAAACTATGAAAGATACGACATGTTAAAGTGTTTTATAGAAGCAATGAATTTTTACCAAATAGACCCTTATAATTCCTCATAGCTAGCGCTATTAATCGTTTCCTTAGTTTATTTATTATTATTATTATATATATTAAAACATTTTTTTACGTTGTTAAAATCTTTTACTTGCTTATTTACCACCATCCATAGCCATCTTAAAATAATGTGAAACGAAGAAAAACAAATAATTTAAATTGTTTAAATAAAATATCAAGCGTGTTATAACATTCTAAAGGTAATTTTATATGCTTTTCAATAGTGTAAAAATATACAGGGTGTTCCATATAAAAAACACAACTCTTGATAATATCTCGAAAAATTGGAGTTAAAAAAAAAGCGTTAAAAAGCACCCTAAATATACTTTTTATATAAATCAAAAATTTTCACAAATAAAAAGGTTACAAGGGTTTCTAAAAATTTCTCATTTTAAAAGAACACTCTGTATCTCCTACATTAAGGAAGATATAAAAATAGGGATTTCACCAATCGATTTCTCTTTAAAATCGAGCTCCAGAAGTTTAGGTCAATTTTCGTCTAACTACTTCAGAAATACAAGTCATAAAAGTATCGAATTTGGCCCACTCTGTACCTTAAACTAGACGACTCAGTATCTATTAATTTAAAATAACTCATTAGCTTGCTTCTCTAGATTTATGGCTGTTCTTTTGCCAGCATCAAATATACGGAATTAAAGATTTGGCGCAATCAATAGGATATTTTTCCCCCAACTAAAAACTTAAAATAACCCTCAAATTCCCATCACACGATTAACATGTAGAGAATATACAAACACTGAATGACGCACAAGTGTAACGTTTAGCCGCCTGCTTCTCCAACTTACCTTTCCTATACAACGTTAGCGTCTAACCTACCGTACTTTTAAATAACGCGTATCACAACACTGAAGTTTTTTTTTTCTATTGTTCATTTTCGTAATAATATGAGAATATTTCGATTTAGAATATCGCTTGTTAGCCTCGATCGTCGAGGTCAAAGAAAGAAATAATGAAATATCGATGATCGATACAGCCTCGTGTTCCCATTGTCTTGAGTCTTCTTTACGTTATTATCTTTAAGCTTTATTGTTACAAGATTGGTAATTTCGCAGTTATATTCTAGATATTTTATCTAAAGGGACTACCTTCTACTAACAGCGAGATTCATCTAGACATATACAGAACTGTTCCAATAAGATCGACTATTAAGTCTACGTGTAAGATATGTACATACATCTAATTGTAATCAGAGCTTAAGAGATTCTAGCTAAATAAACATGCAGCAAAAATAGATCTTTGGTACACGTACATTTCACGATGAACACCAATTAATATAAATAGAATTATCGGTTGTAAGAATATAACGGCAAAACCACCAAGAATCCCATGTAACCATGTATTTATGTTTTTTGAAATGTGTGGGTGTATTGGTCGCGAAAAATTAAGACAATCCTATGTTTAAATGAAACTCCGTGAATTTATTGGGTAACTTCGTAGAAGGAGAGTGATTAATTTTTGGGCGCCCGGTCGCTGTTTTTTAGGGAACAGGACAACCTCTTACGACTATCTCTCTAATTCTTTCAAATAAAAAAGTGACTAACCGAATCCCCTAATTTCGGGGTACAGCCCCCTCCAAAGATCTACACAATATTTCAATTTTTTTCTCATAAATATATTTAATTATTTTTCATAACATAATTTGGCGTGCATTACTTTGTTGCGGGGTTTATATAAATTATTTTCGAAAGAAATTATCTACAGGGCGCAATTGGGTACCCCGTTATATATTATTTGGTAAAATCTTTAAATTAAATGGACGGGTATCAATTACACTGACATACAAAACTAAACGTTTTGAATTTTAATGTGAGTCTCGCAGGATTTTTTCCTATTACTTCCGAATCTGAAGAATGATGAAGCAATTTCTGCTTTGATTGGGGCCTCGGTGAGGAGCCAGTTGATTCCACAACTGAAGGGCTTACTGGCATAACAGGCAAGAGCTTCCAAGGATCTACTTCCCGTCATTATTGCGACCCTGCTCTCGTCGTCAACTCTGCCCCAAGGCCTACTCATTTCTCGAAAACCTGGAAACAGATCGTTATCGTCAATTCCGCTTTCGCTTCAATCGTTCCTTTTAAGACTCCAACAGTGGCCCCAAACATGTTTCTTTTTCCATTATTCCTTGTATAACCAATATATTGTTGGAATCTCTCGGCATGTTCGTTGCTCGTTTATTATCACATTTTGAAGGACCTTCAACTGAAAATGCCACCTTTCGACAATTCGAGGGTGGCATTCTTCATTAGTTGCCCGATTCATGATGTTCATTCGTTGTCTTTACTTTAAATCTTCGTCATTCCCAATTTGATGTGGTGAAAAAGTGGTAGGAGATTTTTTTTCTAGCTTTCCATAAAGGCAACGTTTTCCATCTTTCAGGAACTTCCACCTTTGTTCTCCCAAAAATCGTTAAAATATTCATACCGATATCACCCACAAACCACTGCTTTTTTACATTCTTCATAATAACGGCATAGTCTTGTTACACGCGCGGTATATCCCGCATTCCCCGTCCTTCAATGCATCCCAAATTTCCCCCTAAAGCCCAGAGGCATTCGAACTTAGATTTACTGCGATTCTTCAACTGTTAGTCGGGCGATTGTAGACGTGCACTAGGACGGATGCTATATTGCCCGGGAGCGTTTTCCAAACTAAATTTTGGTCCGGAAAGCGACTTCACGTGTCCATCTAGAGGTTCCGCAGAGAAAGAGAAATGGGGATTTTTTCCTTTCGTTTCGCTTCTATTCGGTTCGAAAAACTAATGGACCGGAGCTTTGGGGACCATTTATTCGATTTTGAAGGTGTTTGAAGTCGTTTATTTGTCAATTTTGGATGTGTAGGGTGATAAAAGCGGCGGGAATGCTACATTTCTCTTTCCCAAAGGTTTGACAGCTTAATCAATTCAAGTTTAGGCGCTTTTTCGGCGACGTATCCTTGACTTGCGGAAAGGAATGAAAGAAGTTGTGTATTTAACGAGGGTTATGCACTAAATTTACGGGTTGTCGCAGCGAAATATTTGGTGCACAGAATATTTCAAAGCATCTATTCGATAAGTGGAACCTTCTTGATTATTGCTTGTCTGGTCCGCTGTTAACGATGAGCATATCCTTATCGTCTTCACGAATTTGCGTATTTTTTCTGCATCATTAACTTATCGTATTGAACATCTTGAACACCCGACCTACCTCGTGGAAAAAAATATAAAGTGAAAGAATCCTCATTGTCGTCAATTATTTTTGGGAGTTCCTGCGGCTCATTATGGATGATCGGGTTCCGGTATTTTCTCTGGCTGTTTCATAAGTCGCAGCACACCAATCGTCTTTGAGATCGTATATCAAGATTTTTAAAACAAAAGGACGACGTACCTTAGATATCTTCAAACGTGACAACAATAAAGAGTTACGATAATACAGCGTCATCTTTTGAAGGCTGGCTGAACGTACGAAGTGCTATTTTGCGGTAGAAACATTGAACGCTTTTGCTTTCAGACAATTGACGAATACCTGTAGATTTTTCAGCCTGTTCAATCGCTTTGAACTTGCTACAAAAACGTCTCTTCCGGTTAATTGCATCGACACATTTGAGAGCGTTTCTTCGCGCAGGATCGTTAACCCTTGACCAGACGTAAGCAGTAATTTCATGGATTGAATGTATATACATTACGCATGTTGCTTCCATCGAAATACTGGAAACCGTAGAATCTTGTACTTATACAGTCTCCCAACATTTTGGTTGTTCTAGGATGTATTTTTTTCTAAAAAGCAGCCTTAAAGATCAGTTACCGTTACATACGTTGCTATCTATATGCATACTATGCGTAAGTAGAGGCGCAACTGAGATATGAGACACTCCATCTACGGCTTCGGAGGTCTTTGTGTCGCCGAGGTAAGTAAAAGAAATATTAGGCGTATTAAAATCTACAGAATCATCAAATCAATCAAATCAGAATCAAAAGCTTATACATCCTTGAGGCTAGATGCTTAATGTATATAGCGCTATAAAAAACAGAGGTAAGAAAGAGAAATAACAAAAATATTGTTTTTGTTTCTCTTTCTTTTTTCTTTCAATTCAATTAATTTTTTTTTTTTTAGTAACTTTAAACTGCTAACAGAGCCTTAATTCCCATATTCCATTCCAATAACATATCCCACGCGCACGTACGGCACTCTTCCATTTCCCACCCCGAAACATTCGAAACAAAACCGACGGCCCCTCCAGGATATGACGATTTTCCATTAAAATAATTGAATCTCGCAGCGTAGGGAGCACGCCACGGCACTCTAGGATTTTTCATTTTGAATGCACACTACCGCTATGCAAAACCAAAAAAAATAGGGCAAACGCGAAGGCGGCCGGATCGCCGGGCATTTTCCGCGAACGGTTTGCGATGGGACCGGGAGCGGTACGGGGCGGGGGAGTTTTTGTTTTCGACGCGGGAGAACGCTCGTGGAAAATTGATTCCATCGGCGCATTTAGTCGTGCCCCATGTGTTCGTCTCGTATTCGCGCAGATACGGACTGGACGCGATTGTAGCTCGGCGTGGTTAAATTGTAAAATGAATGAATAGAATAGAAATTGGCGTGTGAGCTCTTAATCGCTTATTACGTGTTTCCTGGATTTCGTTCGTTTCCGAGATTGGTTCCAAACGCCCCGGAATTGCTGATTGTTTTCGTATTTCAAGATTTTTTCTAATTAAAAAAAGAAGCAATTATTAATAATAACTAACAAGGGAACCTCTTCAGGTGTCAAATTCAAAAGATTTTGATGAAACTTAATAGAGATGTAAGAATATCTTTGGGTAAAGGAAAAGAATTTTCATTGGCTGAAATGTTACTGCTTTTTGTTATTCGTTCGATTTAGATTCCAAGATCTTCCGAACGCAACATTCTCTATGTGCGAAAAATTTTCAATTTCTTCTAGCCCTTTTTCTTCTAACGTAACGCCAAATTCGTTTGGAAGTATAACGAAGACGTGAAAGTGATTTTTTTTCTAATTTTAACGAGATTTCTATTACAACAGACATTCTGAAATAGACAAAGAAGAATTAAAATAAATAAATAAATGAAACAACTTTAAATTATCAACCGACTGCTTCAATAATACTTTTCACTGTCGCGATGCAGCCAGCTTAAAATGCACATATTTACTAGCAATAATATTTACTTGCTTATTGGCAGGTAACTGGAACTATTTTTCAGCTCTTTTTTTTTCAGTAATCTGGCATTTAAACGAACTTTATCTCCTGATTTTTCTTTGAAATAAGATCGAAATTTAAAAGAAACGATTAAAAAAATTTAGAACGAAAGGTTACGACTAAAGTCCGCCATTTTCCGTGCGCTTCACGGGCGTCGCTACGGGAGCGGTCGTTCTGGTCTTATCACATTGTTTATTGAGAGACCGGCCTAATTACACACAGATGGTTGTTCGGCTCGGTAATGTAGGATCGGTGTATTTCTTCCAAAACGAAATAAACGATTCGTCGTTTAACTAAGTAAACGGCAGGTTACACGGAACATTATGCACATGTTTTGTCATTATTACGCTCTGCACTTCCCACGTGGTCGTGGCGGTGTGTTTCTGACCAACACGTTACAAAGTAAACATTTTATCTTTGCGCCCATCGTATATTAAATCCGGGAAATGTTTAATAAACTAATTCACTCTATCTGTTAATTCCTTTATCCACTTGTCGACGACCTTTTACGGCACCACTTCACTGCGCGCGCGTACGCATTCCACTACAACAATAAGATCGTTTACGCAGATATTACGAATCGCACGCCCGAACGACCACTTCTATACCGATGGCTGAAAACCGCACGAAAAGTGGTGAACCGTAGTTACGACAAATAAGTAATAATCCTTATGTAAAAGAAATTTCAGTAATTGAAGGTCTTTTCAAAATTTTGCAAAAATGTACCATATTTTCCATTAAAATAAAAAGTAATAAACCTTCACAAAAACGGACTTGTCAACTGCGTGATAATTGGAAAAATAATATTGACCGATCTATTGAATCTATAACACCCTGTATAGAGGGTCCGCCTAAAAATTACCGTCAGACTTTAAGCGATCGTAGAAAATTGTAAAATGAGACTATTTCCCCGACAACATCTTATCGAAAAATATTTTACTTTCAAGTTAAATGACCAAGTTAATTATTTAATTTTAACATTGAACCGAACTTTGCCGAACAGATTATCTCCCGCCGCTAGATTTGCAACTAACTTAGCGGCCGACGTACGAAGTAATCCCCACACACTTGCGTAACGGAAAATGGCCCCAGGTGTTTGAGGAAGCTAGATTCGAACTTTGGACTAGACTTCGGTAGAAGCTCTGTCGATATTCGGGCCAGGCCTGTATCGCGCATCGAATATTATCTATATTATCCTATTTAATTTCTAAAGTACGTATAAGTACATAATATAATATGATACGTTATAATTATGTATTTAAGATGCGCTCAAAACGAAAAAAGGGAATCGAGACGACCACGATGATAAATTTGAATATTTTGCAAAGATCGTGGCCATGTAGATTTACTTTTTTTATTTTTATCGCGTGCAGCATACAAGTATGGATATGATATATATGTATGTATATAAGGTAGGCATATATAATATTACAATTTTGGCCTTATATACTACGTTATATAAATATTAAAAGGTATATAAGTTTACAATATTTACAAGTAAATATAATGGTGTATCTATAGATATCTTGTGTCTTTACATTAGCAGTTAGTTTATGTACTTAATACTAACTATAATAAGTATATATAAATATAAATACATATATATACAACATTATCATAAGAAAATAAGTAGCGTCACACATTGAACACCATATATATGTGAAATGTATACATTATGTAATAGTTATACATAAGATCGCATATAGAAATATGTTCTTACAACTAGTATATATTTACGAATATAATAATCTTTTTTTATTTATTTCGAACGTACAAAAAATTGTTTGTTTAAGATTCATTTGTTTAAATATTTTGTTTCGGACAGCGAATATATGAATACATAATAATATATAACTATTGCAGCCGTACTGTAATTTATTCATGCGATTTAAGCTAACCGATGGATATAAGTTGAGCTATAACGGGAAGAAGAAGTGATCCGTTTACCGCGCGTCTCCGCAGAAGTAATACAGGATGTCCTAGTAACGATCGATCAAACTTACCGTAAAGACGCTAGTAATTAGGATGATTCTGAGTAATAAGCCTGCCTTTGCAAATGAGCCACTTTTCAACTATAAACCGAAACGGTTTATAACGGTTCGCTCTCAATATCGAGGAGCTGCTTCTGGGCTGCTGTGCAAAGAACGACCGTGGTTGCTCTCTGTTTAGTTTGTTGGAATGTTTGCAGATTTCGATAGCTTCTCGGAGGTTTAAATAATAAATAGATCCGAGAAGCTATCGCAATTCGATCACTGTGAGATGCTAAAGGTGAGAACAGAATCATTGGAGCAATAACCATTATAGATAACATAATACTTAAGTACTCTGTTTAAGCTACGACTTAAGGAGGCCAATAGCAGGTAGAATAGAACCAAAAGATCTCAACTTCGACAGCAACATTTCATGGTTGATTGTGTCAAAAAGTTTGAACAGATACCTACAGATCCCGTCTACCCAAGATTTCATCAAAGAATCAGTGTACGGATATGAAGCCATGTTGGTTTGAGGCAATAAATTAAGTTTTGTGTATTACCTCCGTCAATTATGTTAGGTGTCCTTACGGCGAATTTAGTCAGTCGACATTGGGACAGGCTGTATATACCATGTTCTCTTTTAAAAAATGCAGCTTCTGGCGTATCGTCATCCGAGGTTACTTAAGTCACTTTGTTATGATGAATTGCGGATTCTGATTTTGACAACGTTGTTTTGTGTTTAATCACGGTATCTGTCCACAAGATCGGTGTTCCCGCGAGCTTTTTTATTACGTATATATTAACGCTGCGCGTGTCCTAAAAGTATTTAGGATAATTTTATCGTACATTTATGCGTTTGACAGCATTAATCACCGAAAACGTATTTTTAAGCAGACAAACAAAGGCCGCAGGTCCAAGTCACCCCAACTAACAACATCAGATTATATAAAATTAAGAACACTGCTGGCAATTTTTGTTCTCTCTTTTTTCAATGCTGTAAAAATCAATAAAACGCGTAAATATCTTCGTCTTGCCTTTACTAAGCTGACTTTGTTAGCTCGGCTGTTGGTTTTAGTTATCCACTATTAAGTACTTAAACCACCATGTTTGTTTTTATTGTTTCCTTTGGTGAACATAACCAATGAAATAATACTAAAGTAGCTTCCCCGTGGTATCGATGATAAACGCAACACAAGACACGTTTCTGCCTATCCGGCGTCATCAGCGTGGTTCCGAGAGTATTTCAACCTTACCTCGTTCCGCTGTTACCTCACAGTAATATCACAACATTTTAAAACGACAGGCTAGATATAAATTGGCGCCCTCTACTGCCAAGAAACACATAGTTGCCGTTGAGAGCAGCCGCACTATTTTCCAAGCCGTCCCTCGAGCAATTCTCGCTCTGCTTCATCACGAAATGGCAGCGCGAGCAACGCATTGGGAAAACGCACATGTAAATATTCCGAGAGTCTATATATAACAGAGAGCACTAGAAAATCAGAAACAATAATCAACAGAAGATAATGCTAGAATAGCTTCCTCATGGCAAATGCAACACAAGTCGAGAAAAAATACACTATCCACGAGCACGTTTCTGAATATCCGGCATCATCAGCGTGCTTCCGAGAGTATTTCAACTCTACCCTGTGTCGCTGTTGCTTTACAGTTAATGCGGCAATATTTCGCTAAAGCTAAACGAGACGAAGTACTCTCGGTACCACGCTGATGACGCCGGGTAGCTATTTTGGGAGGCTATCTTAGTATTATTTTTTCTTGGTTGAGGAGGTTGTTGTTTCCGTGTTCTATTATAGATCCAATAATTTAATAATGATTGGTTAAAATTGGAAAGTGGCTTAAGTAACCCAGTGTGTCGGTAACTACAAAGTTACGAGACACCATATAGAGCCTCACCGCATAAATTATTCATATAGATTGCGATGACTCAACCGTTATCAAGCAAAAAAAATGAGGACACTTATTCGCTTGGATCTAGAAAAGTCGAAATCGCGACAAAATGATTACAGTACTACGCAAGACTATCAATTTTAATTATTATCTATCATAAGAATAAACCGTCAATTTCATTAAGCCTATTATCGATTCGACAGCCATCAGTAACATTCAAATTCCGAACATGTTGGACACACATTTATATACTTAACCCAGACTTATTGCTAAGTACATACATCATTATTATGGTTAGTGTTCCAGATTTACTAATATAAAAACACGGTACATACGTATGATATTAAATATTAAAGCAAAGGATATGTCAATTGTTATCTCTGCCTGTTCGTCGTACAAGACGGCGCTTGAATTGTAGCTAAATATTTGTGGTTATAACAAATGCTAGGTAAAATATATAGACAGCGGATGATATTTTCGTTGTTTTACAGTTATCTTTGTTACTTATATACTATTCTACGGTGGAAGGACAACACTTCGATTTTCTCGTGTACCTTTTTTCCAAGCGCAAAGTACGCGGCGGAAACACACGAGCAAATCGAAAAGTTTGTCATTGACCTTCCATTTATTTCATCACCAGCTTCTCCTGTTATTTTACACGCAAGAAGGATGCTTTTGAATTATAGTTTCGACTTCTGTTCTTATATTTCCGTTCATTTGTTTTTGCACTTATTTGCTT
This sequence comes from Oryctes rhinoceros, assembly GCA_020654165.1. NCBI lineage: Eukaryota > Metazoa > Arthropoda > Insecta > Coleoptera > Scarabaeidae > Oryctes > Oryctes rhinoceros. Next base: position 6,231,915 of record JAIOKQ010000119.1, read on the forward strand.
AAATTGGCTTCGAGATGTACAGGGTGTTCTAGTTGAAATAATATACAAAATATTTATTAATAAAATATATCCGAATAAAGTGGTCGTTTTCGTACCACACCCTGTATCTCCTATCTAATCTAAATATTTGCATAACCTTTTAAACCGTTATATTTGATAGTCTATTAATTGAATTGAATTGGACATAAACGACACGATAAAAAAATCAAGATTATCTCCATTGTTTTCGAGATTAAATACTTTCGCTAAAGGGAAGTGATACGTCGAGCTGTATAAAACAATATATTTGTAATCTTAATTGATATATTATTTGGGTGATTTTTTTTTCGATTAGATTGCAATAATTTACAAATTGTTAATTTAAAGAAGATTGTACGATGATTTACGATTGGCCGCTCTTATCTTCTATCACCTTAGTACAAGAATAACACAATTTTTTACAATCACGGAGGCCTCCCGCCCCCTTCCGTTCTATATTTTTCGCAAAAATAATTTTAAATATATATATTTCAAATTAGATCCGTTATCCGTATTCGAAATATATTCACAAAAATGTAAAAATCCTGAAAATCTTTGGTTCCCCCGCCCCCTCCTTCTTTATATATTTTTTCGAAAATAATTTTAAATTTACTTCAAATTATGTCCGTTGCAGTCTCCGAAATATTCACGGAAAAGCGAGCAATTCAACCGCAGAAAAAAATATGTTATTGTTATTATCAATGCATACGTTCAGTCTCGATAGACAAAAAATAATAATAGAAAGAATGGGTGGTGCGGAGCATCTGGTCCCCCCCTCCCCCTTTTTTTATATTTTTTTTTTCGAAAATAATTTTAAAAATACTTCAAATTGTATCCGTCATAGTTCCCTAAATATTCACAATAATATAAAAATACGGAAAGTCTTTGGAGAGGGCTGTACCCCGAAAGCAAGTGATTCAACCGCTGCAAAAAGATTATATTGTTATATTCAGGGATCCGTCGGGATCGGAATACATTTAATTTTTTTATTTTAATTTATTTAATTATTTTGATTTTAATGATCATGTGGCAATTGTAGATTGACAGACCTATCAACTATTGCTTTACGTCACCATTCTTTACTTAAACATATAATGTTGTTTTTTATGTTTTTTTTATGCTCCTCATTTTTTATAAAATGACGAGTCTGATGATGTAAGTCGAAACGTTAGATTTGTCGTAATTTTTAGATGTTACTGATTGTGTATAATCCAAAAGTATCCTCTTCGAAAAAAAGCACAAGGACTGGTGAACTATTCATCGTAGAAATACATTAATGTATACATGATACGTTAGGTATGTGTTACCAACTATTTGAAGTATTCGGTTGAAAGGATCAGCTGAATAATAGTTACCTTTACAGGGTCTCACGCAAGAAGTCTACGTTTTATGTCTATACAATACCTATTTATGTCTTTTTTTAATTAATTTTTCGGAATTACGAAAAATAAAGTACAAAAAAATGAAGATCACAATTTTACCGTATTTCCTTTTTTCTTTTTTTTTTTTTTTCTAAGCTCCCAAATTCAATAGTACGAGTATTACGCTACATCAACGCATGGTCCCTTATCACACATATAATATATATATATATTCTTTTTTGGTTAATTTTTATTTATTAATATTCGATAATTCTTTTATGTAATCTATTTTTCGTTTACAATGCATCTTCTAGCGTATTTTACATAATCATCAGGAGAGATCACAGTTAAGAAGAAGGCAACATTTAATATATATTAATATTTATACGAACATGTAAGTTACAATCAATATTATATGCCTATATTGATGGCTTCCGTACTCTGCTACTTATTGGAAAACCTATAAGAACAAAATCTCTAAAATATCCCGGTCGGAACACAAACAATAGCTCTATTACTGTAAATCCTTCCAAATTTTGTTTTCGGAGCATCCACCAAAATTTATAAGCCCACGGTGGCTAATGTTCCGTTGTTCAAACCGGGACATTAAATTCGCACCTTTTATTAACGTGTTCAATGTTGATTAATCGTGTATTTATACGATCATAAAATGTACAGAGCGTACGTCCTTGGAATGCGTATTTTCAAGATGGAATTACCGGAATCTGACGAACTAAAATAACAAAACAATAATCGCTAATTTAAACACAAAGGTAACCTAAAATTATAGCAGACAAAACTATAGCAGAAGTACTTGATGGACGAAAATAAAATCAAAAGCGCGGAACCCGGAATATCAAAGGAAAGAAATCACTCATACCAGAGTTGTCTTATATTATCTATTATAAGCACTATCTTTGTGTTTTACCTTTAAAGTGAAAGAGGTGAATGTTATGTACGTCTGATGTGGCCTTCCACAAAGGCACACTGATGAGCCGTTCAACGGCGAAACGCGAGCCTGCGCATGGTGGAGGATGATAGCGCCTAAATTCACTATTAATATTAATAATAAGTTTGTGTTTCTTACATTTAATAGGTCACCCTTTAAGAATCTGCGGCACAATAAATTTCTCCACTCTGTATTCTGATCCTTCTATGTAAACAATAAAATTAAATAGATTATCGTTACTCCTCTTATCTGTTCTATAGGTGAGTGTAGGCTTTAACGGCCGTAATCCTTAGTAGAAATCTCTTTCGGATGTCGTCGTGTACTTGGATTAAAGGCTCTTTAGAGAATCTTTAGAAATCTTCCGAAGAACCTCAGCGAAACGTCGAGTCGAAGATGTAGCTATAGTCTATAGCCTGTTCATTCCCTAAATATAGTAAGTACAGTTGTTGCTTATCGAAGGTGAAAATCTTGCGTCTTTGAATCTAATAAAAAGAGACGCATTAATTCAAATATATGTTGAATGGAAAAAGAGGGAAGATGCGATGCGGATTAATATCTTAATCCGATTGGATGATTTTGATAAGTTGAAGCGGGAAACTTTGGAACTTATTGCAAGGCGAGGTTCCGAAGATGCAATTTTAAAATTATAAATTAGAGGCTAGTTTCTCTAAGAGAGCGTCTATAATGGAAAATATAAGACAACCTGTTTGTATAAAGAAGATCAATTGAATTCTGTAAGAACGTTCAGTCTATATTTTTATTTCATATAATTTTATTTTTTTCTTTTTTTTCTAACCAAAATATTTTTTTTACATTGAAATTCTCAAAATAGGATAAACAAGATTCGTAGAAACTCACAATCAACTAACTTTAATCTTCCTCCGTTAAAAGAAAACTAAAAATCCAATAATTAAACAGGGGGTCGTTAATTTTTAGGTTATCTTTCTCTTACGTGTATTTATAACTAGGGACTAACGTTATCAAATCGTCGCTCTCAAATTAAATTAGCATCAGTCACGAAAGTTTAACGAGGTGACGTTATAAGTGTTTTAGATCTCCGTATTGTCGATTATAAAATAACCCCGAAACGACGAAGAAAATAATCAACGAAGGATCGATAACTCGCAATGATAGGCACTCAGGGTTTAGGTCCACAAGGTTCAATTTAATAACGTACAGTTTAAATGGAAATTCAATATTGTTGTACGTTCGTTATACTCCTGTTTTATTCAATAATTTTAGGATTATTATTTTCTATTGAAGAGGTGGTTGCTATTAATTGCGAATTAAATTAATTACATTCCAATAAAACAGTCGCAAGTTTCTTTTCTTCGAGCTACGCGTGATAATGCTATAGTTACTCTTGCAGCAGTTTTTTTTTTCTTTTAATTTAGGGCGAAAAAAAATAGATAAAGTAAATACATTCTAAAATTACAGCTCTGCTCTTTGATAAAGATTTTTTACGGCAAGCTAAAGATGGTTGACCGTATCCCGAGTACGTCTGCGATTACCTAACGAAGTAGACCTACACGAAAAACTGCATCCAACATATCGAGTTGAATATCTAAATGAGCTGGAACTTGTGCGGTTTACGCGATTTTAAAAGCAACTGGCGTATTCGGCCATTTGAGTAAGCAAAGTGGAATGGAACCTATTGTGCATTGGGACTTGGCACGAATCAATGCCAGCATGGCAGGTATCCACCCCTAAGTTCGTCATCACGGCGTACCAACCTGTTCAAGATGCAATGGTTTCTGCCATGAATGTTCTCAAGAGGAGGATATGGATATTTTTCGAGATGTCTTGTAAGATTAACGACTATCGTGTGACATAATAACTACTAATGCAGATATGCAATTGGCAAGAAAAGCTTTAAAAAGAGAGTTCTTTCCATACGTTCCCCGCTAATGTGAAGGTTGTGGTAAGACTATGATGGGGTCGCGGCATATCGTGAAGGCAGGTTCTTAATGTACAATGTCTTTCGGTTTTTGAGGCAGAACCTGAGGCAAGCACTACGAAGAAAACTACCGAGAATTTTCGCAAAGCCCCTCCATCATTTTGCCGCACAATGTGACTCTCGCTTGATCCCAAAAATGAAGGAACCGTTGCGTGACGTTCGATTTCCAATGGTTTCCGAGAAGTAAGATGCATTAATATAACCTGAGGCCAGCGTTGTGAAGAAAGCGACCAGAATTTTTGCAAAGCTATTGCATCATTTTGCAGCACAATGCTAGAGCGTACACGGCACTTCCCCGGTATTTGATCTGCATAGTCACTTCAAATTTGGAAGTATTTTTCCACACACCACACTCGCCAGATTTAAGCCAACGTGACTTTCACTTGATCTCAAAAATGAAGAAACAGTTGCGTGACGTTCGATTTTAAATGGTTCCCGAGAAATAAGATGCATTAATATAACCTGAGGCCAGCGTTGTGAAGAAAGCGACCAGAATTTTTGCAAAGCTATTATATCATTCTACAGCACTATGCTAAATTAACAAAAGGGGCATACAACGACTTCCACATCGTTAATAGCGAGTTATTGGCCTAATTAGAGGACATCAGTAGCTATTAATAGTTGCGATCAACATAAAAATAATAATAATAATAATAATAATAATGTATTGTCTATCTTTTGCATGTTTAAATTAACAGCTAATAACAACCACCGACACATAAATTTATTTGCTATAATTTTTTTTAATAAAAGAATTAGAAAAGACTTAAATAAAACCCGGGATACCAAAGGTGCTCATGATGTGTTTGTTTAATTCGTTTACGAAGAAGCTGTACATATATCGTATAATTAATCGTGATCTAAAATTGGATCTGTAAGTTGTTAGTTACCGTTAAAAGCTAGACTATGTTTTCTTAGTTTAATCAATCTATCGTCTTATAAATATACATAAGATTCAAATTAATCAAGGTAACACGTAACTAGCCGGGAATAGAATGCTATACAATTAACTACGCGAATACAAAAAAAAAATGATAACTTGCATGTAGGCAACCAACATGTCGTCCCCGCGAAAAATATACTTCCTGAATCCATATTAGCAACAGTATTACGTTTATCAAATTTTAATGCTAAAAGGTGCGTACTGCGTGTTTGTGCGTGCTCAGCGAAAATTGGTACAGTTGGCGATATTGGCAAAGGACGAGGACGTATATGCGTATTCAATATCAAGGCCGCAAATATAAGATATCTCAAAATAACATCTTAATGGCAAAATTGCTGTCTTTAACATACAAAAAGAAAGTGTATACGATATTCTCAATTTCTTCGGTGCGGACAGGACGTGGACGGAAGATGTTATAGCGTAAAAATGCATTGCTTCAATTGAAGATCTATTTCTTCAGTCTTCTTTTTTGATGTTTTTGCCGCCAGCTCGAATATTTTCAAAATCGATCTTCTAAATGTACTACTCCATCTATAACAAATTACGGCCTCCCCAAAAAAGGCATGTTTTTACATGGATGGAATAGCGCCCCAAAAATCACCGTGCGACATCGCATGGTGTAATTAAATAGCCGAAAGAGGCGCTAGGTGGTGCGCAAGCGCTCGAAAGCTAAATGGATCCAGGATGCATCTCGTTTCATTGATTGACGTCGTGTTTCGTTCGGAAAACGATATGTTCCATATAGAAAGGCGTCATTGGCAAATCGTATTGGACGCTAAGAACTTCCATATTACGCTGAATGACCGAAGATTCTTGAAAATTTTGAAGAGGCTGTGGGATCATACGACGAAAGCTAAAGCAACGGCACAACTCGCATCACATAAATTATTTGATTAATTCGAAATAATTGTTTCAAACCAAGCCCTTACTCTGGAAGATGTTTTTAATTATCTACTTATACCACTTACATTAATTAAAACTGGGTGGCTAAGTACGCGCTTTTCTCTGTTTAACAGATTTGCGTTCTTTTTCGCATTAAATTAAATTAAAAGTTGCGTTTTCAATTAATTTGGGGTCCTCCAATTAAAAATTATGCCCGGTTTTGTTTTTGCGTTTTGCAACATTCGACGAATAGATCTTTCCATGGCAACAATAAGCTATTTGAAATTATTTAGTGATTCATCGAAACTTCGCTGAAAATTTGGCCTTTGGTAGATGGAGTTTGTAACAGCCGATGGATCCGTTTCTTTTTTTTGTCCTCTAGTGCTTTACACAGGAACGATAGGCGAACACAGCAAAGCCTTCCTCTTCAACAGCTAAGAGCTAGTCGTACTACCAATGGCTTGTTAAATTATTTCATGTACGACCACTGTTAACCGTTGGTCATGATCACGTGCCATAGGCAGGAACCTTTCCCTTTTCCTCGCATTATTCAATCGTACGACTGACGATCAGAATCCACGAATTCCCGAAATAATTGTTCGGAATTCATCAAACAACTTGCGTCATCAACTAACAACGTGGTATACAGCCCATACCTGACACCGAATAGCATTCATGTTTTTCCGCCCAACATTTTGCTCCATTCCATCCTTCCTCAATTTCCTCTCCTGGTCAATTTACAGAACTACGCCTTCATCATTTTCTCAACCTCCCGCACATTCAAAGCGCACGATTTACCAATTACCACATATGGAACATTTCAACCGTTAAACTTTTCATCTAGCCCCGTTTCAATCCCGTCGAACACGCGCCCTCTATCACGGCGCTGCGTTTCTGCGAATCACACGGACGCAACAGTATTAAACTGCGTCCCGCTAAAACGAACTGCGGGAGGAAAAAACCGGATCAGGTGAGCCGTGAAAATCCAGCAAGCTTTACGATAAAGGAGAGAACGGAAAGGACGGGATACAAGAATGGAAAATGTCGAGGCGAGATGGACGATGGAAGCAAAAGCGATACCCGCGAATTGGGAAAACAAAACGAAACCGCGCGGTTACGGTTCGAGGGCGCAACGTGCTATTTCCTAATTGAATTGTTTTTTAAGGTCTTGTTGCTTTTTTATTAATTTTCGCGGATTTTACTTACAATTGATTCGCTTATTCTTGCATGTTGGAAACGTTGCCTAGTTTATTGCTATGTTAAATTGGTTGAGGACTTTCATGAGGGTTTTATTCTTAAAGTACCTAAACTACGTCGTTAACAACAGATTGTATTCGTCAAAATAAAATAAAAAGTCCCGTCTGAGGACGTTCTATTATAAAAAAAGATGAACCGAAGGCGTGTTTGTTTTTTCGAATCAACCGCTTGTAGAATTTCAATTAATGTATGAGCAAGCAAGAGGAGTAATGTAGAAATGGTGCCCGATATGAAATAAGCATTTCCCAATCGGGTGTATGGAGAATTCTCGCATCCATGTCATCTACAACAAGGAATACAGGCAAAAGAGGTAACATCAACAAACCAAAATTTTGGGTTCCACGTCGCATTGTTGGCATACCTGCTACAACCAGTAGGGTATTGTCTACTAATGATTTGATTTTACAAGAGACTGCGTTTTTAATATATTTGGGGCAATGAGGATCCTTGTATGAGGATTTTCATCGGATAACACCCTTACCACCAGATAGCACACGTGGAGCCTACATACCGTTCTCCGCGCCTCCATCGTTGCTTCGTGTATAACGGCCTTCTTCTGTCTTAACTGTCAGATTAGATCCAACAAGTTGGACGAAGATCGTTATTCAACGTCCTGGAACGTCATTTCGTCTTAAATGTTAATTTTGAACCAATTTAACATACAGTAAACTGAAGATAACGTTATAGATTTCACATAGTCCAAGCTTGCAGAAAGGTTGATAGATCTACATAGATTGCTTAACTGAGCTGCCCTATTACGTCAAAAAAAAAACGGTATTTCCGTAACTTCTAAGGTACAACATCTGCATTTCAGGATCACCGGAAATAGGTCTTTGCTCCGTTATTTTTTATGGAACCGTGTATTTTCATTCGATGTTTGTTACACCTAACATACTTCAATGTTTAGAAAGTTTTCGGTCGTGTAGCAGACATCATTTACTCACGTAACATCCTTTTGCACCGGTTATGCTAAACGAAACGATCAGGCAGAATTGGTACTTTTACGCTTTGCCAATGGATGCCTCTTGAATTTCTTCTGGTAGCTGCACAAGAGCAAAGTAAGCCTAACCGTTTTATCAATTTAACCGAATGGCTTCTTAACGACGTCGTGGTAATGGCAACGCTCGACAACTTTCGTCAAACTTCATCCGCCGCTCCAAAAAAATGAACGCAAAATACACAGTTCTACAAAAGAAAAGCGCACTTTCGATGATGCAAAAATACGAAATTCGCGAAAATATGTTACTTGGCGGGGCAATTCAGCGGGATTGGCCGTATAATAGTTAGCGTGGAAAAAATTTAATGTCAAAAACATTACTTCTGTAAAGGGCAATTCTTTCAGAAGAAAAGCAAATTCGCTTTAGCCATGAATGATCGGATGAAATGATATTATTGAATCATTTTAAAGACTTTCAAGATTTTAAAGAAAGAATCTCTTAGTGTTACTAAAGATAGCTACTTATTACAAGTCTGCGTTAAAGATATTTAATAAGGAATATTAGAAATGCCTTGTATTCTTTCTACCGCTTTTGAACGTGATGTACTAAGAATCTTGGTTCATCACGCCATCTTAGCAAAAGTGTTTAACTCGATCGAGAACAAGTAAGACTCAATCGAAACGGAAACCGGTATTTTAGATAAATTCCGGTTAAATAAGTACGTTACATCATAGGTTATGTCATCTTAAATTTGCATGCCGATGATCTGCTTTTCCTCGGATTCATCTCAGCTAACGTCGTCTTCCTTGTTCCAACATAGAAACTCTCGGTAAAAAGAATACAATTATAACGAGTTTAGGTCAATCAATCGATAGAGATGTGGATGAGGCATAACGCCGCCCCATCTATTGGCACTATACCCAAACACCCGTATGGGTGCCGCAGCTGTCGCCTCATCATAATTCGTAAACATCGCGTCCGTTGGCGCGTGCGCTGACGGACCTCTTGGATTGACCGTCGCGACTCCTCTGCGGGCTGCAATACATATTGTATCCGGGAATGATGTGGACGCGGACATCGCCCGAGGGTCGGATGCTCCCACCGGCGCCCACGGCGATAATCCCTTCCGCTCCGCGCTGCCTACGCGAAAAAGTAACCGTCGTTTTACAGCAGCAGTAATGGAAGAGGTTAACGTACGCCTCTCGAAAGTGCCTATTCGTAACGCAGTACAGGATGCTATTGATGCAGCTCTTACTAATCGCTAACCATGCTAAATTATAGAAGAGGCTATCCGGTATAGTCCGGACCGTTCCGATCGCCAGCACGATCCCGAACGGCAACCAGAACACTACGAACAATACGAAACTATACATGTTCGTCTGCATCAGCGAGCAGTCCCAGCCGAACGTGACCGGCGGCTTGAAACTCGGCCGCGATCTCGCCATGTGGATCTGATAGCTAGTTCGTACGTAGCAGAAAAACGTCAAGCTAATCGGCATGAATACAAAAACTACGGCTACGGTCGCTTGATATGGTATCAAACCTGGATATTTCCTGGTGCAGTAGTCGAACGATAGATCGGTGCCGAATTGGAGGCCCGACGCCAACGAGCATACGCCCCAGAAGCCCAGAAGCATCGCGGTGATCTTCGACGGGGTCAGCGAATTGTACAGGTTCGCCGAGCAGCACAATCGGGCGTAGTTCTCAGCGGCCACCGCCGCCAGCGATAGCACGGTGACGAGGAAGCAAAGAGCCGCCAAGAACCATTGAAATCTGCAAACGGCGAGGTTGTCGTTGAGACCGGCCAGTATTACTACGGCTGAGGCTGGCACTACGAGACCGGAGACCAGCAGATCGGCCAATGCGACGTTTACCACGAAGGTGTTTCCTGGAACACAACAGGCAAAGCTTATATTCGAGATATTGTCGTTTTTTTTACTTAAAGAGTATCGTAACAATATAACGTGCAAGACCTATCTTTATGCTGGCAGCATGGAATGGAATTACCGCATACCGACTACTGTTACTAACTTCATAAATGCGTTTCAGTGTTGCTACGAACAATAATACGGCATCCTAGAAAGCTGAACGTCTGGGCGCAGATATTCTAGGTGATCTTATTGCAAGACTTTTTGTTTTCGGGGCGAAAACCACCTGCAACCTCTGCAAGATAACGTTATGCCAACTATACGTAACATAACTGGTAATTTGGAGGATGTTTCGTTGCAGCAAGATAGGTGTCCCCTGCGTGTAATTAATACCTATGGGCAACATACTTCGGCTACGTAGATCTCCCCAGTTAGCACCTAACGACTTCTTCCTTTGGGTTTATTTAAAAGAAATAATCGAAAGCCTCCAACATTGAATGAGTTGCACATCAAAATTAAACATGTCAACAAGCATCTCGATCTCAATCCTAGCTAATCTACGCAGAGAAGAACCTGTTATTAGACAACTTAATTCATTCTTTCGTTCCCGTCTAAAGTTCAATCTTTCTCGACATTATTTAGAATCGATTCTTGTTACTATGAAGGAGTCAGGAACATTAATAAAATAATACATCATATCATTTATCAACGTCAATGACGTATCTTCGCTCTTTCGCCGTCCCTGTCTACACCGATATAAGTGATGTCTAACGTAGAGGCCGCGAGAGCATAACAACGAAACGGTCGCTTTACCTCCGTCTCGTCTGTATAACATGCGAGCTTCCCAGCCCATTCCTCGGCCAATCGTGCGATTCGCGCGTAGAATTTGCTTCTTCCTTACCCTAGTTTTCGCTACGGAAGAAGTTACAGGACCTGCTCGTTTTACGTACTTGTACATACAAAGATATGTGTCTTCCCAAGGCTTTATCGATTTTCTTTTACGTCCTATTCCTACAATAAGATTTGATATAAGAACTTCATTACTTTTCTGAGGCTCGGGTTCTTCTGTTCTGCGCAAAGAAAAATTTCGTTGCGTTCACTTTATCTTAGATCCAGCTATGACTTTTGTCGGGGCAACCGTATATTTTGTTACATTAAATGAATCATTTTTTTTGTTGAGAAACCAAATAATTTGGAAACAGCGCAAGCTTGGTGGCCGAAAGCAACACTCAAACTCAGCGAATCCATGCTCTATCTTCCAGAACAGATTTCGGTATTTGCCCGAAAATCTTGGAGAAGTTGGATAAGACTCACGCTAGTCTTTAGTTCTTTACGTCTGTCTCCGCGACTACCCTTTTTGTAAACTGGGCGTATTCGGGCTATTCTCCAGACTTTGGGAAATTTAGATCGCCAAAAAGGCTGCATCCCATCATCACTAGCTGTGGATTTATCCTTTAGTTTTTTAATCCTCAGGCGGGACATCACGAAACAGGTGTGGAAAGATTTGATGAAATTTCTGGAAGAAAATCAATAGAAATAGACGGACTTAGGTGATGTACCATTCCAGGAATCCTGGGCGTGTTCCTTCTTGTTTCGTCACAATTCCAAATAGTCCATCAACATTTTACGTTCTATTGTTCTTAGATAGCTAAATTATCCCTTTTCTATCTCTTGTTTTAAGCACCTTTTCAAGCCATTGGAATTGGTTTTTGAATATGCCTGTTGGGCCTCAGTGTTCACCCTGCTTCTGGTCACAACCAATCAATCCGGTCGTATTAAATCATCACAAAAAGATTCTAAAAACAAGACGTTCCATACAACAGCGATTTCGTCGTATCATAATTCACTAGACGCCGTAATTATGACGTACGTAAATCCTCGTCGAGATGATTAACGTCGCCAGGAGCATAGGGCAGTTCAGAATTTACGCGCGCATCGATACGTCAACCGCTCCCACCTGAGAAGCGTCGAGGCAGCCGAAAGGTTATTTAACGTCGTAGCTTGTCGATTTGTCGGCAGCGAATCACTGGGGAAATAGGGACAAGTCCTCGTGTAATCGGCTTTAGGGCGGCTTACGAATCGGTGTATTAATTGGCACTTGACGACTTTAATTAATGCGAAGCATTATTTAAGAGAACTCGAGATTGGATAGAGAGGAGAGGAGAAGTACGACGATTGTGGAAGAGAATTAAATGAAAATAAAAGAAAAATCCCCAGATGAAAGAAAATACGATAGATATGAGGATGATCTCAAAAGTTCCAAACCTCAACGTGAAGGTGGCGCCACTCGTCGTAAGGGGCTATTGAGCTGTGAATACGGTCAAATTCTTTGTGATTTTTTATCGTCCTGTACAATAACCGGCTTTTAAAGTTATACAATCTCCTAACAAAGCTATGCAATAGCCAATGTGATATGCCGATGAAAAAAATGTTGCTGATTCCGAGCATTAATGTTAGATTATCAAAAAGTTTCTTCTTAAACATTAGGTGGTCATAGTTGTTTGTCATGTGACCAAAGTTTGAGAGCCGTTGAACAATAGATAAGGAAGCATGATAAGATTTATTTGCCTCCGAAATACGTAATACGCGCAGTTCCGGAGACAGCAACTCGCTGCAATTATTACGCATGCATTGAAAAATACTTTGGGAAATTTCGGCCATATTGGACGCTCGGTTATTGCTTAACAGTCGTATATATGAGGCGGGACCATCGCCGGGAAAAGCGTGTAAACTTACAACGAGTCCGTGCTGCATCTGCGCTGTTTTCCAACTTTCCCAACTTACTTCGTAAAACGACTATGCTCAAATATTTTGTCCTTCCAATTCGCATCACTTACTCCATGAACAGGATCTATTCATTTCCGCAACAACCACCGCAAAAATTAAAAAAGAATCCTTCGCGTAAAAGAAAAAAATTAACATTTTAATTAGGTTATATGCAAATCATCTCGACTGCTGGAACAAATTAATTACCATTGTTTTTTTGTGCTCTCTTCGAAATTATCTGAGGGGAAAAAAAAGCAAGAACAATCGAGCAATTTTCTCTGCTGAAAGGCCGTCTCATCAGCGATGCACTGCTGGTGGCAATTGTTTCAATTTTCGCGATGAAAGGAAACGATGAGATGAAGTTTTGCTTTTTTTTTCCACAACAGGCGGAAAAATATCGGGGACATCGAGCTGCTACGGTGGCGCTCTCTGGCGGCTGTCGTTATTGGGCAAGTTGCGAGTATTATATTTCGAGTTTTTGGCCGGCACGATGTAATCTTTGGCGAAAAACTGCGTTACTTTATCGGTGGACGATGCGTAGCGGTACACTTCTAAATTTAATTTAATCACTTGGAGAATTTATGAAATTACAATTAAGGTGAGATAAAGCTGTCTTATCGTGGGTAGATATTGTTGATCCTACGGTTCTTTTCGGATAAATAGGCAATGTTTCGCAATGTTACACGCTGATTTAAAATCCGTTCGAAGAAGTTCCAAATTTGAGCCCTACAACTTGCGTATTGCCCAAAGAACATCATGATCATAGAACAGCATCTTGTAGCTACTTTATCTCCAAAGATACTGAAGATAATACTAGTTGATTGACTAATATTTAACTAGTTGACTAAGATAATAATAGTTGGTAACCTATTGTTGGTAACCAATAATAGGTTACCAACAAGTGTTTGTTCTTGTGATAGTTGCAGCGTTGGTCTTCTTGGATTCGAAATTATCGAACTTCTTTACACGTTTCTTCGTCACTGTGTTAAAGTAATGTTCCAAGTGTTCGTAGCTGATCTTTTTCCATCAATCTTCGTCCGATAATTTACTGAGTTCCAGATGGAGATCGAAGAGTTGTGTAGGTATCTGGTTCAATTCACGATATTTGTAGGCAAATATCGTGAATTGAAAAGGCAAACATCAAGTACACGACGATACCCGAAAGACATTTCTACTATGGATTACGGTCGTGAAAGCCTACGCTCGGCTATTACTCAAGCTTTTCTTTTTACAAATTTCCCCAACACCCTCAGAAGGTCTCACAGGTAACCTACCTTTAACAAACAGGATCGGATGTATAAGAAACGTGATAGATTATTTAATTCATCGATTCGACAATGAAGTTATTCCCATCAATGGTACAGTTCAATGAATGTCAACATTTTGAGCTTTTCCAAACAGATTTTCACTCAACGTATAACGCCGCTAAACATTGCCCATTTAAAGAGATCTCCATTCTTAATTGCCAATGTACTCTCACTCGATCTGATACAGCCTGATGACAATCTTTATCTGTATCTACATTATTTCTGATTAATCAACTACATTGGTGTTGGTTAATAATCTCCACGTGATGTTCTCCCCAATTCTTAATGGTCGTATTGGTAATACGGCTTATAATTTCCGGCCGTACACATGAGCTTAACAATAACTCCTAATATTGTAGCACATGCTAATTGAAATTCTAAATTAGGATCTAATTTTAGCCGTCGTGTTATTGTCGTTTCCCAACGTTATTGTCCTGTTCACCTCAACCGCTAGAGCATGTGGAAGTTTCGCTTAGTAAAGTTGCTCAGCAGCGGTGAAGGCGCTGTCCCCGTTGCTGTAGCACCTCAGCTCGTAGTTGTAATAACATTCAATTGTTTCGACAAGTTTAATATTATTAGATTAGCGTTTGCGACGCTGTCGAGGAACATGAACGAAGTACCTGGAACATGGTACGCTGACGTTTTTATGTTTCGTCTCCCCCTGAGACGATGTATCTATACTTTCTATCACTCGTAGCCGTACGTTTAGACTGGCAAGTAAATTTTATAAAACGTGGTTCTGTGCTTTCATTTGCTGAACTTATGGAAGTGCTTGACCTTGCCACGCTGAAGATAGCATCGATATTTAATCGTTGCGAACGGGAGACAAAACATAAACCGACCACTGTACAACAGCCATTGTATTATCTTGGAAAATAAGCATTTAAGTATGTAGTGACCCCTCCATTCGACATTTTTAACCTAAGAAACCGAAAAAGCCAAAGCTACCCCGACGTTCCGCCTTCTTCCACTACTTTGACTATGCCTTGGCCCCGTCTCCGACTTATTTCGCGTAAACTGTTATAACAGACCTTTGGAAATGTTCATTCGACCGCATCTGTGATCTTGAGCGAACAACGACGGTCCCTAACGAACAGTTACACCAAATCTTCAGTACGACAAATACGTCCTTTCGAGATGGCCACATCCCCTGTTATCACTTTAACCTTAGTGCGACGATCGTTTAGCATCATCTGGTGAACTTTTCCGATAATATCGATAGTGGTTAAATTCAGCTGGTCAAAATTTTACCGCGGCAAATAGTGCGGAGCCCCGTAAACGGCAACCATGGGGTAAAGAGAGACGCCTCAAGGAACATTTCGGAATAGCTTCGAAGCTATTAGGCTATTTCTCCTAGAACTAGATTGTTCCTGTAGCTTATAGAATTTTCTAGAAAAATTCTCGACTGTTTCGCGCGTGTTACGTGGGGAAGCAAAATTTTCCGTCTATCTAGCGGGCGTAATCCACGTGAATATTCAACATTTTTTTCGTTTGTTCGCAGCAGAAATTATGGCATTTTTCGTGCGTTGTCTTTGTTGAACGCGTACGCGCGATAAAGTACATCTCGCTCGTAAAAAATGGACATTTTACACGAGTTTAATTCAGGAACAATGTCATAACGGTGGTCTAGACGTTGCGATTTCCACGACTACCACTGTTTTTTCTAATTAAGTTTGACGGTACGTGAAATAGAAGGAAATCAGACATAATTATGTAGCGTAGGTCGTTAATCAATACTTTGATGTCGTTTTTAAGAGTCCAAAAATGGTGTTGAAATGATTTTTTTTAATTTCTAGTTGGCTAATTTCCTCGCCTACTAAAGCTTTTATTATACCACGAGTTTCTTGGAAGTCTGGACTGAAAATGAAACCATGAGGACCAACAAGGAGCTGACGAAAATAAAGGATATAAATCAACGTTTCATCGATTAGTGTTCCAAGCAGAATGTTATTAATGATCGGCTAACCTTTATGCTTAAATTGTAAACAAGTTTATAAGTCTGTTTAACTTCTTTCGTATAGCTTGCTCCTTAATCAAATAAAGATAATAAAGATAACTTTAATTTTCTTTAAGATCGTACTTTCTTTTTTTTTATATAATTGCCATCATTTAAGGTTGGCAATAAAATAATTCTTGAATACTTCGGTAATACTCTATTTCGGGCTTGTTTTCGTAAATTATCAACAATTAATTCATCTTGTCTGATGTAGGAATAACTCGTCATGTCCATTTGCTACTGCTTTTGCTACTTTTGCTGAAGCCACCAGCCGCAATCTGTACAAAAGGAGTATCAATTGCTTAAGATATGCTGAGCAGGTAGTTTTGCTGAAGTACTCCTTTTCGCAAGTTTCCTTTTCGCAGGAAACTTGCGCAAACATTGACCTCGCAGGTAATGGACCCAAGATACCCGAGTTATCGTTTTGAGAAAACAGCGTGTAATTGTCCTGGTTGGAAGAATAAATGTTCCGGAGTGAAGACCAAACTGCACCCCCCCCTCCAAAAAAAAAAACAAACGAATAAAAAAAAAGAATGGGGTTCCCCTCGAAGATAGAACCACTTGTTTTTTTTTTCTTTGATTTCGCATATGGCCATGATAGGAAAGAATAGATCGATCCAAAGCGCTTTATTATTTGTGGTTGTCATTGTTTCAAAGCAATTGTAAATGCAGTTATGCCAGTTACCAATTGGACTAGTTAACATTGCCATTTCAAAAGCATCGGCCGCTGCTTCGGTTGACTAGACTCGATTTTCCGGAGCGTAAAAAATTCGTTGGAACTTAGGTCAAGGCGAAGCCTGCAAAAACGAGTGCAGCTTCACGAAATTAGCAGAGACTAGACTGATTCGCGTTTATTCGTGTTCATCTTAAGAGAAGAGGTTCGTGTTGAGAGAGTCGACAAAACACGAGTTTGCCTAATTTCTCCTAATTTCATGTACTCGTTTCTGCAGGCTTATAATTAGTCAAGATTGTACGGAAGACAATCCAATAACTCGGTGTTTTATTATTCTAAAAACTCGATCGTCGCTCGTAACGGTTATTGGTTTCTCTTAAGAAAGGAGTTGTACCGCACAAGAAGGGACAACATTTATTGGGTTCTCCCCATTTTGAAACAATCATACAAGAGATCAACGTTCGGTTTCAAGTTTCAGGGTACTATGAACATTTCTTAACCTTCCGAGACCAACTAATGCGAGCCATCTTTTATTCTTCAGCTGAAATATGCGGAATACAATTGGAAATTAACTTGATCATCACGCAGAATTTTTTGTGGGTATTTCAGGTCTTTAAAACGGCCCGATCTCACGATATATCACATCTCTTCGATCTTCTTCGATCACTTCCTCGCAGTAACAAACATATCCGTTTTGTTTCTGCTGCCTTTAGTGGTGCTGTCCGAGCTTCGTCGTTCACATTGGAATACGCAGTACTAGCGAGAAATTGACGATTGATGCGGCGCCTCATTACCAGAGAGAGAAACCAGCGCGATGAGATATTGTCATTGATTCCATTTTGCGAGTGAGCGTCGGTTTCAAAAGTTTGCTGTACAGCTAAATCACTTGTCACGTCTCGATAGAACTTCCGATTTAAGGTTCGATCGCCACCCTTTTCCAGAGTTGGAATTCAGGGGCCTTCATTGCTGTGCGACAATCAAGTACGTACTTATCGGAAATTGCATTTAATGCCACCCTTGAGTACCACACCACTTCCGTGTGTAGTCCTGGCCAGGTTATGTGTATACTCTTGCGGCATTGCAACTGAATATTCCTCGTGTACCATGGCTCCTCTCCCATTGGACGTTTGAAGAACCTCCGCTCTTTGTAGATTACTCGGAGCCATCATGGATCGGGCTGAAGCGCCGTAATTAACAACTGGTATTAGATATGTTCTACGTAGTGTAATCTTTATTTTTAGCTCCAATAGAGAGTCTCGGAAGAAGAAGACGATGGCCTTCCTGGTGCGAAAGAATCTGGCAAGAATGTCGTCAATGTGAGCCCTTCATATCAATCTCTGACCGAAGATCACCTAACTCGCAATATTGAAATTAATTTTGACTAGCGTTAAAAAAACAATCAAGGTATAATTGTTTTATATAAAAAAGCAATGCGATCTGCTTAATTAATTTTGCATGTGTGTCTTTAGTCGCAACATTTATACAGGATGCTTAACTTTTGGTTTATTGGTGTAACAAGCGGTTTCCTGCGCTGCTGTCAGGTAACTATTGTACCCTAATATGAGGTTCTTTTATAAGCCTTATAGGCCTCGCAGTTACCTCTTATTTACCTCATTTTGTTCTCATTTTTTGAGTCTCATTTTGTGTAGATGCTTATCTAGTGGACAATGAACAACTACGATGACGGTCCACAATTTAACATCGGATTTATTAATGGCCACCATTGCCTTTGATATTTTTCTTTTGCGGGCGCTACCAAAAAATCTTTCAAACGAACGTGTTTCATGCCACAGATATAGATGTCTTTTAATCTCCGATTTAGCCATCTACAACGGGACCCCAAAAAAGATACCATAAAAGTTATTTACAAAAAAAGCTTGTTTATTGGGTGCCGGCAACACCCAATAAACTGGATATCATCAGAATCGACACAATTTAAACAATAACAATTGTAAGGAACACCTAAACTCGTCCCTTAATTGGAAATCTTACCTCTTCTTCGTAAATAATCCTCTATCATTACGGCGCTGATCATAAACACGTTGCCAATACTGCCAACTGCTGCGAGGGACGCTAACAACAGCAACCGTGCCACTCTCGACCAATCGGCGCTTAAGGTTACCGGTGATACAGATTCGATTCCCATCGTTGAACGCGTCGCGTTCAGTATCATTTCCTCGAGAGACCTGAAACAGAACGGGCGAAATTAATTTGTTGCGATTTTTAATGCGACCCGATCGTTCACTTCGCCGATCTAAGCTCTCTTTTGTTCCTCACGATTTATATTTACAAATGGCGTCATGCAAGAAACAAATTTCGGATAATGTTTCTATAAAGTTTGTTTGGGGAATCGTTTGTTTGACGTTTCGTCCTAGTCGAACGGAGAAGGAGAATGGAGAGAAGGGAGCCTCCGGTCTCCGAGACAGTCCGTTGTTTTCACATAAAAGCGGCTTGTATGTTTTTATATATGTCGGGGACGATTTCCCGTTCTAGACATTCTCCCGATATTACCAACTCGTAAAGTTCCAAATGAGATTGTCCCGTAGGACTGTAAAATTTGAACGAACGGCGGTTTCATCCCCTTTATTGCGAATACGCTTTCCCTATGCGCGGAGATGGTTTCGCGAAGATATCAAATTTAAATGTGCAGCGGATTATGGCGTGTATACAGGCTGTTTGTTTAGTTGTACACGTTTATATTTCGCGTCCGTGCGCCCGTATATTAATAACGCACAAAGAGCCTCTATCGCGCCGTACAATGCCTTATATATATTTTTTTAATGTCACCCTGTATATCGCATATACGACTATTTTTTTAAATAACCTTCACAAGATTCGTCGGGCTCTAGACGGTACATAATTCTCAATATTCTTTTTTGCATTAGAAAAACTTTCAATAAACAGGCAATGATTCAAGAAGAAAAGTGGCGGCCTCAAGATGCTACCCTGAGGTATCCGCACAAGGTTAATAGATTTTCAAGAGTCCTGTCAGCACGAAGATAACAATTAATGTTTACGTCGTTAAATGTTACGTGAAGCCAGGATGCTGCATTACGTAGTTACCAATGCCAATATTGCCAATGCAATATTGCAGTTAAATTCGCGTACTTGGTACCAGCACTTAATTGTTGCAGATTGAAAGATGAAATATTAAAAGGGCCTAATGTTCACGTCTGTACGTTGTTGCCAGATTCGACTACTTTTAAGACTTTAAACCTTTGCCACATATTTTTTTTAATCGCGTCGGGCTCTTTTTGGACAACTTTTAACTGTCTCGTGTTACGCTTTTTAGATATTTAATCGTAAATGAGTCAGAATCGGTCAAAGCGAGGATATCAAATGGGCATTAATTATAAACGTCTTCCATTTTCAAAACAATTGTTTTTCTGCGGAAATCGTTTCGTTGTTTTTGAAAGCATTTCTTGCACGCGTTCGAAAAAATTCTCGAAATATTCCTTCCACTCTGAAGATGATATCTCTAAAAATTTCGTTTTTAAAGGCTTTGACGACACTTTAATGTGATAAAAAGTAAAGTAGAAGAAGAAGTAAATGAAATGGACGTTCTGGTAAACAAATTGTTGCATTTACCATTTAGCGTTAGCCTCGTTACTTCGAAACAAGCGATCATTTTTTTCCGCATTCCCGTTCACCAATTGGCGCGAACCTCTACCTCAGGATGTCTCCATCTCACGGCAAGTCGCACGCCGATCCTCTTCAATCCGCTGACTCATTTCGAAAAAATACACTTCAGTATGCGGTGATATAATTTAAATTAAAGCCCCGCCGCTGCATTATCGGATGACCTTCCACATATTAAAAAGTAATTTGTTTCTCCTCAGCCTTCCTCACGGTCATCAGTTAATTGACGTTAGCGGACAGCAGGTATATATCTTCCTGAAGGTCGTAGTTGTCGTTAATAAATGCATTCCCTTCTTTCAGCATGCCTGGATAAGAATCGCTAAGCCTATAAATAGCACGAGGTTATACCTATGCAATTAAATGAAGCTCAGTGGCATATGCATACATATAAGTCATGTAATACGTACGTGAAAGCCATCCCCATTTAGAAAAGCGGCTAAATACATACGAGAGAATAGAACACGCAGCTTGAAGGAAGGTTGTTTCGGTAATTGTAGACTGTAACGCCCTCTGGCGTATGTTATTCTATATTTAACGGGGTTAACCTTGTTCTCTATTAGGAATTGCAGATAATTCAGTGGAGGAGCTGGTAGGAAATGGGAAATTAGGTGATTAAAGATATATTTAGGAGAAATGATATTGCAAGATATGGTGTTGAAAAGGGGATGGAGTAGGTTACATATCGAATATTACAGCGTTCCGCTGTTGATACCTTCAACGTCGGTTTGACCGGCGCATCCGCCAAACGTCCCGGTTATTTCCTCCTTTCCAAAAAAATGTAACCGATAGCCGAGTGTATCTCTGTCGTAATGCGCCCTATCATCGGTCGACCTCTGGCGTTACTCTTCCGCTTCAAAAAGGGCCAACAACCCCGGAATACACGAAAAACGACGACACGAAGAGCCCCTTTGTAAATTCGCGTCCCGCGAAAAATCGGTACCGCCCACACGCCTCGCGTCCGTCTCCCTCGGCAATACGGCAAAACGTCCCTCGACCGATGAGAGATAGTATTCGTCGTCTTGTACGATATGCGAGTTATTTAAAGCGATAATAACTACGGAACGTCAGGGCGAAATCGATCCATCTTTTCCAGCTAGCGCTCGCATCCCCCCGTATTGGCATAGCTGTAACGGCACGTCGGTCCGTTAATGAAATTATTGGAATACCTTCCTGCACCGTTGGATCAGACAATGGCGCGAAAAAGACGAGAACGTAGGTAAGCAAGCGTAAGAGGTGGATGATGAACGATTTGATAAAGGTAACTTTAAATATGCAACAACATCCTCTCCATTACGGTCAAATTCATCATCGTGATTAAATAATAACGGGCTTGTATACTCCGCTCCGTAACAATCGCGTATACATCTACCATCCTCTTCTAGGCGTTTCTAATTTTGGTAAAAGCATTCCTCCGACGAGAAACCATATCTCGCGGTACACATACGTCTGTTCGGCTTAATTCCGCTCACGTGACACGTTTTCAATTTAAACAATGTACACGTACATTCATATCATAATGGGAACGCTAGAAACATAAAATCGGCAATTCTAGCCGTGTTGTAGTGAAGGGTGTTGTGGGCAAAACAGGAGGAATCCGTTGAAAGATATCGATAGAGAAAGGCATGCGAGATATCAATATTCTTTTATAAATCATGTCTATGTTGTGAGGTGTTTGATAAGTTAAGTGAAGTTGGTAAATTAGTAATTAATGTCCACTTCGTAATAATCAAAGCTTAGCCCTCTCATGAAATTTCATGAATTCGTTTAGATTGATTTGGCTCTTCTTTCCAAATTGTCCTAATTCATGTGATCTAACATTATCGTGCATTAAAGGACTGGCTGCGTATATTAAACGTTCATCATCAATATCTCACAAATTCTTAGTGTCCAACCTTCTCAGCAACTACTAGAGATGGATCCGTACTTTCCAAAGTACGATAACGTGATCCTCTACCTTTAATCGCTTCGACGCCGAAGAGCTTCAAAGCTTATCGATTGAGGAATTTAGAATTTTAAACGCTCACGGTTAAAGCGATTGTTTTGATCTACACAGAACCCAGCCGTCTTCTGCTATGTAAGTCAACACGCTTCGGTGAGTCTCCTCTTCGGCAATTTTCGTATTAAACACCGTCCACTGGTGCAACGAACGCTGTTCCTAGAGGCAGCAGACATTGTCTATCGAGGCAACAAGTAATGTTCATTGGAGCAATAAACACCGTTCGCTGGGCTAATAAACACAATTCATTGGAGCACCGTTATCAAATATTCATCTTACAATGTTGTTTGTTGAATGTAACAAGTAGTATTATGACTAGAGAGGACAAAAGCCAGTGAAATCATCCCTTTCTTGCAGCGACTGGTCAGAAGCTTATGAGACTGGTCGTCTCATAAGAGAGGGTTCGTGTTGCCTATTGGTTTCTTTTTTGTCTTCTCTCTGCTTTCTGCTTTTGTCTTCTCTAATTATGACAAATGCGGCCATATTAAAAAAATTGCGTTTCAATACACCGCGTATATCTCGCAGTAGCTTCTTGCATTCAGCATCATTAATGGAGGTGCTTTTTCGGTACATATTGCTCCTTACCTCGCGTTACTTACTTCCGGAACACTCTGCGTAACTTATTTAATTCGTTTCGAGTGTAACGCTCTGTATATGCTGTAGTATCGCGTTGTGCAGGAACTTCCGGCATCGAGTAACTGAAATTAACGAAGGAAGGTGAAGATTCCCTACTCAAAAACCAATTATCTAAGGAAATACTCATTAAACATTAGATAAATAACACAATGTATCCTGAAGATACCTTCACCGGCGACATACCATTACGCCCGGTTAGCGATGATGTCGCTATCCGATCGAACGAAGTCCGTTTGAAAAGCACGGAAACAACGTACGGTACTCGGTTGTCTTCGCGACAAGCCAAGCGAATGATTGACCCAGAAGTGCGGTTCGTAACGAGCGAAGCACGGGATAGGACAATGACGAGTTAATTCTAGGCCTGTCGGAAATTTCAACCGGTGCACGAGGAGGCAGGTACGTAACAGCACGTCAGGATGGATTTCGAATTAAACGAGCCCGGCTAGTGTTTAGAGAATAATTTACGAACCGTTAAGTTCCAAACAGGGAACAGATACAATGCGCGTATGTATGTACGTGCATAATATCTGGACGGAGCACTCCCAAGCGGCTGAATTCGTTTTGGCTGATTAATTTATGAATTTCGTTGGGAATTGTTCGAGTTAATAACTGATTTCGTTTCTGTTAATAAATTGTATAAAACGTCATCGTTTGGGAAAGTAACGTTAGATACGAATAATCAACTGTTCGCTCGGATCAAACTCACTCCAGGACTAGCTTCAACATAAGGATGTACGGAAATAATAGGTCCAGTACCACGAGCGTTCCCGGATCGCTTTGTAGTACACGCTACCGAACGACTATGGCAACGAAGTCGCAATCACCTGGTTCCTTGCCAGCTTTGATGTCGAATCCTTCCGGATACAATGTCCCTTATCGGAGAGTTCTTCATCTCCAATCCCTAACAGGATGATCTTGCCGATTCGATTGTAGCTTGTCTCCTTTTTCTCCTGTTATCGCCACTATCCTTATGGAAGCGTTTGAACGAGCCCTATTATCTCAAATCTCTCAGCCTTAAGCCGAAATATTGATGCCACCTTTATCATCTGGCCTCGTTGACATAAATCTTCTATCGTTTCTGAATTCTCAACAAGATTCCATCCACGCAGATGAACATATTAGAGAGTTCCTTATCTCCAATGATCGATCGGACGATTTGCCTGATTTGGTTGAAGTTTGTCTCCTTTATCTTCTGCTATCACCAATATCCTTATGGAAATGTTTGAACAAGCCCTATTATCTCAAATCTCTCAATCTTAAGCTGAAGTATTGGCGCAGATACGTTGATGCCATCTTTATCATCTAGCCTCGTAGACATGAATCACCTATCGTTGCTGAATTCTCAACAAGATTCAATCCATTTCGCTGTAAAGTCGAATCAGAAGGTTGCCTTCCTTTCCTAGATGTCCTCCTACATGAAAGAAGAACTCGCAGATGAACATATTAGAGAGTTCCTTATCTCCAATGATCAATCGGACGATTTTGCTGATTTGGTTGAAGCTTGTCTCCTTTGTCTTCTGCTATCGCCAATATCCTTATGGAAGTGTCTGAACGAGCCCTATTATCTCAAAACTCTCAATTTTGAGCCGAAGTATTGGTGCAGATACGTTGATGCCACCTTTATCATCTGGCCTCGTTGACATGAATCACTTATCGTTTCTGAATTCTCAACAAAATTCCATCCACTTCGCTGTGAAGTCGAATCAAACGGTTGCCTTGCTTTCCTAGATGTCCTCGTACATAGACGAAAAACTCGCAGATGAACATATTAGAGAGTTCCTTATCTCCAATAATCAATCCGATAATTTGGCTGATTTGGTTGAAGCTTGTCTCCTTTATCTTCTGTTATCGCCAATATCCTTATGGAAGCGTTTTAACGAGCCCTATTATCTCAAATCTCTCAACCTTAAACCGAAATATTGATATAGCTACGTTGATGCCACTAATTAATCAAATTATTGATCCATAATAAGTTGACCAATTATGGCCAAATATAGATCGCCTGAAAGAAAACAAGAACCTAATAAAGGAGAAGAATCTAGATAAAGCACGAACGCTACTATATAGCTACTGTATTTGCTTAAAAATGAACAGGAAACCGGTAAAATCCAGGAAAGTCTCGCTGGATATAATTACAATGCCGTAGAAGTTGCACAATCCTGCACTGGCAGCAACCAATTACTCCCAAATATTTCACGAACTCCCGAAATTTTAACGAAGCTTCAACGAGTCGACCGAGAACGTTCAACGTTCCGACGAATACGTCGGAAAACGTCAGTAAACTATCGACATCGAAAAGATACCGCCATATTGTGACAACGAACTTAAACCAACTTAAACTGTTATATATTGGCTAACGATTAATATTTTTTAATAGGAATATTTACAATCCGCCGCGCGAAATATTTGATCACCTAGAAGCTTGAAGGAGAGTCCGCTATTTCGTGCAGCGTTCACGCGCTAATCTCGTCTTTTACGACTCTCGCGCTAATAGCGGATAACATTGTCGTAAAACTTTCAAATTGCGTTATGGACGTGTAATGTCTTCGTCCAAAAATAACATCGTCAGTATCAATCGTTCAGAACGCCTTTGTATCGGGGATTCTGTGCGCAGTTACGGTTATAGTAAAGCGAGAATGTTGATGATTTTTCGGCAGCGATTTCGAACGAAAAAAAACTAACGACGCTATTCGCGGTTTGATCGCTGTTGGTAATTTTTGTTTTTGAAAACCGCGATAACCGTTTAGGCTCTGGGGCGATTCGATATTTGGAAATTTGATGTTTTCGACTTGCGTAAAGTTCCTAGACGGTAAAAGCATAACGACGGCTTTTACTCGTGCTAATTCCGATCGGCCGCTTGTACAATTACGCCAACATAAATATCTAGCGCCGTCGGAATCTTCTATCGACATTAACGTAAACATTGTTTCTTGAAGCGATCCAACGTTACGATAAAAATAGACATCACGGTTTTGCGATGGTTCTTAGTAAGTTTCCACAATGTTTGCGGGACGTATGTGTACTTTTGTCCGCTCTAACGAAGGGAATCCTATTTAAATCGTACCCTCCGTTGATGTTTGTATAACGACCGCGGAAATTACATCCTATTTCGCGTTTTCCGTTATTCTTTTCTTTGTGAAAAATGGCACCCTATCATAATGTTAACATCTGCCACGTCTGGCAGAAATTTCTCCTTACTCAGAAGATGCCGATGAGCCGGTCTCGTCTATGAAACTTTCATCATAAAGTTCGTTGTTTTTCCAAAGCTTTGAAAATACACACGTCTCGCTATTAACGCTATTAACGCTAATATTAGTCGTATTTTAATATATTTAATCGCTGGAAGTACGCGTGACAGCCCCAGATAAAGTGTCTCATTTTGGTGGAGGCGCTCGTATTGCGCAAAGTGACGTTTATTAACCCGGCAGCTTCAATGAGGCTTAGCGTATGTAACCGTCGCGCTTTTCAAGATAATTTTAATAATCCCTTCGAACCAACAGTGTAGCGCTTCGTATGTAGCGTTAAATCAAGCATGTCGTGTGAAAGAGACAACCTCCGTTCCTTATCGAATTACAGACAACGCAATGCCGTTTCGGCGTTAATTTATTTCGCCTTATCCGATGTTATTTTCGCCTAGCATTATATCGTTATATGAGCGTGTATATTTCGACGATAAGCCGAAAGGAAATTATAGCCGTTGGACTGGAAGTTGTAAGTTGCGGCTAGTTTGCGTGCGTGGAACGAAAAGTCTGGTTATTAGTTGAAATGGATATTGCGCGGGGAACACGTCAGCAGAGAGGCTCTTTGATAAATCGGGTTTAATTTTGATGTTTCTATGGAATGAATTCGGCAAATTCGTACAAAGTAAGATTGGAAGACGAATCGAGTAAATTGCGGACCGATTGCAGACGCTTATTCGCGGCTCAATTGAAACTACATAAAAACTATGCCGTTGAAGACCGTATTTTTCAAAAGCCGTTCGTGGACATGGGAGCTGAACTTTTCCGCAAGAGGAACGTCGCGAAAACTCCAGGTACTTTGCTGAACGCGAGTTTTTTGCTGAAACTGTCGTATTTGTCCGATACATTTGACTTTGAATCATTCTCTGCCAAGCGATGACATGTACATTATTCGGAAAAGGGTGAAGAAGCTGCGGTGGTTGATAGAAGAAGTAAATGAGGATGGCGATCAACGTGATTTCTCTAAATTGCACGGATGCCCCTAATAAAGATTTCGTGTCGCAAGATTTGCTGTTCCTTTTCAAGGAACGCCTCTCAAAGCTCACTGACTGGTTTGCAAAATACTTCGAGGAAGACGATGACGAGAAATTTGCGCGGATCCTTTACGTCCTTACGCTCCACCACAGGCAGAAGAGAATCTAATTGAGGTCTCTTCCGACAACAACCTGAAGACAAGATTTGTCCCCTCCAATCAAGAATGAATATCCGGCTCTCAAGAGTTCAAATAGTGCAAGCATCCCAGTCCTCTTTGCGATGTAACGCTTACCCATCACATTAACTTACCTGTCGTTGAAGGTTTTCATTTATTTTATTTTATTTTATTTTATTTTTTTTTTTTGTATTTAGTCTGATGGTTCTTGTGATTTAATTTTAATAAAAATGAGCCTCGCATCGTGAGGTCTCAAGATATTTCCGTCATTGTGGACATATTTTAACAAGGGTGCCAAGTTAGAGAACGCTTGAGTTAAACTCCATTTCCGGAAATATACAACATTCTACGTAATATTACATGCCTAGCGTCTAAAATTATAGCCGACTGGATTGTTTGAATGTTTTAGCCAGTATTAACAGTATTTGGACAACAATGGAACGTTTGCGCGAAATAAACACGTACACAAGCTGCGGCATTAATTAATGGAGCATTACTTCTCCGTAAGCTTTCCATTAATGTTGCTCTCTAGTTTTAAACCAATTCCAAAGACTAATCCTGCGTTAGTTTGCAAAGTTCCAAGATCCAAAAACGTTAAATACCCTTGCGACCTTTAAAACGCCAATTAAATTTGTCAAATTCTTCAATTAAATTAAACAGAATTCGACTTGTATCCGATGACTGGCTGCGAACTCGCGCATTGACTACGAAAACCGCGAGTTTTCCGACTTTTTCTCGCCCGCGGTATTCAATCGACCTACATAGCGTCCGGTATAAATTTAACAACTATTCCGACGCGATTATACGGGAAAGATATGCGCGTATGTGGATTCCGTTCCTTCTCCCCCGGATTAAATATGCATGTAGTCGCCATCCGGAGTGAAACGACCTGCCCTATTAATTATGCATGCATACATCGACTGAGAATCCTTAACCCTTTGAAGTTGATATCCCGGCACCTGGGAAGTTGCCTACTTTTCCAGGTACGCAAGCCTTTTGTTTAATAAAAAAAAAAAACAAAAAGGTAACTAACCCGGAGAAGAAGAGAATATAATTTTTTTAAAGAAAAAAGTTAAAGTAAACTATGACCTTTATAGCAGGAAAATGATAGCTTTGGATTGGACACTTGTTTCAGTTTAAGCACCCTAAAAATAGACTATTATAGAAGGCTTTTGTTATAGAAGGTCATCATAGAGGAGATTTCAACTTTAAACTTAAAGAATGACCAGATTGATGAGCGTAGGTTGGGCTACTTTTTTTTTGGCTTTTTCATGATATCGTGTTATTTCTACGCGGCGAAAAATATCATTATCGTCATCAAGAATATTGGAGAAATTAAATTTACTACTATTATACAACCAGCCTCATGTAAATACGATGTTTAATACGTTAAAAATTCCTCGTTAAAAATTAGGCACCTCTGGATTCGGCGAAATTCTAACAGCTACATTACTGGCGCACTCAGTAGGATCCATTCGCGGAAAAAAAAAGCATCTTTTTCCGGACTACGATTGGCGAAGAACGAAATTTCAACGTCGCAATATTGGAGAAGAAAGAAAACAAGCGCCGGAAGTAAGAGAAATCAAATTATACCGCCTGAACTCTTCAACTTCGTCGATCAACTTCTCGAAAAAGCAGTTAAGGATAATTATCGAAGAACTAATTTAGTCCAAGTTTTAATGGAGGGAGATAGATCTTATTGGCTATTCCTATAACATCCTGGGAAATTCCCGTCATTCGAAAATTTTCTGGGAGTAACCGCCGCTCCTTTGTCCTTTGTCCCATTCAACAACTGGAGCAACACTACGCACGTGGTCGAAATTCTGCGTTCCTTGGGTAAATCGAGGGATAGTGTCCCGGAAGTCAGGAAAAGTAATCGGCAACGTTGCATTGTCTTCATGGTAGTGCCGGCTCTCACGCAGCACGTCAAACAATTGATTATTCGAAGCAGAAATAATCATTCATCACAAAATTTCCATTGCCCGTAAGATGTTCGAGCAAAAAGTGAAAATTTGCGAAAAATGTCTTTTTTAAAAGAATTTTTAACAACTCTATGGATAAGGCAAATATCAAAGATCTAAAGAGAACATTGCTTTTAAATCGCCAGACATACGACCTTTAAGCTGCGTCTTCTCAACTTCGCTCATATCTTTTCTTGTAGTTAAAATTGCTATTGACGCAATAAATAAATGTTAGCAATTACAGCAATACCTTTCTGCGCCCTTCCATTCGAAATACATGCAACATATCGCACAAGGAAGTGCTGAATCCAATGTTACCCCGACGGAATCGCCCTCTAGTCACAACAATGTTGTTTGTTAATAATAAGACAAACTAAAAAAGAAAAAAAAACAAGTGGTTAGTCACACACCTTCTTTGACGAGTTGCTATGGCAACCCGCCAAACGAGAGCTTGCCGTTGGGAAACTTCGACGAGGTACGAAATATTAAAAGAAAAGGGGGTTAACTTGGGAAATTAACAACCGACTAACAGAAGCGGTCAAAAGAACTTAGTTAACGTAAATTAGCGTCTGCCAATTCGAATCTTTTAATTCCAGAAGAATATCGACGTTCAATATGTTAACTCATCGCTGTAATGTCGAAGAATTTAGTTCGTCCTTTATTATATTCTCGTCCAAGGAGAAAATCATGTACATGAATCTTTTAACAGGCTCGTTTCTAACTTGGTGTAATTAAATATTAATAAATAACGATCTCGCGGAACGTGCCGTTCGTCGAATTGATTTCGAAGAAGAATAACGTCGATTCGCCCATTACAAAAGCACTTACCTCTTATCTCTACCGCGATACGGCGTCTGGGAACTTCATGGCATTCAGGACGGTCCTTCCATTTCCAAAAATCGGAAACACCTTATGGGAACGGATCCCTCTATTTTTAACGCGATAAGAATAACAATAATAATAAAAGCAAATATAATTTATTTATCCAAAGCGTTCAGATGATCGTCTGGTACGTTTATTTTTATTATTATTATTATTATTTCAACGCGACAAATATAATACGGAGACCCCAAAACAACGTCCCGCCTTCTTAATTATATCCCCCAACAGAGTCTACCGCGCCGAAGATCCTTCTTTTTCACGCTATTTCCTATTAACAACGCGTCCTCTCGCGATCACCACCCTCATCTGTCCGGTTCGAACCCGTTATTTCAAATTTTATCCGTGCGACTCTCTGTTTTTAGCTGCTTCAGTGTCTACTGGCAAACAAATGGTGCGTAATGAGCCGGTTCGGCGATCGCCGCGAACGATTTCGAGAGAATAGAGGTCTGGATGCCCGGCGTCGAGGTTCCACCGGCGCCGCATGCGCAACAAGTTGAAACGTGCGCGTCCATAACGTGGGGGTGGTGGTGGTGGTGGTGATGATGATTGCAAGAATCGGATGGCGGTGGCGAGGATATTGTTAGCGTCCGCCGGTTGGTTGTTGCTGGATGACCTTTGGAATTCAATTAGATTAGAATCTGGAGTCTTGTCGTTGTAGAAGCGGAAAGGAAAGATGCCATAGTGATGGTGATGTGAGTATCACGTTGGTTTTGCTCCGACTCTTATAGAAGGATAACAAATCAGATTAAGATTCAAAGATATTTAGTTCCACGCCTCTCTTAACATGTATCTTTATTAATGAATTTGCGAATTTCACCTCCTTCCTACGTTGAAATAACGCCCTCGAAGCAATAACCTTAAGCCACCCGTAGAACTTAACGTTTCACCGATAATAATAAAGAAGTCATTGTTAGTACCAAAATAGCCGGCCGTCCCCTTTCCCCAAAGATATTGCACGGTGTATCCGTAGATGGGTGCACGCGTGTTATATCTCGCGCCTTTGTTTACGTCGACTTGACGTCTCCCTCGACGACGTCCACCCTTTTACCTGGCTAGCGTCGTTTCGAGCGGAAGGTGAAATTTTATTACCGAAACGGGGTAAATGCCAGGTATTTCGGTGATGTGTTTACCGACATTAATTGATTTTACGTAGCGCCTATATAGAGGCCTATATAACTTGTACCTCGCGCTATACATCCTGTACGTGGTCTGCTCTATTATTCTTGGGACTGAAGAAATATGCGCAGTTAATAATGAAATGCGAATCGACCAGCTTCGGACGTCGCATAATATGTTGTCTGCTATACAATGCGATACATCCGTCGTCCCGTCATTTCGTTTCAACTAATGGGTGCAAATTTCTTGATATTTCCTCTGGGTCTCAACTAATTCGTCTTCTTCAGCATCTATTCTTAATAGTTACACGTTGGATCTGGTTCGCTAAGTCTCAAGTTACTCGTCACGTACTCCTTAAAATATGGCCGACGAGACGAGATGGAAGTACTTGCCGGGGGGATGAACTACGCCGTTGCAGCCAAGAAGTTTTCTACAAAAGAATTCGTAACGGATGTAGGAACAGCTAACAAAGCAAATACAAACGTCGCAGCAGAAGAAGTAAACTGAGCATTGAAGAAGTCAAAAACACCGGAACGTAACACCGAAAAAATGAAGAGAAGATTATCATCTTCAAAGCAGACGAAGATAATGCCACCGTACTGCTGAATAAAGACGATTACCGAGAGAAGATGGGTAAATTACTTGACGGTAACACCTTCAAAGGAGTAAAAAGAAAGTAAAAAGAAGAGAAAGAGCAAGAACCGCTAGACTACACACAATTGTACAGAATATCAAAAATAATATTGCAATATTGGATCACCAAAAGCTATGTTTTATCAAAGTAATTAGTAAACCTACTAAAACCGTTTGCCGGACAAACGACCTCATATCTGAAGAATTCAAAACATTTCGCAGATATTCCGTCCATACTGAAGACTGAACCTACAGACATTCTAGTAAGTTTTGACGTTACATATTCACCAATAAAAACGAGTGGAACGGCGATGAGAAGCCCTCTATCTCCTGGAATAGCCGATTTGTTTATGGAAGCATTTGAAGTAGA
The DNA here is from genome assembly GCA_020654165.1 of Oryctes rhinoceros. NCBI lineage: Eukaryota > Metazoa > Arthropoda > Insecta > Coleoptera > Scarabaeidae > Oryctes > Oryctes rhinoceros. The sequence continues at coordinate 6,264,452 of JAIOKQ010000119.1, forward strand.
AGCAATAAGCTCGAGCGAAGCGAAACCGAAGTGCTGGCTACGATATATCCACAATATGGCAACTCGGAGAAAAGAAGTTAAACTTCTTAAAACGTCTCAAGCCGCAGGACCAAGCCATTAAATTCACCATGAAGCAAGAAGAAAATGGGAATCTGTCTTTCGTGGATGGTTAAATTCCTTTTTTTAATCACGTTAGGAAGAGGACCTTTACGCTTATAATAAAGAATCCAATGTTCCAGAAATCTTCGCCTTCTGATACGACGACCATCAGCTACCTTCTCCAAATGAGCACTTGCTACGCTGTCACATATTTTGTAGCAAAAAATCATCAATATATCATTTTCTTTTTTTCTTCAACTGATGTATTTATACTTCCTCCAGTAGCAAGACCATAGAAAAATTAATTTGTCAATAAGCTTCGGCAATTTCCAAAGTTGTTCATGAAGTGACGGTTTTGCATTTTCCTCTTTCGCAATGGCCAAACAAAACGATTTAAACACCTCGAAATCGCATGAATTTCTTAATATCGAATAAAATGGTTTAAGCATAAAAAAATAGACTTGTTTGCTTTGCGTTGTTAGATGTTTGGCAAACAAAAATCAATCATTGAAGAGCTACGAACTTAAGGTTAAGAATAATAAAGAACAAAGAAGCAAACTAGATAAATAATAGAGAATCCTCGTATATAGCTGACAGCATTATAACGCTAAAAGCCCAAATTTTCGATCGATAAAGAGCTGAACGACTACTAAAAGCAAAACGTCCCAGGTCTAATAAATGTAGAAAGTACTGTCAATGAATTTTCTCGGAAATAAAGCGACATCGTTCTAGCGCTAAAGGAGCTCACAAATTGCTATCGAGTACAATATAGGGCACGATATTTGATCCTACGTTTTATTTCTTGTTTTCAGCTGTTTCTTTATGATTTCGTGGAAGAATAAGGTATTTCATTAAATTAGATCCCTTTAAAAGAAATAAAAAAAAAAAAAGCAAAAACAGGCGATATGGCTCTAATCTCATACTTAAGTTTATTATTTGCTGGAAAAATAATAATTTTGAAATAATAACGTCGTGTAGCTGAAACAACTAATCTTGGAATTTCCATCTCATATTTAGACTCAAAATCCATGCTACCTCGCATCTATAGCCAGGCTTAAACTGGATGGCAGAATCCATGTGCTCGCGAACTTTTACAGGCAAACATCGATGAATTAAAAGATGTATCCAGCTGACCACGAGCGTCCAACATATTTAATAGGCAGTGCCTAAAGCATGTTTGATTAATTATGATCGATTTTAACATTGGTACTGAGAACTAATATAAACCTATAGTTAGCAATGCAGGAAAGACAACTGTCTAATAATGCAAGATCGTAAGTAGCTGTTGAGGATCGAGCCAAAGTGGTAGAAAGTTAGATCAAAAACATAAAGTAAAGCTCTTTTTTATAGCCTGGTGACGGTCCAACGGGGTACATAGACTTTCAAAAATCGCCATAACCCCAATAGTTTTTTAGTGCGCAAATTCTGCCCGGTTAATTGTTTGCGAGTAGTGGCTCGAAAGTGTAGCGGACTCGTTCTAAAAATTCGATCTTACTAAGACTCGATTACTAAAGCTGAACGTTGAGAATCTTCCGTCGATAGAAGCGGTTCATGCTTGACTTGACGACGCGAAAATACTTAAGGGCTAAATATAATAGGAGGTTATTGTATTGAACTAAGTTGAAAAAAAACGTAGGCTTCCACGGTCGCAGTCTGTTGAAACTAAACATTTTTCGGGTTCGAACCGTCTCATGTCGTTAAACAAAAAAAGAAAATGTTTTTTTCTTATTATTTTTGTTTTTAACGACATAACACGGTTCGAACCCGAAAAACGTTTAGTTTGAACTAAATTGTAATAAAAGCAAGGAAAATAGAAAAAAAATTGGCGGTTGGACGCGTACATTGATCGAATTCTCCTAATGCTAAAGAGGCATCTTGTAACTTTAACAGTCCCAATATCGAACCCTGCGGTACACCGGATACGATATAGCCAACACCAAAAGAAGCGTAGCGTATATAACCCGAGAATATCCGAATTAACCCTAACTTTTGCTGTGAGTAAACAAGCACACGCTACACGTCAATTGTAATAATTATCAGAAATGCACCAGATCAACAATAGAAACGCCGAACCTTCTCTATTTGCACAATTCGTCATGGGCATAGCGCTGCGATGTAAGTGAGACGAGTCACGCGTCTAACTAAGCACAAAAAGAAAGGCGTAATCGAAAACCATAAGGAGACGCCATATCTTTGACTGTAGACTACCGTCTCGCCTACTTGAGTTCGCCTTCATAGAAGAGGCCCTATTTTTTTGTTTTACAATTACACCAAAGTCACCTCGCAATCTCCTATATAATACGCGCGACGTTCAGAAATCCCATCCAGAAAGCTCGGCAAGTAGGGAAAGATCGGTTTAGGCAGGAGTAAAGAAGAGTGTTAAGATTGTAACTGTATTACGGCTTCGCCGCGTCGAAGAAGATGTTCGCGACGGGTAACATAAAACGACAGAAGACTAGAGAACAGACACGGAGTTTGGACAATGATAATTTTCCAGGTAAGCCGCACAGCGAGACCGCAAGACATTCGTATTTATATTACAAAGATTTCTATTCCAAATATTCGTACACGACTTCAGCCATGGGCCGGATCGATTACAAGCCAGACGCTTCGTACAGCCACCACGAAGATAACTTCTACTATCGCTACTACAACAGCAACGAACGTCTGCATGGCAGGACGATGGAGGATTGGATGCGGCCGAGCATCTTCGTCGGCAAGGCCTTCACGCCGTATCCGGGCTGTAGCCCACGACCATGGAGCGAGAATCCCATGACTTTGTACAACATGCAGAACATGCATAGCCTGGAGAATTACAAACGTGGCATCCGGGCTATGTTCGAACTGTGTATGAAGATGGGTATGTATGAATAAGTACATTTTCCGAGACAATTGAAACCTGCCCCGTCGATTTCTTCAGCGATGTTCGATTTTTTTTCTCACTTAGCCCCGATTGTGAGTTGGAAAATAAAAAATCGGGGCAAGGTTGGGGGAGGCTCGTCATCCTCCCGTTCCTTGAATCCGTACTGCGTGAGCCATGCGAGAGACAAACATCTCATCCCAGATTTCCTAGACGTTTCTCGATGACACCTTCGCTTTTCAAAATCGCTATTCCAAAAAAAAAAATTATAGCCACCACTTCTTGGCCTTCTTTGGCAGGCGCAGCTTCCCGATAACTTCTAGTGTTACGCTATTAAAATGTCCGTTCAATTTTGTGCAACGCTCTGTATTTATACATAAAATTATATCTGATGAAAAATAGTTCGGGGAACTTATTACTTTATCACCACAATTACCGTTCTTACCACAGGTATCAAGTATTGGTCCGGTTACGATCGCGATTTAGCTCCTGAGGGTGAAACGTCGGAAGAAACCCAATACAACTACGAACAGGTGGTTGATCTCATCCAAGAATACCAGCAGAAGAGCGGCATTCGACCACTGTGGATTGGTATCGATTTTAAAAACACTTACAAGTAAGTCGATGATGGTTAAACATCGAATCAATATCAAATCCTTCCTTTGAAAAGATTTAGAAACGGGGCCGTCACTAATCCGGAATCGTCGATCGTAACTTACGCCGGTTATCAGACGAAACGAGCCTTGGACATCGCGAATAAATTGGGGGCCGAAAACGTGATGTTCTCCGCATCTCAGGAAGGCTACTTCAACATCATGAACACGGATATCACGCGCGAACTGAAGAACTTCCACAAGTTCCTAAAGCTGATGATCGAACACAAGGATAGGATCGGATACAGAGGCCAACTGTTGATGCAGACGGTGTACGATAATAGGAAGCGATTCCGGGACGAAGGTTACAAGTACTGCTACGATTTCTCAAGTACGCTGTGTTTCCTGAAGCACTACAACTTCGAACGGCAGTTCAAACTGGTCGTGAAGCCGGGACATTTCAGCTATATGGCGAATATGTGAGTGTTTCCGCTTGAAATCTTTAAAAATTTGATCCTCTATCGCGATCGGATAAATATTTTGTTACGTTTAAGGTACGGTTGCTTGGGTTCCATTGACATCAAACACAAGAACCTATACGACGTGCAAAAAGCAGCGATGACGATGAAGATGATCATCGAAAATGGTGGCATCAGTCCCGGCGGCCTCACCTTCTACGTACCCCACCACAAGAGCACTTTCGACGCCAAAGACCTAGCCGAAGCCTTCATCACCGCCGTGGATACCTACGCTAAGGCCCTGCGTATCGCGGTCAAATTCATTAACGACATCCAACTGAACAAGAGTATACAGGTACTTGATCTGATTGACTTATCTTCGTAATACGCACAAAGATCGCCACGAAAATCACTAATAAATTATATGCTTTACAATCTGATACATTGTAGTTGGCGTAGAGATTAATAAACCAAACGTTTGAAATCGAAGAGAGTATTCTTGCGTTTCTAGGGACTTTCTTTCTATCCCTGTAAACGTCATTTTTCTATTCAATAATAATAATAAAAAAAAAAAGAAATGCACACATACAAGATCGATAGATTATACTGGCTAAACGTACTTTCTAGATGAGATACGTTAGTTTCTCGTCTGGATGGGGATCTAAGTTCAATAGTAGCGAGGCCAACTTGGACGATTGCGAGGATCAGATCAGGAAACAAGAGCCGAACATCATGCAGCCACCACCTTCTAGATCGGAACATTGGTATGCGGTCCTAACGCGCAATATGGAGACGCCGTTTAAGTAATTTTAATCCGATTTGATAACTTTGTAACACATCAACAACAACAACAACATAACCTTACATATCGACACTACTAGAGAGTATACAGTATGATACGATTATTGCAGCACCTTTCTTTTGTTTTTTTTTTTTGAATGGGGAATATATAGTGATGTACTTTTAACACTTTTTTTGCACTTTGAAAGACATATTACGACATACAAGGCGATGCGAAATTATCGAATTCGTTGGAATCGCGATAGGTACTAATCCTGCTTATCGATTCTAGCAAGTTCTTTTTTTTTGCACGTCTTTACATGGATACAGACAGTTCTCATATTTCGAATGCTAAGCGTTGCCCTTCTTACCTATGCATGGGATGGATGTTTTAACATTTGTTGTTCTGCTTGAAATGTGGTATATACATATATAGAAATATAAGTTATATCTGATGTATTTACTGATTTTTTTTTTTTTTTTTTGAAAGATTCTATATGAAATAAAGGTTATTCCTAATCATTTCCATTGTTTTTACTAAAAGTTGAGAAGTATCGATGGCGTTGGAACTTTCCTAGAAAGACAATCAAGAGATGCGGAGATCGTTTCAAGCAACGAGCATCTCGTCTGCTTTGACGAAAAGCAAGGAAAATCTTCAGAGTATTAACATCAATACAAAGAGGGCCATTCAGTGGCATGATTTCGGGAAATTTAAAATTTTTCCGGCAATCTGGCAACTAGCGCCATATTGTCGGAAGAAAACGTCATCGTGGTGCGCATCTTGCGGAAGAGACAATAAAGTATTAATCGACATCTAACAATATCCCCATTCCTATTTTCAAAGAAGACGCCTTGTGACGAAAACCCAAGCCAAACGGTTGCACAACGAGGATGCTGTGGTTTCCCCACGATCTCTCGAGGATTTTCTCATCCCCAGAAGCGATAGTTTTGCCAGCGTCGTGGAAAAATAGGCTTCGCCGATGAATACGATGGTACTCTGAGATTTGATCGCCAAACACGCGGCGCTTTTGAGGGTGCATAGGCTTCAATTCGCGCCCAATCGCTGCGAGCGATGACGAATTGAGGTCATCGGACCCCGGCGATATTTCTGCTGAGCAAGCGTTACGTTCTCGTAATGGTCTCTTGATAACAAGAACGGAACCGAGCCGCTCGAATTTTAGACTTCTAATTGCTGCATCGCTAGGTATATGATTTCGGATAAAAACGACACGAAGTGAATAAAGGTAACAGAACGCGCATTTTGGTCACAAATTTGGACGATTTTTACGCGTCCTTCGAGGGTGACAATGAATCTCGCAGCCTTCACACAAACCATCAAAGTGACGACGTTTCCATTCCTCACGACTCACCCTGTGTGTACTGTACATTGTATCTGTATATTGAAATCTCTATCCAATAAAGACGTACGTTAACGTTAAGCGCCATATGGTAAATTGGCGTTCGAAGTAGCAAGTTGGTTCTTCGTGTTAGGATACTGAAGATGGACGCATGGTGGGATGCCAGTCGAGAAATATTAAAAAAATGCCGTTGATCATGTAGGAACAATCAACTTTGTTGTTTAGAACCTCCTCTAGTATCGAGTGCTAGGAATCTCGCATCAGTTCCTTAGCAAGTTTATTTGATACCTACAAGGCAGATCAATGATAAGATATATCCCAATCCCGGATAAGTTGCATCGATTTTCCATAATTCGATAAAAGCTTCAAAAAACTAAAAGAATACTAAACAACACAGGCGTGTAGGCCTAATTTAGTGACGACAAAAGCATAAAAAAGTACTTTTTAATAATTCAATATCCTGAAGTTCTCATGAAAAATCCCATCATTTTTGAAACGGACAAACAGATGGCTTCAATACGGTTAGAGAAGGATAACGTCGGTGTCTAGATCTTTAATCGCATTTATTTCAGACGTAGTTTGCTTATTAAAGGCGGATGAAATTATTGATTTTTTGCAGAGCCTAGACAGACTCGTGTTTCGTCGACTCTTGAAGACACCAGTAAGCAACACGAATCCATTCTCATGAGACGAATAGATACGAATCTATCTAGTCGCTGCGAAACAGGAATAATTCCACCTGCCTTTGTCATCTGTAGTTATTGCTCACTGACCAGCTAAACAGAAGATTAATATTACGCTGCAATTCATCGGCCTCCATATACAGCACAAAACAATTTAACATCCTCCGTATATACCAAAATGAGACAACTAAGCGATTGCAAGAGATCATTTTTAAATAAAATAAAAAGAAGGGGACCGAGATTTGAGCCTTGCGGAACACCATTTGTCGATTAAAAAATGAAATGACTGAAAACCGTTAACATGGTTCGATCTACGTGTCTAGTTTGTGCGAAAGAAGTTTACGATCAGTCGTATCAAACGCACGAGAGGAGTCAGTGTATGCGGCATTCACCTGTCTTTGATCATCTAACATTTCATTAATAGATTGAGTAAAACATCCTAAATTTGTCTTTGTAGCACGATCGATCGTGAATTCATGCTGATGCGATGAGATGTATTGCTCAAGAAGTTCGCAGAAATCATTTAAAACAGAGATCCGTCGATAATTAGCGATGAAACCCTTGTTGCCTTGCTTGCAAATCGGAACAATTCTTGGCCGTTTCCATCTCTCCGGGAAGGTAGATGTGCTAACTGCCAAATTCATATTTTTGGAAATATTTGTCTGTTTAACACAAAGCGAGCATCTCTGATCAAAAGACTTGGTACAAGGTCTCCACTTGTAGCCAATTTGTTCCGAAATAAAGCCATCACATTAGCTACATCGTCCTCACAGATCATAAGGTCCGTAACTGCTTGCGATTGGATTTTATTGATTGCTTGTACGTACTTGAGATTTGATTTTAATTAAAGATCTTAACCTACAATACTCTGGATAGTACTTAGGATCGTTGGTCTATAGAGCAATAAAGCATTTAATGTACGTCTTGTGTTGCTTTAATTACTTTGGCGCTTAAAAAGTTTCCGGAAGGTTGTTTTAAATAAAAGCGCGAATTCTCATTCTTTTAAATAAGAACGGTAACCGATATTTATTCAAATTACTTTCATATCGCCAGTATCGATCAAACCCGTCGCGTCACCTTTCGTCTAGACTTGCAAACGTGGAATAACACGACGAAAAGGGAACTCTGCTCATGGGCGCGGTCTTGCATTTTGACGCTTCGCGTAGACTCCCGGCAGGACGTACAATTTGTTCATTTTAAGTTCTCTTCAATTTTTGCCAAAATTTGTATCTAATTCAACTTAAAATAGCAAGACGTGCAAGACTAAACAGGTACGAAATCTAAGTTACAAACCAATAATATCTGCGAAAGAGCCAAAGACAGTTTTCTTGTTGGATCCAAAGACTTCCTACCCTTTGCTTTCAAACTAAATATTTGCCCAATCAAAGGTTGCTTTAGAAATGGCCGATAAGGAAGCCCTCCATCTATGGTGGTGGCTACGAGCATTCTATTCGCCGGATACTCCGACTTGAATCGAGCGGTTACCTTACGTTCGGCAATTTGAAAAACGACAATCTTTCCCTTCTGGTTTTTCACTATTTTTGTTATATATAAAAAAAAAAAAAAAAAAACATATCAGGGCCAACAAAAGGCGAAAACCACAGAAACGGTCAGATCTGGATGTATTCACTAAACGGAGATGGCTGTAATTACCGCAAAAGGAATTGGACGAATTTATTCACCCAAAGCAGCGAAATGGCTGAACGCTAAGTGACGTCAACCATTCGCACACAGATGACACTGTAAAAACTTAATTTTCTTCCGGTGGGAAATCCGGTTATATCCTGAACGGAACTTCACAATATGTTCAATTGTTTTTTCATGTTGTTATAATTTGTACAATTTTTGTATTACATCTTCCGCTTACATGCAGATATAAGTGGGTGGATGTTGTTATCTAAATTTAAGGTGTCGCAGACAACGCCCCGAGGGTAGAAATATTATTATCGGAAGCTAAAAATCGCCATTTTGTACATTATATTATTTATGTAGTCAATTTTTTCTTATAATTTCATAACTATAACGATCTCTGAGAGCCTTTTTATAATCCTAAATTCAATTTTATTAATATCGATATGTTTGGAAGATCATTCTTTTGATTTTTTTCATACTGATTGTGTGTTGTTTTGAAACAAAAAAAAATTCCTTTCATAACGTTTCGGAATTTGTTTCGTTCTTGTTTTTTTCGTATTGTTTATTTAATTTTGTTTTTTACCGAAATACGCGTTATGTTGTTGCAGATGGTTATTTCTGTTTTCATTCATTTATATCATTTATTGAATCTTCATGTTCTTTTTTTTGCATTTGCTGCATGAGATTTTATTTTTTTCAAATAAAATTAAATTAAATTAGTCCAACAAGAAATAAATATAAATAATGGTATATAAATAATAATATAAATAATAGTAAACGTTGACCGATTTCGCTTTAATGCGCTCGGACTCAATTGAAGGTATTGTTGAAAATAAATACGAACACTGCAGGTATAATTTGCTCCTTCAGTTCGTAGCGCAATCGTTACCATCCATTGAGTAGGATCTTCGCATAGTTTTAATCTATGTTGCAATGCACATGCGCACTTCTATAAAACTCTGCAACATTACGTTGTTGGCAATCCAATTACTGCAGCTGCAGTACAAATTTTATTTAATTCGAAGTTTTACTAAAAATATAGTTACGTTAAATTTGATGTTTTACGTACCGGGTGTTCGTTTTAAAACTTCCCATCCTAAATTTCTACGTTCTCACGTTCGTTGATTCAAATTTTGCCGTTACTTTAATGTTTAGTAAAAACAAAAATTGAATCAACAAACACAAAAACAACATAAAAACGTTTTTTTTTTTACTAAATAGCAGCAAACATCTGCATAAATATTTTTCAATTAATTTAAAAATAATTTATAGAAAAAAAAAAACAATGATCGTTCTTATCTACATTACGTAACAGAATGAACGTTTTCGCTAATGTTGGAATGTACACCATAAGAAGTTGATACACGTCAGTCAACTTATTAATTGTTATTAGCTGAGAAATGCAAACGATAAATTGGATGATGCCTTACTCCACCTTCCGCCTAGTCTCATAAGCTAAGTATTTCCCTTCAATCCATCTGTAGTTGTGCATAAATGACCTTAAACGTTCACGACCAGATGACGCTGTGAAAACTTCATTGATTCCCAGTGAAAGATATGTCCATATATTGAAAGATGCTTTTTTCGATCTGCATATATCTTATGATTACCCATCTATTATACTCATATAATTTTTGTATTTACTCTTTCACTTACATCTTATGCGTAAGGCGAAAGGGTCGTTATTAACAATGAAAAGACAAAATTGCAGCCAATTTTTTGTTCAGCTTCTTCTTTTCCATTTCTAGGAAAGCTTGAAGCGACTACTCCCAACTCTGTCGTCGTACAATAATCAATAATTCACCGTGATATATAAAGGGTGGAGGAGAGGCTGTTTAAACCTAAACAAACTGGTGTAACAATAATAAACACGATAATGTAAAATGGGATGACGATGACTTTTGGTATTCGAGTATATAAACAAACACAGCATTGAAATAATATATTGTAATAAATAAACGATAAATTCGCATGTTAGAAGAAGAAATTACTGAATACGCCATTTATCTTCGAAACTACGAACCATACTGCGTATCGACGACCACCCCATCGCTAACGCTTGGGGTAGAGTGGAATACGACACATTCGTCCAACCGCGACGTCCATAAACGTTAAGGGAGGCGATACTAACTCAGAGGTGTAGATACGTCGAACGAAAGCCAGATGGATTGCATCCCCCATCCTTTCTTGTATGATTAAAAGAGCACCTTTTTATATGCTTAATTCATTTATTAACACTCGAAAATTGCTCTCTGATAAATTCCGCACTGGAGTGGGCGTGACCACAGTGTAGTATGACATGAAGAAGACAGTAAGACATGTAGTACGTCTTTAAGCAATTTTCCAGCTTCAAGCGTATAAGCTGCTTTCTCCCGTTTCCTCACATCTTCGAAAATTTTTACAACGATTGGCCGTTACTGTATCAGCATTTATCCGTTCCCATTATTTTGCTGGCTACTAAATATGGTTTTGTTGGACGGTCTGTATACAAAGCACCAACAATGACATGAACTATGCGAACACCCTAACGCATCCATTATTTCTTCTGGGCTCTACCAATAGTAATTGTCTGCTACATCGCTTTTAATTTTGTCTACGACTTTTGTAGAAGTAGTTTTTTTCAAAACGTTGACCTGTCGAAAATACTTCTGCCCGTATATTTTGCCAAAATATGTTTAAAGATTAAATTATCTGCGTAGATAGATAGAAGCTTATCATATTAAAAATTCATTTTTTAGAAAACCTCAGGTAGACCCTCTCATTCGCTTAAACGATAGCCTATTGCTAGTGTGCAACATCATTCGCACATCTTACTTAATCGCAAAGGGGCTGCGAAAGTCCACCGATATATCTCTTAAATAGAAAGAGATCGTTGTTAGTCAACTAACTTAAATACGATAGGTGATTTATTATGCGGGTTCGAAGCTGTTCTCTTCCCATTTATTTTTGAACATCCTATTCACCATCATAACATTGAGTCTTTATTTCAAGGTCATAAATGAAAGTCGTCGACATATAGTATCGCAGCTGTATAATCTATGGTAGGATCTGACGTGTAATCGTACTAAACACAAACAATTTGTTATCTGATAGAAGTAGCGAATTTTAAGGTCTTTGTGTGCCTTTGATAAGAAGGTAGATCCAATTCGGCTATTAGAACTTAATTCCATGATCACCTTCGCACAAAATAGTGATTTTATTTCTATAAGATTGGCAATAGATGACCCTGAATTATTACCATAAAAAAAAATGGTCGATCTTCAAATGTCAGCAAACAATATCTAATGCGGCCGTTTCTAATTATAACAAAAACATCGACTCAATAAATTTTTAATTGATAATTATTCATATCTCACGCAATACAGGTAAAACACCCGTTCTACCACGTAAATTTTTCGATCGATCCTTGCATTAATCCATTTGTAGCAATGGATCCGATACAGAAAATTTACCCGACCGAAGAAGAACTATCCACCGTAAACTCGACCGTACGCTGTCCAGAGGACGGCTGTACCAGTATCTTCATATCCGAGTCGAACTTAAATTTGCACCTTGCGAAAACGCACAAGAAGGACGATTTGTTGGCATCGAACAGTTCACCTCGAGAATATTACTGCCCCGATTTAACCTGCGCTTATAACAATATCAAATGCTTTAAATCGCTGAAACTATTGAAACAGCATTATTTGAAGGTCCACTCCGAGAAGAAATTCGGATGTGACACTTGCGATATGAAATTCTCCACGCAAGCCGCTAAGAATAGTCACTTTGAATATTGCAATGCAAAGTTCACTTGTTGCGAATGCACTTCATCCTACACTTCGTACGAGTCCCTATTAACTCATTGTCGTAGGAAGAAACATGTGGTTCTTGACAAGACAACTTATCGAACTCACTCAAAACCCGTAACTAAGTCAAGTAGCATCAGTAACTTATCGGTGAAAATGAAGAAGAATATTTTAGTGTTACCGAAGAGTTCTGCAAGCTTAGAGTTAATTAACGTAAATATTCCTAACCTTGTAACTTTTGAGAAAGGAAGTCAAACTGATATTTGGACGAAAAAACCTAGATTAGCAAAGAAAGGTGTAAAATCGGTTAATACCACGCAAGAGACGCAAACATTCCATAATAAACAACATTTGACTGCGGAAACGCAAACTATTGGCGATTATTTCTCAAGAAAACAATCGGCAAGTAAACTTGAGGATGACGACAGAAAGAGTACTAAAACACAGACAAAACCTATCGATTCAACAACAAAATCTTGCAATACTTCCTTTAATTTAAACGATTTCACCTTCTTTGGTGAAAATGCCGAAACTAACAATCTAGGGACTCAAACGAACCCGCCTATCTCACCGGAATTATTATATTCCACCCCGCAAAATGAATCAGGAGATATAAATGAGTTCGAATTCATGCATTCTAGTTCGCAAACGAATTTCAATGAGGACATGGACACCTTTGATTCCGAGAATTATTTCAATTGCAATTCGGAGACGCAAACCGATTTTATGTCAATGTTAAATACCGATTATTGTTCCAATATGTATACTCAAACATGTGATAACTTACTCTTGAATGATCTGGCTTTTATGAACACACATACTCAGACCTTCTTCGATGACGTCTTGAAATCCGTAGAGAGTCAAACTATGATGTCCACTCAACCGTCCAAGCTAGTATTAAGCTGTAGAGATATGGCGCATATGGAGACGCAAACCGATGTGGAATTCAAGCAGATGTTGGAAGAGATCAATGCATGACTGTGAAGAATATTTTTAGTTTCAATCTACATGTTTTCTTTTAAGTTCGACGCAGGAAAATTCATCGTGTGGCAGGTTTTACGTTATACCCAGTGTTATTGGGCTATTTATTTCGATCGAAAGAGGAAATAATAAGCAGAGTGAAAGTAACACAGCAATTAATTGAAAATTTTTCATATTTATGCATGTAGTATTGTATATCGTAATATTATACCTGAAACAAATAGTTTTTACCATTTAATTAATTAAAATTCATCAGAAGCAACGTATTTTCTTTAATATAGCTGTTGAAGACTGACATAAACAGTAGAAAAATTAAATGTGTAAGATTGGCTTTGTGTAATAGATAAAGAGTAATATCGCACCGACTCCTCAGTTTTTCCACAATTTCTGCAGAAACGCCGTTATTAATTACCCTAATAAGCATTGAATTCTCATCATCGGCACCAATTCCCCGGTAATGGCACCAATTCTCCGATCACTTAGTACTTAATACAACTTGTTGCTTGTTGAACTGCTGGTGTCAATTAATTAAAATGAAATCGTCGGGTGGTCCGGGAAGGTCCACGACCGTGACGTCCTCGATCTCGGAATTTGAAGTCTCTGATCGTCGCTCCCCAAAGAAAATAATCGGAATGAATATGAAAATATTAATTGATTCATAAAAATTTAGATTAATTTTGCTAAGCACTCGGCGATCAGTGCGACAAAGAATAAAAGCTTGCATTCTAGTTGGCGGTGGACATTTTCAAATAATTGCTAAAGCTCAGGCAATCAGCGTGTAATAACAACCCTGAAGATGTCCCATGGTAGCGAGGAGGAAAAGTCAGGAGAAGATACGACTATAGTACAGTACCATAAATTCATTTTACTTATTACGCACGTTGTATTATTATATATAAACTTCTCAATTTATTATTAAAGATTTTTCGTTTTTACAACGATGCCGTTTTGGACATACGTTAATATGAACTTTTATCTTATCCAAGCGATATCGTCGACGAGGGTTTATTATTTGCATCTTAAAAAGAAACGGATATCCCGAGTACACATTGACTGGAGCGACGGACGAAAGCACAAGAATTAACCGAACATCGGAGGCAGCACCAACCCAAATACAAAGTAAGAACTGTTGTAAGAGCAGCTAATCTCACCAGGTTGATGTTGAGAAAGACCAAGCCGAACAATGGGAATCAACAAACGAAGAATTGTGACGAAAAATGGTTCGTCGAGAGGAAAGCGATAAATCTAACTTGGACGTACTAAAATAGTAGAGTGTACGGACAGAGGCGAATGGAGTGAACTGTACATCGAAGGAGGGTTGGATCAGTGAAGGGAGTCAATAAAGTTGTTCGAATCTAACGCATTGTAGTTTCAATTGAGCTTCAAAAGTAAATAAAGGATACATTTTACAAAATTGATTAAAAGATTTTGACTCCCGCTGGTTAGCTGGAGCATTGCCACCCATACAACAGCCGCAGTAAGGCTTGACTTTAGTTTATCCTATCGCAGAAACGATGGCTACTACGCCCCTACTTCTGAGCAGATAGCTTAGCTAATATGTAGCTTTAGCTTTAGCTGATATGTAGCTTAAATACAGGTTTTGCTGTCTCTGCCAATAGCTTGATGGTCAAACGCGAGTACAGCTAAATAACTTTGGTTCGAGCGTCATTTCACTCGCAGGCGTAACACCGAGTTTGGTAAAAAAATAACCCTTATTAGGGCTACCTTGAAGACGACAGAAGCACGTCTGCCGAAACTTTGGATTCTAAAAATTCAATAAACGGAAGAAACGGAGCCCCAACGCCGATTAATTCACACAATGAAGAAAATCCTAAAGAAATAAAACAACAATCGTGTTAGAATAGTGAAGATATATTTCACTGTATTTTCGGTGACTACCTCAGTATTTTCTTTTCTTTCATTACAGGAAAATTTCCGTATATAAAAAACAATTTAGATATAAAAATAAAATTCGTCCAGTTAAATTTTTTGAATCTTACAATCATAAGCGATACGATATTTTATATTCTTGTGAATGCGTGTATATTTTTAAAGTAAAAAACTGTTCTATCTGACGATGAAACGTGAACAGTAGATCGTTTCTTTGAAAACGTACAATCGAAAACGGCATGATGTCATAGTTACGTATTGAATAAAAAAAAAAATAGAAAAAAATAGTATCGGCGCTAAGAAAAGTTTGAGAGTAAAAAGGCATCTGTGTTAAACGCTAATGTTGGATAATCCAATATGTTAGACGGGTTACAGAGCCTCATTTAAATCTACTTGCAAAACATTACAAGCATCTTATCGATTATTTAAAATAAGATCTAAACTGTCTGTTTAACTTACATCCGAAATTATGCAACTGCCAAATTGGACCCACATTAAATTTTCATTTAAAAATTATTCCAGGGTTGTCCAATTTATTTCTGACACAACTAGACAGAAAACGCATGAAAGTTCAACGCATCTAAGCGGATTTTGATAAAATTTTGAACTTTTAAACGACGGAAGTTCGATAATTATCCGACTTCGGCAAGGGATGGCGCTATTTTTAAGATTTAACAACAATGGAAAAACTCGTATACAGAGCAGTGATTAAATATTTAACTTTGAGGAAAAAAAAACGAATCATGGGATAAAAGTAAAACTCGATGAAATTTATGGACATACGAGCATTTTCGATGAACAACGTCCAAGTTGTCCAGATGACATCGCCCACATTGTACTGAATTATCGGAAATTAAAAGTGTGTGGAATTGCTGAGGTTGTGGACGTTTCAAATGATCCATTTGAATGTAAGGAAGCTTTCCGCAAGATGGGTGGCGCGGTCCATCACAACTAATCATAAACGCACACGGGCGTATTGGGGTGTGTATTGGGCGCACACGGTGGGGTATTTATCAAACTACACTCGTAGATCGTTACACTGAAACAGCGATTCGTTCTCTCAGATTTCAAGTATCAAACGATATTTACCAAGTAAATATCTTATAAGTAAGAAATCAAGCACCTATATGATAGCTTGTAGATTTAAATAACTGAAAACTTGTGGTTGGTAATAGACGGAGTTGCCGTTTAAACATCGTGGATTTTCAAGGAAGCGCGCTACATTATTCGATGTTTCATCAATTTTCATAAGAAGAACCATTGTTTTTGTTTATTTTATAAACATATAATAATCTTTCGTCTCTTTCTTACAAATTTTAATGGATTTACAGAATATAATCGGATTTGTTCAATTAGTTTTTGTGCCCCCAAAAAGGGGCGGTATATAAATTAGAAATAAAATAATAATAATATAAATGGATCTTACTTTACACGGAGATAAAATTGTAGAGAGAAAATTAAATAAAACGGGGACCTAAATTCATTCATCACAAATTTGCACAACCTATTCAATATGAAATACACAGTAATAATTATAATTATAATAATAATACGTAGTAATAATAATTATCGTATATCTACGTATAGTTACCATAGCAATACGTTTTTTTTTTTTTGTTTTAGTTTGTTTCCATATCATTTTTTTGTTCATTTAAATATAATAAGTAATACATTATATATACACATCGTTACTTAAGGGAGCAAAAAATTAGGTTAGAATCGAACACGGGAAAGAAAATCATACAACAAAACATACGGACAAAAATATCACCTACAATATTCTTTTGCTACTAGAGTGTATCGTAGTATTCGTGAGAGTTACGTGCAAGAAATAGGCTTTAAATTAAATAAAATTAAATACGGGATGTGGTAGGTAAGTCTTGGACTACATGGGGACGAGACAAGGAGGAGATAGAGAAATTGATTATAGTGCCGGCCCAGCGGAATCGTCGAAGTCGAAGTCTGATTCGCTGTTCTCTTCGATGCGATGCATATTCTCGAGGGAGGACGCCATTATCCGGAGATTATCGACGCCTGTCAGTAGTTGCCTGCATAGAAATTAAACAAACATCAACGTAATATTGAAGACGGGAGCGAAAAATATAGCAAGCCCAAGTTAAATTTGACGAACGAAATTACCTTAGCGAGTGTTCGGCCGTATTCGCAGCGCTCCTTAGATCGCTAGCCAATCGTTGCGTTTGCCGTTGCGAGGGCCATCTAAACGTAGGCCCTCCTGCCGCGCCTTCTTCGCCGCGTAGTTCTTGATTTTCACATTTTAGACAATTGATTTCTGTCTGCAAACAAAATAGGGCTTTAACGCAGAATTTCGTTAAGAGAAAGCAACTTTCATAGCTCGTCTCAAAGCCTAATTAGCGCATTTTTATTATTGCAACGACTAGCATGTAGAAAAATACCAAAGTTGCGGTGTAAGCCTACAAACTTCTAAAAAAAAAAAAATATCAAGGTATTAATGATAGGTCGAGTCCGGAGTAAATAAGGAGGTTCTAGCATAAACTTGCGAATTATGATTTATATTATTTGCAAACGCTGAAGGAACGTTTCATTCTTGAGGAACGCCCCCTCACCCAAACAGATTAAAGTCGTATTGCAAAATTTGAGAGGAGCTGGTTAACTGCTCTGGATATCAAGAGACCGTTACAAGAACGTAACATTCGTTCGGCTGGAAATGTCGCTAAGGTAAATGAAAAGTGTGACCGGAAGATCTCAAGTCGTCATCGGTCACATTTCAAAATCGGCCCTGCAACGAATTACGACAAAAGACGTTCGACTTCGTGTATGCAAGAGTCGATTAAAAATTCCACGAAAGTTTAATTTTGTCAGTGGCTCCTCCATCAATCTCAATAAGTTGAATTTGGTTGCCGACGGAGAGATATTTAAAAAAAAAAAAAATGGAATACCGCCTTTGTGACAATCCGACTGACTAGATTTCTTGGCTTCAACATGTTTAAGTACGTTTAAGTAGTTTTAAGTGCGAACCCCAGTCATGGGTGTCGGTGCAACATGGATTTATGTATGCTGACTCCTCAAGACAAAACAGTGGCCTACTAGATACCTTGCAGATAATGTTACTTCTACAACCTGTTGAAACAAATGCGTCAACTTCGAGAACGTCTTGCACATAGAAACAACGAAAAAAAAAAACTTGTTTTAGTTTGAACAAAGCAAAGCACACTTACCGTTAATAATTTAATCTCCTGCCTTAACTTTAGTATCGTATTATCCGCAGCTAAAGCTCTTTTCTAGAAACAAAAGCAAAAGAATTTCGAGTCTACCCGTTCATTCAAAACCACAAATACTCACATTGCTTTTGTCTAAATTTTCTTCGACCTGCTCCAAAGCCTTCCCCAAATTCTGCGTGTATTCATGTTCCTTATTCCTAGCGACATCTAGTTCGCGTTGCAGCAGATCCGCTCTCCGCGTCTGCTCTAAAAGCTGCCTCCGACACAATTCTAACTCCTGTCGCAACCTATCGACGTCCCTTTCCCTCTCGGGACTCTGTCCGGGTAACGTACCCTCGTTTTTAGTCCGTACAGCGCCATCCGCGAGGAAGTCCGGCAAGCTTTTCGACACAGCGACCTCTGCCGACGGCGGGCAACTCCTGGTCCCCACCGCTTGCAGCTCGTTCACGGGTAGGTCCAAGGGGAACTCGGCCTGGGGCCTGATTGGCAAGTCTAGCGGTATGGGCGGGTTCGACTTCGCGTGACTGGCGACGTTACGTCTTTCGTTACGACTAGCATTCAAATCTAATCTATTTATCCTATTGGGCGCGAAGTCGGGGAGGTTATTCAGATCTGCGTACTTCCGATTCAGATTATCCTTGTTCAGATAGCACTGCTCTACGACTAGGTGATCTTGGACGAAATCGGGCAGGGCCGATGAAAACTCCGGTACGATCCGGCTCTGTTTATCGACGCTGGGGTTGTGAAGATCGAGATCCGAGATGGAGGATACCGGCCTACCATCGCAGTACACTTTCGGTCTCGCGCCTTGGCTGTGGTAGCTATTCGAATCGCTTCGGAGGAAATGTTTGAAGGAGAATGGATTATCTTCTTTCTTGGATGTATCCGTTGTGACGTTTGATCCTATCGACGAGAGTAATGATTAATATCCTTAGAGAAATAAACATTTGCAGTACAGTGCCAAGCAAAGTTTAATAGGTGAATTAACGCGGAAACCGAAGTGATCTAAGCTGATCTGTGGCTGTGCCAAAACTGTCCAAATATTTGACAAACGCAATTTGCCGATCTAATAATGCCTTTCTTTAGCCAACTAACGAAACTAAACGAGTTTTTACGATTGTTAAAAAATCTCCAATTTATTGTAAAATGTAAAACGGATTTAACAATTAATTGACCAATCGCGCTGTCTAAAACATGCTTCATATACAGTGTGATTTGCGGTGTTGCCATATTGATATTAATAATAAATGTACACACCTACACCTAAAATATTGAAATTCCCCTAAACCTAATAACCTCCTAAACCACAATGGAGAGTATTGGCGGTGCCTTTGATCTTTTATTAGCGATATTCGAGACTTTGAGTTTGGCAACCTTGCCGAGATATGCATACGCTTTTGATTTTGTTGTTGTTGTAATAAGCAGGAGCGTTTAGAACGTACGTTTGCTTTGATGATTTGCAATATGGAAGTGAATAAGTTTAAAGAAGCTTAACTATCTATCTAGTTTAGATATTTAGATTAGTTTTTTGGATATCGGTGTACACCAAATGAACCAAATGTTTGATTGTTGCTATCTGTCGTAACTATTAAAATTGTACCAAAAACCTACATCACCAATGGAATGATACGAGACGACTGTTAAACTTTAATTATTGACGTAATTGGCTCGGCTTTGCTTTGTGATTCTATGCTGTGACTAATACAGCTAATTGAAATTTAGCAATGTTGTATTCGTTTTCTAAATACGAACAGTGAACGTATGAAAGGGGAGCTGTATTCAAAAAAGAAATTATCTTTAAGTCAAGCATTAAATAGACATATTGTATATTACCGATTAGAATTTTTTTAATATCACTAAAAATTCTAACTTCCAAAACTTGATAAAAGCAATGTTCATGGGAGCACCTTACTTTCGCAAATATTGATGACGAGATATATTCCAAAAATGTATGTAACCAACCCCTTAATACCTTTAACGATCTTGTAGCGATAAAATAAAATCATTTCATGCGTAAATAATACTACTTTAACCATGATTTTTGCATCGTAATCAAACACTCTTGTTCTAATTCAAAATAAACTGTCGGAATATAATGATTACGATAATTCTTCACAGTATCGAACCGCCTTTTTTTACCAATCAACAATAATAACATTCCTGGTTCGTTGTACTTCGCAACATGCCCGCAAAGTTTACTACGCCACACGCAAAGTTCGCAATCATACAAAGATCCTAAAAAGAAAATTTGATTTGTTATCACTTCTAACCTCAATCAGTGACATAAACATCACAAAACAACGTTCGTAAATCGAAAGAATTACGATCATCTACTTCTATCGCGTTTGTTATGATGTTGGGGAGGTTATCTCTTACCCGTCGCCCCGAAATCGTTCAATGTGGGGCTCCTTTCGAAATTCCTTGATAGATCCACTCCGATGTCCAATTTGATCGGTTCGTCTAGGTCGGATTCATCGCTGGAGGCCGTCGGCCTTGTTTTAGACGAATTTTCGTAAGGACCCCCATCACTTTCAGCCATAATAAACAGTACAGATTGTCAGAAAAAAAATCTACCTCGCCGCGGGTGTCACAACAGTTTTGAACGATCCGTAGTATGGCCTTGCGATTGGTTGAAATTTTTGGATCGCTTGCGCTCTTTTCGAAATGTTCAAAACCGGCTATTTACGTTACGTTAACGTTGTTACATTTTAAAATCAAAAACGATACAACGCGAAGTGATAACTGTTACTCGCAAATTATTAGATGAACGCTTTATTATATATCGTAATGTTCGCGATGTAGTCATATAGAGCGTGTTCAAATTGTACTGAGCGAAGCCTTTCTTACACGCCGCGATTTATTGACCGAGTTGAATCGCACCACGGGAAATAGCAAACATCGGAATGATTTCGAATAAATAATTAAATAAAGAAATATATGTTACCCTCCAGAACTTTGTATTTAAGCGCAGCAAGTGCAGACTTTTTCTAAATATGTCGACCGGTGTAGACGGTCTCTTGGTTTATAATCTTGTAAAGTTTAATGAAACAATAATGATAAGAACAGTGGCGTAGAACGGTGGGGGTTGTCGACACTTATGTGTTGTTTAATGAAACATTCGACAGCTTCTTGCGACAAGATGCCGAATGTTGTTCCAGTGTGATTCGTCCCAGTAAATAAAAGAAATCGTTCCATTTACTTCTGACCCAATTCAAGAACTGCGACATCAGTTCTTGGTTCTGCTTAAGAACTAGTACTTCCTTAACGTTCAAGAACGATGTGACGTTCCCTTCTTGGAATAAAGCTTTCATCTTAACCTGGTCCAACTGTTAAATTTTGAATTTGTTTCAAGGGGCTTCATCCAACAGAAATCACGAACTGGTCAGACGCGATTCGATTGACCAAAAATAATCGAAAAGTGTTTTCTGACTGATTTCACAGTACGT
The DNA here is from genome assembly GCA_020654165.1 of Oryctes rhinoceros. NCBI lineage: Eukaryota > Metazoa > Arthropoda > Insecta > Coleoptera > Scarabaeidae > Oryctes > Oryctes rhinoceros. The sequence goes on from JAIOKQ010000119.1 coordinate 6,286,220, forward strand.
GATTGGTTCTAACTAGCTCGTATTCGTTTTGGAACAAAGCTAACAAATGAAACGAGGAAATTCCCACCTTTTGAAGTATCGTCTTGTTATTTTCAGAGCCAGAAAGTTTTAAACAACGCATAAGTACGAGCACCCTCCTCACCACACAAGCTTATTTATTATACATATAGTAATATGTAATAATTAGTCCGGGACGGCCTTCATAAATTGGTGACCGAAAGTTTTTTTCTAAAGACATGTTTATGTACCTCCCGATAATAACCACCGAAGTAAATGCAGAATATATACTGAAAAGTAACATTCAAAACTAAAAATAACAGATCCGTCACGCCGTGACAGCTTGTCCGCTTTTCGATATTCCCGGATGGACCGTAACCCTCCTTATTTCGTATTTTCGAAAAACAAACAATATATTCTTTATAAACGATTTTGTTCCATGTAACAAATCCTTATGCATAAAATTTCGAAGTAACATACAAAGCGATTAGAAAATGAGGTAACGTGAATCAAATCTGAACGTTGTATCTCAAAGTTGCAGTTTTTTTGCGTTGCAATAGATTGTAACCATCGTAAAATTTTGGCCGTGGCTAAGTACTTACCAGATGAAGCGGAACTTTTTATAAGAAACGACTGTTCTTTCTAAAATTCTAAATAAGAAGCATAGTTAGGTCCACCCGGGGACACACTGTATGATAACTAGAGAGAACAAAGGCGAGTAGAATTATTACTCTTTTGAACGAATAGACAAACTCGCGTCTATTCGTCTCATAAGAAAGGATTCGTGTTGTCTACTGGTGTCCCCGAGAGTCGACAAAACACAAGTCTGTCTGATCGCTGCAAAACATTAATAACTCTACCAGCCTTTGTTTGTTAGGGAGAGCAGGACACCCTTTCATTTTAAAAATAATCTAAAAGATTTCTCTTCTTGTTCTTGTTTTATTCAGTTGATGAATATTTGCGTATATAAGTAAGTATATATTTATAAAAATCTATATCATCATTTTTTTTGACTTGTTATATACACATTTGTGTCAATTGACAAAATAAACTATCTATTTATCTAAATCAGAATGCAATGCTTGCTACGAAGAATCTCCCCAAAATTAGATTTAACGTTAACTTTAATTATTCAGCCAAATAATAATTATTCACGTTAATAAGAATCTCGCCAATTTCGTTTATTTAGAGACATCTAGCGTTAAAATGATCGCATCACCAAAATGATTTTTGTTCCGTGTAATAAGTATGTAAATCGCTGAATTTAAATTTCATAAATAACGCTCCAGCAACAAAATTACCTTTATTCTTTTAAGAGTGATTTTAGCGCCTTCCTATTTTAAGAGTACTCGGGCCGGCGCAACCGCAGAGGTAACGAGAAGATAATAAAGAAAAGACACAAAGCAGCAAAGTTGCAAAAAATTTAATACTTCAATGTTCACAGTATATATATGTACAGACATAAATCGCGTCACTGTTTTTTCCGCATGTCAAATCAATCAACGTTTCGTTAATTTTAACAAATCCGTTTTTAATAAATAGACTAGATGACGATTAAGTTATTTGAAAGCCTTCACAGTAATCAGTAAGAAGGTAACTCCGCTTCACCACATCAATTAGAATAAAATAATGGATTTTTTTCAAAATCAAATGGAATTAAAAGCAAGCAAATTGGGATGCAGTAATTGGTGTGAGCGAAGTTCTCGCCTTACATTGAAATATTCCGTCTTCTTTAAAGCGTTGTCGGTGAGAAAGAATACCAATCACAATCAAACGATACAATAAAATATTACGTGTAAAACGAACAAAGCCGTATTTTTTTTTTTTTTTTCTAATTATCCAAAATAATAGACAACACAAAGAGGTACACTAAAGTATATAAATACAAGTAGATGGAGAAGCTATATTCAAAAATTTCTTGGACACTATTTTCTCGAAATACTCCAGTTTCTTGGCTGCAAATAGAAAAAAAATCAAGAATTACCACATACAGAGGGTTATTCGACGAGAAGTATTACGGCTAAATCATTTGATTTTGGTAAAGTTTTATTTTTGTATGGATGGATAGAGGACTATTGCATTTTTTAAACGGAATATCTTGTTATTATCTCATTTCACATACATTGCTTTTTCAGATTACCCTCGCATACAAGTGTTCATTATTAAAATAACCGTTCAACATCATACCTAAAAAAGATTGTGTTGTTTGGGATTCTTTCGATTAAGTACAACAAATTTAACAGTCCTCCGATGGTTCGGTGCCAAAATATCGATCACCAAAGTTCCCGATCCCGGGTAACACGTAGAACTTATCGTTGATTTCGGGATCGATAGCCGTGGTGACGATTTGTACTTTGGGAAAGGCGTAGGCTATCGTATGGACACCGGATTCGGCCATCAGAAGGGATACTAGCAGGATATTGCTTTCGTCCACGTCATGGTCTAAAAGTACACGAATTGCCATCATTGCCGCTGCGCCGGTAGCCACGGTAGCGTCCATAAGAATCACCTTATAGTCTTTGATATCCTTGGGAAGACGTAGATAAAAGAGCTGCGACAAAAAATCAATTATTTCAAAGGAATCGTGTTCAATGTAAATCTCTAATCAACGAAGAGCAACTATCGTTTGAATAATATTTGATATCAAGAAACAAAAATTATCCAAATTAAGAAGACCGCACAAACCTCAGGTTCACCCGTATGTAGATTAGTCTGTATCAATATTTTCCCTATTCGAATGTCCTTGCAAACATCCTGGAAAGCTTGCTCCATCGTTTCACCAGCTCGTAAGATAGAGACACCACAAATCCTGTTAGCAGCCATCTGTTTACCTGTTAAAAGGTTTCGTAGAGATGTAAGTACGAGATTAGTGACGCAAGTAAATGAAAAATAATTTACCATGGTAAAAAACACCCTGTGGAGTTTCAACAGTCTTTTCGACAAATGGCATCAACGATAAAGTGTACTCAATGACCAACCTAATCAAGCGTTTGCTGTAGAATATAAACTCGTCCCTGGGCGTATCTTTATTACGGATAAACGTATGCAAACCGCGAATTTGAGGTGTCGTAGGAAGCAGACGAACTGTATCGGGTCTAGGTTGGCCCATGTGGACTGGTTGTTGGGCCAATTCTTCGCGTAATTTGAATCCCCTCTGGAAAAGTTCCTCCGCTTAACGCTAATTCACTTAATCCTGTTAATTTAAAACGGAACTCACAGCTTGTAATTGTGTATGAATATGTTGTACGATCAATTGGATAGCTACTTCGTTCTCCCCTCCTCTTGGGATGATGATATCGGCATGGGCCATAGTTGGTGCTATGTAATGATTGAAGGACGGTTGTACCATTCCAGTGTACTGTTTGAGGACACCTTCAAGATCGCGCCCCCTCTGTTCGATATCACGTTTTAACCTACGGCACAGCCTAATATCTGCGTCAGTATCAACGAATACTTTCATATCGAGCATACTGAGCACCTTAGGATTGTAGAAGGTTAAAATGCCTTCAAAAATTATCACATTGGCGCCGTACATCGTTTTCTAAAAGAGGTAAGAGGATATATTATTTATATTTCTATCTTTTAACCTGTCCGTATTAGCTAGACAATCGCTCAAGCACATTTGATACAATGATACATTCCTAAATGTCTGTTAGTTTTCGTGAAGGTTACTTCTGGGATCAAACATGCTCAATCAATCGATACCTAACAAAATTTACAAATTCCATACTGTAAAAAAAATCTACTACATACCGTTCTTGCTTCCCTCGAGTGCGTTACAAAGTTATAAATAGGAACTTCAACTTTTCTACCCTCTTTTAACCTCTGCAATGTTTCAATCAACAACTCGAAATCAAAAGCATCTGGGTGATCGAAATTGTACTCGTTACGATCGGCTACCTCGTGCTGCTTCTCGTTTAATACCTTATAGAACGAATCCATACTTAACAATGTAACCCATGGTACTCCGAGATATTCTATGATCTTTTGCGCAACTGTCGTCTTTCCCGAAGCGCTCCCGCCGCAGATTCCTAAAGATTACATAGTTAAAGAGATTGAATTTCAAGCGAAACTATCAAAATGGTACCTATTACGAACGGTTCCACTTGTTGCCCAGCGCTGTTGTACCATGGTGGACGACCTGCTGTGTATATGGTCCGATGATTTGTACGTATAATAGATTCGGTGGCGGTTTTCTTGTACGATTGGTTTATTGATGTTGTGCGTTGCCGTCTTGGTCGTGGAGATTTTTGTGAACCTTTACAAAATGAAACGTTTGCTTTTTTGAAAATTTTTTGTAAGAAGTTGTAATTGTACCCGTTGAAGGCGGTCTAGGACAATACGGCACGGTGATAGGTGAAGCTGGAGTGTTATAGAAATCACCGCTCCTTTCTTCTTCGCCTTCTAAATCGGGAAATACTTCACTGAAATCGCCTTGCGTTTCACCACAGTCACTGCATATAAAACGTGATGATCAAAATTAAATTTAAAAAGATATGATTTTTAACGAAAGTAATAGTTCTTAAAAATTCACGAAAATAATAGTACAAATAACCTTAGTTCCATTTGGTAAATAATCTCTCAGAAAGGTGCCAGATCTTCAAATTTCTGAAATGTCACACGTACATAACCACAAACCTCATTTAGCACTTGAACATCAAGGATTTCGGCGAATTAACGCCGACGTAAATTTTAATCTTTGCATTGATAATGGGCCGAATGTGAATTGTAAAGGTAAATATTTACGTAAGGTCGTTCAAACGATGATCGACATTTACCAGAACATTAACAATTTCAAATTTTAAATAGCCAACATTCACCGGAATTACCTTTCCGAACTGGCCGAAGACGGCGGATCGAAATTATTTATCCTTGCGGCCATGTCCAGCTGATGATTTTTTTCAAATGAACTGGCGAAAGTTTGCGAGCCGTTTTAGTCCATGCGAAACTTGCGCTTCCTTCAGATGATAGGAGAAAAATGCGGAAAAATTAAAAATAAACGGGGAATTTTCGAAGGAATTTAGAAGATAGAGGGAGCTGACTGCAGCATTTCCTACTATGCTTGACATCTAACCCAATGTTGCCAACCTAGTGAAAATTCCGCTAAATTTCGATTAAAAAATTAGGATAGACGTGTCATAGAAACAGCTGTCCCCCCAATTTAGCTTGTTTGGTGCGGAGTAAGTCGTTATTGTATTGTAAATTAATTTAATCATTGGAATAGTATCTATATCTATCTTAGATAGATACTAAGTATCTAATAAGAAGATCTCTAAGTCAGTATTACTCCATATTTATTTTTGAGATTTATATTGATTTAAAAATAAAAAATGATAAACTGTATTAAATCTATAATTTAAGCTAAAAACTTATTTGTCTTCTTAGAACATATTAATTTAAAATTTATAAGTCAGCAATAATGCCAGTTGCTACTATGTGTCCTAGAAATCCCGAACGCGAATTAAGTTATATATTACAGTCATATAAGTACTTATATTACAGTTATACGAATTAAGTACTTATATACATATATATAAGTACTTATATAAACGTATGTTCATCAAAAGATGTCGCACCGAATTGCTTCTCCGCCTATTTATTGTTCTTAATACGGAAATCTTGAAATAAAGCTATACAGCTTTTCTTTCGAAGTTTGTAACCTGAGATCATATTTTTCAAAAATTTGTTGATATAAGTACTTCTAGAGCAGAGCCATCAATCTCAATATTTTCCTAGGGATTTTAATCTCTGCGTGTTCTTCATACGTCAATAATTTGACGACCTATCGTCTTCGACTATTTACAACCAGATGGCAGTACCGACCGAATCGCGATCTGCTTGTTCGTTCTTCGTGTCCCATGCGAAATGTTAAATTCGCCCGCACGAACGGCTCCGTAGGAATGTCGTCCGCGAATGTGTGGTGAATCAATCGAACGATGTCAGTCGCTGCCCGCAATTCGTACGGTTGAGGTGAGAATGTACAAACGCGCGTCGATTCCGGCGACAACAGAAGCAACAGCAAGAAGGCAAACGAAGACGTCGTCGCTGCTTCGCCCCTACTAAACGACGGCAAATATGAAAAGCCCGACGGCCAACAGCATCAAATATGAGAAGATCCCGCAACATTCCAATTCGAAGACGGACAATAGGATTTCGTCGTCGTCCGGACATCTCTTGAACACGGTAAGTTAGGTTTTCGGCATTAGATTCTTCGATCGAAACGCGAACGAGCGGGCGTCTTTTATTCTATGTCGATTAAAATAGAAACAGATCGATAATTGACCGCATTGTAAACCTGTGCATTTCGCACGGAATAGGTCTTATTATCGAATGCGTATATATGCCGTTCGTAAAATGCATTTGTGCACACACTCCTTCGTGAACTGCTGATAATACAAAATTACAGCAACGATAAGTTTCCTAATTCGTAAAAATCGTAAATATATAAAATTCTCCTTTGTCGTATTGCAGAACAATAAAACGATGAGTGTTCATCGTTAAGCGCCTCGGATATCGATCAAATAGACGTGTTAAATTGAATTAATAAAAAAAAATGGAACCAGAGAGATATTGTTACGTTCCAGAAATTTTCCGTGCGTTTGAAAAGCTCGCATGCGATTTGCTCTAAAAGTGTCAAGGCTTTCACTAATAACGTGTACTCATGTATATGGTTTCCTTCTGTTTTTGTTATCATTAAAGCTGCATGTATGTAAGGACGTACAACATCGTGAAAATGTTGAAAATCACGTATTTATTGCATTTTTAACGCTATTTGCAACAAACCTTTGTATTATTATAATAATGCTGCCTCCTATTCTACGTTGCATTTCCTTCCCTCAGTTATCCGGATTAATAAATAGTAGATTCATTTTACTGAGGAGTACAGGTACATACAGGATGTTATTTCAGATATTAAGCATTAAAATATCAGTTAATATGGCCTTGCTGCAGGTACGAGGTATGAGCAGCTAGCTCTTGATCGTTAATGAGCCGTAGAAGTCAGAATTGACGATCGTGGTGCTGTTAGCTTTCGTATTCCATTCGATGCAGTGATCAAAACCTTTTCATGCGGTACCCCTTTTGCACGTGGAACCCTTTCTTTTTCGTCTTCTTCCTCGCTATTGGGCGTTTAATGCCAATTAAACAATTTTTTATGAACACTTAGTAGCGAAGAAACTTTGCAGTTGTTGAATTTCACAAAATTTAACCAAAGCTCGATTTTTTCGCTATTTCCGCCTGATACCTGCGTAACATTGACTAAGATGGCAGCTCCCAGTTGGAATCCTATCTATTAGAAGTCGTGGAACGGTTTTTTATCTAGTAGGCAAAGTTGCAACCCACACTCGATTAACGTGGACATAAATTGCCCTCTCGATTGGGCACCACTTTTTCGAATTGTGTGCTATATACCAGGTGGTGCAAAAGTAATGTCATAATTTGAATTGGTCGCCATTTTTGCAGTTGAACTACTACTACTATGAAATTAAACAAACGACGTTCGATTAACTCGCGTGAAGACCCAAGATGAACTAACACAAAACGTAACTGCTTCGCTTCCGCGTTGCGCATGATGTTATGTACTGAATACGGTCCCAATATGCAGGCACGTTGGCCCGCTGTAATTATCATTTTTGGTTACGATACGGGAGATTCTCGATCGGGATGACTACGTCTCTAAATATGGATAAGTGTTGGTCTCGCATGTTGCTTGATTTTTGATGCGTCTTTGGTTTCGTTTTCAAATCTTTATAGTTACTTCTTGTTCTGTTTGCGTGTTACATCTGAGTAATGAATGTAATAATGCATTACAATATTGTTGATTAATTTTTATGCGTCACTGTATGATGATGGAACAATCTTGGGTTAGTGCATTGCATATAAATTTGTTATTCTTGATCCGCGATATGTAAAAGGCCCGTGATAGACCTGTAGGATCCATAGATATTTTTAAAGTTGAGGCATTTGTTTGAGCAGGTTGTAGAACTCGTAAAAATTAAATTATTTTATAACAGCTTTCAAGGATGCGATAGTTTTGATAGGGTTTACCAACGTTTACCCTAGTAAAAGTCGGATAATGCGAAGCTAAGATGTTTGTTTATTTTAAAATAGAGTTAAACAAAGTCGCCTTTTGAAAAAGTGCAAATTTGTTTCTAATCTGTTAATCTCGCCGTGGCTATTTTCGTCAAAGAGAAAGTAAATGTGTCAGCTGAGTAACGGGACCATTCTCTTCCCTCTCTGTTTACTCAAATCGCTAAATCTAAATAGTGTTATCTACTATTGCAAGATTACACTGACGTTCAAAAGTATGCGAACTAATTCAACATCGTCTTCATTGGTGTTACCTAAAAAAATATATTTACTTAAAAACTTAAAAAAATTGTAAAATTCTCTAAGTAGAGCTACGTATTTTCAGCTGGCCTATGAACAGCTTTGTAAAGAGTAGTACTATATCCAGTGACATCTTTATGTTTTGTCTCGGCCTGAAACGATGTATCTATAGTTTCTACCACTCGTAGCTGGGCGCTTGGATTATTGTAGAATTGCAGCTCGATTTTACCCATTTTAGTATATGATGGATGTTCCATGTGTCGTTGCAAAGGGGAGACAAGACGTAAACCGGCCACTGTACAGTTAGCAAATTAATTTATGTCTCCCCTCTTGAACGCGAGAATATCAATACGCAAAATGCAATCATTATACTCGGAGCTAATTGGAGCTGAAATCCCAACGTTAAAGTGTGCTCCAATCTTTAGCGATCATGTGAAAACAAATGAAAAAAAAAGGTCATTTACATATATCAGTTTCCCAATCAACTTTGGATGTTCTTTCTAACAAAAGATATCAGAATCTGCGATTTGCATCCTATAAAATATTGCATTAGAAGAGTTGCAGTGTAAAAGTGGATATATTAAGCTATATTCCCAGTTATATTCTTCATTCGGTTCATTCTTTAGATTATTCTTTGACTGCAGGAGCCGCTTCAATTGCTTCAAATGGGCTTTGAGAATGTTCATTCGGATACGTTTTTGCTGCCAAGTGAGCACTCAACACTAGATTACCTTTTCCATATTCAAATCTTCAATCATATATTGACTAACACGTTCTTTCGTGATGCCTCTACCAACGCGCCAAACATAAGTTCAACGGTCGTCTCGTATCGTTTAATATACTTTTCCGATGTTATCGGTAATGTTTACAGTTTTTTCAGGTATTAAGAAACAACAAAGAGGACAACAAATAACTTAAATAAGTAAAACATTTAAGCGATATCGTGCAGTATCGACAAAATGTATAATATTGTTGGCAATTTTAACGATCTTCAATTAAATTTGTAGATATTACGGAACCCCCGCATTGTTCTGTTGTTTCTAGAACGTTTTATCCCGCGATTCTTCTAGATAACTTCGTTACAATCGTTAGAATCGGATAATACGCGAACGGCTTTGTAGATAGGGAAACGCGCGATAAGACGACACGAACAACGCGATTTCTTACAGTCCTATATCGGCGGTAGCCATGTCTGACGTCTTATCAAGCATGCATTACCCGCGTATCTCGTTCGAAAGAATGCTTACAAATAAGTCGGCGACACAACCTACGGAACTATCTATTCTTGTATCATCGTATACTTAATTTATTGGCATTTTCAAGTGTATTATTCAATTCGTGACTATGCGGGCGACGATAGATAAGCGCGATAAGTCCACAAATTAACTCCAATTCGGATACTTCGTGTAATTATGAATCGAATAGAGTCTACTAGTGTATGTGGCATGATCGCGATAGGTTTTTGTGTTGTGAACATTGTTACGACTATGGATGTAGTACGGTGAACGTGATCTCGTTTAGCTCTGTTGGAAGTGACGAAAAATCTACGAAGGTGAGCTGTCTGATTTAAGTCGAAATATTTCATGGAGTTCATATGCTCCACATTTAAGATGTTTGTTGCATGCGAAATGTTGTAAATGGTCGTACTGTCGCATGTCGCGAATGTAATTGCTGCATTTCGAGGTTTCTAAAAATGGTTTTTATTTAGAAGAACAGAAATGAACAAATAAGGTATTTGATAATAATCGCGTTTAGGCTATTAAACAAAGAAGTGTTACTGTTTGAGGATGTATAGTATAGTATAGCATTTGGTACCGGTTCTTTGATCAAAATCACAAAAAAAAACTAATCGGGATGGAACCTTACCCATCCTTACCCATCCCCAAAGACTTTGGTGTACCTCAAGTACGTACGTTTAATTTGCAAACAATTTGCATCCTTTGCTGCCAGGAAGACGAATGCTTCCCTCTAAGTTCTAAACCACAACATGAAGCCGGCCAAACAATTGGAAAAATGAAAATTTAGAAAATATGCGATAAATAAAATCAGTTGTTTGCTAAATGTGAAGTGCTTTATCTGTTGTAGTTTTTTTACAGATAATGTACCGATACGGACGAATCCGGAAAAACAAGGTCTATTATAATATGCAAAAATATATGGGGCGCCCCATTTAAATAAAACGAATTTTTATTATTATTTAATTATTATTACATTTTTATTTAAAAATTGCAATGTTTTATTTTGTCTTTGTGAAAAATTAATTATTAAAAAAATAATTTTATGCAATATCTGTCTTCTATAATATGATTATACCGGGTGTTTACCCAGGTATACCCAGGTTCAACCTGGTACCAGGTACCAGGTTGAACCCCAGGTGCTACCCCCTGAAAAAAAAAAAAAAAAAAACAACCTGATGTATCTACCTTTTATGCTACTTTGTTTATATTTTTATTTTATGTTCTTTGTTTTTACAGAACATTACTTTAATGTTCTGTAAAAAAAAAAATAAATCAACGAAATACCCAAATGTACTGTTTCAAAAGACCATTAAAGTGAGGTATTATTCGACACCCCTTTCCATTTAAGACCTTTTTAGGGGGTACCTTTCGGGGGCAGAGGGTTAAAGTGGACGTGTCATTTTTTTTTTTATAAAAGATTATCGTCCCTCTCGATAATACGTATTACGTGTTTCGGGAAATTTTTCATAAATATCTAGACTAAAAATTTACCGTGGGAAGATTTTAAATGAACACTCGGCGTATATATATGTAAATAGCCAAATCTATGCAAAGACCAACTTTTCATGACTTTTGTATTGAAAACATACTAAAATGATGTTAACGGCAATAAATCGTCGGCTCTACGTTTGAAGATCTCAATTTGTATATTCTTGAGACTTTTTCAGTATGTTTTCACCACATTTTCCTTCCGGCGTGTTAACACCGAACTGTACGACTCGGGTGGCTTCCAATTTTGAGCTCATCTTCTCCCTTCTGTAACCCCAAAAACTAGCGAAATAACGATTTATCATGAGTCGTTTATTACGTGCATTATCCTGGTTTGAATCTAGCAACCTACTTAATTACCAAGAATTTAGTATGCGTACGATGTTTCGGTGTTGTTTTCTGTAAAAATAACTTACGTAATCGCCGTTGCAGAAATAATAATACGCGTTTTCAATGCTACCCATTGATTATCAAACTAACCGCGGTAGCTGCTTGAAATTCCTCGTTTTTCGCCGGGCAAAAAAAATCCTTTGGCGTATGCAAATCCAAGGGCAGCTTTTGCTCTTGGTAAAACCGCTAGAATGTTCCAGTTTACTGCAAATGTATACGGCGTCGTTCATATTAATTTGAAGATTAATACGAATAGATCATATAAATAAGATTTTTTTTTTATTAATTCCGTGTATTCACCTTACGGAACGCAAATTCGGGTATCACCTTGAAAGCTAACGAGTTCTTGTTTGTTGCTTGTCACGAATTCAAACTTTGCCGTTTTTTTTTTTTTTCTTTTCGCTACAACCTGCTGTCGTTTCGTCGAATATCTTGGAACTCGTTTTTTTTTTTTTTGTTTGTTTATTTATTATTTTAATGAGGAATTACCTACCTGCTCGCTGGTTAACATTGTCCCAATGTCTCGGTTCCACTCAAGTATAATCGCTCAGAAAATTCTTGCCATCGTTTTTTTTTTTTCTGTTTTGTTTTGTTTGGTTTTCGTCGCTGTTCCTGGAACGATTTAAACATTTTTCGTACCGTGTGTTTAGATTAGTCTGTAAAAGATAAATAAATAAAAATTTTCGAGCAAAATGTGGGATCGAATCGTAAAAATGGCGCAACAAAAAATAGGTTTTTTTTTTTGACGCTTCCTCAATGCTTAGAAATATCATCATAAAGAATACGTAACTACCAGTAACTCGTTATTTGAAGGTAGTTTAACGTTTTACTTTCACTTTAGAGCAACGAAAGGCCTGCTACGTTAATTCAAACGATCGGAAACGTTAATTTAAGCGGGAGCGCATGGAGTAAACAAATCGAATTCGTTCGATGCATCGAATGTTGTTCCGCGTTAATACACTGGTCCCGATTAAAATTGCATCACCGAAAAATGTGTTATACATCTTACACCTAAACCTGCGGAAACGATTGCTTTCGCGGCCGCGTACTGCTCGGTTACTATCAATATTAAAAATAATGTACGTTTCAGTTTGATCGTGTTATTGATGTAGATTGACGCAAAAATTCGCTGTGGTATTGTATCGTTAGCATGGCTCCCATTGACGACTCAGTCGTACCCCTAAGGCGAGGGGAAAATTTGTTGGTGTATTTGGAAAATGCGCGTTCATAAATATGAATCGCGACTTAGGGTCTGTCTGACCGCTTTCGAAATATATCATCGCCGCCAATGAGTGCGCACTCGTTTCTGCAAGCTTATAAGCTCCTAGTATTGATGACATTTTTTCCTCCTAGCATTGGTTTTGTCGTAAATGATTCCATCAATACCGTTACCAAGCTATTTTAGTGTTTTTTTGTTTTTCTTCTTTTTTTAGATTATTTTTTTACAAATCTTCAATATTGCAGCTTTTTAATGCAACATGGTCTACATGGCAGAAGTAACGTTTCTTGTCTTTGGCTGTGTAATTTTAATACTTGATATAATCTGCTTAACGATGAAATAATTTTATTTTTTTATACCGCAATAACCGGAAAAAAGTAATTAGTCCTAAACGCATAATACAGGAACCACGCTTGTCACTTGCATTGACTTATTTTCCAAGTTAGGCTAATTTAATACAACAAGGCCGACGCGATTATATTGTTTTATTTATGTCTTTTTTCTTTTAACATCCTTCACGAGTTCTTATTTGATGAAACGTTGAATCAATTTGGCACCAGCACCCTAGATAAGTCTCGCAAACGATGCTGAAAAATTGAATAAAAAGAGAAAATTTAAAAACAACTGAAAGAATTAGTGTTTATTAAAGTTAAATTGTTTTTCTTCAAATTAATTTTTCAAATTAAATCCTCGATGTCATAAAAACAAGATAAGGACAAACTGATTTTTATTCGTGAAAAAATCGACTTCTTAAGATTAATTAATAAAATAAAAAAAAAACGGTGGGATCTGTTAATGAGGATTGACGTCACAAAGATACTACGAATTCTATATTTAATCTTTCAATATTTGCCTTTCAATTTTCGATTGCTTGATCTCAATTTATAGATGTAATTGTTAAAACCAGAACGATATTGGATATTACCACGTATTACGTGCGATACTATTGAAAATGGAACATTTTTAGATGTCCGTACACGTTATTAACTGAAGATTATAATCTTTAATTATGTAATTAATTAGATTGAAACTTCCTTGTTCAAAAGTCATTTTTGAACAAGTCTATCGAGACGAGTTAGCCTTTTCTCAGAGCTGGGAATGATAAAAAAAAAACATATTTTAAAGTAGATTTCCTCCGCGACGCCTCATATGCGCTACATAAGAACTAGAAAATACAAACATGTGTTGAACACTTTGAAATAACATTATTGGCGATAGTATACTACAAAAAGATTTGGATCTACGTATCGTGAAAAGCATTCAATTGTTTTTTTTTCTCTCCAATTCATGATTCAAGTATCATTTCAGTTCATCATTTGCCGCGGTGAAATTGCGACCGGCTGAATTTAAACGTGAACGTACCAGCTTGGTTGACGACGAACGATCGGAACGGCCAAAAGCTTCAACCGTTACCTACGACCTCTAAGAAGTTGTTCTAAAACCACGAAATGGTTTTAGAATGAAGCTGGATACCGGAAAAATGTTGGCAGAAGTGCACAAAGGCAAAAGTTTAAATTTTCCTCCGGTGAAGAAGGTGTTTTTCAAGCTAAATTTTAGAAACACGGAACATCGGAATCAAAGCGGCTAGCTACGGAATGGCGGCATTGCACCCCCCCCCCCATGCGACTGAAGTTCAGGCAAATCGTTTTCAAAGTGTACTGTGTTTTGGAATAAGAAGGGGATGTTGCTTGTGGATTTTTTTGCTTAGTGGTGACACGTATCAAAGACCTTAAGAGAAGCGCTCCATGTAATACAAAATAAAAGGCCCGGCATGCTGAGTAAGGGAACTGCGTTGCTACATGAGAACGCCCATCCACACATGGCTAATCGATTTTAAGATCTCATCGCATCATCTCTTTTTGATCATCAGTTTTAAACCATACAACACTACATATCACTTCACTTGTTATAGATCAATTAGATTCTAATCTTTTGCTTATTTTAAATTACTTAAATTTAATTTAATAATTATCTGATCTTCTAACTGCCTCGTGAAACATCTGTAATCTTTATGCGTCACGCACTTCTATTTACTGGCTGTGCCCATTTCTTCGCTAAATAGAATTAAATTTTTAACTTGCCTGAGGATGCGTTGCTGGGCGTGAAACCGAGTAGGATTTTGCGAGAAAATTGGACCTTTTCCTTCTTACGTTTAATGTAATTTTTTCTTTGTTACAGCAGGACCACGATTTTCCAATGTGGATAGATACGACGGAAGCGAGCACTTTGGGTGCTGAAGAGGTCAGTTCCAGGTTAAGGGTCGAGGTTAGGCAAGGTTTGAGTTGGCAGGAAGCAAACTACAGGAGGCAATTAATAGGGTAAGTTTATTAACCGATAATTTAAATTTCCGATTTCACTAAAATGGATCGAATTTCGTAAAATAATCTGTATCGACGTAAAATAGTTTCCGGGTTGATAAGCCGTGGTCTATTGCAATGTCTTCCGGACGTTTCATCGGCAATTGCAGCGAGAGCGAAGTATTCTTCGTGGTAACCAGCATCCAAGAAACCGATTTGTTGGTTCCGCTACATAGACGAAACTTTTGTCGTCTGGTCGCATCGACGAGAAGCGCTGATCGACTTTTTCTTGTCGATGCGACGCTGATCGATTTAGACTTGCAGGTTAACGGAAATGAAAACCGAACAAGGTATACCGGAAACTTCCACGAATTTGGATCATCCGCCAAGGCAGAAGAAAGCCATAAAGAGGCTCAAAGATCGAGCTGCTAGAACACTGAGAACACACCCTCTAAGCAAACGGGAAGTAAAAACGCGAAACAGCGTGTTCTTGTGGTAGAGCATACAATTGGTACAACAAAACACGACGTGGAGACAAGAGAAACCGTCGCCCAGGGCAGACTAACAAATCTGCGATAGCGGAGCACGCCTTGCACAAAAGATGGCAATCATGCGTTACAGTTTCAGGATACCGAATTTCTCTCAAGCACAGCTCACTACCTCACGTAACTATGTCGCGAGGCAAACACATAGCAATAATTTCAATAAAAAAAAGGAATCCAGCGGGCTCGATTGCGATTGGCCCACTACCTATGAACCAACGACCACCACTACGTCGAATAGCTCGCTCCTGCATTTAACAGGATGAAGGATTCACTTTCGTCGCTGAAGATGTTTGCCGCAGTTGCGAATGCAACGACCGGAGGACCACGCCTTATCAGGCCGGAAACTACTTGACACCGTCCGCGAAAACTTTGTATTTAGTTTGTTCAGATTCTTCACGCCATGAACTTGTTAACGTTCAATTTTTTTTTTTTTGAAGGAACGTAACTTCCAAGTTTAAAAAATAACTCGTTTAAATTCTTAATTGGGCAAAATCTACCGCAAAATATAATCTAGTAGCCTAATTAAAATAATTAGTACAATTTCATTGCTCGATAAGATAACGTCGCATAAGAAAAAACAAGCCGCACGAGAAATTACAATCCTTCTTTTACTATTAAGCGTAAAATTCTTCTAATTCGCTTGCATTCAATATGATTGCGTAATTACAACGTAAAGTAATCCAAAGATAAAGATTCAATTTCATTGATTGCGAATGCAAAAAAAAAAAACGTGTTCGTAATTACAAACAACAACTACACAATTACGAATAAATTGTGCTTGAGATCGTATTGTTTTAACCTTGAGTGATAAATGAAAGGAAATATTTGTCGCTTGTAAATCAAGACCTGAAATAACATGTATCATGCCCTTGCGGGTGAACAGCGGCAACCTGAAAATTGAGATTCTGCTATTGACGGCCATTACCTGTTCTTTAATGAAATTGCTTTTCTAATAAAAAGATTTAATTGCGTTGCATAACGTAAAAACAAACTGAAAAATATTCCGAATGTGTGACAGCAGCAATAGAGGATAAGGGTTTAAAAAGAAATACTCTCGGAACTACGCCGATGACGGCCGGTAGCCAGAAACATGAACGTGGGTTAGTGTATTTTATGGAAAATGTTCGTTTTTGATTGAAGTATGTAAATGTACAAAAACGGGTATTTTATTCTAATTGAAAGTAGCGTAAAACGTAAAAGCAAATCCCGACAGAGGCCAATCCTAGATTTTGGTGAAATTGTAGAGATTGAAAGTTTGATATAAGTCCCGGTTTAATTAATTAAACTTGTGTGATGCGGAGTGTACCGACAGTTTGGTGTTGTTTACCATACCACCTTACATTTCTTGCTATCATTATTTAACTGTCAAAATCTAACGCACAACATTTCTTTTTATTATTAATTATTAAAGAAGTTCATAAATATTTTTTCAAAAAAATCTCTGCATTGAGAACTGCTTGAACAATTCGCGGCATCTTTTGGATTACTTTTCTCGGCGTTTCGCTTGAGATATTGTTCCGTTCTTGTTGGAGAATAATCGAGAGTTGCTCCGTTTCTATCGAATGCATCCGCAGTAGTATTATTTAGTAATTTTTCTATTAATAATAGTCCCCCTTCCGGATTATTCCTTCGATTCGGTGTAACGTTTCTCTTCCGAAATAAAAAAAAAGTCGCCGCAAACTAGACCACGAGCGTATTTTAATGGGAAGCATTCTTTCATTAGCGGACCTCCTCGCAAACACCCTCCTTCGCACCGAATTGTTGTGTATTCGTCTGACGAGGATGGGTACTGGTTCTCCCGAGGATCGACGAAACACGAGTCAGTCTAGCCGCTGTTAATTTCGTGAAGAGCGCGGAAAGCGTAATCGCCTCTGCAGGTTTAGTAATTATATACAATATTTGCAATATTGATAGTAACCGAGCCATACGCTACTGCGGAAGCACTCGTTTCTGCAGCCTTAATCGAGCGTGTGTTTAAGATTATAATCTTGGCCAAACCTCCGAGGACGGTAGTGTAAATGTTCCTGCAAAATCGAATGTACTCCGCGTAACGATGCACTTATCTCGGTGTAATTCGCATGTCGATCGCCCTTCAATCGCCCGGGTTTTTCGGAATAACAAATGATTTTGGTCGCTGACACGACCCTGACGAAATTGTGCGACAGTCTCCTCTGATGATGCTTCATTACCGAAAACTAAGCGAGCATCCAGCAAAAACCTTCAATATACAGGATGTTCCGGCTTCGCAGATATTGTATATGTACATTTGGTCAGATTAAAAAAGCGATCCTACATACGCGGCGTTTATTTTATTCGATAACGTCACGTTACGTTCAGATCACATAACATGCGAAACTATATTTATTTTTTATTTTTTATTTCGCGAAATACGACAGCGATTGTCAATGTCAAGCGTTTCAATTAGATAAATACAGGTGTATCGATATGCCGTGACGTTAAATATCAATTACATCATAAAATATCCAATGAGTCTCTTATTACACTGTATTATTATCATTACGGTAGTGACAAGGTCGATCAAACGCGCATAATAGACAGACTGAAGCGCGCTTTCGTTAAGGAAGTGAATATTTGCGGTTGATCATGTATTCATGATGATTTTCATAATTTCCTCTGGCACGATAGAGCATTTACATGCACGCATTTTATATAATGAACAACGACAAAAGCAATAATGACAAAGTCCTTTAAAATACTTTAAAAATTCTTTTGAAAATGATCCGCGTAAATTTAATCAGCCAACCAATCAACCATCAATCAACCCCTACGAATACTCCCTAAAAGGTGCTGGTTAGCGCCGGGCGTAACGACCGCGTTTTGCAGCCGATAGAAGTCGAATTCGCATTCGAGGCTTTCCCTTATCGGATTCTCGATCGTACCGCATTCATATCTTGCACGTTTATATGAACTTATCGCATAATAAGTAATTAGAACCGTCTGGTTTAATAAATACGACGGCTCTTGCTAAACATCAAGTAAGAATGCTCCTTGTCGTCTACAAGAAGCTTCTAGACGAATAGGCACATTTAAGCGTTAGGCACATTAGAAAAATGTGAAATATCCAGAGATCAAGTCTTAATGTTTATGACAGATGGCGCCGCGATCACGCTTTCCGTAGGCTGGGTAACTTTTTACATATTACGTGTAAGTTTTATGCTGTACATCTTGTGGCAGAGACAATTCGTGGATGTTATCCACAAGTGAGGATGCGCTAATTAAACGTATGCGCGAATTTCACAGACTGTTCTCGTACCCCCGAAGCACCGCAACCGCTAATACATAATAATAATAACAATAAAAGTGCTCCTTTAATGTTCACCTTGTCTAAGTTTTCAAACTTCCCTTTGCAGATACAACGAATTCTCAGTAAAGGACGAAGATCCACCATGGAAGAAGTATCTGGAGCAATTCAAGAACCCGCTGATCTTGTTGCTGCTAGCCTCGGCGCTAGTTTCGATATTCATGAGGCAATTCGACGACGCAATCAGCATCACGGTGGCTATCGTTATCGTCGTTACGGTGGCCTTCGTTCAGGAATACCGTTCGGAGCAATCGCTACAGGAACTGACGAAATTGGTGCCGCCGTCGTGCCATTGGTAAATCCGTCTTTGTAATTGGATTTTTGTCGAAAATTAAAGTAATTTTTTAGAACAAAAGCTATTGTCTTGTGTTTGTTTAAACGTGCAGCTTACGCGAAGGTACGCCAGATACATTCCTCGCCAGGGAACTGGTTCCGGGCGACGTGGTTCTTTTGAACATAGGCGACAGGGTGCCGGCGGACCTGAGACTTTTCGAATCTGTCGACTTGGCCATCGACGAGAGTAGCTTTACCGGGGAAACTGAGCCTGCGCAGAAGAGTACCAGCCCCATACTAAGGCCGAACGGTTCCCAATCTTCGAAGACTAACATAGCTTTTATGGGTACGCTGGTGCGATGTGGTAGTGGTAAGGTAAGATTTATATTTTTCGCTTTCTATCATTCGGATAACGATATAAAACAAAACCAATTAACTTGGCGTGTAAAAATGCAGGAAAATAATAATTTGATGTTCGAAACATCGAAAAGATTTGTCAAGATGCTATGCATGATTAAAACCAGAAAAAAAAAACATTATGATTGGTAAGATATAAGCAAATTAATGATGGCCGGAAAGAACCGACACACCAAGAAAAATTTCGACTAAATTATTAGATAGAACATCAAATATTGTTTTTTTTTTTTTTTTTTTTTAGCCGAGATATCATAAAAAGACATGCGAAACGATTGTGGGTGTGTGACAGCCATTCGTTTGGTTGTTAACGCCTTTAAACTTCGAAAACCTCACGCAAACCCGTTTGCGTGAAACTCGCTGCAGAGGATAAAGGCGGGTGGAATTACCACTCTTTTGGAGCGATCAGACAGACTCGTGTTTTGTCGACTCTCAGGGAAACTAATACGCACCCGAACCCTTTCTTATGAGACGGATAGACACGAGTCTGCCTAATCGCTGCAAAGGAAAATAAAGTTCCACCCGTTTTTGTCCTCCTCTTCCAACTTCAATATTGTTGTTCATCCCTGGGTTGATTATTTTTGCCGTGTGAATTGATGCTTTATCATGTTGAAATGACCATTCTTCATTGGGAAACACCAAGTTAATAACAATTTGTCTCTGGAACAATTGCCTCTGCTACTTTTGAGCAGTCTGTCTTTCTTCCAGATTTTCTAGCCCCGCTGTTGCTCGACTTAAAATCGCTCCCCAAACCACTATTGATCCAACTCGGCTATGACGACGTGATAAAAATCGTTCTGCCAACCTCAAATCGCGAAAATAATATTAGAAGCCATTAGGCCTATCCATATTAATTTTTTTTTTCATCATTGAAGACAATTGTTTTCCATCATCCACCCATTTCATCTTCCCATTCTCGATGATTGCGAGCAAATCCTAAATCGGCGTTGCTTACGATGCTCCAGAAGGAGGGATTTCTTGCGCAGCTTTTTGCTTTTCAAGCGTGGATTTCTTTATTACTCTTTGGATGGTTTGTATGGAAGCATGACTTCCGACTGTATCCCTAATTTGACACTTGTTTGCTGTTGTTGCCGTTGCAATTCGACCTCTTCGATTATTGCCATAGTCTTACTATGTTCTTCAGGTAAGCGTTAACTACCTACATGCTTCGTTCAATTCTTCTCGCGATTTCTCGATTCGAGTAGCCTTCTTGTCGAAGACTTTGGATTCCTCTTTCTTAAAATTTTTCCACCGCCCATACTAACAATTTTACAACTATTGTGGAACAATTCTTGACTTGTTGTTAAGCAACGTAGTTTTCATTTATTTTAGCTGGCCTCCCAGTTAACTATACAGTGAGAGCAATCAATGTCGCGGCAGAAACGACAATGAAACTTTTAAAAATCGCAAAAGTTAATGGCGATTCGAAATCTTGAGGCAAAGTTGTGCGTAAGCCTTGTTAAGATGTGCAATCTAAATATGCGCTTAGATTTGCAAGTGTAATCGGCGATCTTTGAACCAAATTACATCGATCACTATGTGAGAGCAATCAATGTCGCGGCACTGTACCTAGGAGAAAGAAAAAGAATATTATCGATTCCATCCATAAATTTTTGGATAAGGAAAAGAGGTTTTCGCATGGTATGTCCTGAATACGGCCCTGATAATCGGATACAAATTCACAGCTCTAATTATTATCTTATCCGGGCTGTAAACTACAATCCTGACCTCTCGCGACCCCCAGTACATTGTGGAAACGTACGTACAACATTGTTTACCAATGCCTCATTGTCTCAGAGGAACTTTTCGTTTATAAACAACAAACAACCGAAGAATAATGTTTATATCACTCGATGTTTCCATGCATACCGTGCGTAACAGTTATTACAAAGAAATTTATCAGAAAGTATTTTTTTTTTTTTTTTTAGTTGAATTCGGATGTTAACAATTTTAACACCATTAATTTATTGTTAAATTATTCGTTTAGTTTGTCTACAAAATTTTGTTTATTTTTATTTATTTCTTTATTATATTTATTTTTATTATTTTTTTTTGTTTATCCTCCAGTCTTAATGCATGGTTTCAATTAGATTCACTAAAAAAATGCAGCGAATGAACACCAGTGCAAAGATTAAACGTTACAGATGATTTTTCATCGGACTCTTTAAAAATACAAAAGTTTATACTGTTCGTACCAGCATACTAGACATTTTAGCTAAAAACTTATTTGCCTAGCTTCATCCTTAATTCGCCAAGGAACAACGTAGGTAAATGCTTACAAAAAAAAAAAAAATTCTACGGAGATCCTCGCCGGACATTGAAATTCGTATTGCGATACTTCCCTCGCACACGGTATATGCTCCGAGATGTACATATGTATGTATATGAAAAACGTATATATTTTTTTCTTCAAAAGCATAGGAGAAGCCTTATTAAATAAACAGTAGAGTGAGGCTTGGTGTTGTAACGTGGACCCCGATTTCGTAAACAATAACGAAACATCTGATTCTGTTTATGTAATATCCAGTCCATATGCTGGTGATTTAGTTCGAGTTAAGCGGGCGGTAAACAATGGAGCCGGAAGAACTCCAGTCGAACTGTGGGCTTTCGCTGGGAATAAAGTGTGTTCGTTGAACGTTTGCGTTGGGAACATTCTGCGTGAAATGTGCCTGTAATTGTAATTATGGATAAATATCAAGTAATAATCTATATCCTCCTTTAACACCGTTTATTCTACGATCGATTAGTTGCGTATATTTATCTTCCTTTGTTTGAAATTTTAGAATGGACGCCCTAATTACGTTTGTATACCGCCCGATTTTAACTTGAAACAATCTTATATCGGATCAATTTTAAAAATACGGTCGGTAAAGCTGCGCGTCGTACGGTTTTATCAATCGTTTCACTTTGCAATACGAGGGTGATTCGAACTATTCCAAGCTTCAAAACGAAGATGGCGCTACTCGTGAAAATTATCCTGATTATGTAATTGCGCTTGCGTTGGAAGATTTAAAAATTTCAATGTTGAAATGTTAGACGCTCGGTTGTTATTTGACAATCGTTTGTGCCAGGTCGCTATTAGCGTTTCTCTAAATCCAACCGTTTTTGGAAACGAAATGGAATCAACTGATTACCGAGGAATAGCACGCCTTCACGTTGCTTACAAGATACTTGTTATACGTACAGAAAAAATAAATTAAAAATAGAGAGAGAGGGAAATCACAAGGAACAATCAGAACAAAGATACCTTTATAACCCTTGTCGACTTCAGACGAGTTTACAACAAAATGTAGGGAAGCCCAGGGAATAAGCAAGAAACTTACGAGTATTATAAATGTAAATAAGCAGAGTAAGATTAAAAGGAAACGTGTCGAAAGAGTTCGAAGTCGAAGAAGGATTACGGTAAAGGGATCCGTTGACGCCAATTCTGTTTAATTGTGTCCCTCTCAGAGACTAATGCGTGAAATAATAGCAAAAGTGACAAATGCATTGCTTTCGCCGATGATGTCGTTTTGATAAGAAGAAGCCAACAAGAATTACAGGAGGTAACGAATAGATTAGGAAAAAAAAATCTATTTTGGTTACGTATATTTACTCGAAAAGTGAGGCGCGGATGCACTGCAACGCACTCGCTGAAGGCGCAAAATATGGCATAACCATTTCGTGATGTTTTCCAGTGTTAAAATAGTAAGAATCGATCGATCCGAGAAACGTATCCACCCTTATTAAAAAAAAAAAAAAAAAAAAAAAAACACTTTTTTGCTGATACCAACTTGCATTCCAATCTAACCGTTACCACTTCTTTTACAGGGTATTGTGATCAGCACGGGGGTCAACAGCGAATTTGGCTCGGTGTTTCGTATGATGTTGGAGGAGGAGGCCCCGAAAACGCCACTGCAGAAATCCATGGATAGCTTGGGAGCCCAATTGTCTATATACTCTTTCGCGATTATCGGTTTGATCATGTTGGTGGGGTGGTTGCAGGGTAAACAGACGCTGGAAATGTTCACCATCGGTGTTAGCTTGGCCGTGGCTGCTATTCCGGAAGGTAAATTTGCGCTAACCTACGAATGCACTTTCTATGTTAGTCACCGTTGAATTTCAGGATTACCGATCGTCGTAACCGTCACATTAGCCCTCGGCGTCATGCGCATGGCCAAACGCAACGCCATCGTGAAGAAACTACCAACGGTCGAGACTCTGGGTTGCGTCAACGTCATCTGCTCGGATAAGACTGGAACGATTACCAGGAACGAAATGACTGTTACGGTACTGGTCACTTCCGATAAGTATCTGGCTGAAGTTACCGGTGCTGGATATAACGATCACGGCCAGGTCTTGTTGCATAAATGCGATATGCCGGACCGAGCCAGGGATAGCGTTTATCAATTGTTAGAGGTAAGAAACGTGAATTTTGAAACTTAAGCACGTAAGCGCAATTCCCCAGCTACCGATGGAAGCCCGAAAACACTAGCAGCACTCTAGCTTTAATATGCGACTGAACATCATAGACATAAAAAATGAATTAATTGACCGTTGTAAATAATAATTAAAATGTATTAAAATCGTAACGATTCAATAAATAAATTAATAAAACCTGCGAATCTACGAAAATCTTAACATTGTTCCCAATTTCAGGTCGGTTCCGTGTGCAATAATGCCGTAATCACGAACGAAACTCTCCTAGGCCAACCGACAGAGGGCGCCCTATTAGCAGCCGCCATGAAACACGGGATGTACAACGTGAACGACAGATACATCCGTTTGCAAGAGTACCCATTTTCTTCGGAACAGAAAATGATGGCCGTGAAATGCATCCCTAAGTACGACAGCGATAAACAGGAGATATTTTTCGTCAAAGGGGCCATCGAAAAGGTCCTACCGAAATGTACAAAGTTTGCCTTGAACGGGACTCAACAGCAGCTAACCAATAAGAAAGAACAAGAATTCATGGCGGAAGCCCATGAGATCGGAAGGAAAGGTCTTAGAGTGCTTGCGCTGGCTAAAGGCTCCACCCTGCAAGAATTAGTTTACCTAGGAATGGTGGGCATATGTGATCCTCCTAGGCAGTACGTTAGGGAATCCATAACGACCTTGTTACAATCCGACGTGCAAGTTAAGATGGTTACAGGTGATGCTATGGATACAGCCGTGGCTATAGGTACAAAATATATCAGATATTCTTTACGGTCGATTAATTTTATTTCGATTACAGCTCAGACGATCGGTTTAGACACTTTACATTCTCAAATATTATCCGGGGAACAGCTAGATAGCTTCAACGAAACTGAACTAGACGCGGCCGTACCTTTAGCCACCGTCTTCTATCGTGTGACCCCCAAAAATAAGTTAGCTATTGTGAAATCGCTGCAAAGAACCGGACACATCGTTGGGATGACCGGAGACGGTGTTAACGATGGCGTAGCATTAAAGAAAGCCGATATAGGCATCGCCATGGGAAAGAATGGTACGGATGTTTGCAAGGAGGCCGCTGATATGATCCTAGTCGATGATGACTTTCATACTATCATGTAAGACGTTTAAATTTAATTTTTCTCGAATATAATGTGTCTGTTGCAATCCCGCAGTTCTGCAATCGAAGAAGGGAAGAGTATATTCTATAACATTAGGAATTTCGTCCGCTTTCAACTGTCAACGTCCATAGCCGCCTTGTCTTTAATCGCTTTAGCCACATTGATCGGGATACCGAATCCGCTAAACGCTATGCAGGTACGCATTATTCTATTCTTTCGTTTTGTCATTTTTATTCGAGGAATTTTTCCTTGCACGATTAGATTCTATGGATCAACATCATAATGGACGGCCCACCGGCGCAAAGTTTAGGCGTGGAACCCGTGGAAAAGGACGTCATCAGACAGAAGCCTAGGAATACTAAAGAACCGATGATAACCAGATCTCTAATACTCAACGTTTTGATATCGGCGGTAGTGATCATCTCAGGCACTCTGTGGGTCTTTAAGAAGGAAGTAAGTGGTAGAAAAGTTTCAAGCTTCGAAAATATTCTAGTAACATTAATTGCGCATGCGTTGAAAGTAACTTTCGAAAATTTCAACCATGTTGGACGCTCAGTTGTTGTTTAACAGTCGTTTGTATCAATCGATGTTGGTGTTTCTGTAACATTGGAAAAATTGACCGTATAATTTTAGCTGAGTTCGGAAGGCATCACCGCAAGAGATACGACCATGACATTCACCTGTTTCGTATTCTTCGATATGTGGAACGCGCTGTCTTGCCGATCCCAAACCAAGAGCGTCTTCTCCATCGGTCTATTCTCGAATAAAATGTTCCTAGTCGCCGTCACCCTTTCCGTGGTCGGGCAACTGTTGGTCGTCTATTTTCCACCGTTGCAGGCCATCTTCCAAACCGAGGCGCTCACCTTATGGGGTAACACGATGTCTAGATTCTAATAGCAAACGTTTTAACAAGTTTCCCGTGGTTTCCAGATATGTTCACGTTGACTCTCTTGACGTCATCCGTGTGGGTGATATCCGAAATCAAAAAACTATTCGAGAGGCTACTCGAACAAAGGGGTAGAGGCAAACGGTCGCCGTTGGAGTACGTATGACACAAGAGGGGGCCAGGGGTTAAAAGCCGCCGTGATTAGCTGCTCTCAGATCCTCGCCCCAACAATTCTCTACGGCCCCCTTAGAATGTGCAAATGATGGGTATTTTACGATGGAAAAAATAAATTGAATAATTTCCCCCTCCCGGTTTTTGGCGCGAAACATACACGTGGAAACGAAAGATAGCGAATCGAACGAACGGAAAAGTGTGTCTTTCTAAATTCTCAAGAGCTATTACGATCTATGATGATTTGTTTTTCTTTTTTTTTTGTGATATTTTCGATGATTCGTCTAGATATTATAAGAGAACGTATGTGAGGTGGAGATCTTTTTGTATTTTTGTATCAATTAACAATGGTTCGATGGCCTGGTATTAAGAGGGCTAGCGCTTGACTGGGCAGAGTTAAGCGCTGTGTATTCGAGCCCCGCTAGAATCGACAAATTTTCTAAGTTGGCCCGGTACACTCCCGAATCACCATTCGCAGTTGGAGTACAATTAATTGTGCTTCACCCTTTACGGCGAGGGAGTGACAGTAACAAGGCCATGGAACACAATTTACACACAAAGGCACCTGAGGTTATAACAAGCTTAAAAAGCTTATACAACCCGTTGGGCCGCCACCACGCTTTAAAAAAATAGTTTTTTTTTCTTTGTACTATGATTAGTTAGTTTTTGTATTGGAAATGTAAACTGGTCAGTTTCAGCCTTTATCGATTGGTAATACTTGATACGCTCGATTTAAGTTGGCGATACTTAATCCAAACAAATTTTTTTATATATATTCCCTATAACGATGTTGTGCTACCAATCTTTATTATTTGATATTGATCGCTTTGCATATCCTAAACTAAAACTAAATGCATTTTTGCCCGTTGCTTATTACGTACAGCAGGGTTTTATGGCACTGCTTTTAAAAGGCCAATAATTGGATGTGTACATTTAAATTATAGATTGTAATCACTTCGATTTAGATTATTTTCAAATTATATTAACTCGACAGCAGAAAAATATAAAAAGACAACGATCATACTTAGGCATTCCTCCACTATTTTGATACGTTTTTATAAAATTTTCTAAACTATTCGGTGTTGTTTCGTAGTTTAGTTCTTAGGGTGTTATGAAAATTCTCCAAACTAGAAAAATTTAAACACTTAGTATTATTAACATCGGGATCTCCACCGAAGTCCACCTTGATATTTGATTGGTATTTAATGTTAAAAAAGAATGTTGCACCTACGTCACATCGTACACAGCTTTCATTAATTTCCCCATTAACCCGTAGTTACTGCGGAACCCCTAAGTGTAGTGCTTCATCGCCATCATATTATAATAACCCCTCCGAAGTGCAGGAAAGGGAAACAGCGTTCAACAACCGTTAGTGAATTTTGCACATTTTAAGTTCTTTCTCAATTCCGAAAGGTTAGTTAATACATACAGCCTAAGCAGCAGCTATTTAAAGATGGTTATCGATAATGATAATGGTTTCAATTGAAAAACTTCAAACAGAACGGAGCCAAGGAAAGGACAGGGCTCACCCCCCTTCCGTTTTGTAGTTTTTCCATCTCAGGCGATATTTTTTTTTAATTTTATTTATTTGTATATCTGTGTACTTCAATGCTGTATTTAATTTATTACGTGTTGTCTGTCATTCTTTATAGGCAGAATTGTAAATTTTTCAAGATGCAAAAAATATGGAAAATATATTGTTACATTTTTAGTTTTTTTTTTTATTTATTTCGCTTTTACAATCTTTATTTTTTTAGTTATAATTCAATTACTTTAATCTATCAAGTAATAAAAGTTTTATTTAGACGCGTTCAACTAAAACAGGCTCACTGATATAATTTCCTGAATTTTATCT
Organism: Oryctes rhinoceros; assembly: GCA_020654165.1. Classification (NCBI taxonomy): domain Eukaryota; kingdom Metazoa; phylum Arthropoda; class Insecta; order Coleoptera; family Scarabaeidae; genus Oryctes; species Oryctes rhinoceros. The sequence continues at coordinate 6,314,177 of JAIOKQ010000119.1, forward strand.
CTTTAATTTAATTAAAGTGTACAAAACACAAAGAAAAAAAAGTCCCGTTCATAAGCAGAATTGCCAGATTTAGCGATTTCATTTTGTTTAACTCCTAATTCGAATTTTTCAAGCCAAATTCTTTCGAGCAAAGAACATATGTATAGTAATATTCAAGAAAACAAAAACGAATTGACAGAAAATCGCTAAAATCTAGGAATATTATCATTTTGACGGTTAATGGCCGGTAAAATGATCGGGTAACACACTGCAAATTAACAGAAACTAGGCAAACTCGTGTCTATTCGTCGCATCGGAATGGCTTCCCGTTACCTACTGCTTTCCGCGAGAGACGACAAAACACGAGTCTGTCCAGTCGCTGCTAATTTCGCGATGAGTGGAGAACCTCGCCACTTTTCGTTCGCTTCACAAGCGATGATATGGGAACGGTCGTTCGCATATTAGACTACGCGATGGAGTGGGGGACACGAGACGACTTTGTTACCGATGTAAGTATTGAGGCAGGATGATTTATCTTATCGGGGGGAACGAAACGTGCATTGGCACATACCCGGTCGACCACTACGATACCGATGCCTGTGAAGCGCACGGGAAAAGGTGAACAATAGTAATGATGTCAAATTGGGGCGAACGCGCTCGTAATTTTCAAGATATTCACCGAACGCGTCTAAACGATGTTTTTTATATCGAAGATTAGCTAATTTTCAGGTAAAAAAGCAATATTTATCTAGAAAATCGAACTTTAAACTAGCGTTAAACTATTTCGAATCATTATTTAGTAATAGCCTAGTCCTACGCAACTTACAAGACCAATTTTTCAATATAGAACTCTTATTAAGACGGGATCTTTGAAGAAAAAGGAAAATTAACTTGAGGATAAAAGCTAGTAAGTAGCAATAATTAAACTTAACTATTTTTTAGATGGAGGTAAATATTAATATATAATATTCTATATAATACTACGATTGTACACTGTGTACGAAAACCAAGGACCATCTAAGTCCATTGTAATGCTTCGTACAGACGCACGGTATATAATTAGCTAAGATACTTTAAGAACATTTCTGATATATTAACGTAAAATATATTTTAATGACGATTATGGAACCAAAATAAAACTCATGAAACCAATAAGAATAGTAATTTTGCAAGTTAGTTTTGCTACAGGTGGTGGTCAAAAAAAAATAGATGAAAAAATACATTGATTGTAATTTTAGTAATTTTTCTTAATATTGAAGTAAAAAGCTAAAATTTGACTACTCCTGGTGTCTATAAATTTTGTATTCATACTAGACACAATTAATTAGTTAATTGATTAATCCCTGATCTTATGTAGAAAAACCAAAAAAAATTACAATAAAATAATTAAATCTCTAAACCTGAAACCCTTTTCAGTAATGCACTGTTCACTTTGTAAATATCACAATGAAAAGCCTAAAAGAAGATGCTTTATATAATCGACTTCTTGAACTATACATGTTAGTCGTAGATGAGAAGATAAAAAGCCTACTTCACCAGTTGATATCCTATAAGTAGAATAGGTTAAATAACACACATACAAAGTTTCACGATGCACCTTCCATCTTCATGCCTCTATATATATATCGTTGTACGTTACCGATATCTTATTTTGAACTGTTTTCGTTTAAGTCTAAATATTTCTGTGATATATTGAGTGTATACTTGTTTTTGCAGTGATTTATGTGTAATTGAAAACGTTGTAATAAAATAAACTACTACTGAGAATATTCTATTTTTATCGTTTAAGAGTCGACTCAAATCCTAACCTTACCATTTCTTCTTTCTTTATTAGAGATAAGAAAACAAACTGTAACGATAGAAACAAATTTATTCGAACTAAAAAAAAAAGAATCACAAAACAACAGTTTTTCTTGATGCTCTATAATCGTAATCTGCAATAGGATATTCATTGCATAATGCCTTGTATGCGTAGCAAAGTCTAGCAAATTCCTCGTTAGTAATCTCGAACGGCCTAGTCGTATAATCGACATCCGCTAATGTAAAAAACCGTTTTCCTGAAAGGATAAAGCAAATAAAAATTGTTATCATTTTCTAATATAGAATTGCCTACCAAGGAAGTCCTGCAAATCATCGGGAAATAAATTCATGGCTCCTTTCAAAGAATATTTCTGGCGCATATTAAATATGGTCCGTAACAATTTTTCAACCATTTCGAAAGGTAAATCAACCAAAGGATGTTTCAGTGGGTAAAAAGTTACAACACCCACATCAACTTCCGGTTTTGGTACAAATGCTTTGCCTGGTATCGTGAATTTATGCTGGACTTCGCACCATGTTTGACACATAACAGAAAGTCTACATCTTTGTTTATCATTAATCGGCGCTACAATACGTTCGGCGACTTCTTTCTGAAAGGTTAATGTCATTGGTGTACGTCCATAAGTCCATGCCGATGTTTTTAGTGAGATATCTCGCAGCCATTTAACAATAAGGTAGGTTGAAACATTAAAAGGAAGATTACCGATTATGTGTAATGGTGGTGGTGCATGATACCAATTTAATTTTGGCATTTCATTGAAACCCCGTTCAAAACTATAACTACGGATGTCTCCGATTTCGATTTCTAAATTAACATGAGTTTCGCAGGCTTCCTTTAATAATTCTAACGTAGGTAGAAACCTCTCATCTTTCTCTACAACCACCAATTTCTTAGGCTTCCCATTAATTATTGAACGTGTAATACTGCCAGGACCCGGACCAACTTCGCAAACGTAATGATCTTTTATATTCCCCGCTGCTTTCACTATCTTATCTGTTATGCGCTCATCCATCAAGAAGTTCTGTGATAATTGTTTGATTGCTCTTAGCCTATATAAACGAACTAGATCCCTTACGGTCGGTAAGGGTGGTAATCTTATTTTATTTGCTGCGCTCATTTTATTGTTTTTCGATGGTTTTCGCAGGTTCGTCGAAATCGTCAAGGAACGTTTCCTGCTTCACCGCGTACATGGAATACAAGTAAATGCTAAAAACTCCGCAGCCCAATATACCGGCCGTGATAAGGTTAGCTTTTCTGAGGCGTTTCAATTTCTCTACCCTTTCTCTATTTTGCTTCTCTATGTATTTGATGAAGTCGAGATCTGATTGCTTTAACTTGCTCAAATCGATCTTGGGCATACGTTCACTATCACTCATCTTATTTATTTACTTTACCAGATATTTTTGAAGAGAATTATGTGCATTTGTAAGGTTAAGTTAGCCCTGAGTACACTGGCGACAATTCTAACAACCGCGAAAAATAAAAGTGACTTAATAGATATGTATTTTTCCTTTTACCTCAACTAACATTATTGCTTTTGCATTTTTCGCATGTATTTTATAACAATTTAAGAATAATTGAAAGTGCAAAATACTGCCTTTAAAACAAAATGTAAAATAAAAGTATTGTGCGAATCTCACGTTACAACCAACATAATAAACCCAATTCTCTCAAATAAACGTGGCAAATTTCAAATTAAAATTCTGTTCCTATCGCATAAAATGCAAATATCATAAACAACTTATCGCAAATGTACTATTTTATTATCTAAAATTTACAACAATTATAAACCATAACCAAATAAAGTTTTCTCATGCATTCTCAACAAGCTCATCTAAATTAGTCGACAATTCTCTATATGCTTGCTCGGCAGCATGCCCTATCATTCCCTCGTTAGAATTTTCCGGCTCCAGCAATAAAATTTGCGAGGATTGTCTTAAGAGTTCTACAGCTTCGTTTAACTTAGCCCTAAGTTGTTCTTTGTCGATAGCGTTTGTATTGTAGAGATTTCTTGCTAACATAATGAGAGGTGCATGTAATTCATACATGATTATTCCTGAAATCGTAAATTTAATCGACAATTTTAATCTGAAACTTATCTACCTCTAAGTCTTGACCATCCAGGCTCGATGATGTTGATATTCTCCAAAATTTGTTGGCACAATTCTACCTTCCGTTCGAAAAGAACATCTGGTAAAAGGTCCATGGTGTAACCTTCCATCTTGCCGTACATTTGAGCCAAAGAAATTCGCAAGATTGTGAAAAACGCGTTACGAGGGTGAAGTACGGACCTGTACTTTCGGTAGAGGCTTTCCCTAGCTTCTATGGTGGAGGAATCTTGTTCCATAGCGTCTACTTGATCCATTTCCGTTTGAATTGCTTTGAATACTTTTCTAATAGTTGCGCCTTTGAGGGTGTTTTGACAATGGGTGCATTTCCATTCGGCTTCATCGTCTTAAAATAAATATACTTAAATAGTACAATAGCAACGCTGCATACTTTCAATTTCATTTAGATTGTAGCAACTTGCCTAAAGGGCTCGTTGAATAAATGACACCATTATCACAAAGGTTTTTAGTACATTTTAACGTGCTCATGTGAGTTCCCAATTCTGTAGGGTCCGAACATCTCTGACAGTTACATTCGAAATATTTCCCTTCCCTTAAATATTCCCTACGTATCATAGTTGGCCATAATGAGTAAGTATAACTGGCAAACAATTCTTCACCTTTCTTCAAAGGTACTGTTGCACGTGCGGTTACCCTAGATACATTTTAAAAGTAACATTACTTCCTCTTTGTATTCACAGGGTTGGCATACCTGTAATCCTCGGGAGTACCCCAACCATCCGTATAGATAGAATGCGTGACATTAGACACACAATTATGCGACATCATTGCCAACGTTGGATACAAGCATCGAATCATATTTCCGGATTGCGTACGTGCTTCGAAGGTATTTATATCTAAAATGCCGCAAACTTGATGGATCAAGTCTTCATCGAATTTTCCGCCCAATTTACAAGGCCCCCTTAGAAAATCGACCACGTTTACTTTGTAGAAATTCCATATCTCTTTGGTTTTACGCTTATCGGTATGCGTTTCCATACGGTCCACCTCCTCGTCCCATCTTGCCTTATTCTTTTCCATCGCTAAAAGTACCCTATACGATACAAAAAAAGAAATTGAATCTTTGAGACGTGTACGCCGCGAAAATTAACTAACCGCAAAGGCGTGATACATTCGTATTGCAAACAGGGTTCGGAACAGTTCTCGACGGGCGTAAATCTAACTTTGGCGTCGGCAAAGATGCCGCATTCGGCGTCCCGATGGGCGGGGACTACTTCGCAATCAGTGTCGCAGACTGGCCAGCCACATATCGAGCATAGATTTGAGCAATCGATGTACGCATAGCAACCTAAGCATACTGGAGGACTATCTACAAAATCATTTGATGTTAGATTTAAAGAGGAAAATAATGAATCTCATCCACAGTGTTGCCAAGCTAGGATGAAAAAAAAAATTGTAAAACGTACAATATTATTTAATAAGGATATCGGTCCAATATTAATTTTGTTGCTCGCTAATACGGCAACACCGTATTATTTAAATAAGCTTTTTTTCTGCATATTTAAACTAAGTTGTGAAGATTTTCAAATAAATCGTTTTAATGGACTTCATTGTTGGCAACACTCAGATGGCAGAGAACGACCGTCAGATCAACAATTTTTTTGGCACGTTTTGTCGGTGTTGTAAATCTTCGTACCTATCGATTAAATGAATTGAACGTCGAACTTGCAGTAATTCTTAGAATATTCTCAAATGAACGTTGCTAATAAAATACGAAACACAGGTTTGTCAATTGTACAGTGTGGCCACATTAAATTCGATCATCACCAAAATATTTACGTACCAGTTTTGGGTCCATAAGCGAACGCTGCCTCTGAAATTATCACATCACCGGGATTCAAATCGCAAGCTGCCACAGCATAGCGCCCGACTATATCGTTTTGTTTGATTTCCATGTTATGCTAAAAAAATATATATTCTTTAATGGAAATTATGCTTGTTAACGATGTTTTTTTCTATATTTAATGCGTTAATGGAAAAATACAAACACATATCAAGCACGTTAATCGGCTATCTTTTTAATCACTTACACCAGTTTCACATGCCATTATCCTAATACCAAAAGAAATTATTTCACTCTTAGATTTGTTAATTCTTATCAGAGAAAAAAAAAATTAAAATTAATATATTGAAGCACGTCTCAATGAGCCTTTATGTAACTCAAACTGTTCTTCAAGCTATTTATAATCTCGGACTAAGGTTTTTCTTCCGTGCAAAACGGAAATATTTAGTTTATCAGTTTGAAACACGGCTCTGTATAACCACCTTCGCGGCTATGCTGTTTACATCTGGTTTAAAATAAGTGGACTGATATAAAACATTGTACGTGTGAATATATTTTTAGTACAATGCGCATAGAGATCTGCATCTATTTCTATTTATAAGACGTATATGTAATTTGTATTCGTCAGAATTATGGGAACATTGACGTTGACGAACCCGAAAATCCTAATTTTTAGGAGTGTTTTGAATTATTTTTCCTATTTTTGCAATTTTCTTTTTTTTTTTTTTAAGTACTAAATAATTTATTTGCAATAATAATAAACGATCTGCACAACCTAATTTGATATTTAAAACTTCCACAAACAACCATTTCACAACGATCCATCTATTGTTTGAAATTTTCTCTCATTATTCTTTTTATTATTCATTAATCAATAACGTAGGTTTCCAATGCTAAAATCCGTTAAAATTTCCAAGTTTGGACCGTGTCAAGATTAAACGAAAATTCGACGTTTCGTCCACGATCATATAGGAAGAAGGGAAGATGGTAGGCAATAGAAACTAATTGAGCGGGCAGCCGTTGTTCGGCTTGTGAACCGTGCGAGAGACGGAAATCAACTGCGCCGGTTTACATGTTCCTCTCCTGAAGAAGCTTCGTATGATTGTGGGCGAAACGTCGACTTTTCGTTTAACCGTGACACAGTCCCAACCCGGAACACGTTTAGTTTTAAATAATTAATGAATCCACCTTTACTTAATTATACGAAAGGAGAACAAGAAGCAAACAGAATATCATCTTAAGTCGTCTTTTAGCCGCGATTAGCTGCTTAAACAATTCAAAATTTATCTGCTCTTGAAATTCCAGAATTAACATATCGTCATTAGATGTCTCTGAAGTCAACAATAAAAATGAATTCAAAATAATTAATTTCCATAACGATAGTATAATTTCCAGAATTTTAGAATTCATTAAAGAAATTATTCATTAAAAAATATTTTTTAGTTTGTTTATTTTTGTTTTGGTTGATTTATTATAGCTTGTAAACTGGATATTTTACGTCAATATTATGTTGAACTATTGTATGTATTGAATTGATATACTGAAGGAGAAAACGGAATTAAATTGGGCATTCCCCGATATTGATATATTCTGTACAATAAGAGTCCGCAGTTCACAACAGAAAAGTCCCTAGATCAGTTTTACTCTAATAAATCGCACGTATTTTTACGAAGTTACGTATAAAATCCCAAATTATTGAATGTTATTTGTTGTGTTTAGAATTAAATAAGCACTGTGGTGAGTCGTTTTAAAATAAACATGCTGATCTCTTGCTAGAACCATTGACTTACTGACAGAATGTGGTTGGCAATCCTGATTCCGACAAATTATAACTAACGCTAAAGAAGAAATGCGGGTAATAGTTCCTTTAATTATAAAAAAAAATGTTTTAGCGGATAAACGATGATTGTTTAGTAGACTTCGAATTTTAAGTTCGGCAATATTAGAATATAGATCTCGAATCTTTTTCAGGAAGCCTTGCGAAGATCGTTCAAATATCATGAACGTCCCCTGTAGAACATACGTTGACTAAAAAGAAAAAAAAAAGTAAATCCAATTACCAGATACGCATGCGCAAGAAGAACCCGTTCGTGTCGGGTATACCTTTTGTTGTGAGCGTAAACGTCAACAAAACAAACAGATCCCAGCCCGAAAACTCCCGTTTCTGGTGCAATTTTCGAGCTGAAAAGGGTAGAAACGCATTCGGTGTCATTTCCTTCGCTTCGCCACGTCGTAATCGGCCATTCTCAGCCGTCCAGACGGGATGACGTCGAAGAAGAAAGAACTTGAGATCATCTACGATCTGGAATGGAAAAACAAACCAGCGAACGGAGATGAGAAATCAAATATGGTCGGAATATTGGACCTGCCGGCTACAACGTTGGATTGGAAAACCTTCAAATCGTACGTGGTGAGTAGATCCTAGCGTTACTGCCCCGTAAGCTTTAGCGGTGAAAGGGATCGAGGATTCTACGCGTAATTTTCAGCTGAAACATTCGGGAGCCAGCGACGATAATGTCAAAGTGTCATACATCGATTCGGAGGATCGCGAAAGGCCGATAAATTGTCAGTTGGATTTCGAAATCGCCCTGTACACGTTCAGGCATCGCGCTAAGATGAACGAAATTATCACATTGAAATTGGAGAGTGTCAACGGGAAGAAGACCGCCGTTAAGAGTATCGCCAAGGAGCTGTCCGAAGTGCAGAAGAAGTTGAATCCGATCACTAAGAAAAACGAGAAACCACCGGAATGGTTTTTGGCTTACATGAAAAAGGTAACCTTGTGAATTAATAATTTCCGGATACTATCAATACGATTGCTTGTTTTGATGAATTTTGCGTAATCTGATATTGCTTACTTAATATGTATTTACCTCAATTTTTGAGAAGGTATTTGTGAATTACAACGTATTACACAATTTTTTATTTTGGACGGTTTATGTGAAATTAAATCGTTAATTTTTCTCAATTTTTAATTAACCGGTTTAGATAATTTTTTGAAAGAACGACATTCAAAATTACATGAAATTCTTCGATAAAATTGATATTGCAAAGTCTAAGCACATGTTTCTAGCTAGTTAGCAAAGCAAGACAATGTTCATTAGATTAGATCAGTACTTGAGGTGGTTTTTGACCTGTCCCATTGTTATCTCTTCAGATCTATTGTGGTTCCTTTCTCGTTAGATTAATTACGTTTACTTTGCTTTTTTCGTGAATGATTGCACACATTGGTTTCGGCTTTTGGGTATTCCAAGAGCCTTACTGCCGTCAGTGCTGAGCAGTCACTTCTTCCGCCTGGCCGAATCTACATGTTGTTTCCTTTGTCGGACGCAGATTGCTCAAGTGTTTTTTAAGCATACAGCGTCCTGTTAGCAGACCCACACTTCCCGTCTCCGCTGTAAATGTAGCCGTGTGTACAATTGTTTGTCTGTGACGTGTCCACCAGTTTTGAGATTTCTTATCTTGTATATGCCATTCCTACCGTGTGCGTTAACTTTTGACGAAGCTTGCTCGGGCTCATTCGTTTGGCCTTACATTCCCCTCAATTTCCTTCATGTCCTGGTACCCAAGCCGGGCAATTTTCAAAATTCTTTCGTCCGTCTTTCATTGCAGTTCAAAGAAGAACTTCTCGAAGAGATCTCGGTGATATGTTCATCGAAAACCCATCAAATTAACGCCCACCATGCCCGCAAACTAAAAGCGGACAGGCAGAGATCAAGGAAAACGCCATTGCTCTTCGCCGACGTTATTAACGAGTAAGTTCCTCCTTCTTACCTATTTCCCATAATTATCCGTCTACACCTTCTTGTCGTTCTACAGCAAAGAGTTATCGAAATCGGCCAAAATGGAACGCAAGCTCGAATCGAAACTGGAAAAACTCGAACACAAGACGATGAAGATCAAGGCGAAGAAGATGGCGCTTCGAGGTTCCAGCGATAGCGACGTCGGGAGGAGCAGCAGCAAGAACGTTACCACCACGTATTTGCCGCCGAGTAACAACGATGTGTCGATGAACGCGTCCGTTCTGAAGAGGGAATTAGCACCGCATATGATCGGAGGAGAATCTTACTGTCAAACGTGGGAGATCAGTAACAGCGGCTCGCTCCCATGGACCTTAGATGTAAGTTATGTAATGTAGGTTGTTAACGCTTGTTTTATGTAAACGATCCCAAAGCGCTCGCTATTAACAATGGCAAAAATGTAATGTTCAATTGGAATCGTTTACATGTTACAAAGTTGTACGTTTCTACGTTCAGCAGCTAAACAGTGTTTCTCCTTCAGACTGAATTGAGATACGCCTGGGGTTCGCAAGCTCTAAAACCTGTAAACAAGGAGGTCTCGTGCCCACTTCTACAACCCGGTGAGAAGGGAAAGATCAGCGTATTTTTGGAAATTCCTAGTAAGTCACCTTCAAATACTAAACTACAGATACGCAAAACAAATGCTTCAACTTATATTTTTTTCTAACAACCAGAGATTCCCGGAACTTACGAATGCTATTGGCACTTCTACCACGAAGGCAGACGTTTCGGACATTGGTTAGGCTGCGAGATTATTGTCGACGGACCTCCCGTCAAAAACGTCCCGTTCTTACCCAGTCCCACTTACGACGTCATCAACATCCATGACGCGTACGAGCTAGTCTTGCCGACCTCGTGGACAGCTCACAAGAAGAAAGAGGAGGAAACCGTTGACGATAATCCGGAGAATTTCGTCAACCCCTTCAAGTCGATACCGTCAACCATAAAATGCGCGAATTGTTTCACCCCAAACATGGTCGAGGAGACCGCGGCCACGTTCGCGAAAACTATCGACACCGACGATGATAAAAAACAAAAGAGGGAGGTCGCGGAAGTTTCGGAAGAAGTCAAAGTCGATACGAATCCATTCTCCGATTCGGACAACCAGAGCATAATCTCCATCTCCGATTCGTCCGTTAATTCCGGTACGAGCGAAGATTTTGTTTTACTGAAAATGTCCCCCAAGGAACCTGAAAAGGACGCTCCCATTGAGGAGGATCGGAATCTAGCGGCGTCGGAGCTGACGGCACCGAATCTCAACAGCGCCAATTCATCGGAACTCGCTGAAGACTTCGAGACCATCTTCAGTAGATTATCGCTGGAGAAAACGCTGAAATTGGTAAACGCTACTCCTAAATCTTCAGAGTTACAGGTCGATTGCGACGCCTTTACTAGTAAGGAGAAATCCTTGGTTGACGCGGAAAATTTGAAAGAGGATAGTCCTATTAATACACAAGGAGTCGTCCAGCAGATACCTATTGATCTAAGCAAGCAGATCCCGATAGATCTAAGCAACAAGTCGGTGGCCAATGATGTGAATGGTGAAATAAATGATGCCGGTGAGATACAATTACAAATAAATATTTGAAAACGGCAAAAATTAAAATATTTTCCATCCTATTCAAATAAACTTTAAATGTCTCATGTCTCTCACCTTGTATACAGTACGTTTGTCTATCTCACTCCGTAGGTTACGCGTACGTCCATTACAAAGGATGCAAGATTCCCATATCCAAGAAACATCTTCGTCCAGAATTTCTAGTAACCGCCGAAGTGGTACCCGAATCCGAGCTTCAAAACTTGGACAAACTCAAAATCGATGACATAGAAGGTGAACCGGTGAAAGATACCAACGCGACGGAGACTTTTAGGACGTCCACGCCATCCCTTGAAACAAATCAAATACCTTCGCAGCAACCACAGCAGCAACAACAACTAGAAGAAGTGAAGACGACGTGTTCGACATCCGACATACCGCAATCGGGGTATTCGTTCTGCTCCCTATCGGTTAACAACGGAACAGATTGCGCTAGCAATTGCGGCATGGGTACTTCGATGGCGTCGTCGATGAATGAGAATAGGTTCTTCGTTTTCCCGCAGTATTATCCGGGTTATGAGGTGGTACCGCCTTTGGGGACGAGCTACATCGATCCCAATGCCGGGGGGACGTTGCCCTTCCAACCGGTCTATGGATATAATACGGTTGGAGAGGGTAAGTTGTTATTATTTCTTTTTCGCCTCCGTGATGTTTAACATATGTTGGATATTAATTAAATTTTATTTTGCAAATGTTGTAATAATTGTACGTAATCGCACATTCTCAGTATAATATTATTTTTCTCTTCTTCATTGAAGTCTTGGTCAACGATTGGACGACGGGACTGAACTACACAGCTTGCGTGAGATACCCAAACCCGCCGAATCAATACTACAGCCCCACCGGCAACAGCACTGCGAACACATCGCGCGGTTGCAGCTCCATACCCAATAGCAACAGCGGCAGTCCTCTGAACCAATCTCATCCGCAGTCTCCGCGTGAGCATTGCCCGTATAAGGCGGAGAGCCCGACGAATTCTTGCAACGGCGCCGGTTATTGCCGATTCGAACAGCAGAGCAACGTTAATGTCAATGTAAATGGAACGAATTCATCGTACGATGACACGTACAGCAACCAGCAATCGACCACCAGCAACACGAATAGGAGCGCCACCTCTGATAACGCGAACGCATCGACGAACTCGAATCATAGCAAGCCAACTACGGATACTCGAGGTAGTTCCAGAGTCGGAGTTCCAGATTTGCTGTCGGGCGCAACCGTCGTCGCCACGTCCGCGATTAACACTGCCAGAAGTGTATTCAATATGTTCGTTCCTCCCAGGAATCCGGATGTAAGCGTTGTAATATTTACATGTTTAAATGAACGAACTGTGGACGAGAGTATCGACTTACATAATTGCAATTGCGACCAGGGATCACAATCATTACAGCTTTCATAAATTGCGATACCAACAATCCCTGATCGTAATTGTAGAGGTTGTTTGGAAATATTTTAACAAATTATCCATATTTTGCGGCAATTAGTCGTTCGACGATCAACTACCATAAATGTTCATTGGTAAGTAGAGATGACAAAGGTAGGTGGAATTATTCTTTTTTGCAGCGACTAGATAGGCTCGTGTCTATTCGCCTCATGAGAATGCATTCGCGTTGCCTACTGGCGTCTTCGAGAGTCGACAAAATATGAGTCTGTCCAGTCTCTGCAAAGAAGTAATAATTTAATCCGCCTTTGTCCTTTCTACCGAGAAGACGTATGATGGAAAAACGGGCGTTTGTACTTAGTGGTTAGATGGTTAGAAAATATATATTATATATATATATATTTTTTTTTATATATATTTATATATATTTTTTTTTAGATATAATCTCCCGATTTTTTTTTTTTTCAAAAAAAACAATGTGTATTGTTTTCAGTGTGGTCATTGGCAAAACGGCCATTGGACTTCGACAAATCCAGAGTCAAAGAGAGAGAAGAACCTCCGATTGTTGCACGAAATGGGGTTCCTAAACCGAGATTTGAACGCTACGTTACTAGCCAGATATAACGATGACATCTACACGGTCCTCTCGGATCTTCTCCAATAAAACAAGTGTAGAGGGCGCCACTTTTCTGATTTCAATTCTAAAATATTACTATATATATATGCTATAATAGTTCTTCGTAGTTAATATATGTATTAATACCAATATCCTATTTGAATTCTATATTTTATTCATTGCTATGTTTAACGTGAAACAAATCTGAGTAGGCTATGTTTATTTAACGTTGGAGTTGTCAATGTCACGATTGACAGGTATGGTTTCTTTTGTTTTACGTATTAAATTTTGACATTTTTGTCTAATTCTTCATAGCCTACTCGGATTATATTTAGTGTTTAGATCCCAAAACTGATTTAAGTACTTCTTTGTAGATTCTAACCACGATATATACGTGAAATATATTTAACCCATCTGTATCTTAGCATTTCGATGGCTAATTACTCTTTTACGTGTGATAAAATATGCCGTTATTGATGGTAAGTGAATCTCTCCCGTTGCCGAGAGAGAGCTTCTCCCAATGTGATGATGTGTGTCATGGGTCTGGTTGGTGGATGTATTTCTTGTGTTCGTTGTAACTTTATTTCATTCGCTTATATACTTTGTATGTATGTAATTTCTATGATAGCCAATAATCTCTTAATTATTCAATGTATACTAATTTCGATGATAATCTTCAATGTAGAAGATGATTGGTTCTTTCTTTTGGGGGGTATTCGTATTTGAATCACATGACAAATAAAGGAACCGTTTACTAAATGTTGTTTTGATTAATGTTTTTTTTTTTTTTTTTTTCATAAGAAGAGAAGCGCTATTCCAGAACTCGCAGCGACACTTAATTCAAAATTTTACTTCGAGTTGTTCGAGGAACCGGTCACTAAGTGCGATTCGCCTTTTCGAAATACAAAGTCAGTCGTGCGGATATTTTTTAAAAATCGGTTTTTGAGTCTAACAAGATTCTATCTGCGATTCTTAATTTGTTTTTCTTAGTAAGCTGCTAACACTCGTTGTCTTTTTCTTAGATGGAGTTTTAGAATTAATTTCACCTAAATTTGTCGTCACATATCCTTCCTGAACAATTCTTTCTATTGTTCGCACTGATACGACGGTTGCTTCGGACATTAACAGTTTTATTCGACTCGCACTTATTGATGTGCTATTACTTTTAGAAAAATGATTATGCATGAAGAACTTTGCGCGCTTGAGAGTGTTTCACTTGAGACGCCACAACGCAAGCCTACTCCCCGCTATCACTCGAGACGGCTACAATATATACATTTCTTTTTCCATTTCGATATTTATGGAGACCTTCTTCGCGATCAAATAAATAATGTCGTTATTGTAGATTCGACTAATACCTAATTAATACAGCTAGCTATATTGTATCGGCGTCCGTTCGTTTTTTAGATCAAGATCAAGCAACAAAAATGCCATCCAAACAAAATAATGCTACAACAGCTTCCGTGGGGTATTGGTGGAATTATTTACGGCTAACGCAATGCACGAATACACGTAGGTATGTTTCTGCCTACCCGATATCGTCGCCGTGATTCTGAGAATATAACTTCATCTTATATTGCTGTCGCTTCACAGTTAATGCCAGAACATTTCAAAACGACGAGCTGGATCCTGCCGTTTGAAAAGCAGCGACACAGGCTGGGTGCTGCTTCCCAAGCTGTGCATCGAATAGTTCTTGAACTGATTACCACGAGATGTCGTGCTCAACGAGCGCTTTGGGACACTAGACGTTTTTTTTGTTCTCTTCTTTTATTGCGTCTGCCTTGAATGATTCCATCACAATCACGAGGAAGCCATTTTAGCATTATTTGGAAAAATTGTAATATGATAAATAAATAATGTAGTATGTTTTTAAATAAGAAACCGAACGTATTGACAAGTATGAACTTGTTTGTATATTATAAGGCTACTAAGGCGAATAAATATCATTAAATCAACATACACAATTGTGAGACTTTATAAGAGGTTTTATTAATAAAATAACGAAAAATCCATTGTTAGTAATGTGTATGATCTCTACGAACGGCAATAAAGGTTGTACATCTCATCGGCATTGACCAAATTAGGACATCAAAAAATTTTGGTGGAAGATTATTCCATTCCTCTATCAAAGCTTATTGAAGTTCCCGAAATTTCACGCTGTGTAATATTTATTCTTCCTAAACCATTCCGAGCACGTTCGATTCCCAATTGTTCACGATGTATGTCCGATGTGGACGAGCATTGCCATCCATTAAAATGAATCTTTCATCCATAGCGCCAGCGTACTGAGTGGGTCCCAAAATTATCGGTAAAAGAAATTGTGTATATAGCAATTAATGTTTTTTAATGTGGTGCTTCAGTGCTCTTCTCCAAGAAAACGATTTCTTACATATCTCGCAAGTGAAAGGCCTTTCGCCGGTGTGTCTTCTAAGATGAGCCGTCAACGCCCTCTTCTCAAAAAATGACTTCTTGCAAACATCGCAAGTAAAAGGCTTTTCACCGGTGTGTCTTTTAACATGATACGCCAGTCCCCTCTTTTCGGAAAAGGATTTCTCACAAACGTCGCAATTGAAGGGTTTTTCACCGGTGTGTTTTTTAATGTGAGTCGTTAGCGTACTCTTCTCAAAAAATGATTTTTTACAAATCTCGCAAGTAAAAGGCTTTTCGCCGGTGTGATTTTTAATATGAGTCGTCAGTTTGTTTCTCTCGACAAATGATTTCTTACAAACATCGCAAGTGAAAGGTTTTTCGCCGGTGTGTCTTTTGATATGAGTCACCAGGTTACTCTTCTCCGAAAATGATTTTTTACAAATCTCGCAAGTAAAAGGTTTTTCACCGGTGTGTTTTTTCATATGAGCCGTCAATGCACTTTTCTCGAAAAACGACTTGCTACAAACATCGCAAGTGTAAGGCTTTTCGCCGGTGTGTCTTTTGATGTGAGTCACCAGTTTGCTTTTCTCAAAAAACGACTTTTTACAAATCTCGCAAGTAAACGGCTTTTCACCAGTGTGTACTTTAATATGAGTCGCCAGTTTAAATTTCTCCGAAAATGATTTTTCGCAAACATCGCAAGCGAAAGGCTTTTCACCGGTGTGTATTTTTATATGTCTCTTCAGTCGATCCTCCTCACAAAATGATTTTTTACAAATCTCGCAGGTAAAGGGCTCTTCACCAGTATGTCCTTTAATATGAAGCGTCAGCGTCCTCTTCCGACAAAATGATTTTTTACAAATTTCGCAAGTGAAAGGTCTTCTAACGGTATGTGCAAGAGGTTTTTCAATGGCGTGTGTTGTAGCATGCCTCACCAGTCCACTCTTCTCGGAAAATGATTTTCCACAAACGTTGCAAGTAAAAGGCCTTTCACCAGTATGTGTTTTAATATGACTCATCAGTCTAGTTTCCCTAAAAAATGACTTTTCACAAATTTTACAAGTAAAGGGTTTCTCACCGGTGTGCGTTGCGATATGTCTCATCAGTCCACTCTTCTCGCAGAATGACTTCTTGCACACCTCGCAAGCAAACGGCTTTTCACCGGTGTGTGTCTTAATATGATCCGTCAGTTTCCTCTTCTCGGAAAATGACTTTTTACAAATCTGGCAAGTAAAAGGTTTTTCACCGGTGTGCGTTTTAAAATGTCTAATTAATCCACTCTTCAGACAAATCGATTTGTTACATACCTCGCAAATAAAACGCTTTTCGCAAATGTGTTTTTTTATATGAGTTGTCAGTTCGCTCTTATTAAAAAATGACATTTTACATACCTCGCAAGTAAAAGGCTTCCCACCGGCGTGTGTTATAATATGCCTCTTCAATTGATCCTTCGCATTAAAAGATTTTTTACAAATTTCGCAAGTAAAAGGGTTTTCGGCAATATATGTTTTAGTGTGATTTATCGAATCAACGTTATGAAGATATGACTGTTCAAAATAATAAATGTTGCTGGTAAAATGTAAGCTCCTAATATGTTGATATAATTTCTTTTTTTCCTCGAAAGATTTTCCACATTGCGTGCAAACAATAGTATTGATGAATTTAGAATTTACCTTTTCAGTTTTTAGTTCATCTTTGCATTTAAAGCTTCTATCACAATGGTCCTTAAAATTTTTAACATTAATATCTTCCGATGAGACACCCTGTGCTATGATGTCGTTGCTTATTACAGATATTTCCTTCATTTCGAATTTAATATCTACATCACTATTATATTTTTCACAGTTCTCAATAATACAAATATCTGTGCTTACTGGCTCCTCTGAAGTTTCACCTTTAATATTTTTCAATACAACATGATGTGCTGCGATGTTGTTGCTTATCAAAGATATTCCTGCTTTTGAATCAAGACAATCTCCTGTTTGAACTCTGCAATCTTCGAATTTAATATCGGCCTCATATTTTTCACAGATTTCAGTTGTACTAACATCCGTGTTTAATTGCTCCTCCAAATTTTCACCTTTAATATTTTCCAATGAGGCACCTTGTATTGCAATGTCGTTGCTTCTCAAAGGTATTTCTGCTTTCGAATCAAGAAAATCTCCCAGTTTAACCATACAACCCTCAAATTTCATGTCTATGTCGTTGTTATATTCTTCATAATTATTATCGTAATGTTCATGCAACTCATCATATTTTGTAGTCATTTTTGTGAATGTATCACATTACAGAATTAAGCCTATTTGTTCGCCTTCAACTACGTTAAACTGCTTTCTTCTCTTTTTCAAAGAGTCGCAATGTATGTGGGACCAGGACCGGAATATAAATCACGTAAAGAAAGCTTCCACCTAAAAAAAAAAAACAAAAGTTATTATAAAAAATACGTAAAACTTTAATAAAAGAAACAAGAATCAATCTGAGCTCGAGATGCTTTGAGAAGATAAGTATTAATTATTTCCATGTACAAAAATCAGCATCAAAATGGAGCGTAGTGAATGCTTTTTAAAGGCACTTGGAGCACCATTATGCTGGAACGGCAATTATTATTTTTGGTCCAAGAGATCCCTCATTGTATTCTTCGCAAAGTTCAGGTAAGGGACACCTGTAGTTGATTTGGTAAAACAATCGAACCTACTAATCTTTCGCTTAAACTATCTATCCAAGTGTTCACTGCAAAACGAACCTGATGTCTAGATTCCAAAACAGCATGGATGAACCCGGGGACAACAACCAATAATCGAAATAATGGGACATTGTTCATATTGGCCGTAGGACAATAGACGGTCATTACAGCAGTATGACAAAATTCCTAACCTTAAAAGGCGAGAATTCCCCATTCATTCCGCAATTTTTTTATATGTAGAAGCGCTTTTAAAATGAAAAATAGAAGATTTTTTTTCTTTTTGGTCAGAATTATTTACGTTGCCTCCTTTTCAAGTGTCCTGTTTATAAGCAATTGTCGATAGTTCAGCAGCTGGCGCTGAACGCAGGCTTGTTTACATATCGTTAAGGGTGCGTTGGCAGCCACCAAATTCTATACTTCCCTGTTAGAAAAATGTTCACAGATGGCGCAAGTAGCAATAGTTCCACTGGAGAGCATGTGCGTAGGCAGAGAGAGGCAGATTATTTTCCTTGAAAACCCATTAACATAATAGATAATCTACTGAAAAGCGTAACTCCGTACATTGGCTCATATTTCATAATTAATTCAGACTACCAACTTATCAAGAATTAATCTTGACAAGTTGGTAGTCTGACAAGTCTTGATAAGTAAGCAACACTTGACAATTTTGTTTATTCCAACGTTGTTTAATTTTAAAAAAATATTATATAGAGGCGAGACACAATTGCCGGGTTTGTTCGAACTCGCAGTTTTGAGCAATGTGTACCCTTTTATGTATTTATCGATGCAGTTTCTCATGATTTTGAAAAATGTTGCGGACGATTTAAGTAGGTAATTCCGGCAATAAGCGACGTATTTTACCGGTGGAGCTACCAATACAAATCATCTGCAAAATTTAGAAACCCCGAACGATTAATTATTAAACTTAAGTTTAAGTTATCCAAACAGAGTGCGAAGATTTTTAATCTAAACGCATCTTATTATTTTTTTACTTTCTTAATTCTTTCGTTCTCTTTACTACAGCTTGCTTGTTGAAAATATGGAAGGAAAAGCGTAGAATATCATTTATTTAATACTATCGGCAACGATACAGAAACAAACAAAGATAGTTTGTGCAACACATACATCCTTAAAAACTACACAATAGTAAAAAAAAAATTAAAATAAAGGCGTATATAACGATAAAGATATAAGACCAAAGAGAAAATAAAGCACACCAAATGCTATCGAAGAATCTTTTTATTCACTTTAAAACTTAAAAAAAAGGACTCTATATTTTCAACGTTCAATTCGTCGGACATTGTCCGAGCGTGACGTCACCTCGACGCATAGTCGACACGACGATAATCGGATCGGTGTTGATCTGGATGTTTTTGATGCAGCCGATGAAAGGTACCCGCGCTGTGATACCGCGCACCTTACTGATAACACGGTGACTTCCTAGGAAGAGGGCGCCGCCCGTATCCGTTGATTTAGATCGATGATCTCCAATACCCGACGGCATCAGCTTATTGTCGACCGACAAGCTGACGACGTTCTTAGACTTGAACGCTGAGGAATATACAATTAATTGCGTAGAATAGCGTGGATCAAACAGTTCCTACCTTGAATCGTGTGCCAATGACCGTCGCACAAATAGTGCGTCCTTTCCGGGGAGAACGTGGTCGTTATCGGCCCTCTACCGTTTTCCACGGTGAACTTGATACCGCCGTTGATCATCTCCAGCACCAAGTAATCCCTCTTTCCGTGAACCGTGAGCAATAATCCCGTGACGTTTCGTGGTTTAATGTCCATCTTGATGTCGATTTCGTCGCCGACGGTATACCGCGTCTTCAGAACCAGATAGCCGGTGTTAAAGTAATTACCTTCTTCGAGATTTTCAGGACAAGCTTGGACGTCGAACTTACGCGGTTTCTCCATTGGCTTGTTGTTCATGTTGAAGTTCTTGATGCAACCATTGAAGCTACGAACTTTGCTCTACGCATTTGAGGAAAGACATGGTTTTTAAATTAAGTTAACTTTATGACGCTGTACAAGCGTTTTATGGGCTATCGCCAAGAGATCTAAGGTGCCTAACACGTTCGAAATGAATTCTGGGCGACATTGTAGAGTCCAGACCCACAGAAGCAATTAATTAAGATCTCTCAGCCCTTCTTCTCAAGTAACACGAGCAACACTTACCACATCCGCTTCGAGCCCGTACTCTTGATCCTCTCGAACACCTCCCAACATGAATAACTCGTCCACCTCCAATCTACCGATGGCTTTCGGCTTACTTTCATCTTGCAGGCTGTCGTCCACGATCAACTGCATCGATTGGTTGTGCAGCAGCACCACGTTGTGCCATTCGCCGTCGTTGTACTTGTTGGCGCTCTGCAGGGCCTGACCCACCGTGTCCTTGCTGGAACGCACCTTGTAGATAAGCTGCAACATTTGAAAGGTCAAAAATAGCTTTCTGGACCTGCCCGCAGAAATGGATGGTACTCACGTGTCCATTTTCCATGTAAAGGATGATGAAGTTTTCAGTCAGCTTGTCGGATGTGAAGAAAATGATGCCTGCCGAGCTGTCGTTGGTCTTGATATCGAAGCTGAATTTGAACTGTTTTCTGAACTTGCCTCTGGCATGATCGTATTCTATTCTGCTGAAGCGTTTTGTGCCTGTTAAGATGTTAACGTTTATCAATTAAAAATTAATTGAAAGGAAAATACTTTTAAGGGAAAATTGAGCAGAAAAAATAAAACTTATTACTTTGAAAGAATACGGCTTCTTGGCACAGATTATCCAAAAATTTTTAAATAATTTTGACCAATAAGCGTAAGTCGTAACGGCCCTGCTGTTTATTTGCACGAGTTCTAGACTTGCACAAAATGCGCAGATTTTAAAAATCAGCTGCTCAAAATCCAAAAATGCAGAAATTCAGCGAAGCTTGTTGAGTCGTTCAAAAGTTTTACAAAAATCGAATCAACGTATCTATATATATATAAAAAAAATTAAATGTACGTTACTTCCGGTGAAACCGGAAGTTAAATAGACGTGCCGATATTTTCTGAGAGTTAGCCGCCTCGAACGATATAAGTCTGCAAATTTACAAATTTGGAACTGCCTAGTTTCTGATTTGCGGGCTAACGTAAGCTCATTCTGTGAAGATATCTGCACCAAATCACCAGCTAACAAACGCACAACAAAAGGCGAATAGGAACTTAAATACCGAAACAGTAGTTAGCCACCACGAAACCGCAGACGTTCAACAGCAATAAAGACGTTAAGAAATTCATCTTCGACTGTTTATATAATCCGAACTCGAACGCGAAATGCACTTTATTATTGGAGGAAGAGAAGCATTGCCGAGATACGGCGATATTCACTGAACAAACATACAGTTCTTGGCGATTAGGACGCCCAAGCCGTCGATTAGGGGGCTTCAAAGCGGAAGGACGAGAACGATAACGGCTGCTACTACATGAGCAGATACGGAGGGAGTTTGACTGGGTCGAAGAAAGCCAAAGGTCGTGGAATTCAAAGACCTCGCAACGACGGAGATAAACAAGGCAGCCGGACTTTTATCGTCATTTTCTATGTTTGCGGCCGATAGATACGCGTACGAGAATAGGAAAAGAAAAGGAAGAAAGAAGTATTTCTTTCTTTTCCCATCGTATCGTCGTATTATAGCGTTGTTTATCTTCCTGTTGAAGACAATGTGTTTCATTCATGTTATGTGAAGCGGTCGTGTTATTTTAAGCGCTAGCACGAATTGTCTAAAAATAAACTTACTATTTGCGAGCGATATATGCGTTGCAGAATTGGAAATGTTACTTTTTCACTTCTGGTCATGTTATGACAAGACCGATACGGGAAAATCAATGAATGTTAGGAGAGTCGGCTCGCTCTACTTTATACCAAAGTCGCGAAAATTATAGTAAAAATGTCTTTCGGGTGTTGTCGCGTATTTAATGTTTGACTAGACCATGTTGTCAGCTTCTTCGGGAGATTTCTAAAGATCGGTGTTGTTGTCTCTTGCCCTTTGTTATATACTTCATTTTTATTCGGCTTTGCTAATCTGATTAATCGCGTCATTCCACGACTTCTGCTGATCTTCTATCCGTCTTCGCGATTGAAGTTATTGGCATTCTTTATTATTTCTATCGATTCGCGTATTATCCACGGGTAATAGCGACTGGTCCTGACTAATACCTTAACGACGCTGTGGATTATGCGGTGATCTCCTCGTTGGTGCGTTGGGTGTTCTGCTATTGCGCATTTTTCAATATGCTTAAGGCGTGCGTCTCCCTCATGTTCTTTCCCTCCGCCTTCAATACATACATCCTGTTTGACCGATGTAGCTTTTTCCACATGGGCATTTCAGTTCGATTATGCCTTTTTGCTAGTAGTTAGCTTTCAGGGTCATGGGACGATTGTTGTGCAGAAGCGATTTTAGGTATCTCCACGGGAAAAAGTCGCAAAGGCACCAAATTCGGAAAGCGCGCTGACCAATACAAGCAGCGTCTTAGGGAGATGAGGCGCCCGTAGAATTTGTCTCCCAGAAAGTCCGTGCAAACCCTTGATGTGAGGGCTGTGGCCCTCGTCCTATTAAAACCAGACATGTTCTTCTTCGAAGAGAGTAGTTGGATGATTTTGGCCGCCCTGTTGAATCGTACGGTGATGCTCTTTTCTCCTAGGATTCGGTGATTTCGGCTATGTACGGAAGGTATACGTATCCAGCTAGATGGAACGATACTTCCAGGAAATGTCCGGCCACATTAATAGAGCGCATGGCGCGAGTGGTGCGAGTAATATTAAAAGCGAAACAACGCTCTTTCGACGATCAGAAAATATAGTCGCGGTGTAATATTTTAATGAGAATGCTTTGTTTCATCTTAAATAAGTAACAGCTACGATCTACCTCAAAAAACAAAACATCTTTAAAAACTAAAGCAGCCTACGTCCGGACTTCAAAGAGAAAAATTATAGTTTCCATCTTGATTTCCAAAAACGCAATAATTATTCGAGATTTAAGGCTAAGTGCTGAAAATAATATTTCTATAAAAACAAAATCCTAACGTATATTATTTTGTTTGCTTAAAAAAAATCTTAAGAGTAAACAAAGAAAAAAAAAATAGTTTGTGGCAGCGGTGGGATTCGAACCCACGCCTCCGAAGAGACTGGTGCCTTAAACCAGCGCCTTAGACCGCTCGGCCACGCTACCTCCGTGTATTGTCGACCACCCTTGTATCTCAGACAGAGCTAACGTGCTATTTTGGTAACAAACAAAATATACGAAGTGATTCGTAATTGTCGATTCAAAATCTCGCTTTGCTGTGGTTTACGCACGCTTTTTATTTGTATTTTTTATTTTTTTAGGCATTTTTAATTGCAATGTTTGTGTGCGATAAATTGGAATATTTATTACGTTTTATCGAATGATTCTATGTATGCTTTTTTCCTAGAATCAATAGCGATTAATAAGATTATTATTATAATTGAACGATAAGAAATACTGCTTAGATGGCTGAGAGAGTACCTCGGGGATGCACCTCGTACTTGTGTAGAAATTACCAATCTTTGAATAAAAAAATAAATAAATAGATATTACTATTATTATTAACACTACGTAGACTTTCGCGACCAGTATAACAACTACTGCTATTAATTTTTCCGGGTTTCGCCAGGTGTCATAGCTTTCGCTCGACGTTTCGCCGTTGGTGCTAACGGATTCTTCAGGAAAATTGAAGTGATTCTCCGCTATCCGACGTTCTCCTTATACACGTACTTGGCACATTCGATCGTGAAGTCTTCCTTCTACTGAGCGTGACGGACTCTACTTCATGTTGGGTGCGGATTTCCTCTATCACAGTACTATGCGAAAGCAGACAATGGTAATGCCACTATACTGCCGAATAAAAAGAATACATACAGAGGACGCACTGACCATACTAGCCGAACTTGGACTGCAAACTGATAACATCGATGTTGATGTATGTTTATCTGCGACATGTTTCTTGAACAACGGAGAGTACTACGAGCAGAAGAGTGGATCAGCAAATAGGAAGCTCTTCATATCCTGCAGCAGCCGATTTGTTTATGGGAGCATTTGAAGAAGAAGCCATAAACTCGAGTGAAACGAAACCGAAGTGCTGGCTGCGGTACGTCGACGATACTTTTGTAATACGGCAACACGGAGAAGAGAAATTACAAACATTCTTGGAACATCTCAATTCGCAGCAGGGTGTAATGGTGAGGAGAACGATAGAGAGAGATCTCACCATCATCAGGTGCGGAAGAAGACGGTAATTAAAGCCTTACTATTTAGGGCTGATACCACCACCACCGATGGGTTCACCTAGCCACATCTAGAGAAATTACCGAAGAAGAGTGGTTATACTGACATTGACATAAGAAAAGCTGCAAGGAAAAAATGACCTCTAAAGACGACTACAGAACGACAGAGGAAGATGGCATGTTTACCAAACGTTGTATAATAAGCTTGTTTTAGAACAAACGACAAATACATTTCCTGAAATAGAGAAAAGAGAAAAGAAGATCTTACCAAAAAAGAACGGTCCTGCAACTTCATCCGGCGGAACGGGATGCAACGGTAAAGCACACGAAGGTTTAGGTTCCGGTGTGGGTTGTGGGGCTGGCGTCGTTGGCAGTGCTGTTAGAATTCTAGGTGTAATCGCCGGAGCCGGGGACGTAGGAGGGATCGTAGGCACGGTAATTGTTGTTGGAGTCATGGTGGTGGGCTCCGTTCCGTTTTCCGGCAAGACTGTCGGAACGGTGGTCTCTGGTACGACAATCGTGGAGATCGTTGTCTCCTGTTCTAGTGAAGGCGGTTCTTTAGTCGCTCGTTCCGTAAAGGTAGCGGGATGTCCGGCTAGGTCACCTCTGGATGGAACGTCTAAACGCAAAAGTGATTGAAATTAATTCTATTATTGAGGAACCAAGTGAATTGGATCAGTTACCTTCTCGCGATCTCGGATCCGTGGGATATTCTGGACCTAAGGTGGTGTAAGAGCCTAGCTCTGGTGGGGGTGGTAATTCTGGAACTAAAATTGTGGATGGTTTTAATAACAAATTATTGGATTTCTTTCTCTTCTAGATTTGAACCGATTTTGAAACGCTCAAAACGGTTCACCAACGCAACTCGTATTTGCCGATTTTTCTAGGTCATGATGCTAAAATAATAAAGCCTCGAGTTTCATTGAACGAAAATTACCTTCGTAGTTAGGAGGTGCTTTAGCATCGAGCACGCAAGTTCCCAAGATATCGCCCACTTTTTCCGTCGAATTAGCGAAATTAATGATGGAACCGTTCAATGTAGCGTCCGCTATACAACCCGAGAACGATTCGCTAGAAGCTATGTGACCCTCCTTCGCCGTGAAATTGCTCGGAATACCGCCTATGTACAGGTTCCCGTAGAGGATATCCAAAGATGGAGGGGCGGAATCGGTCCTGCAAAGAAGCTACAATCTAAATACGTACGTTCAAAGTACGATCGAATAAAATAGAATCCCTTACGTGATGTATTCGTAATCGTCGAAGTCCAACCTCAACACCTGGCTATTGTGCGTGATGCTGACGACGTGCCATTGGCTATCGTTGAAATTGCCCTCCTTAGAAACCAACTCGTGCCTCTGACTTATCAGTTTAAGCTTGCCGTTGATTAGGCTCAAGCTGATGCCCGACGCTTGGTTCTTGTCGGTGAGATAGAATATCAAACCATTATTGTTGTTTGTTTTGAACTTGAGCGCCATGGTGATGTCGTTTGTGACGTGGATGTTGCCGAGTTTGATGTATCCCGGCTCGGCTTTGATGAACGATACTAGCCGGGCAAACTGCGAATTTTAATTTCGTGTTACTTAAGAATCATATGAATTGAAATGTATTTGTCTGAGTCATTAATTTTATGATTATGGAGGGACGGAGTCGCTACCAACGTAAACAGCATAAATGCGATTTGTACATAAGTCAAACCATGTCGAAATATGGCCGAAAATCCGGGAACATCTTGCTCAAGAACTAAACATTTCTTGGAAGTATCGTGTTACAAGCTCTCTACGGAAGATTCGCTTCTTCGTGCCTGTAAAATTCAACTGGCCCAACTCAAACCGCGAAGAGCCGGAGAAAGTTCATCAAACGGATCATTAAACAACAACTAAAATATAATTCCCGCACGTAAACCGGGGTCGTATTGGATTGCAATAAGGGATCGATGGACATTCCTGGGCCCTCGTTTCAGAAAATCCATGAAGCGATATAGAAAAGCGAGGCGCGCAACGCGGCGACGAACGTGTTAATTCCTCCAAATAATTCCGATGTTACTTCAAAAAAAAAAAAAGAGGATACATGAATATAAAATTTACCTTAACGGGGCAACCCGGTATGATTCCATAGGCTTTGTAATTTGAATTCAAATTAATAGGATTACCAGCATCGACGTTATCGATACATCCATCGAAACCTTTATTGGTGACGTCGGAATAATTGTGCTTCTTCACGTAACCTCCGAAATAGAAATAATCCGAATATCCAAGGGCGTTGCCTTGAATAGCAGCGCCATCTCCGCGGATCTCATCACCGTCCACGTTCAAGCGGCCATCGGCGCCCTCCCTTTTAGCTTCCACGCTGTGCCATTCGCCATCGTTGTAAGTGTTCGCCGTTTGGAAGACTTTGGTGCCGTAGCCGAGGTTGTACTGAGAAAGAAAAAAAAATGAAAATGGAAATTAACGACTGCCAATTACATTTCAAGCAAATCACCTTGAAGAACACCTTGCCGTCTCTCATTTCTAAAGCGATGTAGGTCGTGGCGTTTCCGTAGAGGAACAGCAAACCTTCAGTGGCGAACGTCTTGAAGTTAAGCCGGATGTTGTTGCGAATCTTGTGCGCGTAACTTCTAGCATTGATGACGACGAATCCTGTACCGCTGAACCTGCATCCGGTGCTGGGCGATAGATTAACCAACTTGTTCCTGAAAGGACGCACGAAGGACGATCTTGGAAGGTCGAAGCGAGTTTTTCTAAAACGTACCTTTCTCTGGCGCCCCGATGATTTTCGAAACCGCTGTTGAAATTCCACAAAGACACCGGCGTATCTCCCACGACAATCTCTTCCATTTCTCCATCAAAGGCCTCCTGTTTAACGGTCGATTGCATACTGAATTCCGAAGGATAACCGCCGACGAACAGTTTCGATAGGTTCTTGTCCAGATTGAAGATGATGTACGGGGCTTGCAAGCCGCTTTCACCCACGGTCTCTTTGATACGTCCACCGGCTATTTCCTCTCTGATCGTCAGCTTAGCATTGAGCCCCGTCCTGGTAAATGAGATGTTAGAACGAGTTAGGTAAATGAAAGACGTTACTAACCTTTCTATGATGAATTGGTACCAATTACCGTCTGCGACAAATTTATTATTCAAGATTCTTTCTTGGCCGTTGCCGATATCCAAGGTTAACACTGGATAACCGTTCTCGATCTCGAGTGCCATATAATCGTCCTGCATGATTTAGGTAATGATAATTAGGCCGTGAAAGCCCGCATTCCTTTAATATACTGTGATGGGAAAGTACTTACCGTCTTCGTCCTTCTCAGACCAGTTCCGTTTCCATTACCCAGGTAAACCAGCAAACCAAAGGTGTTGTTCGTTCGGAAGTATCCGGAAATTTTCGTCGAAGTGCTCAACTGCTCTAAATTATCCGGATTCCTCAATTCCAACGTGGTATTCTTATAGAATCTAACGCCAACTTTGATTCTATTAGCTATATCTCTTGCTAGCGCGATCTGCCGCTTCAGCTTCTCGATCTTCTCGTCTAGGTCTTCGGAACGTCCAGGACGATCGATCTTGGGGAACGAATTCAGGTCGCTGATGATCCTCGGTAGCTTATCTTTGATTATCTCCAGCTGCTTTTCGACTTGCAAGACGTGACGATTGGTTTCGTCTACCTTCTTGGGTAACTGTTTGGCTTCTGTTGTTTGGACGGGTACCTGAAGATGGAAAAAAATGAATGTATCGCGCAGCTAACAAAACATATTCTCCTACATACCTCATTGTAATTATTTCCCAAAGCTTGCATGGTCTTATCAGTGCTCTGATTCGCCTTCTCTGTTGTCCGAATCGCTTCCAACAAAAGATCTTCGTAAGACATCGCCGGGTATTTCTTAATAAAGTCTTCGATGTGCTCCAGATCTTCCTTATTCTTTTGATGCAAAGACCTAATCTTCCTAGACTTCACTATAGCTTCGTTCAGCTGAGGTTTCAGGTCCAACTCGACGAATTGAGAGGCCACCGTAGCTTCCTCCGATGCATTGTTAGAAGCGTCGATGGCATCCACTATTTCCGTGTTTAAATTATCGTAGAAGGACGTGGCGTTTTCGATGAACTCCTTGCTCTGTTTCGCGGCGCCGTAAGCCTCTTTGATCGCGTTTTCGATATCCAAGTAGGCGTTGACGGCTT
Organism: Oryctes rhinoceros; assembly: GCA_020654165.1. Lineage (NCBI taxonomy): Eukaryota > Metazoa > Arthropoda > Insecta > Coleoptera > Scarabaeidae > Oryctes > Oryctes rhinoceros. The sequence continues at coordinate 6,342,786 of JAIOKQ010000119.1, forward strand.
TCAAAGCGTTCTCCGATATTCCCTGCGTTTCCTTGAAGATGTTGTCGAGGTTCTGAGCCTTTTCCGTGAGGTCGTCGGCGTGCCTTCGCGCTTCCGGCAGTCGATCGTCTTCTATCTTCGGTATCTCCTTTTCCACACCGATCACGGTGTTGTTCATGTAATGTATGGGATGATACAGCGCGTTAGCCTGTCTGGCTAGATTGTCGTAGGCTTCTTTGGCCATATCGTAGTATCTGGTGCCGTTATTCAAATCGGTTTTAGCCTTTTCAACGATGCTTTCGGCGTCGTGTGTGTAATTAAGGATCTTTTCGAATTTCTGTTTCACCCTCTCCTTTCTGTAAAGTAAAATGATAAAGGAATATAAGCGAGGATATGCCTTACAGCATTTAGAATGTTGCGAGGAAAAGACTGTCCATGTTGGTGGATTCTTCGCCTAGAGTCGTCATTTTCTTAAATTTTATTATTTTATTTTTTTTTATTGTCTTAAATTGAATTGATTTAGAGTTGACGTTTTGGAGGCGAAAATAATATTATTTCAGAGATTTAATGAGGATTTCTTGCTGCCCAGTGGCAGAAGGACCCTCTCCTTCGCGACTGTGAAGAAGAAAGAAAAAGAATGTTCCATCTTTGATCAGTATCTGTTTCTATTAGTCCAGTAGATTCAAAAATGTCCGCGAATCAATTGAACACAACTCCCAGTTTGGGCAGCCTTTAATACTTCTAATTAAAGAATTAAATTGATAGCTAATTAAAGGCGCTAATTAAAGAAGCGCTCTTGATCAGGGATTTTTGCCCAATTTCGAACACACAGCTCCCCCTTTATTCCCCTATTACAACCTCTGCTGACTTTTATGCGTTTTTTAAATTGAAATTTTTGCTCAAAGGGCAAAGATTTAACTGCATTGAAAACATCCAGGTATAGACGAAGACGGTTTTTAATACGATTAATTACACCATTGGGGTCGGTGTATTTTGCCAGAAAGGGATATCCGTCACATTAATTTGGAAATACTGCCATTATTGAAATTACAATTAGCCTTTCTATTTTAGTCTAGCTACCAACTACCTCTACGCACTAAGCTCTACCTACCAACCCATTACAATAAAGATAATAAAAGAAAAACAGCGGGATACTTGTGTCTGATATAAGAGTCGTCGCTCATCTTTGCATAAAAAATAAAAAAAAAATAGTTTGTATAAAAAAATCTCAAAAAATCAAAAAAAAATTGAAGGTTGTTGATTATTTTTTTGTTTTTTTTTAAGTGTCGCTCGACGGACCAATGGTAAGAGAGCTTGCGCCTCGCTTAGGATCAAAAGAATCTTTTCTTCGTTTCTTGTAGGTTCGTTACGATCCTGAGTCACCATTCGCAGTTAGAGTGTAATTAACTCCGATTCACCCTTTACGACGAGGCGGTTATAGTAACAAGGCCATGGAAGAAAATTCAAGAAAGCTCATGAACCCTGTTGGGCTGTCACCACAATTAAAAAAGTTTACATATATTTATTGTTTTGAACTTAGTAGGTATTTAGTTAACACAAAAAAATTGAAAGATGGAGATTCAATATCAACATCTTTCGTTCTTGGATTTTTTTTGGTAATTTTCCTTTTGGTGCGTTGAATACTTTTTTTTTATCTTTAAAGATATAACAACATTGTATAATAACAATTTTCACGTTAAACCGATGAAACACTTTCAAAATTTGAAGTTTGGCGATGCTATTCGCTAATAAATACGATAATTTGTTCTATTTGATAGTATTTCTAAGGAACGTAGTAATTAAAATTCTTTTATAAAAATTATATTTCCTTAATCGCTAATGACCTTGTAGATTTAATCAATATTCTGATTATCACAAAAGGATTTGTTTTGTGAAAATGTAAAATAAAAAAAAATGTATTAACACATCGCATGATATCATCATATTAATTGACCTTGTTACTTTGATCAACATTCATGAATAAAATCCTGGCTATAAATTAATAATAGGCACTGGCTCAACTAAATCAATTTAATGAGAAAAATAGTATAAACTGTAATCGTGTAATATGCAGTAGAATGCTTGCTTTTCTGTACCCTACTTATTATTTCATTAATCGCCGAACATTTGTCGAACATCTGTTCGAATCACACACAGTCACGGTGGAAATTCGTTATTTCTAAGCACCAGCAGATGCCGAAAGAACGATACGCATTCTTATGCATATTATGTATGGATGTTATAGGGCAATAAAACGACGACTCCGTAATTTTGAAACTAAGTGTATATGTAGGTGCGTTCACGAATTAATTAATTGATGTAAATTTGAGAATGTTCAAACGGCTTCAACAAAAAATATGCCCGTCATTCTAGTTAGATAAATATAAATTATTTCCCGTCGCTCTTTATGCCTAATCAAATCTTTGACCTCAATGTGATAAAATTATCAGTATCCACTCAATAATGCTTCTATTTGTTTACAATTTATTACATTTTAAAAGTAGGCACGATGTATATTTTAACGGTTTAAATTGTTACTGAGATATAAATAACGGAGCGATTATCTTCTATTACGTCTTAGTATTATGCGATATCTTTTTACAAGTAAAATTTAAATCAATAGGGGTACGTTCATTGATCTCTAACCAAAAATGGCCACGTTCCGGTATGCACAAACGCGTTCAACTACCATTGTTTATCGAACGTCAAATGTCATTCCTTCGTAACAGTGCAAGAATGGCGTTGTAGGTTATGTCGCTGATCGTAAAAATAAGTTTTGTTTAAAATTTAAATCGCCGATGACGTTCTCGTACCGAATCTAAACGGAAATGTTACCAACTAGTGGCCTTTTTAAGGACATCGATTGTCCCTACTACGATAATTACTGCGGACGACCTTATTGCCATTTCAGGCACAGAAAGAGGAACCCCGACTCGGCGGAAGATAGCCAAGATGGGGAAAGCACCGGTTCCGAATTTCCCACGTACAAACCGACACCGAAAAGCCAACTTGCACAGGTCAAAAGTCACATACCGATCAGCTACGTTCCCGACACTGTTGTGAGACCCGAAAGGTTGAATAGGATTCCTACGATGTATAATTATATGGAGAAAGTTACTTACAAGCCTACACCACTCAGTGAACTATCAAAGAACAATACGATAAATACTACAGCAGAGTTAATTAATAAGGAATTGCTTAGTAAGATCGGAGAGAGCAAAATAGAAGACGATCCAGTCTCGGCAGATCATTCTGATTCAAGAGGCAACGGGAATTGTGATATCGACTTCGAAGAACTATCTGTAGAATTTGATATGATTGACGATATAATTAATGAGAGTCCTTCTACGGAGAATAACCAATCCCATGTAGAGGTAATATTTGTTTAAATGTTATAGTGTCCACTTTCTTTCCTAATTTTGGATAGAAAGATCACTTTTATTTTCTTTAGAAACGATTGAAAAAATACAAACAAATGTTACAATCAACATAACCTAATTCTACTAAATTTAAAGAAAAACAAAGGTTTTTCTTAATATCTTGCATTTGTTTAGATACGCTATCATTTTTATGCGTTATAATTATAAAGGAAAATGGTCTTTAACTTATAAAAAATAAAAATTAGGTCTTTTAATAAACCTAAACAGAAAATAAAAAAGCTTATCGTTATTATTCTTTTGTAGGACAAAGCATCTAAAAATAAACTCATCGAAAATAAAAATACCATTAACGATAGCAATAAACCATCACACAGTTCTAGTAAAAGCAGAAGCAGATCCGAGAAAAGCAGCAGAAGTTCAAAGGAATCTACTTCCAAGAACAGGGATGATAAATCAAAGCAATCTAGATCAAGTAGTAGCAGCAGTAGCAACAACCATAAATCGTCATCACATAAATCAAAATCGGACAAGCACAAAACTCGAAGCAAAAGTAAAGATCGCATTAAAGAAAAATCATCGGAAGCAAAACCTAAAGACGATAAGAAAGATCATAAACCATCATCGTCGACCTCTGCTTCTTCAAAAGACAAAAAGGAATCAAGTAGCAAAGATAAACACCACCGTAGCAGTAAAAGCGATTCGAAAAGCAACAGCAGTAGTTCAAAACACAAAGAATATGATAAGAGCAAACGAAAGGAAAAGTCAGATAAAATCAAGGAGAAACATCGAAAAGATCCTAAAGAAACCTCTCTAAAATTACTCGTATACTCAGAAGATGACCAAGACGCTGACGATCTCTTCAACGAAGACCGTGAAGAGGAATGTTATAGGATTTTTAATGAGTACAAACCAGAGGTGGTTGAAAGGCAGCAAGAAAACCAACCAGTTGAGGTGAAACAGTTAGAAGTTGTTGAAGAATACGTCCCAACGACAAAGAAAAGAGTAGCGCACTCTGGGGCCGATCGGTACGTTTCAAAATTGGGTCAAGTTAAACAGAAGCCGTCCCATAACGCGGCTGCGCAGATGGCAAACCGTTATAAGCTCGCTCGAGCGGCGCAGGCGCGTGAAGAAGACGATATCGAGGCCCTCCTCAGCAGACACGGGATAAAACGTGAAAACCAGGTAATAGAATCGTATGAAAGCTTGAAGAAAATTAAAATTAAAGAGGAAAAAAAGGAAGAATCTTCGAAGACAGAAACGTTGTCTCAAAGCACCTCGTTGATCGACGAAATCATCAACGGGAAACCCTGTACGAACCGTTATAAGCTCGCTCGAGCGGCGCAGGCGCGTGAAGAAGACGATATCGAGGCCCTCCTCAGCAGTCACGGGATAAAACGTGAAAACCAGGTAATAGAATCGTATAAAAGCTCGAAGAAAATTAAAATTAAAGAGGAAAAAAAGGAAGAATCTTCGAAGACAGAAACGTTGTCTCAAAGCACCTCGTTGATCGACGAAATCATCAACGGGAAACCCTGTACGAACACGTCTATCTACAAGCCAACTCCAATTGCGAAATTGAACGTTGACGACAGCAAAAGTAAACCGTTCCGAATCGCACCAGCCATGAACGTTTCCTCGATCCAACAAGCTAAAGCCCGCATCGCTGAATTCACAAAGAGAAAAGAAGCATCTCAAAAAACTCCCATGCAAACCGTTGGTAAAGGAAACAAGCGTGTAGCCCACATTCCCGATTCTTCTTTAGCGGAATTACCCGACATCCTCCAGCCAGAATCCAAGAAAATACCCGCTAATGTGAGGACGCGATATCTCACCATGATAGCGGAAGAATGCGTCAAATTATATCTTTCGAAAGACGACGCTTACAACAGAGCGGTTTACGAGGAATTCAAAGTATTAGAACGATGCGCCGCTATTGTGACTTATCGAAATTCGGCGATGTTAACCGTAAATAGGATACGTAAAGAGATCCAAGTGAGGGAATCGAAAGGTCTAGGTCCGATGAGTTCGGACGAAACGACCGAAGCGAATTCGGAGAGCCAATTTCGAAGGGGGAAGTTTTACGCTCACATCACGCGGTACGTCCTCGGCGAGAGCGATCTGGAAGAACACGGGTATCCTAGGGAAGGTCCCATACCAGGGAAAGCTGTGATTAAATCCCAAAAACAATTACCTCGAGTTAATTTGGATGGGAATCAAAGGTTATGCTGCCGATGCTTTAAAGTTTATTTGGTGGATGCCACGGGATATCCCATGTTTAAGGATGACTGCATATACCATCCGCTGAAGAAAAGGACCCTGAAAGGTAATAATAGTAACAAGCTGTATTTCGTAATACCTAGTAAGTTAGTTAGAAATATTGAAGATGTTTAAAAATTTTTAGGTGTGTCTTTTTGCACTTGCTCGTTCCTTTCAGCTATTGCGGAAGCGGACACACTTTTCTTAAATTGTAAGCGGTAAGCTTTATTATGTTGGGAAACTTTGATCCCTATCTTTAGCCTCTTTCGGGGTGTTATTCGAAAAATAAGCGAGATGTAGCTAAACGAGGGTGGCGGGAATCGATTCTCCGAGACCGATTTCACTGAAAAACATGTAACCGAAACCTTTGCATTGCGCTGAAAAGTCCTCAAGGGGACGAAAAATTGTTCGCTGTAGTGAAGCGTTCCCCTAGGTAGTAAAATTGACCCTGTCCCCCCTGTTAACATTTATTTTAACTACATTCACACTATGGAATACCCTTTGGCCGATGACCAAAATGCTTCTTTACTTTATGTTTCTTAAATACCAGACTGATGTGTTCGTATTTCAGGTGATAGGATATACCTTTGCTGCAAAAGTCCAGACGATATAGGTTGCGTCACCTCAAACACTCACGTAAGCGAAAACGACGAGACCGAGCTTCTAGGTTATCAAACAACCATGGAACCAGAAGACGACGACGACGTACGTAGCCGCGCCGTCTACGCCCTCGATTGCGAGATGTGCTACACGACGAAAGGACTGGAACTAACGCGAGTCACTATAATCGATCCGGATTGTAAGACGGTTTACGAATCCCTCGTGAAACCACTGAATCCGATCATAGACTACAACACGCAATTCTCCGGCATCACCAAAGACCAAATGGATCGGACCAGCACGAATATATTGCAGGTGCAAGCGAACATATTGCACCTATGCAATTCGAAGACCATCCTAATAGGTCACAGCTTAGAATCGGACATGAAAGCGTTGAAGATTATCCACGGCTGCATAATCGATACGGCTATCCTATTTCCGCATCGTTTGGGATTACCTCACAAGAGGGCGTTACGTACCTTAGCAAGCGAATATCTGAATAAAATTATCCAAAGCAACGTGGCGGGTCACGACAGCGCTGAGGATGCGATTACCTGCATGGAATTGGTAATATGGAAGTTGAAGGAGGATATGAAATTAAAGGGCGTTAAATGAGACCTTTGTGTACGTTGGATAAGTGTATATTGTACATATTATAACCTATTTAAAGAAAGAGGTAGTTTTTTTTATGTTAAGGATAATCAAGAAAGGCTATACTCGCGGCTAATATATATATATTATGGTATATATGTGACGTGTTTAAATTTATTTATTTTCCAATCGCTACATGTAAAAAAGATCGCTCCTTTAGGTGTATTATATTTAAAATACGTGTTGTACACTTCTTATTAAGTAATTAGTTTAAAATTTTTTAAGAAATAAAACGTACCCATTATTTTTGCATTGTTGATTTTTCTTTTATTTAGTTTCTGGAATAACCGAGAGAGGGCCGTTAGAGTGGTTAGTTTTTACCGGGCTAACGAACCCATGTTCGAACTATAAATACACCCTCTGCAATTGACATTGCGTCACGTTTAAAATATAATTTACTCTCGTATTAAAACACTTACAATAACATTCTTCACCTGAGTACCAGATGCGTACCTAAAAATTGTGGACAGGAATGCAAACATTGTTATTGCGGCCTTGAAGTCACGTAAAATATAAGAAAAAACTCGGTGTTGTATTACAATTTGTTCATATCGCCTAGGAGATAGGAATTTGTCGAAAGACCGTGTTAAATATGTCGCCACTACAAAATTTATTTCGTGGAGAATCAACGTTATTGTTCTGCATCAGCTTTTGTGCTGTCTTGTCTACTGCTACCATGCAAGTTCAAGGAACGTCGATTCAAGAGACTGCCGTAACCAATATTTCTCTCCGGATATGAACCATCTCAAAGTACTTTAGAAATCGTCACCGCATACATTCCATGGAAAGCTGAAGATGCGGATAGTGTAGGACCTCATAATGAAGCCCATAACTTTGTCCAAACGTAACGAAGAACAAATAAAATATCCTCTAGTCTAGAGGTTCTCTAAGTATGTATGTGCGAGGCATTCATGCGAATGCGGCTAATGCGTAGTATTCTGGAATATTCCGGAATGAATATTTCGAAACGGCTCTCTGGTTTCTGGATGTACGTAGTTGATTTTGCTGTTCACATCATTTGCCAATACTGATTAGATTCTTCCTTTGTCACCGGATCTTTCTCACATGTAGATCTTCCCATCTTTAACACCTTTCTTGGAAAGGTTAAATGCCACGTAGACTATTAAATGTTTAACATGCTCAGGATAGTGAATTCTATCAAATCAATCTTGAGGAAAGGCTCGAACGTCATAAATATTGGCAGCCAATATCTATGACGTTTTCATGTCGATATAACCGTTTTAAATCCCTTTTAATATGTTCTCATTTCGTTAATTCGGATAAACATCACGTTTATACCACATTTTATACGTGATTCAACAGTTCCCCTTACCAGTAACACATGTAATAAAGCAAATCATTTTTAACCAGTTTTACCGGAAAATTTTAGTTTTAAACGCAGAACTTAGTGATTACATTTTTGGAATTAAATAATATTTATAATGATTAGTTATCCCAAATTAACTACACTACGTTTCAAAAGAAATGAAGCACCCCGAAAGAGAAGACGCTGAACTTCGAAGTTACGTAGAAATAATTAATGCATACAGACAAACAAATGATTAAATTTTCAAAAACAAATGACAATATCTATCGACAATATCGTTAATAATGCGCTGCATCTCCGCGTACTCTTACGCATTCAGCAACCCTTCGTGGCATGCTGGATATCAGATGGCCCCGATTGCCTCTTGCGGCAGCTCATTCCAGGCTATCTAACAATTCCTCTAAAGTGTTAAGAGGATAGGGTAATCGACGCAATTTTTTGTCCATCATATCCCAGACATATTCAATAGGGTTTGCAGAACATGGTTTTGTGCTAGGAACTCTAACGTTACGTGAGCAATACGAGGCCGCGCATTATCGTTTGGAAGACGGGCTCCGGAAGGTCTTGAAAGCACCAGAAGCACCAACACAGGCTCCAGAATGGTGTCAATGTAATGGCGCGCGTTTAGAGTATCCTGAATGAATGTCAAAGTAGACCTGCCACCGTAACGTATTGCTCCCCACACTTGCTTGAGCTTGAGCCGTGTGGCGACGCTGAGCAATCTGTAAATTTTGCGTCTTACCTCTAGTGATTCATTTCTTTTGAAACGCAGAATATACGAAAATTCTCCTATTACTGTATGTAATGTAGAGTTAAAAAATTTTCTCGGTACCACGCTGATGACGCCGGGTAGGCAGAAACATGTCCGCATTGTCTTTTAAGTTATTGTTTCTAGGCATTTTCCGATGTGTTTCAAATCTGCGTTAAGTACACTAACAACTTACCCATTCTGAGCGATCAAATCCTCGGCCTCGTCCACTTTGCTGATCGAGTAACCAGTGTGGTTGTATAGATCGTCCAATTTCCCATCGAAATCCTTTAATTTGTCGTACAAACCTTTGACGACGTTGTCCTGATCGTCGATCTTCACTTTGAACAGATGCAAATGCATAATCAACAACTGTACGCGGTCAATCTTGTCCTCAACGGCTATCTTCGGACCACTAACGTTAAGCTTCTTCAGTTCTTCCAAGATAACGTTAGCTTCATTGATGGCGGCGTCGATCTTAGGACCTTTGAAGACGAAATCGGATATAAAAGAAAGAACATATAGAAAGAACGCCGTAGAAAATCATACGTCATCCGTATGAGTAGCAGAACAAGATATATTGACTCTAACCTTCCCCTGTTGATAAATTTTTAGCCAACTCCAGGATATTGTGAATGGTTTCTTCTAGTTCGTCAAGGGCATCGTAAACTTGGTTGGAAACATAATCCGAATCATTCCTTAGGTTTGCAGATTCCGCCACCAACAGATCGCTGTTTTCCAAAGAATAATTAGTCTGCAATGAAAAATAAAGCAAACATGAATGACGTGTATTGTAGTTAATCCGACAGCTTCTCCGGTGATTAACAACAGCCGTGAAAGCCTTTAACACTCAAAGGGAACACTTACCTTCCTATACATATTCTGCGAATCCTGTTCTAGATTGCTCAATTCGGTCATAATCGGGCTTAAATTCGTTGCATTGGGATCCAGAGCTAAAATTCTCGGTTTGAGCCGCTGGAACGTATCATTTAGATGGAATAGCCTGCGTGAGGTGAATGACCCAGACTCCGCTGACTAAAGTGGACAATTAATCGGCTTACTTGCGAGGGAGGCTTCAAACTTACGTCTAAATCGATGATAACGCCATCTATCAAGTACGCTAACTCGTCCGCTGTGTCTAATAGGTTGTGGACGCAGCTATCGCATTGGTGACAACCGTAATCGGGGACGAAAGCCCAGCGATATGGGCAGTGGTCGCATTTTTCACCGATGACTCCGTTCAGGCACTCGCATTGACCTGTTCTTGCATTACAACCGACTCCCAAAGAATATTCCTTGTTGCATTTACAAGCTGCAATAGAAGATGAAAAAAAAGTATGTGTCAGGATGGTTAACGAAACGGAGTATAGAAGAAACGCTCACCTAAACATCCATTCTCAGAATAGTTCCAGAAGCCGGGTTTACACCTATCGCAGTTCCTATTATCGACGCCAGGCTTGCACATGCATTGTCCCGTACTGTCGTCGCATTGGTTACTTTCAGAAGCCTCGCCACAATTACACGGCGTACATCCGTTTCCAGTTTCGAAGCCGTAGTGTTCAAACGCGCACCTGTCACACTTCTCGCCGATGACGTTAGGTTTACAGATGCATTGTCCCGTGTAGCTGTCGCATCGCTCGGTTCCCAGATCGTCGCACAGGCAAGCTATGTTGGAATGGAGGAGAAAACAAACTATAGGAGGGTATAAACGAAATGAAAATGCTTACGTTGACAATCTTTCCTAGTGATGGCATCCCCGTAATACCCAGGGCCGCACAAGGCGCATCCTGTGCCGTAGGTGTTGTTCAAACAACGCAAGCAATCACCAGTGATTCTATCACAAGCGTCCGGCATGGATGGATCGATATTTCCGTTGCATTGGCACTCCTTACAATAGTCATCTGCGAAACAAGTTTATCTTCAGGTCCAACAGATAATAGAAAGAAACTTACCTGGCACTTCAGGTTTGCCAAAGTAACCGTTGCCGCAGTATTGACATCTAGGTCCGGCGTAGCCTTCCATGCAATCGCAATAGATGTCGTCCCCATCCTGGCTTACTTCGCAACCGGTTGCAAAGCTAGCGAATGCAACCGCAGATATGATTAAAACATGATCCAATAGATTTCATTTACCTACTTATTAGATCCAATCGGCAGCGGGCATGCGCAGATCAAACAGTCCATAGGCGTACCTTGCTGAGCGTTACCGTGGTAACCAATCGCGCATTGTTCGCAGTGGTCGCCTTTGGTGTTATGTTGACAATTCTAGATATACACAATTGGTCTTGAAGAAGTTGCAAAACAACAAGCGGATTGGATCAAACTCACCAAGCAAACTCCTGTGTTCACATCGCAAGTATCAGCATGTCCATTGCATTGGCAAGGGATGCAGGAACCGCCATGTGTGCCTGTACTTATTCTATAATACCCCGGGGCACATTCTTCGCAAGACAACCCTTGATAATTCGGCGGACATTGGCAATGTTCCACAGAGACGGCACGGGTGTATTTGTGAGAGTCATGGTAGGCTGCTGCGTTGCTTGCTTCGTCCAGGAAAACATTTGAAAGTCTAAAAATTCATTTCATTTTTTTTTGATTAATTTAAGATGAGTCAAAAATGTAACAATGCATGCTTTGAAAGATTTCACCAGCGACCATCGCTCGCTGGATGATTTGAAACTACTTCAAGATAGATCAACTATGGGTTAACATATCTACCATCTTGTTCAGGATTAATGTCCATTAGATGTGGAAGATGGACGTCGATTGAAAATACGTGGTGGACGACCATCGAACATTCAAGTGTGTATCATCGAGTCACACTTGGACAATTAAACGTTCAGTGGACAAACATTGATCACTTGGGACTAAGAGTAGCTATTGTCGCCATTTATTGTTAGGATCTATAGATTCTTAAGTACGTTGATGACACGAAATTCGATTATTCTTCGATTATTATTATTATCATTTAAAGAACCTTAACTTATATATACGCACCGTGTACTATAGGTGGCGCTCCAATAGCCCGCTCTGATGTACATCCCACGCAAATCCTTTAGTACCATCATGATATGTTCCCTATTGGCTGGTAGTTTCGATGGCAATTCAAAATTGGCTTCGACTATTTCAAGCGACCCTACAAAATCTTGTTCATTCGCAGGTTGCTCGGAACTGGTATAAGTTAAATAGGTGTTAGCGCCCTCTAGGATGATATCGGCACCATACAAAGCCCTTCCTGTAAAACGAAATTAATGCAATTTATTGACAAATTTAGGGAAACTACATTTTTGTAACTTACCCGATTCTCCGATGGTATAAAATAAATTGTACTTCAAGAAACCGCCGTAAGATGTCAGTTTTTTTCCTAAGTACACATAAGGAACGGCGAAATATACGGTATCGTTTTCCAAACTAGCGTTGGATAATCGTGCTTCGATGGTGTATTCGTCATAGTTCCTCAACGTCAGATTAGCAGTCGTTACGTTCAATCTATCGCTAAACTTGACGTTGACCAATCTCCACCCTTTCATGTAGAAGACAGCGGTCCTTATCAAAGATGAACTGCTGCATCTGGTGGTCTTTCCGAAGCAGAAACACTCCGTACAACCGTATTCGTTGTTCGCTTGCAAATTGTACGAACCTTCTCTGCAGATGTTACATTGGGGACCGACTACGTACTTCTTGCAGAAGCATTCGGCCGAAATTTGGTCGCAGATCTCTTCCAGGGTGCCGCTGGTGTCGCATTCGCAGGTTTCGCAGTAGGGGTAGGAAAAATGGCCGGGTTTACAGACGTCACAAGTTCTAGCGACGATATTTTCTTTACAGCTGGATAGAAGGATAACATTTTAGATCAATATTTATCAAAAGTTTTCTTTAATGCGCTATGGAATTAACGACTAAAAAATCAACGGTAGATACAAGATTCGAACTCAAAACATCTTCGGGGATTCCCGATGTTATTAATCTTATGATATTGGTTAAATTAGTAAAGTAGCAATATTTTTAGGGCGAATTAAGATGAAATTATTAATTGAAAAACGATCGTTTACCAAAACAATTCATTAAATCGGGTGGTGACGGCCCAACGGGATGTATAACCTTCCAAAGCTTGTCATAACTTCAAGATCCTTTTAGTGTGGAATGTATAATTCAATACCAAGCTACAACTCCCTCTAATGGATTCATTGTGGAAACATTTTCGTAATATACTTTTTACCGTCGTTTTTCAAGATAAAAATTTAATTCTATCTTCAAAGATTTTAGAAAGAGAAGATTACCTGCAAGCGCCAGTGAACAAATCGCACTGCAAACTACCATTAACACCCAACGGATTGCATTTGCATGGTTCACAACCGATAATGGGATGGAAACCGTAGGTTTCCGGCATGCATTGGTCACACCTAGATCCCGTCACGTAATCGGGACATTGACAGTTACCTAAAAAAAAAAAAAATAGAAGGCGATTTCGTTATTCAAGATGGCGATGTCTGCGATCAGCTGATGCTTACTCTACTTAACCTATCTGAGTATTTAATGAATTTTTAAGGGGAAATTTGGATTATTTCTCCGTTTTAATTACCTGTAATTGGTTCGCAAGTTGCAGTTGATGGACAATTGCATGGTTTGCAATCGGGGAAGCCGTAATATCCCGTCTTACACGCTTCGCACTGTCGGCCGATGATGTTCGGTTTACACTTGCATTGACCTCCGAATTTATCGCATTCGAAACTGAGTGATCCTTCGAAATCGCACTGACATTCTAGAGCGCCCCTATTGTAACCGGCCGTTATCGAAAACACTGAATCTTTACAGAAACCTGACGGAGCAGCAAATCTGGCAATTACGCAATAGCTTTTTTATAAAACTTGTAAAATACCTTCTTTCGTCGTATCAATGTTGAACTGGTTATTACCGCAATTGAGGATGAACTCGCTGGCTCTATCAAATTCTTCTTCTTCGAGGATTCTAGGTGAATAGACGTCAGATGGTATGATCAAGATGTAATCCAAGTAGGCGTTTTTGTACTTATCGGGCAGCTAGAGTTGGTAACACAACATCGTGTATGGAAGTTGGCAAGTTTTTTAGAAAGAAGTTAAGACTTACTGTATGAGTAATCATGAAATTTTCGGTCAAATAAAACTGAGTGACGTCATTCGGTTGAGATATTATCGATCTACATCCAGATTTCGCCGGACAATGACTTAGCGGCAATTTAGCTTGGTAGAACTGTCCGTTTTGTATTAAAATATCCAAATCGAACTCTGAAAGGTAACGAATCTTATCATAATTTTCAATTCAACTAACGCCCTCTATCAGATTATTATACCCGGGAAATCAGGTTGGTAATAGTGAACCGCGAACATATAATAGCCTGGAGTTGTGACCTTCCCTCTAAGGTCGATCATTGGACTGTTACCGCTCAAATAAATGTAAGAGGTGGTGTTTTCCTTGACTATCGGAGGTAACGTTTCGCCTTCGACAGGAGCGGCCTCTACTTCTTGTTCGAATTGTAGCTTCTTCGATTCCGGTGGGCTAGGGAACATGGCCGGTTGGCAAACACCGTCACGGCGGATGCAGACAGATTTAGGCCTTATGAAATCTAACGACCAATCGTATAAGGGTATGGCGACTATGGAGTGTATTCCAACGTTGGCGTTGTTACCCTACGGATATTCGAGTTAAAAAATTATTCGTTACTGTCGCTGTCTGAAGGATTTTAAGGATAAAAATTGTAGGATTATAATGGAACATAAGAATATTTTAAGATTCTCGAAAAAAAAAAAAGACAATAGCTCAAACATTCTTCATGGAAGAATGCGCCATTTTATTCTCAAATTAAGTTCTGCTGATTTGAAAGATCCATAAAAGCTTCAGCTGAAGAAAGTGGAAGAAAAATAAAAAAAATTGGCGCTGCAAGATGGGTCTCCATTATCACCAAAGGATGAATAGGAAATATTTCCAACTATCCTAGGTCTGGTGTTGATAGAGTTCCCAACCTAGAGCATTGACCTACCTCTGCCAAACTTACTCCTATTTATCACATTCTAATCTCTGGCGAGATCCGGGAAAAAGCTGTATGTACTCACCTTCAGCACCAACTTTATATTGTTAACGTCGGCTTGGTAAACCGCCACGTTCCCATCGGGAGTCGTCAGAACCTGCCTACAAACCGAAGTATAAGGGCAAGCGTATAGTTCAGCTCTTCCGGTTTGATTTGTTAAATTTATGACGTCAACATCGATCGAATGAGTACGTTGGTCTTCTCTCGGCGTTAAATAATTCAAAAGAAGTACGTAAGGGCCCGCTTTGCGGACAATTATCTCGTAATTCATGATAGGTTGCTCGTTATTAATCAACGGTATCGATTTCCAAACACCCAACAGGTCGAGATGCTGTAAAACAAAAAAACAACGAAATCTTAATTACGTAAAGGATATGGCGATGGAAACTCACGTCTCTGTCTTTGTAGTATTGATCTGGAGGCGCAATTGCAGCACCTAAGTCTATATAACCACCAGCACCTTGGGTATTATCGTAGGAGGAAATGTTAGGGTATTGGAAATCGCGACATAGACCGCTTTCGAAGACCTTGCACGGGTTGTCAATCTTCTGCTTAAGAATGGTGGCAAGGTAGAATTCTTCAGGTAATAGGACGAAATAGTCCTGAAAAGTTTGTATTGTACAGGCGGCACGGAAATAACCGGTGCTTTTTTCAAAATAATATTCTCACATATGTATTACTTACAATCAAAAGATCTTGCCCTTCCTTCAATTTAGCGGCGTCAACTTTAATATTGAAGGTCCATCGTCCGGGATTCATCACTAAAGATTCTGTCAATACCGAAGTTGGCGCCGAACTGTTCCTGAACGTCACTGACACTTGTTGCTGTTGCTGAATATCCGAAGGAACGTCGGGTATAATCGTAAGTTTTCCAACTATCGGTTCCGAGTCCTTATTGACGTACCTCAAGACCACCAGATACACGGACGATTTCGTAATGTAAACGGTCTGTAAGATCTCGTTTTGTACCACCGAAAATACGGCGTAGCCTCTCCATGAATAATCTGGGAAGTCGTTTTCGTCGTAAGAGTAACGGACGGCCGTATCGTGAGGGGTACGCCCGTCTTCGATCTCGTACTGGTATTGGTACAACGTGGGGAAGTAATGGGCTTTTAGAGGTTCTTTGCAGGTCCTTCCGGAAACGCGAGGTTGGCATTGGCATTGACCGGTGAACTTGTCGCAGAATAGATTTGCTGAACCTCCAACGTCGCAACCGCAATCTACAGAAGTTAACAGGAACATTAGGATCGTGGTAATGTTTTAGAGACAAAATTATGGGATGAATGAGCTCGGTTAGTTTCGCTTATGGCCACCTTTCTCTCTCTTGAAGGAGGCCTATATGATGGTGGCCGAAACGTCGAGTTTTCGTTTAACTGTGCGCATAATTTTACTGAATCTCTTACCTGTACAACCAAACAGATTTTCTTTGCGCAACCTGTAGGTACCATCTGCGCATTCGGTACATCCCCTTGCGACTACTGAAGGTTTACAAGGACATTGGCCGTCCGCGTCACAAACTAGCACGCCTCCGATGACACCAGCCGGGTTACAGCTGCAATCCTCACAACCTTCTGGGTTCCTCAAATGCAGATTCCAAAACAACGGCTTGCATTTATCGCAGATACGTCCTTCGACTCGATCTTTGCATTGGCACAGCTCCCCAGCTGGGACGGAACCGCAACCGGCGAAGCCCTCGACCACACCGGCGGGATTACAGTTACAATCTGAACAATAATGATCATAATATTAGAATTTGCAGAAGTCATATAACACTTAATTTAAATTAAAAAAAATGCTCGATGCTTCAGTCAAGGCCCAATATAACAATAAAAAAAATTAATATTCCCTGCATTTCAAAGACAATTCAAGTAAAAGAGCAACCCACCTTCGCATATAGGAAAATTGTAGAATCCCTCTTTGCATCTATCACACTTGTCACCGTCGAAATTATGATGGCATTCGCAGTTTCCTTCGGTGTTGCAGGTTATACCGATCGAACCGTCACTGTCACAATTGCAGGCTGAAAAGAAAACGGTCGATTTGCTCTTTATTTCGGTAATTTCGATGCCGAGTGAAAGGAATAGGTCCCAAGATTGTGCGCGGCGGAACCCCTATTAACGTTTGTAATTCGTGAAGCGATTTAACAGGTTATGATTGGATTTCGTTAATATCTGTTTTGACCTCGCTAAAGCTTACCCCATACCATTAATTACATGCCTGTTTATGGATCATTAGAATATACAAACATATCAAGAAGTAAGATGTGTAATTTAATGTAATTTAATGTAAAACATATGTAACATGTAGAAAATAAGCAAAGATAAACGATAAAAGCATAGTTTATAGAAGATTAGAAACGATATGATAGGTAATGATATGAAGGTGGTCTTCTATGCAAAGAGGTAGAAGCGGTGATTCTCGGCATCGTTTGCTTTTTAGCACCATTTCTTCCGCCTGCACATTGAAAAATGCAACAAAAAAAAAACAATGTTAATGCGTAAAAACAAGTTACAGTGCAAATACCAACTGCAAGAAATCGAAAAAGTAGTTCAAATACAAGAATTGCCCAATCGAACACTAGAGGGCGTGCTTCGAGGGTTTCTAGAACCACTAACTACTTTTTTGATTTATCTAGAAGTAAGATACCGAATAGAAACCCAACGACCAATAGAAACGTCAAATTCTCACCCAAACACTCGGGAAACTTGTAATATCCCGGACTGCATTGGTTACAAGTACGTCCCGCAAAGTTATGAAGACAAGGACACTTTCCGTTAACGTCACAAACGGTGGTAGTGGCTCCTACGCTGCTGCAATTGCAAGGCTTGCAATCCGGATATCCGTAATAGCCAGGCGTACATTGATCGCATCTATCACCGCTGTAACCTTCCTTACACCAGCATTGACCCGTCGTCTTATTACAAACTCCTTCTTCGGTGCCTTTTACGTCGCAATTACAATCTACAAAAATAATTTCGTAGGCTTAGACGGAATAAAGGCGTATAATTTGACGGCTTACAGTCACAATCGGGGTAATTGAAGTATCCGTGTTGGCATTGGTCGCACTTTTCGCCGCCGTAGTTGCTTCGGCAAGTGCAATTGCCGTATTCTTGATCGCAGGTTGGCGAGATCGCACCTCTGCTGTTGCATTCACAATCTGTCGATGAGAAAATTAGAATAGAACGCGAGATTAGTTCGTATTGGTGGCGTAGATCTATGAAATTGGTAATGTGTAGCTATTTCTGATTCGCTCTGTATAACTGCCACAATATTTTACAATATATTTCGTTGTACGTTTATATTAAAATCGTACCTTTACATTCCGGAAATTTGTAGAAATTCGGCGCGCATTCCTTGCAATATTTCCCGCCGAAATTGACCTTGCAACGGCACTGTCCGTCGCTAGCTTCACATTGAAGGTCGTGGGTTCCGTTCAAGAAACAATCGCAAGGTTTACAGCGCGGATAATCGTAGTAACCGAAGCTGCAACTGTCGCAATTTGGAGGAGTGAATTCCTTTCGACATTCGCAACGTCCGGAGCCCTCCTCGCAATTTCCGGTGGAGAAGGATGCATCACACTTACACGCTGAAATTGTACGATTGGTAAATATGTGATTCGAACGAGATCCTCAGTATATACACCATATCCAAAGATAATCGATTCAACATTGATACTTAACAACCCTTTAGATACAGTGTGTCTAAATAATTTACTCACGCTGACAAACGTCAGTCTCGTTCCAATGTTTATTATAAGGCCTGTAAAAGGTAGATTTGCACTTATTGCAATTCACGCCTTCTGTGTTATGTTGGCAATTCTGGCAGACGCCGCCTCCTTCGTACTGTCCGTAAATATCCAAGGAGAGGTGTTGTTTATCAACCTCAGGGTCGTAGATGCATTCCTTCGAATGCAAGAAACAATTGCAAGCTGTAAAATAAAAGGAATGGGAATCGAGTTTTCCTTAGAAGAAAATCTAGGACGTACGTTCGCAACTAAACGGACTGTAGATCTTCGATTGCCTCCACGCTTTTTGTTCGTAACCAGGGCAGCACCTATCGCATTTCGGGCCGCACGTATTGTGCTGACATCTGCAGAGTAAAATCGTAGGATCGTTGGGATCCCTGTTGTCGCAAGTGTCGGCGTGACCATTGCACATGCAGCGACCTCCAATGCTAATGTCTTTGATTGAATAAAAGTACTGTGCAAAAAAAGGCAGAAGGGAACAATGGAATTTAACGACTACGCAGAAATTATATCTACCCTTCTAGTAACGGTTGGATCTTGCCTTTCGACCGACATAAGATGCCCAAGTAGATTCTTCGTCCTTAAAAAGCGAAAACGTACGTTGGTAGCCCTGGTCCATTCCTGAAGGATGCTGGAATTAAAGTAGTTGGTAGCATTGGGCCTGTTGTTCAGTAAAGATATTGGAATCTAAAAAAAATAGCATTGAAATTTAATTTTAAGCTACAGTAAATACAGGGTATAACAGAAATTAGGGAACAAACTTTGAGAGCGAGTCACCCACGCTGGAACTCAAAAGAATTAACTCAACAGTTGATATAAGTTTGCTTCCTAAGAACGACGATTACACGCAAACGATTTACCTCTCCGCCTTCCAGGGGAACGATTTTCGAGTATTCTGTGCTGCAAATGACGGAATCGTCCCTGCTGATTGGTTCATTGCTCTCCTTCCCGAAGTAGGTCCAGCAATCACCGGCCGAATCCGAGAAATACTGCCAGGGTGTGTAGGTCTGTCCATAATCCGCTGATTTTTCCAAAATCCAAAGACCTGGCCTAGGAGAGATGCCCATCCTGATGAAGACGTAGGCGACATGGAATTCCTGAAAGGTCCAACAGAACGCAATGTAACGTGGTTTTTAATAGCAATTTTCAAAGAGTGTGACCAAAAGTATTAATTTTAATCACGTATTTAATAAGGAGACATGAAGAAAAGAAAAGAAGCAAAGGAAAAGATCATTTACATTCGAATTTCAGTAAGATATGATAACGATTCATTAGCCATTGGTAAGCCTGCAGAAACGAGTGCGCACTCATTGGCGGCGATGATATATTTCGAAAGCGGTTAGATATACCAGAAGTAGACGTATCGTACGCGTAGAGCTAGTATGTGCAAATGTATTGTTTGTAATATCAACATTTTACCGTACAGTATCTTTGTTTGTAAGAGACATGTTGACAACGACAAGCAGCACCTGTTAAATGGGAAACGTGATATATAATTAATTGTATCATAAATGTGTTAGTGCGCTCCTTAAAAAGCGATGTGGTATCCGTGCCTATTCTTTTACGTTTACAAAAGTCAAACGCGGGAACGACAATAGAAAATACCTTTCGGAAGTTCAATATGTCGGTAACCCAACTTGTACAGTTGGTTACAGATTGAGATTGAAATATGGCTAAAGCAGAAAAGTTACAAAAACAATAAAAGAAATGTCTTTCGGGTTGTGACGGTGTCGGTGTTCGACGATGGTTGCCGAGAGGAATGGCGTAGCTGATGTGCGCGTCGGACGAGGGCGAGAAGTGGATGGCGACGCCTGGTTTGAGGTTTCTCAACTATACTGGGCCCTACTCGAAGACTCGCACTAAAAAATTAAAAAAAATGAAGAAGCGTATATCCGATCGACTCGTTACGTCATCTCTCCTTCTATCTAGACCTGCGGCATTTTTCCCGCCAACTACTAGAAGTGGAAGAGATCGGAAGTAGGAAGTTGAAAATTTACAAAATTAAAGAAAACGACTGAAAAGACATCAACAAAATCAATCAAAAGAATACGCGGTGTAGGGGTGATCAAAAGGAAAAAAAGAAGGATAAAGTACGCGGGAATAGCTCTTACGGAAAATTGTAATGTAACAGGATGTTGTCGCGAATTTAATGTTTCGCTGACCATGCTATCAGCTTCTTCAGATGATGATTTCTAAAGACTCATATTGTTGTCTCTTGCTCTTCGTTATATACCCATTCTCATGTTCTTTTACTCTGCCTCGAATACTCCATCCTGTTTGACAGATGTAGCTTTTTCCACATTGGCGTTTCAGTTCGTATATGCCTTTTGCTTGCTCGTTTCGTTAACACACCCTTGTTCACACCCATACGGTTATGTTCTTTTCTCTCAGGGTCCTTTTCAGCCTGTCGGTGACTCCGACTGACAGCATGATCAGCCGGATTCATCCTCTATTTGTTCTCGGGGTTATCCTACATCTTTTCGCCACTTTCCGTGCGCCTCACGAAATTAACAGCGACTAGACGAACTCGTGTTTTGTGGACTCTCGGGGAAACCACGGGCAACACGAACCTTTTCTTCTGTATAGTTAGTAATTACGTTCATTATTTTTAATATTAATAATCATCCAGCCGTACGCTACTGCGGTAGCACCCGTTTCTGCAGGCCTAGTCAGCAATGTTGATATGAAATAATTGAATCGTTAATATCAAATTAAATTTTAATATTCATGCGTTTCCGTCAATTTGAGACTGCAGCATTGGATTTATTAACATAACGAATATATTTTTCAGAAGAAATGTAATTCCAAAGCGATTAATAAGGCGCTCTTAAAATAGACTGTGCCATGCACTCTGGTTTAATTCACTTTCATTATTACGTACATAAACAATTCATTTAGAACAAAAAAAAAAACAGTTTAATAAAGTCTGTAAGAATTAGATCATATCAAACATAACGATGACACCAAGCGTTACGTTGGAATCGATTAAAATTTCATCCTCTATCTCTTTCCGTACGCTAAGGACCAACAGATTCCTTCTCAATTACTAAGAACGACCGACAAAAACGACTACACATCCAGACGAGAGTCTGGTCAACACATGTTTTTACTGTATTCCAATGGGAGGCTATAACGAATTATTTTAACTCGCCTGCTTCCTTTACGTACGAGACATGTGTATACGTTGTGAAAGATGAAATATTACGGCACATTACGCCCGCTTTAACCAAGTGTAAACGCTGGAGTTTAAGGGTGTTAAGTTTAAATCTATTTAAAGTGTCTTTGTAATGATGATAGAATGTTTCGAAAGGATTAATTTCCTGAACAGGATAAATGATGCTATTGCTAAGAAAATCTTAGATAAAGTAAACGTTGTTTTTTAAGAAAGGGTCGCGAAAATTGTTCACTATGGATAAATTGAAAAAAATGTTCATTTCAATTTAAACTTTGTATACCGGGTGTTCGTTTGAAAACTTGCCAGCCTAAGTTGCTGGAAATCTGGAAATTTATGAAAACTTTCATGGAACACGTAAGAAGCATTGTCGAAGGAGATAACTTTTTATGAGAAAATTGACTCGATAATTTGTAAACCCCCAGCTTTTCGTTTGTTCTGTATTTCTAGCTGGTCAATCTATTTTAGAAGCATCGGAAAAAAGCCTAATATTAAAAAAACCTTTATAAATGTTTCAAAAGCGAGGAAGATGAACAACCTTTTAGTTATTTAAGTTTTAAGTTAGAAAAGTTTTCCGGGTGTTATCGCGTACTTGATGTTTGAGTTGACGTTTCGCTGATCATGCTGTCAGCTTCTTCGGTAGATTTCTAAAGATTGATGTTGTTGTCTCTTGCCCCTCGTTACATACTCCATTTCTGTTCTACGACTGGCGCTACAATCTGCCGACATCTTTATGGAGGCGTTCGAACAAGAAGCCATCGAATCTAGCAGGATGAAACCTAAATGGTGATAGTGATATGTAGATGACACCTTCGCCATATGGCCCTACGGCCCAAAAAGTCCAAAGAAATTCTTTCAACATATCAACACGTAATCGTCAACTTCTCCATGGATCAAAGAAGACGGCACCTTACCATTCCTAGATGTCCTAGTGGAGCGACCATCGACACCAGTAGACTGGGCTACAGTGTGTACCGTAAGAAGACTTATATGCAACATCTCACCACAATCCACAACAGAATAGATATTGTTAAGGAGAGCCGAGAAAATTAGCGACGGACATCACAGAGATAGTAAAATACAACACGTCGAAAACGCCTTGCAAAAGAACGGCTACAGTAGAAAAGATAAGATAAGAAAACCACGAGAACAAAAAAAGAACGAAGACCGACAACGGCAAGATCCGCATACTTTCCGTACATAGCCGGAGTCACCGACAGGCTGAAAAGTAAGCCTAGGAGAAAAGAACAATCACCGCACGATTCGACCGGGTGACCCAAATCGACCAGCTACTCCTTCCCAACACGTCCCCAAGACGTATTAACGAAACTACGAGCAAAAGGCATAGACGAACTGAAACGCCAATGTGGAAAAAGGTATATCGATCAAACAGGATGGAGTATTCAAGGCAGAGTGAAAGAACATGAGAAAGACGCACATCTTATGCATATTGAAAAATCCACAGTAGCAGAACACCCAACGCACCAACGAGAAGACCACCGCATAACCCACAGCGTCGTTAAGATGTTAGCCAAGACCAGCCACTACTACCAGCGAACGATACGATTCATCGGAGCGGAATAGAAATGGGGTATACATATAACGAAGAGCAAGAGACAACAACCAGCAGTCCACTGAAGAAGGTGACAGCATGATCAGCGAAACATCAGCTCAAGCATCAAGTACGCGACAACATCCGAAAGACATTTCTACTATAGATGACGAATATTCTGCGTTAAACTTAAAACTTTTATTTTCTTTGTTTTTGAGACATTTATTTAAAGGTTTTTAATATTAGCCTTTTTTACCGATGCTTCTAAAATTAATTGACCAGTTAGATATACAGAACAAACTAAACCAAAACATTTTCTTAAAAATCTCGAAAACGAAGTATTACTTAATTCCCCTTTCCATTTAAGATTTTTTAAGGGGGCAGCACTCGCGGCCCAGCGAGTTAAAATGGGCGAGTCAGTTTTTGCATAAGAAATTGTCCCCTTCGACAATACTTGGAATACGTGTTTCATGGAATCTTTCATCGATTTCCAGATTTCCAGAAATTTATGGCAGGATGTATTCAAACGAACATCCGATATGTAATAGGATGGTAGACAACACGAAAGTATCGGCACACTCCGCACCATACAACTTATAATTATCGCCTTAATAAGTTGTGGATAATTTTTTTGGAAGCCCCTTTCGCTTCTCTAATCATGGCTTCTGTCTAAGGTCTTGGTGATAGCAGATTGTTGACGCGGTTGAAATAGTAAGGCTTCCCTAAAATTTTTAATCCGCTTTGTACGCTTTTAATGGTACGAGAGAATTTTTGAAAAAAAAAAATGCGTAAAACTTTAAAACACGTTAGTTAAGACTTGAAGACTTTGAATTGTGAATCTCAACCATTAATCATCGATGATTATTAAAATGTTTGGCTAATTTACATTTCATCCTTGAAATATCCATTGAATAAATCACATACTGTGAGGAACCCGTAGCTTGAAACAGAGAGTTCTATTGATACCAACCGTCACGGTCGCAACTTCCTTCGATAAGGGAAACACACTTGATTAAAGCTTCAACTGTTCCAGATTAATTTAGGAAATAAACACCCACTGCTTGAAGCCGGCAATATACTCATGGACTGATAAGATAATCGCTACATTGCTTGAATATGACGTGGATGTTTATGTGTACATCTGTATTACCGTTACTTATCTAATATTTAGGTATTTTTATGTTCTCGTAATTCATAACTTAAAGTGTTTGTACCGAACAATTTTACACGTATAACTTTCAAGAAATTCTTCCTTTAGTGGCGCACCTTTTCTAGAGAACATCCCAAGTTAACTTCCTCTAAAGATTCTTTTGCGAGTCTGGCTTATTACTAGAGAGGACAAAAGCGAGTGAAATCATACCTTTTTTGCGGCGATTGGACAGGCTCGTGTCTATTCGTCTCATAAGAGAGGGTTCGTGTTGCCAACGTATTACATATTAACTACTTATTACATAATAAATATATAAATATTACAACATCGAATCAAAGGGTAGAGGACATTGTAATTAGCGCATTCATGAATATACGAGGAGATTCGATAATTACTTGGCGACGGTAAGAGGCGGCGCTGCTAGAGTTGAACCTTCGACGAGAGATCTGTCAAGTTTTCACGCAGATACGTCAGCTAATTTCTGAACGGTGAATACAGGTTTTGCAACCTTCGTTATCAACCATGAAATAC
This sequence comes from Oryctes rhinoceros, assembly GCA_020654165.1. NCBI lineage: Eukaryota > Metazoa > Arthropoda > Insecta > Coleoptera > Scarabaeidae > Oryctes > Oryctes rhinoceros. The sequence continues at coordinate 6,367,937 of JAIOKQ010000119.1, forward strand.
TGATCAGCCGAATTTAAAAACGGAATTTCTGACGAAGAACGTCCACATGAGCTCACCTCATCAGGAAGCGATTGACAAAAATTTTTGATTGCTGAGGTTATGGGCATCTCAGTCTATCGGGTGCAACTCGTTTGAATCTGCGAGATGGATGCGGTTAAAACGCAATCCAGATTTATCACGGCGCACAGTAACCAAGGAAGTCCAAACAGTTAGTTTCTCGTTGTCAAGGAAGGTCAAACCTACTTTATCGGCCAACGGGATCATGGTCACGGTGTTTTGGGATAATCCACGTTGATTGCTTTGGGAAAGACGACTAATGGCGAGTATTATGCCAACCTATTGTGCCTCGAAGGAAAAACGATTTGGCCCCACACGGAAAATTTTGGCTTAAACGTATCGACCTTAAAGGAAACCATGTTGAAAAAAATGGAATCTTACGCATAAAAACATTTTTTTGCTCGACAAGACTAGCTATTTATCAAACTGTTCTCGTACGTGAGAAGTTAAAAGGAAAGATAATGAAATTATTATCAACAGATCTGGAAGAAACGATCTTGAAGCAAGCTCCGAATGGGTTCAAAAAACGTGATTGCCGATCGTTGACGTGTAGAGTCTTTCCAAAGAAAACTATCGTACACCGAAGCAGAAAAATGGCGCCAGATATACTTTTCTGCACGTGCCGATGCTCCCAAAGCTCATAAGTTGAAACTATTAGTTCTTTTGGAGAGGCAAGTAAAGCTAAGTGAAGCCATTGCGTATTTAGATCAAGACAAAGGACAGCTTAGAATCGTTCTACAATGATCTCCGATCCTTCTGATGGCCGAATGTGGATAAACTACTCAAAACAAATGATAAGGATGAGCCACTACCGGGAACTGCGGAAAAAGAACAGAGAAAAAGCCTTACCACCTTAGCAACAGGTGGAAGAGACTACTACCCAGAACCGTCACGCTCAGTGGAGGGAGAATCAGTTTAATTATCCTGAAGAAGCCGTCAGCATAAACGGCGAAACGTCGAGCGGAAGTTTTGACACACGCCGAAACCCGAAAGAAGTTAATGGAAACGGCAAATAATGCAGCGGATCATCAATCATCGGATTCTGCTGGTCGTATAAAGCTCCGCAAGCAATACCATATCGATTCATGTCCTAATGTTTAACAATAACATGTTGGTGTAAACTATTTTGTGGCATTAATTGCTGTGAAAAATCGAATTTCAAATGTCGTATCACCTACCTGTCCCAAATCGATGGTTAAGTTGACCTCGTTGTACTTCATACCTCTCGACAATGGGGGGCTCTGCCACCAGGTCTCCATACCATCTACGGCAAAATCTGGTGGATGCATTTTGTCCGGCTTAGATGGATCACACCAATCGCAGAACTATAAAAGGAAAACGGAAAATTAATTTAATAGAATTGGATATCTGTCGCGTTTTTGTGGTAGAAGTGCTAATCTTGCATTTTGGATGAGGAAATCAATATGTTTTTCTTTAATGACTTGTTTTTTAATAACAGGTGCTCCATAATTTATGGGAAAAGATATCATCGCATCTTAATACATACTGCCATTTAACTTATTAGAAAACACTTTGTATTTAAAGACATATGTATATTGCCTACCAACTATATCACAAAGTCTTTGTAAGAACGAATTAGAGTTGATTTAAGTTGTTTTTTTTTTTTTATATATATATATAGGAAAGCTGCCCAACCTTGTAGAAACAGTCGTATTTAATCGTCTAAGATACCAACTGAGTGCTATAGCTATGCTTTTCGCCATGGCTATAGCAAGCCATTCAAGCCATTTGGTTTTCGGGCCGATCTTTCGACCAACTTTCAATTGTTACGATTGTCAGAGTCTTCCTTTTGGAAGCGGATTTTTCTTGATATTAATTATCCTTGTGAAGGTCGGGGAATTCTCATCGGAAGCTTCCAGGTGGGGCCCGACAATTGTTAGGACGACCTTACGAGCGCGGATTGAGAGTAAACAGCGATAAGATTGTCGCCATAAGATGCTGAGATACCGCGGGGTTCTACCGTGAGATACTTAGTATTGCGTCTGGATCAAAGATTCACTTCTTTCTCTTTCACGAAGACCGTTAAAAACAAAAAACGTTTCTTTAGGGCATTAACTTGGACAACTCGAAAGCGCTGCAAAGCAAGATGCCAAGGCAGATCGTTGGAGTTCGTGCTCTCAGTTGCAAACAGATTTTCATGTAAGCTTCCTACGTCAATATCATCCTAAATTGCCCAATTCCTTATTGGTGAAAAAGTCCCAGAACCACCAGGTTGCCAGGTTGTATTTCTGGGATGATAATTACTTTCTCTATAAAATTCTGCAAAAATATACAGAGTGTTCTATTTAAAATAAATTAAAATAACAAGTTGAACTTGGAAACAAGGCTTTTATTTCTAAATTATACAAAGTGTTTAAAAAAATACATAACGTAGATAGTAGAAATGAAAAAGAGAAAACGATTGTTTTGATAGAAAAGATACAAAGGTATCGAACATGCTCTGCTCAGTTCTTTTATCGATTCTTCGATAACATATCCGTCAGGTATCAGAGCGAATAAAATATGATGATCGATTTCAGGAATCGCATCAAACAAGTACTTATCGTCGCGGCCGCAGTCAATAGAAAGTTTTGCAATACCGAACAACAAACCTCCGGCTACCAGCAGCGCTGATGGTGCGTTGAAACATTCAGCCTTCATGCAAAACTTCTCTCGCATATCGCGCCTACGCTTGCCGCATTCTTCCACCTTTAAAAGCGCCGCGTCTCTCCGCACGCACTTTTTCAGGCAGCCGATTACGGTGAAGTCCATCTTTTGAAAGGCGTCGACGCGGGTGGCTATCGGAACGGTTACGCTGAAATCCGGAAACGCGGGTTCCAATCGGAATAGGACGATATAGTCGTGAGGACTTTCCATTTCCTTTACCTTGGCGGTGTGGAGAGAATTATCAGAGAGCTTACCGTGCAACTTGTAAATGTGTACGTCTTCCGTGTGACAACACTCGTGCGGTGCTATAGCCCAGGCGTGCAAAATTAACGCCGCAGTTCCAATCACTTCCTTCCTTCGCGTTATCTTGATGGCGTACAATTCATTCATATCGTCCCAGTCCGTCAACTTAACTCCGTCGTTGGCTTCTTCTTCATCTTCGCGGGACGAATGGAATACAATTATTAGGAGCGTCAACGTCAGCGGATGGAAATGGCATAACATTGGTGATGTTAACAGGCTATTGATAACTAAACGACATCCGTACCTATCGACGCAATTGACAACAATTCAATATACATCATTGTTATTGCGACTTAGTCTTTCTGATTCGAAGATAAGTGTCACGCTGCGATTTTGAGTATTGACAGCAATTTTTAATAAATACTTGTCAAAATAGTTTTGTCCGGATTCATTGATCTCATTCGGTGCTATTTCGAATCCAGCAGTTGTTGCTGTAGAAACTATCCAGACTACCCTCAAATGAGACTTACGAGAAGACAATGTTGCTAAAGCTGAATTTGGCAAAAAAATACTTGCTTCTCTGTTGCTCTAGGAACTATCCAGACTACGCAAAAAATGAGACTTACGAGAAGACAATGTTGCTAAATCTGAATTTGGCAAAAAAATACTTGCTTCTCTGTTGCTCTAGGAACTATCCAGACTACGCAAAAAATGAGACTTACAAGAAGGCAATGTTGCTAAATCTGAATTTGGCAAAAAAATACTTGCTTCTCTGTTGCACTAGAAACTATCCAGACTACGCAAAAAATGAGACTTACAAGAAGGCAATGTTGCTAAATCTGAATTTGGCAAAAAAATACTTGCTTCTCTGTTGCTCTAGAAACTATCCAGACTACGCAAAAAATGAGACTTACAAGAAGGCAATGTTGCTAAATCTGAATTTGGCAAAAAAATACTTGCTTCTCTGTTGCTCGGGAAACTATCCAGACTACAAAAAAAATGAGACTTACAAGAAGACAGTACTGCTAAATCTGTATTTAGCAAAAAAATACTTGTTCCTCTGTTGCTCTAGGAACTATCCAGACTACGCTCAAATGAGACTTATAAGAAGACAGAGTTTCTAAATGTAAATTTGGCAAAAAGAAACTTGTTTCTGTGTTATTCTGGAAACTTTCTAGACTACCCTCATATGAGACCAGTGTAACAGAAATACTCATCTCACGTACATCTATATCTATATCACTATAAAAATAACGATAAAGATAGATCTAATGTCTCAATAAAAGTCAAACATATAAACACTATATCGATAGAACTCTTACAGTTTGCATACGTTAATCTACATTTCGAAATTAAACTAACATGATCCCGTCACCCAATATTTTGACCCTTATTGCCTACAGCATAGTTTTGATATCGCGATCACCTTTGACTCGTCTCCATAACTGTATCAAGCAAGCCTTATGTAATCTTGGCTTCAGTATCACACATTCTACATACGTTATGCTGTCCTAATTTTAAACCTAAGCGGATGCTTTAAATCAACAGGATAAAAAAAAATTGTTTTTATTATCGTTATCATAATAGGACATGTAATTTAACAGCTACAGTTAGATTTATTGAGGTTCAACATTATTATTTTCTAATTGGAAATATTTTCCGAAGAAAATTTTGGTCATCGTCAATATCGAGGCTTGTTTCTTTTCTTTTCAAATATTATATTCTGCAAACATCAATTTTAGTTTGCCTCCACTCACTATCAGGTGAACAAATAAAGTGATGTTCTCTACGCCGCTAATGCAACGCGTGTTTGTTACCTGCCACCTACTTTAGTGTTAATCCCTCTCTCATTAAATACATACACTTCTAATGACAATTATTTCATTCATATTTTAATATAATTTCAAACGGCGACGCATCGTATTTGGAGCGGTTTAATAAATTCCCTTCTGCAGATTCGGCTTGACCGATAAAGCGCGCTCTGAAAGGCCGCAGAACATTATCAAGGCGGCTATTCAACAGGTCGTGGAAGAAAATTTAAGTATAACGAGCTTAGAGATTGCAGAAGGGTTTGCATCTACACTAGCTACGAAAGATGTGGAAGTTGAGCAAATTACCATCTATTCGGCAAACATTTCGCACAAAGAGAAAGGACCTTTTATTAATCTTGGTTGTTAACTTGCGACCTAAAATGGATGTCGTACTCAAATTTTAAGCGTTCGCCGACTGATTCAAGATTTCCTTGTACCCAAAAAAGAATCTATAGCGTGTTTAGTAAATAGTAGCATGAGTCGTCTATTATAAGTTTTTGAAAACGGGTCAAATCAACCAGACTCACCCAGAAAGAATTTCTTTGCTCGATCGATAAGAACTACTATTCTTGCAGGAATGTTTGGTGGATAGTAGTAGGAAGTATCCATTATGAGTCTTGGAAAACCCTGTCAAAATATCCAGACTCATCCAGAAACAGCTTTCTTTGAACAATCGATGGAAATCGCTATTCTTGCAGGAATGTTTGGTGAATAGTAGCAGGAATTGGCCATTTTGAGGATTTGAAAACGGCTCAAACTATCCAGACTCACCCAGAAACAGCTTTCTTTGACCAATCGGTAGAAATCGCTATTCTTGCAGGAATGTTTGGCGGATAGTAGCAGGAATTGGCAATTATGAGGTTTTGAAAACGGCTCAAACCATTCGGACTCATCCAGAAACGGTTTCTTCTGATCAATCGAAATAAATTTTTGTTCTTGCAGGAAAACGATAGATCTCATACCTCAAGATTGCCCAGGGGAAAAATGTCTGAACTTGATTAGGAAACCTCACCACACCCTCAATATTCTCCTGACATTTCGCCAAGTAATTATCACCTACCTCCTAACAACTGTAGAAAGCACATGCGGTTCCAAATTCAATCTAATCCGTTATTATGGTTCATTAATATTTATTTTACCATCAAAAAACCAACGAACTTATCTCCTTGCTTAATGTATTCCAATTATGCTAAGAATAAAAGCGCCCAAAAAAACCGCCAACATTACTAATTCTTCTATTTAACTGAATTTTCGTGAATTTCAAAAGCCCAGCAATGAGAAGAAATTGACAAATGCGACAACCTAATCGACATTATATTGCTGGGGCTCAGTTCCTTGAAAGATACTCAAAGAAATCATATCGATCCTTCAATTTGTGTGCCAAAAATGTGAGATGTTTCAGAAAGTAACACTTTCGTTTAAAAATTAAGACGTTTAATCCTCGAAATGAACTCCTTCGTTTTCAATGCATGTAATTGCATGATTTCTTTGTAGCCCAAGTAAAAAGAAAAATTCCCAAAAAAATTTGCAAAATTGCAAAAAAAAGAAAACTTGGTGTTCCTATCACCGAGTCGTTCAGTCAATGGATCAAAAGATGAAATGAGATACGGGATCCCCTTAAGTCAATTACGATGAGCAAACACGCGAGACGCACTGCGGTTTGTGCGAGATGGTAAACAGATGCTACTTCCAGATAAGGAGATAACTTCATCATTGACGGTGAATCAAATAATCAATTCGGAAGAAGATGAGAAAGAAAGGGTTACACCTCCAAAATCATTTCGTCGTATCCGTCTTTAAGCCTAACGGTTTTAATAATTACAAAAAGAATAAAAATAAAAAAAAGCAGACACATTGTTCTGGTTTGTTCCTAACCAGAAGCCTAAATGCCAAATTTCAGATGCTTCGATTGAAAAAATAACGAAACCGCCAACGAGTCTCATTGGTGAACAAAATGAGTTTTCCATGGGACACATTAAAAACATTGCGCTTATTCCAAAGAACCGTGCTGAGCTTATACGATTCTCTTTGCTCACTTGGTCTAGTTATAATTTCAAATCTACCAGCACATCTCTCTTTAATTTCGATGGTTTCAGTTTGTGATTACGTTCACTTAGTTATCTACGAAAATCGTATTTCGAATTTTTGAAAAAAAAAAATCTAACTGTCCCAACGCATGGTTGTTTCTATTCAAGCAGTACAATGTCGAAAAAAAAATTACCTGTCCTTGTAGAATAGTAGCATTCTTTAAAGTTGTATCTTTAGCAGTAGCACCAACCAACTTGCAAAACAACTCCTCCTGTCCGAGATCCCCACAAGTGGCGGACGCGTAGATCTTTTTACCTTCGGCCAAATTGAAATAAGGTGGCGTCAAAATTTGCCCGCCAACGCAGTCCAGCAACGTCGCGCCGTACAATAAGATCCATACGATCAGCAATTTTAAACGTCCGACTGCGGTGAACATGTTAGCAAAACTGATTCGAAACCATCACCATTAAAGGAACGAAAAACGCGGAAGAGATAAGGCGGATAGACGCCGAGTGAAAATTGCTAATACGTACGGTGTATCTGCTCTATTATATCCCACATGTTTCGTCGCAGTTGTTTGTAGACGGCGTATACAACATAGACTTTGTAGTAAACAAATATTTGAGGAGACGAGGTCGTATTACAAAATCTGCGGATTAGGAGGAGTATTTCAAGGACAAGACGTTGCGACATATACCAGACGGGTTAAGTCTGATGAAAAAAGGTAACAGGTGATAATAACAGAAGAAGGAACTTGGAACAAGGGACAGTCTGTAACGTGTACGTTCTCTAAAAAAAAATAATTTATGACCTATTAAATTAGTTTTTTTTTCAAGATTCATTTCACCTTCATATTAATTTTATTAACAGAAAAAAATGAAAATAGAAGACGAAAGAGGGAGAGTAGAATGGAAGGCAAGACTAATATTTCGACGAGACATGGATGAACAAAGGTGTGGACTGATCACTTCTCGACAAGCTTTACCAACCGACTTCAAAGAGCTAACGGGCTAAAAAGATGAAGGTTTATCGTACTCCATGTCGGTTTCGGTATAGGTTTCCTTGATTGATGAATAGCTAATTGAATCATGGCCAACTCGATAGAAATATTTGCGATTTCTTTTTTATAACGGAAGTCGCAGCCAACATTAAAAAAGAAACAGTAACTCGGAACCAGTTGGTTTTAGAGGTAGAGCAATCACTTCGTAATAATCCACGGAATTCAAAAAAAAAAAAAGAACAAAAGGTATGTCATTCCATTAAAAATATCGACTTCCGGTATAAAAGGAAGTAACACGGGTCTAAAAATAATGCATTATAGTAGAGCGGGTGTGTTTATTGTGTGTTGCAAAACAGAACTAGGCTTAGGGGCTAACTGTAAAAACTTTTAATGAACGGGTTGCATGGTAAACCCTGTATATATCTATTTCAGTTATTTTCAAATAAATTTAGAATAACTTTTGAAATTAACGGCTCGATGTCCCAATGGTAAGAAAGCCCGCGCTTGACTTGCTAGTTGTGTCTTCGAGTCCGGCTAGGATCAACCGTTCGCAGAGTCACCATTCAGAAGTAACTGCGCACTTCACCCATCATTACTAGGAGGAGGTGACAGTAACAAGGCAACGGAACACTTTACACATACAACTTACACATTAAAAGGCTTCTTGAGTTACGACAAGCTTCAAAAAAGGTTATACCCCGTTGGGCCGCCACTACACTTAAAACATAAAGTCACTTATAGCAGTTATTTTAAAAGAATTATAACGACACTTCGATTAAGTACAGGCTGGCCTCGATATAACGAATTTAAATTATCTAAAATTGAATTATTTAAATATAGATTGGCCCCCTTTTCTGTGTGAACATGTTCTAAATAAATAATTTTTAAGGAATTTTTAGCTGTTTATCATGATTATATGATTATGATCATCATGAGCTGTTTATGATCATTGACTATTTCAATAGCGTGCCATGAAAATTATTTTTTTTTCAAATATTTTTAATTCATGGGGAATGTCCGAGAATTATAGCTAAAACCTATCGGGCCACCCATGGACAACAATCAATCTAAATAAAATCGATTTTTCTACGCTATGGAAGAAGATCCGCTGCTCCTTAACAGGCGGATTTTTTGAGCGGACGAGGCAAAATTTAGCAGAAAAGGTATTATTAACAGACGAAATTAGCGTTACTGAACTACGGAAAATATCAAATTTCAAACGTCCGACCGAGTTCCGTTCATGATTCATTCATTTCGACATTTTAAGGACAAGATAATCTAATTTGCTGGTATCACATGGACGGAGCGGATGTTGGGCGTGAATTTACGAACCTATTCAAAGACCGTCAGCTTGGCCGCAATGGACCATGACGATGGGCATCTAGATTCCTACGTGGGGGGTCATGCGGCAGATCGGGGGTATGCCAATACAATACATGCAATAGAAAACTTGGAGGGTCATTTCGCCGTATGAACCTTTCTTTTATAACTTCAGGAGGTTTGCGCAGTGAAGAAGCTTAATATGCTTGGAGAACAACAGCGCACGCTTAGAATATCTTTGAATTTTTAGGATCTACTAAAGTATCTTTACCTCATTTTCCTTTTTTTTTCTATCTCTCTCTTAAGTAGCAACATTAAAGAGTTAACATGACACTTTAGATCTAAACACGTGCCATTCTCATTGTCACACAATCCCTTCGAATAAATAATAAATAATGAATAAATAATAAATAAATAATGAAGACCAAAGACTAATAAAAGTAAGACGGAAGAAAATATGGTCTCTAAGGCGGACATTATTCTCACGAAAAGACAAATGAATATCGAAAATGCTATTGATTTTTCTGATCGAATCGCTCCATCAGCGTCAAAACTCAATGATTCATCGAAAAATAAATTTTCGCGCCGTAATTTTCAAGCTCCAGAGCAAGTTATGGCTTTAAAACATTGTGCTTTTGCAATTTTTATGCAAAGAAACCAATGCTACTCGACTATCTCCGTAAAAAAAAAATTAATTAATTAATTAAAAACACAAATTTCCTCATCGGATACAGCGATCATTAATTCAACATAAGCAATTTTTGTATTTACCTGTCCTTGAATCAAGTTAAAATTCGCATCGTTCTCCGCGTTGGCTCCCACCAACTTGCAATAGAGTTCGGGCCCTTCGGTATTTTCTCCACAGGTGGCCGACGCGGAGATCTTCCTACCTTCCGCCAAATTGAAATAGGGCGGAGTCAAAATCTCACCGCTCACAGCGATTAAGTTCGACGTGTAAATCACCAATATCAAGGGCCAAACATCCGACCGGCGGAACGCCCGAGGTCGTCCCATAAGACGTCCGATCGACGCTAACATCTTAACAATACTAAATGATGGCATTCTTCGCGTGGTAGCCAGCAGAAAACAGTGGTGCTTCTCGGCCTATTATCTAACCGGGATGCATAGTATCGTATCTTATTTGGTATACAGATGTGCACGGAAACCGACCGCTTTTCGGCTCGCCGTAGCCCGGGATAGGACGGATGAGGTTCGTCTGCAAAATTTCGCAGTCGCGCCGGGGATTGTGTCGACGCCGAAAAATATTATTTGCATATTTTTCTTACATAAAAAGTGAAAATCAAATAAATTGATAGGTTTAAATAAACGTAAATAAAATAAAATTTATCCAATGTTTATCGACGTAAGGCGCTACAGCTGCGATTCTTCTCCAATTAGTTTTTAGAAGGAAGCTGAACTACTATTGAATTGAATTGCCACGTTGGACGTTCGGTTGTTGTTTAACAGACGTGTTGTCTTCGTAAAAGTCGGAAAAAAATCATTTGGAAGGCAATACGTCTACGGAAATCTCTTGAAACGATTCAATATCATCAAGCCCCATCGACATTAATTCCAAACTGAGACAAGGCACTGGCAACTAACGGGATTTGCTGTACAGAGGACTCCTTTAAAGTATCTATCAACAGCTACTCGCCCAGAAACTGACGAGTCATCAGTGATGACCCACTGGGAGGCTTCGTAGATGCCGATTGCGAGAGCCCAATTTTTCCAGAGAAGCCGAGCATGTAGGAACGAATATTTGCGACATATCAAGAAAACTGGACTTCCAGGATACGGTGTATGGGAGAAGCAAACATCGCTTCATCTGATGCTATAAAGATGCTATAAAGGATAGTTTTTTACGAAGGTTCTGGTTAGACAAATGCCTGGGAATTTCGATCCTACGAACTCCAATGTTTGGTGATAATACAGCAAAATTATAACAAAATAAAAAAGTTGACGTTAAGTTACATTTTTCTATTTTTGTCTGAATAAAGTTTTCAGTGTTTTTCAAATTTACAATTATTGATCTGTGAATTACCGGCGCTACTGTATTCACGGCGCGAAGCATCAACTTTGACCGAGACGATAAACGAAGATCGACGCTTTTGTGTCGCATAAACATGCTGAGAGTTGATATTAGAGAGCAATAACCTTTCAACAGATACAACAGCGTTGACATAAAATTATCATTTATTTGGATTGTCACATCTCCAAGTTCTATACTATTGTTATTTCAATTTATAGCGTTAATGTTGCTTGGATCCCCGCGAAAATTAACAAAGCACATACGAATATTCGGATTGGAAGAAAAAACAATCAGTCTAGAAAGTTAGTCAAACAAAAATTTAATATGCTACATAGGCTGGAGTCGTATTCCTGCTAATCTTGTACAATTACGCAATTTGTGGACGTCGGTCTGTTCTTCCGCTTGAAAAAACCTGTTTTACCAGATCTAGATCTACGTCTGCTGTTGATTTACGTTTGCGTCCAATTAAAAATTGCTTTTGAATTGTCTCCGATATGCTCGTACCACTTTTGAGATTTTTCTCTTCGCTGTTTAGTAGCAGCTAAAATTGAACTACTTTAGCTACAGAGGCTCTCGGGTTTTTCTCAGCGATTGATGACTAGAGAGGACAAAAGCGAGTGAAATCATACTTTTTTTGCAGCGACTGGTCAGACTCTTATGAGACTGGCCGTCTCGTCAGACAGACTTCGTTTTGCCTGCTGGTTTCCCCGAGAGTCGACAATACACGAGTCTATCTAGTCGCGGCAAAACAGGGATGATTTCACTCGCTCGTGTCCTCTCTATTGATGATTTTATTCGAATTAGTTCGTCAGCTTTTCTTCGGTAACACCCAGACCAGGATGTCCATTGGGCACATTCATTATTAATTATATTGGATTGAGTGAAAGCTTAGTGGATAAGATGGATGGTTCACACCATAATCCAAAGCAGTTAATTTTTGCCTCTGGCATGATTCACATTTTGAGTTACCGTGATTAACTGCTTCCCGCTCAGTTAATTTTAGTTAAGTTCCCTTCTTCTGAAGAAGCCCCTTTTCTGAAAAAGTATGATTATGGGCGAGACGACGAGTTTTCGATTAATCATGAGACAGTTCAAACCCGGAACCCGGTATTGGCGAGTATTATCTTGAAAGGTTAAAGATACCACTTTGAAAATATCTAAATTTGGAAACAATTTACGGACAACCTGTATAAACTTTGACAACGATAACGATAAGGTGTTGTACGCGCGACCTTCCATTTCGTTCCTAAAAAAGCAAATACCCTAATCTTTATGACAATCTCGTATGTTTAATTTCAACAAGAGCGGTTGCAAATGCTAAAATTGCAAGTATCTCGAAAACAGTATAAGGCGCTCTAATCCAAATTGGGCATTGTATTAAAGAAAAAGGAAGTTGGTAGGCATTTCCGTTTCAACCGGAAGTGTTTCGTAGGCAATAGATCTGGGCTCTCGGAGATTTTTTTTCCATTTCCTATGCTCGACGTTTCGCCTGAAGGACGGAGATTTAAAAATGAGGATGTGCGACGATTTTTCGATTAAATTTGGACTCAAAGAAGAAGGATCACGAATAATACTAATTTCACTCGCTTCCTTTTTATATTTACAACAATCCACTTATTGTAATAAAAAAAATCAACAACAATAATGTAAAATGATAACAAAATGGTGGGAAACATTTCAACACTCCAGCGCAAAAGATAATGCAACGAGAAACGTTACTTTCATACACTTTATACTATTGGTAAGCTTCCGCAAAGGTTTGCAAATTTAGTCCGAAAATCAAGCTTATATGTACAGATATGTTTATTTATTCCTTTTAATGAACAGTGAAATAGAGTATAGACGCTAGAATTTAACATTTAATGGAAGAATATTACGCGACCAACGTCAAGAAGATCGTATCTGCAATCTTAAGCTGTTAATGTTTGCTAAAGATGATAAAACTCCTAACTTTAGTTTGAAATCAGTATTAGTGTAAATAGCAGATTTACTGTGTACTTTTATTTTTTGCAAAAACAATTGAATCGTAAAAAGAAGAAATAACGCAAGTAACAGCATTTCAAATGTTAAATGAAAAGAATAAAAAAAAGAAAAGAAAATTACGACTAGTACAATCTAAAAATTAGGAGCAAAAAACAAGGAGAAACCGACAGAAAAAAACGGTACGACGACACGTTGCAGAATAAAATAAATCCAAGTTTTTTTTTATAAAAAATCTAAAAATCAAAAACAAAATAAAGCACTGGAAAATATACTTTTACGTTAAATATACTATTTGACGCGGCTAGCTAAAAGATGTTATTTTTGCCGCTTCCATGGACATACCATGCAATAGGTTTTATCGTACTTGTATACCTACCGATTATTTGAAAGGCGGGCAGAAATATACAAAACAGCGAAACCACGTACGTACGTGTGTGCAAATAGGATGCGATACCGGAACGCTGGGAAAAAACCTTCCGCTATCTACGGCGAGATACTTTTATTTTCGACCGATAAATACTATGCTAGCAATGACGTGTTCCCGTAGCCCGCGTATAGCATAATCATCCGAGGGATGCGACAAAATTTACAAAATTCGGGAAAGTTAACGAAAACTTATTGGCAAATTAATAACTGTAGCGGTTATGTTGCCCAGCAAGAAATGCGTGCCATCCCTGGTTACCGGTGCGAATTATCCCCATACGACTTTCCCATCGTTGCAAGAAAACAATTGCTTTTAAGAAGTATACATTAAAGATAGTTTATTTCGAAAGACGACCCTAAAGATTAGTCTCAAAATTAGAAAAAACAAAACACAAACAATTTCCGAACCACGTCCATTCTCCCATTGTGTTGCTTATCACTCCCAAAAATTAATAATAAATGAAATATTGGGAAGTGCATAAAGTATCCTATATTACTAACATCCTCAAGAAGCATTTTAAAAACGTGTAAAAATCGCGCGCGCATTTTTAGAAATCACTCGGAAAGCATTTGTATAATAAACAACGGCCGTGAAAGCCTACATCAGATGCGGCGATTGCCAGCACGTGGTGAATTTGAACTAATCCATTCGTTTAATGGAAAAACATGTTTTGGAATTAAAAGTTGCTTAAAAACAAGCGATCGGTAGGGCATTTAATTTCTCTAGTAGGTACGTTGTTTAACTTTGTTATTTCAAATCGAGCACCCGGCATATCATTATGATTAATTCGTTGCGTTAATTCTTACCCTGGAGTATTAAAATATGATAAAATCATTGATATTATACATAAAATACTATATACAGCATCCTAAACATAATTTTTGGTTGTTTACAACGGTAACTTTTAAATACGAGTAACGTATCACATCGCCGTCCTTCCTCCTATTAAAAATCCTTAAAACTGCTTATTATTCTTTGGTATTAGTCCGTCTTTGGTTTGGATACGTATATCATTTTGAAGTAGTAGGCCGTGCACATTATGGACGTGCTCAAGGCCGTATTGACGGTGAAGTTGAGCAATAGCGATAGATCGGCCGAGTCTAAGAAGATGGTAACTATCCGCGCTGAAAAACAATCATGGTTAACGAAAATATCTAAGGACGATTGAATCCATACTGAAATTCGTGAACGCCGATATGAACCACGTCAACAAGCTAACGGAATCGGCATTTTTCAGTCGGATCATTTCGAATAGCTGTACAACCTTGGATGAAGCTCCGATCGGTGTGCATAATGGCTGAAACGTGAAAACATGAAGGTAAAGCAATGGTAAAAAGTGCTGCCAAAATTTATCGAGATATACGAAACAATTTCTCATTAACTATGAAGCATAAGTTTTGGGAGTACCTGTAAAAAGTCCAGATATATGTAAATATTTTAAATATGACTAAAAATAACAACATGGTTATTATATCAAACAAGCTTTCACAAATCCAATGTGGTGGTTTACTTAAAACAAAATCAACAGCTACTTCCGGTATAACCGGAAGTCTTAGATAATTGAAAAAATTTTAATTTATGGATATATGCAAGCATTTTTAGAATTTTTCAATTTATACTCTTTCATATATCAAATTTCTCTTGGTATCCTTTATAGACAAAAACAAAAAAATTTTGATTAATCAGAGCATGCAACCAAACATACAGCTAAAATTATTTATTAAAATTAAATTCGTCTAACCAAAATAACAAAATAAACAATATTTTCTGCTTATAATCAAGTACTAACAATAAAAACCAAAAATCAAAATTAATTTTTAAATATAAAAAAAAGATTTTAAAAGAAAGGCCTAAGCGACCTCTGGCGTCCAATAATCAAACCGTATTCAATTTTCAAAACATTTAGCGCCAAACACAAATATGCAACTAAGAAAAAACAAATTCGATCCAAATGGAGAATGAAGAGTAAAAGAAATATATTTCTCTTAAATAAACGCAGAAATTCTTGAAAAATATCATCCATCAACAGACTTAACCTTACAAACTTAAACTAACTCGAGTTAGTTCCTAGTTAATATAGGAACAAATTTGACGACAGATTCTTCGTGACCGAAGGCCATTTAATTTGAAATAAGGATATTAAAAAACGTAAAATTGCTCTCTTACCACGAGGAATGTTAGCATCTCCCGAGGTATTATGCCAGTCAAAAAGCAAGCTGTAGTAATAAAATAGGTTTGCGCTAACATAAACGTATAAATATTCATATATCCATTAAAAATTACAACGATCACTATAAGGACTAGTTCCTGAATTAGTATTATCGGATATTCCATATACGTTAGAAGTGCATAGCCACTACGGAAATTGTACGAGAACATAATGGTGTAACTACAACAATTATTTAGGTTAAATAAACGAATATACATGTAAATGTGAAATGAAAAGATGCAGTTACCTCGATAATTCCATCAATAATCCAATTATATTAATGCCTCTCGCATGTTTTACCTTCAACAACGTTAAGATCTGCGGCACTTTGAGGAGGAAGCATGTTGCGATTGTAATTACGCTTAATAGGTCCGCAAAAGCCTGTATGATATCGAAATGTTCCCTGCCCAAGACCATTTTTCGAGTCGCATAACCTCCAAACGCTATTCAATTTAAATCAGTTTCGTGCGTCTCGACTTTAACCGGGCTCTTCCGCATTTGAATCCGATTGGTCGGAGGATTACGGGGATCTCGATAAGAAATAGAGATTTATACGGGTCGTCTCAAAAGTCACAATTTAATGCATTCCTGCCTTTGTCGCAACGTAGATAGAACTTAATAAATCGTTATCTACATGGAATAGAATCGCTCTTCTTTATTGGAGTGTCCAAATATCGAATTATTTCTTGTTTATACTTGAAAATGCAACGTAATTAATTAAAATACATAAATTGCGTTTGTTTATCAGTTGCTTTATCTGTTTGTTAAGAAAAAGTATTTATAAAAAGAAAAAAATTATATATATCGTGTGTTGCAAACCTCTATGTATTCAATCATGAGCGCAGCCAGACAAGGGCAGGGAGGGTCACGCCTCCTCTAAATCAAAGAAAAGTCTCAAAAAAAACAGCCCTAATTGCAAATTAGAAATTTTATACAGTAAACGCACTGTATAAAAAATAATGTCGCGGCGCCTGCATTTTTAAAGGGGAAAAGTCTGAAGACATGGGTGAACTGCATATAGAATCCGTTTTAGACCTCTATTTTTCGAACAAACAATGGTACAACTGTACAGGCAGAACCTCTTAAAGTGATACATGCAAGTAATAAAGAAGAAAAGCAAGTATTGCAAATTCTGAGCAGGTGGAATTATTATAAACGGTGGGTGTCGCAAAACACAATCTTCAATATTTAGCATTACATTGCACGAAACATAACCTTCTTTTTTTTAATGGAGTATATATTTCTGTTGCGCCTTTATTGAAAGAGGCCATCGCTCGCAATACATTCTACCTTTTACATTGATTTTTAATGTAGAATTTCTTTTCTTACGTTCGTTCAAAATTTGAATATATCTATTCCCGCCGTTTAAAGCATGCTACTTGGTTTAAACAATTTTTACGCCAAATATTGCGCTACACCCCCAACCTTGTATTTTACGCAATTTACGCGTCAGGTAAATATGTCATTCTCGCGCTTAACGACTTCGAATATTGGAGGGATATTTAAAAATTATCGATTTTTATTTTTTCTTAACAGTATAATAGCTCTACCTGCTCAGAATTGACAATGTTTATTATTTTTTTTTTTTGTTATTTGCCTGTATCACTTTGAATGGTTCAACCTGTATAATAGATTATACGCACCTTGCAATGTTTCTTGCTTGTCCTTAAGGAAATGTGTTGAAGAATGTTATTTGTGGGCATGTTCAATATGGAAATATATAATTCGTCCTACTAATTTCTACGTATGGGAAAGGTATTTGCTACTTATACTTTAGTAATTAACATAACTTGTTTGGATGTAAATATTGATTACGTATATGACTCTTAAATATGTTATGTACCTATTATCTATGTACAGGTGTCGTATTTTCAACGTTTACGTTTTTTTTTTTTTTTAAGATAGGTTACTACAACAGTCGTATAAAAAAATTTTTGTTTTTTTTCTTGTTCCATATTGTCATATATGGCTCAAAATTATTATATTTTTTCAGCTAGCATAGCCTGTTGTAAATTAAAATAATATCCCAAACACTTACTTTAAAACAATCTAAGGGATGGGGGGATCCATACCTGATACCATTAAAACTTTGAAAATTATAAAAAAAAATTAACGTTATATGTACGTACGTAGAGAAAAATAGATACGCGATTGGCTAGTCAAAAACAGATTTCTTGGTGACTGATTATATGAGGAAACCCTCGGAAATTTATAGATGTAAGGTCATAGACGTAGCTAGAATGGGGGGAGAAGAGGGGCATCATTGCTGCATGATCATCATTGCTGCATAGGGAACCATCATCAAAATAAATATTTTTTCGGACATTTTTTCATAGTTTTCTTAATTTTTCTGCATCTCTCTAACTAACCGCCAGAATCCATTAGAAGTCATCCGGATTTTCCATCTCTTACGGTTAGCGAGCTATCAGTTTTAGAATGTTGGGAAAGATTGATCCATATCTTACGATTTTTTCGGGGTGTAGTTCGAAAAATAAAGGGGATAGGTAAACGAGGACGGCGGAAATCGATTCTTCGAGTCCGATTTGACTCAGAAACATGTAACTGAAGCCTTTGTATTGCGCTGAATGGTTCTCGAGAGAATTTTGAGCGGGACGCGAGAAATTCAAATTTTGGTTTTATCTTGGAATTTATTAAAAATTCAAAAATTATCGATTTCGCGTAGAAATCATCTGATGGCTTTAATTAAATAAACTCGCCTTATTTAGATGCAGTTAATGTAATATTTAACTTAAAATAATTTTCCAGTATTGTTTCTATTCATCCATTTCAAAAGTGAACTAAGGGGCTCGATGATAATATTCTAACAAAATTAACTTTAGTATTCAATACGCGAATTTGTTTCCCATCACGTTGTTGCACTTTGTTCAGTTGTTTCTTCATTCTTTACCTGTGCCGTAATCGTAGCTAACTTAACAACGTGTGTAGTGCTTATACGTTTATTTCTCACATATTAATTCTAAATAAAATTCTTTTCAAGATACTTGAATTCATTATTATTATTGTCATACGCGTGTACCCTTATTGACGAGGCTATTTTTAAGTGAATACTACTGAAGATAAACATTTTTATAGGCTTATACTTCCCATGTGCGCCTGTAGAAGATCACACGGTATATCTGAGATGTAAAACAATAACAAAATTAGCGGCATATCAAAAGAATAACCTCGGATGCGGAAACGCAATGCGAAATTCAAACGGCGAACCATCACCCGACGTAAAATTAGAAAGGTTCTGTTTGTTCTCCGCGTTAACACGTCGAATTCGTCTCGTTTGTGGCGAATTTGCGCCGGTATGGCCGTTTAATACGTTTTATGTGTGTCAAGGTGTTCGCGATACGCGATTGGTTCGAACTTGCCGCCCCGGGCGACGCGACGTCGCCGGCACCTTTTTCTTTTGGATACGCCTATATAACCAAAAATGGACGTGGTATTAGAAAGAAAGGACTTTTGCTCACGTTCATGTATTCCTAATTCTCGCGTTACTTTCATGGGTATCCACATATCGGACGCGGTAAAAGTTAACAAAACCGAAAAGATTCTGTATACAACTTTCTAATGCAAATCGGGTAGTTTGTATGTGGGTAGTATGATGTCGTTGAGTCGTGCATCGAAGACTCGATGCTTTGATATTATCTTTACAAAAACGTTTTAATCGTATTAATTGATGTAAGCCGTTTTTGATACTTTAAAACTGGTATCCGTGTAAGAATCTTCACACACAGGAAACGCGACAGGCTGGAAAAATAAATGTGTGAACAATCTTTCGCTTTCTATTTTGTTATTGGCTGCATCTCCATGTTTATTCGTTTGAATAATCTCTAATATGCTTCTGGTTTTATGATTTACTTAGTAATGATAGCAAAAGCTGTGGGGATATCACTAAACTATCGGCACACTTCGCACCACCCAGGTATAATTAACTAATTCGAAACGGTCGTTTCGAGAATGCTTGAATTCTCATTATTAAGCGTTAGACCGAAGCGGTTGCTCTGGACGAATGGGGAACGTGTATTTGCTTTTTTGATTTGATTTTTGTATGGCCGAAGGAGGAGGTGGCAAGGATTGAAAAGTGAAATTATCTCAAATGTTTGGGGGGGAAGCTTTGCTTTTCCTTGACCCCCCAAGTCAAGGGGTTTAGCTACGCCATATCTATATGTTTTGATCGCCGCATAGCTATTAATAAACATACCATGTAACGTTTCTGTGATTTCTGTGCTTTTTGGCGGGTAAATTTAAACTGTTGAAGATGAAATGATGCTAAAATCAGTATTGCTAATGAGAAAAGTATGGTCTTGTAAGTAAATTTTGATCATCTTAGACTTGATCAACTGAGGACTACATCAAATTTTGCGACAATAATGTCAATTTAAAGCAGAGATCTTTAAATTAAAGAAAAAAAAAAAACTGCTAAAAACTTGCAAAATTTTAATACCGTGTGTGCTGTCTGACATACCCAGACTAAATTCATCGAATTTTAATGTGCTTAATTACATGAAATTTCACGGATATGGCTAGTTTCGCGAATAAAGTATTTATTGGCTAATTTCATGGCGTAACGCGTACGAATATGATCATTATTCGTGTCAAATTACCGGCGAATTAAAAAAAATTAACGCCCCCTGGTATTCTTGTATTTTGCCGTTCTTTATAAATAAAACTGAATAACATGATAATTTTTAATATAAAAAATATGAATATTTTGCAAATTTTTATACCGAAAATGTGTATCTCAAATTCACGTCTTTGCGAAATTAAATTGTAATTGAACATTGCCCTAAATTTGAATTTAGGGAAATTTAGGGAAATCGTGCCCTTCGAAGGTAATCGTTAACCAAGTTTCTGCGATTGCTTTCATTGTAAAAATGAGCCGAAAGTGTAAGTATTTTTTAATTCGCGTATCTGTAAACTTTAGAAAAAGATGTTGTTGCGAAAGTACAAATACTGACTCGAACAACTTGCTAATTAATGTTTGATTTTAATTTGTACCAACTTCACGACATTGCGATCCGATACTCATACGCCTAATAGTACAAAGCGCACATCCCCTCCCCCGTCCATCTGTCACATTTAACGCATTTAAAATTTGAAAAATCCAAGCGAAGTGTGTAAACCGTCGCTTCGTTTACAAAGACGTCGCGTTACCTAACACCTCGTCAAAATAAAAAATGATCCAGATACAAACTTCGCCAACCGACGGCTAAAATGTATACGATCCAAGTTGACTCATAACCTAAAAATATCCTCCAGTAAACGTTCCGAGTTCGAACGGTCCGGTCCAGCGAAGACATGGACAACGGAGCCGAAAGCCGGAGTTCTCGCTTTATGTAAATGAAGAGAGGATCGTTTTATCGCGTCGGCATTAACGGAGATAAGGAAGATCCAAGATTGAAGGCAGGTGTGCTCATTACGAGGTCCGACTTTCGTTTAGACGGGCGCCGCCGTTATTTTAGGTTAGGTTTGCGTTGAAGTGTAAAAGAAAAGAAAAAAATCGTCTTTAAAGTGCGATTTTTTCGAGTAGGAAGTGAAGTAAGCTTGCCAAATCGGAACGCGTTTCGATAAATAAACAATCCGATCGTTTATTTAAGTTACCGAGTTGAGTACGCGGTCAATAAGTACGTAATAATCCGATTACGTACTGCTACATGGTATAACACCGGTAATCTGTATCCGAATCTAAATCTAAAAATATAAGCGGTTTTTCTTTTTGTTTTCGTCTTGGTTTAATGTCGCATCCACACATATAAATATATCCAAACTTCCTAAGCATCCAAGTCGACCCTGTTAGGTACAAAAAAACGAGCAAAAACGAAAGAGGAACACAAAATGCGAGAGATAAAAACGAGCGCGTTTTTCAACATTCGAATTCGGCTGCGGTTAGCGTGCGTTAGCTTAAAATCTCGGGTTTACGTCCCCGTTCATTTGTCGGATGTCTGATCGCGTGTTCCGTGAAGTTTTTGTTTGTATTTAGGCGCTAAATATCGGCGTTTTTTTTTTCCCCCACAGCTACCGCAGTCTTCGTTTGGGCTCTACGGATCGGCGTGTACGCGCGAGTTTTTTTTCATTGAAATTCAGTGCGTGTTTTCCGATCGATCGATGTACCAACGTTGCACGTCGATCGCGCGTACAACGATAAACATCCTAGCCCCGTATAAATGGAATAATCAAATTAGGCGACCGTTTTAAGATGGATAAACACATAAGGGAGATTATCGGCAAGTGCGATGATGAGGGTGAGTTTGTGAAACGCTGTACGTACTTGGAAGAATCGTTTTTCTTTTGATGTTTTTCTACCAGCCCCGGTATTGGATATGGTTATCAAGGATATTTTCATGTCCTGCGATACGCATAACGAGGGCGTCGTGCCGGTTACCAAGCTTGTAGAATTCATCATGCCCTTTCTGAATGGAAATATGTAAGTATTTGTTTGTATATCGCCCGTTTGAAATTGTAACCGATGTGGACACTTCTTATTGAAAATGTAAATATTGTCCGCGGCACCGGGATGAGGATATGAATCTCAACGTTCCAACCTTGTAATTTAGGTGGCGCGCAATAGATCAAATCTCCCAAAAAAAATGAATAAAAGCAGGCCTTCAGAGTTTAATACTCTTCCATCCTCTAAAACAATGGAAGAGACTCGTTAATAGCATTGCGAAAACTACGAACTGTGTGATTTTCCGGGCAAGCGATTGGTAAATCCTGGTACCAATCCCGGTAATCAAAATTCAAGCTAAATGTGTCTATGTTCTGATGCACATAAACGACTACCTCCATAAGCGGGCGTTAATAGATTGGATTTACGCAATAAAGCCCCACAAGACTCCAGGCGATTAGCGCCCACCAACAGCTTTCTGGTCCAAGATCATTCCAACAGCTGCAGGCGATGTAGTACCCCACAAGAGTACTCCAATACTTAATACAGCGACACAAGGATCTTAAGTTAATACGCGCCAATGTTCATTCCAGATCAGATTATCCTCCACAATAATGTCCAGAAATGTTGTGGAATTGGATCGCTTGGATCACTATGGGTAGGTCCCCGACTCTTGGGCGCCTATGCCTTGCGTGAAACGCTAAGTATTTAGCTTTTCTAAGCTTAGCGAAAGTTTGTTGTGACAGTATTCGCAACAATGTATTCTCTGTCTTCATTTGTTGTTAAAAGTGAAATATCATCTGCGTAAAGGAATACTACCACGTAAGCTAAACAACACTGGTCCAAGAACGGACGCATGCGGTACGTCCATTTTCACGGGTAGGACGTGACATTTAAAGTGTTCAATTTTTCCTTCAGCCGTGATGTGTTTGATCCTAACAAGCTGGAGTATATCGTAAAGGTGCAAAGTAAACCAATTTGCGGTTGTGCCGCACCTGCCCTACAATTACAGTTGTGCGTTGTACCCAATCAAAAATCTCTCTTTTCCTTTGCTCAATTCCATCCAACACAGTGGAAATCGATTAATGCTGTAGAGGTGGATCTATCTTTGCTGCTGGATGCTGAAAAACGGCTGGAATTTCACAAATGTTCTTGGTCGAGGAGATTGTCTGTCAAAGCAGTGCAGCTCGTACATCTTAGCTAGCTCTTGTGCTTTTTCCCTAACACATAAAATATATACTTCTCTTTATTTAGGTTCGAAATTTTGAATTAATAATATCAGTAAGTTTCGTTCATTGCTGTCACAGTAATCAAATTATTTTAACATCAAAAATCGGTTGGATCTAATTTCCAAATGCGGGACTTCCTTTTGACTGCGAGTGCCTATTTAGGTTTAGAATTTTTAATGGATGATTCAAAAATGTTATATGCCGTTGTATTTTTTTTTGTCTACTGTTATCATGGTAACCAAACAATACTAACACCACGAACTACTTGGATTCCAAATATCTCCTTTATTTAATTAATATTAGACGTGCGCATCATTGTATAAAAACGTCAAAGATATCAATTTCCTATACAGGTGGATCCAGAAAATATACATGATGCCATTAAAAAAAAAATAGTATTTGAATCTTTGCAGAGCAAGGTTTGGTGTCTAGTAACGAACACACCTTGCATGTTACGAAATATAGGAAATATACAGAGCGTTTTATTTGTCGTTATTTTTTAGCTGCAATATTAAAAAAAAAATGAAAGAAAAAGATAATTATTATTTTAAGAAATATAATTATTAAATATAAAGACATTGAACATTGAACTATAATATTTCGAACGTACACGTACAACATATTTATACACGTAATGTATGCATTTCCTTTTTAACATATTTTATTGTTTATTCAACTTATTTGATTCATCAGGCTTCTTAGTATTCATTATCGACATAACTTTTTGGAATATTAATGTATCAGTTTATATTTGAAGGTTACCCTACCGCTCATGGAAGTACGGACACCCATACCTTTAATAATCATTACCTGTTGCGTTTATCACCCCTTGCATTACTTTTGGGTATCCTTTCGCTCAAATTGTGCAACACTTCAGGCGAAATATTATTGCGACTTTGTTAACAGCTCTTGTTCTGGTGAATAACAGCCACTTTTTCGGCTGTTCCATTTAGTTCGTCTTATAGATTGAAGATTGGTCTTTGGAGTGGCTAAGTCGTTACTAGTGTGGTCTGAAAAATCTCCAATCTAATACAGCCCGCAGAGACTAGGCCGACTCGCGTCTCTCTTGGGCCAACACGAATCCTAGAATCCTAGGGTCTAGACACGAGTCTGTCTAGCCTCTGCTAATTTCCTGAAGCTGCAATCGTTTCTGCAAACTTAGTCGATATTCGATCTTCAGCGTGGCTGAAATTTTCAGAAATGTCCTTCAACGCAAGCGCGTTTTCGGGCTGCGCTAGTGGTTCGTTATGTTGTAGGTGGCTTTATAATTCCCCGTATTCGTAATTCCCTTTTTTTATTGATATCTCCGGCTATGCCATTGTAGCGGAAGCAACCCTCAAACAATGTAATCTACCTGGTATCATTTTTTTTTCTTGCTGATTACTGCCCGTGAATCGACTAATTTCGTGCGCTTCACGAAATTAGTCGAGACTAAACAGACTCGTGTTTCATCGTATCATGAGAACGGATTCGTGTTTTGTGAGAGTCGGCAAAATTGATTTCCAACTGCATCTATTAGACTTAATGTATTGCCTAGATTGCGAGCGAACGAGCCCCAAAAAACATTGAATGAACCTGTTTATTTTTTTTTTTTTTTTGTAACTAAATTTACAAGAAATACGAATCTTAATGGTTAGTTTTAAAATATGGTATATATAAAATTCGTTGATTAAAAAAAGCCGCACAACGCGAAGTACTTCGACGATAAAACGCGTTTTTATCGAAGCTAACCGAAAAGATCTAACAATAGATGTTATACATTCGCGGTATCAATGACTAACCGTCAATTGTGCTGACGAAATAATTGATTAATTTATATTCATGCAAAGATATCGTTTTTTTGCGAGCGTTTTTTATCCAATCAAGCTAAGCGAGCGTTTAAAATTTAAATTGCTCGTTACCGCTAACGACTAACCCGATTCTAAGGTTCGTTTTTAGAGTTTAACGGTTGCATAATAGCTACGAAAGTTATTCCGAGACACTTATTTTTGGGGTCAAATTCGCAAGGTGCGCTAGCTACTAGATTCGAATGAATTTTTCGACCCCAATTATGCATATATGTACATACGTGTTGTACACGTCCGTTCAAAAGTATCGTATACATTTAAACGAGTGGATTAAATAGAGTTATATAGAGCGAATTATTTTATAGATGCTTCGAACTGAATTGTATAAAGCGAAAAAATTATTTGAAAAAAAAAAAGTTTTTACACTTTTTTCAACTGAAGGTTTAATCGTAATTATCGGACACGATGTATAATACTTTCGAAAAATTCCATTAGTTGGCTGTTTTATTGAACAATTCAAAACTATGATAATATATAGGCTATTTTACGCAATATAACAAAATTAAAAACTACTTCCGGCATAACCGGAAGTTTAGATATTTTAGTTCAATAACATGCGTAAACTTTAGTATATCTTCAAGTTTTCCAGAATTTTCCAGTATATGTATTCTTTTATATATCGCAGTTCTTTGCGAGACATCTGTATATTGTTTATACCGGGTTGGTCAAAATTATAACACTCGAATGGCAGAAACAAAATGATGTGCATCGAAGTGCACGAAGTTTGAAGTGATATATTGCTAAATACTTCCATCCTGAACCTGTTCGCCATAATATCAACCAACGTGGATGACGGTGCATAGTTTTGTACTGCTTTATACCATTTCGTACCAAACATAACAAGTTTTGCATGAAGTTAGCTTAAAAGGTATTAACGATTTCCGATGAGGAGGCCAAAGACAAGCTTACCACTTCCCACGCTCAAGGAATTTCGTTAACTTTTTCTACGTCATCGCATAGTACTAGATTTGTATAATTTTGTATCAAAAATAGAAAGTTTTGAACCATTTCCGTTTAGATAATACAAACAATTTCCGGTAGGAGGAGCAAAGATATATCAACTTTTGCATCTTAAAATTTTCATTTTCTTTTTGCGCTAGTATTGTATCGTTTCTTGGGTTTGTTGTATGCCAGTTGATGTTAAAATGTTCTAATTTTGCGCTCTTTTGCATGTTAAAAGTTTGATCGAGAGAAACACTAACGCGACAGATCAGCGCAAAAAGAAAATGGAAAAGTTTGCCCCTTCTGCCTGTAATTGTTTATATTATCTACACGGACATGGTACGAAGCTTTACATCTTAGTACCTTGTATTTATCAAACGAAGACGGACCCAAATTGTTTGTTGTTGGTAGAAAAAATGTAAAGATTCGGTGGCAATGAGATGGGGCTTGGTGGGATCAGAGACATGCTTGCGATATTCCAATGTATTCTTGCTCCCTTAAATATTTTAAAGTAGCTTTAGCATAGTAACGTTGATTGCCTCACGTAGCTATATTCAAATCATCTTCTTTTTTTTTATTATTCAGTGATATTGTTTCATATAGATTAGCAATATATTTGGTTATCAATGTAATCCTTATTAAGTTATATAAAATTTTTTTTGTTCCGTTTTAAATTTAATGAATATGGCGCAACATTTGTTAAGTGCCAGCACAAAATGGTGTATTAAAAACAACAACTTTATTATTAGTAATAAAAGAAATCCGACTGAAGGTAATTGAAAATCAAAGGCGGATATCTCGTTTTCGACAACAGTGTACGTTGGTGAAATTAAGCCAGACAAAAGTGATAGTCTGTAATACCGTCGCAAATTTAATATAATTTAGATTGGAAATCTTGGACCGTTTATTTCCTCATAAACGACTATATAATCAACTTTTTTTTTAAGAGACGGGGGAAAAAATTATGGTTTATATAACGGGTTAAATTGGAGATATCGATTTTTTTTTTCATTTTGTTTTTTAACTTCGGTGTAATTGCGATTTTTTTTTACCAACGGCATGTATTACTTTCAGATATGGCAAGGAACGCGCCAGGCGCACCTCTCGTGACATTTTCGTCTGTTTGGACTATTCTCATTAAAATTCCATCGAAAAATTCTTATTGCATATTCAACGCGAACGGTCGTAGAAAGAAAGCGAAGATTGCGTATTCTTACAGCGGATGGGATTTTCTTCTTTTTTTTTAATGAAGGGGTCCTTATTGGTTTGGAGAGCGAAGAAAACACAAATTCCTTATTAATTCATTTCCGTCAAAGAATTTACTGTTCGCGTTATACAAAGTTACTCATTGTGTTCATTTCGATGTTTCCCTTGACTCGAGCCAAGTCAAACAGATGAATAACACGTTGTTCGTTCATTCAATAACTACCAATACGAAATCTATTTCCACCGGAAGAAAAGAGCGTACTTCTCGTTATATCGTCGTTTTATTCCTTTAAACAAAAATATGCGCGTAACGTCTGGAAATAGACGACTGGATCGAGTGCGTGTAATACAAGGATTGTCTGCAAAGTTTCAAGTCTCGATATAAAAATCGCGTTTTTCTCTGTCGGAAATATCCTGACACTACCAACTTATTTATTTATTTGATGGAAAAATTTCGGGAATAAAAGTTGCTTAGAATGAAGTGATCTATGGTGGAGAGTATACAGGGTGTTTAGTTTTTCCGGTACGTCGGTTAAATTCTCCGATAAAGAGTAACACAAATTTGTACCATGTACAGCAGCGACTGTCACATCGTCCACAAATACTTATTTATCTCAGCGTTTCCTTACCTCTTTTTTTATAATTAATCCGTTTGTTTTTTTTTTTTTTGTTATTTGTATATCTCATGTTCTTTGTTAATCGTTTGCTTTTGAAGTCAATAGTTTCTTAGAATGAATTTTTACGAACCCTGTCGATGTTTTCTGGGGTAGTGACGGTATTTTGAGGCCCCCTTCTTATCGTAGACATATTTGCGGTATCCTAGAATGGATTGGCCCACGCGATTATTCGATTTCGAGCGGGTAGTTCGTCGCACGCGGACGATCGAGCGGGTGTTCGAATAGATACAAAAAAAAAAAACACTTTGTTCAACGAACTACTCCATTATGCCGACTGAAGCCACGTGGAACTTGTCATACTCCTCTCTCAAACCACCCCATTTTCAACGTTCTAGGACCGTTGAGAACGGAGCACCGTTCGTATATTTTGAAGGATTAAAGAGATGGGGAAAATTGCAGCAAAAAGTCTCTACGTTAAGAAATAAAATTGAATTTAGCAGAAAATATTTCAAGATAGAAACTTTTCAGGCTACCCTCGTAACTTTTTACGCACCAACACAACTCGATCCGGGAACTAGGCGCCACCGGTGGAGGCCTAGTTCAATGCCTTTTTTTAAGGCGTGCCGAATAATGAATGAAATCAATTTTGTTATAAATTGTATGAAGCGATAATCCTACAACTTTGAAGCCGCTTAAAAGATTCTAATAAATTTGGTTCGGGTCGTATTTGTAAACATCGTCTTAACTTTCAAAGCCCTTAAATCCGCGAAATTATTCTTAAACCCGTGAAAATACGTATCCCCAATTATGACGGCATTATCTAAATTTATTTCTCGGTTATTCCATTCTACGTCATCCGGTATTGAACTAATAAAAGAAGAATAAAACACCAGCAAATATATTCGCATTTTTAAATTCATCCTTGAAGCCGCTTTATTATATTCAATTATTTAAGATGTATGTAACCTTTGTAATATGTGCTTTCCACGCCTCGTATCCCATAGACGTCGTAACGAACGGAGGTCTTTAGTTACCTGCTGTAGGAACAGGTGTAAAAAAAAAAGAATTAATTGCGAATCATATGCGCGCATTTTATTATGAGCATATCCATGTACGCAGGTTAATTTTTTTTTTTATAGAGATGACGATTATTAAATCCCAAATTCTATTGTCGGAGATATAAAAATATTGGAATAAATCGTATTTATCAACGTGGATTATGAAGGAAATTATCGATTGATTGCTTGTTGGTGGGCAACAGACGTACCTAAATGCGTTTTTTACGTGCTAAATTAATTTATTGGGTATTAATACCGTAATTATTTTACTTTGGTTAATTAAATAATAATAATGTCTTTCGGGTGTTTGTCGCGTAATTAATATTTTACTTGACGTTTCACTGATCATGCTGTCAGCTTCTTCAGGAGATTTCTAAAGACTGGTGTCGCTGTCTGTTAAGGACTTACCATTTTGCTTCGTTTTATTTTATCTTATAACTTTAACCGTTTTTATTTATTTTTGTAAAAGTAATATTTTGTTTACGTCTATTTTATGATAAATTAAACGTTTCATTTGTTTTGCTTTATATACATTCATATAATTCGTATTCAGCATCATTTAAACTTGGGCTTAACTCGTTGTTGTCTCGTACTTAACGTTTGGTGATGATGATGAGCTTCTTCAGAGCGTCATTTCTGTTCTGCTTTGCCGATCCATAATCGTTTCGCTCCGATGCTCTATACGGGGTGTTAGGTAACCATGCGGTAAAAATTCAAGGGGTTATTCCTTGGCCTATTCTAAGAATATTTTGTCCTATAACGATTTCTGAAAAACCCCTTTGTTTCGAAGATACAGGGTGAACAAAATTTGCAAAATGTACTTTGTTCGTAGAACTTCCTCGTAATAAGGCACAAGATATCAAGGAACACTTGACTAGCAAAATCCGCAATTTTACTTTCGATATCCGTTACAGGGCCGTATGCAGATGGTTTGAAAAGTTTCCAGCCCAATACAGAAACAAGAATTTCTTTTTCGTCGAATTCCTGCTACTGAAAAACACATAAAATGGAAAAATTTCATTGCATCATTATCATCTAACCCGTCTCTATTTTTCAGTTAATTCATGTCTTATTAAGTACGCTCATTTGCTGTGTTTGGGTACTGCCTGTAATTCAATAACATTGCACAATTTTATTGTAGGTCTGGAGGGCACCTTAAATCTAACTGAAAGCAAAAACAACACAATAGAAAACTTTGTTAGTTAAATATGTACTTTTCATCGCAGGCATGCGCTGGAAGAGCTTCAAAAGTCCCTCGATCCGAACAACCAGAACCCGAGCATAGACATCGACACCTTCTACAAGGACATGAACGAATGGACCCTGAAAATATCTAGCGCGGACCATTTGGACGACGACGACGTTCTGAACGTAACCCCCAGGTGAGTCCTAAAATATTCCGGTTTACGCTAAAATTCCATCATATCGTCTTACCAGGGATTTCGAGCGGGTAATCGAGAAGGACATGTCCTTCCTGCAATCGACGCCGAGATCTAGTTTCGGGCATCATCTGCTCAAGGGTTACGTCGAATCGGGCATTTCGAATCTTTCCATCGCTTCCAGTATTAACGAGAACCAAAGCATGTACTTCCCCGATCGTACCGTCCTTGAAGAGCAGATCCAACAGCTTCAGCATCAGAATCGGCAGGTTAGCGAGGAGTTGGCACGTGTCAAGACGGAGCTGACGGCGACTTCCGAGCAAAATGAAGCGTTGCAGGCGGATCTGGATAAAGTACTTAAGAAGTTGGCGAAGTAAGTTGCTATTTTAAAGTGGCCTAGCGTTTTGATGACTTTTGATCGATTACGTTTATTTATACAGCGTGTCCGCTTAGGTAGAGATCGGATGATTCGGGATAACATGGCAAAATTTTCGGAGATTTTACTTCTTTTTCATATTTTTTTATTTCACTCCTTTTTTAGACAACTAATCTCTAATAATTCATGATTTTTGCCCGCCCCAGTAAAAGATCCCATTTCCACACAACGAAAATAGGACACGCTGTAAAATTACATAAGAAATCATCGAAAAACAAAACTATTTTTGCGTGTTGGACTCTGAATTCCAGCGAGCAGAAGCTGAACGCCCAACTGCAATCGGACCGTAAGGAAGAAGACGATTGCGAAGAAGAGCTGTGTTGTACACGAAAGCAGGTGGTCAAGCTGGAGCGCTCCATCGCCAGCCTGGAGAAGCAGAACGCGCAACTCCAGCAGGAATTGGACGCAGTCCTAACGGAGAAGCACGACCTGGAATGCCGGATCAAGCGGTTGGATAGGAAATCCGAAGAGACCAAGTCGAGTATGGTCATCTTGCAGACGGAGATTGACATTAGGAAGTCGGAGGTCGTTTCTGAACATAAGACTAACGAAGCGTTAACGCAGCATAATCAAGAGCTCTGTGATATTATAGAAAAATGCATTATTAATATAGAGGTAGGTGAAATTTTAATGAGGATTAATTAGCGATGTTATAAACTACCGCCGAGTGGCAGTAAGCTTCTAGATCAACATATCCTTTTTAATCTCTTCTAAAGTCTGCTTGATTGCTCTTGGATCTTCTTCACCAGCCGATTCCTTTCCACTTCTTCAAGGTCGAACTCATATCTTCAATAGTGTAATCGTTTCTGTCGAACCTCTCTTCCTTTCTTGCGGCCGTGAAAGCTCCGACTTATTAATTAAATTCCTTTCTCTGTATTATATCCCACTCGTTTCATCAAACATCTTTTTAAAACGCTATTTACTATTATTTATTTATTTATAAATTTATTTATTACAGAGATTGAAACTAGAGAAGGCCATGTTGTGGAAATTTTACCGCGATAAGATAAATCAAGGCGAATCCCTGCAAGGTCTCAACCTGAATCGTTCGCTACGGTCGAATTCGTTCAGCGAATATGCCGGGCTTCCGCGAAAAATGGCGGACAGACGGCGGGTGTCCGATGTTACCGCTAAGTATGTACCCGGCATCAAGCCAAGGCCGTTCAATTCGCCCAAGCTTCTGCGCATGCTCAGAGAACCGGTTACGCCGAATCTAGATGGCAACGCGCGCGCGCCAAAGAAAAACGAAGGGAACTTAGCTGCCATGATCTTGAATCGCGTCACCACGCCATATTTGAATAAGCAGGTAAGTCGTTGCTTATATCGATGTTAGAATACAATAATACGCAAGTGCGTTATCTAAAGAAAAGAATAATTCCCAATATTCTAAATTTCAGGACCAAAGATCTATATTGGACATGACACCACCGGTTGAACTCGGCAAGGTTCCGATCCTCAATCCGCAAAATTTGTACGATCCCGCAACGTCATCTAGCGCCAATTTAATAGCCTCCGATATAATGCGTGAGATCTTCCAGAGGGCGATGTCTATCGTTCACCCGGAAGTAATCAACGGTTATAGTACGCCAGATTCGACGGATTCCCCTCCGGTCATGTACGTAGTGGGGAGAACCCCGGCTGCTACCCATTGCGAAGTGCCTAGTCCCACCACTCCGTTCAGTCCAAAGATGAACGATAGCTCAGATGAGTACTTCTTCTACGAGATGATGTCCGGAAGTGAAGTGCAGAATGAGAATTTGTTGGATGAGATGGCTAAGGTAGGTTAAAATTCAGTAGTTTGGATCCGTCCAATCACACAACGTACTTGATATATGCCGTTTAATTTTCAAATAGCTCAGTTATAGTTTATTGTCATTTGTCATAAATATAAAAGACTATTAAATAAGTTCCTCGGCGTTTCGTCCTGGCTCCTCCTTTCTTTAGCGTTTTACGTGAATGGTCTCCGTTTGCGACAAATCGTGAGAAAACTCCGTTTTTATTTTCCGCAGGCAACGGTTTGTGGAATCGACGAAGAGAGCGAATTCGAAGAATCCAGTGCGGATCTTCGTGAAAAGGGCGGACTCGACGGAACTCCGGATAATCCCCCTAAAACATTCGTCACCGAGGTTCATCTAAAATTGGACGAGTACATGGATTTGGAGCAAAAATGCGAGATGTTGGAGCAGAAAATCGAAGAACTAGAATCAGAAAATGCCCGCAAAGAAATGAAGATCGTCGATCTGAACAACGAAATCGAACAGTTACGTCAGAGGTTATCCAACGAAGACGAGAACGGCATCAAAGACTTGCGGAAGAGGATAGACGAACTGGAAAAGGAAAGAAACGCCTACCTTGCGGAGAAGAGGAAATTGGCGGAGGAGATAAAGATCCTTAACGAAGAAAAGGTCATACTGCGAATGTCCAAAGAGGAATTGTTGTTGAAGATCGTAGAATACGAAAAATCCCTTTCGGGCGATCATAAAACCCATCACCCATCGGAATATTTGTCTTCCAAGTTAAGAGATATCGATAAGGAACTAATACAGACCAAAGAAAAATGTTCAAGCAAGGAGGAAGACCTGGAATGCATCAAAATCGATTATGAAAGAGTTAAATCGACCATGGAAACTTACCAGAAGCTAAACAAGAATCTTTCTTCCAAGAATTCCCTTTTACACAAAGCAATTTACGAGAAAGAGAAGCAATTGGAGGATAACCTCAAAGAGATCACTCAATTGAGAGAGGATTCTGGTAATTTGAAAGAGGAGATATATAAGCTGAACGTGCAATTGGATGATTTCAAGCGTATCACCTCTAATTTAGAAAACGAACTCATACAGAAGGAATCGGAACTGGAACGGATGGAAGAAAAGTTCTACCGGAACGAGAAGACCATTGAAGATATGAACTCGACTTTGAAGATTAAAGAATTGGAAAGGAATAGACTGGTGAAAGAGATCCAAGGGCAATTGGAAGAGAAATCCAAGTGTTTAGAGGAGATCCTTTCAACGAAAGAGGAATCAAAATCCGAGATCAAACACGCTTTAGAAGAGACCAAAAGGAAGTTGGAACAAGAGGTTAAAAAGCAAGACTACCTATGCAAGAAGTTTGTTGATCTGGAAAACGAGCTTATCGAAGAGAAGAATTGCAATAAAATCTTCAAAGAGAATTGCGAATCTTTGCAAGAAGACATCCTGAATTTCAAAGAAACTATGACAAAATTAGCCGAGCAATTGACGAGCATGGAAGACCAAAATCGTCAACTCTCCCTGGATAATCTGAACCTCTACAAATCCTACGAGGACAAAACCAAAGAAGTCCAATCCCTCATCGAGGCCAAGAATTTCATCGCGAAGAGGAACGAGGAGTTACTCCAGGATAACGCGGATATCGTCCAGAAATACGACATCGTCACGAAGGAATTAGGCAGCAAGATGTCGCTTCTCGACGATATGAAGAGGAAACTGAAGGAGATCGATCAGTTACGCATGGAAAACAAGCGCATTAAGATCGAGAGCGAAGAAATTCTCCATAAAATGCGAGAATTAAGCGGAGATGACATGGAATTCGATCAAATAGATTCGTACAGTAGGAAAGAGGGCGGCGGCTTGAAGGGCAGGGATAAGAAATTTGGAAGGCGCGCGAATTTCGATAAATTGACCGCTTGGAATGCCAAATTGGAAGAAAAGAATGCTGCGTTGTCGGAGCAAGTCGCCGAATTACGCGAAAGGTTGGAGAAGGAGATCGAAGCTAAGAATTCCATGGTTGCAAGGACTAACACCGTCAAGGATATTCTGTATGAGAGACGGATACGATTGGGAAGGTAAGTTTTTTTTTTAATAGAATATTGAAATATTTTGGTTAATTTTACTCTCGTTGCCTTTTACAGAGCTACAGAGTCGGCAGTCGATATTTGGAGGCCGACTTTGGAGAAGTATATTATGAAGGAGTTGTTCGGGGACGACACCGACCCAAAAGATGAAATTCCGCTGTTCACGGCCCCCTTAGACGAAGAAATGTGGCAGCTGAAACATCAAATTCACGCGACTACCGTGCTTCTTAGCCATTTGGTAATGAGAAATTGTTGTTAACAAAGAAAGAATAATTGGAAAACTGTTTTCGCATTTTACAGACATCCTTTATGAACCGTCAAATGCTAAAGAAGAATGAATCTACGCAAACGGAACTGGAACACTCATTAGCCCTCCATCGGTGAGTCTATTAATTAAAATGCAAAATCGTGTTACCGCTGTCCTCCGAGCGAAACATTGAGAAAAAAGCGCTTTCGGTTAGATTTAATGGGTAGAATAGGATATGTAATAGTAAGGTCCTTGACCCTTTTTTCGGGACAATTTCGAACGATTACAGTATTGCCAAATCTTCACTTTTAACGTCCTTCATTTAGTTATTATCTTACGTTTTTCGTCTTTGCTACCAGTATCGGAGACGTATCCACAACGAGCATGGAAGAAACCTTTGCAACACTAGTCCTCACTTACACGGTCGACAAAGACCTCCTCCTTCAGCGCTTCCACGCCAAGAAGATCCAACTTGGTGAATTGGAACGCTCTCTAGGAGAGGCAGTCTCCGCCCTAACTTTGTACCTGGAAAGGAACGCCGGCGTTTTGGACGTTTCGAACTTCATGAGCAACATCCTCCAGCTCTGCACTCAGGTATCGATAGCGGCAGTACAATACGGATCGTTGCGGCAGCAGACGGAACTAACCGCCGCTGCCGAGATGATGGTGAATTACGTAGCGAATTTACGGCAGGAAAACGAATTGCTCAATCAACAATTGTCCGTGATCGGGACGACGTAAGTAAAAGTGAAAATCTGTCGATGTTCCGCGAGGAATTATGGACGTTTTCTTTTATTTTCCAGCACAACCGCGTTAGATAGAATAGAATATCAAACTAACGAAGAGAAGGTATTGGAAATGCCCGTTTCTCAGAAAGAAACACGCAGGTATATCGTAATATAGGCTGCTAAAAGCAGAGGTTCTTAATTTTTTCGATTTAATTAATTCTTATTGTCTTAAGACGTTAATGTTGGGAACTACTGGTTTAGCTGATTTAATCTTGTGCTAATAGAGGTGCATTTTTTTCTAAAATTCCAGGTTTTTCTCGTGCGCCAAAGCGACCTGCATCATGTTCACGTTATCAGTTTTCGTTTTAGTGGCCAGTCTAGTCCTTAACACCGATGCTGTGTTCAAGATTTACAGATGTCCCCCTCCCACATAGATGTATGGTGTTTAAAACAAACGAACCGTATCGATAAATCAACAAATGGGAAGACCCAAGTGTATAGCATTTGAAATTGTGTTACTATTGTTAATTTAAATATAGGAATTATATTGTTAGGAGTTGATAGCATTTATTTATTGATGTTTTTGTAATTTTATATTCTACTAAATATGCAATAAACATGAAAGTTTTAAAGTGTAGACAAATAAGCGGTTTATTTTTATTTTTTATACTTCTTCGTGGTTCCACCGGAAGTAGGTCGAAGTAAGGCAGAGTCGCGACAAATCAATCTTCAACTGGTACATTGGTGAAGAGTGATCCGACGTCGAAAGATACCAGCAAATCTTGTTTCGTTATTTCGTGTTGTTGTAGTATCTCGATGAAATGTTTTTTTGCCACGTTTAGCTAACTGGTAGGTAAACGAGCCACATGTACTGCCGATCGGTCCGAGATGTTTTTTAGGTTTGTGTATCTGGTAGCACCTGTAGTCGCGGTTGTCGGCTTTCTGATGGTAATAGCCTTCTTTGTTCTTCCTTTGGGATTGATGATTCCTTAATAACGTCCCTAATTTGCCTTTCCATCTTCGTGGTTGAGTCGTTATTCAGTTTCTTGTAGTGGTCTGGGTCCAGCAGCATCTTGCGTCTTCGTGTTGTAGTCTACGCGATTCATTACTATTATTGCGTTGCCTTTTTCAGCTAGTACGACGATTAGGTTCTCACTGTGACGTATATCCTCAAGTGCTTTCTACTATGGATTACGGTCGCGAAAGCCTACACTTAACTATCGTCCATATTTTGTTTGACAAAACATGCAGGAAAAGGCGCTTTTGTAAAACACGGACTTTTCCAGAACTCATCAAAAAATCCCTAGAAACAATAATAAAAAAAAATAATGCTAGAATAGCCTCGTTGTATCGATTAAATGATTTAGGGTAAAAGTAATGCAAAGGGAGAAAGAAAGAAATTACCCTCGGATATGTTTCTGCCTACCCGGCGTTATCAGCGTCGTTCCGAGAGTATTTTACTTTAAAATGTACATAACACCGTGTGTCTGATGTGTAGTGAAGCGAACATGGCAGGAACTAAAGTAGTAGAGTGTACGCACAGAAACGAATGGAGCGAACTGTACATCGAAAGAGGTTAGACTAAGTTAGGTTAAGTCAGTTAAGTGAGTCAATAAAGGTGTTTGAATCTAACGCATCGTAGTTTTCAATTGACAAATTCCACCATCCAAAAGAATAATTTAAATTTCCCGCTACAAACAGCTGGATTGAAAATTTGATTAATGTCGCCGCTTAGGTTGGCTATTTTGACTTTGACGTTTAGCTGTTTTGTTTTGTTTTCGCGTAGATTATCAAAATATCGCGTTTCTATCCGTTTACTTTAATCGAACGAATTTAATCCGTAGAATAAGGAAAAAATCTCATAACGTAATCGATAAACATGAGCATCGGACCATATATCCTTCTACTGCCCGACGTAGCATTGGAAAAGATCTTTTCTTTTCTTACCTACGATGAGATCGCTAAAAATAGAGAGGTGAGCCTTTCGAGTTTCATTTTTTCCTATAACTATTCCGTATTCCGTCGAAAATTTCCACTTTTGTTGCTTTTTACCGTATTTCTAATCTAATAACAGCATTTATGCGATATCTACGCCTCTCTTATGTTTACATTGGCGACACTGCTTAGATTAGTCATAAGTGAGGTTAATGTTCTGCCGATTATGTTATGGCGGGACTTTTTTTTGTTATCAAAATATTTATTTTTGTGTTGTTTAATTCGCAATGGAAGGTGATTTGTTAGATGAATTAATAAATGCTGCTGAAGATCTTATTAATGAAAAAGATTCTCACAGTGTTTCCAAAAATGGAACAATTAAAGAAATAAATCTATTCAACGAAGAAGATAGTACTCGTGGAAATCCTAAAGAGAACGAACTAAAACAGGATAACACCAGCATCGTACATACCGGATTATCAGATTCATCCGACGATGAGGACAGTAAATACTTCGAAGAAGCAAAGTACAACGAATGTGGAAGAACAATAAAGAGATTGTTAAAAAATCCCAGCGGTGAATCAAATACAACTCAAAATACGAACAAATCATGGATATCTATATCTAAATCTGGGATTGGAAAGCAATTATCTCTACCAGAAGCTAAGGCAACATCTTCGAAAGATATTTTCGTTGATCCTTTCTTTGGAATACGAGTAATTAATCCGTTAATCCCTAGTACAGTGGTACAGGAGAGAATGGTGGGTCGTGAAAGTGTTTCGATGGCTAAATTGAAATGGTTTCTGCAAAAATTAACACCAGAGAAGGATTGGGTAATAGCCGGGGTTATTGTGCAAAAATCAGCATCGAAAACGTCCCAAAAAGGAAACCAATTTTCTATATGGAGTTTGAGTGATTTGCACACTAACCTAAAAACCGCGTCGCTGTTTCTTTTTGGAAAAGCATATCAAAACCTATGGAAAACCGTTGTTGGTACTGTTGTAGCCGTGTTAAACCCAAACGTTTTGGATAAGAAGGATGGTTCCAAAGACGAAGTATGTATATTTACTTACCACATGAGCATACTCTGACATACAGAGTGTCTGACATCTCTAGCATTTAACATGCAATTAACTCAAAATTATTTTTTTAGGCCTGCCTTAGCATCGATAATCACCAAAAAGTTATGATATTAGGCCAATCTAAGGATTTCGGCCTCTGTAAGAGTACGAAAAAATCCGGAGAACCATGTACAGCATTTGTAAATATAAATGAATGCGAATTCTGCATCTATCATTTAAAGCAGGAGTATCAAAAGTTCTCAAAAAGATCCGAAATGCAATCGACATTCCAAGGTGGGGGTTTAACCGCTTTACGCAACAAAGTTTTAGGGAAAAACGAAGTATTCTATGCCGGTAAGTTATACGCAGCTATCCCAGCGAAGAAAAGTAAGAAATTAACGGCCAAAGATGAAGGAAGATTGAAATCACTGAAAGGTGATATCAATGTGAATTCAAATCAATTAACAAAGTTGAGGAATTTGAATAATCGTAAGAAGACAGCGAGTCGGGTAGAATTGAACAAGAACCAAAGGGCTAAAGATTTAGCTTTGTTGCAGAAATTGGGCTTGAGCAATGAATTAGCAATCGATTTAGATAAAAAGATCGAATTTTCAGGAAATTTATCGAAGGAAGTGACTTTGGATGAATCTAAACAGACTGCGTTGAATGTAATTTGTAGATTAAGAGAAAATAATGGTAATAATCAAGGACAGTCATCGAAATCTGATGAAGGATGCAATTCGCAGGAAACTGCGAGTACAGGAGAACTTTCAAAGGGAGTGACATTGGAAGAATCTAAAAAAACAGCATTGTTTGTTGTAAATAAATTGAAGAATAAAAACAAAGAGGAATTGAAAGATATTAGTAAGGAAAATGTTACTAACATAGAGGAATCTGTATTAAATGGTGACATTGAAAGGAAATTGTTGACTGTAGAAGATGCACAGAATTTTCTAGCAAAAACGTCGAAAGAGATTCATTTGGAATGTAGTAAACAATCCACAAGGAATTCGGAAGGATTTACTGAAACAAACGGACCAAGCGGACCTTTTACATCACCTTCTGTCGACAAAACAGATGAAATTGCAGTGAAAAATCTGAAACCCACAAGTGGATGTGATTCGAAACATATTCAAACCATTACAAATGCAAAACCGTCCACGCCTAATCCTTCGACAACCTTATCTAGCCCAAATAATAACCTTCGACCATTCTTAAATCCTTCAGCAACTCCACCATTTCTAAATAATCGTGGAAAAACAACTATAGACTTAGATTCCCCCATACCGAAGAAATTAGTAAACCAAGCTAAGATAAACGCCTTAAAATATGTAAAGAAAAATGGCCAACTCAAAAAATTAGATCCCATGAGCACCAAAGGTACCGGTAAAAAGCGCTCCATCGACAATATAACCAACCCAACCTCTGAAAACGATCCAAAGCGACAAAAAATTCAAGAGAACGAGTTCTTCTCTGAGCGATTCAAGAAAATGATGGCTGCCACCTCTTCCCATATCGACCTCTTAGAGCAACACGACGAAGAACAGCAGGAAAAATACTTCAAGAAGTTGGAACTCAAAGAGAAAATGGAGGAGAAGATGGCGAAAACTTTCAAGATCGAATGCAAAGCCGTGAGGTGTTTGAAATGCAAATATACAAGTTTTTCCGCGGCAGAAAAGTGCAAGATTGAGAAGCACCCGTTGAAGGTCTTCGATAGTTTCAAGAGGTTCTTTAAATGCAAAAATTGCGGGAATAGAACGGTTTGCTTGGAGATGGTACCAATTGTAACGTGTAAAAATTGCGGCAGCGCCAAATGGGAGAGGACCAGCATGACAAAGGAGAGAAACGTACAGAATTTGCACACCCTTTCGATTAGGGGTGGCGAACAGAAGTTTACCAATTCAGTTATTACAGATGCTAATTTGGACTTACTGTTTCCTGATGATTGAAGTCAGTTTTGAGAGGTTTATTGCCTGATAACGTACAAGATTAAAATCGACTGTAGGAATAGTTTCGTAAAAATATAATATAAACCTATTTATTTTTGTAACTTGCTCGTGAGTTATACATATTTTCCTTCTTATTTACATTTGAAATAAAGTCATAAATGTTGTTATTTAGTATCATTTTCGTAACTATGTATAGGTTAGGTTCTCTGGCTATGAGATGAACCTAGAAATAGAAATATTAATTTACCAACCTTTCACCATTTCACCACCTCCGATGTTAGTTTCTACTATCTTAACTTATCGGGTTTTATTTCTTCACTTTTCTTGTTAAAAATACAGCGTATCCACCTTGTTCTTATTTCATTGCCAGGATCGACCTTAAAATCAAATTAAAATATTGGGTGTAAGTACAAGCACTTCACCCAGATAGGTATATTGACGAACATTTGGAGATTGTTATTTACATGCGAACCTCCAAGGCTAATAATAAATTTGAATATCATCAACGCCAAGATGAAACATTTCACGCACATTGATAATATAGAATAAGGGGCCAAGAATGCAGCATCTAAGATGTTTCACTTCCACTGCCGTATTTCAAAAAATAACCTCCAAGACTACCGTCTCTTTCAGGTATGTAAAAGATTCAATGAAATCGGCAGTACGCTCTTGTCCAGAGGCTTCATCCAAGCGGAGAAACGACATTCCTCCATATACAAGAAGATGAAAGCGCTCTTACCGCGACGGGAATCGGAAAGGCGAAACCACCCTTTGGCCAACCATTGCGATATCCTGTCGGCGCTCGAGACGAGGATGAGCATGCTGAATATGACGTTTTCCAAGTACATAGACACTAATCTCTGTTGCTTTATTCCAGGAAAGGTAATCTAAAGTCCCGAATCGGAATTCGTTCTTAACTTTCTTCATCTGCAGGTAATTGATGAAATCGAGAGGGTTTTGCGCGTTATCCAGAGCAAAGGACCCCCGCCGCGGACCCACGAGCTGCTCCTGGAATTGCGCGACATTAGTAGTATGGCAATGGAATACTTCGAGGAGCAGATTTTGCCAAATTTAAAGCGGCAAATGGAACAGCCGCCGAGTAAGTTGAGCATCCTTTTTACT
Source organism: Oryctes rhinoceros (assembly GCA_020654165.1). Taxonomy (NCBI): domain Eukaryota; kingdom Metazoa; phylum Arthropoda; class Insecta; order Coleoptera; family Scarabaeidae; genus Oryctes; species Oryctes rhinoceros. The sequence goes on from JAIOKQ010000119.1 coordinate 6,409,690, forward strand.
AGATTTTATGTAAACACGTACAGAATGTACTCAAAGTCGAAATGGAAAGAGAGAGCTTTGGAAAGGGATGGCGAGTGAAACAGCGGCTTTACTAGAGGCCACGTATTTGTGTAATTCATGTGAACAGTGTTGATCGCCATCTTCATCAATTTTTCTCGACGACAACTATTGCTTTTTGCTAAGCGTCGTAACCTTCTCCAAAAGTTTCACTATGTGCCTCGCGGTACCCACTTTACGGCGTCTCAGAGCGCTGCGGCGCACACTTGCGGAGCTCCTGGTTCACCTGATTATAAATTAATTTAGTAACATTTTCATTTCTGTGGCATTGTTCTAAAAATGTTTGCTTCTCAATACCGGCCATTTGCGTAGAGCAGGCGTAACTATCGCATTGTTCATCTAAACACCCTGTATCACGAACTGCTACAACTAAATTCAATATTTTTTGCATTTTTTCGTTAGGTCCCTAGATTCATTGTTTTCATAAACGTATGTCATTTGTTATTATCAAGACGGTTAAATCGAAAATCCCGTCCATTTGCAAACGGGACTTGAACTCGAACAAAATCATTAGTCGCATCAATAAGCAAAGTACATCGCCACGATCTACAAATATGCGAAAAAATGGCGATTTTCCGTAAAATAATTTATTTTTACGAACGTAAGTTTGAGAACATCCTGTATATCTGTTTTATTGTTGCTGCCACAACAAAGATCAAACACTTATGATTAAAGACGTATTGTGTGAATTCAGTGATTCCCCTGTTACCGCCGACCTCTTCGAAAGGATCGAAGTACGTCCTGGTTGATTGCATCTTAGCCGAGGAGGTATCGAAGATGCGGAAGCAGAATAGACACCAGAAAATACAATTGGCTATGTTCACGACGAAATTGAATAAGATTGAGAGAAAGGTAACGTAAACGAAAGTGTATTAATGTTGTCTTTTTTTTGCGCATTATCTCGAATATAAACGGGATCGCCAAGTGATATCGAAATTATTATAATTTTAAAGGTAAAACGTCAAGGTCTAAAGTTGAAAACGCAAGCGATCAAGATCCACGAACAAGAACGCAAGATACAGGAGCAAACTTCGAAGATCCAAGAACAGGAGACGACCATAGCCGATCTGCGCAAGCACATCGACGAGTGGGAGCAGAAATTCGCCGACCTCACCATAGAAGTTAGGGTAAAAGACGACCACAAATCTAAGACAACTCACCCCTCCCAAATCGTTTCGAATCTACTTCCCCCGCCTTCGAAATATCACCTTCCCAACATCAAACCGCGCAGAGCGCAAGTCCTTCCCAAAGCGATCTCGGTGATCCACGCCGAGCTGGAGAGGAAGCGGAAATGCACTTCGCCGTTCGAGGTTCCGAATAAGATCGCTAGAGGTATGAGTTCTAACGAGCAAAGGGCGAATATTCAATACTCCTCGGCGGGTTTGAGGTCGATTAAGGACGACCACAGACAGCAAGAGGGGGAAGGACCCACGCTAGCGCCTTTGGGCAAGAGTAAAAGCGATATCGGGAAGTTCACCAGCAGCGTTATCGGTACGTTGCTTACCAACCCGATAACGTGCATCAAATCCAGAAAGAGGAAAATGGAGGAGATTGAATTGGAATGAACATCTGCTTAGGTTAAGAGAACGAAATAATGTAAATGTTCCAATGCGTTCGATAATTGTATTAAGTGAAGACCTTTTTCTATATTGTGTAAGTATTGGGCGATTTTCTGAGCGTATTGGAACAATTCTAATATAATTTTATGATTTAATTATTTATAAAAACGATATATAATTTATGTATCAAAGCATAATAATTAAGTATAAGGGAAATTAATTTAACGTTTTCACATATTGCGTTTATAACCGATTCTTAAATTTAAATAAATGATGTATGAAGATGTTTGAACCTTTACATCCTTCAGATTCGTGTTTATTCGCTTCGCGAGAATCTACTGGTTTCGCCGAAAGACGACAAAACACGAGTCTGTCTAGTCTCCGCTAATTTCGTGAAGCGCCACTCGTTTCTGCGAGCTTAGTAATTAGTCAGCGTCAGAAGTGAACAATTATAAACTCCAAAATATTTCAAGAAAGAGACCAAAGAAGCGGCTTTCATCCTTCATCATGACGACGCCCCATCTGCCACGCCTTGCCTCTGTCTGATCCGCGAGTCTTAGCGAGCAAAATAAAAGAGGTTCCCGTCTGCCCACAAACGCCTTATTCTTCCGTGAATGGTATCCGTTTTGATACCATTCACGACATTGAGAGGGATGCAATTCCCCATTAGCCTGTAGCTTTTTGCCTTTTGGCTTTGGGGAGAAAGAACATTTTTGTGTAAATTTCACCGTATTTTTCAACATTTCTCCAAACTTGCAAAATAGACGTTTCTTTCTGCAATCGCTTCGTCGCTTAAGCCAAATCTTTTTCTGCCAAACCATTTTCATATCGCTAAGGGCTAAGCCTGGCGAATATGGTCCGTGTGGAAGCAATTCGTATCTTAACTTACGACTTATGAATTGTTACCACGGTTACAATACAAGTGCGCACGCGTGCATCATCTTTATGAGACAGGATCTTTATGAAACGATCCAATAAATTAGCGTAAATGAACCATGACGCATACATTGTCTCTGGCGTGTTGTGATGAATCTGCGCTTTGTCAACGATCTACACCAAAAATTATCCGGATTGCGCTTTAAAATCGTCAAACGTTCCTTTTGAAGCTGACAGATGTGCGTGTCTATGGTTGATTGTGAGCACTCGTAACACTCCTTACATTCAAATGAGATGTTATGCACGCGGTCAATTGAGATGCCGGTAGCCTCACCAATTTCACGGATTTTTTTTTAGATTTCTTCAAAGCTTATGATTGCTTAAATCATAGACTATTATATAAATTAGGGCATTTGCAGGATCGTACACGATAAGTAAACGTTAATGTGAACCCGATTAATCTACAATCAGGAAAGTTAGCCGTTAGTCGCAGCATTCCTCAGGGAAGTATACTCATTCCATTGTTACGTAACATTTTTAGCATTGAGCTATTATGTAAAGCAATATTAGTTTACAAAATGATATTAATATTATACAATATCGAATAATACGTCTACGGCTTGAAACTACGTCGCAATTGTAAGTCTTCCGACGTTTCGTGTTTCGCCCTCGGTTGCATGAAGCCGCATAACCTAAGAGCGAAACGTTGGTAAACTCGGGAAAAGAAAGCAACCACCGCGGAAGTCTACGACGACAGAAACGTTCTTTCTATGATTAAACATCGGACCGTTAATAACCAACGCTTGAATTTGGAAAAAAAAAGAAAAAAACAAATATCTTTAAAACGTCGCTTGCAACAACTCTTTTTGATAATCTCATAATTAACAACCTTACTGTAACAATTAAATTGGAGAAACAAATAATAACGTCCCTCTAAAAAATATAGAAGTCAGTAAGTCCGTTGTATTTTTCTTTTAGATATTTTTTTATTACATCAAGCGCACAAGGTAATTACATTGGATTAAAAAAATATGCGACTGTTCTCAGATTAGGTCAGCCTAAATTCAAGTTTCATTTAAATCGAAATTCTCGGGTTAGTCCGAGTTCTAATTAACAATATTAATGCCCGGGACTACTACGTTCTCGAATCTCCCTGGCCATGGCGTACTACGACTATTGCGTGCTTACTAGATCGCACGGAAGACGCCCAACACTAACAATTACAAAGATATTCCACTTTATTTGATAATAGGAAAAATACTCCCAATGTCGCTCTCAATTTTCAAATATCAAAGAAACACATTCGTATGTCTTACTAATAATAAATTTATAAAAAATAATTTTCCACATAATATCTTAACGCTAATTCTCGACGTTCTTCGGTGGAGGTCTATAAACGCCCACGACGACGGCGTGATCACGCTCGTAAGGTTCCAACGTGATCTGTTCCTGAGGCTTCAACTTCTCCGCTTTTAATTTCGTCACTTCCGTGGCGAAAACGGCTTCCGGTTGCGCCGTCGAGTCGATACAGGACGCTTTTATGGATATGACAAAGTGCCCTCCGTTTTTCAGAAACATGTGCGCGTTCAGAGCGACGATTCTCGCTTGGTCCGGTTGAGCGACGTCGGCGAATATCGTATCTACCATGCCGACCAGCATCCGATATTTTTGCGGGTGTCTAGCGTCCTCGATGATGGGAACGATGTTCGTTCGTTTCTTCGCCACGTTCAGGAGGTCTCTGCCCGATCTGTGGGAGAATTCGACCGCGTAAACTATGCCTTCCGGTCCTACGACGTCGGATACGTGAGAAACGGTTGTGCCGGAAGCTGCGCCTAGGTATAGGACTCTACTACCGGGAGGCATGTGTATTTTGTCGACGCCGCCTAGGATAGCGGCCGCCAATTTGCTTCTAAAAGGATTCCATACTCTGTATTCTATTTTGTTACCTTCATTCTGCAAAATAGAATTAGATGTGTGTAAATTAAACCGCTGGGAATGGTTGGAATACAAGATTTTAAAATTGCTACGTGTTACACATAAAATCTCCATCACACCTCGAGTCAATATAGGCCAGGTACATTGTATTATACAATGTATCAACTCTCCAAGTCTCGCAGCAAATTTAAAATTTCGCGGATAATTTAAGTTGGCAATTCTGGTGATAAAGGGCACATTAGCAAGCATTACCATAAATATACCCTTTATTACCGGAAATACCAACTAATCGCGAAATGTTGAAAATGCTGTTAGGGCAGTGTTGGTGCAATGAGACAAAATGTTCGTGAGAGACAAACTCTCTTCTACCCCAACACAAAATGAAATAAAGAAAGATTAAAATATGCAAAAAATAAATCTTAACATATAACTATGACATATATGTTACTGTTACAGTTCTACCAACCTTATTCAATCTGTCAAATAAAATTATAGGTTAAGTGAAACTTGTTTTGTTTGACCTTGAAGTACACAATACTTTTATTTAAACTCTTTTAATTTTAAAATTACGAAACTAATTAAAATGTTGCAGTGTGATTGTAGATTTCTAACAAATACCTACCTCAACAGATATTCTTTTCTCTCCGTAAACATCGGAACCAGGTACAAGATTTAACGTAACAAGAGCATCTTCCTTTCCTCTCGCTATAAACACACCCTCGTGTCTATGAGGTTCTATCACAACAGTTTTGCCACCTTTAAAGCCACCGCTTCCTCCTCTACCTCCTCGGCCTCCTCCTCTACCTCCGCCGCGGCCACGTCCGCCTCCTCTATCTCCACCGCGGCCACGGCCTCCAAAACTAGGGCGGTTCCCGAAGCCACCTCCACCTCCTCCTCCTCCTCTACCAAAGCTTGGTCTACCGCCTCTTCCACGGTCGCCACCGCCACGACCTCCGCCTCCTCTGTTTCCCGGAGAAAAGCCTAAAAATAGACTAAATATAGTAGTGTATAGGTAGCTGTTTCAAAATTAAAAATTTACAAAAAATATAATTTCAGGCTAGTTCTTTATATTATCGGTAATAAAATTAGAAGTAAATTTACCTGGTCTACCCATTTCCGTTTGAATTACTTTCCTTATTTTTAAACGAAATCGAGTTTAGAAACACAATAAACCACGCGATGGCATGCACGCATTTGAAATGAGGTTATGTTATATACTTCGGTGTTGTTAGTTTATGTTGTGAAGTTAGGTACGTTCTAGTGAATCAATTAGATCTTTATTGTAATTTGTGATCGTTTTAAATATTCATTTAGAAATGTATAAAAAGGGTAATTTAAACATTATTTATTTTAATAAATTTCGAATTATTTTAAGAATGTATTCAGATTAAGCAATCTCCTAATTCTTTTCTTTTTGGTTCTTATGTTGCTTAAACTGTATACTTACGAAGCAAATGAATAGCGCCAAATTTAAATACTTACATTTATTCAATTAAAATAAAAGACGATAATACGAAATAATTTTTAATATAAATTAAAGTTTATAAAACCCAATAATTGTACATCTAATATTACGATTTCAATATCTTCCCTTTTGTGACTTTAACGTCATCCACAGGCCGGTCATTTTTATCAGTTTCTACGAGTCCTATCCTTTTCACCACGTTCATACCCGAATGGATTCGGCCGAATATTGCGTGTTTACCATCCAGCCATTGAGTAGGGGCTAACGTAATGAAAAACTGCGAACCATTTGTATCAGGTCCGGAATTCGCCATCGATAATATACCAGCGCCTGTATGCTTTAGCTCGGGGTGGATCTCGTCCTTAAACGTTTGGCCGTAAATCGAAACGCCCCCTTTTCCAGTACCGGTGGGGTCGCCACCTTGTATCATAAAATCTCGTATTATCCGATGGAAGATTGTGTTGTTATAATAGCCTCTGCGGACAAGTTCTGCAAAGTTCCTACACGTTTGTGGTGCATGCTTCCAATATAATTCGATGGAAATCTCCCCCATGCTAGAAAGTTAAGAATTATAACTTATTTTGTTGTTGTGTTTAGTGAGGTTATGTGATTATTTACCTTGTTTCTAGTACCACAAAAGGCGGTTGCCACATTTTATCCGGTATACCGGATTGATTTATACCTTGTACGGCTAACATCGTCTATTTGAAATCTGAAGAATTATGGATAAATGATGAAATGTGTTATTTGACGAAAATTTGTTTTTATCATAGATTTTTAAAGCAACCTGATCGGATCCTTATCCTTCTCGGATGAGATCGGTAACCTTGGCGGCAGTTTATTTAGTTTTAGTTTTCAAATTTTGAGGCGCCAGAAAAAGGAAATTAAAGGAAAACAATCATTTTATTTGTTTCCTCGCAATTATTTTAGTTTTGTCATATTTTTAAGCATTGATTAATATTTTTAAATACATGGAAACTACCGAAAGATTCCTTTGAACTTTTAAAATCCTTTATTTGGTAGTTCTACAAAGAGATCTGGATCGCTGTTGCATCCCGAGAACATGACAGCACACAGAAGCCCAAAACCGTAACTGTTTCATTTTCAATAGTTTTCTTATTCTATGATTTTCACCAACTTGGCGCTACCAATCTTAAAATGCTAAAATGTATGTCTTGATAAGTAGGATAAGACGAAGATTTGTAATATCAATGTAAATATTTGAATAATTCATACAAAAATAATAATAATATATTGGGAGCATCTCTTTTTTATGATCCCACCTTGTTTCTAGGATTATTTCATTTCTTGTGTATGGCGCAAGTGCTTTTATTTACGTCATAAATCAAAAAGTGACAGACATCAAAACCTTAAACGTAGGCTTTTATAGCAGCATGTCTCGCGTAATAAAATCATTTTAAATTAATTCAGGCATAAAGATGGTTTGATGTGTTCTCCCGCTCCTCTATTCGATTAGAACGCACCCATTATATCGATACCTCCCGGAGAGAATATGGGGTCAGTAAGGAATGAACACATTTCAGTTCGAATACCACTTGTTAATGAAAATTACAACGAAATCCACCGTTCTAAAAGCTTCTGGAGGGTAAATCTAAACATTCTCTTAACTATACTCTTTCCTAAATTGTCGCATTTAAAGGCATGGAATCAATTGTCGAGATTTCAACGTAGTCTCATCTATATGTTAGTGATAATCTTCTTTTTTATGGTGCTATACTTCATTCCTAATTCGGATAATGTCGTTTTAAACGTTGAGGTATCGGATCCGAACCCGATAAATAGGAATATTTTGGTTGGCGAGAAAGAACGGAAAAGAGACAATGATCTTGACGATAGCCAGCAGGAAAGCCATGTGCTCGAAGAACCTAAGTTCGTTGATGATAATTTGAATCAAAATAAGCAACTACAGCAGCACAATGTTACCAACAGAACATTCACCGGACCAACAAATGATCGACAAAGGGTGATTGTCGAAGCTTTTAAGCATGCATGGAAAGGCTACAGAAAGTTTGCGTGGGGTCACGATAATTTAAAACCCATCTCTGAAGGATATTCTGAATGGTTCGGATTAGGCTTGACGATTATTGATAGTATAGATACGATTTATATTATGGGGTTAAAAGAAGGTAAGCTAATTTCTATTTTATTATGTTTTCATTACATCGTTTCGATTATAGAGTACGAGGAAGCTCGTGATTGGATAGAGAAACATTTGCATTTTACAAATAATCGAGACGTTAACTTATTTGAAGTAACAATAAGAGTACTAGGTGGCCTTTTGGCTATTTACCATCTTACCGCAGATAGAATGTTTTTAAATAAAGCTGTGAGTAATCTCATTACCAATTTCAATATCAGGTAAGATAAACTGGACATTTTCAAGGTGGATTTAGGCGATCGTCTTTTACCTTGTTTCGGTACTGAAACCGGAATTCCATATTCCGATATCAATTTGTATACCAAGAACGCGCATTCGCCAAAATGGTCACCCGATAGCAGTACAGCAGAAGTCACAACAATACAGTTGGAATTTCGCGACCTGAGCAGGGTTACAGGGGATCCCAAATATGAGGTTTGGATTCGGTCTTATTTCCTGTGTTGCGTGTAAAATTTTTTAGCTTGCTTGTTTTAGAATGCAGTTAAGAAAGTTTCCGAACATATTCACGGTTTGCATAAAAAAGACGGTTTAGTTCCTATATTTATCAATCCTAGTTCTGGCCAGTTTAGATCTTATGCTACCATCACGTTAGGAGCTAGAGGTGATAGTTATTACGAGTATTTGCTGAAGCAGTGGATACAAACTGGGAAAACCATTGATTTGTAAGTGTTATTTTTTTTTTGTTAAACAATAAGAATAGTAAGTAATAGACAACCAACACCACGAAGCACTAAAATTCATGTTGGGAAAATGTTGTTTATAAAATATGTGAGATTTGTCAACTTAAAGTCTTAGTCTTTTCCGATCACATTGCAGATGATCTGGTTAACTTTAAAGTTTCAAAATTAAATTTTTGTCAGATATTCTCCAGAAACTTAACCTATTACCTATTATATAAACTCCGTTCGTAGCTTGCGAGACGACTATTTACAAGCGATCGATGGTATACAAACTAATCTGGCGAAAAGGACCGTACCGAATGGTTTCCTGTTCATCGGCGAGCTTTTAGGAGGGGGTAAAGACTTCAAGCCCAAGATGGATCACTTGGCCTGCTTTCTACCGGGCACACTAGCATTAGGGACCCATCACGGCCTACCGATAACTCACTTAAAACTAGCGGAAGAGCTACTTACGACCTGCTACCAGACCTACGCCCAGCAACCAACGTTTCTCGCGCCGGAAATCACCTACTTCAACATTCGCGGGGAAAATTCCAACGATTTCTACGTGAAAACGAACGACGCCCACAACCTGCTACGACCCGAGTTCATAGAGAGCTTATGGTATTTATACCAGCTGTACGGGAACTCCACGTATCAGACTTGGGGCTGGGAGATCTTCCAGGCTTTCGAGAAATACACCAAGGTGCCGAATGGGTATACCTCAATCGGGAACGTCCGTAACGCGGCATCGGTGAAGCCGAGGGATATGTTAGAGTCGTTCTTCTTAGGCGAGACCCTCAAGTACCTGTATCTGCTTTTCGCGGATGATCCTAAGCTGCTCGATTTGGACAGGTACATTTTGAATTCGGAAGCTCATCCGTTGCCTGTTTACGAATCGTGATTCTTAATTTTTATTATTATTTTTTGAGGTATCGTATTATTATTATTATTACTATTACTAGTGCTGCCCTCTAGTCTCTCGGTAGATCTAAGTTTTGTGACTGATTTCGTACTCGTTATACGAAAAAATGCGGAGAAAAACATACGTATTATGTTTTATTTTTCATCTTTAAATACTCCCTTTTATTTTTTTATTTTTTTTTATTGTAAGGGTTGTATGCGTAGTTAATTGCTTTCTTCCATTTCCTTTAATAAATGGAATCCCCACCTAAATTTTAATATGCCTGAATGTATTAACCGTATGGGAATGAACCGCATACAGCGTGGTCATTTTTATTTAGCGATAAATCAATATGGGGAATTGTGAACGTTTTTAGGGGGTTTATCTTGAATAAAACAATTCATGTAAACATATCTCCTTTTTCCAAATGGCGGAGAAATGGAATTTAAATAAGTAGCGAGGGTGGGGCCAAAAACCCGCAGTCTCTGACATCGTAGCCCACGGAAGGGACCGGGAATTTCAAAGTCGCCTCCATAGCTGCCGAGAAAACATCACATGGTGATATTTCGGCTCGTCATTGTCAATAGGGAGCGGTACTTGCTTTGCAACTGTCCATGGTAGCAGGAGTGATAGAGGCATTGCCCTCGCTACAGCCGTTATTCGTTGCTATTAAAGATAGGCTCTTATCACAAATAATATCACCTGCCCAATAGGAACACCTCCAAATAAACACATTCTAAATCTGTCGAACCTTGAAAACATCAGCACTAAATCGCCATTTTGGAAATCGTACTCGTAATAAGTTCTTGATATTTTTCTCATATCTTATTTGTATTGATATCTTTAAATTTTAAATAACGGAAAGGAAACAAGTACATTGGCCATAATATTCGAACCTGCGGCACACTTAATTTTCAATAATGTTCTTTATACGAATTCTTTATTTAAATGTACATATGTACTTCGTTTGAAGAAGGCAACTTTCTTTCAACAATCAACAGGATCGTCGTCAGGTAAGGACGATTCCGCGCTTAGTAATGATCGTATTCGCAAGTGTTTTTTGTTTTTTTCCTTTTTTTTTTAATAAACACATAGAAACCAATACACACAAGCAACACAAAATATACACGTAATACGATATGAAATGGATATGTATTATATTTTTTAATGACGTATTCTTCTGTAGATAGGTTATGTATGATATGTTATTCGAAGTGATAGTCGCGGTATGTCGTTATATGGTGTAAGCGTAGATAACACGTATAGATCAAAGTTTATGTAGGATAATATTGGCGGGATATTTGATTTTTTTGACAGATCGGGTCTTATAATTATTTCTTTTATTTTACTCAGAAGGATGAACAACATTAAAAAAATAAAAATAGAAAGTATAGTGTCGAAATAATTTGTTACTGTTATCATTAAATATTAATGATTAATTTCAATTTTGTTATTAATTACCATTAAAAAAAATTGAATATATCGGATTCTAGATTTGTGAATTTACAGAATAAATCTATGAAGAACTTGATTTATTGTTTTATTTTTTTTCTAAGTTTAATATTGCGAAAGCATTCGAAAATTAATCACTCAAATCGCATTACCTTCGCCGACGTCACAACAGACCAACACCAATAGGTACTACACATCGACGAAAGTAGCTGTACCGGTGAGCACCAGTGATAACCGCAAGCTCTGCTAACTCTCTAAACTTAATTCCAGGGTCGTCCAGCACCGTTCGGTGAACATTACTATACAATTAAAAAATAAAATTAACTCTGGGCTGAAAAATAAACAAGTGTGGTTGTGTGGGAGATGAAACAAAACCGAAAAAAAAGATCTGATATGGTGCGCACAGTGGAACTACTTCAATCGTCATCTTCGATTTTATTAGCTTCCAGACGAATAGAACAATGTACTTTCCAAGTAATTTCAAGAGGTGTGTTAAGTTCATTGGAAAATTTTGAAATATCCAGAGATCAAGTCTTAATGTCTCTGACAATTTGTGCCGCGATCATGCTAAGGCGGTCCCTTAAGAAACTGGTAATTTCTTACATATTACATGTAAGATTCATGCTCTATATCTTGTGACAGAGACAATGTTATCCAGGAGTGGGGATGCGCTAATAGCGAGTGCAAACGCAGAAATCCTCGAAACGTATTTGCGAATTTCACAAAGTCGTGTTCTCATATCCCTGAACCACCGCAACTGATCCTTACACATGGTTAGAAGCGGCATTTTACTATCGCAAATATTTCGAGAGTATAAAGAAGATGGTTCTATTATTTAATTCGAAAGGATGCGCAGCTATCAAAACAAGTTAGGAAAGGATGTGAAGATAAACCATTCACAGCAATTACGTTGGAGTAGTGCAAGTAATAGAAAAATTGCAAAATTCTTCGCTGTCGTTATAAGGAATTCATTCAGTAACATAGAAATGATTTATCGAGATCGGAACGTCACCGTTCGCGATAATAGACCTCTGCATACCGACTCCCTTCGCATGCAAGAATCCATTCCTTAGCTACGCCGATGGTGCGTACCCGAATTTGCCCACTCTACTCATAAAATCGTATTGAAGAAAGATGTTGTGCCACATGCGCAGCCGAGAGCGCGCATACCGCATTCATCGCAATCCAGGGCAATAAAGCAAAAGTTAGATTCAAGGTATTATTAGCAAGATAGATAAGTTAGCTGCATGTCTGACATTAGCTGGTTAAAACTGTTATTGGTGGTCGAGAAGAAAAATAAGGTTTCGAGAATATGTTTGGACCCATGACGCCATGTATATTCAACTATTCCACTATAGAGGGCGCACATACAAACAGCCGTTAGATGCGTTTACCCAATTTGAATCAAATGACTCTGTACATCTTTCTATATGCATGGCAATAAAATAATGCGCCGTTGCGTATGCGCAAAATAGTTGATTATTTTCATTTTTATTACAATTGCCGACTAAATTAACATTTTGTCATGACAATAAGTTCATCTCGAATTATGATATAATACTTTTTTTTTATTCACAGTAAAGATTCTTTTTCGTTCAATCTACGAAGAATAAATTAAAAATCGTCGTTACCACGAACAAATCACTGTCTCAGGAAAGTTTCGAACCTCCCCGATTATATTTGGCAGCTGTATTCGTCCCGAGATTACGTAAAGTCAAAAAAAAATCTGTACTGTGCACAAACGCTTTTTTTTCACGGACTTATTCTAATATTTAAAATTCAACATATACGTTACAATAAATATAACTATCTTTTTCTTAATTACAATCTTAGGTAAACAATAAATAATATACAACTTCTTTGGCATTTACATTATCAACAACAAACACTTAAGTTACATTTTTCTCATCTCTTTCTTCGTTTGATTCTTCCACTTGGAATCATAGCAATGGTATTAATATAATTCTTATATTTGTCAAATATTGCTTTCTAATCACGAGAGTTTGGTATCTCTACTTGTTAGCCTAAAACTCAAATCTTATACATATAATTTGCCCTAGAACGATAGTCCCCTTTCTACTTCTTCTTTAGTGTAAAAAAAAAAAAAAAAACGGATATATCGAAATCCTGATATAACGAAATGACTTCGAAGGTCAATTTTTAAGGATTCAAGCACTCTAATTAGATCATTAGAGTTTGGTACTTGATATTTAAAATAAAAATTGCGGATTTAAAGCACCCTTCAGGTGCTTCAAACACGTTCGAAGCGGTAATAAATAACAAATAAATGAATAAATGAAAAGCCCAATTTTTTATGTCTTAGTTATTTTTCCTTGAAGCACTTTATGGTGTGTTCGAATCACTTTGTGATATGCTCGAAACACCGCGCGCAGCGCTCAAGGCACTTTTAGCAGTCCTCAAACTACTTTAAGAACTTCAAATACTTGACGACAAGTATTTCGTATTGTGGTCGACGAATTTTGTAAAAATACCTACTTTCAAGCATTAGTTGAAGTACTTTAAGCTTGATATCTGCACAAGATGGCGCACGGCAGTCGCGTAGATTTGAAAAGGGCATTCTGCCCTTCCTACCGGTAACAAGGTTGAAACGAGGGTGGTTCGAAAGACGAGAATGGAAACTTTATATTCCGCGTGGTTGCAGTCGCCATGATGGAGTGGTCCGTTGAACAATAACGTGTTTTTTGTGTGCGGACCTATTTGTCGAGCGCCCGCGTGCAACACGTCTCCCAGTCTAAGGTTCAGTATACCCCCCCCCCCTCCTCCGCGGCCGAATCGAATTCTCGGGTGGGTTGATACGCCCATATAAAGTTAAAGGAATCAGGAGAAAATAAATAATTTCTTCATTTCGTAACGGTCTGCGTCTTATTCCATTTTCAAATCCGTGCGTCTGCGGCGCGTCACCCTGTATTGCCGGACCTCATTGAAGGAGACGGAAGTTAGCCGCAGACTTGAACTATCCTAGAATCCCTGTCGTCTAGCTAACTAACCCTACGCGAAATTGAATTTAATCGCGCTGATGAAAGTTGCGATGAAAAGGAAACAATCTGGGCGCGTTGCGATTTCAAAAACAACGAGATACGAATTTGCAAAGGGGAGCAATTGTTCGAGATTCTTTGATGGCACTTTTTCTAATCGAAATGCAAAAAAAAACACTCCCGATGTAATTCTATTTCGCCAAGATACCATGATAGAGATTATGTGAGTAAATAAACATTCCATCTCGACTTTTCACAAAATGTCTCATTGCTATGATTCTCAACTAATAAAATTACAGTATTTTCTCTTTTCCATTAATTTGTTTTTTCTTTTTTTCCTTAATGACTAATTATCTTATTTATATGAAATAGATCTCTTCAACATTTTCTTAAGCTTAGAATATTATCTATACAGGATGTTCGGTAAGTTCGAAAATAAGCCGGGGTTCATAAAGAATACTTTTTTTTGCTTAATCTGACCCAGCCGATTCCCAAATTCACGAGACATCTCTTTAAGTGACACCAGATAGATTATTTATCCTTATAAAATCTCAACTTCCACCATTACCAACGAACAACAAGTAAACCAGTCCCGTTTTCTTAAGCCTACTTAGACCCGGCGACGTCGTCCGATCATGAACGACAATATCCATTACGTTACGTAACTCCCTACCATGCCCCAGAAAGAACTGAACTGCAAGGATATGAGTTCTAAGTAGATAGGTTTCTTTTTTTTCTATCAATCAATAATGATTAAAAATTTTCAAAGACAAAGAAGCGCTCAGGCTGAACAATTGAAATCTACTAATTTCCAAAACAATTGTTCCGAATTTGTGAAATAAAATCGTTAAATCTGGAATATTGAAAATCCGGAATTCAATCCTTTCTAGCCGGTAACAGTTTATTATTATTTTTATTTTTTTTGGCAGGGAGTCTACTTATATACAGCAGGAATGTTTACGATAGCTTTCGGCTCTGCATGCTTCAAGTTCGTTCCGCAATTTACCCCGTCTCCGAACGTACGTACGTGTTTCGTCTCCAATCTGCTCGTTTTAAGTACAAAAATAGATTCGCTTTGACGAACGTGACGGTGACGTGTAGAAGGTGCTGCTGCTCTAACGACGATCTGACAAGCGGGACGCGACGGCTCTCATCCTGTTATTGAAAAGGGAAGCGTCATCCTGCGCCCATCTGGTTGCCCAGAATCGGGAGATTCGTCTTCGGCAGTTGGTACCTTCGCACGCTAAACGTTCTCTCCAGCGGATTGCTCTCAACGTTCGTAGGATACGAGGCGGTCCGCTTGGCGCTACTGGGAAATCGAAATTGCGAATATTGAATGTGTGCCGTTTTCTTTTAACGGGAAGTGTCATTGAACGGAAGCTGCATGCAATTCGTTAATCAGTTAACATGTACGAATATACGTCTTTTTATTGTATTGTTGTTAGGTTAGGTTAGATGCGTTAAGTACGATGGACGAATGTATTTATTTATTAACGCCAGAATAACATTTTAATTATCAAAGATCATCCACGAAACCCCCACATTATCCTAATCGGAGCACGTCAGACTGGAAAAGCGGGTGAATTTGATTATTTTTACCTTTTTTTGTTATATTTTTTAAAGTTAACATTTATTCATTGGCACCCGTTTCGTGGTAATGCTTATTTTGGTACGCTTTCCCATCTCTGTCGCCCCCGCGGGTCGCTTTGCTAACCGAGGAGGTAGCTAGCTATAACGTGGAACTATCGATCAGCTATTATTAATATGCAGTATACATCGTACTTAACACAACGTTTCGTTTTTAGAAGCAATAGCTTTAGTTAGATCCGTAAATCTTTCGATTTGGAAATGAACGGAAGGTATTTTGGGGATGTACGGTAAGAAAATTTGGTTATAATTTGGAAAGGATAAAGTAAGTGAACCCGTAAAACGATGAAAATAAAATGAGAAAGAAGATTGTTATGTTGGTTAGTTAGCCAATAATTTTTTAGTTTGTATTTCTTTTAGAGTATTCTCATTTTAACTAACGAAATAAGACATTGACCATAATATATACAACGGTGTGTACAATAGAAAATAAAGAAAGAAAAAAATAAAGTAAAGCTGATATGTGCATCTGAGAACATTTAGATGATCTGCCAACGTTCCCATTTATTGTAGCACTTCGTCGTTTGGAGCACCACAAAGTAGACATCTACGGTCCGTTCTCTTTGATATTATGTGTAATTCAATCGATTTCTCTTTGGTTACCGTGACAACGTTTGCAGATCATAACGGTTAGGTTCTAATCAGGTGTAACACATCCCAAAAGGTTGAACGTACGTATAATATACAGAAACGAACAAAAATAAAAAAATGTAGTGCTGCAAATATAAATTGTATGTACACAAAACGAAGAAAAATGAAATAATTACCGTCCATTCGGAACTAACGTTTTGTTTTGGGCAAAAAAACTAACATTAGACGTGACTAATGTAAACCTTGCGTTTGAGGAAACCGGTGGTGTTGCGAACAGGTGAGGGGATGCCTGTATCGTGACTGAAAGAGATATTACATAACGGTATATATAAAAAAGGGCATGCAAGACGAAGGAAGATAAAGAAATAAATTAAGAAAACGGATTCTCGAGGTCGTAATGGAAAAATAAGCAAATTAATGTTTAAATTGGCGAATTGGCTCTGATAGATTGTTTCCATAATTATTGATCGATTAAAACCCATTAGTGTGCACTTTCTGAAGCGGAGCGACAAAGAAATAGTTCTGGTTGGGTATGCGGGGATAATCTAAAAAGTTTCAAGGCACAACATGAAGGTAGCGCTACTCCGTTAATTGCGCACGCGTCGAAAGGCACTTTTTAAAAATTTCAGCCGTGTTGCACGCTCAGTTGTTGTTTGGCAATCGTCTGTGATAATCGTGCGCTTTTGTTAAAATAGAAAAATATCCGTCATTAAAGTCTTGCGCAAATATCAGTTCTCCCAGTTGCTTTGACGATGAATTTCTGTGGAGGTTAGAAATCGATAACATCGGAAAAGTTTGCCATATGCCATGCGCTAGACCATCGTCGAATTAAAGTTAGATAGTAGAGACCGTGAAGATTCTTGATTTTCTCTCCCGAAGCAGAGAATTTTACACTTTAGCGATCGCTACAGCAAAAATGTAATTCTATAGTCGCCTTTACAGGCATGTTATCCTTAATGGGCGTCGTTATGTCAATGTCAGTATAGCCGTTCCTCTTCCGTGCTTTCTTCAGATGTATCTCCCCACTAGTCGGATGCGGCTCACCTCTGATGCTTTCGGCTATGGATAGTAAGGTTTTAATTACCGTCGTCTTCCGCATCGGATGATGACGAGATCTCGTATCTCTTCCGTTCTCACTTTCGATCGCTTCGCTCCAATGTTATTCGCGATTTCCTTGCCCCTCGTGTTCGCGAAGAGCTCATTTAAACGTTCCAAGGCAGCGGTTTCCACTTACGATCCATAAAATACGACCGCAAAATCACGCGGTGCATGGTCAAGCTTATGTAGAAAAAGCTTTACCACGTTGACAAGTAAACGAAGTTTCAATTTTTAAAGCCGGAAGTATCCTTGTACTGAAAAATTGTATTGCCCTATTGTCCCCACCTCTTGCCAATTCTTCCAATTTAAATGGGGGGCGCAAAAGTAATGTCATAATTTGGATCGGCTGCCATTTTGTTAAATAATGAAAAAAAAGAGCCCTGCTTTCATAAAAAGTTTATTTGAAAGTATAAAATTGATGACATTGATTGGAAAAAATCATATCCCGAGTTGGTGCATAATTACGTTCGTTTTACGGCATTTCGAATTGTTGCTCGCAAAACATCCGGATCCAAATTAACGAATTCTGCTTCGATGTTAGCTTTCAAGGCTTGCGAGGTTCGTGGTTAAAAGTCTGGTGCTGTTCGATCTGGACGGCCAGTTCAAATCTCCAAAACGGGAGGTCACTCGATCCTGGAAACTGGTGTCTGAAAATCGGCATAGTTGCCAGAACTGCGTGAGCGGTTGCTCCGCCCTGTTGAAACCAACAATGATCGAGACGCAAGGCAACAATTTGCGACAAAAAATATTCGTTTAGCGACCCAACGGTTACCGTTCGCTCTTCTATAGTAATACCGATGTATAAAAAGGATTAAAGGCAGAGTTGTAAACAACAGGTCGACTTGTCATTGGTCTCAAGTTTCTCCAAAATATTGGAGAGTATAGCAAGCGAAAGCGTTTCCATTTCGAGAAGCGCAATACTTTACTTGTCTTCCAGCACGGCTTTCGGAACGTATCGACACTACTCTTGAGGTATTCACTAATGAGATTATTACCTCTCTCAATCGTAGACTGATCGCAATTGCTTTGTTTATTAATTTTACAAAATACTACCGAGACTGCAGAAACTCCTCTATGTTTAGCTTATATTTATTAAATACACTCACACACACTCACACCAATGGGTTTACTATGAAATAACTTGGTAAAAAAAAAAAAATAAAGCAATGACAATCTAAGAAAATCGATTGATCTGAATTGAACAGAGTGTTTAAAAAGCAGATCAGATACTCTACGCCATATAAATGGTCCAGTTATCTTGCTCATTGATTCGAACACAAAGTCAAGCCTATTTTTGAAATAATAAATGAATACTATATAAAAGTACAATGTCCTACGTCCATTCGGAAACACCTTGTATATTAATTAAGATTGCTAAAGCCTCGGAAAAGCAAATTTCACACTAAGTACACTCGATTTTACCTGTGTTTCAACTTACAAGAACATTAACATTCTCTTGCTACCAGATAGAATCCTAAGCAACTAAAAGTGGGGGAAAGAGAGAGAAAAAAGGTGAAATCAAAAAAAATGTTCTCGAAAATATCAAAGAGAAGTCGTAATAGGATAGATAAATAACAGTTAAAAAGGTTTCCAATGTGAAAAATGCTGTAAATCTGGAATTCCTCAGAGTCAAAACTTGGCACCGTTACATTGTATGAAGTCGCATTTTTTACATTTAACAACCTTGAATATCGATAAATTACCAAAAGGTTACCTGCGCCTCCTGTTTGCTTGACCCGGCAACCCGAAGTAACCTCTGGGGATCACCATGCGGGCATTACCTTGAGCCGGCCTCGAACCGCCATGCGCCAACAGTGACGCCAAATGCGCGGCGTATCCGTCCGTCAAGACGGTCGCTAGGGAATGTTGCTTCTTTGATGCCTTGCCTACGATGAAGATCTGTTTCGGTTTGAGCCCGATGGAGGTGTAAACTGTTATATCTTTGCTGCTGCCGTAGGCGCATTGTATGATCATGCCGTGATTCTGGAAATATGACGGATGAAACAAAGAATCGCGTATTTAGCTGACGAACGAACGAATAAAAATCCGTTTAGATAAAAATCTAAATTCGAAGTAGAACGTAGAGCGTTCGATTCGTTTTCAAGTTACTTTAACACCCTGTATGTAGTAATAATTGCATAGACTGCAAAGAATAATTTGTTAAGAGAGCGGCATTACCAAGATGGGAAAATCTAGTCTAGTGAACTCGACTCTAAGGCTGCGCAAGGTCAAGGTCAATGAGGAGAATATATTCTCCTTAGTTAGAGCCGCTTTGATCAAAATTTGATGCTTCTTACCTGTATCAGATTATTGAGATACGCGGTTTTATGACCGAGAGGGTCGGTAGACAAACCATCAGCAAAAGAGACCAAACCATGCGGGAAATTATGTTGAGACAACCATGACACGACACGGTGGTGTTGCATGTCGGGACGACCAGTGGTATAGATTATCAGGTAGCCCAATTCTTGCCAATGTCTAAATCAACACATGTTAAAAACAAGAATTCTTCAACGAAATAGCATTGTTTAGTAAGGTTAGATTCTGACACAATCAAATATTTTTCGATTCTGAACAACTTTTACATAAAGCATCCTTTAATAAAATAAATTATTATAAAATTCTTATAAAACGTTACCTAACTACATCCACAGCCCCGGCTCTAACCTTGGGATCTCTTCCTGTTACCGACATACTCGCGGTAAAAGAGCCATCTATGCTGAATACAATGCATTCGGTTTTAGGTGGCACCACAGCCATGAAGAAGTCAACCGAGGTGTGATCACCTCTAACCACCATCTGTAAAAGTTTATATTCAAGCCTTGTAATAGCCAAAAGCAAAAAAACAAACGTACTTTTATAGGATACAACCCGTAATTCAAAGATTTATCTTCTGTGAACGTGTAAGTCACTCTGCCGGTCTTGTCGGTAACTTCGGTGGCAATGTAAGTCCATTCCCCGCTCGGTACATCCCTCATCACGTGAATATCAACCTTTTCCCCCGTCAAAGTAATCATATCCAACGGTCCGTACATGAATCTAGCGACGATAGTCTGGGGAAGGCCCTCTTTCACGATGACGTCGTTAGCTCTATGATTGGCGGTTACATTCTGTAACGGGAAAGGCAAATATGAACCGGGATTCTCGATACGTTCGGCGTCGAGAGGTTACTTTCAACTTAACCGACGTTCTCTTCTTCGTCCACTTTTCCCGGGGTTGTCCGGGCGTGAAGCTGGTCTCTCGGTCTTCGCTTCCTGTCAGGGGAATCCCTTCGGAAGCGCTGACTTGTCGCAGGATAAAAGCGATTACGTCACTGCTTTCCCAGTAGCTAGCGTGGAGGAGATGCGGCAAGGCATGAGTTGGGAAGTTCGAGAGTCCTTCCGGGCAATAGAGGGCGTAATCCATTCTTTTATTTCCCCACCACTTTTGTTGTACTAGACGGAAAAATACGGCGCTTTAAATATCAATATGATCAATGGAGTTCCGTAAGGTTCTGTATTCGGGGCCTTTGTTGAAGGAACTTAATCATCTATAAAAACTTACATGCACTTATCGCCTGCAATGGTATGTCGTCTATTCCAGACACTGTACTTTGCAACGATACCTCGGACAATCTCCTAGGTTGCATATCGTTGAAGATCTGCGTATTGGCTTGAAGTACTTCGACTATATAAAAAAAAAATGGATAGAAAGGAGGTAGAGACAACGTTGTCAAAGATTAGAACGTGCTAATCACCTAAATGATGCGGTTGTCCGTTCCCTAGAGGATACTTAGTATATCTGGCAACGTTCACAGGAGGCAAAAGAGAAAACCTAGCTGATAGAAGAGGTTCCAGTCGAGAGGCCACTGGATCGGTAGGATGAAACATGTTATAGATTTGATTGCATATTGGACGGGTAATATTACCTGGCAGAAAAGAAAAGGTCAATTTATATTCATCTTGTCTTCAAACAAATTTACTTACAAATTTTGTCATCAGGTGACGAGATCTTCCGATAAGCTAAGACCAGAGCTAGAGGACTGCCAAACATGAAGAAATCGGTGACATCAAACTCGAACTTGATCTGATGAGTTTGTTCGCTGGTTGATGAGGATCTACGCCTTGGTGACGGAGCGATTAACAGTCCTGTATCGTTAATTTGAATGTTGTCTGTAACCACAATAATTATTAAAAAAAAAATCAAAAGAAGAGGTATTAGTCTCGACGGGCATTTTCTTACCTCTAAAACTAATCGGATCCGTATCCAAGATACTATTCTCACTGCCATGTCTAGACTGATACTTCGTAGTTCTACACATCGCATCGTACGCTAATATCGATCCAATCGAATCGGCCACGATGCACACCTGTCCGGTGAACCCTCGGCCTTCCTCCGATCTCAGGAATTCTAGAAGATCATCGAATCAATCCTCAATCAAATTTTTGCTAAGAAAGTTACGACATTTATCCAAGAAGTATTCACCTTGATACACTATATTGGCGCCATTAATCGTCTTAGTAATATTCTCTTGGTAATCCGGAGTTGAAGTAGCCAATAAGGGAATCGCTCCGATGGGAATAGAGTCATGCGTTACCTGCGGTAGGTCAGAACACATCGGAGATATGTCGAAACTGTAAGGACTTAAACTGGACAAAATTCCAAGGCCCTCCGTGCAGATCGACGGACAAGAAACGAGCTTTACCACAATATGACCGATCAGCATCGGGTAGTGTTGGCGCATGACCGATTCGAACGCTCCGCGGAAAGTGGTGACATCAGATTTCTTCGCCATCATGTCGGTGTTTACATCTAACGATGGAAAACGACGGATTAAAACAAAAAAAAATTACCTTGGAAATAGAAGGGTTTACCTAGTACACTCCCAGCGTGAAAAACCAGCAGCAGTACGGTTGTGGAGCATGGGAGATGAGCCGGCGAGGCGCTCGGCGAATCCGGACAACCCGTATCCAGGGAATTGACTTTCCCCCGCTGCAGCAACCGTTTCGAACCTCTCTCGCTGGCAACGCGTTGTAAGAAACTCGAGGAAAATATGCTGTCGTCTAGAATAACAGTTATATCAGGTGGCGCAAAAGTAACGTCATAATTTGAATTGGCCGCCATTTTTCCAGGTGACGCCAAATGTCACTATGCTTTGACAATTGTGATGTAAATATATAGAGAATTAAGAGCCATTAAGTGATGCACACCTCAAGAACGTGGAATTATCGTTATTTCCTATTTGACAAATTTTAAGTCTGTTGTTTTAACGCAGCGTGAAGTTCGCCGTCGCTTTCCTGGTCGTCGTGTTCCATGTGCTCGAACAATTAAACGTTTGTCCGAGCACCTCACGCAGACTGGGTTCACTAGAGATGACGCAAGAAGTGGCCGGCCTCGTAGCGCTCATTCGATGGCATTACCGTAACCGTAAACGCTGAGCGTTACAAACAGATGCTAAACGAATATATTTTGCCGTAAATTACTGCATTGCGTCTCGATCATTGTTGGTTTCAACAGGGCGGAGAGACCGCTCACATAGCTCGGGCAACTATGGAGATCTTGAGACGCCAATTTCCAGGTCGAGTGACCCGTTTTGGAAATTCGAACTGGCCGTCCAGATCGCCAGATCTAACAGCACCAGACTTTTTCCTTTGGGGCTTCTTAAAATATCGCGTTTATCGCAACAAACCACGAACCTTGCAAGCCTTAAAAGCTAACAGCGAAGCAGAAATCGCTAATCTGGAGCCAGCAACAATTGAAAATCGTTTGAAATTGAAAAAAAAACGAGCGCAATTATGCATCAACTCGGCAGGTGGCCATTTGAACGATATAATTTTTTTCCAATTAATGTCATCAATTTTACACTTTCAAGTAAACATTTCATGAAAACAGAGTTCTCTTTTTTTCATTTATAGCAAAATGACAGCCAATTCAAATTATGACATTACTTTTGCGCCACCTTGCATTAATTTCAAAAAGATGACGTGGCTAAAAGGTAAAAGTCTTGCCTAAAAGTCTAAAAGGTAAACAATCCTTGGATGACGTGAGATAAAAAAGAAATTGTAGTGAAATAGATACAATTTCAGGAAGGAAATGTGACAGATTGATTCGTTTTAATTACCGAGCTACAGCAAAAATAGGATGGCAACTTTAATTAACTTGGTAATTGGTAACCTTGACAGACACACCAAAAGTTCTGCATATCCCAAAACAAAAATTACCATTTCTTTCTTGAGAACATGTCGGTGACGCGGTATCATCATCTTCGGTAAGTAAATCCAGCGAACTCCATTTGGCCAAGGAAACCGATTCGCCTGTATCACCTATCGTAGATAAGATGTAGACAAAATCAAAATGTTACAATTCCACTTTTACATTGAGAATTTTTACCGACGCAATCGAAGAACTCCTCCTCCGATCCAGATTCTGAATCCCTGCCCAAACTTTCTATCCTCCAATTGGCCACTTGCATATCGAAGCTCTTGATGGACGTGGAGCCTGGCGAATGGAGTCCAACGGGTTGATGCCATTTCTCTTCCGCCCTGAAAGCAAATAAGATCGACTCACAATTAGTAAGAAAGGCATTAGCGATGTTATTTGGTACCTGTTCAATTTGAGCCGCGGATTTTGATCGTTACTCCCACTATCATCATTTTCGTTACCCGACGCTTGATGCAACGAATTAATGGATTTGGACAGTATCGGACTGTCCTCCTTCTTCTCGATGCTTTCGAGCGTTGCCGCTAGAGTTTTCGCGACCTGATCTTGGGAAAATGCGCCGTTGCTAAGGTGAGCGTCGTTTTCTGCGCAAATACGAATGAATTTGTTTCAGATACAAACTGAAAAATACCTACCGTCTTCATCCTCCAACTGTCCCATCTTCCTTTTCAATGCGAACTGGGTTTGCCTTTCGATTTCCCGGATATCTTCCATGGTGAGCCCGTGCCATTCGTCTTGCCAGGCCCAAGCTTGCCTATGGGCTCTTAGCATCGTTTTCCTTAAAGCTACGAAGTAAAAGGAAACACGGTATTTTCATCCAGGAAAGAAACGCAGTTTATTGGAAGGGAGAAAAATCAGAATTTAGAAGGTCTTTAGAAAGTCTTACCAACGTCATGGATAAACTTCTCTATCTTGGTCTGCATGCCCCAGTACCGGAATTCCACTTTACAGAGTTTGTAGGCGCACATGATGCATTTACCGTTAAGAAGAGGCTGTTCACGTCCTTGTATCTGTAAGAAGTTTTCCAATTCGCACGTAGAAATCAATTTATCGGGGACTTTACCTCATTCCAATAGTCTTCAAGCCACGAATCGATCAGAGGTCCACGTCCAGACTTTTCTGAATGGAATACTTTCGGATCTTCCTCCTTAACGTAGTCGGTGCCATACAATTGATCCCTAACGACATCTATGGTATCTAGAAAGGACTCCCTATTTTATTTACCAAAGAAAACCGAACGAATACATATATCTCATTTAGAATTGCAATTTACCAACAATCCTATTTCTTAAGTCGTTCCCGCCGAGCTGGAATACGTTCTCTTGATGTCCATTGTCGGCAAAATAGAAGGTCTCGATCTCCAAGTAGAATTTCTCGACGAAAGGACAGGTATATCTGGTTTTGGTGTAAGGATACGCGTTCCAGGCCTCCTCCTCCACCATTAAAGCGGTTTTCGGTAGGATTCCCTTCAGCCAACCCGGCAGATGGCTGCCGACGTGGTAGATCTTCCTGGTGTATTGACCTTTACCTCCAGGGCCATCTTCGTAGGGTTCGTTTATAAGAATTTCGATGCCACTGCCTGCACCGCTGCTCTCTTCGCGGCTCTTTTTCTAAGAATTTATTAGACATTTTTGAAAAATACCTCTTCTGAAAAAGAGCGGTTAATCTAAGCATGCAACTAATTTGTAGCCGACTTAACAAATTAAATTTATTGTGTATTGGAACAGGGAGTTTTACATCTTGTGGCCACTGCTTTTGGTGCGTCCATTGCATTAATTCTTCAATGTGCAAGAAGGCCCCGTTATTGGTCTTTCTTCTGCCAAACAATCGATTAACACAATTCCATAATTATTCCAAAAAAATCACCGTCACTTTTCCGGTCGATGGAGCTGTATTTACCTGGTTCGCGGTCGTTTCACTTATTGATTCGATTATGCCCCGGCTTCATCAAGTTATCGACTAATTTCCGTGCCTTTCACTTTCCCCTCTTAATTGATCATTGAGATCTTGAACTATATGATGGATTCTTCGAATAGTAGTGTTGTTGGGCAAACGCCCTTTCGAAATTAATCTTCCCGCCGCTTCTTCCAGCATAGTACAAGGTGCCGCAAAGGTAATGTCATAATTCGAATTGGCCGCCATTTTGTTATAGATAAAAAAAAGAGCTCTGTTTTCATAAAAAAAATTATTCGAAGGTGTAAAATTGATGACATTAGACAAGAAATCATATCGCTCAAATGGCCGCAATGCAGCAATTTGCGGCAAAAAATTTTCGTTTAGCATCTGTCTGTAACGCTCACCATTTATCAAATTTCAAATCATTTGTCAAATAAGAAGTAATGATAATTCCACGTTCTTGACGTGCGTATCGCTTGGCTCGCCATGGCTTGTTGACAACTAATTCTCTACATATCTACATCATAAATGTCGAAGCACAATGACATTTGCCGCCAACTGCAAAAATGGCGGCCAATTCAAATTATGACATTTCTTTTTCGCCACCTGGTATTAACCATGTTAAGAGCAGCCGGTAGAATGAGCGCTTTTACGATGGTGTGAGATCTTATTGCATTTCGTCACATTGTATGGGAAATTAAGTGTGCGTTGCTCGGTACTGAGGCTTGTATAGTAAACACGGCCTTTTTGCTTTTGCAAATCTTGCAACTTCCAACTAATGAATCCCCGAGATTTTTTAGCCATATTCTAGTGATTGGTCTTGACATGTCACATTAGCTTATTTGGGAACATATACTTCGGCGCCAGAACGCACACGCTGCGGTCCTCCTTCACCGCTTACTTCTACTGAAGTAAAACCAAACTTCAAGCAGTTATCATCGTATTTACGATATTTTCGTTTCTTTGTTACCCCCGCCACTTATCGTCGCTCTATCACTCTCTGACTTGAACTGTCGACTTGTTTATTTAATAAAAATCTTCACAAAACAACACACTGAAATAAAGTGGACGTTACTCTGGTAGCAAACGTATTAAAACCGTTTACGTTTTGTTATTTAAGAATTGAACTGATTCGCCGAAGTGGTGCCGCATTTATACTGGCCGCCCCACCTACTTGAAACTAATATGAAATAATCTTCTACGTGCTTAGATAACGTCCCATACCTTTCTAAAGAGTGCTATGTTACGGGAACTGTTAACTTTGGCCATTTATTTGGAGTTGCTAATGTTACAAAAGTGTTAAGAAGCTGCCCTTTTTTCAGTGTTTAAATATTCGGTACAATCGGTATTCAACATTGATCACTTTTTAAAAGCAAGCACACTTACCGCTATCATATACAGCTGGGCTATCCGATACTCCTCGACGGTGAGCGGCAGTGGAATACGATATTCTTTGATTAGCATGTTCGGTAACCCTATCCGCAATCCTCGAACCACATAGCTACGTCAACGTCTCAGGTTCCTGGAACGAAGACGGAAAAACGTCAGGATTAAGAATCGCGCACAACACAATACACGCGTTTTAACCAGCCAAGACGTCCTTCGGTAATCTGGCAGAGAAGAAAACAAAGAAAAAAGCTAATGGTCGGTCTAAGCGTTTTAATATGTTACGATCTTAATCCGTAGCGGAAATAATAGGATTGCAATGGATCGATTGGAACCGGCTTAACGTCGTCGGCGTTAGAATGAAACCAAACATGATTTTGGTGTTAGACAATGGACGAGATAAAATTTGATTATCAACTAGCAAATAGTACGTGTCTTTCAAGTGGAGATAATGTATTTCGAGTGAATTGTTTTGGTTAAAGGCAAAATAAATAATAAAAACGAATACAGGAAGGGAGGCTAAATACAACAAAATAATTCTTAAAAGGCAGTAGCGGATAGTAAATGGCATGTTATACGAAACGAGGAATTATTGGAAGAAAAGAGGTTCTCAACAAAAAACATATTATATTTTTATATCGATAAAAAAAAAACAAAATGCATTAAACAACGTCGTCTTCAACGTCGCAAATTCGGATTTCGATGAAACTGTAAATACTGAAAGAGTATCATTAGAACCGGCACATTCTTTTTCTTTAGCGGCTGAATCCCCCCGATTTCGGGGTACAACGCTCCCATCGACACTTTCAAAAAGTTCCAAATAACGAAAACCACCATAGTAGAAATGTCTTTCGCGTACTTAATGTTTGACTTCTTCAGAGAATTTCTAATAACCGGTGTTGTTGTCTCTTGCTCCTCGTTATATACCCCGTGTTTCTGTTCCGCTTTTCTGATCCGTAACCGCTCCGCTCCGATGAACGACGTCGTGCGCTGTATGATGACTGCGTAGTGTTAACGTCCATGTGTTGCTGATTTTGTATCCGTGTCTTCGATTGAATCGCGAAGACACGGTTGCAGGTATTCTTCATTATTTCTATCGATTCGCATAAATATCGTCGGGTAATGGCGGCTGGTCCTGGCTAATACCTTAACGTCGCCGTAGGTCTCCTTGTTGGTACAGCTTCCTCTCCAGATTTTTCAATGTGCCTAAAGCGTGTCTCTTATGTTCTCTCTTTGGCTGG
This sequence comes from Oryctes rhinoceros, assembly GCA_020654165.1. NCBI lineage: Eukaryota > Metazoa > Arthropoda > Insecta > Coleoptera > Scarabaeidae > Oryctes > Oryctes rhinoceros. The sequence goes on from JAIOKQ010000119.1 coordinate 6,437,829, forward strand.
GTGTGGCTTTTTCCACAATGGCGCTTCTTTTTTTTACGGCTTTTTGCTCGTAGTTTCGGTAACACGTCTTTTTAGCCTGTCGGTGACTCCGGCTATGTTCGGAAGGTAAATGGCCTTCGTCCTTTATATCTTTTCTACCGTAGCCGTTCTTTTACAAGGCGTTTTCGACGTGTTGTATTTCACTATCTCGGTGATGTTCGTCGCTGATTTCCTCCGCTCTTCTTAACGATGTGTTGATGAGGGATCTTTTCTGTTGTGGATTGTGGTGAGATGTTGCACGTAAGTATCGGTCTGTGCGAGTCTTACGGTATATATTGTGGGCCAGTCTACTGTTCCACTAGGACATCTAGGAATGACAAGGTGACGTCTTCTTCATGATCTCCATGATGAAGTTGATGTATCCGTGTTATCTGTCGATATGTTGCAAGAATGTTATTTCGTGTTGTTGTAGTGTCTCGATGAAATGCGCGCAGTTCTTCACAAATCTTTTGGTCTTGGAGTTGTTTTGTTGCAACAACACCCGAAAGGCATTTTTACAGTAGATCACGGCCGTGAAAACCTACACTCAACTAAGGAAGCCGTCCGGTACAAATGTTTAAAGTATTTTTTTCAAAGTCTACACAAATGTGATGCGCTATCCTGTATATTTTTAACCGTCAATTAGCCTGATACGCGATCATTAGTAAAACAAATAAAAATATAAGGCTGAAAAAGCAATTTCTAGTTATATATGCGGTATTTACGTATATTTATCTAACTAACAATAAACGTTCATTTACGGACATCGATATCTGTCGAATCAACCCATACATCACCCCGAGTCATCACATTCGCGGATAAGTTTATATCTATCTTAAACCGTATGCGATGCTGATAAGGGGTACCTCTTGTTTAATTATGGCTTCATTATTATGCACTAATTATTGTAAATATAGGAATACCCGTGGGAACTGGCAGACTCTACGGAACGGATGTCATGGACAAATTTACACAGGGCAAATAGGCTTTTCGGAAGGCCAAAAAAAAAAAACCCAATTCATACGCGGACGTGCCGCCGCTGTTAATAACTAAAGCGGAAAATAACGTACAAACGATGGTATCCTTTGCTATGTAATATTTTCCCGATTAAATCGATAAGGAAAAGTTTTGTTTATTTATTTATTTACGCCCGAATGAGATCGAAGTTGAATTGCTTTTTATGTTGGTACGTCTGATTAAATCAAATCTTGCTTAAATCAATATGCAGATTGAATCTTCAAATTACGACGAATTTGATTGACAATAATAATGCGATAATGCGGTTATCTTAAGTCAATAATAATGAAGTTAGCAGAATAAAAAAAATATATACTCAAATGATCTAATTCATCTTGGAAGTTCGAGAGGACTTCGAAATTATGTAGAAATAAACAAACGATTAAATTTTCAGAAACAATTGACAATATCGTTAATAATGCGTTGCATCTCCGCGTACTCTTATGCCTTCAGTAACACTTCGTGGCGTGCTGGAAATCAGATGATCGATTGCCTCTTGCCGCAGCTCATTCCGGGCTACCTGTAGCTGTTGACGTAATTCGTCTAAAGTGTAGGGAGGATGGGGTAATCGACACAATTTTCTGTCCATCGTATCCCAGACATGTTCAATAGGGTTTAAGTTCGGGGATCTTGCCGGGCAAGGCAATTGCAGAACGTGGTTTTGTGCTAGGAACTCTAACGTTACGTGAGCAGTATGAGGCCACGCATTATCGTTTGGAAAATGGGTTCTGGATGGCACTAACACGGGCTACAGAATGGTGTCAATGTAACGGCGCGCATTTAGAGCGCCCCGAATGATAGTCAAAAAAGACCTGCCACCGTAGCGTATTGTGCGTATGTGCTAGGTCCTCTGGAGTATAGCCGTCTTTTATTTCAACTCGGACTGTTCCAATGCATTTGCAGGACTTTATTCTTAAGAAACATGGTTTCTACTAAAACATGGAAGCTTAACGATACACGTTGCCAAACCACGAAGAAATAGAAGACAGAGACAGACTCAAGGAGATCTTTGAAGAAGCAGACGGATATTCGGCGAAACGTCAAGCGCATTAGAGCTGCATACTTGATGAAATCCAGAAGGTACTACTTGAATGGAAAACGGCTGGTGTAGCCAACACTCGACTCTCAGCGTAAGCTTTCTTGTCTAAAGTAACAAGGAGAATTCCTGGAAATCGTCCAAAGTCGCCTAAATCATCCTGGTGCTATGAAGGCGGCAATATTGCATTGGCGGATGTAAAATCGTTTGCGCAGATGTTGTTGTGGTTGTCCGATGTACCTTCGCAAATGAGATGTGCTTAGTCCATATTTTTTATCGTTTCTAAATAAATCATTTAAATTGAAGGATTTGAATGTAGGTTTAGTCTTGACGGATGCTATTTCTTAAAGATGCTCGGACACGCTGTACCATCCCCACTTATCCGAAAGCGAAGGAAAAAAACAAACTGTGGCTCAACGTAGAGGAATCGCTCAAAGCAAACTACGAAAATGGGGATTCTGCTCCGTTAGCTTGATCACGAGGTAGATGTTCAGAAGGTTCGGGAGGCTGAATACGGTCATTAAATCGAATAATAATATTTGCATCGACGTTTTCAAGACCGATATAACCAGACAATGAAATTGCACAATGGCGATGGAGAAATTAGCAGAGGACCAAAAAAATAACGAGGAAGAAGAGGTTCCGAACTTCTGAATTAACAGTAATTAGCGGAATTTTAAAATTATATTAATTCTACGATCGGTGCAAAGCACATTAATTAATAGGACGCTCTGCTTCAAAAGTTCTGTATTACGCTTTGTATGCGCGAAATATTCCAATAACTGGCTGTAATTCGCCTCTGCGATGAACGTGGTTTAAAATAGCGTATATTCACTCAGCCCCTCCAAAAAAGAAATTTTCTTTCTTTTCCCAAAAATAAGGGATTGATAGACTATTCTTAATTTTCGATAATCTAAATTTTAAAATTCCCAATAGGGATTCCCCTAGTCTAACAGGGGCGGGAAACTCCAAAAAAAAAAAAACATCGCCCGCCCCTCTCCCCCTCGAAGTTCCACGACAGACAAGTTTTTAAAAATAAAGTAGAACTAACTTACGTACTGATGTTGTTTTACTCGAAACTCCCAATCTAATTTCTTCCTCTACATGTTGCGCAATATTCAAATAACAAAAGAACACTCAATTGTTCCGGTAGCACAATTTTACAAATGCGTATATTTCTTTTCGTGATTTTACTCCGGTGAAGGTATTTGGAAGATGAAGAACTCCCAGAATGAACGCGATCGGATTCTAAAAGTTCTTCCCTGCAAGTCGCGCAAAGGAAAATTATTCAAATCGAAAAGCCAGGATTTTTTATGGTCGTCTAGAGGCGAGCACCACCTCGATTACTGGAGAGCCGACCACGCACTGTTCTAGCGGTGCCTTTCCAAGGTCCAAACGGAGACACCCGAGCGCGTTGGCTGATGCGAAGTCCTATTGATCTGTTGCTGAAAACCTTTTCAGCGCGGGCTATTTCAGAGAACGGCGAGTTGCGGACGTACAGCTTCAGACGGAACGGCGTGAAATGATCGGGAAAAATGTCTTAATTACTGCCAAAAAAAAAAAAACAATTCGAAATTTTTGCTTGTGGATTCAGAATTAACCCGTATTCTTTTTTTTTAAGACGGATTGGATCCCAGAGGAAATAGCCTTCATTCAGTAGCGTCTAGCCTCTTTGAGATCTTCATTGTTCTTAGAAAAAATAAATTATTGCGAGTTTCTCAGACGTAGTCTTCAAGATTCTTTCAGTGAGTAACTGCACGTAAGCTCGCAGACGCAATCCGCCAATGATATCTTCTGTAGTTAAAATTGCTTGTCGGTGCTGAATATACTCGTTGTATTAAAAAAGAAAGGGATTTATTAGTTGGGAAATGGCACAAATGTCTTTAGTTACTGCAACGTTAATAGATCTAGTGAGTAGGTGAAGGTTCTTAATAAACCTTAATATTACTCTAAGATCTTCATCCTTCAGTTCAGTAGATGTCATGACGGTTCATCCAAAATGATCGTCGAGTCGAGTGCGATGGCATAGGATGTACGTTGACGTCTTCAGATCTTCTCGGTATAGACGACAGATTTGATCTTCAGTTGATATTTTCAGGTCACGTTTGCTGAACAATAATACTGTTTTTGCCGTCTTAGGCGAGCCTAATATAAACGCGTTCGCCTGTTTTTGTCTCTTCATCTTTGTCCTCACTTGATGGGGTTCATTCGGACGCCACAGAAGCGGCTAGGACCGGTAAAGAGCACTTTAGCCAACTTGTCTACCTTTTTATTGCCTTCGATCCCTTGATTGCCTTAGACCCATCGTAAAAAAGGCGCAAAATCATTTGAAAACTTCCTGCAAAAGAACTATGGCTTGAGGAAGAACATCTCATCAAAAGATGTCGCTTTTCTTCCAAGCAAGAGAATACCACGAACCACAAAAGACCAGACTTTTCGTTCAACACGAACAGTCATTTCTGTTCGTGCTTTGGTCTGTTTACAAAACTCGACAACTTGCGTGTAACTTTCCTCTTTTAATTCGCAGCATTTGAAACGACATCGTTGGTACTTTACGTGTCTGGTAAAGAATTTAAAGCCCTTCTCTACTCTTGAAATGCCCCCACATCGATTTGTGGTTCAACGACGGTAGTTTTAAAGAAAGTAAAGAGATATAAATATACATACGTTGTTTGATAGATCCCCTGAGGCTTACATTGCTCAACAATGAAAAATGTTTCCAGCTTGAATAAGTGTTCGTTATTCTTGAAATACAACGTTGTCGAGGATTCTGCAGCTATTTGCAGCAGCTTCATATTGTGTCACGGAAACCCGATCTGACGCTTTTCGTGAAAACTGCTTATCAGAGCATTACATTGGTAAGAAGATAGGGAACTTATCCTGGCCCTCAGCTTGGGCCTCACATGTATGCTACAACTCTTGTTGTGCAAAAAATAAAACAAAAAAAAACCTATCATCAGCTATACAGATGATTGCTATCATCTATATAGCTGATGATCGCAAATGAAAGAAAGAGGAGTAGTAAAAAGAATAGGAATCCTCCATCTGCTATTCGACCAATACCGCATTCGGATAATTCCTATCCCACTTCAAAGATGTGAAGCAGAAAATGAAAATAAGTGCGCAAAAAGAAGGACCCAATAAGTCTTCGCACACAAAGACACATCCCATGGCACTGATTTTGAGGTAAAAGATAATAGACCGCTCGGATTGAGTTAAACGATGGAGCCTTCTGAGTCTCACAGTACAAACAACGTCACAGGGACCTGCTTCCTCTTTTCGGGAAGAAAAAAAACTAATCTCGCTGTTTGCTACGACATTAGGGGCTTAATGAGGCGTTCGAATTTGAATGGAAGCTACGCATAAACTCTTCCAACAACAGTTTTCCTTCTATTCCTTTTGTTCATGCAGTCCACGTGAAGGTGCCTTACGGCCTTCCTCAACTCATTTATCCTGAACACAAATTGAAAATATGTGACGATCGAAATGTCAGCGCAATACTCTTAGGACTGTAACAGGAGCACACTAAAAACAACTGCCTTATATGGATTTGACTTGTGTTGAACTAGACACCTTCCGGACAACTCCAGTGTCTTAAAAATGTCACTGCCTCAAGATGCTTAAGGAATGGAGTCTGAAAATTGAGCAAACTCACTATTCATTAACTCTAATTTTTTGTACGTTGTCAATTGATTCATTTGAATTATTCCATCGTTAATTGTTTATATAGATCGTTTCTTCGTTGTAGCTGTAATTCAACTAAGCGATATAATCATACTTCTTTAATCTAATCTAACTCATCCGGAACGTTTTCGAACCGGAATAACATGGCAAAAAAAAAGCGATGGAAAGGGTCCACTTCGACCTATCTGTGTACGCCGTTTAAATGTCAAAGGTGAACGGTGCAGGGTTGTTCAGCCTCTCACGAAAGCCGAACGTAACCGATCGGAGACGGTCGGGAATCGCACGGCCCGTTTCTCCATTGAGTAGGACCCCGCTTCCAGATCCTTTCGCTCTTTCGTCCGATTCGTTCTGGCTATTGTATATGCGCCGGGACGAGACACGTACGGCAACGTCCACCTGGGTTAGGATGGATATGTACGCCCCACTTCCTATGGAAATTATGCGGAAGATCTATGCAATACATGTAACAAATTTGTACGCTTCAATGCGCGGAACGGGAATAGCATCAAGTCTTTTATTTTCGATTCAAATTATTTCCTCGCGGGAGTCTTCGCTCAAAATGGTCTTCTGACAATTAAAAAAATTCTCCGAATAGACGAGGTTTCTTCAAAAAGACGCGTAAAGATGCTATGAACAAATTCGTGTCGGTTAGTAGGATTTACTTGTATTGGCTTCGGCCGTTGAATTGTGTTCTTTCGTTTGAATCTTCATGCGATTTACATGGACGACGTTCTTGTAGTGTGTCGGTTTCTACAGCAGCATGCGATTGTTGTAGATTGTAATAGTACTACGAAATCGCCATTTAACCAATCCGCAATTTCACTTAGCAATCGGTTCTTTATCCTGCGAACGTTAGACCATCTCTGTTTGTTGTTTATATTTTAAACATTTTCGATAAAAAACTGTTATACATCAAAACAACCGTCCAAACCTTGCGAATGGAGCATCCTCTAGCAACAATGAGTAACTTCGAGGCCTATTTATCAATATTGTCATGATAGCGTTCGCTAGAAAAGTAATCTTTGGCCATCCTTTCGTTCTTTCGTGCATAGCTTCTCTGAGCCCACAAAATATTCTAAAAAGAAAGGAAGCGTAGTTCCGCGAGTAAGCCGTCCGAGAACTGCTCGAGAGATGGTTTGGGGAGCAGTATCCGGTTCATATCGTTACTTTTTAAGCCGCAGATATGCGTTTCATGGTATTAGAGGACGCCGAGAAATGTCTAGTTTATCGTTTTGAAATGTTCTGGCGTTAACTGTAAGGCAACAGCGACGCGGTGTAGAGATTCTGAACAGCAAGCTAACCTTTGCCGAGCACCTCGGACGAGTCAAAATAAGGCATTAAATACGACCAGACGGTTGACCCCGTCCTATTCAACTCCCGACTAAAGTCCCCAAAACCGGCGTAATCCTGTGCAAGAGGCACATTCGCCCAATTCTCACATACGCCAGTCCTTGTTGGATCACGGCGACTTCCCATCCTTTTCCCGGGTACAAAACCAACGCTTCCCATCTTCGCGAAGACAATAAGGAACAGTAGTCCCTCTATGCGAGGCGCTATCACTCAGAAGATCTCAAGAAGAACTCAACGGCGAACTATACTTAAAACCACTGAATCGTCTCTATTATGTTTTAGATAGAAAGCCGGAGTAAGTAGTCCAGGAAGAAGAGCCCAACAAGAAGAGAACTCCAGCAAGATTCCTGCATGGAAATGGTATTGGATGAAGATGGACTAGAAGTCAAAGATCCGCTCGCACGCAGGAATAAAAATAATACTCTCGGAACCACGCTGATGTAGGTAGGCTGAAACATGTCCGCGTATTAGCGTATTTCTTTCTCCCCACTTTTTGCGTTTGCCCTGAATAATTCCATCAATACCATAAGGAAGCTATTTAAGCTTTATTACCGTCTCTAGACATTTTCTGATATGTTCTACCAATGCTTTAGTTCCTTCCAGAATGACATAAATTCCGGTATTTTTCGTACCTTGTACTATTACCAAAAGGCAATACATTATTCGTACGATGCAACACAAAGGATGGCAATTTGTATACGACGACAGTGTTTTGTAAATAACTCATTCTATACGCGCGCGATTCCTTCAATAATTTTAAAAAAAAAATGTTGAATCTACGCCAAGGAGTAAAACAAAAAAAAAAAATTGGAATTCGCTTTTAATATTCGACTATCGTCTATGATTATTTTAGAAAACAATTGGCGAATATCGTACCTGACGTTCAGAAACAAAACATCTACCTACGCTACGCTGGCGCCTCAGACCCGAAAACTAGGTACCGGGAAACGTTCAGCTGGCAGAAAATAACGAGTCGTCCGCTTCATTTAAATTCGGAATTAACGGCGGGAGCTAGTTGAGTATCCAATTAATTTTAATGCGCGTAATTCGTTTTAATTAACCTAATACATATGCATTGTACGTCCGTAACGTGAATATCAATTTATCCGAGAGGTAGGCGGGATAATTGTAAAAACTGGAAATAATTTATTATTACGAGGAAAAGGAACGGTTAAACATGTTAGCGATACGCTAATGTCGGCCGCGCCCCTGATTAATTCCAGATATTCCAAGACAGTAGCGTGCGATATCCAAGTGAAGTAAAAGCCGTGCTTTCTATTAATCAAGAAGCTAAGCGCGGCTATTTCGTGTTGTCCGCGTTATTTGAGGTCGCTCATAGTTGTACGTTTCCTTTTTATAGCCGTCTAATTGCTATTTTTTTTTTTTTAATTGGTTTCGAATTTTTAATTAAACGTCGCCAGGAAATCGGAAATAGCGCTTTTCCTAGACTCAGATATCGTACACATCTTTAACGCGAATTCTAAGAAAATATACGGTGTCAGACATCTTTCCTCGAGAGTGACTCGTATATGTAAAATGCACAAAATTACGAAACTCGAAAAAGCTACAAATTAATCCGAGCAGGCTATTCACAGCAATTACATCGGAGTAATACAAGCAATGGAAAAATTACAAAATTGTTCACTGTCCTTAGAGAAATCACCGCAAATTACGAAAGATGTAGAAGATGTAAGAAATGAGCGCGTTCTAATTGCGTTTGAGAGTGTTTTAGACAAAGATACAGATTTTGCCACGTTTTTGTGAAGGTTCGTCTATAGACGCGTTAAACTGTTTCAAAGATTCTTCTAATTATACAAATGCCAGGCGACGCAAAAGCAATGTCATAATTTGAATTGGTCGCCATTTTTGCAATTGGCGCCAAATGTCATTGTGCTTCAACATTTATGATGTAGATATGTAGAGAATTAGTTGTCAACAAGCCATGGAGCGATGCACACCACAAGAACGTGGAATTATCGTTATTTCCTATTTGACAAATTTTAAGTCTATTGTTTTAACGCAGCGTGAATTTCGCGACTCCTTTGTATCCAGGCACTGTTCCCGACAATAGATCTCTACATACCCACTCCCTCTCACATGCGATCCATGTCCATTCGTTAGCTACGCCAATGGTGCGCACCCGAATTTGCCCACTCTACTTATAACCTAAAGCGCGCTAAATTGATCCAGAAGCCGTACGTCTCGCAGGTATTTACGGCTTCAAGGTTGGAAGAATACGACCAGTTTCTAGGGTGCGAAATTGGTCAGCACGTTAATGCCCGGGCAGACACGAAAAGAACTCTTTCTACTTGCTCAAACAAGTTCCTTTTTTTGCGCAGTCGAAGCTATGCTGCTTACGTCAATTCCAGTATTTCGCAAACAAAGAAATGGGAACAAGTTTTAAACAAATCCAGTGAACAACGTGAGAATGATTATTCAATGTACTTCGGTGTTTATTTTTACAAGCGTAACGACTTTTTGCGTTGACATTAATGTCAGCGTATAAAACAAGATAATGATACGTAATTTCAATTTATATAACGAGTGCTGTACGTAAAATAAATTATTTAAATGTACTTTTAAGCAGCCTTGAAAAGTCACATATTATTTTTCTCTTTCTATGAACATAAATACGTTTACTTCAAACAACTTCAATTAGAATCATGGAAACAAGTTAATGGTAGAAGTTAATTATGTAAAATAGTTGCAGGCGTTTTACTACAAGGCGACGCAAAAGTAATGTCTCAATTTGAATTGGCTGCCATTTTGTTGTAAATGAAAAAAAAAGAGCAATACACAGGAGCTGATTGCCATGATAAGTGAAGTCGTGTTGTAACAATGCATTAAAATAAACGGATTACTTAGGCAAAAGGTTCAAAGGTTTCAAATGTAACGTCTTCACGGAGGCGATATTGTCGATCGACAAATATTATCGTTTGGCAAAAATGTTCTTCGAGATGTTCGATAGTTGTCGAATATAAATGTTTGGGACACAACATTAACGGAGAATGAAAGATAAGCACGGGAAAACAAGAGAAACGCGGGAAAAACAAAGATATCGGCACACATCCTGGACAGCCGCGTCTATCCTCACCATCAATAGTATGGCCGAATGACGTGGGGAAAAAATAATTCTAACACGCCTGTTTTATCACTACTTTCGCGAAAAGATTGGTTTTTCGCATCCTCGAAACGGCTGTCCAGGATTAATTAAACTTGCGCTGGTACGGAGGGTGCCGTTGTTTATAATGATTGAACTGACGAAAATATATCGTGTAGATGTTGATGGTATGATTAATAGTTGAAAGCAACGGTAAACAATAAGTGGAAGTGAGTAAGAAGATACAGGAGACTAAAAAATTGACAAGCAAAAAGGAAATGAATAAAGCGTTCAATCATCCTCAATAGAAGGACTGTCTGGTTATTGCTAAAATAAATACATATCGCGTTTATAGTGAAGCCGTGACGCTTGATGAGAGCGACGAGTTAGTAAAATGGACCAATCAGGACGCGTTACGGAGAGGTGCAACGGTCACCGATTGGCCAATTTCGCTAACTCCGCTGCTCTTATCCAGTATTGCGGCTGCACTATAAACGCACCTTTAAACTGGTAGATCCGCGTTCCTTTCTTAAATGCGTTTGTCGCTTGGCAGTTTTTGAGTTCAATCTTTATTTTATTAACTATTAACTTAATAAAACTTTAAGTTTTCAACAACGATAAGGAACCTCGAAAATCTAATAGAAATTCTTGTATGTACATCGTAATAGCGGCATTTACGACTTCATCCGTATCTGGTTTATGTAAATTTAACGTTTATTTAGTCGAGTACATCGAAAAAATAATAAACAGAGCCGTGTCTGCGTAATCATTGACTCATTCCCACCGGAATATCGTACACAACATAGGCGTACATACGTATCACGTAAAACATTAAAAATTCAATCGACTCGATAGCAGGATTTTTAACAGAAAAGTAACGAGCTCGAGTCTATAATCATAAACACTCGATGCGTGCGTCAAACTAACCTAACGATAAATCAAAAATCGCACGCAAACATCGACCAAAACGTGCAATTTACGACGATAAACAAACACGAAACAAACATAACCTTGTAAAGTACGGTAGTATGAAATGGAGAGAGGCGCTTGCTTACATTTTATTTTTCGGCGTCGATGGTTTCTAAAAATAGCCGGGGCGGTCGTGCGGAAAATCTTACTTATCCGGTTTCTTCGTTCTCGCTACACTTCAACGTAAAATTCGCGGTGCTCACGCTCCGACAACACATTCGCGAATGATAACATCAACAATTCATAAATAGGGAATGCGCAGGGCTACCAATATGAATCCAATCACAGATTATCGAGATACGAAACTCTACAATTGAAATGTTTAGCCGCAGCCATATTGTCAATTGGCGGTCTCGATTGCCTGAATGTTTTGTAAGCGAAGTAATAAAATAGATCTGTTGTGTTATCGTTCGATCGAAGCTTCGAAGGAACACAAAATATTATCAGTACCTTTTATTTGAAATAATAACGTAGGCTTCCACGGCAAGAGTCGGCTAAAATTAAACGTGTTCCGGCTTTAGACCGTGTCATGTTTAATTGAAAACTCGACGTTCCGCTCACAATCGTACGGAGCTTCTTTAAGAGAAGAAAAGATGGTAGGCCACACTTTGCACGATAACTCAACGTCAGAGGCGAAACTAATTGACCGCGAAGCAGTTAATCGCGGCAATTTTATCTGACCATCCCTTTTTTTCAAAAATCACACCAGTCACCTTCATCGAATGACGTCAGAGATCTTTTTAAGCAGCAATTTAACATAAGCATTCTTTTAATATCGCGGATAATTTGATTTGATTGTCCCAGTAATTTTCTTTTTGGGCGATGGAAGTCCAACGAGATGTATAAACCCTTGAGGCTTGTCATAACCTCACAAGTCGTTTAATTCTACATATTAATAAACAAAGGTAAATTACTGTAACGTAACAAGCAGTACATATAAGTAATTAAAAGGCTATTATTATCTTACAGAAACTTCAATGTTATTAATTTTTTTTTTTTTAATAATTCTTTTAATGTAATGTGGTACCCCCAACAAAAATGAGGAGTCTTTCAGCATTACTAAGTAGCGATAATTTGGGCGTATAAATATTTTTGAAATGTGTACCTCCTGCTTTAGAAATATGTCTACCTGTTCATTTAGGCGATGTTCACGCGCCCACACCATTCACAACATGGCCTTTATATTCGAAGGTCATGCGATTTAAACCAAAGCGCCGATAAAGAGTTTCGCATGTACATTACCCGGAGACAAATCATTGCGTTTTTTTTTTTAGGGAATTTCGATTGAGACTATTGGCGATCGATAATTCTGCCACTTTTTGGGTGTATTTGTTTATTTCCCCCCGCTGTGATTTCAATGTCAACTTTATAGTATAAAGCCTTTTATATGTGCATTAGCAATAATTATGTACGTCGGGCAAAATCTTTGTATACCTTTACTGTTGTTGCCTACAATTTACGCAGGTATTTATCGCGAATCAACGCATAATTTAAGCAATATTCGTTAACGAACATCTCATCAGGTACGACGAAGGAAGATATTAAACAATTTGCCGTCGACGTAGGAAGCAATCTCACATTACATTGCCCCATAGAAAATACTCAGGACATTATATGGGTCAGAGAAGGTAAGATAGAAGATCAAATTAAGCATACGATGGTACAGAATGACGGATCACTATTTCTCGAGACCGTAACAAAGAACGATTCAGGCATCTACGGTTGCTTACCGGAAAATACAGTCGGTCAAGACCTCATGAGATCGATAAAAGTCTTCGTTAAAAGTAATTTAATATCCCACATAAAAACCGAAATTCTCCTAATTAAATTCCCTTAATTTCTAGCACCACCTCCTGCCTTATTTGCAATCGTACATCCAAGTACAATATTAGCTTTGTTGATATGGGAAGTGAACGGTACAGGGGGTTATCCAATAACTCATTTTACTGCGGAATATCGTTTATATACCGAAGATAACTGGAGGCCCATATCGCCTAATAATATGAGCCCGAATCTAGTACGTATTCCACCAACTCAATGTAGTGATTAAGTGTGAACGGTTTCAAATTACAGAGGAGAATCGAAGTGTACAAATTAGAGCCGAATACGACTTATGCGTTTCGAATTTGGGCTGTTAATCAACTCGGAAGGGGTGATATAACGGAAATTGTCTCGACAACGTTACATAATTATACAGAAATTGGTAAGTCGAAGCATAAACGAATTAATTTAAGCAATATAACCCTAAAAAATATATTGTTTTATTAATCACAGGTGTAGAAATTTTTCTTTTTCTAACGCATTGGAATTTACAATTTTTTTTTTATATTAGAGTTATATGAAGTACATACGGTACTGTAATCTAATTATTTTGTACATTGACGTTGAATAAATGCCAAAAATTAGCTATCTCTTTAAGCTTGTCAAGGGTACCATAGACAACGCAGTGTTTTTGTTTGTCTACTATTCATTTTAATTTAGCTAGTATTAATAGCAATTTGTTCATATGTTTAAAATTATAAAAAGAATATAAATAAAATCGATTTAAATTTAATTTTTATTTCATATTGAAGAACTAGCGCGACATCTATTGGAAGGCGCCGAAACTTTCGATACACGAATCTGGATAATAGCAGTCGCGATCGTCATGGGTACCTTGACAATTTTAGGTCTGGGTACTTGTTTCCTGTTATATCAAGAATGCAAAATGCCAGGTGGTAAGTCGTAGAGGTTGGTGTGTTTTAGAATTTTTATTTTATCTTCTTTTCCATTTTTAAATACAATTTATCGTTTGTACACCTAAACAACCTCAAGTCCGGACATTTAGAATAAGAGATGCTGTACATGTTCTTATTAATCTCTTATTCAAATGTAATATGGCGAATATTTGCACGACACTTTTACGATTTTGTCTTGCAGTTGTAGTCTTTTTTTCCCCAGAATATTATCTTTCGTTTGGCTTAATTATTGTGAAGTAGCTGTTAGAATGGATGTCTTTGCATGATTCTCTCTACAGATTTTAATACATCAAATATTAGTCTATAAAAAACGTATAAATATCGTCACCACAGAAGTACGTGATACATAGCGGAGGAATTCTGTACGAGATAAAGATCCATGCGGTTCAAATTTCGCTATACACGATACCGAAATATCAATATTTCACGTATTGAATACAATTTACATCCATCAACCATGTTATTACAATTTTTAATTGAACATCCTGTATATTTTTGCAGATTAGATAGGATAAACAAGCTCTTCTAAAGATTCGATATTATTATTTCGTTTGTTTTAAATGACGCACTCTGTATATATTTTCCCGAATCTAATATAAATATGCATCTACATAAAAAAAAACACCTCAAAGGGATCACTTTTTATTTCATTAATCGAGCATTTCTTTATTGTCGGTACTACGGCAACAAATTCAAAATGTTTTCTTTGATACACCAAGTGTATCGGTAACGCCTTTCCGGTATTTGCTTTGCTTTGCCCAAACAATCATGTAAGTTGTCATGAACTTGTTGAACTAGACCTGCACTAATTTGACAGTCATTCGACTGTTCTCTTTCAGTTCAGTTTCAGGTTCTCCACGGCTGTAATCTTGGGTTTATTACCACCAGTTTTAAAACGATCGATACACCGATATACGCCACTTTTAGACTCTGCACTGAACACTCCTTGCAGACGTTGAACAATTTCTAAAGATTTCACACCTACTTTCTAGAAGAAGAAAATTTTCGCTTTTTGAGATTTATCCGTGTCTTTTCCGTGCCGAACGCTTGACTCAAACTAAGCTGTATTGCACTGTTAAAACTTGTTTATCTTCTTCATAATTTAATTAGGGTACAATGCCCAGAACCTTGGATACATCCCTCGTATATTATATTTTTATTACATTTTTTAATATTAAATTGGTTGTACCGTAGTTGCTTCCTTATTTTTTGCAATCTGCGTTTTATTGCCAAAATTATTGTTTACTTTATGTATTATATTGAAATTAATGCCGAAACGGCATTGTTCGAATAAAGACTGCGTTGGTCTTTTGAGAAGATTATTCGGGAACTAAAAGTCAACCTGAAAAGAGTCGCTGGGGCATTAAAGAAGTTTAACACACATGGAAGGCAGCTTTGGAGAATTCTGGCGTAGAAAGGGGATAGAAAATCATTACCTTGTTTAAGAAGAATTCTAAAATTTCGGGCGAAAAAATGGTTTAACAAGTAGACTGTTCGGAGTTCTTAGTACGCAAGGTCAAAAAAGAAGGAAAATTGTTCCAGATACGCATACCGTGAAGAACAGCCGAGCAAAAACGATTCTTATTGAAATTCATCGTGCTGCATCGTGAAAGATGAAGCTTATGTTTTGGTCGATTTTTCACAACTTCCCGGTCAAGAGTTTTACACTGTCGTTTTTTGAAAGAATAAATTTAGAATATAAGGAGACTTAGCAATTTTCCAAAAACCAAAGTAATTAGCGAGTCTACAGGGTGCGATATTTTCTTCAAAATTGAATTTTATTTGATAAGGGTAGCTCGTTCGTTTAAATATTTATTTCAAAACGTGGGGCGGTCTATAAACATACGATCCAAAAATAAAAACATGAGCAGACTGTATTCGTTGTTGCGATCTTGATAACACGTTCAACTAAAATAAAGTATTGGAGGCGTTTCGTAAACGAATCGAACAAATAAAAAAAAAAAACGGAACGTATTCATTTCTAGCGTATTATAAATAAAATACGTAACATACACGATGTACATCTTCCGCACACGTTTTGAAGTTGAATTGACGTCAATTCTGCTTGAAAAGCATCTATAATTATCTATACATAACATATATCGCGCGCTCGTAGACCTTTACATGTACTATTATTATTATACGGTACATTTTCGAATACAGCCAACTGTATACACTTACCTTTGACTAATGCAAGAGATTGGAAACCTATTTATATCTAACCAGGCTTCGGATGCTTAATGTAAAGCTAACCAACGGTAACTGGACTTATCCCCGTTATCATTCGAAACAATAAGCTTTTATGCGCGCTACCTTGGCGTAACACGGAAATCAAATGACCGGAAATTGATAAGCAACGTTGAATATTACGCGAAACGGCGCGAAGTTTTCGATCGAGGTGCTCTTTGTTTGTTTAGTGAAAGATTCACGAATAGGCGAGAATTTTATTCAAACGCCGTTTAGGAGTAGATGCTAACTAAATCTATTTGTATACGTTCTCTAATAACTGTTACCTCTTCTTTATTATTAACGTTTCCGATTTTTTTAAATTTCTTTTAACAAAAACTCTAAAATAGCGTTTTCCCGCTCTGTTCTCCTTTCTTGTTGCAGAAACGGATGAGCAGGAGGTGATAGAATTAGTCCCCAATATAATCCTTAACCCGGGCTTCGAGGGCAACATCCACAGCGAGCAACTTCCGGCAGACGAGAACTTCAACAATGAGACCGCCGTACGGCTTAATAACAACACAGTGATCCAACCTAGAGGTACCTAATAGCGCGTCGTAGCATTTTCTTATGTTTCTAGGGACTCTGATAACCGCGATGATACTGCGTAATGAGAAAATCAAAAAAAAAAAATAGAAGACACAAACAAACGAAAAGGGAGAAAATTAGGCATAATCTAATGAGTAAGTAAACTATGGGGTATGTGTATAGTCGAGGGGATAACGGGGAGTTAAAAGTACGGGGGGAATGAACAGTCAACGCTATAATATATAAAAAAAAAATCGTTTATTATATGTACATATTTAAGGAAATTACATCATATGGCGTGTTTCGCGAAAAGTGATCGCACATTATCGCTACAATACTTTTGAAGCACGCTGTATATGTGTTGTAATTGAATAACGTGGCCTTTACATAATATGTTGGCGCTTTAGAATTGATAGATGTTATTGTGGTTACTTTTTTTGACTTTAAAATTTGAGACTTTAATATACGAGGTGATTCAAATTAAGTGTACGCCGTTGTAATCTCCGCTATTATCTAATTAATGCTCAAAACGCTCGCATAATGTCTTCTTTTACTGAACCATTTTTTTTTAATATACAGAGTATTTCACACAATAAAATTCGATTTGTTTTTGTTACAATAGATCAGTCGATTGTTTTATTTATTTACTTCTCTTCGCACTTTGTTAATTTAACCTACATTCTCTGTAACATCGATAATAACGAAGTTGGCAACAATGTCTCTATAATTTGGAACGTCCCGTATATATTAAAATTTTCGACTAAAATGAGAAAATAAGCTGCTTTTATGAATCCCGATATTTTTGGAATACACTGCATCCAAAGTTGTGCTTGTTGTGATTTACTTTGAAAACAGTGTATGAATCATTGAAAATATTCTGATCAATTTTAATTTTTTTTTTGACCTATCAAGAGCAGGAAATTACGAAACGTAGAGAAAATATATACGAGGGTTATTTTTTTTTTCAACTTCCGGTAGCTCATAAAAGCAAGACAAGTGATTTACATTTGTCTTGTTATTTACAAAATGAATTCATTACCAGAAGTTTTCTACATAATCATCGTGAAGATGCCGGCAGTGAGTTGAGATGATCGAGAAGAACTCTAAAAGTCAGCATACCTCTTCTTTTGTTTCGAATGGCCCTGCGCAATCGTCGTAAAGCTCCGCTATTCCAGGGGTCGAATTAAACTATTCAACTCGCACTTGGCGGGAGAATCAATTGTGCCAGCAGCTCGGCTAATAATGGCGAGATGACGTTGGAAGTAATAGATATTATAGTGGTGGAGGTGCGCCTGTCACCCTCTGAGCATCCCCGTCTCCCACCGCCCGCCTGACTCTTTACAGGCACGAATGGAAGTTAGAAAAAAAATAGCCCCCATGTTTCAACAATCCGTTTCGTTTTTGAAAAGCGTGTTTCTTACTTTTCATATCATTTTTCATCGCAATTATATTCCGATTTTAATAAGGCGAAAATATGTTTATGAAAGCAGCTATTTTCAACATTAGTTTGATTGAACGAAAAAAAAAAATGCGATGGCAGCTAGCAAATACATGTACAGGGCCCGTCAAAGGAACCCGGACTAACATTTGGGAACGATGAAGCATTATAAAATGAATAATTCTTCTTAATATTTCTTTTCGAAAAATGTCTTATTCCAGGGTTAAAGCCTTCTGTTTAAGCATTTTTAATTTTATACGTCAATTAGTTCTAGAAGCAATTTAAAGAGTTTAAATAAAGAAGACCACCTTTTTGCAAGCCGAGAAGGTAATTATTACATTCCAAATCTTTCATCATTATAATTTATATTTTTATTTTATAATACTTTGACCGTCCCTAAACTTTGCTCGTGGCTTTCCACCCTGTATAAACAATTGTATGTAAAAAAAAGGTATATTCGTAGCGTTGTGTAAATTGTGATAATTTCTAGTCTGTACTACTACGTAATCATTACCTATATTTTTTGTATTTTTTTAACAAGAAAAAGATTAACTAAATGTAAAACAAAAAGTAGCGAGAATGCAAATCAAGTACGGGATTAACGAAACAGAACGAAAACATTTTCGGGTCGATCGATTTGATTGGATGTAGAAGTAAAAAATAAGCATGAGTCATATCATAGATAAAAGGGGAAGTTTATATTATCTATAATTCTCTAAGATTTAGAGACCTTAAAGCGAAACAAAAGAGGATAGTAATCTTAAGAAAAAGAAAACAGTCGAAGGACGATGTTATAATGTACAACATTTTGGCTTCCTTTTAAAATATGAAATGCACCGGGAAATTAATTTATAAAACAAGCAAGACATCAGATGAAAACAGTATTTAGACCTTTCTTTGGTAGGGGTATCAGTAGTTATACAGCGTGTTTCACAAGAAAGTGTTAGATTTTTTAATTTTAAAGTATTTCACAGGAAGGTCACATATTAATAAATTAATAAAGGGAATTTAAATGGATGAAAAAAAAAAACAAATTTTATTTGTCAATGCGGACCTATCTATTGAGATACTACAATAGTACTTACGCTTTCTTATGGAACAAATTGTATATAAATAATTAATAATAATAAAAACAGACGAAATAATCATGCACAATATCATAGATAATAGACGATATTTTTAGGACGTAGTGATATACAATCGTTATTGTATTATATTTTGTACACCAAACAAGAACGATATGGGAAATGTCTTATAATTAGTGATATGATATACATAGTTAACTTAAACTTTAAAAAATTGAGAAAACGATCTTCGAAACGATCTTTCAAGTATTCTCTAACGAATCGAGCAATAACGTTGGACAAGCGTGTTGTTCCGCTTAAATTCGCTTGAAAGCACTTAATACGCCATAACATTACGCTGAACCTCCAATCAGCAAAAAAAAAAAAGATATTTGAAAGAGATCGACGATATCGTTTTTTGTTTTTTTGATATGTCATACTACTGCAAGATACCAAAGCATTTTTCCTCGATAGCTCTACATACGTAATACAAATGCACATAGCAAAGGGATAACAATACTTTTTCGTAAAGTACCCATTTAGTTGTACAAAACGCGGTTTAAAGCAGTGAACGGTGCATACAGGGTCGGTCGAAAGTAAACAACAGAGTAACGCAACGTTGCACGCTGGGCATTAAGAGATTTTATTTTAATTTAGTTTATAACGGCAAAACGAATGCTAGAAATCCAGTGTCGTCCTCCCTACAGCTCGCGTTATATCAAAATATACACTGCGGTCTTAAAATTTGAACCCAACGACGTACCATAGTAGTTTAAGAAATATTACGATATTCAGTGAGTAGATCGTAACGGATGTGTTATTTTTCAGAAGAGAAATTTTTCGAATACTCGCAAGAACGGCTGAGAAAAGAAGAACTATAATTATCCTACTCTTGTTCTTGTTTTGCAAAGCTGGCTAAAAAAGAGCGACAAATTGTCTCTTGCAACGCCAACTGACCCAAAGAGCTGATTGCTCGGCCGTAATAAATGTTACTTTTTTGACTTTACTTTTATAAAATAACCCTCGCTGTTCCTCACAATATTTTCTGCTTTCTCTAGCTTTGCAATCCGATTTAGGTAATACGTGTAAGCAAACACTTCCCGGAACATGCCAAACTTTAGCAGATCTTCTATATCATCCATCCGAAAGTAAGTTACGGATATATTACTTCGTTCTACTTCTTTGTAGAGAAAGCGGGCGTTCACCATGGAGATACCCAGAAGAGCAGTGTCAATAGTTACCTTAGATAGAAAGTAGGGAACCTCGATTGAGCCTTTACCTGTGTTATAATCAAACAATGATTGTATGTATATCATTATTGATTTTTCAACTGTCTTTAAAAAAGACATAAAAATATACAAGCTGTTCCATTTAAGATAGAACATTTGTCGCAACTTCCGATAACACCGGAAGTGTAATCGAATTCTCGATAATACGAAAAGTTGGTTAGCAAACAATATATTCCGGTGAATACTCATGGATGATACTCTTTACGTATACGCATTAGTTTAGATGGTATAATGGACGCAAAATATGAATTTATTTCCTTTGCTTAGCGAAAGAATTACTAGTCAGTTGTTGAAGATCCCGTGCAGGACACTCGAATACGAGAGAAGGATAAAATAAAATCTTGATGTAAACATGGGTTCTAAGTGCAGTGCGATGAACAGTTAATTCAATGTGATTGCTTGTAGAGGTGCTCACGTTGACACACGGACTATTTCAGAACCCTTCAACAGCTTCTAAAATTCCAAATAACGAATTTTTAATACAATAGCGCACTACAGTGCGCCACTTTCCGTGTACGCTTCGGGGGCGATAGGTAGGGAAGTGATGCGACTCGTAGTATCACATGCTCGATAGAATAGATCTCACTACTTCTACGCTTACATCGGTGACAAGGTCGTCTTGCGCCCGCGTCGGATATGCGAAGCGTTAATTTGCGCCCGAACGAACGACCGCTCCCGTACCGACGCCCGTGAAGCGCACGGAAAGCGGCGAACTTCAGTTATTACAGTTACCACAGCTTCAGCTAGCAATAAACGTCTTTCATCGATTTGAATTCGTACTCTGACCAAAGTTCGCAAGTTTCCGCGCGCTTCGCGAAATTAGCCGAGACTCGTGTCGTGTGCGTCGCATGAAAATGGGTTCGTGTTATCGACAAACACGTCGCTGCTAATTTCGTGAAATGCGCTGTTTTTTCCGAACGTAGATTACGTCATAATTTTACACTTACGCCATTCACACTACGTAACTTGTTCCTAATTTCAATTAAACTGTGATCTTACAATAGTGATTAGTTAGTACGTTAGTTGCACGGATATTGTTACGTTAAAGAACGTCTCATAGGATCCTACATTATTCTTTCGAGGTTCCGCGTACAAGTTGTCTCTATGAATTTTCGATTGTTTTTTTTTTTTTTTGAGATAAATGAGATCCTCTTTGGTTTATTTCTTCTATCGATTTCGACACAGCTCGTCTGATGATAAGAGACGTGTCATACGGGTCGACTATCAGTGTCAGAATTTCGATATCTTCAACCTCCAAGTTGCGGCGATATATTTTGATCGGTCGTTCTTTTTTGCAGGGACTCCACAGATTCGTGTTTATTCGACCCGGGAGAGGGCTTTCGTGTTGCTTGTCGGTTTCTTCGAGAATCGACAAAACACGTCTCTGTCCAGTCCCTTCGAGATTCCCCTAATTTGCTCGTCTCTAGCCATAATATTACATTTACCGAATCCAACTTTGATATTCCGAGCAGAATTTTATTTTAAAACGCCCATCGGGGTCTTCTAATAATTCGAATGATCCTAGAATGCCTCCTTTGGGAGTAATGCCAAAAGATTGCGCGGGTATTGTGCCACTTTCTAATCATGGGTGGCGCATTTCCAGCCCCGTTTGCGGTATTTTTGTTTGTTTATGGGAAATCTGTTTGGAATCAAAGATTCATAGATGGCGCTACTTTAAAATACGCGAACCTCATATTGGTGCTATTACAAATTATTTAGTTTAACTAAGAAAATTAAATACGCAAGTTAAAATGGAGATCTGGCGGAAAATAAAAGGTTTACGGTGATCCCCATTGTAAAGCTTTGCGATAAATAATTACTCGGCCTTATATATGCGCGTGCAAGGAACTAATCTTTGGAATTTAGTTGGAAAAAATCTCGCATCTTTAAAGCTATGATGAGGTCGATTAAGACGACACAAATGTAACCCTACTTTCGTTCTGGGATGTGCAAACAAGTCATTTATATTACGACCATTGTAATTTGCGTACACATTTTTTTTTTTTTGTTTAATACATGAAAACGTTGCTTTTGACCGACACTGTATACATTATATATACATAATAAATCCATATTATTTTCAAATTATTAAGCGATATACATATGTTGCATACACTAAGTAGTAACGTAATTAAGATGCGGTTGGTGATTTTCCAGATTCGTGGTTGTAACTATTTCGCAGCGAAAGGATCAATTGAAGTGAAGGTATTTGCACGTATAATGCCTTTGTGTTCACACATATATATATATTACATATAAAACAGAAAAAAATAACACTACATATATACGCTCTTAATATATATTACATAGGTATATAAGTATATACAGTGTCCCAGAATTTGACGTCAAGCTCCCGTGAACGCATAGTTTAGTTAACAATACCGGACGTAAGATTGACGCAATTTCCCAGGGCATCGTATATACAGAAGAAGAGTATATACAAATATATAATACATAAGTTACTGAAGAGGTTGTAATTTTAATTGTGCCTAAAAGCGTCAGAGGGCAGCATAATTAAATTTATATATTACACGCGATGATGATAATGATATTCATACCTAACGTACATGATACATATGTAAGATAGCGGTTATATACTTTCGTAGCGTTTACGCATGTTTTTTAGCTCAATATTAATGAATATACCGAATAAAAAAGACGTTAAAAGAGATAATATTCGCGCGATGCGGTTAATAAAATTTAATTAATTGAAAAAAAAAAGTATAAATCGTACAGCATGTCTCGTTTAGCTAGAGGGAAGACAAGCCCCTCTTAAAGTGTTTTGGATAATTTATAGGAATTTTTTTTTAAGTGCGGTGACGCCTCAACGGAGCTGTATAAGCTTTTTGAAGGTTGTCGTATTCTCAGAAGCCTTTTAGTGTGTAAGTTGTATGTGTAAAGCGTTCCATTGTCACCGCCTTGCCGTAAAGTGAAGCGACCCCAACTCGGTAATGTATTGAACCCGTTAAGAAATTTGTTGTTCCTAGCACACGGCGCTTAGCTCTGCCTCTAGTCGAGCGCGCAGAGCCACCGAGCCGTAAATTTATTAAATAAAAATAAAATAATAATAACATCATTATTGTCAAGTATAGGGAGCTGTTTAATCTTGAGGGCGGGATACGCCCAACAAATCATCCAAAAACAGAAAGTGGCGGTTTCCTTCTCTTAATCGAGACACGCAAGTAATACATAAAAAAATATCTGCATTATCTGTAATGTAATAAAAGAAGATGCTTGTTTGACGCAATAATTTTTTGTACTATAATCTATAATACATAAATAAAGTTAAAAAAAGAAAAATGTAATATAATAAATAAGCTATTAAAAAAAGTAATACAGAAAGAAATACGCGCAATTTATGTACATTCTTTTTAACAAGAGAAGAAAGTAATAAAATAATAGGTTGCGACTAATGTCCCGACTCGGCATCTACATTGGGTGCCAAGTGTCGTCATTTTTTGTTTATTCTCGAATTCTCCTGTTTAGTTGGCATTTCCTCATATTCTTCCTCAAAAAGCAAGTTAAACAGTATAGCGGATAAGGAATTTCTTTGCCTTAATCCGCTTGTTTTTGCCATAAAATTCGATGAGTTACAATCATTTACTCTTGCAGCGCTTAATGCATGATGCAATGCCATCCTCTGCAACTTCCTCGTCAGTCTCTTACGCCCTTTTAAAATCCATGTACGTAATTCTATATTGTTTTCATATCGTTCGGTATGTGTATTTTTTTTTTTTCAGGAAAATGTGTTGTGTGTTCATGATGGAGTCTTCTTAAATCCCGTCTGGTTTCCCCATAATTTTATACATATTACTGCGAGTAAGACATTCTTCCAATTGTGTTTCACTATAATTTTCGTATCATCTTACCTCAATTTTTTATCGCGGAGGATGGACGGCAATTTACAAAGCCAAAAAAAAAAAGAAAAGAAAAACAAAAATGGACAGCCTACAGCCTTATTCTTACTCAGCTCAATTCTTTACGCTGTTGTTTCGTTCTTTTTGTTCGTTTTATACTTACTACTTAGGTGAATGCGGTGGTGGGGATATGGTTGACATATCCCAATCTTCTCGTTTCATTGGTCCGACATCTTTATTTAGATTTGGGCCTCGATATTTCAACAATTTCTGAACGTCTTTATTTATTTATTTATTTATTTATTTCTTCTATTGTCGGTTTCCTTATTCGAGATTCCATATTTTCAAAAATATTTTCTCTTTCATTGAACGCTTATAAATGCTTCCTCAATATTTCCAATATTTACCTTTCACTTCCCATCGTTTTTTTCACATTTGTCTTTCAAATAATTCGATTCCTCTACTTCTGTAGCCTGCTGCACTTCTTCTTCTTCTTCTTGCTTTTAAATTCTTCTCAATCTCATACGTGTTCATTCTTCGGTTTTCGTCTAGGTTGTTGGATAATTTATCTTGAGTCGTTATTTTCGCCCTCCATTTTCAAAACTACTCTACAATCCACACTAAGGCACTTTTTCTTTTGAGGCCCTCCGTCCTATCATTATTTCTAATATTTCTGCAATATCGTCCGATATCTTCCGAATTTATCGATTTGATATTGTTGAATTAATGTTAAATTAATAATTTCTTTTTGTTGTTTAATGGTACAAAATTGGAACTAATCTGGTGGCATCCTCCCATGACGTCAGTCGATATCCAGTTCGAATTCCGAGTCGAGACACCAATCACAGCCTGAATAATATATATATATATATATATAAATATATATGAATATTGTCAGTGCCTAAAATAGTTTGATACATATTATATACTATTTTTAACGTAATAGCGAGATGCACTTAAAACTTTTATTATATATAAAAAAAAATGAGAATTTTTGAAATTAAGAGAGTTACATGAAGATATTTACTACGTATTGTAAGTAATATAACATTTTAACATTATCGATGCTCGTTCGGAGTTGAAAAAAAAAAGAAAACATTCACATCCACGAAAAATTAAAATTAATTTTATCAAAAAAAAAAGAGGAAAAAATTGTTGCCTTGTTTAATTTTGTACTTTTTAAAATTTGCATATCTGGAGCTGTAAGGTTATTACAAATAATTACACGTTAAATAGATGTAATATGTAATTTTTTTAAGCCAACGATAACGTTTTAGCGGTAAAATAATTCAGGGATTGGACGAATTAGAGTTGCCAAGTTGCAGACACGAAATGTTGCTTGATGGCTTAATGTAGTTAAAAAGGTGGAGTTATTTAATCATACCGGTAAAGTCGCCAAAATAACAAATGCAACGTTGTAATGTTGTAACTATAAGAACCATAAGCAGAAAGGTTTTCTCATTTATAATCAACGGAAGAGTAGCCCAATAATTTCAAACATTTCTAACAGCATTTCTTGTATAAGTTGTAAGTTGGAGTTTTATTTTTTTTTCTGTGCAATGTTAGCGCACTTAAACATAACCTCTAAAAAATGTATTTGTGAGAAACAGCCCTCTTTTTCATTTTTTTTTTATTTTTATTGTTACCATGACTATAAAAATACCAAGTCATAATAGCTTCCCGATAATACAGGATGATTGCGGAGGGGTCCCCATATTCAGAAAAGGTGTTATCTGGTTATAAATAATTAAATTTTTGTTAATAAATACATGTTCAAATATCAACGAGGTTACTGGACCAGAAATATTGCTTGTTTTTTCGAATCTGTATTTTAGGTTGAGTAGGTCGTAAAAAATCCAACAATTATGGGTTTTGCTTAGAATGCAATATCTATTCATAATAAGATTTCACTTTTTTTTACGTGTGGTGACGACCCAAAATTGCTATTTCATTGATATTCAAGCTTATGATTATGAAACTTTTTTTTAGTATTGGACGTTCCTTCTGAATCATCCTGTATATAAAAATAAAAGTACTCAAAGTGGAGGTATTTATTTGCGGAAGCAGAATAGATACTAGAGACTATATTCATGGCGAAATTAAATAAGAGCGAGAGAAAGGTACCTGAACTGCGAATGGTGACTCGGGACCCGCTATAAAATTTTTTTTTGATCTTAGCGGGACTCGAACACCTAACACTACCCAATCAAGCGCAGGCCCTCTTACCACTGGACCACCGAGTCGTTGATTTATTTATTAATCGATCGGCAACCTTTTTTTTTTATTGAATGAACAATGTATATAAAGCTACAATAAAAAACTTTTTTTTCTTAATAAAATATCAGTGTTGAGTGTATACCTACATTTGGCCTAATTTACATCGAATTTGAGTCGCTCTGTACCATGAACTCTAATTCGTTCACGTTATTTCGGATCATTGAAAGTTATTCTCTAACGTTCATTTTGCGATGAAAGTGCTCAAAAACAAATTACTTTAAAACGGAACTTTTTTACACGAACATTTCAACCTCAGAAAAAAAAGGACAACCCATTTTAACGTTTTCTTCTTGAACTAACGCTTCTCATAAACGTATATACGTTTTGTGGATGTATGCCCTTCTTTAAAATAATCCTCTTTCGATAACCTCATTTAGAAATATAAGTCTCTCTCTCTCTCTCTCTCTCTCTAATATCTTGACGAAGAATCTCAGTAAATGTTATCTTAAAAAAGCGCTTAGCTTAGCTTTTCATAGCCCACTTTCTGCTTTGATTATACTTTACATGGAGATGGTAGAATTCCGTAGAAAAAAGGGTAACTTTTAGTTCTTCGATTTAAATATTGATATATGTAGCTTACATATTAATTGGGTTAAAATTTGAAATAATAGTTTTCACATTTTAATTTATTAAAATGAGGTAGACTGCACATTTTGCGTTTTTTTTTTTTCTAGCTTGGTGGTGGATTTTTACACCAAAATAGGGGATAGTCATAGGCGTAGTCTATGATGTTTTTAAATTTTTCACATCCGGTAGGGAAACAAACGAATAAGAATCCAAAAACGATTTTTTAAATCGTATTAATTACATTGTTGATAATAATTAAAAGGAAACGGAAAGTACGATCGGGGTGAAATAAAAAAAAATCGTAGGTGTAATGTGCGCAAAGTAATACGTATTTGTTTTACCGGGATTGTTAGAAATTTTACATTGTTTTTTACAAATTTGCAAGAATAAAAACATTTTAATTGCGAAATTTGTTAAAAAGTATGTAAAATTTAATAATCCTAAGAACACGTTAAGCCCGTAACAATTTTATTGACCACGAAAAGCAATAAACTCTTACGGGGGTTGTATTTTCTATAAGACGACCGCCCTACCGTCTCCTTCCATTTTGCGTCAAAAATTATTAAAAATCAAATTATTTTACGTACATTATACAGCCCTAACCTGATTGAAAGAAAATTAATGCAAATTATATCTATCACCTAGATACATAAGCTCGTTGATGTCAACGTAAAATAAATTAAATTAAATTTCGTAATTACTTTCTTTTAAACAATTACGTAACGATAACAATCTAAAGCAAGATATCTATGAAAATGAAATGAATATTTTCGGAACACCAGCGTACGTCTCTGCGAATGCTATAATCAAACACACCTATATAAATGCTTCTATTGCGTATTATTGAAACTATTATTGTTAGCATTATTTACGATTCAAACTATAACGTTGTATTGTATGCTTCCCAAAAAAGAAAATGGATATATATAGTTTTTGCTAAGAGCTTTTTGCTTACGCTTATGTAACACTTTGTATATGTCTCTGTATGTTTTTGTCCCATATAAGTATTATTATTATTATTATGATTATTATCATTATTATACATATATCGTACTATGAAAAATTCAATTGCTTCTTATCCTAATTTTATTGAATTCTTGCTAAGTTTGTGATGATAGGTAATTGATGATCAATGGATGGGGGAGATTATTACGCATTCTCTCTTGAAATAGATTCCCTTTGGGCTTTAGTTATTGCTTCATGGATAATATAGTCTGTTCATTGATTACAATTACCGATTATAGTATTTAATTCGACATATTCCTGATGTAATAACAAAGAAAACCTACAACCATCTACGACATCATTATTGTTATTATTCAACATTGAGAACAAATGAAATGATTTTGCAATAGTAATAAAAATTGGAAGAAAACCGTTCATTGTCGAAACTTAAAAAGCTTTTTCCTGTTTTTATATATATATATTGAATTTTCGTTTTTCTCGGCTATCTTTGCCGCACGACATCCTGATATACGAAAGACAAAAAAAAACTGTGTTATTGTTCGTTGTTTTGTTATATGTTTTCTGTTTCCTTTCTTTTAACTTGTTTATTCTTGTTGTAATGATGGATAAAAAAGATGAAAATAAAACTGTGACAGAAATCGTTATTGCTTTTTTTTTTCTCCTCGCGTTCGCGTAGAATATTCCTCAAGTATCGATGTTGCGTAATGAACAAAATTGGCCACAATTAGACGCAAAATTTTCAAAAAAGAAAAATACGTTTGTACACGGAATTCTTTTGGTAAGATACACTTTAACCTCGAGACGGGTACGATTGTTCTAAGAAATTTTTATACCCGAAGAAAGCCCGTGAAATGAATAGGCTTAGCGGCTTCAAATTTTCAATAAATTTAACAATTGAAGGTTGTAGTGATGGTGGTTTAAATTTGCGTAAGTGCCTGAAAGCATTGCTATTTCTCAAAACAACCTAATTATTCTCGAGAACGATGATGGTATTCTACGAGACTTTTACACTGTAAGAGAGCCAATGAAACGTAGAATAGACCAAGTAGTTCCAGATTTTCAATAAAAATAAAAATCAAAGGTTATAAAGTTGAGCAAATGTCCGAAAGCACCGCTCTTTCTTGAAACAAGCTCATTTTCCTCGAGAACGATGATGACGTTCTATGAAACTTTTACGCCGTAAGAGAGCCCATGAAATGTAGAATAGACCAAGTTGTTTCAGATTTTCAATAAAATTAAAAGTTGTAGTGATGGTCTACAGTTGAGCAAATGCTCGAAAGCATCGCTCTTTCTCAAACCAAGCCGATTTTTCTCGACAACGATGATGGCGCTCTACGAAACTTTATCTCAATAAGAAAGCGTGTTAAATGTAAAATACATCAAGTGGTTCCAGATTTTCAATAAAATTAAAAGTTATTATGATGGTCTGAAGTTGAGCAGGTGCCCGAAAGTACTTACTCAAAACAAGCTTATTTTCTCGAGAACGATGACGGTGTCCTACGAAATTTTTACACCTTAAGAAAGCCCTTAAAAAGTAGAATATACTAGGTGATTTTAATGTTCTATATTTACCTTGCTGTAGGTCGTTGCTAATTTCACACAAGTGTAAAGTTGGACGACTTGATTGAATTAGAATGTTGGCGACTATAAATGTCTATTTCGATATAGATTAAATCGTCAAAGAATTCCTTATTGCTTATGCTCTTCCGTTTTAACACGTAACTTTTCTTTATCTACGTAAACTTGCTTATCCATCCACAAATTATCTGTGTTGAAAGTAGAATACAACAAATGCTCTTTCAGTACAGTGTACGGCTTTTTTATGTGAATTATTTAAATAAGAAACATTTTCAAGCGATGACTAATAGGGTCAACCAACTCAGTTCGAAAATTCGTTTTCAACACGTACATCCGTTTATGGAATTACCCGAAATAAGCAAGGATTTTATAATACCCGGTTTTCTTTGCAATGCTTACTACGTATTCACGTAGCTGCATATTACTATTTTTAATATCGACAGTAACCGAGCCGTACGCTACTGCGGAAGCACTCGTTCTTGAAGGCTGAATATCGTCGAGACCTAAGAAATATGCATTTTGTTTTAACGAAACATCCTGTATATTTTGATCTCATTCGAAGCGTAATTAACATCTAAAAGCTAATACTTTAGGTACAAGTAATTAGCAAATAAATACTAAAAGAATTCCTATAATTTATAAGATAAATATGGTTGCCATAACAACCGCATTGCTCGCATTACCCGCCAAATTTTGATTTGCCCGATAAAAATCTAACCATAACCTATACGCAACCGCTTTTGCACTTGGGATCCACTTTAATCTATTAGAGGATGAACTACGTACAAATCATCGAAATCAAGCGAATGTAAGCTATGCTCGTCTACGTTTTACTTCACCGTCATATACATTTATATTTGCTTAAACGCGCATTTTTCAACGCGTTGTAAATAATAGCTGACGTCCACGGTTTCACAGAAAAAAAGAAAGAAAACAAAGGTGGCAACATAAACATCTTTGTCTGCACCGCATAAGAAGAATACTCAACCGACTCAATCGTAAAGAGAAAATTCCCTCCAATAGAAAAAAAGTGGGACCTATCGGCCGAATCAAAGGTGTACAAAAACCAGTATCGCACATGCACCACCGACAAGAAGTCGTCGTACGTTAACTAAAAGCAATAGGTGAATACGTGAAGATCCGTTCGAATTCGATCTCAACTAACGGACATATGTTGCTTAAGTTTCGCTGAAATAAGTGGAATATGTGCCGGTAAACTCGGATTTAACGTGTTTCTGCCTTTTTTTGTTGTTGTATATTTCTTTTTGGTGTTGTTGTTTACGTAAATCGGTCAAACTGGCTGATAAACCCCATAAACGGAATAAGCGAAAGACTAGCTTGAAGCTCTTCTGGATACCCAAAGGGAACAAGCACCGTCATAAGAAGGAGAATTATTACGGATCGTACGATGTTAATGCATCGTCGAGACAGTAAGTAATATAATGTATTTTCAATAATCGGACTGATTGCGGGAAACGAATATTTACACGTTGAAAACTTTGAACTTTTTTTTATGCGCAAGGTTGGTTGCATATCCCCGATATACATACGTCACTCGATAACATGGATTTGAAACGCAGTCCATGTATGTAACACATTTGATGACCTTGAACTACAAAAAAAAAAAAAAAAAAAACGGGGTAGTGTTTACGTCCTACATTTAAATTAATAAAAATTAAGGCACATTCTTCTTTCACAGTATTTCACAATTTTTCTTTATTGGAAAAAAATGAAAAAGAGTTTTTCATAATTATATTTTTTATTAATATTAAACAAAATGTTTCTCTAAAATTTGCTGATTATGTTTCTATCACATTTGACGAAATTAAAGTACAAATAAAAAACATGTTGGGAGCATGGTGTCTACGCTCCACATTTGAATTTATAAAAAGTAAAGGCAGGTTTTTTTTCCATAAATTCTTTGAAAATATTTTTTAATTTATTATTTATTAGGAGAAATAAAAAAAGGTGATTTTTTATTTATATTAAACAAGATGTTTCTCTAAAATGTGTTGATTATGTTTGTATTATATTTGATAACCTTAAAGTACAAATAAAAAAAGTTTAGGGGTCCCCACATTTAAAATTATAAAAATTAAAGGCACTTCTTTTTAGAAAATCTGACAGTATTTCTTAAGTTTTCTTTGTTAGAAAACATAAAAAATAGCTTTTTTATTTATATTAAACAAAATATTTTTCTGCTGCCGCTTATGTTTGCTAATAGACAAACAGCTTGTATTATGAATAGATTGGACCACTTTTGTCTGCACGCCAAAACAACAGTAAGTTTCATATGCATACAATGCCTGTACATCGTTAACATTTTGCACCAACTCCACAAATGCCAACGTAGTATTTCGAAATTTTTCAATTGCCTCAAATAAACCGTGGTAATTGTCGCAAATAGTTATTAAAGCTATTTCAAGGGATTTATTCCGCTTTCCTTAATAACTGCCGCTTCGTTGGCATTGAATTGTAAAATTTCAAATTTTATTTTTTCAAATAAACTTTTTATGAAAACTGAGCTCTTTGTTTTCATTTACAACAAAATGGTAGCCAATTCAAATTATGACATTACTTTTGCGCTACCTTGTAGACTTCGCTTTGCTTGTTCTTTGCCACAGCCCCTTTAATACAGTGAGAAAATCATTAAACACATATTGTGCGAGAAGCGTATAGATTGTAGATAGGCCGTCTCGGACTAATTATTATATAATAAATAAACTTGTGTGGTGCGGAGGTTGCCGATACTTACGTGTTGTTTACCTTACTACGCCACAGTCGATCTTGCTATCATTATGTATTTACTTAATTATGTACACTCGCTTGCCATAAAAAAACGAGACACTTAGATTAGCTGCATGTGACACGGACTTTGCTGTGATAGGTATAGGTATGGTGTGTTTTTAAATTTTTGATGTTTATCTTTCATCAGTGTCATTTGAATATTAAAGTTTGTGTAAAAGTCGTATTACTTTTGCACTGTATTACTACTGCTGTATTGACGCTGACAATGACAAATTAAATCAATCCATATCAAACAGCTTAAAAAATATAAAATTATGGCTTACGAGTCGTCTCGTTTTTTATGGTAAGCGAGTGTACATTACCGCTATTTTTAAAATTCGCGGGCAATTTTAGTTGGCAAATATGTCTTTCATTACCTGCACTGCCAACTTAAATTGCCCGCAAAATTTAAAAATATCGACCCAGGATTGAGGTATTAATAGATTAACACATTAATAGATCAATAATAGATAATGTAGATTAATCTACATTAATAGATTAAGCAAAAAAATCGGCATTTAATTTATGAATTCAGTCATGTCGTTTGAAGAAGAGAATGCATTTTGAAGGCACGAAAGACTGTATTATTACCGTTCATATTAGTTAGTGTTTGGCATCTGGGTAATCTGTGGTTGACCTTGGACTAACAGCCGTTGAATGTCATCGTGAACTCTAGTATATTTATTCCCCCGACCTGTTTAACGTTGTTATCGTTTCAATTGACGTTTAAATTCGACCTTGCCGCGGTTCATTAGGTCAATGCGAAATTGTAAAACTTAATTTGCCTTTTTAAAGCGTTCAAAACGTGGTAATGAAGAACGGAATGATTTGATTTGTTTGCACCGTTTGTAATAAATAAGATAAAATATCATCTTGATGTGTGTATGTGCGTCGTGAAGTGATATATAATTTTTTTTATTATTCCAAGGCTATATATAAATAGCTTTTATAGACAATATTCTGAATACAAATCAAGAAAATTATTTATTTTATAGTGTTACATAATAATACTGTATATTATACAGCTTGTCTATTTCTGAGAGCGAGTAGATATTTAACCAAGGAGTTTTTAGAAAAATATTTTTTTTTGATTCAACTTTTAAATAGAAGGTGCACGTCGCTGGTTCTCCTCCACCACGGAAGTTTTATATTTTTCCAAGGTCGAACTTTTAGTACCTCTTTTACTCGAAAATAAGATATACAGTCGTTTCCGATGAGCGGATTAGGAACACGCTAGTAGGAGAAACCAGCCCTGTACATTAAAACTTTTTGTTTTGGTGTACTACTCAAAATGTCCCTTAGTAAATACATGCAACTCATATGTTTGAATGCTTACTTAAATTTAGTCATATTATTTTGGTCAAACAGTAAAAACGTTAGAAAATAACACACGGCAAACGTAACACAATGAGAGGAAAAAAAATCTCCCGCCCACAGACATGTTTCTACCTATACGACGTCATCAGCGTGCTTCCGAGAGTATTTTCTATCTCTGTCCTGCGTTGCGATGTCGAAACGACAAGTAAGATATTTCTCGGCGCTAGATTTACGTCGCTGCTTTCTAAACGGCAGGTATATGTTTCCAGACACTAGAGGGCGCCAATCTTTGTTACGATTGTGTCTAATGTGCCGCATACACTGCTCGAAACAATTAGAGGATATTTATAAAAAAAATAACAAAATAAATAAATAACATAAGACGGAGACTTGTACTGCGCTTGAGGCTATACAAGCGCGTATCCGCGCGATACAGTAACTGCTCTTCATAAAAGGACGCGAACAATATGGACTGAGCAACATAGAAATTGGAATCACGATGACTGGGCACAAGTATTATTTTGTGGCGAATCCAGTTTCGCCCTAAATCCACAAAATAGGCGTATTTTAATTTGACGTGAACCTGAAATACGTAATCGGGCACAATTTGTTCGAGAAACGCCGCAATATGAGGGTGGGAGTGTAGCGGTATGGGCTGTGATAAACGCAGGAGGTCGTATAAACCTTTATATCATACAGAATAGTAAGCTGACTGTTCGGAGGTGTCTGGATGAAATTTTGGGACCCATTGTTCTTCCGTACGCCGGCGCTACGGGTGGAAGATCCCTTTTAATGGCCGACAAAGCTGGTCCACATGGGGCGAATATCGTGAACAGCTGGATTGAACGGTTAGGAATCAGTAGGATGGACTGGCCAGCAAATTCTCCTGAAGATAAGTCTATCGGACGTGCTTAGGATGCTTTAGGGTTATTTCATGCAATAAATACTTCTTATAAAGTCTCATAATTGTGTCTTCATTTAATTATATTTATTCACTCTAATGTCTTAAACGTACACAAACAAGTTCAAACTTGTCAATGCGTCCGGCTTCTTGTTTAAAAGCGTTATAGTTAAATATAAAAATATTTTCGAGCTGCTACATTCATTTATTTATTTTATTTCAATTTTTCGAAATATCCCCTAATTGTTTCGAGCAGAATACACCGTTCCCTAGATACGGCTTTTTTGCGCCATCGTATATTAGATCCGTGAAATCCTTAATAAACCCATTAACTTTATCTGACAATGATTTTATTACGTATAACGTATACGCAACACATCGCTACGCTAGCCTCCATTCCAACCGGCCGCTAAACGTAATATGATCGCTTGCGCATATATGAGGAATCGCACGCCCGAACGATCACTTTCACACTGACGCCTGTGAACTCCGCGGAAAGCGGCGAACTTTTTGACGACTTTATTGCAATAGAATACCGATATACTTACATCACGAGAATCGCCACGGAGTTGCCAGAATGACAAAAACGCCCTGTATCTTGGAAAGTACCTAATTTAGGTTTAAAAGAAATTGTACATAGTTCCATAGTAACTTAAGTTAAAAAAAATAATAAAAATGTAAAGCAGTGGGAAACTTGCCGGTCTCAGGGCAAAAACCTAGCTACGTCCGTGCAGGCATTCTAAACCTTGCAAATTTAAATGGCTTACATAAACACACACCAGACTGTTACTGCTTGACCTTACGGACGCAAAGAATGTTAACCGACCGGATCCAAACCGTTAAACTTCTACGAAACGATATGTCTAAGCATACCGAATCATCACTTATAACATGTCCTATGATTTCATGCGCGGATCCCCCAACCACGCATTGCACTTGCCCGTAAGAACATATCCGAGCGTGACGTAATTACTGATTATTTAGTATATCCTCACACTTCGATAATCTGCATTGTCCGTTGTATGTTCCGCCTTCTATCGACGCAACAAGTATCTGGTCTGCGGTTTGTTTGTGGTTCACGGTTGACTTCAAGCACGAACGCGGCCCACTTCTGTGACCTCCCGCATCTCTCTTCTTCCATTTCTACCGCCGAGTTTTCTGCTAGGTGAGTGTGCGTCAGGTGGTTTTACTTGCGATTTAGTGAAAACCGTGATTAGCATGTTTTACGTTCGGTTGGGTTGAATGCTGGCGGCGAAAAAATGCCATTTCGAGGCTGTCGCGGTGATGAAGAGAGCTTGTCGGAAAGATGTCGATGTTCCAATTCGTGAGACTTACCGTTGGATTACTGTAAGTTAGACTGTTTTCAACGTACCATAAGTTTTTGAATAATATATGAAGAAGAAGTTGATTACTGCATAACAGGAATAGATATCTGTATTATCGACAATTAGTAATTCGAAATATCTTGTTTCAATGGAAATAACATTAACAACATTGGCGAGGTGCTGTTCGTTTGGCTAAAACTGTTTTCGCTAATTTATCGGTAAAATTAACTATGCAAAATTCGTTTGCGTAACTTTCCACTTCCTTTAAATTAATAACGTGAGATGTATATAGCGTATTCATATGAAATTCTCAAAGCTATTGAGCTACAGAATCGGAAGTTAACAGAGCTCCTGCTATGTTTGTTAAATCGATGATAATCGTCTATTCTTATACATTTGGTTAGTCACCGAAATCTGTGATAGTTGTTCAGCCAGCCAGATAGTTGTTTGCCAGTTCACTAAAAAAAAATGATCAATTCACGGTCGCAAATTATAAGTTGGTGTCTGCAGCCAATGATTTCTCAAAGATTTTCAATCGCTTGTCCGCAAGCCCTTTTTTTAGGAAATTTAATTCTCTTTAATATCTCGTAGCCAGGAGGTCGCTATTTACAATTAGTCGACATGAACTTTGGAAGTATCAACACAATATAATAAAGGAAAACAATTCTTAAGCGGCGGTAAGCCTGGACTATTGCGGAATCCATTAGCAGACTCCATAATTGCACTACAGTCACCGTACGACCAATCCATCTATTTCGGAATGGATGGAATGGATCAATTGGATCAATCAAGTCGCGCGGTATCCTCGGCGTGGTTGTCCTGTTGATATATCCATATCTCTTCCCAGGGCAAACTTTCTACAGAAAGCTACGAATCTTCCTCTAATATATTTTTGTAGAAGTGCCTATGCATTATACCATCGATGGCCTTAAGTGTTCTACTCCCACTTTTACTCTACTTCCGTCACCATGCTTAATAATTGGTATTAAATTTTCGGTTCGAGGTGCTTTGTCGGACTTCCGCCAAATTTTTGCGCGACCATTGCTACCAAAAAATATTAGATTTAGATTCATCTGTAAGCAGGACTCTTCCCCGAAAGTCCATGTCCATATCTTTGTACTTGTTTGCAAAGTCTAGATGAAGCCATCCATTTTCGTCAGGAATAACAGTTTCTTACGCGAAACTCTGCTCCGATAGCCCTTCTTCCGTAAAGTTTCTGTACAGCTGCTTTCGAATGAGCGAATTTTGGCGCATTTATTTTTGGATTTCTGCCCACTTTCTTTCGGCTAGGGACAACAGCTCGGTTTCTTGGGTCGTCCAGTTCTGCGCCTATTTTCCATTGCTTTGTAAGTTTCATATTTTCTTATAATATTTTGTACGCTTGGCAATGACAAATTCGAAGCTTTGCCTGTATTTCGGTAGGACTTGCCCACTTGAAGGTATTTAATAATTACATTTTTTGCGCTAGCCTGTATTTGTTTTCCTTTGCTCATTATTTTGTTTTTAAGTCTACCGACAACGATGAAATCAGCATTGATGCGTAAGTAACTAAACCAGCAAATAGAACGGTACTTCTATCGGAAAAAACCACCAACTTTTGTCCAGCGTATTTTTATTATTTCTGGCGAATTTATTGTTAGCTATGCCACAAAATAATTTTTCAATGTTTTCCTTGTTGTTTATTCAACTATACGCTTAAATTTGCGTTAAAGCGCTGTATTACGAAAATAATTTACAAGAACAAACCAGGTACAGTTACACTAAATGGATTTTTTAGCCCACGTAAAAAATCCATTTTTAACATATTTGTTGAAAAATAACTTACCGTGTTTCACGTTCTGCAATCACCAAAGAACAGCCGAGGTCAGAGCCGAAATACAATAACCGCAGCACCGGCTTTACCTTGCTATAAGAGACAAACTCGGAGCTTCGAAGAACTCAACGACAGCATTAACAGTGGAAAGTTTTATTAATTCGAGAAACATAAGAAAAAAAAAAGCTGGACGGAATTCAGTCGAGCTAGTGAGGTGTTGCAAATTTATACATAACGCTGTTTTATTTTGAGCGAACTTGTAACACCAAGTCGATTCAGTTTAGATTCCTCTGTAAATGGGGTTCTTCCCCAAGAATCCTCATCCACATCCCTGTACCTGTTTGCAAAATCTAGACGAAGCCGCCGATTTTCGTCAGAAATGAGGGGTTTCTTACGTGGAACTCGGTAGGGCTTCGATGGCCCGTATTCTATAAAGCTTTAATTGTTTTTATTATTTCTGGCGAATTTACGGTTATGTATGCATCAAATAAATAAGCTGTGTACTTACATTTATATTAAAACGTTTTATTTACGTGGATTTTAAGTGACGTGTTTGTATTTAAATTTTACTCCCTGGCTGTAAGTTTATTCTAACAATATACGCATAAATAGGACCACTCACATCCCACAGAAAGTCTCCAAAAAATCATTGTGAAATGATTATTGGGAAATTTGTCGTTAAGGGAAGTCGAAAAATTACCAAAGCTAGCTGCATAATCACCGATTTCCCACACTGTCTGCATCAATATTTGTATTTTTAACTACAATGTTTTTAAATCAGAAACCGAACGCACTGACAAGTTTGAACTTGTTTGTGTACATTATAAAGCTACTGAGACGCTAGACTGAATAAACACCATTAAATGAACACACAATTATGAAGCTTTATAACAAGTTTTATTGATGAAATAACGAAAAATCCATTGTTAATAATGTGCATGATCTCCACGAACGGCAATGAAGGTTCGACATCTCAACAGCATTGATCGAATCAGGACATCGAAAAATTCTTCTAATTACAATTAAAAAATTGCTATGATATGGGAAATGGAGCAGTCGAGATCGCTGAACTGAAGCGCTGTACATGTCATATATTATTTCTTTATTTTATTGTTATTTTTCTAAATATCCTCCAATTGAGGATATTTTGAGCAGTTCTTAAGATTCAGCGATAACGATTGATTAATCTTCCACGAAAACAAGCTTTAACATGATAATGAAATGATGTCAGCAAAATTGTTTTCGACACGATTCAAAATTTAAAAATTCCACGTCTTTAATGATAACAACATTTACATACTTTACATATATTCTTTTCGGTATTGCACCTTTTCTTACTTAAATAAAACCATTAAAATATCTTTTCTATAAACATACGACGCACAACCGAATCTTAGTTATGAATAGTATCCTTACATTGAACGCTAGTATTATGTCATTACTTAACATGTACACTTGCGTTAATGAATACGCAAATTCACGACAATGGTTTTCCATTAGTAAATGCGAAGAGGATTACTTATATCGCCTATTTTCGCGGTAATACAAGAATTTTTTTACCAGTTCGTTTCGTTCTGTTTGGATTAAAACATGTACAAATCGTATTTGTTTATCTGTTAGCGTTGTTTGCACTGTTGATGTTATGGTTAACCATAAGCACGGTGATGGAAAGGACATGGCCAAATTGGTTAAATTTACCATAAAATCGCTGTAAGTTGTAAGATTAGATTTACACTATAAGCTGGCTAGCGAATAATATAAGAACTATAAATACTAACGCATTTGAATCCCTTAAAATTGTAAAGATTGTCCTTCTGGAAACTCAACACCAAACATTGTTAATGATTTCTTTAGTTCGTGCTTCTAGAGAAGTCTTCCGCATTTTGTATCTTCATCAACGAATTCCCTGCTTCGTGTGAAGAGTTTGCGACCATTGCCACCATTTTTTTTCCATGGATATTCTTCGTGTTGAACTGAACGTTAAGCAATCGGAACCGAATTTGGAGATAGTATTGTATATTCTCGTAATAGCATGTTGTTTTAATAGCTTGATAGCATCTTCAAGTATGATAAACGTAGATTTGCTGCAATGCAACTTCATCTTTTGAATTAAATGTTGATCCGTTGGCCGAATAAGCATGGTACTATTTTGTCTTCAGTACCCGGCTCTTCTACATTAAGATGTCCGAAGGTGCTATGCAAAATAAGCATTGCTTTATGGTAGATCCATTTCTACAACTTTCGTTTAAAATGTTCAATGGAATGGCTCAGCAGCAGATAATTTTTCGGCAACATTTGACAAATTGGCACTCTTCTTTGAGTTTACTCCGCTAGCTGAGACTTACGTCAAAATCGTCTCTTGTAGTTATTTGTCGACGAAACCGTTTAGCTTTTACGCGATATTGCAATGTGCTTTCTTTGTCATAAAGACCATGTATAAGGTGGGATTTCAATATCTAAATTTTGACACGATTTGGCTGATTTTTCTTCGTCCACGATTTCCGACTGTTTTTTTTTTTTTTTTTGGCATCTACATTTCCAAAATTAACCTAAGCATCAAGTTAAACGTCACACACACCCAACAACACGTTAGAAGAAATAATTCGAATTAGCCGCCAAATTTCAGTCACCAATCACAAAGAATCCGTCAAATACAACGGATGACAGACGCGCGAAACTGTCAAATCTTGACAGTTCGATTCGAACATCTGTCATTCGATGTCTCCAAGCTGAAACCGTACGCGCTCTTGGGTGTATCGGAAACAAGTAACTGACGCTTCCATAGATTAGACGGTTCGTCAAGCTGGCGACAGCCTGAAGGAACGTCCGCATATACAAGAGTACTCGAAGGTACATCGACGGCGCTTAAAGATGACAGTTACTCTTTTGAAATTCGAACAGTTTGATGTCCGCGCGCTAAATTACAGTGATACGATGCTGCCGTTCTTCAATGTTGAAAATTTTTCGTTCCTGCACGAGTTCTACGGGTGAGTCTTGCCAACTTTTGTTAATTTCAAAGGTAGCGACTGTAACAAAGCCATGGTACATCATTTACGCACGAAGGATGACAAACGTGATAACGTGAAATACCCCGTTGGGTTGCCGCCACACGTACCAAAGGAGATGTTCGACTTATTTCTATATTTACTTGTTTTTATATATCTTTTTTGTTTGTTTGTTATATTTCTTTTGCCTTATCGTGAATTCGTGGGTTTGCGGTTTGCGCGGTAAATGCAAGAATCAGTAGCACGTTGTTTCTTTAATTTGTCAAATTTTTTCATCCTATCATCAGAATAATGCTTCTGCCTTTATTGCGCCAAAAAGCCGTTCTTTGATTCACGATTAACACTATAACGATCAAAATTATTTTTCTTCGTTTGTAACAGTCCGAGGAGTTGTGGTAACGCCACCGTTAACTTTTGGTTTTACTTAGCACCCATCTTCTTTCAAACGCCAATGCACGTCAATAAATAGGTAGCAATATGACAAGGATAGTTTTTGCCGGCATTTCTTCCGCAGTCTTATGGGACATCTTCAGGATCATTGCTGCACACTATTCAAACACTAAAAAAAAAAAAACACTATTATTCGACACTAAAATACATTAATTTTGGTTCGATTACGTCTTCACAATTGAAAAAAATTTTTAAAAATCTTGAATATTCTAAAAAATTTTGGTTCGTAAGACCTTTTTTTTATTATTTTACGTATCATCCGGTATAAGCGTCTATATTTATCTGTCAAATTTTGCTACCGTCTATGTTTTAAGTAGAAATGAACTTTTTCGAATTGTTGGCTCGTACTTGTATAACTTTCCTATAAGCTTAACCTTCCTCAACTTATATTTAAGAGTACCCCTGTATTTTTGCAGAAAAATCTATAACAGTGCGAATTTTAGCCACCCTGTTATGTTCTTAGAGATAGAGGGTGACTAGATTCTTTCTGGCCCCATAAAAACAAATACTGAGGGGCTGCAAATCTTAATAGTCATGATATATGTGCGTGACGTGAGAAACGGGCACGGGATCCGCTACACCCTCGACATTTCAGTATAATTCGCGCAGTCTTCTGCTAGATCACGGTACGTCGAGTTAGAAGATCAAAATAAGCGTGTCTTCAAATAAAAATAGTCGGTTGCCCCGATGTCTATTCGCTCTTTATCTCTCGGCATTCTTTTTTTTTAATTTGCGATAGCCTTTTATCGACTCGGAAAACGTATCGTGTTACAAGTGCGCTCGAAATACAATAGCGCTGTGTATAAATTTGCAACACCTCACTAGCTCGACTGAATTCCGTCCGATTTTTTTTGTTTCTCGAATTAATAAAACTTTCCATTGTTAATGCTGTCGTTGAGTTATCCGAAGCTCCGAGTTTGTCTCTTGTAGCAAGGTGAAGCCGGTGCTGCGGTTATTGTATTTCGGCTTTGACCTCGGCTGTTCTTTGGTGATTGCAGAACGTGAAACACGGTAAGTTATTTTTCAACAAATATGTTAAAAATCGGCTTTTTTCTATATAGGCTAAAAAATCCATTTAGTTTAACTGTACCTGGCTTGTTCTTGTAAATTATTTTCGTAATAAAGCGCTTTAACACAAATTTAAGCGTATAGTTGAATAAACAGCAAGGAAAACATTGAAAAATTATTTTGTGGCATAGCTAACAATAAATTCGCCAGAAATAATAAAAATACGCTGGACAAAAGTTGGTGGTTTTTTCCGATAGAAGTACCGTCCTATTTGCTGGTTTAGTCACTTACGCATCAATGCTGATTTCATCGTTGTCGGTAGACTTAAAAACAAAACAATGAGCAAAGGAAAACAAATACAGGCTAGCACAAAAAATGTAATTATTAAATACCTTCAAGTGGGCAAGTCCTACCGAAATACAGGCAAAACTTCGAATTTGTCATTGCCAAGCGTACAAAATATTATAAGAAAATATGAAACTTACAAAGCAATGGAAAATAGGCGCAGAACTGGACGACCCAAGAAACCGAGTTGTTGTCCCTAGCCGAAAGAAAGTGGGCAGAAATCCAAAAATAAATGCGCCAAAATTCGCTCATTCGAAAGCAGCTGTACAGAAACTTTACGGAAGAAGGGCTATCGGAGCAGAGTTTCGCGTAAGAAACTGTTATTCCTGACGAAAATGGGTGGCTTCTTCTAGACTTTGTAAACAAGTACAAAGATATGGACATGGACTTTCGGGGAAGAGTCCTGCTTACAGATGAATCTAAATCTAATATTTTTTGGTAGCAATGGTCGCGCAAAAATTTGGCGGAAGTCCGACAAAGCACCTCGAACCGAAAACTTAATACCAACTATTAAGCACGGTGGCGGAAGTAGAGTAAAAGTGGGAGTAGAACATTTAAGACCATCGATGGTATAATGCATAGGCACTTCTACAAAAAATATATTATAAGAACATTCGTAGCCTCCTGTAGAAAGCTTGGCTCTGGGAAGAATTGAATATTGCAATAGGATGATCACGCCAAACATATCGCGCGTTTGGTTGCTCCACGTCAACTCTGTAATTCTCCTCATTCACCAGATTTGCCCAATACGGGTTTAAGTCTGGGTCCAACGGGTTCATCTCAATCGTCGGCCTATCGATCCACGTAAATGATCCTGATGAATTCGAGAATTATTAAAATCCCCAGCATCCGATTCGCTTAAACGCGAAGAGAATCGATTAAAATTACGACAAAAACAAGGCGACGACTTGCTACAACGTTGTTGTATCTAGAAATCCGGAGATCATCCTCCACTTCACAGAATCTCGAAGAAGTTACCTCGTACAAACTCGCCTCGT
The DNA here is from genome assembly GCA_020654165.1 of Oryctes rhinoceros. Taxonomy (NCBI): domain Eukaryota; kingdom Metazoa; phylum Arthropoda; class Insecta; order Coleoptera; family Scarabaeidae; genus Oryctes; species Oryctes rhinoceros. Next base: position 6,481,480 of record JAIOKQ010000119.1, read on the forward strand.
TCTCTTCTATTTGTCGTCGCATTCCTGCGTCGAGCGAATCGTACGTAGTATCGAAGTCAGGAGAGGCAAATAGAATTAACATTAGTTTAACGTTAACCGTACGCTGTTCGGCACATTTAGTCTTCATCGGTTAATTATCGCGAATCGGTCTCGTGAATGGCACGGTATGGATTTCGTAGATACCGCCGCTGCTATGTGGTGCGAGTTCGTTCTAGCCTGTTATGTGATCTCAAGGCTACTGTAAGTATGAACAACATATGCGTATATCGGGATGACAAGCGGCAATGTGCGTAAATACTAAAATGTAAACGATGTCATTTCGTCGTAGCAAAATAAAAATGCTTTAATTAGGAGTGGTTAGGTGATAATAGTGCGCCTGATTAGGATGTAGGCCCTTGGATAAAAAAGAAAAAAAAAAGAATGAAAGGCTTTCCACGATTTTCTTTATTTCAAGTTTGGTTTTCAAATTATCACGTTAGTTTTGATAAATTGTGCGTGTCATATCTCCAGCTTTCAAGGCATTCTCTTCATTCTCGCATCGATGGAGCTACTTCCCGGTTTGCTGTTATGCAATCTTAACCATCCCTCCATCGTTTCCTTAGGCGAGGCCACCACTGATCCGCGTATCATGTTCTGAATTTCCTTCGCGATCCATTGTATCCTCTCATCTTCGTAGCTTCGCGGCAACGTCATCGGCAAGCTGCTAAACCTATCCGAAGCCTTCTTCTTACCGGTTGGCTTCTTGCCCTTTTGCTGTTTCTTTTTGCTCTTCTCCTTCTGAAGGTCGTAATCTTCAACCGGTGGTTTGTATTGGCACGGCTTCTTCGTGCGACCGCTCGTCCAGCCGCGTTTACCCTTCCCCTCATCTTTTTTCTCCGCTAGCGAAATGGATGAGGTGTGAAAGCGATGGATGAAAGGTCCTAAATGGCCCATCTCAATTCCATAAGTAGGAACGTTACCTACGGTTCCTAAGACCTTCGCTTTCCAAGCTTCGCTGTAACTCGGATATGGAGGGCATATCTTTCCTCGTTTGGCGGTGTTCATTGTCAAGTCTTCATTGAAATCCTGTGTGGCGGCTGCGTATAGTTGCTCGGGACTTCTAAACTCGCTATAAGCGAGGATACCCAACGCTTCTCTGGATTTCTCCGGCATGAACGTTATCACCTTCTTCTTAAAAGGCCGGTACAGTTTATTCGCAGATTTTTTCAATTCGAAATGGTTGCAAGGGACTGGCGACGGCCTCCTGTAATGTATCGTGGAGAAGACGCGACTGTGGATTCTCGGGAGCGGCCAAAGAGGTTGGAGAAGGGCGTGAGTCGGTAGTACTGTCACCGGATCCGGGAATGGATTCGTTGGTTTGGGAGGTTTAACCGTCGTCGATACCTTGCGCCTCTCCCCGGAATTCTCCACTTCTCGTGTATTGAGCTTCTTCGTAGAGGCTTTGATCTGTTCTTCGGTGAGCAAGGCGAACCTTCTCTTACTTATCTCGCTCGCAAACGGTTCGGTGTAGTACGCGGCCATCATGGACGGCTGCAGCTGTTGCAAGGCGACCGCCTTGCGCGCCACGTCCATCTCGTTGTGCACCTCGCGTCTGATCGTTAACGGCATCGTCCTCGGACGACACACGTGGTACTTACCACCGATGAGCGTTAGTCCGGGGAACGCCACGTACGATCCTGCCGAGGTTGATTCGTTACCGGTAGGTACATCGTCCCTGGTCGGGATTAAGCCCTTCATCGCCGACGAATTCGCTTCTATGTAGCTTTTTATCGAAAAATGTCGGTGGAGTAGGTTTTTGAGCGGATGGTCGATTATGTTCGGGACGCGGAAAGCCATTGTGGTGTTTTTCTTCAATGTTTTAACGCGCACATGAAATGTCACGAAATTGATTTTGACGTGGAGGATGAAATTTGTTAAATACCTACCGCGATTGCCAGGGAGATGGTACGCGTTGCTGCAATTTGTTACTTGATAATACGAATGTAGTAGACCTTGTTTTATTTCTGCCCGCTGCTTCGTCGAATTTTTCGATGATGATGTGATTGTTAAATATTTCCTCTTGAACATTTGCGAGACGATACAAGCGAGTAGGGCTTGAAGCTTTATTTAGGCGGTGCTTTCTTATCTGGGTAGCGTTTTTACTCATAAAAACTAATTGCGTCATTTCTTGAGACTGGAGTATCTTAAAAGGTGCGGGTTTAACAGCGGACTTAAAAATTTAAATGAATCAAATCGTGCTTCTCGTAACCAAGGACGTTGCGATACGAAACGTATCTGTACTTCGAAAATAATCGCGTTAGCAAAACACCGTTGCGTTTTTATTTCAATCAAATAAAATATTTTTTGACAACTATCTCGTCCGGCAAAAGTCAATTTCCCGGGTGCACTTCAAATTTCGAATATGGCTTCCCGTATCCCGCACAAAATTCAATGTCAACTCTTCAGGAACGTAAGAAGGTCCCTGGCATCGAGGAAAACCGGCGAATCGGAACCGGAAGCGAAAACCGGTCCTCTTTTGGAAGACGAACCCATCCGGACGGACGATGAATCCACCGTTTCGACGTTAATTCCGACGCCGCCGTCTTCGTTCGCCGGCGTTACGATGATTTCCGGACAGTATCAAGTATGCCGGCCGCGAACCAGCCCTCTGGCGATCAAACGAGAGGTACACAACGAGACGGACATTGCGAAGAAGGCGGTGGCGCTGCAGCATCTGCAACCGTCCATGTTGCCGACGTACTATTCGAAGGAAGATTCGAACGTGAGTTCGGCGATTCCCGATCCCAATACGGAGACGGCGATCAAATCGACGCCGCGGAGGAGGCAATTCGAGGACTCGGTTACGCGGATGAACATTACGTTACCGTTGAAGCCGCCGAAATTAGCGAAGCCGTTTCCCGATCCCGTGAAAGTCATGTATTCGCATACGGTTTCCGATCGAGAGAAGGCGGATAATATGCTAGCTGAAACTAGGATGATGAGATCGTATCAGGATCACGCGAGAGCCCAACAGAAACTGCGACAGGCGCAGCAGCAAATTCCACCCGAATTCTCTCCTCCGCAGGCTTCGCAGCAAAGCTTCCAATCGACTCCTCCTGCAGCTCGACAAGCCAATCGTAAATATTCAACAATTCCGATTCCTAGATGGAAGGCCGTCGGGGAGAAGATTCCGAAGGATATCGCCACGAAATCCACTCATAAAATACTCGATATTTCCGCTAGGAATCTCCACAGCGATGCTGCCAAAATTCAAGCGCAACTGAAGAAGGATAATCGCCCAACAACCGCTTTTCAATTCATTCATTCCTCCTCGGCGTCGTTTATAACTCGAAAGGATGAATGTAAGAAAATCTACGAGAAGAAGAAGAAACCTTGCGGATGGGTGAAGAAAGACGTCGCCTCTCAAGAGAAAAAGAAGGAAAAGCCTGGTAGTAACAAATCGCCCTCTGCAACAAGCAAGAACTCTGCGTATATGCCAACGGAACTCGTGACTCCTTTGTTATCACCAAAGGAACGCCACCCACCCAGGAAACAATCGGTTTGGTTTAATCGTTCTCGAGAAGACGGCAGACCAATATCGGCAGGTGTTTTTTCCCTACGTCATAATGATCAGTTTAAAGCGTCCAAAAACGATGATCATGTGAATAAACAGTGTAACCTGTCCAGAATGAAAATATAAATTTGTCCATTTTGATCTTTTTTGTGCCAAATTAAATCAATTCTTTTCATGATTTTCATTTTTTATTTTTTTTTGAAGGCGCCCCTTCAAAATCTCGACAAGTTGAAGGCAACATTAAATTAAAGATTTTGCCTGAAGTCCCCATACGTCTATAAGAGGCAACTTAACTATTCACCATCCTACATCTGCAAAAATTGAAAAAAGAAGAAGAACCCCAACATTAATACAAAAATTTATTGAAAATAATCCTGATCGTAGATTAAATATTAAGCTATTCTTTGTTTAAATGGTGCAATTTGTACATTTGACAACGGAATGATCGAAGGCTATCTTCTAGGTCTTTATTTCATTGAAAGGTATATTCGATTGTTGCGCGGATGTTTAGGCTTAGATTCCAGCAAGATGGACGATTGACTGCGTTATCTACTGTATTCATGGCATTGCAGATTCGTTTCGATATTACCCCAGTAAATTTGGCACGTAATCTACTTCTTTGGATAGCTTTAAGATATGTTATAGCTAATTACATGTCATTTGACTAAAACTGTACCTTTAGGCTAGACCTTTCACGTAACTTGCTTGTCTTAATGGCTTTTCGTAAACAACTTTCCCTTGCGTATAAAAACGCCAATAGGGCTAAATGTAAACGTAGTTTTACTTAGACGTGATGTGGACATACTTGTCTCCGAGTAAATCAAATATTGTTCACCGAGTGTCGTTTGTGTTTTTTAAACACCTCGAGTCACGGTCGTGTAACTTAACTTTTGTTATTAGTCCGCCTACAAGAGATGTCCACATAAGGGGTGATAATACACGTCCCTGTGGGCATACACCTTGATACTAGCCTCCCCTGGAGACACCAATATTACGCCTTCCTTCAGTACGACCCTTATCCAGCAACGAAGCCGTGGAGAGACCACCTTTTTCCTGACCGCCTCTACAAGAGAACTTCTGGTGGCTTTATTAAATGCCCCTACAATGTCTTCTATCGACTTGGAGATTAGTCCATTTAGGTAATCTAGCGCTACGTAATGTATAACCAAAATGGTACGCCTTGTGCCTACAGCTAGAGTAAGCGTTCTTGGTAAGGTATGGCAGAGGTGCATCAAAATTCTTGTTTGTTGTAAAAAAAAAATTACTAAAAAAAGACACCTTTCCTTAATTTGTGGGAAGATATAACTTGTCATTAACATTAACATTTATTTTTCTTTAAATATGTTAAAAAAAAAGATAAAATAAATAAAACCCAATGATCCCAGGTATTCGCTGGCACCTCGAATTCGTCTTGTCGTCACCTTGAATCACTATGCCGTGTGTTGTGGCGTGAATTTTGATTCTTTTCTTTGCAATCATGTCTGATCATCGTCAAGGTTGATAAAAGAATAGAAGAAAAAAAAGCTGTTGATCTTCCCGGATGATATTGACGATTGTCGAGTGGTTCTCGTCTGCGCATCAGTCGCTCCAACGTTTTTAATAGAGAGCAGAACAAGCTAATGGGACTATAATATTATTTTATCTGGATTCAACAAGTTCTTCGTTGTCTTACTAAATATCGTGAAACTTGTGTAATAGGTCTAGCAGTGAGTGGAACTCGAGGAATGAATTGCGAAGAAACCTAAAGACGACTCCGTAATTTCGTTCGCTTGGATTATTAACGCTTGAATTGTTATATTTTAACGAATTATCGGCATTACGGGTCTGTACTTTGATGTTCGACCAATTCCGGTTACTTGCACGTTTAAATCGAAATGGAATTCGAATATTTTCAGAACGGGTCTCGTCATTGCACACCGCACAGTTGCAATTCCACGGGCAAATCTCGATGTACGTACGTACATATAAAGATTACACAGATACGTTACTGAAAAATGTAAACGTCAATGTAATTGCTAATACAAACATTGCCCCTTCTTCCAATCCGTTTATCATCCATCGAATGTAGTCCGAGGTTTCGCGTTGATAAAGCAGACATTCTTAAGTTTAGCGTGATTAAGGTGTTTGCCTGCCTTATTACGTTGCGGTTGTGTGCCCAGTTTTTTTTTATTTTTATTTTATTCGTCGTAAGTATTTAAGATCAGTTTTTATCTACGGCAATATGTTAAGTCGTTCCTTTCTATTGCTTAAATAAGATTTTTTTTGTTATTGGTAAATGTTCGCCGACAAACAAAAATTAAAGTTTACCTTTACGCCTTGATGTTTTGCTTATGGAATAGAACGTTATGTTTTAGTTGGAAGCCAAAGAAATCGTCGTGTTTCTTACGTAAAGACCAACACTAACCAATCCATCCCATAAAGTTTAAATAACATCTTTTGGGTATTTTTCTTATCCGAATTTATCAAAAAAAATTTTTTTTGAGTGCCAAATGTCTGAATTCTCTTGAGAGGAATTTATAATTCCGAAGGATTCAAGAGTTGTGGAGAAAAAAAATATTTTTTAAAATTAGATCATAGACAAGAATGGGACAATTAGATATGCCGGCCGCCATTTTGATAGTTTAGAAGTATGAAATTGTGCGTCATTTCTTTTGCGATGTATGGTCATGTTCGGCATTTAATGTTTTTTTAAATTTTTATTTTTTTTTATTATAATCCATGTTTGAGAAATATTAACAATTGTTATCGAATACTTAATAATAACCATGCGCTGACTGCCAGAGCGATAGGTGTCAAATCCAAGGAACACATCGGGCGTTACCGATTTGGTTAGATTAGAATCGTCAAATGTACCACAACACGAAACGTAAACGAAAAACGAACCTAGCGGCTCTGGCCTCCGCCATCTTAAATGTTCTTTTAATTAAACCGAATAACTTTCGCACAAAATTCTCGTTATTAATTTCTTTATTATTTTTTTCCAGTCAAATAATGGCAGGTGACGATTCACCGACGGAAAAACGCGACGAGTTTCATTTCGGCAGATCGACGCCGCCCCCCACGACAAGTTACGTGGCGAACAAGCAAGATTTCAGCGTCGATATCAAGACGGTTGCCGAACCGCCCAAAGAAGAAAAGGACAAAGATAAAGACAAGGAGAAAGATAAGGACGACAAAGACGACGTCGATTTCCTTGGACCGGGTGCTAATCCAGGTTACAACCCCGACGAGATCCGAAGAAGGGACGAGGACGAGCCGAGGAAAAGGGATAAACGAGACGACAACGACCGAGATCGCGACAAAGATAATCCCGGAAAGAAGATAGACGGGTCGGAGTGCCTGGACGGACAATGGATACCCTCCAAAGATTCCAAACAGCAACCGGAAGAGGAAGAAGACGATAATTGTACCGTGAAATGCCTGTATTACACGATGCAATGCTGCGAATGTTCGATATCATGACTTTTCGGCTGAATCTCGGGAATTCCTACCGAATCGAAGTATTAGTGACGTAATCAACGATGTGATAAAATCTAATCCGTTTAGTCGTTAACGAAAACGTAAACATAATCTAGATAAGACAAATCAACGTGAACGTTTAAAAATTAGAACCGTTATCTGTATTACCGACTACGCGCGTAGTTCAAATTTTAGGCGGGTTTTTCGAATTAAAATACTACATTCCGATACCGCTGAAGTATACAGCGTGTCCTGAATTGGGAGAATTGGCAAATAATTCAAAAATCTGTTTCAGAATATCGGTAGCAATTATCATTCGAAGCGAACGCTAAGAATAGTATTTGACATATAAAATCAAATATGGCGTCCGCTTGGAATCAAAAACGATTTATACTGGCGATGATACAGACTCGACTCTTCTGAAATAAAAAGAAAATTAAAATTAACTCTTCTCAGTGAAATTTGGCACAACTTCTCCGGTGTAAATAAATCTGTGTAAAGATACCCATGGTAACTCAATCTAGGACATTCTCTGTATAATTTAAGCCATTGAAAATACTTATACGTTAAAAAATATATATTTCTTATACTTGATATCGAATATTATTTGAATATACAGAGTGTTTGTTTTCCTTTACATTATTTAAAATTAAAGTTAAAGTACCTGTTTTTTTTTAATATAAAATAAGCTAAAACTTTTTCTTTTCTTTATATTATTGAATTGATGTAATCACATCCTCAAATGCATTTTTTTCAGGCAATTCTATTTTGTAGTTTGTGTATTTATATATATTTAAAAAAATCGTAAGTTTTGTAGATTGTAGGAAATAAAAAAGAGCTAAGACAGACATATTTCGAAACGTAGTGGAAAGATTTACTTTCATTTGATCTTAGGAGCTTCTTGGAGAAAAGCTTGAATCTCTTGACGGTAAAATAAAATATCGTATCGAGTTGTCCGGGTTGCTTATTTTTAGACGACTTCTACGATTAGCTGAAGATGTTGGTGAATTCTAATAAATTAAAGGTACATTGCAAATATAGGTGCAATAAAATTCAATATAATAATAAGTAATAATGTTTATATCTTGAATATTTTTCTATGTCTCCCATTTTTTTGTGTATCTATGTGAAATAGAGTAAAATAAATTTTATTTTAATTTAAAGTTGTATTCATTCATATTTACGATGTTCATAGTTATTCATTCATAGTTACGATTAAACACTTGCTAAGCTTCAGGTAAAAATTTTGCTCAAAATCAAGCGATCATAGAGCAAGAAGTCATCAAGACCAATTACAGCAATATACAGAGACGCGCTTATTTATGTACAGTAGCGGTCAAAAGTTAAGCAACACTACAAAGTGTGACGGCATGCTATGAATAGCAAGATAAAGAAAGCGCATACGAGGCTTATGATTTAATCTTCGATAATTTATAGTCTTTTAAAAGTAAAAACCGAGTAATTCTCAACATAAGTTAAGCAACTTAATTTTTTTTTGCAACAAAAATAATATTCTAAATTTATTTGGATAAGCATTAATATTTTGTGGCAAACCCTGTTTTTACATCTTTTATTATGCATTATTTTTTCTATTTACAATCACAAGTTCTCAATAAGGAGATTGACTTGGCCGTGAAATAACACTGACTCCTTACTCAGTTAGCCACTCCTTAACGACTCTAGTCGTATGCTTAGGGACATTGTGCTGCGGAAAATGCCAATATATTTTGGTAGGCAAATAGATCCATAATACCGTTTACGCGACGTAGAGGGCCCATTCCATTACCAGGAAAACACCACCTCCATGCTTTACAATCTTCTGACAATATCTTGGATTTAATCTTTCTCATGTCGGACGCCGTATGTCGTCCGTCGTCGCTAAATAGTACGGTTTACATAGACCATGACACGTGCTCCTTCGCAAAAAGTATTTTCGCTGCCCCTTGCTCATCTAATAACAAAGGTTTTCGCGCTGGTCTTCGACTATAAAGTCTACTTTAGACTTTATAGTCGAAGCGAAAAGGAAGCTTTTAGAGCGAAATTTAGTGGCTACCGTGGCCGTAGCTTTATATCTTTGTATTATCCTCGATACTATCAAAATGTTTGCTTGTAGTCGCTTGTGATACACCTTTTTGATATTGCTCAAGGCGGCACAACCATAATATATGCCTCTAAACATAAAAGCGGCTTCAACGATCATTTTGGATTTCTCTGTATAATTTTGCATTAAACTTATTTTCTTTATATTTATTTATTAATTTGGATAAGCCGCAGAGTGACATCTTGTAGTATATTACTTTGAAAGCAATATTTTGAATGATTTTCCTTTTTTCATTTATAAACCTATAAAAACATATTTTTAAAATATTTTTTTTTTAATTAAAAAAAACTACAAAAGTACATTTTCAAAACATATACTTGTTATCATTTACAAAGCCATACATGCCATTTCAAAATAAATATTTTTATTCATTTACAACAATTTATTATCAAAAGGAACATTTTTTCATTTACAAAACTGAACACTTATAGAAACATATATATATATTCTATCTACTTAACACCTTAACATTTTCTTCTTAATTCAAACATGTACAACACATACTCAATATATACCTTAATAAGATCCATATGCACAAATGGGGATAGCTTGGAAACTTCTCGTTTTACGTCGTTAACTAACTGTTCATATTTTCCATCGTCCATCCTATTAAGACATTCTAGTATTCGCATTCCAAGGATATATCTCCGTAACTTAATCTCTGTAATTGTTTCGATTAGCTGAACCAGCATGGTCATTAAGTCCAAATCGACGTTGTATTGTGTAATTTTTAAATAAGCACGTATACATTTCCAAGTGATCTCATTATCTTTACTAGAGTTCGGTACATCGACAACACCTTTACTGCGATTGCCAATTGCCGTCACTTCCAAATTAACGCTGCATCCCCTAGATTCATCCGAGCAATATCCTGACGAGTTACAATCGCTGGCGGTAACTCTCTTTATCCTTATCTCCCTTAAAGTATTTATAATATGCTGAATTTGCTTCTTCTTAGGGGTAGGTAGTTTCTTAAACACAGCATTGTTAATTGTCTTTTTGATGTGATTTCTTTTTTCGCTGTATCCCCTTTTATTCCTATTTAAATTCGACGATTTAGAAGGCTCCCTTAATTTTCTCGCACGAGTCACGCATGAGCTTACCAAACTATTTTCCATGACACTGGAATTTCGACAACTTCTGTACGGGCGCTCCCGCATTGTGTTGGAATGTTTCTGATTCTTGTAAAGTGGAAGTTGTTTCTAAATTATAACGGTTTCTACTTGTTTCTTTATTGTTCCAATTGTTTAAGGAACAAATCCGATCTTACTTTTCTTCCTTTTTTCGTCTAGTAAGCAAACTAAGTAGTTCCGATGTACAACATACCAATGTTGCCACAGCAGTACGACAAACTTCCTCTCTAAAAGACAAGAATTCCCCGCTTATACTCAATTTATTTTTATTTGGAAGTTACAAATCAAATTATGAAATAATGCAGTATTTAGACTGCTAAATCGTAAAGCATACATGAGGAACTTGTTTTTTAGGAAGAAGCATTTAAAATAAATGCATCTCTATTGAACGTACATATAACCAATTATTCTGAAATGTAAAATTCAAGGGATTGCATCGACTGCATTTTGCACGACATTAAATAAACATTCACCTATGATTCCTATGAATCTATATATACGAAACTGATAAATAGGGCACGTAAATTCGGGTGCGCACCATAGGCGCAGCTGACTGAAATGAGTTCTCCTATGCGAAACACTAGTCAATATCTATTTCGCTCCCGCGTATAGCGTATGTAATACCAGCGGCGAAGTACTCTGTGTTCTGTTTTTAATAATGTCGAAGGTACGTTGATTGAGAAAACGGCTATCATTAAAGACAGTGAATAGGCGTAAAAATTAAATGTTTAGTGTACGATATATAAATAAAATACGAACAATCCTTACTCGATTTACGTACAGTGATGATTCAGTGTGTAATCTGGCGTTTACTTTGTTAAATAACGATTGATTTATTTCATTTTGGAACAAGTACGGCAATATTACGTTACCACGTTACGAAATTAGTTACTATCTGTGCGTGTGCATTTAAAAATTGAAATCAAAGCTGAACTGAAAAATAAAATAATGCGCTTGTATGTGAAAGATCTCTACTTAATAGTGCGAGAAAACGAGAAATAGAACCACATCAATCGTCATCTTCAATTTTATTAGCTTTTAGACGGACATAAGAATGTACTGAGCAAGTAATTTCGAAAGTGGTGTTACGCACATCGGAACAGTTGGAAATGTCCAGAGATCAAGCATTAATGTTTATGACAGACGATGCTTTCTGTAGGCCGGTCTCTTAAGGAACAGTGTGACAACATTTTACATATTACATGTAAAATGCATGCTCTACATCTTGTGGTAGGGACAATTCGTGAATGTTATCTACAAGTGGACGCGCTAATTGCACATACAAAAGCTGCTGGAATTAACAAAACGTATTCGCGAATTTCACTGCAACCGATCCTTGCACCACGGAGAATATGGTTACAAGCGGCATTTTACAATTGTAAATATTTGGAGACTATAAAGAAGGTGGTTCTATTATTCTATCCGAAAGAATGGGTAGCTATCAAAAAATTTGAGAATAGTCAGGTTAAAAGTGATTTAAAAACTGTTCACGGCAATTACATCGGAGTGCTGCAAGCAATAGAAAAATTACATAATTCTTCACTTTCGTTAGAAGAATCACCGCAAATTGTGAAAGATGTACAAGCATACCTTTGTTCGATAGAAGACGTAAAAAATGAGCGCGTTCTAATTAAGTGTGTTTTAGACAAAGATTCAAATTTTGCGACACTTCGACAAGCTTGTGAAGGTGACTGTGAATGACTGTGGAGACGCACCTGATATTGAACATATACAACCGAGTTTTTCCAGTAATGCCAATTCACAGAAGGCTCTGTTGCGTGCTCCAATTTACAACTTTGAAATCATCGATTTCGTATAATATCCATTTCATTTATGCGTATAATACGTATTATTTTTATTTCTCCTATATTCATGCATATTGTTTTAATACCAGGAAACCAAAGGCACAATTCATTCATACCTTGTCTTAAAAACTAGAAAAGCGATTTAAATTTTTCACACAAAAATTAAGCGCTTCCATTGGCTCTGATCAATCACGACTTACATACAAACAATATCATAACGGAAGTCGTCGTCGGCCATGTTTGATGTTCAACGTGAAGCGTTGAAATATTTTCTATCTATTCGTTTATTAGTGCAGTAAGTACTTTACGCGGACAATATTTTTTTCTTATTTACAAAAGTAAAGTAACACGTGAAACGTCAACAAATTCATATTTTTTCATATTTATAGATTCAAATTAATCGCCATCTTCTATCTATATCTATCTATATAATACTTCTATACTTGCATCGATAACAAGGTCATCTCGTGTTTCCCACTTCATTCCATGGTCGAATATGTGCATACGTTACATCGTACATCCGGACGATCACTTCCATCCCGACGCCTGTGTAGCACACGGAAAATGACGAACATTTATCATCACACTTGGTTCTTCCATCTTACGGTTATCCGTAAAAATATTGAAACTAATCACGCTTGACGTCATACACATAATATTCTAATTAAAATAGTGATAATAATCTATATATTTGCATCCCCCAACAGTTTTCGCCAATTACAGCAGGCAACAGGCGGCCAGGAGTTGCTATTACGCCTGCGCTCGTAGAGCGTCTTAATATGTTTACTCTCAGCATTCGCCAAAATTGGAGCGCGAGACTTCCTGGGAGAGTAACGACTCCTGGGTTCGAACCCGGGGCCTCGAGACTGTTAGCACAGCGTGCTAAGCACTACGGCACCAGTTCCGAAATAAAACCATAAATAATATAAAAGGATTCTTTTAATATTCATTAATTGTATAAAGTGTTACTTATGAGTAATATTTGGTTCGATTACAATACGATACATTCACAGTTAATTTAACTACCTTTAAACAAACTCACATGATTAATCTAGACACAAAATTAATTTCGAAAGAATGTCAGTTCACGATAACAACTACAGCAAATTGGTAAAGATTCAACTCGTAGTATCATCAGTATAAAGTTACAAAATAGAATGTTAACAGGTTGGAAACGTTAAAAGATCTACGGAGTCACACAAAAATATCAGTAGACACTTCGAAAAGTAAGAAACATCTGATTAAAAAAAAAAGAAAACAGCACAGCGAATTGAGATTCAGCTAAAATATATACCAGCGTTAGATTAATTTATTTCTCTTAGTCTACTTCGATCATGCTGGTACTATACCCTATACTTCTATGTATTTTTGTTTTTGTTTCGAATTAATAGTAATATATATGAGTATAATAGGCGAAAATATTCGGAATAAAAAATAATATCATTTGATTTGTTTCAATTTTGTTTGTATATCACTTACGAAACAAGAAAATAAAACAATAGGATCCTATGAAAAACAAGATGGGAAGACTTCAAAGCGATACCTAATTTTATTATATATTTATCTACCTTTTTTGTTAAGTTTCAGTTGAAAAGTTTCCATAAACGAGCAAAAGTAATTCAGCAAAAATACAAATAAATAAATACAGAACTATTAGAGCTAGTTAAAAACTTGAACAATAATTTAATAGAGCGACCGATGTACACGGTCCTCAGTAACGATACATTAAATGTTGATAAAAGCAACGTTTCCAAAATTACTTTACGAAAAATAATTGACTAACTCGTTTGTTAACAATTTCTATTCCCATATGCTACGCTGTAAGTGATTGCAAACAAAATAAAGATAAATATCCGATCCAATAAACGGATCATTTTAAATCATAGCAGAAATGATAATTCGGCGGATCTGGAGGTATCGGCGGTGGTTCTTGCGGAATCGGAACGCCCTCAGCGTCCAGCAGCCTTAATTTGATCTCCATCGACAGTAAAGTATCTAATTCCTTACAAGTCTCTTTACTCTGCATCCTTTGGCCTAACAAAGCGTTTATACCGTCAGTCCAATAGGCTACCGTTAATTCGTCAGGCGCGACGCAGTCTAAAGATTGAAGGTCAACACCTTCTAACGCCAAAGAGAACGCCAATTGATGCGATGCTTTACGGCCTTTCATGTGCGGACATTCTTTACCCATCAGAAGTGCTTTTATGTCGGATACCGCGAGTTTGGAACCTAGTTCTTCGGCTGTGGGGGCGCTCTTTTCATCACAATCCCCGTAGTGGAGGACTTTGTGATTGGGCGAGAGACGCATGTACCAGAATTTGTCCTTGATACGCTGACCTCTAGCAGAATACTTGGTAAATCTGCATAAATTGGTATCAAAATATACTAAGTAGGATGTATTACATGTTTTTCCTTACCTCGTCCCCTCCACCAGAAACGCTAATCTCTGCTCCTTTATCAGATTCAAAATATCCGGCGTTATTTGTTCCCTAAGCTCAACGATAGGCCTCGCATGGGACTCCCATTCCTCCCTCGAGGTCCTCTCTTGTTGCCACAAAGCGGTTATCTCGCTGTAGGTCAAATTCTGCAGTTTGGTCCTTAACTGTTCTAATGATGATGGTTTATCTTGAAGAGCCCGAGATATCTGCTCTTTGACAACGCTAGCTACTTTCCCGAAGTCCTCTAGGGTGGCCCTCATTTCCTTCCAGGTCTTATTGAGGAGGACGATGCAGATACAGAAGCATTCTTCGAAAGGGTGATCGTGAGTGAAAAAGAGGGGTTGGAATGATTTCTCTTGTTCGGAAGGTTGGTCTCCTGGAAGGTTAAGTACATACAACAACATTCTAAGAGGTTACCATGAAATCTTTGAGTACCTATTTTCAACAATTCGCACAGTATCTTCACCAGTTCCACGCTAGCCCTTCCAAATGGACATTCATGTTCATCGGCCCGACAACTGTTCTCCAACACCAATTTCGTGTAGTTATCCTGGTGGTTTCTCGCAAAATACACCATACAATCCAAGGCCAGTAAACCGGGAGGTGTTTCCGTAAAGTCTAGTGCTGGGTTGATGTCATTTCGAAAACCTAGTTTCTTGTAGTCTCTCGTGAAACCTCCGGGACCGCGCATACTACCAGCGCCCTCGCCATCAAAGGCTATCCTCCGTAATTCTTTTATTTTATCTAGTCCATCTTGATCCTACATATCGCAAGTTTTAAGTGCAAAATTTTAAGGTTAAGATAAATCTATTGGACGAATTATGCAAGGCGTTGATGTTTTCAAATTATGTAAATTTAGCCCGTATAATGTATGTGTTACGTTAAAATTCTTACCTGTGGATCAATTTTCGTCATTTTCCTTTGTTCTAACAATCCTAAAGTCAACGCTTGTAAAACATATAATTGATGGGCCATTTCAGCACCTTCAGCTACTCCTGCTTGGATAATACTATTCTGTATGACCTGTCTAACTTGTTTCGACGCTAAAGTAGCAGCAACGTTTCGACGCTTTGTACCGTCAGCCTTCAGTAACAGAGCGTTGATTAAAGCTACCGCGTTTTGTTGGACTACTGGATACGATTGGAGGTGGATAATCAAGGAACCTACGGGAACTTCTCTCTCAACCTTCAAAAATTAATGAATTTCAATATTTGTGAAAGTACAAAACATTACTTTACACTGAAAAAGGAGTTTTATTCCCATAAAATTATAAATTGAATCAACTTTAAAGAACACGTAAAATTTAAAATGAACTTACTTGTCCATATCCTTCAGTACTATTCAGCACCACATTTTCCAAGATCGACAAAGCAGCTTGAGTTACGTCGGGTTCTTGATTATTATTCACCAATCCTGCAACTCTACTTATAAAATTTCCATCTAAAATATCCCATGAAACGATCCCGTGTTCCATTAACTCAACAAAAGACAGCAACGTATGCGCAAGAACCACCCCCTTACACTTGCCGCTCTCTATCTGTCGTATTATCAAAGCCAACCCTTGTTTATTAATAAAATCTAATGCGAATGTAGTATCAGCACTTAATGTAGATAATTTCTTGATAGCATCGGCCTTTTCTTCGGAGGATCCAACATTGAACTTATGTAGTATATCTTGAGCGGTCTTCGAAGGGGAATGTTCCAGACGTAACACCTGCCCATTCTTAATCTCGCTCCTATTCTTTTCGGTGATATAGTTTCTGTTGTTATGTTCGTTGAATTGCAAAGCATACTGCTCTGGTTCTGTTAACTGCCATCCGTTGCATAGTTCTTGGATAATGCCAGCTAGAGGTTGATTTTGGTTGAATTCAATTAGCTGTGGGACCTGCTGGGTCATCTCCACAGCTATCTTGACGATATTCGAGTCCTTCATCGCTGGCATTTTGGCCGCTGCGGAGTTGAACTATTTGAAAATATTTGTTTACTTACATGATTTGTTTATCAACGCAAATGACTGATAAGCTGCATTATTCATAACTTCCTGACGCTCCCCTCGCCAAATTGAGAAATCTAAATAAATTTTAATTAATTTGAGAGAGTCATCTATTGAAAATAAAGCAACCCAAGTTGCACCTAGTAGAATCCTGTATTTCTAACTTAACTTTAGCCTTTATAAGAATAAATAATTCCAAAGGTTTAAACAACGGTTGGTTAATAATGTATTAATTGTCAATAAATTATATTATAATTGAAACTTGAACTGAAATTGAAAATTAATATATTTTTAAATTTAATTCAAGAATTTTACTTTTAATACCGCCATCTTTATTCGTATGGTTCATTTACATTGTATATACTAAATTTGAAAATTGCTTTAATTAACAATTATTCTTTATTATTATTAATATCTTAATTACTTTTGAATTTATTCTTATTTATTTAAATAATTGTTTCTTCGTTTAAAAAGTTATAAAGCTATTTTATAGTTTTCTACTTTATAACCAAATTATTTTTTGACGTTTGGATTTCAATAAGTTTAAGGATTGTCAAAATAAATTAAAACAAAATATGTTATCGAATTTGAGAACAGTAGCCCGATTTTTCGTAAGTATAACATTATATACAACATATATAATTAGATTTGTATCAATTTCGAAACCCTTCTTGTTACATAACCTTTGACGTCCGAAAGGGGTTACAAAACGCCAGGCTCATTCAAACCACCGCGACCCGTCAAAGCGATGCCTTATTCGTGCATAGAGACACCCAAGAAGATAATCCCGACATACCATTCGAATTCAATCCTGAAAATGAGAAGGTACATCTTTTTTAATGTCCATTATATTTCTATATCTATATATCAAAATTTACTATTTTAGAGAGTAAAGGCAATTCTTGCAATTTATCCCGAAGGCCACAAGCGAGCTGCGATGATTCCCCTTCTAGATTTAGCGCAAAGGCAACATGGTTGGCTGCCAATATCTGCCATGCATAAAGTAGCAGAAATCTTAAGTTTACCGAGAATGAGGGTATATGAAGTGGCTACATTTTATACCATGTTCTTAAGGAAGCCGACCGGAAAATATCACGTTGGTGTTTGCACTACAACTCCGTGTTGGTTACGTGGTTCTGAAGAGATTTTAAATACAATTCGTAACGAGCTAAAGATCGATGTAGGCGGTATGACTGATGACAGGATGTTTTCTTTATCAGAATTGGAGTGTTTGGGAGCCTGTGCTAACGCACCGATGATGTCGATTAATGATGATTATTATGTAAGTTTTTTTTTTTTTTTGTTTAGATTAATTTTGGCTTTTATATATCATTTGCGGGATTATAGGAGGACTTGACAATTCAAGATACTAAAGAAATTTTATCACAACTTAAAGCCGGGAAAAAACCACGCGCCGGACCACGGTAAGCTATCTTCAAGTTTAACTAACATTTCTAAATTAATATCATCGCAGGAGTGGTAGGTTCGCAGCAGAACCGGCTGGAGAATTAACATCTTTGAAAGGGCCACCGCCAGGACCTGGTTTTGGCGTCCGGCCAGATTTGTAAGCAATTTGTTTGTATAAATAAGTATTTAATTGAGAGTAATTGTTACAATAATATTGGAAAATAAAGAAAATACCGAAAATAACAGTGCGTTTCAGTTGTAACATAAAAAACCTTACTAAAGTATATCAAACGTAAATAATTTATTTCCAACTTTACAATGCAATTTATCTACAAAGATATACCAATTATTGTCATCAAAATTATCCTTCATTTTCATTATTTCACTATTCAATTCAGGTAGAAGTGTTTTGACACTTTCTTGAACGTCTCCGACGCACCATGCTATGCTCATATGAAATGATGGATTCTGCAAAGATACATACTAGATATATTCTCCCCACTATTAAAAAATAACTTATAACCTTGTAAAACTCTGGCAATCTAAATTCTGCTAAACACTTATCGAAAATCGTTACCAAATGAAATAGGCTATCGTAACCGGTCTTTATTTCTAAACCGATGAATGTTCTCGTCCGCTCTTCGTTACAATACACATTTAAATTGTCGAACATTATTATAAACCTAAAATATTAAGATAATTATGGCGAATTGTGAATTATTTGAAATTTACATGGTACCGATTAATATTGATTAAATTTCCTCTTATACTTCTCACAAACGATTCGATCCAATGATGTCGAAGTACAACAACCTTAGTTAAACTTATATGGAAGTCGTTAACGTATTTAAAATCGTACGGAATTAATTTATCACAAATTTTATTTACAATGCACTGTATACCATCATTATTCTCATCTACAAGGTAATGTAGATATATATATATATATGAATTGGGGACGAATTTACTTACAAGAGATATAAATATACGTAGCCCAATTCCCTCTTTCGTGTTTAAACGATCTGATTCTACCTTCATGTAATGTAGGATCATCTAAATATTCTTCCTTTTCTAACTTTATCGCGTCAGGCAACGAAAATCTGCAAGTTCGGTTCGGTTGTCGTCGTAATTTACAAGATTTTTCTTCACTGTCGCTGTCGCTCTTGTGCAAACGTTTTGTTGAAATTCTGCCGAATGGCACATCGTCGTCTGAGGATGAATTATCGCCGTATGCGTTCAATAAGTCTAATGCTCCGCGACCTGACATCGTGTTAAATTTTGTTCAAGAATCTTAAATATTAAATATTCTTTACAGTATTTAAATTTTTATGCATTTGAGGTTAGAGGTAGAAATCAGCGCTGCCACTGCAAGGGAACTGTGATTTCTGTTAGTAAGTGTATTACCAATAGTAAAAAGATTAAGTTTAATGTAAAAATTCCCAGTGTTACAAAAGTTATTTCTCAAACTTGCAAGTTAAGGTTGGTATTCTCGCATTTCATTCAATATTTTTAAGTTACCTATTCAATTGCCTTTATTATTACAACGAAGTAACTTTAGGGAGAAATGCCAGCAGTATGTAAAATAATGATAATTCCACTAAATTTGATGAAATGTTTAATTTTAATAATTATAATTTTTTCTTGTTACTTACGCGGTGAGCAATTTTATTACGAAAATTAACGGTAATAACGCGTTGATTAGTGTGAACAAGTGGCAATGGTACGCGGATGGCGTTCTTTGGGTATCTCCATTAAGATTGCTATCCTTGCATTTTCCTAAGTTCAATGTGGTAATACTCTGCGTAGGCACTGTACATGTCAAAAGTGTTAAACTGAGAATGATTGATAATCATGCAAAATCTCACGCTGTATTCCTTTCTGTCCTACTCATTACGTTCTCCTCGCGGTGTTGCGCCAACAATCTAAGTGCTAAGATCGTAGGCGGTTTTACAGCGACGCGCGGAGAATTCCCCGCCTTCGCCGGCTTCTTCATAATCGAATTAAACGAGGTGAGGTTCCAGTGCGGCGGTTGCTATATACGGCGATTGTGGATCCTTACAGCTGGCCATTGTCTATACAACAGGACCTCGCGCGAATTGTACGCCATCGAAACGATATTGGTCAGGATGGGCATGACGCAACTGAACGAGTATGCCCAGGAAAGGAGACCGGTGAAGCTGATCGTACATGGGGAATACATACCGAAACCGAAGAATAAACGTTGCGATATCGGACTCGTTAAGATTGAGCACCCCTTCAAGCTAGTAGCGGAGATTGTGAATCTAGCGAGGCTGAACACCAAAAGGGAGATATCGCGCGATGTCGCTGTTGTAGGCTTTGGTCGTGTGTACAATAACGACACCAAGCCCAGTAACCAGATGCAAGTTGTTCACCTGACGGTTTGGAGGAAGAAGGCTGATTTGTTCATCATCAAGGATCAGACGCCGAAGGGCGCCTGCTTCGGCGACTCGGGAGGGCCTCTATACTTGAGACGCAACAAGGTGGTGATTGGTTTGGTGTCCGCGGGGATTTGCGTGACAGGGTTAGGATATTACATTAACGTCCGGTGCTATCATAATTGGATGAGGAAGAACATGTTGGCAGACGGTAGCACCTTTCAAGCTAAAATTACGCTTTACGCCTTTTCATTTTTATTACCATTAATAAATAAGTAGACATTTGTTTTCTGGTTGTCTTTCTAGTTGTTTATTAATTTTTAATTTATTAAATTTACAAAACGTTGGAGAAATCGGAGCTTCAATATTTTCAAGTTCACTTAAACAGTAGTCGACTCAGTATTTTGTGGGGGTTTGTCCAAAACATGTATCCTTCAATAAATGAAAAACAACGAAGGCCACTTTAACATACAAGAACCTTCGTTCTTTCTCCATTTTCGGTTCCGAATTCTTTCCATACACCTCCCAGTGACTCCAACACTTCTCTTAATTGAACTTGTCCCGGCGTTCCTTCTAATTTCCTCCGTCTGCTTCGTACCGTTTTTTTAACATTTTTCGCGAATTCATTAGAAGCTAAAATTTTGATTACCTTTTTTGTTCTGTGTATTTGTAAATTGTTCCATGTGGCAACGCTGGACGCGCGCACTGCAAGTGTAAGTGTCAAAGTTGTCAAATCATCCGCAGTATGCATTTGAGAACGGGCCCAAAACATACGAAAACTCACGCCGTATTCCTTCCCGTCATTCTAGTTACGTTCTTCTTGCGGTGTTGGGCCAATAAAACTCTCTTCGGTCCTAGGATTATCGGCGGTATTACAGCGATGCGCGGAGAATTTCCCGCCTTCGCCGCCATCTTCATAATCGAATTCAATGAGCCGAATTTCCATTGTGGCGGTTGCTATATACGGCTATTATGGATTGTTACGGCAGCTCATTGTATATACAACAAGACCACGAGCAAAGCGTACGCTTCCGAAGCCATACTGGTAAAAATGGGCATGATGCAGCTGAACGAGCATGCCCAAGAGAGGAGACCGGAGAAGCTGATCGTACATCAAAAGTACAAATTGAATCCTGGACACCAGCTGCGCGATATCGGACTCATCAAGATCATGCATCCGTTCGATATCGTACCGGAGAGTGTGGACCTAGGAAGGCTGAACATCCAAAAGCATTTATCGCGGGACGTCGCAGTCGTGGGTTTTGGCCGTTTCCACGATAAATACGTCTTACCGAGCAGCCAGTTGCGAGTTGTTCATCTGATGATTTGGAAGAGGAAAGCGGATTTTATCATCATCAAGGATCAGACGCCGAAGGGCTCGTGCTGCGGCGATTCCGGAGGGCCTCTGTACGTGAGGCGCAACAAGCTGGTGATCGGTTTGGTGTCCGCAGGAATTTGCACGAGAGGCATAGGATATTATCTTAACGTTCGTAACTATCGTAAGTGGCTGAGGAAGAACATGTCGGAAGACGGTAGCAACCTTCAAGCTAAGATGGCCGTTTATGCTTCTTCATTTTTATTATTATTGTTGTACGATTATCTTCTTTCTTTCTTAATAATAAATAAGTAGAAATTTAAGTTTTTGTAATCGCCAAATTGGACTTCGTTCGATCGCAACTACCCTTACATCACTATCATTTTCAGATTGCAATTGCAAATATTACGTTAGCATTTACGCAAATTTTAAAAGAAACACTCAGCATACACCACCCGGCTTAGAAAGTTGCATAACGAATAAACATTAGCGTTACGTTACGTGGGCTCCACGTGTCCTTCATTTTTTCAAAAGAAACCCCGATCTCTCATTAGATATTGCAATTCTTCGCTAAAAAATAAGTAACCCTTGTCTGAAACATGGTTTTGTTACTTTTGTAGTTGGCGCCCATCAGGCCATTCTCCAACCGAGCGAATCGACTAGGCCAAACGTATTGACCGCATTGAGTAATCCTTCTAAAGTTTATCTAAGTATTTTCCTAAGTTCAACATGGCAACACTGAACATGGGCGTAGTACGTGTCAAAGTTGTCACATCTTATGTCCGTTGACCATGGTATGCGTTTGAGACAAAGTCCAGATCATACAAAACTCCACGCTATATTCCTTCCTATCATCCTGGTTACGCTCACCTCGAGGTGTTGGGCCAATAGAACTCTGCTAAGTCCTAAGATTGTAGGAGGTTTCACAGCGATACGCGGAGAATTTCCTGCGTTCGCAGCCATCTTCTTAATAACTTTAAATCAGAACAATTTCCAATGCGGCGGTTGCTATTTACGGCGATTGTGGATCGTTACGGCCGGCCATTGTTTATACGACAAGAACACAGGCAAAACCTACGCTACCGAAACGATATTCATCAAAATGGGCATGCTGCACTTGACCGAGCACACCCAACAAAGAAATGCGACGAAGCTCATCATACATCACAGATTCAAACCGCTGCCCAAAAATAAATTTCACGATATCGGACTCGTTAAGATCGTGCATCCCTTCGACATTATACCGCAGAGGGTGAACATAGCGAGGTTGAACACTAAACGGGAAATATCGCGCGATGTCGCCGTCGTAGGTTTCGGCCACCTGAACGATGAAGACACCGAGACCAGTAACGAGATGAAGGTTGTCCATCTGCTGCTTTGGAAGAAGAAGGATGATATTCTGATCATCAAGGATCAAACGCCGAAGGGTGTCTGTTGCGGCGACTCCGGAGGGCCTCTGTACGTGAGGCGCAACAAGCTGGTGATCGGTTTGGTGTCCGCGGGCGATTGCTCGAGAGGCATAGGATTTTACACTAACGTTCACTATTATCGCAAATGGTTAAGGAAGAACATGTCGGAAGATGGTAGCGATCTTCAAGCTAGGATGGTCCTTCACGCCTCTTTACTTTTATCATTATTGTTGCATGACTTTTCTTTTTATTTTGAATAATAATAAATAAATAAATCGATGACCTTCACGAAATTCGTTACTGACGTGCGTACGTCTGCACTTAAATTCTGCAAACCAATCGCAAATTTTGTGCGAAAAGAAGAATAAAGAACCTTTCCAGTTTGTTTCTCCCGTTCATCACCGGTACCTCGTATATATTATCAGAGATAGTAATGTCGAAGATATTGGTCCTCTTGAATATGAAGATGATGATTAAATTTCGAAGGATATTATTTACTTTTTTAAATTTTTATGTTCAAACAGAACTCGCACTTGAGCCTCAGCAGTGCGAGCGAGACGCGTTCACTATGACAGCAGTGTCAAAGGTGTCATACTTTACGTAACATGCGTTCGAAAACGACTCCAAACCATATAAAATCTCGTCTTCTATTCCTTTCTATCCTTCTCGTTACGTTCTCCTCGCGGTGTCGGGCAACTAAGGCACTGCGAAGTCCTAAGATTATGCGCGGTAATGCAGCGCTGCGCGGAGAATTTCCCGCCTTCGCCGCTATCTTCATAATCCTATTAGACGAGGAAAAGTTCCAATGCGGTGGCTGCTATATCCGACGACTGTGGATTGCGACGGCCGGCCATTGTTTATACAATAAAACAACACGCAAAGCGTACGCAATCGAAACTATATTCGTCAGAATGGGCATGCTGCAGTTAACTGAGAATGCCCAACAAAGGAGATCGAAGAGGCTGATCATTCATCGAAATTACGAACCGGAGCTGAAGAACAGATTTCATGATATCGGGCTCGTGCAGGTTACGCGTCCCTTCGATATCGTACCGCAGACAGTTAATATAGCGAGGTTGAACGTTAAGCAGGCGATACCGCGCAACGTCGCTGTCGTTGGCTTCGGTCTTATGAACGGTAGAGATGTCAACCCGAGTAACCAGATGCAAGTCGTTCATCTGATGGTTTGGAAGAAGAAGGATGATTTGCTCATCATCAAAGACCGGGCGCTGAAGGGCGCTTGTTTCGGAGATTCGGGAGGACCTCTGTACTTGAGGCAGGGCAAGCAGGTGATAGGTCTGGTGTCTGCAGGGATTTGCGCGAAAGGCCTAGGGTATTACACTAACATCGGCTGCTATCGTAAGTGGCTGGCGAAGAACATATCGGAAGACGGTGGCAATCTCGAAGCTAAGACGGTCGTTTGCGCCTATTCATTTTTGTTACTATTGTTGTACGATTATCTTCTTTTTAGATTCAATAATAAATAAATACAAATCTAAATGTAGAATGTTGCCTGGCCGGATCGCTTCATGCGACCCTTGGTGTTGTGACAATGCCGACAGATATACTTTTGTGGGCCTCCTTGGCACAATTCCCGAATTTTATGCAACTGTCAACAATTGTCAGCCACGCAACACCACGAGTAGCAATGCTGCCTCACACCGTTATACTAACTTGGGGCTTCATTGTGGTCGGAATACCCTTGAGAAAAAGATCCTTCTCCCGTCGGTGTTACCCCAACACTCCCACCCTTCACTAACTTTGGTCTTATTGCTCTAAATAACCTTATCCCAGTTTTCTTCCGCCCACTCTTTGTGTGCACGAGTCCGTTCGATGCATGCTTCTGTTTTTGGTTTAGATATGACTTCGTATTACAAAAAAAAAAAAAATGGAGACTCACAGCAGACTCACATAATAATGTAGATTCTATACAAAAAACAAAAAAAAGCAAAATAAAACTGAAAGAAATAATGGTAATCATACAGATAAGAAACAAAGTAGCTCAATGGGAGAAGGAATGGAGAATGGTATAAGTTTCAAATGCGGGAAAGACAATCATTTCTCCATTATGTGCAACATGAAAGGAGTCTAAGAAATTCAAAATCAGAGGTCATCTGAAGAAAGTGAATTGTACGTAAAAGTTAATAGTTTAATAAAGAATAAAGCTGCAGGATGGACTGAAGATTTGGAAATAAATGGGCAAGTTGTGTCATGCAAAATTTTGACAGGGTCAGAGGTGAATGTGTTATCAAAGATAGTCTTTGATAAAACACGTAATAAAATGCAGAATATGGTAAAAACGAGTACCGTTTCGGATTCATGCGAAGGTTGAAAAAATTAAGCTATCGCGTAAACTTGCGGGTAAATGTTAGACTTAAAATGTTTAATTGTGGACTTTAAACAAAATCGACAATTGGGCTACCTGCATGCTATTAGTTAGAATTGTTTAAAGAACATAAATATCTTAGTACTATGAATAACAAAGAAACAAAATAAAAACGTTTTTGAAGGTTTATGTGCATTTATCGGTGTATCTAGCGTCATTCCGGCATTTAATCATTCCTAGAATTCTATTAGATTACGTTTAGTTGTTGATGTCTCTGGTTGTTTTAGATATTGGAAATATTGTGTTAGCTACAGTTAAACTCCATCTACGATATATATGCGCCACTAAAAACCGAACACGCCATGAAAATATACAATTTCTCGAGCGACTAATAGAATTGTTCTTCAAATCTGCGAAGGTTACCTTATTTCAATCGCCAGCTGCCCGGGAGTCATTGCTCAAGGTTTATAAAAAAAAAATTATAGAGGGTTGCACTTTAGGGCCAAATATTTTTCTCTCTGGAGAGAGAATAGAAAAAGATGCACATATCTTCTAATTCTCCCATTTGGTTGGGTCTCTACAATTCCTTCGCTCAACGATAATAGTAAAAAAGTGTACACCTAGCAATGTAATATTCACGTACTTAAATATAAGCGCAACCAAGACGACGTTCGATATGTAGATGGCGCATCAAGTCGAATGGGAACCGAGATTCTCGAATCCCATCTCTTGTAGTTGTATATTCCTCGGGTTTAATCTAGCTATTCCCGAATGATGGCTACCGCGAGTCATACGCGCGTTAATGTAAATTACTTCAAGAATAATGAGGAAGATAAAGAATATGAGCTTTGAACAACATGTTATAGGTATCAGTAATTTATTTGTATTACATTCTTATCTAAACATATCTACAATACGTATTACATGAAGTATCTTGTGGATTTGGATCCTGAAACAACCTAAATTATAATCGTTACTACAATACAGAAGCTACCACATACATAGGTAGGTATATATATATATTTCGAAGATATTAAATATCTAATTATATAACCACCTCTTTTATATACAAAGATACCATACCTTTTTAGTACAGTTTTGCACATGTTCACGGTCATTTTTTATATTTTAGGCCCCCACTAATTGCGAACTATGATAAAAAAAAAATCGAGTGATTAGTCGCACATTTCATGCAGTTGCAGAAACAATTGAAGATCTCGGAGGAAATCCATAAACGAAAAGGTTATCAAAGCTTCAGAGAAGTTACTTTTTCGCTATAGGACTTGGCGTTTTGATTTTTTCGGCAGTCTTCTGTTGATTGCTGGGCGGCTCGGGGGAATATTGGCGCGCAGCAGGGATTTGTGCTGGAGGAACCTTCTCTTGCCTTTCGGGAAGTTTTGGCTGAGTCTGCGGAGGCTCAGAAACGATAGCTTGCTTGCTTTCCCGTTGCTCGGGATAATTTTCTGTCATCTGTTGGGGTTCGGGATACTTTTCCTGAGCTTGCTGTTCGGGATATCGGTCCGTCGTGTACTGGGCGTCTTCAGCGTATCGTTCATCGTCCATATATTGACCGGAGCCTTCGTATTGCTGTTCTACGGGATAGTTTGGATCGTACTGTTGCTCGGAATACTCAGCGTTGGGATCGTACTGCCCGTATTGTTGTTCGTATTGTTCCTGGGTCATATATTCCTGATCGTAGGGTTGATTCGAATATTGCCGTCCGTCCTCGTATTGCTGATCTTCCACATATTGCTGATTGGGTTCATAGTGGTCAGCTGGATATTGCATATTCGGGTTGCTAACGTATTCCTGAGCGTAACGCTGATCTTCTTCATACTTTTCGTCTTTCTGATGAGGTTTTGGCGTTTCAATCGGCGTTTTGGGTGGATCTTCTTTAAGTTTAGCAACCTCCTTGGGTGTCACAGACTCTTCAATTGTTTGTTTAGGTTTACGCTGCGGTATAGGTTCTTCTTTCAATTTCTGGGTCGCCGTTTGCTCGGCAACTTTCGGAATCGTCTTCTGTGGTTCAAGTTGAGATTTGGTTTCTTTCGGTTGCGGTATCGGAATTTCTGGTTGATACAAAGCCGGTTTTTCCGTGCCACTTAGCTCTCTAGTTAATGTGGTAGTCGGTGCTGGTTGGTACAGTGCTGCACGTTCCTCGTCTAGAAGAAAATCAAGAGAGAATTCCATTGAAACAAATGAACGGCGAAGAAATCATGAGGTCTAGTGAATTTCAATTGAATGGAATGTATTAAAATATCATCTCTGGATAGATGCTGTTTAGAAGTAATAAAGCTAATTGTTTGCTTAAAACGAAAATATACCTACCTATAAAAAAAAGCTTTTTCTATGCTATAAACGAGTTGAAAATTTGCAATTTACAAGGTTGTCCCATAAGTCTTTGCCAATGATGCCATAATTAAAGAAAAAAGAATCAATTTTTTCCGATCATTCTGGAAATACTTAGACTTGGGGTTGACACCAATGGATTGGTTCGTATATCTCGGTGCGTCGTCATTGTAATTATGCAAGAATCCGTCACACGTTGTCCAAAAGCCTGTCGATTCTCATACGCACAAAGTCTTATGGGATAACAGATCTAGTAGCTTTGCTACGCAATAAAGTAGGTATGTCCTAAATGTAGTAGATTACCACGAGCATCTTCCCGATTATCGAGTATCGGGGACCAACACCCTTTGGCAAACGCTAAGTTGTTTCGTTAATTTGGAATAATCGTTTGGAGCATTCGCGTCAGTCGTTCGATCTTTCACTAATACAATTAAGAGAGGTTTTAATTCCAACATGGTTTCCCGAATTGGTAGCGCGGCGTTGTCGTAGCTTTTGTCGACGTTTCGTCCTCACTCTTATGGAACGAACATCTTCAGCGCTGTTACTGCATACTGACTGGGAACCATTTATTCCACAGGGGTAAGTTGTTGACCCATAACAAGGACTAGTTATGGACACAACAACCACGTACCACGCTCACGCCCGGTGGTAACACGGGTGCTGACCGATCGCCTTGTTTCAGCGATGAAGACGCTGGCATGGAACATGGAATCTGGTGGTCATCAGGAGTGTCCGGTTGATTGCGAACTTTGACGGAGAAGTAATCTGAGAGTTTGAAGTAGGGCTTGAAGATGGTTCTTATGTTGTTTCTGAAGAGGATCTTGTTAATGCAATCGGTGATACTTCGATTGTTGGGTAGATACGCTTACTTGAGGAAATTAGGAATAGACAAGTGGAGCGATTTGTTGCGTAGCTGGTGATTGGCGCGAGATGGGGAGAGACGACGTTAACCACAACCGTGGTAGCGATTACAGCAGCTAGTTAAAGTGCAAATAAAAGTATTATTACTTTTATTTGCGTCGCGAACCAGGATCACCATTTACACCCGAGAAGACCTCAGAAATGATCATCCGTCGAAGAACCGCGCCCAATCAACTCAAGTCGCACGTTATTTCTTACTTCTCATTTTTGTTTTATGTTCATTTGTTACTTATTTACCTTTTGCTCTAAATTGTATATCTTTGTCAATCTAAAATCTCTTCTACCTTATCTTCAGGAGCGCCATCATTTCTTCGCGTCCATCTTCAAACTCTTAGGCTACTTTCCTATTAACACCGCAATTATCTGGAAACACCTGGTGCCTACCAGACTCCATGTTCGTGCGGTAGTGTGTACAAAGCGATTGGTCAGATGGCCCTCGGGATCGAATAGCCCCTATTCAGTAACAGCGCTGAAAGTCACAGCGAGGACGAAACATCGACAGAAGCCTGTTATGGGCGAAACTTTGAAGCGTTTTAGAGAGATAATGTTATTATTTGATAATACAGAAGACGCCCATGTTCACTCGCTCAATTTAGAACATGCCGTATATAAAAAGAAAGAGTAGCGTAAGAATTTGCGAAAACTAACAAACAATAAATTAAATATTGGATTTCTTTTTTATTTTTGCAGTCGTTTGCTTGCTTTACTAGAAAGATACCTTGATCGGCGGTTGTCTTACTCGGCAGCGTGAATCTGCTGCTTATGTAATCTAAATTAGTTTGTAGTTCCCGTATTTCCTCCCTATAAAAAATGAGAGGCCGATTAATCAAGCTCGTTCGACAAAGGATTACCTGTTGTTGTTGGTTCGTTTGGTGCGACAGCGCAGGCGTGTTCGAGACAGGAAGCGGCGGTAGTGGGGATACGCGCTTCAAAGAGATCCAAACGGTTTCCAGCTTACGCATCAGTTCGTCGTTTTCGCTGCGCAGTCGTCCGCTTTCACGTCTAGAAAATGAACTCAAGCCCGTCTCAGAGGGTTATCTACGAGGTTAGGATAGGCTAACGGTCTCGCTGTTCGCCTTTGTATTTGTTGGAAGGTGATAAAAAGGGAAAAATCCACGTTGCAGATTGGAAGACTTCGTCAAGTTACTAAATACAAAGCTAATCGAACGTTTAAGATTCGTTTTTTTTTTTTTTGCAACGGTCTCTTCCAATCTACGCCATGTTTTTGTTTTCCTATCGTCATTTTCTCTACGAAGCTTCATCGAACACACCGAGCATTCCACATCGCCACACAAACGCGCACCATCAAGTAGACACCATGCATAGATAGAACTGACCTGCCGACGTTTGGGCACTAATTTGACACTGACGTCTATTTTAATTGGTTCCTTGCGTTTGGTCGTCCGGCTTGTCTGCAAATCGGACTCTTTTTTGCGGTTTGCCGTCCCTACCAAACACAAGGAAGTTAATTAATCAACTGACTATGCATACCACACCTCGTACGCCAATCACAACGAGAGTTTCTAAGTTGGTGTGTGAAGCATGCGAGGTGAAATGTAAGCAAACTCGATACCTAACAGTTTTTAGAAATACAAAGCATTCAAGTAATTCACCGAGTCGCACGATTAAAGCGTAGAACGTTCCGCGTTCTACGCTTTGGTCGTACGGAGCAATCTGACAAGACAAGGAATATTGAAGAAAATTAACATAGATTGAAGACAGGTACCTGAAAACGCAATAATATACAGGATGTTCCATATGAAAAAAATGACACTTGCGAAAATCTCGTCTACGAATACTCTTTAAATTGCTGCTGCTCAGGAAAGGAATTATCAGAACATATCCTAAAAATATCTGTCATTATCCTGTCAACATCCTGTATATTTATACAGTGTTTGTATTCAACTTGGGGAGTTCGATAATTACTTGGTCTACTGACGCTAATGGAATTGAAATAGTTGAGTGTAGGCTTTCACGTACTAGAAATGTCTTTCGAGTGTTGTCGCGTATTTAATATTTTATTTGACGTTTCGCTGATCACGCTGTCAGCTTCTTCCGAAGCTAGCGTAATGAAGTAATTTTTGATAAGGATCAGCTAGTTTGTAAACGACGGCCATTTAAAGTGAATAACTTTTGTGATTTAACAACAACAGAATAAAGTCGGGTATAGAGCAGTTGTTCTTTTTTTAAGTTTATGGGGACCCTACAGCTTCGTTATCGATAACATATTCCACGGCCGTACCGGCGTTTTTGGTGAAAAAGATGAGGTCACAACATCAGAAATGAAAATTGGAGGTTGAAAGGACGCGAGATTGCAAAGGCAACAACTCATAACTGTTGATGAAACATGGATTCATCCGACTAGAGACCAAGGAACCGTCCAAACGGCGGGTTTTTCGCCGCCAAAGAAGGCCTTTATCGGCCAACAATATCATGGCCGTAGTTTTTTGGCACGAGCAAAAGATTTATAAACGCGATAAACGCGGGGCAATTCAAGTTGATTACTTTGAAAAAGGCAAGTGTTGTGTCAACTTATCGGATCGTTTCACCAAATTTAGCCTCAGCTATTTTACAGGGTTGGAGAAATAAGTTTTGTACTTAAAAACGTTTTTTTTTCTTTTTCTTACTAAGACCAGGCATTTGTTGCACTCTTGTTATGAACTATATTCTATTGGGTATACATCGTACTTTAGTAATGCAGCTATAATTTAAGAATCAGAAGATCCAAGAAAAGTGCAACATTATTTTCTTTTAGTTGTACTAAAATTTGTCATTATAAATATACGGGGCGGTCCATTTCTCGGACCTCCTGAATAATTTAAAAGCAGTGAGTTCTATGAAAAAATGCTTCTGGTGAAAGAAGAAACTTCCAGGGATCTTCAAGCGATCACCCGCAACTACTTTGTGTTAAAACTTTCGCTCGACTAACTGCTTCCAGAATTATTCGTGTGTTAGTTAAGTTAGAAGTAATTATAATGAGAACGTACTATTGTAGAAACGTCTTCCGTACGTTGAACATTGGAATCTTCAGCAAGCATTACAAAAGGCTGTCGTTAAATGCAAGAAAATTACTACATCAACGTCAGTACTCGGAAGGCGTTCCTACATCAAGCAACGCCCCGTGAAAATCTACACTCGACCAATGCGCAGTGTACGTTCATAATTGGTGCTAACTACTCCTTACTTATGCCTAGTGTTGGCTTCTTCCAGCTTCTGCGTGAGGACGTGACATTCACTAGACAGTTTGTCCATGAGTTGATTTTGAGAGTGGATCATGCCTTCTAATTCGGCCACCGTGGCCGCTGCAAAAATTATATCACATCAGTATTAGGTTCGTTAAGCAAGTTAATCGTGTATTCTTTACCGGAACAATCGCGAATATCATTAGGGAGGTGAACCGAAATCTCATCAACTCATGGACTAACTGTCCCGATATCGTTCATTCCAAGCGAAACTTACCGTGCTTGGTTTCAATATCTTGTATCATCGTCGAAAGCTCTTTCTCGCGGTCTTCCTTCGGTGGCGGTAGAGCCATTATGTCACCTCCCGAAGGACCATTGCAAGGGGATGGTATGGGTCGTCTGCCTCGCTCTTCGGCTAACACCTCGTTCATTTTTAGCTGGAAAATTCGATCGAATAAACGGGGTACATTCGATCAATTTAAATCTCTTACCTCTTTCTCGAGATTGGCAACTTGCTCCGTCAATCTGATATTCTCCCTGCGGCTATGTATCAAATCGGCATCGGCTCTATCCAATCTCTGTCTCAACGACTGCATCTCAGCCTGCAGCCTCAAGGCTTCCTGTTTAGCTTGCCTCTCCTGCCTCTCGTTGGCCATCTGTAACGTAGCGATCTGCTGCTCCAAAGCGCTTTTCTCCGCACCGCTTACCCCGATGTCCGACTGGAGGGAGACTGGAAAGGAACATATGGCAGGGTTCAAGTGAATTGTCGTCACTCTACTGGCGTGCGAAAGCTTCTATTTTGAAAAAAAATCTAATAGCCGTTTAAGGAGGAAAAAGGACGATCGATCTTGGAGTAGCTACTTACTAATCTTGTTGCTCATGTCCTTCTTGAGGTCGTCGATGTGCGCTTGCTTCTGCGCCGATTCGCGACGAAGGTCTGCATTTTCCCTACGCTGCTTGTCGACTTCCAACTGGAGCTTGTTGGTCTGCTCCCATTGGACGCCCAGTTCGGCTGTCAGCTGCTCGATCTGCTGTGAGTATCTTCTTTCGACTGCGCTGCGTTCGTCGGCAATTCGTCGGCTCTAAATCAAGGGAATTTGGAAATATATTGGCCGTCGTAATTTGCAAGGAATCCAATCTAGCTCGTTTCTTCCGGCACAAACACGGCCTTTAACCGTCGCTCCAATATCAAGTCGAATGTATTACCTGTTCATTGATACTATCCCTCAACTTTCCATGTTGCCTTTCCAACTCATCCTTCAACCTCCGAATCTCGTGTTCGGCCGCGGTTTTCTCGTACTGAGCCTGTTCGGCGACGTCTAGACTCCTCTTCACTTGATCGCAGGTGCTGTTCTCTTTATCTCTCAAGATCGTCAGCGCGCTCTGCAATTTCGAAACCGTATCTTGTAGGACGGCCTTTTCCCTACAACGATTCAAGTTAGAAACGTTAGAAACGATTTGCGAGAAGTTGAGGGTAAACCTGTGAAGGTTTTCGACTTGCTTCTTGCACGAATCTAAACCTTCTCCGTAAATCCCATCGGCCAGCTTCCGCCTGAACGTTTCGTTCTCGTCCTGCGCTTTCTTCAGGTCGATCCTGGTCTGGGTAAGTTGCGCTTCTAACTCTGAGATACGTGATTCGAAGACTATGGTTGGACCTTCGAGCGGTCTGTGTTTTACGGAATGCTTAGGCGATTTCGGTATCTGTAAAGGGAGTTTCGTAACGTATGCAGCTTTTACGGTGTGTATTCTGGCGCTTACGTTTTTCGTAATTTCCAGATCGGTTTCGGTCTCCGTTTCGGTCTCTAGATGATCGAAAACGGATTTCAAGAGGTTGGATTTTTGCTTTTCGTGAAGGTTTTCATTCTCAGAGATGACCTCCTTCACTTTGCCCAGCATATCAGACAGTTGATTCTGCGAGTTAGTTATGTGATTGTCCTTCAAATAGAAGACCCGGACTAAATCATCAAGGTCGTACTCACCCTGCAAAATCTCGATTCCCTTTCTAACTGTTCAATGTATTCTTCCTGGCGTTCTATGAAGGACATCAGCTCCGGAGGAGCCGTATGACAACCAGTGTCCCATTTAGTAGAATGCTGCTCGCTGAAAGTTTCCAAATTAAAAATGCCCTGAATTTCCTCGAAAGGATCTCACCCCAAAGACTTCTCGTGGTGACCATCACCAAGATGAACATTGGTAGATCTTAGAGGCGCCGTTAAATTATAACGTCTGGATGTTAGGGGGGAATGGTAGTGACTTCTGCCGATCCTAGAAGTCCTACTTCCGCCGCTGATGACGGATTGGTTGTCCGTTTCTTCACCAGCGCTATCTAGTTCTCTGAGCGGTCTTCTAATCGGGACATAGCTCTCCGCCAATAGGATCCTGAGTCGGGAGACAGCGTCGCGGTACGCCGTGTCCGCGTAGTTCGGCTTTTTCGTATATTCTATTTTTGTAAAACTGGGCGGTTTCCTTTACGGAGGCAATGAGAACAAAGACATTTTTTAAGATTTTCAATATTGTTTTTACAAAATAAAATATGCTATCGATTTTTACCTTAATTCAATTATTTAAAATTTTTTTCTTTAAAAATAATCTCTATCCTTAAAATATTTTTACACATTACAAATTTGTACACAAAAAAAGGCCTTCGGTACTATCAGAAGGTTCTCACCAGCGCCCAGACATATCCCCGCAGAAGACATTATCACTGAATTAGCAAAGCGAAACAGAGATGGAGTATGTAACGAGGAGCAAGAGGCAACAACACCACTCTTTGGAAAACTTCTGAAGAAGATGATAGAGTAATCAGCGAAACGTCAAATTAAATGCAAAGTACGCGACAACACCTGAAAGATGTATTTTATTATGGTTAACGGTCGTGAAAGCCTACACTCAACTATTACATTATCTTAATGCATAATAGTTATAACTATTATAAGTGCTCTTCATAAGCGTCCGTGTAGAAATGGTTGTTGGGGTGTGTGATTCGTAATATGTGCGCAAGCGATCTTAATCCAGCGGTAATGCATCCAGTATGTATTTGGCAGTCGTCTTGAACGCTCGCGGGCGTAGCGATGTGCTGCATATACGTCATACGCAATAACATGTCCTCGATAAGTAGATCAAGGAATGTGATGGCAGATTGCCAAGACCACCTGATAAGTGCAAAGCACAATAATAACAAAGAAGGCGTGCATCGGGGACGATACACATGATTTACGTGTAACTATGATTGTCTGTAATATGTCGTTTACTTTCTCCAGCAAATAATCATTTATTTCATTTTGGAAGAGATACGCCAATTCTACATTATCGAGCCAGACAACGTTATGAAAGTGTGTGTAAACCGTTAGAAAACAAAGAAGGAAAGTGGCGAACTTTAATAATAACATCGGCATACGAACCGTTTGTACCAGAAAAACACCTAAGAGATTTTTACTTTTGCCTCTATTTACTCCCCCGCTCAACTCCAATCCTTCCAAATAATTCCACTTGCCTTTGTCCTCTCCATTGATAAGATATATCCTTAAATAGACTTAAACGGTTCATTTTTTCCCCCGAAAAACAATTCACTGAAACTGTCGAAAAAATAAGTTTAGATGCCCACCTCCACCCGC
Organism: Oryctes rhinoceros; assembly: GCA_020654165.1. Classification (NCBI taxonomy): domain Eukaryota; kingdom Metazoa; phylum Arthropoda; class Insecta; order Coleoptera; family Scarabaeidae; genus Oryctes; species Oryctes rhinoceros. The sequence continues at coordinate 6,516,881 of JAIOKQ010000119.1, forward strand.
AATACTTGAAAAGAACATCGAATTCATTACTTTTCCGAGTACGGACCTCAGAAGGAAGTAAGTACGAAAAGAACAAAGAAACAGAGAACAACGAATAAATAATAGCAAATTAAGACCGTATAAAATTTATTTTACTTACCACATACTGCACACTCTTGACTTTGTATTTAATAAGCTGCTATCGTGGTAGCATATAAAGAAGGACTAACAACGACGTTTAGTTACAGGTGAAAGACAAATCAATATTTTTCTATGAATCAGGTGTCCCAGATCTCACTAAACAGATTACGCTCAATACAAACAAATCGAATTTTACTTTGTTAAACACGAGATTTCCCTCTTTCTTCCCCCGCCGTTCCCCACTCCCCAAGAACAACATTCTAACCGTTTTCGCAAGAAAGCGCTACCGTAAATTCAAAAAATTCCAACCAGAACTAACCTAATTTTTTTCCGTTTATCCGAACCATAACCACTAGATGGCCTCGATGGCGGCCTGCTGGTATACGTGTTCTTCAGCGCGCCTAATTTCGGCCGGGCCAAATATCCGGTGCCTAATTTGTTTTTTCTTGGCGTTGACGTGCCGTTGTACATTCTAAGGCGTTCGTTCGTAAAATGGTTTCGAAGATGCGCCTTCTTGGGCTTTTATAACTTCGTTTGATCGATGCTTGTTTAGTTGTTGAAGGTTGCTCCGATGTCGCGAGACTACAAAATGACGGGTATCCGTTGGAGGAAATTTAATCCGCGTAGAAACCATACATCAGAGAACGAGGAGGGCAAATATATATATTTTTTGGATATTCACGTTGATATATGACATAATCAGCTGCAATAATTGATCAGAGGATGCCACGATATTTCCTATTTTGAAAATTTCAATTGTTTAATCAATATTTTTACAATCGACGTAACAACCTCTTTCGAAATGGTTGCTAATTTTGGTTCATGTTATTTAATTTTTCTTGAATAAGACGCCATGTATGCGGGTTGATTTATTTCCGGTTATTATCGTGAGGATAATTCAACATAAAGGGCATAGTTGTTAAAAAAACGATGAAAAATATGACAAATGACATTCGAATGTTAAACAAAAAAGAAAAAAAACGATAACCACTTCTAATTTTTTGAGTTAACCTGAGGATGAGCTATCCGTAGCTCGAAACCGGTAGTTTTTTTTTTAAAGGAAACTTTTAAATTTAAGAATTTTGTGAGATTTGGATTATGAATTACGTGCACAGAGTCAAGATAGTTTATTTAGTATACAGGGTGTTTCAGGATTATGTTGAAAAAAATTGAAATTTGTGTTTAGGGCGCTAAAATAAGACAAAAAACTTCCACAAACGACAATAACGACAAAGCTTCAAAGAATTTCCGAAGGTGGGTGTTACAAGCTTGAACAACTCTATTTCTTAACGTTTCAGCCACTTCGCATCTTTGAACGACTGTTACTATTTACTTTCACGGGAAGCTCTTTATCTTATTTTTTGGTGCCCTGAGCCTAAGTTTAATTTTTTTTCTGTATAATTTCGAAACACCTTGTAATTGAAATGCTCGACAATTTTATAAGTATTGTTGGGGCCTATTTAAATATTTACTAATAATTAGTAATTTTTTAGTAAAATTAGTAAAGTTCACGTTTTTTTATGTACAGTTGCTTAAAAATAGGTAATGCAAGTCCGCGGAAACGAGTTGCGCATCAAAGACTCGATAGACTCGTGTTTATTTGTGGGTACCCAACTGGTTTTCCCCGAGAGTCGATAAGACACGAGTTTGTCTAGTCTTTGCTAATTTCGCGAAACATACTCGTTTTTGCAAGCTTAATAATAAGATGTAAAGTAAGCGATGTAACGATGGACAGATAGAATCGAAACGTCGTATGAAGTTTTCGACCACACCATCGGTCAGAAGATCGAATTAACTCGAACGTCATTTGTCACATATCCATTTTCTCTTTGGGTTCATAACGAACACAAAATCTAGCAACCTTGTTAGATTGCCCACGGCGATTGTCGAAGATGGGTCAGCATGTATTTTTCTAAAATTGAATAGAGAAACTCTTACAGATAAGATGAAAATAATCTTCGAAAACGGATCTGAATGTGCCCCTGCGAGCTCCTTACAAAAATAAATCAAATCGAGTGACCCATCGCCTGTGGTACCCAAATGAAAGCTTATGCTTTTATAATAATGTTGGCGTATTTTTTTCCAAAAATTACAAAGCAAAACAAACAATTCCTTCGCTGGTTCTCGTATTTGGTATACGCACGAGGTAGTTAATAACGTGAAAGCAGAAGCGGATAACTTGGCGCATCGCGTGCGAATATCTTTTATTTCGAAAGGGATCCGTTAGGAAAATAGGCTTTCACGTCGTGGTACATATCGTCCAATATGGTTTGACTTCGTAAAGGTTGATGCGGCGCATATAAATTTAATTTGAAATTGTCGTGCAATAGCGAAGCTTAAACTCGAGGCCCCGATTTCGTGAAATATCCCGTCTGCACGCTTAGCACTGCATTGCACCGTTTATCGGAATCGCGGCGAAGATATCCGTAAAAAGGAAGGGATTATTATGTGCAATTACGTACAATGATCGGAACCGAAGGCGCCTATCTTTGTTATTTTTTTTAATTCTAAAGGAAAGATGTCATTTCTTGCATGTAGAAGATGTAGTTATTTATTGTTTTTACCATTTTTTTTTTTTGGAAGGGCATGTCAGTTTATTTTTGGGACGATTTTCATGGAGTTTCTAGTAATCATCTAGCGTCCCTATTCTTGTAAAAATCTTGAGATTACGTGCATATGCTAGACTCTACAGCTCAATGCTTCAAGATCATTCCATGTGCTATGCCAGAAGATGTGAGAAAACGTGTTCCTCGAATTGAATCCATTGTAGGAAACGTAGCATATTCTATTTAGTTAGTTACAAAGGTATAAGTTGCAAAAAGGGTCTGATATGCTTGTAGGAAGAAAGGATCTATTGAGTCGAAAGCGTTCATGAAATGGGTGTAAATGACGTCAGCCTAGTTCCTGGTTTCTACTAGATTAGTTATAGTAGATCGGCCACTAACGAAACCATGCTATTGCAGAATAAACTGATGTCTGCATTTGCTGAACATTTAATTATACAACCTACTCTCAAATACTTTGAAAAAATTGCGAACGAGATTAATTGGTCGATAAGTATGTATGTTCCTCTTTTTAAAAAACATCTGTAACGACTAATTTTCCATCTTTCAGGAAACAAGTAAGTGCTTATAATCGAATCCAAGATAGTTTACACAATACTCTTGAAGGATCCTTTAGAAAGGTACTTGGTATATCATCATGACCAGATGTGAAAGTTGAATTAAGCTTCGTAATGCTATAAAACACTTCTCGCTCAGAAAATTCTTGTAGCGAATACAGTTTTGTATGTGAGTGAAGATGGAGGCAACCGGAGGGACATAAAAAGATTCGGGAAAACCTCTCTGAAAATCTTGTAAGCTTTTAATTGTTGCTGGACATCCATCCAGGTATCCTAGTAACATGCAACGTATCTCCAGAACAACTGCATCTCGATAACAATTTTAGCTTGCATTGCAGATTGATGGTTTTTATAAGCAATATGCGATTCACGCTTCGCAATAAGGCGTAATCTGTTGCATTCATTACAATGAAAGGATCCATTTCATCTTGCCATAGTAGGAACATATGTTTAGGAGATTTGAGCTTTCTGATCGAACAATCGATAACTGAATACTAAGTTAACCATGGAAATAAGATAGAGCTGCTTCAACATCCATGATAAAATTTGAAGAAGTCAGGTCATACAGGTTGGCAAAATTAACGGTTCAGAAAATTGTAACAATGATTGTCGTTCGAAGGGAAATTGGTATCCTCCATTGGATTGAAAAGATCCAAATCCAACGCAAGGATCGACATCGCTTAAAATTGCAAAAGATCTAGTAATCTTCTTCTAGTTTTAGTAATATTATTATATTGTTGGAAGTGGAGTGTAATCGTAGAGTTAAGAGTTAGTTCTTGTCAACAAGGTTACTATTTGCCGAGTTGAACAGCAGGCAATTAAAGTCATGTTCCATAACAACCTGCTTATCCAAAAGTTGCGAGGCCAATCCATGCTGTATACAATAAGTACTAAAAAAAAAAGATATAAAGATATAATATAAAATTCATTTAAATAACGTTTTACATTTCGAAACTTCATTATGTTATATTATCCTAGATTGATTAACTAATTGAATGTATCTTGTGCGGAATGTGTAATACTTTCGTGTTGTTTACTAGCACTTTATTTAGTTTTATTAATGCTCATAGTAAGTTATAGCTAAAGAGTCCAAACGATGTGCCCGACCATCGCGCACATCCAGATATTTCTGCAACAATGTAAACATGTTAGGTAAGTTATTTATGTTTTTTCTTAACGTTTTGTAAAGTGATTCAATATATTTATTTTTAAATAAGCGCACTGTTATTCTGGTAAACTCTCTCGGGCTCGGGCACATCGTTTGGACTCTTTGGTTATAGCTTACAATGATCCTTTTCTTTATCTTAAACTTACAAAACTTAACACGAACATATGCCTTAAGAAGATCAATATGTTACAAACAATATCCACAGTTCAAAATAAAATATCTTAAACATATACCCAAGTTCTTTAAAATATAGATCATTCGCTAATACCAAAATTAAATCTAAAATCATTACTTGATGGTACAAAATGAAAATTTGCCTTCTGATCGATTTCCTTTGCCTCATCTCTAATTTTGATATTTGTCATCCCATTTGCAAGATCCTCTCCAGCTGGACTTGGAAAATTGAAACGAAAATCATTGTCGGAAACAGTAAACGCGGCCTTTTTCAAAAATACCGATCTTTTACAGGGATTTCCATGAGATATTTTAATTTTTGAAATTGCCGCACTTAATTTCTTATCTTCAGCAACCATTTTGGCCCGGTAATCGCCGAAAGACAATCTCATAACCTGTCTCTTCTTGACGATAGATGTGGAATTGTTCGTTAATGCATTTAGGGCCTTCGTATGATCTTGTACTATAATAAAAATTAAGGAAATGAGAATTCTGTTGTATTTCTAGCGAGCAATGTATGCTTACTTTGTTTGGGATTGAGCTTGCCCGATTTTAATGCCGTTTGTAACTGCTGGATACACCAACATAGTTCCAATTCGAACTGTTGAGCTGCCTCTGGGGATAATTGTAATTCAGGTGGATTTCTTTCATCGTTTCCTTTAGTTAGAGATTTAATTTTACCGGTGGATTTGTACAATTTCGATTTTGAAGGCATGTTTTGTAACTACATGCTAAACTGTGTACTTTTCTAGGTTATATTTATTTCCACAATAACCTCCTCTTTATAAAAAAATTAAAAATTCATTGAATGAAATTATTGTTATTCACAGAAATATGTTTGGTATGTTACATATAAATACATATTTCTTTTTTATTTAAATTGTAATGGTGCGCTGAATTAAAAACATGCGCTCCTCAGAAATACCAGCATTGAAATAGCTTACTCACAGTCCCTGTGGCGCAGAGGATAGCGCGTTGGACTTCTAATCCAAAGGTCGTGGGTTCGATCCCCGCCAGGGATGGTACGCTCCGTTGAGAGCAACTTTTTTTATTGCAATTTTTACATATCTTACATTCATAATTTTTTTTTTATCTTTATAAAACGTCCGTAAGTCCATAAGTGCAATAAGTAATGGTGAGAACTTAACATTTATTGTCTTACAATTGGTATCTGTAGCACAATCTTCTAAAATCTCATTCATGCTATTGAGCCTTCGTTGACATTTAGCCATTATTGACCGTAATAATTGATGGTTCGTAAATAATAAAGTTAAAAATATAAAAAAGAGACTACGGACGAATACAATTAGCGTTAATATTCGGCGTCTCGCTCGGTTCCGGTCGAACGACAATAAATCACATCCGCGCACTTTAAAACTAGGTGCCAGAAGGCGCTTCAGTTTCTGCATTTTTATCTTCCTTATTCAGATCTTCCTTTGATGCTCTGGGGCGTCTCCTATTTGCTCTCATTCAAAAGTAAATAATATCGATTATGTATGATTTTTTCGTTCTTGTGCTACAAATTTCTCGTTATAAAATTCATCCTTCTAAATCGTAGATTCGATATAACTGTCTTTATCCCAAGGTTGCCTTAAAATGGGATTGGTTTCCTATTGTTTGAGTTGATGCTACCCTTCCCGTAGCAGCGGCAAGCTCACTTCTAAGCTGCGTTACTACGTGTTTTGTACCCACAAATACTGGTAAGTATCGATCATCTCATGCTGTTGCAGATGATGGACCTCTTTGTTTTCATCTTCTCTGAACATCTCCAGTTTCTGAAAACCGATTCCACAAACGCGAAGTCATATTTTGGTTAATTGCAAGAACTTCAGCAACAGTTCGTTGTCTCCGTCCACCTTTCAATCGACCCTATCGCTCTCCAAGCCCGTGCATGAGTCAAATCGCCTTGCCTTTGGATTATTACCCGTAATAACAGTTAAAAATTTGCTACGATACGGAAAATGGTAAAATCTAACTGCCGTCGGGACCGCTCGGTTACGCGCATGTATACCCTCAAGCGCAGGCGCTGAATTGAAACGTCGTACAAGTCGAAACTTGTCAATGCATTCTGTTTCTTGTTTAGAAATGCTACAGCAGCAATATACAAATATTTGCGTGTCTTACATTATTTCTTTATTTATTTTATTATCTTTTTTCTAAATATCCTCTAATTGTTTTGAGCAATGTATTATCGCTCCGACACCGCCGCCTCCGAAGCGCACGGAAAGTGGCGAACTTTAGTGATGCCGTACCTCATTTCTTAACGTACTACAGTAATTTTTTCTTTTTTTTCAATCGGTACCAGTTTTTCTACAAAATTTCCTCGAGTAAGAGCTCCAATATAATAGTGCTGATGCTGACGCAAGTGATGGATATGTACTTCTTATCGTCGATTCTCCTGATCGATGGAAACCTGGATCGGTTTGCATCGTGGTTGATGCGGGAAATTTTAAACAACTGCTTTAATTCATTTACGACATACTAATCTTAAGAGTACGGTACAAAATCTACGTCTAATTGGCGATATTTGCAAAGAATGTACCTAAATAATTAAACGCTGGCGCTTTTGGATGTTGCCAAGCTAATAGCAATAGAACATGTCTGTACTTAAAAACCTTCTAGCAAACAATCTTCTGTATCAACCTTATGTATACGGAATGTCTATTTAATATATTTGCGTGTCTTATATTATTTAGTTTATTATTATTATTTTAAATATCCTCTAATTATAATCATAAATTCATTCAAATCAAATCAAATCTAAATAATATGAAGCAGTATCAAAGTCAAATACAAACATCTAAGTACCGTTAAGTTATTAATGTTACGTCTCTGCATTTTACGTTAAAATTGTCTTATTACGGTCTTGTCACGCTGCCATCACAATCTTGGACATCGTTATATTAAAGTGATTAGTTTTAATATAGCGATCCTTTAAGGATTGAAAACGGAAATGCGTGCATTACATTAAAAAATTGACGGATTTAATTAAAAAACGGTGAGTTTTGCGTGCTTATGTTTGCAGGGAATTCCCATGCAACGGTTGGCACGCTACTGTTAATGATTTAAAACGGAAGTAAAAGATACAATTTTAAATCGACACGATGGACGGCGTTTTTAAATAAACCTTCTCAAAGTTGCTCTTCCCAATAAACGATACTCAGTTAAAAATTTCAGCGGTTTTAATAGCTTTGCTTCGGTTCCTTGCTTCTCAAAGAATTACTTTGAAAAAAAAAAATCTCAATGTTGTGACATGAATCTAAACCTGAAGACCTCAACCTTAAAATCTAAATGAGCGACATGCCGACAGTCAACGTGCACCCGTTAACCCAGAATCCGACGGAGGCATGGAGCGAGATCCAAAAAGGGCAGAAGGTTTTCAAAGTAAACGTAAGGCCGCCGACGAAACCCGCTTCAGATAATCAAGTCAGATTTGTATGCATGAGTGACACGCATTCGCTTGTGCATAACATCAAATTCAATATACCCGATGGAGATGTTTTCGTTCATGCGGGGGATTTTTCGAAATGCGGCCATGTAGACGAAGTAAAAGAATTTAATCGGTGGCTAGGTAAGATGTGGTCAAATGAAAAACGATTTGATATCACCGCACATGATTTCAGGTACTTTACCACACAAACACAAAATAGTCATATGCGGCAATCATGAATTGAGTTTCGATCCAAAATTTGTGAATATGTTCAAGAAACGATTTGAGTCATCTTCTAGGCACACAGGCACCTTAGCCGGATCGCACACCTACGGTGATGGTGAGAATGAATTGGAAGAAGCCGTGAATACTGTAAATAATAAACAATATTTAAGTAATTGCATATATTTAGAAGATTCATCGGTTGAACTGTATGGCATTAAGATATATGGTACACCGTGGTACGTACAATGCTTCTATATTCTTCATATCATCACATACAAGTTCTTCTGTGTTTTCGACCTAAAGATCCCGATGAAGGAAATGAAATGTTCAAAAATTAACAAGAATTTGACAATCTGCCATTTTTAAATCCTTAGTTTTCAAATGTTTTGCAATAAAGTACTATTCTATACACAATCAAATTGAAATAGTAATTACATACATTATTTTTTAATATTGATCGTAGCAGATCTGCACATTACTGCGAAAGCTCTCGTTTCTACATTCTTACTGAAATATAGTAAATAACACGCTTTTTAGGCAACCAGAGTTCGGTAACTGGGGCTTCAACTTGAAACGAGGTAGCGAATGCCTACAGAAATGGGATTTGATTCCGGAAGATACGGATATCCTAATAACGCATTCTCCACCCCTCGGTTATGGCGATCTAGTCTGTTCTGGAGTTCGAGCTGGCTGTGTAGAATTACTTACGACTGTCCAACAAAGAGTCAAACCAAAATACCACGTATTCGGCCATATACACGAAGGTAAAATTTTTATTATCCAGATTTCTAGATTTATTATACATATAAATAACATTGAGTTGTTTGGATTCATTTTGCAGGCTACGGTGTTCTGTCTGATGGAAAAATCATCTATATAAATGCATCAACTTGCGACATCAATTATATGCCAAATAATTTGCCGATAGTGTTCGATTTTACTTTGCCACCAGGTCGTTTGAAATCATAAACGTTTTCCCATCGTAAATGGTAATAATTACGAGAGAGCTAAGTCAATCATTTATAGAGTTTCATGTTGATATTACAGGATCTTATGTTTATTATTTATTTGTGCAGTGTATAGAATCTCTTGTGTATATTAGTAATTAATGAAAGACTAAGGCGTTATTCGTTCGTTAAAAATTACGCTAACTATGTAGGTGATTTCTTCAAATTTCTTTTAGTTAATTAAAAGACCGAAACCTTATTAACATAATATACATTTGGCACGGTACTCCAAATTAACCCATCATCGGTATTCATTGTAATGGATATTATTTCTAAGCTCTACAGGTTTATTCTAATATTAGGTAAGCATTAAAAAAATTCTTTTAATTTTCAAGAACATCAATCTCTCTTTAACATGACAATGACAAGTGCTAAGTATAAAGACGTAGATAAACTGCTATTTGTTTTTAAACGTAAAATGTAATTTTGTCGATAAAGCGAGCTAATAAATATAAAAAACTTAAAAAAAACATACGTTTTTTTTTGTTTAAAAATAAGTTAACTCCACGTAGACGTGCAAGTTAATAATGGGACCAAAAAAGCATTCGAACGAACATTACCAGAGCTGCTTTGAGGCAGTGTAAACAAAGTAAATCGCAGTTTTGATTTTGATGAGTAACTATAAATTGACGTCAAGACACAGCAGACTGCGAAGGGTGAATCGGCCGGGAAAGTGATGGAAACTGCCTCCTGGGTTAATCGATCATCTTGAAAAAGGAAAAATTATTTGAAGGTAAGCAGCGATAAAACCGTGGCACTTGAAAAAAGAAAGCTTTATTCTGCTAAAGCAACTTTGGTGGTTGCCATAGTAATAGTTCACGAATTGCTAGATCATTTAAGTTATTCGCTAGATCTGGCCTCGTGTGAACTTTCCGATTTCTAAACTCCAAACGGAGAAATTCTTTCATCGAATGAGGAGGACAAATATTTACTTTGCAATGCAAGATGCCAAGTAGTATTTGGACCGATTAAAAAGATGGAATATCACTGGCAAAAGTATATTAGTCTTACAAGGAGACTACGTAAAAAAATAAAATTTAATTTGACAAAAAAAATAATTGTTTTTGTGTTAGACTGAAAGTCTTGTGTTAAAATGGCCTGCAGCTACATCAAATTTCACACAAGTTCACAGTGAATAGGACAAATAAATCGAATAGTTACCGCCGATGGTTAATAGAAGTTTTAGATATCAAAGTAACCATAAACAAAAAATACTAACGTATATTTCAACAAATAGGTTGCGATGACGTACACAATAGACCTGTCTGTTCGTAGAATCAATAAAAATTATCAGTTTTCCAAGAATCGCTTCCATTTAATGTAGGCGAAATTGGAGAGGTCTTCAACGCAAGGTAATAAAACAATTTTGAAGACTTATGTAAAAAAATGTATTTTCATCATCTGGTAAAATAACAAAGAGGATCCTACAACTTCTATTCTTTACAATTTTCGAAAGGCATCGAAACAAGAAAATCTGTCAAAATGAATACACCAAATTCTCAATTAAAAACATATGCTTTTATTAAAATTAATTACCTTAAAACAAAACAATTAATATGGCAATCATCAAGTTCTTTTTTTTACATTTTATAAAAGAAAGTTTAAATAAAAAAATATTAAACGTAAAACAAAAACAGTATAAAACCCGGCAAATATTGCTAAACTTATAATTTTCTTGATATTTCTAATAAACAAAGAAAGGACTGTTTAAAATAAACCCTGGAGATTCCAAGAAAAAACAAGAGAAATCGAAATGAAAAATAAAACAATTCCACAAAAAAAAGGACAAAGAGGGATCAATCTATTTAAATCGTATATCTAAGATTATCTATAATAACAATTATTATAATTAGAATAATATAAAAAAGTCGGTTATTAATATGGAACGTTGGAGAATAAATATGAGACAGATTCACCGTTGTGCGTGCGTCTCACGGCTTCCGCAAACATCATGGACACGTCAATACACTGAAACAAAAGAAAAATATGGTGTTACAATCTCGATTGCATTAGAAATATGGGATTTTCGAGGAAATTATTCAGATGTTCTTTTATCAATCATCGAATCTGATGGGTTGGGTGCAGTATGTTTTTTTTTTTTTGATTATCGAGGACGTCTCAAATCAATAGAAATCCTTTAAAACAAAATTTAGAGCTACATAGACAGGGATATACTTATTTCAAAGGAACTTTTCGTGTTTAGGAATTAGGTTTCTATTGAAGTAAATACGATTCCCAACAAGGAATTACAATTACTGGCAGAAGTGTTAACAAAATAAAGTCCGAAGACGCAAGGTACGTACATGAACAGCTGAATTTAAACGTGGCTGCATTAATTTGGCAAAGACTGTTTCAATCAGTCGAGAAACAGGCGGCGACTGTTTTTTTTTTTTTTTTGGATAGTCGTTGAATTGTGTTCCGGGCGTTACGGAAGGTTTTTATTTGGGGGGGAAGGGCTAAAGCTCAAGAAGATCATCCGCGCACGCCTCTGTCGCCTGTTTCATTTATACAGTTGGCTCCGAAATCGATGAATTTTTTCCGAAGATTCCATGAGGGAAGCAGGAATGTTACGTATGAATACGTCAGATATAAAAGACATATGTGATGATGATCTCCTATCAAACCTTATCTAGGTATCGCGTGCTCTAGAATAAAATAGTAACAAACCTGTATTTTCGGGCACTCCTTCATATGACCGTCTTGCGGAATGGTATTCGTTACGACGACAGCTTCGAAACACGCATTATTTATCCTAGAAATGGCCGGTCCCGAGAATATACCGTGAGTTAAGATGGCGTACACCTTCGTCGCGCCTGCTTCCATCAATTTCTCAGCGGCATGGCAGATCGTACCGCAAGTGTCGGCCATATCATCAACTAAAATCGCTACCCTGTCTTTAACGTCACCAACCAACACCATGGACGCGACTTCGTTCGCCTTTTTCCGCTCTTTATGGATCAAAGCGAATTCCACATTCAACCTATCGGCTATGGATGTCACCCTCTTCGCACCGCCGGCGTCTGGGGAGACTATGATGCTATTCCTCCATTCGGGTATGTTCTCCTTGATCCATTTCAGGACTGCCGGCTCCGCGTACAGATTATCGACGGGGATATCGAAAAAACCTTGGATTTGGGAAGCGTGGAGGTCCATCGTGATGATATGGTCCGCTCCGGCTACCGAGAGCATGTTGGCGACTAATTTGGCAGAGATCGGGGCGCGACTCTGTTGGAAAAGAGATTAAATTTCAAATGTCAAAGACACTGGGCGGAAATTTAAAACGTCTCGAAGTAATACCATAAGACCGAATACAGATAGTTGCCGCAATACGGTATATATATTTTTTTCAATATTTGAAATATTGGGCTTTGCTTGGGCAAAAATAAATGAAATTCCCGGTAAAAATTACCAAAATTTACTTTTTTTTTATTACAATATTAAGCTTCAAACTACTTGTTTTGCAAATCATGCAACGGTGACGAGGGGCACTGCCTTATGTTTACAAAACATTTAATAAATTTGCTTAAAACTTAACTATCGCGGATATAAATTAGGGTAGTCTGAAAAGTTACAAGTTGCATGGTAGCATAATTGAAAATTGCCTCAGTTGTAGAATGAAATCGAGGAACAGTTAAAACAATGGACTACGACGAATGAAACGGGTCCGTAAAGGATGAAGATTGTTCCACCTGCTAGGCTTTCCTTTTAATGGAAAGTCTAGCAGGTATTTAAATTAGCAGGCCATTAAAAGTAATGACTGCGAGTGAGTTGGAGAAAACGACCGCAATTGAATATGAAGGATTTGCTCCACTGAGACTTGCAATGGCAAAAAAAAATTACGAATTGGGCGTCAAATTGATAGACCATCCGCCCTTTTTTGATCTGGCTCTGGGCCGTTTCCTAGGTTCAAAATCTCTCTCGAATGCATTGGTAAACGCTTATTTCGCAGAACAAGATGAACAACTACTACTTGGACGGTTTAAGGAAATGAAGAGATCCCTTAGAAAGGTGTAAATATTTACAAGTAGATAAACTCTTCACACTACCCTTTGTATGTGTTGTTTTTTTTAGATATCTTCTCAAAGTAGATATGCCCTTTATTAGACGCAGCAGTTTGTTTACAGCTAATTCGTTATAACTGGTAACGTTTTCGTTTCATTCAACGGATCGTTATACCGTATATTGCTGAAAATTACGCATTTCCCTTTAAGTTAGAAGTATGCATTCGTTGTTAACCAAAACTTTCGAATCGTTCTATCGAAATTTTGTCTAGCTTGCTGCATCGTTTAATACTACACGTACGAAGTGAAAAAATCCCTTTATTCTATATTTCCACCGATCGTATGCTAGAACTTCGAGACCGTACATCGTATCCCTAAAATAACGCAAAAAAACATATTTCTCGCTATGTTAGTCTATCACAAAGACCCAAGGACAGAACGATTAGCATTTTACGATTGATACGTTTTTGCAGTGTTTCTCTTGGTTGTTTCTTGTGAAAGACAAACATAGAAATATTGTACAAATACTATACACTGTGGCCAAAGTTAGTGTCAATTAAAATAGTAAAAATAGCAAGAACAAATAATATTTGTTTTTGTTTGGAGCTGGCTGTAATTTCAGTATTCATCGTCGTTGCTAATAATATGCAATATAGACCACATCTACATATGTGATCTATAAGCTTAAGTACGGCTGATTTTATTTATAAATTTTAAAATTAGAAAAAAAAAAAACTGTTGTTTTTTTTTATTCTAATAAAAAAGCTAAATAAAATTAAACGTGTTCCGGCTTTGAACCGTGTAAAATAGAACTCGTCGTTACGGCCACCGTCATATGGGGCCTTCTCAGGAGAGTTGGTAGGCAACAGTTAGCACGATAACTTAGCGTGTATACCACACCAGAAGCGAAGCTAACCGAGCGGGAACCAAGCATTCTTGTCGGTAATAGGTCGGGCGTCGCGGATGACCGTTACAGATGCTGGGTTTCTATATTGCTACGTCCCTACTGACATTTTCGTGAATTTGATATCCGGATGTTGACGATTGAGGTAGTCTAGAAAATCAGGCAACGAGTCTTTGCATACTTCAGATTTCACATCCGCTGAATCAGGAGCAACGGATTCATTAGATTCTATGAAAATATCGGCCAAGACAGGCGCCGCGCTAAATTTTGTGTTTATCATCCTCCGAAGAAACGCGGGCGAAATGTCGAGTTTTCGATTAACTACCATCGCACACGTTCCAAATCCGGAACACGCTTAATCTGAACTGATTCCGGCCGTGGAAGCCTACGTTAACAATTTCCGTGTTTCTGACTTTGAATAATCGACGGAACTTTCGCATCCTCTATTTATAGCTCATCAAAGGAGGAATTTCCAAAATCCGGCTGAAACACATCTACTGTTAGTACATGTCATAGTACATGGTCATTTTATGAGATCATTTAATCATTACTGCCACCAGCTCCTTAACTATAAAAGCGGGCTATATTTTTAATCAACATGTGTTACTATGAAAATAATTCAATACGTTTCCTTTTTTCGAATGGAACATCCTGTATATTCGGGTACTTTTCCATCGATTCTAATAACATTTTTGAATGATTGTTTACGATATTTTATTGGAAACGTAAAAAATGTAATACGGGGTGTTCCACAAAAGAAAAAAAAAAAAAGAAAACGAAAAAAAGAAAAGTTAATATTAAGACAAATTTTCAAAAATTCTTTATCTCAATAGTGCAGTCTTTAATACTGTAACAAATCAAGTTAGCAATAGTCAATAGCTGCGAGATAACCTTGGACACCTGTATGTCATGCATCTTCCTAATTCTATAATCTAGACTTTTAACCTATTACTATTCAAGCTTGTTGACAGGCAATTAGTAGTAAGTAAAGATGATGAACATTAAATATAGATATATTACAAGCAAATATAATGGCAAAAGCAAGAAAAAAGACAATGTTACTTATTATATCTATGATATTAATAAATTAACAATAAATAGTTTCCATTGAGAATTATTTAATGTTATCATTAAGACCATGAACTTTAGTTTATCACGTTTAAAGTATCTGCAGCAGTAAGCAAATTTATATAAAATATCACGAGACAAGTGGAGACAAGCTTAAGCAACCCGCGACAAAGATTTCGTCTAGAATAAGTTAGAGATAGACGCCTTTTAACTATAGGAGAATCTCTACCGGAGATTACGTGGAACGGATCCAAATTTCCCCCATATGACTAACATGATTAAGCCAAGTAACCTCTCAAAGTCACACACATTGTTAAAACTACTTCAACAGCTGACTTTCAGATAACAGGAGCTGGACTTGGACACCACACGGCTATTTATAAACAGGTTTATAAATAACGTAGGTGCATTAGGGTTTTGTTTTATTATTGTTCTTCTAGGCAGTACTTAAATAGTTAAGAAGGCGTGCCTTTAATTGCTCTACGAACAAACCGACATCGTAAAAATGCTATTATTTGACTTACCGGTCACTCAATTTCAGCGATTCAAACTTTTTCATTTTTAACTACAATAGAAAGAAGTAAAAGTTACTTACGGCGCGTTAAACTAGTCTATTCTAGTTTAAACTATGAAATACCGCAAAATTTTCAGGGTATACGTACGTTGGGAGCCTGAAAAATCAAGAGAAAAAAAAAGAGTAATTTTCAACGATAATGTAATAAGATACCAAAACGAACTCTGCGACAGTGCCTGTTACGGTTTCAGAAAAGTGTTAATTCCACGCACGATTCAAAGAGTTTTCACGCGAAAGTGGTTCTGTTCAACATCAGAAAGGAGCAGAGCATCAATAAATAAAATAGTTTTCATTTGAAAAAAAAAAAAGGTCCAAGCACACCATCTACAGCAAACGGATACGGGAATCTCTCGGGTTTCTCGATGGGAGACCGAGATCAGTAATTTAATATGAAAACACACCCGGAAGTAATTGTTGAGTAACAGTAAATTCGAGGATACAGGCGAATATAAGTTGTTAAACAATCTCCTTCTTATTATTGTTATTAATAACGCACATATCGATAATAACATGTGCAATTGGAAGCAACAAACAATAAACACGGTCTTATCGCTATTTAACGTCGCCAGAGGCCGTTAAATTACGAAACACAGCCTGCCTCGAATCTTGACAAATAACAATTTCTGTTTTTGCCGTTTTCGTCACAGGGGTCACACCATTATCTTATCGTTTTGCTTGTGTTTGCGTTATTTACTGTTGATTTGTGATTGTTTGCCGAAGGAATTGAGGATTCTTGAAAAACAAGAAAAGTCAAGTGTCAAATTAATTGCACATCTAAAATAAAAGAGGAGCGACGACGATTAACTTGGATATGTCTGACCCGCAAAAAAAATAAATAACAAAATTGATGGAAACACCCTGAAAACGGCTCTTACTTGAATCGACCCGGGAAGCTTGTGCTTATCAACACTATAAAAACCCAGATCCATACTCTTAAATAGATCAAACGGATCTAACCAAACAAGAAGGAGGGGTATTAATCCGCAGTTAATCCTCTTGCTGCTTTGGATGAATAAATTCGCATGTGCTAAAGTATATTCTAAGCGGCGGCCGAAGTTAACCAGGATGACCCTAGGGGCAAAAGGATACCAAAAGTTAAAGATAATCTTCCTGGTAGGAAACTTGTTTATTTTTTTTCTAAAACGCCACAGGATCAACAGGACAAGAAACTGCCGAAACACTATGCGTCGAAGGGCCGCTATTTTTTCCCCTACTAAAAATGAATTCAGCTGCAAAATTGGAAGACATACAGATGGTCCGGGTAAAAAGGTAATCACGAAAAGGGACTTTCGCTATTCGGAACGTATTTGTTTTTTTTCTATTACGCTTCAGCAGATGAGGAAGCGAAAAACCTCTAGATCTTGGACAGTTGGAGATTCAAAGGTTGCTAGATGTCCGCCCCCGATTGAGTGGTAAAAGATCCATCTGGAAAAATATACTCAATTAATGAGTATATTTTCAGTTCACATTCATCAGCCTTTTCTTTCCATCTAATCAACCCATTTGACCCAGTCTCTCAACGAGGCGTTTTTCCGGCAGCTTAAAACAGTGGAGGCACATATTTGAAACGTGAAAAAATCCTTATTTGGTTAAAACTTATCGAGCCTAATGCTCAAAGCAACACGCAATCTGGCTTTCATTCTGCAATCATTCCGCTAAACAGGTCGAAAGTTTTGGAACGACTTCCGCAGTCAAATCTCAACGAAATAAACGACGAAAACGCTGCAGAAGGATTTAATAACTTTATTATAAGCCTTCTGAGAGCAATGAGATGTCACTAAGGTCAAGACAAAAGGCGACGACGTCGAAAAATTCAGGTTCCTGCTAGTAAAAGCCTTAAAGATTATAGCTCGTCTGAGGAACAATATCAAAATCTCAGATTCCTTTCAGAAGGCAGGATGCAGAGAACGTTATATGCAGAGGAGAACGGCTCATCCATAGACATGACAAATGCATCAATCTCCACGGCGATTATGTAGAAAAGTAGCTATGTTTGTAGTCTCCGTACATAGAAAAAGAGTACTTTTCATTTTTTTTTTCTTGGGAAAGCACCTCAATTTTGTCTTTAATCGTACCATGTGTCTTTTGAGCTACCAATCGTGACTTGTTGATTCGATGTTCTTCGTTGTCGAAGAAGTAACTAGCACTTTTAGCAACAAAGTCGAAAAGGAAAGTGCGGATTTGTATCGACAAAACCGTTTCGCTCCCTTTTCTTCTTAATTTAAATGATTTCTGCAAATATTACGTTTTCATGCAAAATAAGATGAAATGGATCGTTCTGCACCTCCGGTCTATTTGTAAAATTAATATGATTCCCATCATGCAATACTGACAGCTGTTGAACGTAAAAAAAAAAATGTAAAATTTTTCTTTTGAAAACGGCATCGTCGACGTTACAAAAGCGAAGTTAAGCAGCGTTATCATCCCATATTGATGATGCAATGATATATTTATACTTTATTTAGATGTGATACGAATAAAGAACATGTATAAGGATGAAATAATAAAAAAAAGCGACCCCCTCAGTCATTCTGCGTATCTCAAACTGTGTTACCCTGAATTTCCACTCGGTGTTTTTCCATTTTGCCAAGCTCTTTTCACTACTGTCAGTCTAGAATCATAACCATATTCACAAAATTAGACTAGATCAAAGCGAAATTTTTGCGAAAGTTGGCATAAAGTGATCTACGGATATGTTTTTTATTATTATTAATTTTTTGGAGATTAAGCTTATTGTTTTTCTTTTGTGACAATCAAGTAATTTTAATTTTTAGAGCTATAATGGCCAGTCTCATCAATATAGCTTGATTTTAAACACTTAAATATCAGAAAACCCTAATTTTTTAACTGCTACCATTGTGTTTTGAAAAGTATTGCCTGGCGTCATTAAAATTATTGCGAATAAGCATAGGCTGCATACGTAGGACATCGTTGGTAAAATTTACTTGTGATGCTTACAAGGGACGATCCCGAATCCGGAAATTTTAAAAATTATGGAACTTTGGGAACGTGTAGATCGAATAGGTACGTGCCGCGCAATTTTTTTTCTGCGGTGAAACAATATCACAATCACGGGTGATATTGTTTCACCCGATCACGTTTCATCATTTTCTACATGTTCCAGAAGTTTCGGAATTTTTGGAATTTTCGTTTTCGGAACCGTCCCTTGTTATTAAACATTTAAGATACGTCGGCGGGACTGGCCAAAGAGTAATTCGCAAATGGCATAAGTAAAATATGTAGATTTAATCATTATTCAAGTAAATAAGATCTGTTTAGCAGTAGGTGTAGTTAGGTCTATCCGTGGACACACTACATACAGCGGAAGTCATCTCATAAATCTCGCAAGTAAGCCTGCAGAAACGAGTTGCGCTTCGCGAAATTAGTAGACCGGACAGACTCGCGTACATTCGTCTTGTATCGCCCCGAGAGTCGACGAGACACGAGTCCGTCTAGTCTCTGCTAATTTCGTGGAGCGCGGCAGGCTTACTCGGAAGATTATGCTTTTGTACATGGAGATATTTTAAAAAAATCTTTTTCTTGTTATGAGGTCTCACTTGTAGGCATAGTTTCAAATTATTTTAAAATCTTATGTAATTATCAATCTTCTTGTGGTGATAATCGGGTTCATTTTGACCTTGACATATTAATAGCACCGATCCTCCCAAGGTTAACCTTACCCCTTTAGGGAAAAATAATGGCAAATATATTTTGGGATTATCAAGAAATCAAGGAATTTTAATGATTGGTTATCGGTAACGGGTGAGTATTATGCATGTTTAATGTGTCCCCACAGGGATTCTATTAAAGTGAAAAAGCGGGGCAATACTGACAAACCAAAGGATCCTCGTACGAGAATTTCATGTGTCGTTTAAGAGATACAACATTAGGTAGATACTAACTTATTGGACATTCTGTAGATCTCAATACAAATAATTTGAAACCGGCAATGAGATCTCATAACAAGAAAAAAAAACGCTTTTAAACATTTTCATTCACGGAGGCAACATCTTCCTAACCCGTCGCAATAACTCACCCTGTATACAATATACACAGTGTCCACATTTCGATTCTGGGTTATTAGAAGGTATACAGCGACGGTTAAGAGGGGAATGTTTCGCAGAATTAAACACTCTCGCAACAAATCTCATTCCATATATTTGGGGAAAAAAACAAACTTGGCCGATTTAAATTTTTCTTAAAAACAAGATATCTAATGTAATCGCTTGTAAAATTTAAGAAATTCTTCAAGACAGCTGAACCTGGTACTCCAACTTCCTTGATGGATAGAGTAGACGAATTCAGGTGCGCACCATCGGCGCAGCTAACGAATGGACTCTCGCATGTGAAACACTAGTCAGTATCCAGTTCGCACATCACTAGATGTTTTCTTCCTCACGGAGGACGCGTTTTGCAGAAAAAAAACTCTGAAAACGCACCTTATGTTAAAACCATTTAATCTGAATTCTGCAGTTTTTCAGGTCACGGAAGACGTTTAAGACAGAAAGATTTTATTTTTTATACACGTGACCAGAGATGGCAGTTTCCCGTGTTTATTCAGTAACATAGAGATTGGTCCAGAATCTACGAAAACCATCTTAAAAACGTTTCTGTATCTAGTACCGGAACGGTACCGTTCGCGATAATGTACATATCACTGCGAGAGTCTACGTTGGTGCGCACCCGAATTTGCCCACTCTACTATCACTTTTACGTTGTTCATGTCCATTTTATGTCCGATCTCGTGTTTACGTTCTACCTCCTCTGCTCGATTCGTTTCAATCTGGCGTCCCTTCGTGTTCCTTCATTACAATTTGGAACTACTGAGGCATCTTATTAGGTCCGATAACGTCTAATGGATCCGATTCCAACGGCCATTAAAACTTGTAAATGTGCAACATTTTTTAAGAGAATATTTTTAATAAGTGATATCTTTCAAATAATCGACAAATGGAAAAGATCATCCAACTTTATTCGACTTTTACTGGGCTGAGGTAATAAAAAGTTCGTCTTAAATGCCCGAACATCGTTGAACCTTACACGTTATTGAGGAACATTGAAATCGGCAAATTTGGTTTCTCTTGGTTGCTTTATGTCTTCTAAGAGCCGAGATAATAAGGGCATGCATCAAAATGCGGACACAGTATATATAAATATAATAATTAAATTAAGTTTAGAAGATAGCCAGGTTTTATAAGAATAAGAATAAGAAAGAAAAAAAACCATGCTTATCTAATCGTGATTTTTGCAATAAAAATCGTATCATAGCATCAGTTAATCTCTAACTAACTTAATTTTGGGATACCACAAACTGTGATCAAACAACTTTAATCATCAATTGCATCTTAATTCAATGCCAAATTTATTAGTTAAGTATTCATAAACTGGTCAATAATGACTGGCATCATTATGATGCCATAATGAAGTTGGTGAGGACACCCCTCGCCTGTTAACGTAAAGGACCTACAGTGTAAGTATTTCCTATAAATTGACTTCTATTTAACGAATAGCGTTGTCTATTAGAAAAAAAAATACGTCTAAAAAGTTCTGAGATATTTGGTACGACTCATCCCAATTTTTTTTATGACACGTACACCGGCACGTTGCCATCGGAAAAAATTATGATAAATAGAGAGGACAAAGGCGGATGATTACTTTTTTGCAGAGACTAGACGGACTCGTGTTTTGTCGACTCTCGGGGACACCAGTAGGCAACACACGAATCCATTCTCTTGAGGCGAATAGACACGAGTCTATCTAGTTGCCGGGAAAAAAAAATAGTTCCACCTGCCTTTGTCCTCTCTAGTGATAAAGACGCCGTATTCCACGCGTTTAACAAATTTTAACAAATCTTAAAAATAGTTCTCCAAATAAATGTTGAATATTGAAAAATTATACGAACTTTTATCTTAAAAATCACGATTCAACCTACGAGCACGTAATTCTTAAAGAAACATGCCAAAATAATCTAAAAACAACCGGGGAGAAAAGCAAAATTCAAATTTAGCGCTATTTTTGCTCTGTCAAATCACGTGTAGAAGCGGAAAATTACGAAAGGAACGAAGAAAACTAACCTTATCCTTTTTATCCTGCCTCGCATAGGGAAAACAAGGGATGACGGCGGTGACACGGCTCGCCGAGGCGATTTTGCACGCGTTTATCATGATGAGGAGCTCCATAAGATTGTCGTTCACCTCTCCGCTTCCAGATTGTACGATGTAAACATCTTCGCCGCGTACCGATTCGCCGATTTCCACGCTGAAAATCAATATGAATTATTGAAAGGTTGCGCCGTTTAAATTTGACAAATCGACGCGTCGAAAATGAAGATGTTCGTAACGCCGAAAGCGACAACACATGATCAGCCCTATTATTAAGGAATGGTGAAGGATGCGTTGCTGTTATGTTATGGTTAAGTACGCACCATGTTTCGAGATTGCTGAATTTCTTCGTTACGACTTTGCCAAGATCGATGCCGAGACGATCCACGATCCGCTGGGCCAGATCCGGATGCGAGGTGCCGCTAAAGACCTTTATATTCGGCATTCTGCTGTGCAATATCACGCTGGGCTTTTCGAGGTTTGCCCGTAACAAACTTTTAGCACGCACGGACTGAGAAAACACGGGCATCACTAGAAACCGACCAATAGGAACATTTGTTTATTTGTTGTATGAGAGAGGGAAGACGAGAAATACCCTAGAAGCTAGCGCGTTCAGCTAACCTCAGCGTTTCGCATTTCTCAATATTTTCGATAAAATTAAATTTTTAAGCGTACTGTTACCATATTAAATTAAAGTGGAAATCAGTAGAAAATGTTAAAATCTAAAATTACGTATGCAGTGGTATTCTAGAAAAGCAGAGATTGTTAAAAATTCCTTTGAACAGGACCGCATCAATTTTTAAAGAGATTTATCATCATAAATAAATTTTTGATCTTAATTTCGATGTACATTTCAGAAGGAACAGGAATTATTCAATTTTCGCTTCAATTTTTTGGGTCATTTCAAAATATCCATATAGTGTGAATATAGAATCAGTGTGTGGCCTTGGCGAAGAATTGTTCTTAGATTTATTTTAAACCCAATTCTAGTGTACGACTGTGAGTATATATATGACACAGTTTAATATGTATGTCAAGATATCAATATAACATATATTTGTTTTCTCTTATTATCAGCTCAAAATCACATTTTTTTACTAAATTTGGCTGAACGCACAACAAAATTTTTAAATTTCTATCGTACGTCAATTGAAGTGTAAACAATTTCGCCATCGATTCGCAATGGAAAACACATCGTCAAGTTTTTTTAGTTATAATTAGATTAGAATAGCGTCTTGGGATATATATATATATATATATATATATATATTTTTTTTTTTCCTTTTTTTTAAATTATGTACGTATTTTTTTTTGAGCCGTTGGCCAACTTGCAGCAAAGACTGGCAGCAGTATGCATGTCAGATAACTTCATTGTAAATTACAAAGTGTGGTAGTCAGTTAAAATATACAATTTTTTTTATAAGACATACAATCACCGAAAAAATCCAAATCATTTTACAATTGCACGAACCTTAAATGTTATGATACTATCTTCGAACTAGAGGCGAATTCGATAATGGCCAATATCGCGGCGCAGAGAATAAAACGCGAATTCAAAGAGGTTATCAAAAGTGAGGAGGTGAGTATATTTGTCGACTTTGAGAACACGTATTATTAGTACGCTTCTTTTCGATTGTCATGCTTCAAAAATAGTACCTTTACGAACGTTTTCCGTCGACCTATCTACTTGGTTCACTTACCCCTTTCCTCGTCGCCCTGTGGGGTCGTAGACGTCATGGTTTTTGTTCCGCAAGATGAGGAATACCGTATTTGTCGCAATTTTATGTGTTTTTATTGATTTTCAACATAGAAATATCCCAAATATCGCGTTAGACATGTACACACATCATTCGTAGAGGTTATCAATTGTTTACTAACCTTCTTGCTAAAATGATCTCGTACCATTCCAAATAATTGTTGAATTTGAGTAAAATGAAAAACTTTCAGGTTGCAAAATGCGCGATTAAGGTTGAACTAGTAAATGACAATTATACCGAATTGAAAGGTGAAATCGCTGGCCCTCCCGACACACCATACGAAGGTGGAAATTTCGTATTGGAAATTAGAGTACCTGAAACATACCCGTTTAACCCTCCAAAGGTAAGCGAACCTATACATCTACGGATGCTTTAGAAACGAGTACATGGGATTAAGGATTTCTTTTTTATTTTAAAATGAAGTAATATTCACAAATTTGAAGAAATTGAGGAACGTATTTTTTTTGTTGCGTTTAACTTGTATTAATTTTAGAATTTAATGGTCATAATTTTTGACAGATGTTAAAATTTTGCTAATAACCATAGCTTCTTAGAGAATCGTATAAATTTATTCAAAACACATGTGAAATTCATCGTAGAAGTTCTTTGATATTTTTATAGTGAAAAAATGATAAATTTTAGATGGAAAAAATAAAATAACTATGATATCGTTGAGTGACCAACGTAGCAAGTAGGTGTCGGAAAGGGCAAAAGAATTTATATTTTATAAGGAGGCGGGGTAAGCAGTCGATCCGCGAATTTCTCAAATACAATGGCAGAGCTCTGTTGCCATACTTGGTGACTAATGTGAATATAGAATTTCCGCCATAGTTATAGCCATTTTTTAAATTTCGTGAATTCCGGCGACAAAGAACACTGAAAAATTCATGAATTGATGTCCGTTATTGTGTATTGTATTATGTCCGCTAACTAGTTACTATTATCGCTAATACATATGTATCGGCATCTGTTGTATTCCTTCTATAAATGTAAGCTTAACCAATGTTCCAATTTAAATTTGAACAACGATTTTTTTCAGGTTAGATTTATAACGAGAATATGGCACCCCAACATCAGTTCCGTAACGGGCGCCATCTGTCTGGATATCCTGAAAGATCAATGGTTAGTTAATCAATAGCGGTGTTGCGATAGTCTAAGTCTTTCGACTTGGAAAATCAAAAAAAAAAGAAATAAAAACAGTAATTTGTGCGTTCATTTTCTGAAACGATCAATTTCAGGGCGGCCGCTATGACACTAAGAACAGTATTGCTGTCGTTGCAGGCTCTACTATCGGCCGCGGAACCAGACGATCCCCAAGACGCAGTAGTCGCTAAGCAATTCAAAGAGAATATAGACATGTTCCAGATGACGGCGCGTCATTGGACGAACGTATATGCCGGAGGTGGGTCTTTTTTTAAGATATGTGATGTTATGCAATATGTTATTGGTGCTTTTCTACGAGGATGGTTTGAAAAATTTTCAACCTCACGCAGGAACAAGAATTTCTTTTGTCAAATTCAATGTTATTTCTCATAGTCTTCTCTAAGTATAGTCTCCTTCTAAGCGATGGTTCCATCTCTTTAATCCGTCCAAATAGTAGTTGTAAAATAAGCATTTACAGACTTGATGGTCTCTCGCTCGATGAAAATCTAAGCGCCAGCAAAACGTCGAGGTCTGGAAAACAGAATAAGTCCCCGGAGCCAGATTTGGTGAATATCTATCGATTAAAACCGCCGCGGCGATCACTGATGTGCGAGACGGTACGTTGCTTTGATGGAACAAAGTTTTCTTCAAATGCCATCGTCTCGTCTTGCGTCAGTTTGTGGAGTAATTATGCTCAGTATACCCGCGTTACACTTTTTCCTTTTTCAAAGTAGGTTGGTTGACACGGTTTTTTTTTCGGAACCGATTCGTCCTTCGCGGCTCACCGTTTCGACTGCGAAGAAATAATATTGAATTTTACAAAAAAAAAACAAAACTTGGAAACTCTTCAGATTATCCTCTTACTGCTACATCGAAGTAATTGTTTTTTCTTTGTCTAATTATCAAAGTGGTTTGTACATATTTTTATCCAGTATAATAATAAATGATATTAAACTCGCTTATTCGTGCAGGTCCACATGTGAATTCCGAATTTAACGAGAAGATCAAACGATTGCAGGATATGGGTGTAGACGAACACCAAGCTCGGGTGGCACTGTCCTCGTATAACTGGGACTTGGAACGAGCGACGGAACAGCTGTTTAGTTAGTAAAGGGTTACGAATCATCAGAACAAGCAACAACAACAAAGACAACCACTCCCTCTCCTTCTCTGAATCTTCTTGGTAAATGATTGGCTTAGCCTGCCCTGGCGCGTTGGAAAGGGCAGGAGTGTTTCTTATTTCCTTCCTCTGTATATCATTTTTTTTCATTATTTTTGTAACGAAATACAAAGCAAAAAGAAAAAAAAAATAGACACAAGGAAATCTGCTGGTATAGTTTGCGATTAATCAATTAATTTTAGAGTCGATCGCCTCCTACTTTTATCGTTCGGCTATAAATGAATATCGTGGTCTCCTTATGAAGTAATTCGAAAATGTATATATACGAAAGGCACTTATAATTTAGGATCAAATAATAAAGGAATGTTTACATAAATCCAGGGAGTTTTAATCGCTATTTGTTCTCGTGAGGTGTACCGCTAAAAGTTCAGCTAAATTTTACAAATGTACACTTTCGATTATTGAAGAATTAATGGAAACTACTGCAGAGTGTTTCTAGTACATTAACTCTCATCGTGTTACGATGCTTTTAATCATTTCGTCAGTAGCGTGTGCCAGTTGTAAGAGGATGGATATCCAAAAGCGTTTTCTATCTACTCTATCAGCTTCTTCAGAGGATTTCTAAAAACTGGTTTTGTTGTCTCTTGCTTCTTTATATTATGTACCCCGTTTCTGTTCCGTTTTGCTGAGCCATAACCATTCTACTGAATGGTTTATTATAATTCTAATGAATCGCATCGTTCGCTGTATGACGACTCCGCAATGTTAAGTTCCAGGTGTGGCTGATTTTGTATCCGTCTCCGCGATTGATGTTGGTATTCTTCATTATTTCTATCGATTCGCGTATTATTGCCGAGTAGTAGTGGCTGGTCCTGTCTAATACGTTAACGTCGGTGTAAAGTTATGCGGTGGTCTCCTCGTTGGTGCGGGTGTTCTGCTACTGCAGATATTTTCAATATGGCTAACGCGTGCGTCTCTCATGTTCTTTCACTCTGTACTGAATACTCCATCCTGTTTTACCGATGAGGCTTTTTCCACATCGGCATTTTAGCTCGTATATGCCTTTTGCCTGTAGTTTGGCCGCCGTGTTGAATCGTAGACTCTCTACGGCGAAGACGGATACAAAATCAGCAACTCATGGAAGTTAGCATTGCGAAGTCTTCATACAGCTAACGATGCGACTCATCGCAGTGGAACGGTTATGGATCAGCAAAGCGGAACAGAAATGGGGTATATAACGAAGAGTAAGAGACAACAACCACCAGTTTTTGGAAACCCTCTGAAGTAGCTGACAGCATGGCCGGTGAAATGTGAAATAAAACGTTGGAAGTCCCAATTGCGCTTTTTATCCCTACCACTCCTTCCACGGTTATATAACATGACCTATGATGAGAGAGATGGAAGAACTCCCGAAATTAAGTAAAGAGCGATGACAAAGGCGGGTGAAATTATTACTTTTTTTATAACGACTAGACAGATCCGTGTTTTGTCGACTCTCGGGGGAAACCGGTAGGCAACACGAACCCTTTCTTATCAGACGAATAGACACGAGTCTATCTAGTTGGTGCAAAAAAGTAATGATTTTAATGTCTCGGTCCTTCCTACAAATTCAAAAAAATGAAGATTAAATGGCATGCTTTTATTCGTTGGTATTTTCCGTTTCTTCTGCCTCCATGACGTCACACAGTCACGGTGATTCCTTGTACACTCGCACTATATTTTTTATTCGTAGGAATTGCGCTAAGAAATCAGCGAAAAAGTCCAGCATGGATCGAACGACCAATTCATTAATGAAAATTTCTTCTTTTTTTACTGGGTATTAGAAACATTTCCCGGGCTTCCTTTTATAAATGGATATTAAAATTAAACATCGGTTCGTTAACAAGTGACTTACTTTATTATAGTAAAAATTATAATTATGTATCAGCTTACAAAAAAATATCTCAATAGGAAGTATTTATAAAGGTGTGTATGAATGTTTATAAATATATAAAGTCCATTACATCTTTTATTTTCTATATACAGAATGTCTGGGAATATATACGCCAATCAAGTACGGAGTCACCACTAGACATGAAACTTTACCATAGAAACCTGTAATTTTCAAATAATAATATATGTAGATATTTAAAGGTTATCAAAGATTCTTTGACAAGGTGCTCCTAGATTTGAATAGGTACTCGTGAGACATTCCGTATATGTAGGTTGATTCAGAAGATTGTTTGCTAGAAGGTTTTTAAGTACAGACATGTTCTTCTATTGTTATTAGTTTGGTAAGCATTTATTATATTTTAGTATTTAGATAACATCCAAAGGGCGCCAGCGTTTAATTATGTAGGTACATTATTTGCAAATTTCGTCAATTAGACGTAGATTTTGTACCGCACTCTTAAGATTAGTATGTCGTAAATGAATTAAAGCAGTTGCTTAATTTCCCGAATCAACCTCGATACAAACCGATTCAAAACCAACAATCACGTTCCAATTTATTGTCTACGTTTCTATAATAATAGATGTCGCCACAATCGTACAATGGAACTAATACTGGCATGTACTGCTTTCATAATCAACGCTCATTTAGTACCTTTCTCTTTCTGAGAATGACAAATTGCAACGAATATTTTGGTTTTGAATCATTCCGTAGAATTGCGCCGGCAATACGAAGTTAGACGTGTTCGTGGGAGGGTTCTTTATGCGCCAGGTACAGCGTTATTATGCTAGTCAGTGCGCTAACTAAGAATATCACATCGAACCATCTGTGGTAGAAGTTGAATTGAAGATCGCCCAGCACTTGCGTGATGATGATCCGGTATTCGGGTGGCATATTCATGCGCAGTAGGAGGATCGACGACAAGAAGTACATACCCATCACTTGCGCCAGCATCAGCACTATTATATTGGAGCTCTTACTCGAGGAAATTTTGTAGAAAAACTGGTACCGATTGACAAAAAGAAAAAAAATTACTGTAGTACGTTATGAAATGAGGTACGGCATCACTAAAGTTCGCCAGTCACCGTGCGCTTCGGAAGCGGCGGTGTGGGTTCCGGTACGTGATTCGTA
This sequence comes from Oryctes rhinoceros, assembly GCA_020654165.1. NCBI lineage: Eukaryota > Metazoa > Arthropoda > Insecta > Coleoptera > Scarabaeidae > Oryctes > Oryctes rhinoceros. The sequence goes on from JAIOKQ010000119.1 coordinate 6,545,855, forward strand.
ATATATCGATAGATTAAATCCCTCTTCTTCTACACTTACATACCCACGTCTATGAAGCGCACAGAAAGTGGGCAACCTTAGTCATTACTTTAGATCATTTAGCTTTAAGAAAATGTAAATCATTAAGATACTTGATTAGTTTGATTCGTTTTCACAATCAATTCAATGTTGTTGAAAACACTTGTTCGTCTTTTATAAAAATCAACATTTCGTAATCTGTCAAAAGGTGTTCATATTTCTGGCGCATGCGTTAAAAGGGTTCGGAAAGCCAAGATAATGTATTTCGTTTGTTAACGTAAAATACCTATAAAGATAGCGGAATAGATGGCGTTAGAATTTCTACGTACCTTAGTTAAAGTCAAAAGTAGTCCTCTAATTGATGTTACTACGATGCAACCAACCAAGATGAACGAGACGTGTTGCGACCAGAAATTGACGTCGAAGCTTAGCCCCATCCAATTTACCGCGATCTCGATGCCTCTGGTTACCGGATCTTTCTTACCCACGCGATCGAAGACGATGTTGATCGTGCACTGGAAAATATGAAGAAAATAAGCAGTGTCTCGAAACTTTACGTGATTAAACGAAACATTACTCTTAGCATAGCCTGCTGTAAGAAAACTACAGGTGGGGATCTTTTAAATTATATTTTTCCCCAGAATACTTACTATAATCAACTTCCACATGCAGTACAACGAAAAGAAATAACCCAAAATATTGAAATATATCCCCGTCCACGTTTTAGACCATTGTATCCTCTCCAACATGTCTCTATTCTCATGCGTTTCCAAGAATAACTGCCGGCTTAATTCCTCCAATCCCGAAATTTCTAATTTTAGTTGTGAAATATCTGAAAATATGAACAAAACATGGTTTTGATGCTTTTTCTATTTTCAATCACTTAGGTTACTTGCTTTCAGAATTTTTCTTTGAGCCAACCGAATACAGCATGTTCCATATCCCGTACCGTTGTCTCATAGATTCCTCGCCTTTATTTTCTAGCGCTTGTTTCTTGGATACCGCAATCCTTTTTTTTTTAAGAACAATCATTTCCATCGTTTGCATTAGTCGCTTCTCTAAATTAGCGACGTCTGATTGAGAAACATCTCTATGTACAAGAATGCATAAATTGATCAATGTAAAAATTTCAAATTGGAGCATCACCTCATAAAATAAGCCATTGAAGTATAGGGATAATTAACAGCACCAAAGCCGGATAAAATAGCCATTACGGTAACCCCAATGACTCCAATGCGAGAAACCAATTGCTCTATCGACAGGAAACCTTGCTTGGAGTTCGATATTGGAAAAGAATCGCCAATTTTCCAGAAAATTATAAGAAAAGCTATCCATATAACAAAAGTAAGTTGCCTTATATAATCTGCTTTTACTGAAATGATAAAAACTCATTCAAATGGATGTTAATCGCTAATAACACTTAAACTTACCAAACGGAATATTACTCACGCTACAATGGAATATATACAGGGGATTTAAAATAATTACCACGAAAAGTAAAAGATACAAGATTATACTCCAGAATAAATAACGAGAGCTCGAATCCAACCAGTCAATTATCTCGAATATTATCAACTCGTACATTGTACATGATAAAGTCAACGTTATCGAAAATATTATCTGTACTAGCTTTTGTCTAACTTCGTAGTCTTTGAAGAGTTGCTTCATGAAAAACAGCCATGCACCGGCGAAAAAGATGATCTGCAAATATAACGTTTATAAGCCACAGAAATGAAATAAAATTTCTTCTCCAAGACTGACTTGCGATATTAATACCACCAGAGCATCTTCGAAGAATGCCATTTTCATTACTATCGGTTAAACTAGAAAACATCGCATACTTTTAAAGGCATCCAAGATTCACCTCATACTCTGGGAGAGAAGATTTAAATCAGTTTTTATAGGTTAGGTATGTTGCTGTCACGTCACATTAACTAATTGCATGTTCGTAAGATTTAAAAGTTTATGAGATAAAAATTATTTACGAAATGCTTTAAATTTTATATTAATCGCATTTTCTAAAATTATCAGTCTACTTATTCTTGTTTTTAAACATTGAAATTTTTATTTATGGCTTACAGCCACTTCGTACTTATTTTAGATGTAAATAGGTGAATTTTGCGCCCTCTAATAGTTGGTCGGCTAATTATTTCATAGCAGACACTAAAATTTAATTCAATTCCTTTTTATTCGCCTTGTATGTAAAAAAGTATGGGAAAAATAACGGAGATCTATTTAAAAATTATATATTTAGTTAATTATAGCGAATTAAACAATAAATTAAAGTTGTGTAGTGCGGAGGTTATCGATACTTATGTGTTATTTAAAGTAACTTTTTTTAAATAAAAATTACTAATGTAATGTCTTGTCAACTGGGCCCGTATCAAAAAGAGATGTATATATACGAACATTCAGTTGACAGAAAGAGATAACACTAGTCCATAAGACATAGGTTTTTTTAAGGTGCGAATAGACTATATATTACTGTACAATGTGTGGAACAGACTTTGGGTATACATTTAAATCGGTGATATTGTATTGTCTTATTTCTTGGTGTACCACCTGTGGATCTTTATAAACGGAACTGCCAACAAGAATTAACCGCAAATTTTAAAGCTTTACGTACGGGAATGTTTAACTTGGATTAAACGTATCATTATGCAATTATAATGAAGTTCTTTAATTGAATTATTTTTTTAACTAAAATTAATCTGAAAAGATAAGAATAAAAGTGTTATCAAAATCTGGTGAAAATAGGTAATAAATTTGTCCAAAAAGCACAGCAGAGTACAGAATAGCCGATGTAGAAAAAGGCAGCTCTAATTGCGCTTCTCTTATTAGCGGCTAGCTACCGCAAAACTATGTATTTACCTCAACACTTGGTAAAAGAATAAAAACTTAATACAGGGATCTTTTCTGTATTTGAATATAATGAAAATCTGTAAATCAAATCTGTAATAAATTGTTTGTAACTTTACTTAATTCTTCGGAAAAATTAGGTTATATTTTCGTTTATAGTAATCCCATACTTTATCAATTTTAGGTTCTAAAATAATAAAATAATGACTACAATCAATCAAAAAGAATACCTAAAGAAGTACCTCTCCTTGGGCAGTGAACCCGGTAAGAAGAAAAAACGCAAGAAAAAGTCTACAAGCACATCAGATAGGTGAGCTGTTGTATTTAGATCTTATATATGAAGGAATTCCCCGTTTCGTTACAGGGTCAAAATTATAGACGACGATGTAGATATAGTCGCCTTCAACCAAGCCGTGGAGGAGGATTTACACGCACAGAATGAAGACGCCCCTCAAATTGTAGGGGTGATCGATGATAGACCCCTCGAACTAAGAATTAGCGACTACCGCGATACCGATTTGTGGAAACCCGTTGGTGAAGAACATACTGCCGAAATAAGGAACAGAATGCAAAATCAAACTGCACCAGTTACAGAAAAGACTTCGAGAAAGATCTTGGACAAGGCGGAATCGATACCAGACAAATATAACGATGATTACAGTCCTCCTAGAAGAAAAGTAAGCCGTTTTGATAGAAGATCAAGTTCAATGCAACGGGATTTGACAGGAAAAGGAAGTATGGATGTGAGCCCAAAAAAATATATAAAAGACAACGATCGAAGCCCAGTTCAAAAGGTCACAACAGATAACGATGCAAGTCCGCCTAGGAGGGTCAGGAGACATAGTGACGCAAGCCCTGTGAGACGGTATCAAAGGGGTCGTGATGATGCAAGTCCACTTAGAAAGAATCGGAGAGATAGCGACAATAGTCCATCACGAATCAGCAAAACAAAAAGTCGTTGGAGTGACACTATAAAATATAAGGTGAAAGATGACAGATCTCCAGCTAGAAGGTATAGAAAGGATCGGAACAGCAGTCCCTCAAGAAAAGGCAGATACAGGCCGGAACGAAGTTCAGTCGAGAGAACTAGAAAAGATTACGAGTCAAGTTCATCTAAAAGAACCAGGAGAGCTAGCGATATAAGTCCTCTTGGAAAAGATAGGAAAGATAGTGACCCCCTAAGTCCAGATCGAAGAAATTACCGTAATGTAAGTCCACCCTCAAAGAACAGAGAAGACAGCGATGCTAGTCCAGCTAGAAGAAACAGACGCAATGCAAGTATGGAAAGCCGAGGCCAAATTGATCGCCATATAATTCCAATTAAAAGTAAAAAAGACAACGATCATAGACATGTGACAAGTCCAAGAATGGCATTAAATGAAAAACGGAAAGAAAGAGATGATTCTAGTAGAAGACAAATGTCTAGGCTTGATGATCACAACACTCAAAGCAGAGGATATAGTGTAGAAGATGGAAGAAACAGAGACAAATCTAATAGACATAACGAAGATGACAGAAAGGGTGTTAGATACGATTCCAACAAAAGTAGTGAAAGAAGATACAGCCCCAATCCGATTCTAAGGAATGTCGATCGAAGAGATGATGCTGCATCATCTAGCTCAAGATCAGCAAGGTAAGTGTTTAAAGTTTTTGTAGTAAAGTGGCTTGTGTTGTCTCAAGCAAATCAAGTGAGATTTCATGTAATTTTCATACATAAATTATATCATATCTTTCTCTACGCAGTTAATCTTATTTCTGTTTATTTGACATTTAAACTTAACACCAAATTCCATCAGGTTGCCAAGAGATCAAGAACCATCTCAAAGAACCTCGCCAGATCTTCAGCCACCAACATCCCGACATAGCAACAAATCGGGACTTCAAAGAGCTAACGATATTATAATGGGAAAAGACCCTTTCACGCAATCTTTCGATGACCTTTCCACTGTAGCCAGCTCTTCCGGGAATACGGCCCCGATTTACCGCGATCGCAGAACCGGTAAGGTGCGCGATTTTAAGAGGGAAGCCGAGGAAGCTCGTCAGAAGCAAGAGAAAGAAGACGAATTGAAGGCGAAATACGCAAAATGGGGAAGAGGTTTGAAGCAGGTCGAGGACGCCACCGAGAAGCTCAACAGCGATCTGCACGAGATGAACAAACCATTGGCAAGGTACGCCGACGACGAAGATTTGGAAAGGCATCTAAAGGAGATGGAAAGGGAAGGCGATCCAATGTTGCAGTATTTGAGGAAGAAACGTCAGAAGCAGGATATTGAAGCCGGGAAACCAAGTGAGTCGAGAATTTGATTTATGGTAGGTAGTAGCAATGAAAGCGTTATCGTTCATTATATTGCAGGTAAACCAAAGTTCGAGGGAGAATTCATGCCGAACCGTTACGCTATAAGGCCGGGACATCGATGGGACGGCGTAGACAGGTCTAATGGTTACGAAAAGAAATGGTTCGAGATTATGAATTCTCGCAGGGCCCGGCAGGAAGATGCGTACAAATGGAGTACTGAAGATATGTAATTTTGCTGTTTGTAATGAATGTTAATTGTGACTAAGTGTGTGTTTAATTAAATTTTATTTTCTATTGAAGTATATCTTGATGGATAGAAACGGAGGATTCCACGTTCAATTTTATTAGGTTGATTCTAACCTCGTCGAGGGGAAATATTTTAAAATTATTTTCTTGCTTAAACATCATTTTTTCTGATTTTAGGTTAACAGAAGAAAGAAACGTAACAGCAAATTATATAGAAAAAGAAAAAATATATAATTAAGTAATTAAATCAGGATCAAAAAAAAGAGAAACAAAACATTATCTTGAGTCTTGCTGAAATCGGGATATTTTTCTGGTTATATGTCCAAAAAAATCAATACTGCCATAGTACGAGGGTAGTCCAAAAAGTCCCCAGCCTTCATGAACAATCGTCGTTAAGCAAGTTCAATATGTGATTTTTTCCATTTTTTTTTATGGAAATATTAACTTAATACATACGACTGGTAAACAACTTAGCGCCTAATACGCATTATATTTTTTCATGTTGAGGCTAGAAATTTTTCAGACTACTCTGGTATTTTCTGAGAAATAGCGTCTTTTCCCGCCGCACTTGCTCTAAAATGAGCTTGAAGTGCTTCAGGATAGAAACTTTCAAAACGCCTCCCACAAAATGGAAAAAATAAACAATTTATTTACATTGGCTTTTATTCATTCGTAACCGACAAAAGAAAGAAGAAACAAAAAAATGCACAAAAAAAAGGAAAGGAAAAGAAAATACATGCGAATACTTAAGAACTATACAGAAATTAAATTAAAACAATCATCGCGCGAACATCATCGTATTTATTATATATACAGACATCAAACAACGGCTTCCTTCTTTTTTTTTCATTTTCACACAAACAATAAACTATTCAGGCACTATTCTCAGCCATGCGTCTTCTTCCTCGCCGTCTCCGTTCGGAATCCGCACTTGAACAAATTGCACCGGCCCGTCTTTGGTCTGGATGATCTGCGTTTCGCCGTTGGCCAACGCGGCGCCCGTAATTAACTTTTCGTAGTCCTCGGCAGAGGTTAGCACCTGCGAACCTTCTCCGTCTTCGACTTCCTCCACCTCTTCTACGTCGCCGTCCTCCTCGGCGAATTGAATTTGCTACAAATCGAGAGATTAGAGAGATATCGGTTTCGTCTAGAGAAAGAAACTACCTGTCCGTTGATTATGATATGCTCTACGGCTTCCGTATCCTCCAATTGGTCATCGTCCAAATGTTCGCCGACTATGAGGGAACCTTCCGAATGTCCGAATACTTTCGAACTCTCGACCACGATATGTGGCTTGATGTCCGCTATGTAGAGTTTTGAATCGTCTACGGTATCGTCGTCGTTAGGATCGATTTGTTCTAGACGGCTGACGTCACCTTCAACGATCTCCATTTCGCCATCAGCATTCACCTGCAATACAGAATTTGCACGATATCATCACCGATAAATTACATAAAAAAAGTCAGAATAAATAGCGACGAATATCATTTAAGCTGTATACAACGGGTTCTTTTTTTTACGTTTCTTGTATGTAAAATTAAAAAGACGTCTCTCACGAGACGAAGAAACACGAGTCCGCCAAGTTTCTGCTAATTTCGTGAAGTGCAGCTCTTTTCTGCACGCTTATTGACGACGCAGTTGGCAACTGGTCATACGTCTTACATTTGATTGTAAAAAATAGGTTGACATAGAAGTTTTCATAAGATTTAAATTGTTTTTTAGACGCACACCTTCACAATTGATGGCTTCGTGCGTTATAATAAACGAACTTTTCGAGTTAAAATTGTTAACTTATAATGAAACGAAAATAAAGTATTTATGACTTACCGTGATAATTTGGTCATCATCCGTCGTCAATCTCGGCTGATTAACAACAATAGTATCGTTGAGATGTCCCTGAGTCTGCATATGCTGATACAGCAGCGGCTTCCTCATGAACCCTGCGCCGCAAACCAAGCATTCGTAAGGCTTCTTATCCGAATGCACGAATCTATGCGCGTTCCTGTTATCCCTACTGTTAAAGGCTTTCCCGCATACCTCGCACAAGAACGGCTTCTCGCCAGTATGGATCCTTCTATGCTTCTTGAAATGTTCGGGATAGACGAAGGTCGCCTCGCAAACGTCGCATTTGAACGGCCGTTCGCCGGTGTGCACCGCCTTGATGTGGTAATCCAAGAGTCTTCTCCGTTTGAAGCCCTTCCCGCAATGGTCGCATTTGTAGCGCTTATCGTCGTAGTGCGTGGCCCGTTTGTGCGATTGCAGGTTGGAACGTTGGCTGAAGGTGGCGCCGCAGAACTCGCATTGGTAGGGGCGCTCGCCGGTGTGCGTTCGTTCGTGGTCCCGGATCTCCGCCTTCCTCGCGAAAGCTTTTCCGCATTGGCCGCAGACGTACGGCTTATAACCGGTGTGGACGATCGAGTGTACTTCAAGGTTGTGTAGTGATCCGAATTGTTTTTCTGTATAGAAGAAATAATCAACATGGTACAGCGCACGACGAATAGAAGTTTTAGATATATTCATGACTAAATTTTTTTTATAGACATATTAACATTTGATTGACAAACGACTGTTAAACAACAACAAATATCTTTCAACGCATACACAATATTTTCTTCATTTCGAAGCTTTAATTTTTTCAGACTACTCTTGTACATTGTTTTGCGGGATTAAGTATTACAAGACGAAAACGACATACAGAAAAATAAAATAAATGCGATAATTCAATGTGTGAATCGCCTATACAGTTAAACGTCTTCTGATAACATCAAACAAACAATTTAAGGCTTGAAATAATCAAAACGACAACTACAAGTTCATTTAGACATAATGAACTCACCACATAGATGGCATGCATACTCTTTGATCCCGGAATGTGTTCGTTCATGCTGCGTTAAATTCTGCTGACTCAAGAAGGATTTATTGCACTGCGTGCATTGGAATGGTCTAGGTCTAACCTCATGCGTCTTCTCGTGAGCCTTAAATGTGTATTTCGATGCGAAATCTTTACCACACAGTTGGCAAATATAAGGTCGAACACCAGTATGGGTATTGATGTGTTCCTCGAGTAAATTCTTCGAACTATGCAGAAGAATTCAAACCAAATATAATTTTATCGATAGTTGAAGATACTAAAAGGAACTAACCTGTAACGTTTTCCACATGTCTCGCAGGTCCAAGCCTTATTCTGAGGATAATGCATGCGTTTATGTATCCTGAATAATCGTAAGTTGCTAAAGATGCGATTACAGACTTCACATTGGAAATCGCCTTCTTCGGTTGCGACATGTTCATCTAAATGCATCGACAATTCGTTTCTCTTACGGAAATCTTCACCACAGACATCGCAAATGTAGAGTCGGGCATCGTGCGCAACTTTAACATGTTGCATAATTGCCTTCGCTTCACCGCAAACCGTTTCGTCACCTTCGCAAAGTAAACAAGTGTACATATTACCTTCTCTTGCGACGACGGGTGGTAAATATTCTTTTTTGATCTTTTTAGACAAGAATCTTTTGGAATGGGAAATTTTCCGCTTGATCCCATTCGTCTTTTCTTCTTCAATTCCAGGCTCAATCTTGATGTGCACCTTTTCTAAAGACTTTTCAGCAATTTCCGCTGCTTCTAATAATGCATCTGTAGAATCATTTCCGGGAGGTTCGTAATCTGAATCAGAAGTATGTTCGATGGCACCATCGTCTACAATGTGGGGTTCAAATCCGTGGAATGGTTGGTTAGAATCTTCCGTTTCCTGCTGCGGTTTTGATTTCGGACTGTCAACTTTATCGATTCCCCCGTGGATTTTCACTAATTCCATTTCTATATCCTCTAAAGTTTGTAAGCTTGTCTTTTCAGTTGCCGTTTGCTTCATGGGATATTAAATTATTGATTATTAAAGATGGTAATAGATTTTTGTCTTTAAATGGAATTGAACAAAACATTAAAATAGGTTATGGGGATATTTTAAAACAAAATTCAATGAAATTAAGCATTGCCAACTATTTTTTTCTTTTTTTTGTAATTAGCAGAAATGTCAAAATACCTGTGTATCATCATCGGACGATGGAATATCCAATATCTTCTTTGGAACTTGATTTTCTTTGTTCGATTCTTTATTTTCGACAGGTTCTTCATCGATGAGGCCTTCTTCTCCATTCTTGTTCCTTTCAACTGACTTCTTGTAATTTCCACCTAACTCTACTTTGATTTCTAATAACCTCTTCTCAAGTTCATCGACCTCGTTAAATAATTTGAAGCATTTCTTGCAAATGAGAAGCGAATGTACGGTTTCCTCTTTTATATCCATGCCGAGGACTTGGGACATTATAAAACTTAATGGACGATCGGAGCATGTTTGTGTCTAGCAAGATAGGTTGTTATATAAGACAATCGTTTTTAAAAGTGACTGTTTAATTGCGTACCTCTTTATTGAAGATTTGTAGTGAATTCCTGGTTGATACCCCCACGCGACCGTTACACACGAGACAGTGTGGATTTTCCTTCACTTCTTTAGAGCACATCCTGAAAAGATAAACAGTATTTTTGAATATCTCGGATTATCGCTGCGCGATTTTATTCAGTACCATGCCCATATCGTCTATATTACATCACAGGCTTTCATCGAGATCAATAGCTATTACACTGCGACATTTCATAACCATTAAAATTTTGTTTGCAAATTGAATAAGCGGCAAACTTATTAGAATTGCCACAATAAGATGACAAATAATCGAATATGTACCAAATACTTTGACACTGATCGACAACAATAAAAAGTCCCCTAGACCAAAAATATAATGTATTAGTTGTGGCGAAATATGTCCGCCAGAAAAGCGTTTAATAAATAATTTCGTACAGTTTCCACGACAGAATCGTACAATGCGACTTCTAAAGCGGGCCAATAATACAAGAAATTCGTTACCTTTTCAAACGAGACGATAATTTTAGGGAAACATTTCGTTTTTGAGAAAAACAGGGCTGACGAACAAATGCTGCCAAGCTACAGATATGACGCGACAGAAAAACGCAGTAGGTGATGTCGTTGGCGGCGCACGATCGTCCACGTACAAAATGGCGGATCCGACTAAAATTTCGATTATACCATCGTACTGTTTATGATCGCCCGATGTGCGCCAGTTGTTATAATGCGGGAATTCGAATTCGATAAAAATCCATGATCGTCCCGGGAACCTATCGAAAAACGCTTTATTTTCTAAAAGTTTGCATTCGAGCATATTGCGCATGTCCGTTTCGAAATTAATTTAAATCAGAGCGATATATACGAACGACTGGAAGGGCCGGTAGGCTTACGATACCCGAGACGAAGCTTACGGATAGGCTACCCTCTACATTGTGATATTTTCATCTTTGTCTAGCTGATGTTTGAATATCATTAAAAATATGTTGTTGCAGACGCTTTACAATAAACGGATCTCTTTATCACAGACTATACTTTATTTCTTAATTCGGAGGAGTAAAAATGAAAAGACGCGTTTACATAATAGAATTTTTCAAAGCTACTTTTTAACGTCAGTTTTAAAACTAGCTAGAATTTTTCAAAGCTATTTGTTGACGTCAGTTTTAAAATTAGCTACGTAACTAATTACATATTCATTGCAAAAAGAAATAATTAGTTAAATATAGAAAACACTGCAGAATAATATTTATTGATCAAATACACATAAGATTAAACTTCAACTTTATATATGATACCTTTTTTAACGGAAGATTCTGAATGTTGCTCTATTCTCATCATAGTTTTTATTTTTTATAGGATAATTTACAAACGAACAATAATTTAGACTAATATTAAGTATAGCCTATACAAAGTAAATAACAACTTGGCCTTAGATACGTGTTAATACATTACATTTTCTTCTAAAATAATTATTCACTATCACTTCCTATTTCCCTTGCCGACTGATACAATAAATGACTAGATTATATCATCAATTAGTCCATCTAACTCTTTCTTCTCTAATCACATGTTCTACGAATTTTTTCCAATTATCTGTAGTTACATTCTAGATTGCCTGTAGGAAAACTATCCTTACATCTGCTAACCTGGCAACCTAGACATAGTTTTATTGCAACTTTCCCCGATTTTGTCTAAATTAAATGAAGAAGTTCAGATCAAACCATCTCTTCATCATACTTGATATTCTTTGATTTCAATCAAACCCGCTTATCGACTGTACTAGATGTGAGTTTTTTTCAATTTTGTAACTGTGATATGTAGCATTATCCATAACAATAGTAGACTTTGCCGTTCCTAAAAATAAGATAACATTATAATACGTATAACGATGGTAATGTGATTATAACACCAACCTATCATGCTTGATATTCTTGCGGTAGTAACAGTAATTCTCATTCCGGGGTTATCAGTTTTAAGTTTTTTTAATGTTCCGCTTCTCTAGCAAAGATAGATGTCTTAAGCTCAGAAATTTTCGCCTACTCGGCGGGAATATTTGGATTCCAGAAGTAGTTGCCACTTTTTCCATATCCACGAAAAATGCTATGAGAATGCTTTACATGGAGAATATTTCAGCCGATTAGTTCTTGGAATTACACCAATCAGTTGCAGGCAGATATTGCATATGTATTGGTGTTGGCAATGCAGCAAAGTCAAAAGCAACAAGATGAAAGCTTCCAAGAAAAACGTAGATTTAACGTTCCCTTAGAAATTCTTGTAAACAATAACAGGATTGATGTGTTTCATTGAAAGCTATTACAACATACTAAGAAATGAAATTCGTTTTTGTTTAGAATTCCTATGTACAACGTCAACTTCATCAGATCCTTCATTAGTAATATCTTCTTCAATTATAATAGGTAGGTATATAATTTTTTTTTGTTTAATATAAAACACAGTGTAAAAATTACTTTCTTTTCACTTTAAGTATTTTATATGTCGCCATCTTCCTTTCAATAATCCGAAGGCACGTTCAATCACTGATCTACTAATTGCATATGCGATGTTATACTTTTTTGGTTTCAATTTAAATGTTCATTATCCTTGAAAGGAACTAATATATGCGTATTGAATGGATATGTTGAATTCGTTAGCAAATGTGGATTTTCAGGAGAAATATCTTGAGTGCAATACTCAAATAATGGTGATCGCATGAAAACTGGTGCGGCAAGAACTGAGCCAGGAAATCCATGCTCTGCCTTTACGATTGATATAGGCTGATGAATTTTTCCTTCGTAGAATGAATATCAACATGGTATCCCAACAACAGTCCCAAGAACATCCAGGAAATTTCGATTTGATTTTCTAATAATATTAATTTATAGTTAACTTAGGTTCCATAAATATCACATTGTTTTACCTTAAATCCTTCAATTCCTTCGTTTTTCAAACATTTTATACCATTAGTTCGGCATTGTCATTTAGCCATTATTATCGGGATATGTCTTATATTTTGGACATAATTTAATTATGAAAATATTACCAACGATATGATCTAGCGCCATCTAGAGTAGGACACGCATGATACGATTATCGACGAATACAGTTCCCGTTAATAATATCGATCGGTTTCGAATATGACAATGCATTTTGCAAATCCATGTTTCTCGTTAAAGAGGGGGAAATTTTGATGTAATGCAATTTCCATTTTAGTTCGTCGACTTCGACGACGGCAGCGCTTCTTAATCAGTCCATCCATTCCAGAAACATCTTTTTCGAGTAAATTCTCTCTGATTCGTCATTGCGTTATTAATCGCCGTTTAGTGAGTTGTGTGTTCCTAATTAGGTAAGTTTCACAATATTACATCGGTTGTAGAATTTGTAGAAAGTATCTTGTATTTACTTTTCCTGCATTTAAAATACAATTCGTTAGATTCGCAGTCGCTTTATTGAATGTCTTTTCTAACTCCACTTAACTTATTCTAACCCTTTTCGGATGTACACACCCTTCCCTTCTGTGCGTATACTCCACTACATTTATTCTTAACGTGTTCACTGCACTGCACATCCCCTTTCTTTATTTTTATTTTAACAGTATTTGAGTTAAGCTAGTCGTTCTCTTTTTCACCTTCTTACTTGGTTTTTTAACTACGTTTTAAGATTTAACCGAATACATGGACAAGTTTGAACTTGTTTGTGTACCTTATCTTATAAAGCTACTAAAGCGCTAGAATGAATAAATATCATTAAATGAATACACAATTATGAGACTATCAGAAGTTCTATTGATAAAATGACGAAATCCATTTTTCCAATCCATTGTTAATAATCTGTATGATCTCTACGAATGGCAATAAAGGACATGAAATTCTTGTGAAAGATTAACCCAATCCTCTTTCAAAAATTTTCGATACATTTCCACCCAGGTATGGTAACAGATTACTTTTCTGAGTGTCTTGACATTTCGAGTAATTTAGTACATCTTATTTACTCTGATACTGAATTCACCCATTAGATTCGGACAAGCTTCATCAACTCTGTTGACTAACTTAACATATTCTAACTGTTTTCCGATACAGTCTATTCCGTTCGCTTCCGTGCGTACACTCCACTGTATTAGTTTCTGACGTGTTCGCTTCACTACACACTAATCTTAGAGGCTTCTAGATTTTTTTTTATTCTATACTTTAATACTGACTTTACACACTATTAATATCTATGTTTGCAGCATGGTGTCGCCGCCCAATTATAAACAACCGAAGCTAGATGTAAATTCTGCTGCAAAGATGTCGAATGTAAGTCTACGTTTATTTTATTTAGTTTTTTTTTTACATATCCCACCTCGTTATTCTCCAATTCAGTGTAATGAATTTCTGCTTGTTTTTACATACACAGGAATCGTATGTACGCATCTTTGACATGCATGCCCGGACCTTTAAAGAAGTTGCCGGCTTGGACGGATTTGTAGATAGAACAATGCTCATAAAGGAATTACTGAAGAAACGGCCAAGTCACGTCATGATGTTTGCGCCATCAAAATTTGGGAAAACTATAAACATGGATATGATCCGTCTCTTTTGCGACATAGAAGATAAATCTAGAAAGACAAAAGAAGATGTTGCAAAAGAGCCAACAATCCAGGAACTACGATCAAATCCCTCGGAAAACATGAAAGTGTTTCTTAGACAGTTTGAAAACAAACATTATGATGAATGTTTGATCTTGAAACAAGAACGATTTGTCGTCGAACATTTTGGGCGTCATCCTGTTATCCATTTGAATTTCAAGGACTGTTCCGCCCAAAATGAATCAGAAGCGATATTTCATTGTGCTAAGTTTGTAAAGAATAGTTATTTGGAGAACTGCTATCTTGAAAATAGTAAAGAATTTAAGTCTGGTAGTCAGGTCGATTTGAAACAAAAATGTATAGACTGGTGTAGCTATAATGAGGATAAACTTAAAGTGCTCGAAATAGCGGACGTGATTAAAGGTTTGAAAGATTTGGTTAAGAGCTTGATGATCCATTGGGAAAGAGACCCGGTGCTTTTGGTGGATGAAATTGACGGGCCTTGCGCAGCCGCCCTACAAAAGGCCTCCGAAAGTGAAATAAATGAGGTACAAACTGTTTTCACTGAAGTCTTGGGTCCGCTTTTGAAGCCTGGAAAAAGTACGTTAACATTTCAAGCTATATTGGTCACTGGCATTTGCAGATTTGGACGGGCCGAGCGGTCACCTACAGACAATACCCTTGGGGTATATTTCTTGACTGATCCTAGATTTTCAAAATATTACGGTTTAACTGATAAAGAAATCTCTTGCTTAGTAGAGAAATTCTTTTCTTCAGATGGAACGGCTGAAGTTGAGAAGATAATTAATAACATTAAAAGATACTACAATGGTTACTATCAGCTTCGTGGTGGTAACGAAATGCCGACCGAATATGCTAGATACTGCATATTCTCCGTCCTTAGTTACCTAAACGAGAGTAAAACTAAAAAAAAAGGCAAAATTTTTTGGAGTGATAAAGATTTTAAGAAACAACTTCCTTTGCTACTAAAAAAATCTTGCGATATGGTGGATACCTTTCGAATACTGTTGTATAACGATTCCGGTACCATTCGAATCCCATTTGAAACAGAAATATAAATTGACGATGTTTATAAGACCTTTTTTGAGACAAAGTCTCTGGAAACAAATGCAGCTTTAAACCTTTTATTACAACGAGGTTTTTTGGCACACAAACGAGAGGATCCAGCAGAAGAAGCTCCAAAAGAAGGGGCGAAGAAGAATGTACGTGTCAAAATCGCAAATCTCGAAATTAGGCGTATACTCCATCAGATGTTAAAG
Organism: Oryctes rhinoceros; assembly: GCA_020654165.1. Taxonomy (NCBI): domain Eukaryota; kingdom Metazoa; phylum Arthropoda; class Insecta; order Coleoptera; family Scarabaeidae; genus Oryctes; species Oryctes rhinoceros. The sequence continues at coordinate 6,561,532 of JAIOKQ010000119.1, forward strand.
AACTATCATGATGAGTATTCCAAAGAAATTGCACTAAATCTTCAATCTTGCGGAGACTTCTTCATGTCGCTACCTGCTGATTTAAATGAACCTACAAAGCTTAAGGAAGATTTAAAACGACTCCGTAAAAACTTGGAATGCATTTTCGCTCGCTCGCAGTGTAAAAATGAAGCTTCGGTGTGCGGCTGTATGTTGACCATCTTAAAGAGTTATGTTAAGTACGAGAAAGGGAAGGCGCAATATGAAGTGAAATATCATAGTGAAGGCAAGTTCAATGTTTTGGGGAAACATAGCAATTTCATTTTGAACTTGGAATGTAAATACAATTGCGATGCTGATGGTAAACCTCTTCAGGCGAAAAGCTCTCTTGCAGCCGCAGAGAATATTCTCACGTTGCCTCTACCGGGCAAAATAGGTCCAGAAGACAAGTCGAGCAGTAAGGCTGGCACTGGTAAAGATCTGAAAGTGCTAGAATCGCCCGATATTAAAAGTTTCTTCCTTATGGGTTTGTCAGTGGATAGGCAAGGTACTATTCATATCCTTGCATTTCCAAATAGTACAAACTGGGAAAATGTGATACAAATTAATCCTGAAGGTTATGTTAAAAAAAAGATATCTCAACATTTAAAATTAAAATAGTTTATATTTGATAATAGAACTGTTAAGAATGTTGTTATTATATTGAGTTAATTATCGATAAAGTTTTGTTTTCTCTTTATCCAATAAACGCATTTTTGGAAAAAGGAAGTATTTTTATTTTTGTTGTGCCTGCCGTTATTGATGAAGTCATGCCTATATAAAATTTTACGGTGTAAATTAACCAGCGAATTGAACATTGATTTGAAGGCAGTCTAGTAAAATTTTATATCCGGCAATGCGTTCTTTTTTTTTAACTTCTGTCGAAGGGATTTTTAGGTCAATAATTATTCTTATCGAATCTTCATATCTAGTCGCAGCAGCATTTTATTTATAATACTATATTGTTTTGTGTCTTCAAAATTACACTTAATTTTGAAGGAGTAGAATTGGCTACCCTAAACTAAAATTCATTAACGTAAAGGATAAAGGACTATTAAACAGTTGCAGTATTTGTGGACGAAATTGCAGTAACACGAATTCGACTATTTTCCTACGCACACTCGCCACCAAGATCGCTTGGAAGTTTTTTTTTTTTTTTGTCAAGGGATCTAGAAACATAAGCCCTACTTGCTTCTCATTTGCAACAAATTTTAAAACATTAATCGGAAGTAACTATATGTCACCCATATCATAAATAGGAATTGCGAAAAAGATTTGTAGGAAGGAATACTGGTTAATTTAAAGAAATTATTAACGACATCTGATAAATAACAAGTGTTTTTTGGAACAGTAGACACTTTATCCATGCTTCGAGGAAATTCATATGAACACAAAGTATGCGTATACTTCAGGATTCATATGTAAGAAACTAACGAAGTATTTTCTAGAGTGAACAATACGCTTGCATATTGTTAGTATTAAATATTAGCTAGTTATGTTTCACCTGCGATAATCAATTCTCACTTTAACATTCCTACTTCTACAGGAATATGTTTATTTTCCAACCACAAATGAATATCGTCCTTTTTCCAATTTGATGTTGACAGTGCTGGCTTTTTAAAAAATAATAGTGAATATTCTATAAACTGCTTCACTTAAATATCTCCGCAGATCTATCTAGATCATGTCCGTCTGCCATGTTCTAATGTAAATTTTGTGACTACAGGATGCTGTGATTACTATTGACGAAACTACCGATATCTGTCGCTTTGAATCCTTCTTGCCTGTATCTTTTTATGTCTTTTAAATAACTATGCCTCCAACTTACTTAAATACAAAGCCAATAGCTATACAGTATTGTTCATTTGAAGTTTGGGATATTTTCATCCATAATGACAGACCCCAACAGACTGTTTAGCGTAGGAGGAATACTACTTAAGAAAAAGCTATGCACCTTGCCATGAATAACGGTTTGAACCTACTCATCGTATACTAGTGTGCGACCATTCTTTCGAATTCCTTTCCTTTTCGGCTTTTTCTTCGGTGGTATTTTTAGTGGTCGTTGTTACTTGCGCGCTATTCTCCTTTCGCAACACAATGCCTTCTTACTTGTCTTTCAAAGTTTTGCGAAAATAGCGAAACGCGTTCAAAATCATTTGCTCTTCTTTGTTGCTACACACTTCGCCTTGGTGTCTACCCATTTGTACAGCGGTAAATAGGCTTGGGCGCTGTGCGCTCCTTGACTTGACGTCAATCAGTCATCCAGTATCATTCTTTTTAAGAAAAGCAAAAGTCTTTCTTAATGCGAATCTTCCTGGGGTCATGAGCAATGTTCTTAATTTTTTAGAGTCTTCCGGTTGGACTCTCCCTCGGTTGGTAATCTGTAAAAGACAGAAGTGGCGTTAGAATATGCGGTCGACTAGACTAGACGATACTAGAGCCTAATAAGCTGCTCGTAGGCAGTCCTATGTCTTCGTCTTCCGGTCCATCTCGGCATGATCGCCCTTTGCAGGGCGGGACTGTCGCTCTTCTTGGTCTTCTCGAAGAAGGCCTTGTTGAGTCTGGCCAGGTATTCTTCTAGCTTCTCGGTATTGGCGAGAAGGCAGAGGGTATCTATCCTGGTGCCCCGGGGGGCCCTCAGGACAGGTAAATAGACTCTTGAAGGAACTGTTTTTTTATATGTCTCTTATTACCAGAACCACCAACTTAAATTATCCGCGAAAATTAAAAAATGCCGTGGGAGGTTTTCGCAGATTCCGTCCGTTGGCTATTTTAAAAAACTTGATTGAGAATTGGTGCCGGTTATAAATAATTAATAATTTTATTTATTGCTCCTGACAATGTTAAGGTAATTTATTACAGTAACGAAATGCAAGTTTGAGAAAACTTACTAAAGATAAGAAATCAAATTTTTTGTGTAACTTGATCCGCTTAGAAAGGCCTTTAGAAAGCAAAAAAGGAAACAAAGCAGAATCCAATATAATAATTAATTCGTTATAGTACATTTGAAAAGTTTAAATAATTTAAATGGAACGCATGCGCACATCAAGCTGTTTGTTTGTGACTAACCTTAAAAGTCGGCAACACGTGTAGTATTGAAATGGCGGATATGGGTAAGTTTTAACCGAAGATACCCATTTCTACATCTTATTACGCTGGAAGTTTCCTCCAGAATTTCCCGGTCGAGCATTTTAGGAAATCTTAATTTGTAACAATCGTCTATTTTCCATGTATAAATAACGAAAATCTCAATGAAATTGGGTGTTTGGTTTCAATGCACGCCGCAACCCTGTTTTTCAATTATCATAAATAATACTTGTTTACTCTTGTAATTATTACGTCTGTCGTGTTATTTGTATTACGTTAGAGCGATATTTAGCGATTATCTGTTTAGGAGAGAGTAATTTTAGTGCTTTTTGTTTTGAATCTTAATTGCAGACGTTATTTACCTTAGAGCTTATTTGTAGAGACGGAAGTAATCAAGGAGAAAAAGAAGAAGAAATCTAAAGATAAGCACTCACAACTGGGAGAGATTCAGAAAAGTGAAGATTTCCAACTCGAGTCCTCCACGAAATTAGTAAAATTAGACACCTCCAAATGGCCGTTGTTACTAAAGGTATTTACCTCTACCCATTAATTTCCAAAGTAGATGCTTGTAAAATTGTTACTGTTAACCTGCTATGTTTATAGAATTTTGACCGTTTAAATGTTAGAACCAATCATTATACTCCTTTACCGTACGGAGCTTCGCCTTTAAAACGAGACATAACTGAGTATGTCAAATCCGGTTTCATAAATCTTGATAAACCAAGTAATCCGAGCAGTCACGAGGTCGTAGCATGGATAAAACGCATCCTAAAAGTAGAGAAAACCGGTCATTCCGGCACGTTAGATCCTAAGGTTACAGGTACAGCATGTTTAGCCTAAGAGTTTTTGGGAGATGGTTATATGATAGCCATATTTCCCATAACGGCAAATGATTTAGGCACATGTTACAAGTGTTAATTCCAGGTTGTTTAATTGTATGCATCGATAGGGCAACTAGATTGGTTAAATCACAGCAATCAGCCGGTAAAGAGTATGTCGCAGTATTCAAATTACATTCGCCAGTAGACGGAGGTCCGGCGAAGGTCGTACAAGGATTAGAAAAGCTACGCGGGGCCCTGTTTCAAAGACCTCCTCTAATTTCGGCTGTAAAAAGGCAGTTACGTGTTAGAACAGTGTACGATAGTAAATTACTTGAATATGATGAAAATAGGAATATGGGTAATTAAATTCGCCTTCACTTTTTAAAGCTGCAATTCCTACAATTGATATTGCTTTAGGTGTTTTTTGGGTTAGTTGCGAGGCGGGATCCTATATTCGTACCCTTTGCGTTCATTTGGGTCTGGTATTGGGTGTTGGTGGTCAAATGTTGGAGTTAAGACGAGTTAGGTCTGGCATACAGAGTGAGAGGGATAATATGGCAACCATGCATGATGTACTTGACGCACAGTGGTTGTATGAGAACCATAAAGACGAATCTTACCTTAGGAGGGTTATTAGGCCATTGGAAGGGCTCTTGATCGGACATAAAAGGATAATTATGAAAGATAGTTCGGTAAGTCTAAAAATTCAATTTTACAAATTGCTTTTAATGAATATCTTTGGAAAAACAAAAGTTTTTCCAAAGTTTTTCCACTTACAAACTTTCACACTAATCAACAAACCTAAAACAAAAATTTCAATTTTAAATAGGTAAATGCAGTTTGCTATGGCGCTAAGATTCTCCTCCCAGGCATACTGAGATATGAAGACAATATAGAACTGAACGAAGAAATAGTAATAGTCACGACGAAGGGAGAAGCTGTAGCTCTAGCCATAGCCCTAATGACCACATCAACGATAGCCAGCTGCGATCACGGTATAGTGGCCAAAATTAAAAGGGTTATCATGGAAAGGGACACATATCCAAGGAGGTGGGGTTTGGGACCTAGGTCAACGCAAAAGAAGATCCTCATCGCCAAAGGGCAACTCGATAAGTATGGGAAACCCAACGAGAATACCCCGAAAGAATGGTTGACCAGTTATGTGGACTATTCTGTGAAGCAAGAGCCTGTGGATAACGAAGAGAAAGTACCAATCGCACCCCAAGAGAAGAAGGAGAAAAAACGCAAGGTTAGCTTGTCAAGCACTCAGGAAGAACCAGCGGCTGAAACGGAACTTAGTCCTAAGGAAAAGCATAAAAAGAAGAAACGGAAGAAAGCGTTAGAGGATGGAGCCGAAGCAGAAAATGAAGTTCCTGTAACGGTTGCCACCGAAGTAGAGGAACAAGTAAGTATTGTATAGTCATCTTGCGTAGTCGTTGAACTTTGAAGGAATTCTGAGCTTATTTAAGAAAAGTTGCTATAAACGATTCCCTGATTCTTTTTATTTATATACAGGAAGTAAAAAAAGAAAAGAAAAAAAAGAAGAAAGACAAAAAGAAAGACGCTGAACCAGACGAATAATGGGAGGCGCAAGAACTATTCTACAATTTTCCATCTTTGTTTTTAATTCTATCATCCATAATTTCTTGTCGTTTTGCATTTTGTTCTATGCAAAACTTTTATAAAATAGATATATAATGTAATATAATAGTTTTGTTTTTTTTAATAAAACATGTTTACTTTTGAATTAATTTGGAGTATGATTTGTTCTACAGGGATTTTCAGGGTTCTTCTAGAAATAAATTCATTTTTCTCCACTTGTAACTTTGCTTTTTGAATAAATACACGAAGCGTGATAATCTAGTGGAGTTTACTTATTTACCATGAAGATATTTTACGTTGCTAAATGTTGTTGAAAGATAACAACGAAACATTTCGGAGAACTACCTTCGACTAATGCACAAGGGAAGTGTGCAGCCTAACACAAAAACTATTTTTTTTTGTCAAATTCGGTATGATTTCTAAGTAAGTCGAAATACTTTCCCCAGCAATTCTAGCATATCCTCCGAACGGAACTGAGCTGGGGAGCAAAAAGAAAAAATCGCTAGAGGCCAGATCTGGTAAAAAGGATGGGAAGTCGCACCTTGGCTTCAGGACTGTACCGATCTATCTCACAGTTTCATCTATAGTGATTAATAGAGAGACAAAGACAGGTAGAATTATTATTGTTTTGCAGCGACTAGACAGACTCGTGTCTATTCGTTTCAAAAGGAGAGGTTCGTGTTGCCTATTGGTTTCCCCGAGAGCCCACGAAACATGAGTCTGTCTAGTTGCTGTAAAAAAGTAATAATTGTATCTGCCTTCGTCATCTCTAGTGATTAGTAAATATTTATTTCATTTAAACTGCCCCCAACAGAGCTTTGAAAATGTTCATTGGAATGCGTTTTTTGACTTGAGTGAGTTCAGTAGGAGGTAGGGAGTAACGCTCGCTTAGTGTTCTCTCTCCTCACATTACTTATTCCGTGAGTGATTCCATCGATACCAATAGGGCGTTTTATAACTATGGAAAAATCAAACAGGTTCCTTCTCCTTGCTACCGATTTCACAAGGGGTGTAAACGTACCTTGTTTGCATCCCACGTATCCTGACCTAAGGCGGGTTAACGAAACAATGCGAATGCAATCAATCAATTCTTTGCAGGTTAACACTGTAAAACGTAGCATAACCATAAAACAAATTTGAACATGGCGGTGGTTCATAATTTCTGACGATGTCGTTTTATCCCCACATTAACATTCCCCAAATCAGGACATATTCCCGATAGTAGTAACTTTGGATATTTAAAATTCGCGGGTAAATATAAGTAATTCCGGCCCCCCTCTGGCTACGCCCATGGATCGTTCTCTTTATTTGTTTGGCGTGCTATGCCTGCGAATTGCTGCGGAACTGTTCCGGAGTTGCGGCTTTTACGCTACTCTACTATATTAATTAAAAAATCACCATATACACTAACTTTTTGCAAATAGATATTTTCAAAATTATTTTTTTACTATTTTAACAATTAACAATCAGGTTGAAAATTTTAATTCCATTGAAATAATCAATTTAAAATTTCGTACAGCAACAGTTGGTCAATATATTCAACAGACATGTCAGATTGTCAAAGTAACAAGTGTAATCAAGCCGGATCGTTTATTGAGGTTAAAGTTTATCAAAATGGAGGCTTTTATTGCAAATGATTTTTTTGTAACTGCCTAGTTCACGTAATTTGCGAGAAAAATGGTAGGCAAATGTAAATTTCACTCTGTCTAAGGCAACCCTCATTTGTGTCTTGTTTCTACTTTTTTTTTTGATTCAATGTATGTATTGTAAACCTGTATTTTGTTGTATCAAAGTATCCAACAAATAAATGTTATTTAGTGCTATTGGTATACGTTTTATTTATTCTATTGTGTCCTGTATTTTAGAGTGAAGTTATGGAGGTAGATGACGAAGCTGACAGCTCAACTGCTGAAAATTATTCTGTTGAAGAGACATCGTCTAATCCGAATGAGTCTGGAGACATGCTAGAATCTAACATTCAAGATCTTAATCATGAAGCTTCAGAAAGCCCAGCACACTCTGGTGACATACCGGTTTCTCAAAGGGAAGCTGCTGATGACTCCGATTCCAGAAGTGAAATAAGTACCTTAAGCCAAACGTCGACTGTGAGTGTTACTTTACGAAACGAGGATTTAACTCCATGTCCTTCTCCCGCTAAGAAGAAACGTTCCTATGAGGTTTTAGAAGATGATAGAGATTGCCAGTTATGCCCTATATGTTTTGTGGAATGGTCGACGAATGGTGATCATAGATTATGCGCTTTAAAATGCGGACATCTATTCGGTTTCCATTGTATAAAACGATGGTTAACTGTAGATGCCCAAGATCCTCGATGTCCGACCTGTAAAGATAAAGCTGTTATGAGCGATATAAGATACATTTTTGCACGAAAGATAATAGCGATCGATGACTTTGAACTGACAAAAATGAAGAAAACTTTGGAGAATGTAACACAGGAAAAGAATAGGTTACAAACAGAATTAGCTACAACAACTTGCCGAATGCATATGTTAAGGGAGGAAGTAGAAGAATATAAAAGGAAAATATCTGCGATGAAACGTGGATCAAATGATACTGATCAGTATTCTGGAGAAACTGTAACCTTATACAAGGAGAAAACGATAGATTTAGGTAAGGAAAGCAGCTGTAGAGTGTTAGATTCTAAAAACACTCTAAATATGGTTGCAGTTTCTGTAAAATCCACCAATAGTTTGTGTGTTGGATATGGAGTTAAATTAATCAATATTACAAGTCTTAAGTCTACCGCATTCATATTATTACATTCACAAATGATACGTGATATTAAATTCCACGAAACAAAACCATGGCTGATGAGTTGCTCGATCGATAAAGACATTAAAATTCTCGATGTAAACACAAATCAAACTAGCATAACATTAAAGGGTTGTTCGTCATTATGGTCATGTTGTTGGGACATCGATAACGAGAATATTTTATATGCTGGGCAACAACAAGGTTCAACATTAAAATTTGATATAAGAAAACCAACAGAGCCATTACAAACACTCTTTATTCCAAGCGATTATTCACCAGTTGTATCCGTACAGGCAGTCCGTGCATCACATTCAATTTTTCCGCTAGGAGGAGTCATATCGTGTAAATTAACTTCAATCTGGGCATTTGAGAACACCCCGCAAGAGCCTGCGAGGCATTTTCTGCCAATCGAAGGTCCATTCGTATCGCTATCATCTCATAGAAGTCATGATCATTTTTTCTTGTCATCAAGACCAAATACCAAATACCCTTATGCTAGACATTTCCTCTGCGAATTATCGAGGGATACCCATGTAGGTTGCAACATCGTTCATACTCTTCGCGGTGGAACTACGCAGAGAATGCTTTCACGGACATGTTTACTTTCTAATAAAAGTGATTATGCTGCTGCTTACATTGAAGATCAACGGATGGTATCTTTGTGGAATATTAATAATGCAAATAAAGTTGGTTCGGTGCCCGCAAGGGAAACAGTCTTAGACATTAATAGTGTTAGGACTGCACATGCCGATTATCTGTTGACCTTAACCGAATCAAAACTCAGATTTTTCAAGTTTAACTGTTAATAGTACTCTCTGTATAACGAAAAGAATGTTCTTGGTATGTATCTCCCTTATTTAACTATGTTTGTTTTATTTTTTTTACGTTATGGTATGATATTGGCATAATATATATTTTTAAAATCTCAATAAACTGAATATATTGCGTGTTGAATACTAATATTTATTTTAATTTAAAGCTTAATTTGCTGATGATTTATATTACCTCATTCGCGTTATCTAGCGGCGAAATTTGTAAGATGTATTTCCAGGAATTGTAGGAAGGGTGTAACTTTCTTATTTTATTTTATTTTTTTAAATAATAGAAAATCTCCAGAAATTTCGAGACGATTTAAATAATAATTTAGGAGAATAAGTCGGCCATACCATGATAGGAATGACGATTTTTAAGCACCCATTCTTCTCCAAAAATTAATTATTTTATTGCAAACTGTAGCACATCACACAACATCCTCAATTACAAGCCTAGCTATTTTTTAATTTTTTTCAAAATAGTATTTGACTTAATTAGAATCTCTACTGGAGATGGGTAAAACTAGAAAAATAGATACAATATACATATAGGTACAGTAATGTTCCAACGGAACGTCTACTCGATTATCCGTCGTAAATAGAGTGGACAGTAGCCAAGAATTGGACTCTTGCCCGCGAAGAGAGCCAGTATGCAGCGATATATCGTGGACGGTGCTAGGTATAAATGAGTTTTTAGGATGGTTTTCGTAGATTATGAACCGATTTCGATAAATTATCTCTATGTTACTGAATGAACGCGGAAAAGGGCCATCTCTAGTCATAAAAAAATTTTAAACAAAAAAATAAATAAATAAAAAATAAAATTGTATCCAAAATTTAAGGAAAATAATAATTTGCAAATATATATATTTATTTTTCTTAATTGTGAATTGTAGTTTCTGAGGAAGATGACATAAATGTTGTCGAAACGTTAGACGTCCCTTTTTTTTATCATTTCGCATTGGCTGCCTAACTAACCTAAGTAATCCATAAAAAACCTATCAAATTTATAAATATGTCTCCCCTCTTGATAACATTTCATGTACTTCTCTTGTTGTTTTAGATGGTTGAACTATTGTGTTAACTAGAGTTATTTACCAAGCCAATTAGTATTTTTGTTTTTTATCTTGCATATCACGAATGACGCACATACTTTTCGAAAACCTTGCGATTGCAAATAACTGAATGTTAATAAATTTTTAGTGCAAAAGTTTAAAAACCGCTAAAAAGCTTCTAAATAAAAAAAAAATTGTGAACGAAGAGTTATTTTCCATTGTATGTTAATAGATGTTGAAATTATCATGGCTACCAAAGTATGCAATATCCGAGTACGTCTAAAATAAATTAAAATTCACCGTTTATTGCATATAAACAGTAACAAGCATATAAGCTGTAATAATTTTTGCAATATTTAGTTCCGATCGGCGTAGCCGTCGATGATTCATTTGAACGCGTACCCGGTACAATGAAAAGGAAAAGCAAAAAAGGCAACGATATCTTGCACCTTGTTGAATCTAACATTCATTCTGTTCAAGGTAAGGTTAAAATCGTTAGCGGTAATCATAAAATAATGATTTTATTTTAAATAAGACCTACAGATGTTTACATCTGTACATACACTCTCCGCATGTTCTACCTATTTCTTATATATTGCACCGATAGCAATAATTGTCCGCTGTACGTTTGACCTTCGGTGGACCGTGGATAAATTTGTTAAGATTACAAAACACAAAGCGATTAGTGAGTAATTGCGGCGAGGAATTGTTGAAATTAAGATTTATGTACAGCACGGCGCGGAAGTTATTGTTCTTCCGCGATTCTATAGTCCGGTCCAATTAACTATTGCAGCAATTGAGCAAAATTGCTTTGAGGGTCGTTAAGGTTCTGGACACTGTTAAAAATTGCACCAAATTCTTGATCCGCGATGTTCCACCGGTGAATATTGTTGATTTTGTACGGGCCAGTTTGGTAAATTTGTCAATATTGATTGTCAGATTTGACGATTTGTAGCAAAATCAGGGCTTTGAGATTTAATTTTGCGACAAGAAAATTATGACAAACAATGATTGTCGCATAAATCGGCATTTTAAAACTTTTTTGTCATGAGCGTCTTCGGGGAGCCGTTGAAACCGTTATCTTAAACGGCGTGGATGATGTTGCATGCAGTTGAGGAACGTAAGTAGCCAACCAACAGTCTCTTGGTAGGATCCTGGACATTTCACACGGATACGCAGGTGGAGAGGATAATACACTTGAAATCAACACGACATCACGCCCATTTCTCGTGCTGCTTAACTTGCTCCGGGAGCGATTTACCACCCTGATTTACTCCTGCTCATGGTCGTGTGAAGATGACAAGTAGAGAGGACAAAGGCAGACGAAATTGCAGCGACTAGATAGGCTCGTGTCTATTCGCCTCATGAGAATAGATTCGTGTTGCCTACTGTTGCGTCCCCGAGAGTCGACAAAACACGAGCCTGTATAATAAGGTAATAAGATAAGATAATAAAGGTAGCATCTCCGCTAACCACACCAAAAGTTGCGTTTGCCGTGAATTATTCCATCATTACCACGAGGAACCTAATCTAGCATTATTTTAGTTATACTGGGTGATTAATTTTTGATCTTCACTACGAGGATAATCCAATATGGTGCCGATAAGAAATAAAGGTCTTGATGATGGATAAAAAAAATCTAAACGTTAATAGAATTGTTTCGAATGAATCACTATTAGATCGATTCAATTCCCCTCGTTATAAGAAGCAAGGATGTAATCACGTATCATACATTTAACTTGGCTTTTCCTTTTCGTTCTTCAAAAATGAATGAATCATTGATAAATCTAACCTACTTTTTGGAGGCGATACATTTTGGACCGTTCAACCGTTACGTGTCCCTGACTGTATCGGAAGGAAACTTCGATACTGCGAAATTAAACTGTAACACAATCTACGTAATAGATAATGGGAAGAGAATGGCTGTCGTTTTTTTTTGCTTAATCGATTAAGCTGGCGCAATTGAGTATGTTAAGGAAATAATTCTCGTTCTTGAGAAGTTTTGATTAGTTCCTTCTTTTTTTTTATAAAACAAAAACAACGGTTTTAATCGTAAAATTTCGTTTTTGTCGATGTGAAACGGAGAAAAGAAGCATTGAAAAATACTAGTTATTCAAATGAAACAACCTTAAATTATCCATTAATTTTATATACTCGTTAATTATAAATAGGAAGTGCAATTATTTGTGTCATTGTGTTATTGTGTAATTATTTGTTTACTTGCGATATCTGGTTTGGAAATATTCAGTGAGCGCGCCTCACTCGCGCTACTGAGATTCAAGTGAAAGCTTTGCACGAACAAAAAAACATAAAAAGGTAAATAATATCCTTTGAAGTTTAATCGTCATCTTCATATTCAAGAGGACCAATATCCTCAACGCTACTGTCGTGCAAGATACGGCTGATTAACGGGAGGAACAAACTGGAAGTCCTTTAATCTTCTTTGTTTCATCGTCGATTAACAGCGGCGATTCGTAATATTTTCTCGCATTCGTTCGTATCTATCTCCCAGATAGCTTAGATTCTTCTCGGGCCAACCTGGCCATCTTCTTATGAGAACTCTAAAAATTTCCGGAATTGACCACTAGATGGCACTTGACATTCGGTTTCTAAGAAATCAATTTAGCGAAAAAATGGATATTTTTCGGGATGGGTTTCTACGATTTTAAAAGTTGCTTGGTGATGATGCAGTATCCAAAACCACAATTTATAACTAGTTTGCAGAATTTGAACGTAGACGTACTAGTGTCGGTGACGAATTTCGTGAAGGTCGTCCATTTTATTACTTATTATTGATAATAAAAGCAAAAGTCATACAACAGTAGTAATAAAAATAAAGAGGCATGAAGGATCAACTTAGTTTGAAGGTCGCTACTGTCTTCCGACATGTTCTTCCTCAACCACTTGCGATAATAGTGAACATTAGTGACTCTTGAGAAATCCCCCGCGGACACTAAACCGATCACCAGCTTGTTGCGGCCCACGTACAGAGGCCCTCCCGAGTCGCCGCAACAGACGCCCTTCGGCGTTTGATATTTCTGATGAGGATATCATCCTTCTTCTTCCAAACCAGCAGATGAACAACCTTCATCTCGTTACTCGTCCCGGTATCTTCATCGCTCAGATGGCCGAATCCTACGACGGCGACATCGCGTGATATTTCCCGTTTAGTGTTCAACCTCGCTGTGTTCACCCTCTACGGTATAATGTCGAAGGGATACACGATCTTAACGAGTCCGATATCGCGAAATTTATTTTTGGGTAGCGGCTTGAATTTGTGACATATGATGTGCTTCTCTGAGAACACTTTCTTCCATATAATGTGAGGATGGTTCAGCAATCGCTTCCATTAACATTTCAGTGCGCGAATCTAATACTGCCAATGATTTTTTAATAAATATTAATGAGGATGACATTTTAGATCTTTACAGATGAAGCTTGATTTCGCTTCTGTGGCTATGTGAAGAATAATAGAACTTCGTCATCTGAAAATCCACGGGCCTGTCGAACTAACTTGTCGAATTCCTCCGAATTGATATCAATTATCTAAAAGAATTATTCTTGTATGCCTAGAAATAACAAAATTCCCTAATCAATCGGTTTATTCCGACTATGCTTTTTAAAAGAAACATTATCTTGTCCGTTTGACGTACTAGACTTACAGTTATCTCTATTGAAAAAATAAAAACAACCGCAATTTACTATTTCATTCGAATTCGTTATTCAGGTCACAAAGACATGTAGTAGTTCAACTATTAAAACAATCGCTCAAAATCCCCAGCAGTTTTACAATTTATCGTGTCCACTTCTAGCAATTTCGTTGATTGATGTTTACGAGCGGAAAGAGCTGAAGCGTACGATGGTTGGTATTAGGCCTGCAGAAACTAGTGCGCTTCAAGTAGAGAAGTGTTTTGTCAGCTCTTCTCTACGACGACTTCTCTACACACGAACAAATACGAATCTGTCTAGTCGCTGCTAATTTCCTGAAGCTCAATTCATCTCTGCGGGCTTAGACGGTGTTTGTTAATTTTTGTAGAGAGGCTTTCAGAACTTTTGTGAATTAATGAAAAGAAATTTATTGTATTGCATATTCACTTAAAATACAACTTCTCCACTTCTCCGGAGTCGACCTTTCTTCACTCTACGATAGTATTTTAAATCTAGACTCGGTCTTTCCTCGTGGCATTTTCTAGTGCGGACGATGCTATTTCCACTTTCTACAATCGATTATATAGTCCCATTGATCTCTTCTTACCTAAGTACAGTAGCTTTGGAAGGAGACCTCCTGCATGGTATAGTATCAATATTAGACGAAACTTGTAATTAAAACAATATTATCATACTAAATGAAAACATACAAAATCGCCCACCTATTATCCTGAGTTTTCCCAAGTTCGGTCTTCGATTAAGGTGCAGATTAGGACGGCTTATGGGGAATAACAGGAACATATGGAAAATTGTATTTCTAAAGATCCAAAATTATTTTGGAAATTTGTTAGTAATAAGCGTTCCTATACCAGAATTCCAGAATGCTTAACACGTCATATCACTTTTAACTAACCCGCCGATATTGTGCGAGCTTTTGCTGATGAATTTTGTGACGCAATTTGACAGATGTATTTCCTCTGTTTCTAACGAACTGAAGTTACTTCGCTTTCAATGAAGTTTTGTGTGCTTTAAAGAAACATGGACCTTCGATGATGCATGAGCATGATGCGTTGCCAAGTTTTCTTATCCGTGATGGTGCTCCAATGCTTTGCGAACCACTGTGTATTATTTTGCTCTGCGCCTGTTTTCAAAAAAGGCGACGGAGGAGACGTTCGTAATTATAGACCCATCGACATTCTACCTAACCGCGTTAAGGTCTTCGAGCAGTTACCTTATGATAAGCTGTACAACAATGTTAAGCCGTTTTTATCTATCAATTAGCATAATTTTATGACAGGTCGATCTGCTGCTACCAACTTGATTGAACTAACGCAGTACATTAGCGAATGTGTTGATAATCGCAAGATTTCAGTAAAGCCTTTGATACGAGAGATCACGCGATGCTCTTGTCTATACCGTCTTCCATTGGATTTTGTCCAAGTGCTGTAGCACTAATCGGTTTTTATCGTAGCAACCGCTCCTGTTACGTTGGTTACAATGGATTTCTTTTCCGACCTTTCATTACAACCAGTGGCGTACCTCAGGGTTCTAACCTAGGCCCGCTTCATTTTAATATTTACACAAATCACCTTGTACTATCTCTGGATTGCAACATTCTTACTTATGCCGACTATTTAAAAATCTTCAATCATAAATGAATGGTGTTGTAAAAACAGAATCAATTTAAACGTTGATAAATGCTCTGTATTCACCTTTACTCGTTCGTCTAACTCACAAATATTTAACTACTACGTCGCAAATATTACTTTATGTAGAATTAACTTGTTTAATGATCTCGAAGTACTGTTCGAATATAAACTAACATTCGGGCCACATGCAGATGCTATCTGTTCTACAGCATCTAAATCGCTTGGCTTCTTATTTAGTACTTGCAAACAGTTCTCCAGTGATATTGCGCTAAAGGCCGCGTACTTTTCGCTTGTCCGCTCAAAATTGAAATATGCATCGTTGGTTTGATATCCTCATTATCATTATCTTCAGCTAGAAAATGAACATTGTTCAGAAAAGATTTCTGAAATACCTTCCGTTCAAATCCAATGGTACGTACCCTCTACGCGGCATTGATTATGATAGTTTACTTTGTAGGCACAGTATTTACTCGCTCTCTCGTCGTAAAGGAACATCTAGTGTTGAATTCTTGTTGAAGCTGACGAACAATACTGTCGATTCGCCGGCTTTATTTTTCAAACTTCGCTTTTTAACTTTTTCACGATACGACCATAACTAACACTTTTGACATCTATATACACACATACTGATCTGTTATATAAAGCACCGTTATCGCACATGTCCAGGAATGCCAACTTATTGATTAATGATCCATTCTTTCGCCATTAGAGCCTTTCGATTTTCCTCATTATTTTTATTTTTGTTTGTTTACTTTGTAATTTGAGGGATACGATATTTTTTGTATTTTTGTATTCTTTTTTATGTATTTCCTTGGGCAATAAAGATTTATTATTATTATTTACGAAGGGAGTTCGATGATGACCTGGTCTCGTAAAAATAACCTTTGACAAGAATCCTGTGGAGGTTCCAAACAGATACGCAAGTTAGTTTCTGAACGATAGCCACTTAAAATGAGATTTAACAACCATGGAAAAAATCGAATATAGGGCAGCGATTAAGTATTTGTTTCTGAAAAAGAAAACAAATGATGAGATAATAGTGGAAATCTCTGAAGTTTATGGGGACTCCCTACTTTAGCTATCGACCATTAAACATTTTCGACAAAGAACGTCCGGGTCACTCAAATAAGAGAACTGATTGGAAAACTTTCGAAAATGAACGGAAATGTAACTTACCTTCTTCCAACACTATTGCTATCTTCACATGACCTGATGTGTTAATTAACTCTTGAAATTATGTTTTTTCTTAAGAACTGATTATTTCTTAAGAATGGTGCTTTGTATATATATTTATATATAGTTGGCGAAGAGATATCGTGACGACAATGATTTCTGTTAAATAAAAATGGTTTCACCTCGACTACCGTGTAGATTTTTGCACAAAAATGCAAGGATAGACCTGCTGACTCCGCGCTTTGCTGCGACCGAAGGATCTACAACGTAATCGTATTCCGTCTCTCGCGAGACCCAGCTAATACTCGGAAAGGCGGAGTTTGATCAATGTCGGTAGGCGACGTCACCGAACCATGCTTAATAAAAGTGGTGATATGGAGCGGCTTTAACAGTCGCCACTAAATACATATTTACAGTTCGGATGCTTCAACACATAACACCAACATCGGTTGCATTCTGAAAGGATCGTCCGGTAGTGAGCATTGCCAAAACGCGAACCGTCGTTTCGAAAATATATCCAAACAATTAAGATTGGAATTGGTGTTTAGACTTTTTCGAAAAGTGTATCTTTTGTTCATTTAAACCGGCGCGTTTAATACAGGAGTGATTTCCTCGGCAAATTCGACGATAAAGAACGGGTACCGCAAACATGAAGGAGATTATGCAGAACGGCAAATGCGACGATCTGACCATCGAGAAGCACAATAATTGCAACGGTAAGTTATTGAAAAGTGCAGAGTTTTTTTGTCGTAAGCATGATTCAAAGGAAAAGAACTCAAAAAATTTTTTTTTAATATCCCTAAACATCGGGTGCCTATTCGAAAAGACTTAAAACTATTGACTAACGGTATATATTTTTATTGCTAACGGCTAACGGTATTATTTTTCAAAAATTTAGGCAAAATTTCCAATTTAGCTTTTGTGATCGCTGTTCTCTTCGGCGCGCTCAGTATACTCAACATAATCGTTCATACAGAACAAAAATAAATAATTGCAGCAACTATATTCCGCACATACGTCCGGAGCGATCGTTTCGGAATTTCGCGGATTCTCATTGTTAACCGTAATTTTTACCGCTTGTTTATCCTAGAATACGCGGAATACACGAAATTATAAGAAACGTGAAGCGCAAAACGTAAACATGCGTTTGTTCTCCATCGATAAATCCAAGGGTTGAATGGAAAAGTTATTTTTCTTCCCGTTGAACAGATTGGGTTTCTTTTGTGTCGTTGGACGTGGTAATGAACTTTGAATCTGATGTCTATCGCCCGTTTCGCTTGTCCAATACCGGACAATACACATAAATTCTTCCGTACAAAGGTGAATATATTGTATTTGAAGTAAAGTCGTTTGGAACTGACATTTTAGCACATGCCTGCTTGAAACTTGAACATTAATAATAAATAAATATAGAATTTTCCAGGTGACGTGGCTTCATGACAAACCAATAGTAAAACAACGTATTGTGCATTATACCGTTTTTACAGACGATGAACATATCGTGAAACATAGAAAAAAAGGAAACGACGTATTGTACTTTGCCCCTTTTTTCAGTTTAAAGGGGCTTTTATTAAAAAAAATAGAGAAATATGTTGTAATCTTCAACAAAAGCTCTTACCACACCATACGGAAATTAGGAAAAAGTGCCTGTTAAACTCCTTCTCCGGCAAATCAAAGATGTATTCATTTCCCGGCAGGTCTAACCGAAAACATCCGCGGTTCTCTTGCATTTTTAACGCCAATGGTATCTTCATTATATCTTGAACCTTCCCGAAGATTAAGTTAAATAGTTTTATTATTAAATTATTTAACGGCTCGGTGGTCCAGTAGAAAGAAGGTCCTTAAAAAAAAGAAACTTACTTCATGTTGTTTAATTGCCATTTCCTATTATTTTTCCCCTGATTGTGTAGCTTAGAAATACGGTAAAATGTACATTCTTTCACCTGCATTATGAGAAACGATTTGCACTATATTGTTTTGCTATTACTGTATCTTGCGAAGGGGGCACCACACGGATATGAAACATTACTTACTTATCTACCTATTCGATACGAATTTGTTTAAAACAAATTATATTAGCATTATTAACGATAATCCGAAATCAAGGTGTCAATTAACACGTCGAAAATGGTGTTTTTTTTTGTTTTTTTGTTTTTTTTAACTGGCTCCAAATGAAGATGAGATTGAAGTATATTTGAATAAATTTTATAGCCACCGAAAGATGTTAATTAACACGCAGAGTGATGTCTTTGACCAGAAACGAAACTAAATACATCATCAGTTAACTCGTTGCGTTTATAAATGCATTTTACTTATTTTTAATTCCTGAAATTCGCGTAAAGAACAAATGTAATCCCCAGTTTTCTTTTTTTTCCTACTCAATTAACTCTGGTTGAACGTAGGCCTTCACGGCCGTAATCCATAGTAGAAATTTCTTTCGGGTGTTGTCGCGTAATTAATATTTTACTTGTCGTTTCGCTGACCATGCTGTCAGCTTCGTCAGGAGGTTTTTAGAGACTGATGATGACAGTCTTTAATTGCATAAAATGTTAATTACACGTATCTACGAGAGACAGTCATGTTAGTAAGAAATTTCCTGCGTTTTTAGATAAATAGCTTTCATTGCTTCCACTAACCGTAACCTTTGTTTTTGTATATTTCTTTCCTCACATGGCAACAATAAAAATATTTCTTCTCTCATTTCAATCGAAGCCGGTTAGCACCGTGGCGTAACACAACAGCTAATATAGCTTTTTCGAAGTTCACGTTCTATATTGAAGAATATTTTGAGGTTAGAAACGTACAAGTATCTAACTACTATGTCGCCACGGCTTCTTGGTTAATCTTCACGTTCTTTTTTTTTCTTGTTAATACCTAATTCTCCACTGCAAAAACGCTCCCGTGTCCTATTGCTTATTATCTCGAAAAGATCATAAACATTAAGAATAAGACACAGGTCGCTTGCTTAATTTCCCAACTAATCTAAAAAGAGCGAAAAAAAAAACACCATTGTAGGAAGTAGCATACATTCGAGATTTAGGAGTGTACCGTAGCATTGACCTTGTTATTAGCGCTAGGATTTTCTTTTTTTTTTTCGTATTTGTTCACGTTTAGTGTTTATTTCTGCAGGTTTAGAAGTGTGTTATGAACGTTCATTTGTTAAAACGGTTGTGTAGGTTACAGAATATCTCGCAGTTTGACCTTAGGCTATCTGATGTCGGGAATCTTTGTTTTAATCGTGAACGGTTTACACAAAAGTAGTGGACGGATTATACAGCGCGTCTTGAATTAAATCAGCCACGATGAGTTAAGCACCTCATCAGTTGTCCGGATTGCGCGTTTTTTACCAGTATTTTGTGTATAGTCTGTTCGCACCTTAGAAAGCAGAACAGATCATATGGAGAGCGCCCGCGTTGCTTTCATTGGAAGCATTGGAATATGTTTTAATAGGAAATATTTAATTCTGCAGTTGGTAGTTGACGTAATGAATAGGGCGAGGACGTTCGGTGCCACTGTTAGTCGGTCAAGTGTCGATGGGGTTAATCTGAAAGATGCTCTACGAGATGTTCTTCAGAAAAGAAAAATAACACCTTATGCGCTGTGTCCAATAGTAATGAAAGCTTTGTATCAATTACATTTAATTTCCGCTAAAAAAGATGAAGGTATTCTCAGGTATGAAGGTATCTCAGGTATTTGAGATCATCAACCTTGTTTCCAAAGCCCTACAGTATGAAAATAATAACTTACAAGAAGCCAGTATTTTATTCAATCATCTTCGGGATAGGTTAATAACGGCTTGAACCTTCTCATTATATACTTGTGCATGAGCATTCCTTTGAATTCCTTTCGTTTTCGGCTTTTTCTCTTCTTTTTGGTGTTTTTAGCGGTCCTTGTTGCTTACGCTAAATGAATGCATTGTTCTCTCTCCGCAACCCTCGCCTTAATTGTCTCTTCGATGGCGGCAGAAACATTCAAAGTTTTGCTAAAATAGCAAAACGCGTGCAAAAATCATCTGCTCTTCCCTGCCGCGATGCACTTCGCCTTGGCGTCTCTTCCTCCACATTCTAAAGCACGTGAACTATTGCTATATGGTTCTTTACTTCAGAAATACCATTTACACTTACAAACCTTGATATCAAAGAAAATAATGAGTTTTAGGTGGTCCGAAGGTGTTATGTCAAAATTTGTAAAACTGCATCATATTTATAAATGCCAAGATGCCTGTCGCCGAAGGAATGGAAATTGCTGCTCTTACAAAATATCGCGTACTACTAGACGAACTTCCAGCAATAGATTTCTATAATTACCTGCGTTGCCACGTCATTCATCAGGATCTAATAAAACTCGTTAGATTGAGCTAAAGACTCAACAGTCAGGAATTTATATTCAAAAAAACATATCGCATCAATTAAAGTTAATTAACTTATAACTCTTTTTTAAGTACTTCATACGTAAGTTGTGTATACATAAACATTATTTATGTATACACCTGTCAGGTAATTGCGATTAATATATTTTTTGCTTAACACTCCATCGCAGTCCTTTTTTCTTTTACTTTTATTATCTATCGTATCACAGTAATTTTCGTGGTTACTTATTAGCAAGGTACACGTGCGGAGACAATGCAACTTGTACAAGGATGACATCGAACAGGGGCCGTGAAAGTATACCCTTTCTACTCTAAAGAACGAGCAGAACGTTAGCATTTCAAACAAAATAAGGCTTTTTAACGAATCGACGTTATGGAATAACACATCTAATAATTGTCCTCCCAGACATTGCTTGTGTACATTTGCGAAATTTTTAATCACGATTTGGTATAACTGTGGCTCGTTTTCAATGACGCAGCGTCTAATCTCCTCCTTCAAGGCTTGAGCAGTTGTGTTAGAAAAGTGGCGTTATATTTTCGATCGGATCGTTTTATGCAAAAGGACATCGTCGTAACCAGTTAACAAGGTTAATGTGATTTGGTTTTAGTGCAGTAAGATATATTACGAATTATCCCCATACCGACGCTCGTGAAGCGCACAGAAGGTGGTGAACTTTACTGATAAACAGCTCGCGAATATGAATGAAACGTTCTGTCACAATTATAGACGCACAGCACAGCAGTGTTATATGGTGCGTTAATTAGCTGTTCCTATATGGTAATAAGTAGAGAGGCCAAAGGCGGATGGAATTATCACTTCTTTGCAGCGACTTGACAAACTCGTCTACCATTACTACGACCACAAAACCGTAAGAAACGATTGGAATGGGCCAACAGCATAAAGATTGAGACATGGATATGTGGGGGATGGACGGACGAAAGCAAATTTCAGGTATTCGGCAGTAAACGGCGCACTTTTGTTAGAAGGAGAACTGGCGAAGGGATGCTGCCTGAATGAATGTGTTGTGACAACTGTTAAGCATGGAGGTGGTTCTGTGGTTGTTTGGGCTTTATTTTCCTTTGATGGGGTCGGAGATCTGCATCGAATTGAAGGAATTTTGAAACAAGAAAATTATAGAGACATTTTGGAGCACCGCGCTGTTGCATCGGAAGTGAGATTAATTTGGGAGGGCTTTTACTTGCACCAGGACAATGATCCCAAGCACACCTCTCGACCTTGTAAAAATTATTCGCAAGAAAAAGAAAGAGGCGATGTCTTCGTAAATATGGTTTGGCCACGGCAATCGCCCGACATTAAGTTTAGACATTTAGTTTTACAAAACATGTAGCATTTGCCTGTAATTTCCGCCGTGATCCCTCAATTTTTCCCTTATAAAATTAAAAAAATAAAATCAGAATAAGAAGGTGGTTTTAAGTCACGCGCATTTTTCTATTAGTTCATCCTTTGTTGTTTTTGGCGCTGTAGGCGCGGCTAGCTTAAATTTTGGAACTACCTGAAGTATAATACGGAAGATTCTCAGCTGTTTGTCTACGGTGACAGTGTTAGTCAACCAAGCGGCGATGGAGTATATGCAGTAGCGTGGATAAATTGGAAATTATATTTTGTGAATCGTTAAGTACATTTTCGATACGATTGTAAAAGGTAATAACTCGAGAGGACATCTTTTTTAGCAGAGACTAGACAGACTCGTGTTTCGTCGTGTTGCCAGTAGGCAACACGAATCCATTCTCACGAGGCGAATAGACACGAGTCTATCTAATCGCTGCGAAGAAAGGAATAATTCGACCTGCCTCTGTTAAGTTATGTCGCATCACACCTTAGTCCTTGCGCTAATTTTGTTCGTACAAATTTCAATAATACAGATACCGCCAAAGTTCGTTTTCAATTTCCGAACTTGCTGCGCAAGGGAAATAGTCTTGGCGAATGGAGAGGAACGTTGAAAAGTCATGAAAACATGAAGCGTAGTCGTTTACAACAGGAAACAGGAAATTAAGCGGATCTCCGGGAGGCATCTCTTACATATTCGAAGTTTTATTATTAAATTAGAATCATACGTTCAAAACGTATAATTGTAAGATTTGTACGATCGTTGATTCGCTTATTACAAGTGACGGTCGGACGGAAGTGTAAAATCGGTTTTAACCAATTGTAATTGTTGCCGTCAACAGCAGGGAACAGATGAAAATCACCGGGTGCGTGATCTGGCGAGTAGGGGGAAGGGATTCTCATCGTAAATCGTTCAAAACATCCTTCGTCTTTCTTGCGATACGGGGCTTTGCGCGATAATGGACGCCTACGTAACTTTCTAGGATGTTTTCTGACTAGTGCGTGCCGCAGTAGCCCGGATAACAAATTCGAATAATATTCTGCGTTGATTGTTCTACTTTTTGATGGATAATCCATAAAAATAAACCCTCCACAATCACAGAATACGCTAAGCATTACCTTTCCAACAGACGGAACTGCACGTGCTTTAATCGGAGGCCCTTTTTCCGGTTTACGCCATTTGTTGAATTGACTTCTGATTTCAGGATTGAAATGGGGAATCCGCGTTTCGTCAGTGGTTATTATCCGTTGCCAAAATTTGTCATCTCTCAATAGAACGGTCTTGGCGTCCAGCAGGCTGAAACCTTGCTTACGCTCAAACAATCATGTAAGACATCACGAACTTGTCGTGCATCTAATCTTAGGCGCACACTAATTTGATTGTACTGGAGCGACCATTGCGTGACATCGTCTTCTAATGATGTTCTATCGGTTTTAAAACGATCGATCCAACAATATACCACTTAGGTGAATAGACATTGAATAATTTTTGAAGATTTCGCTAATAGCATTGTTCTATAGCAAGTTCTTTAGAAACGGCCCTCGTAGTTTCCGAGCTATAGTCGGCCGCCCGATACGAATATTGATCCCAAAGTTGATCTCGGCTGATGCATCGCCTAAACAGCTTTTTCCTTGGTTTCTCGAATATTTTGAGAATTGGTTCGCGAATATTTTTTTTGTTTTTTGTAAAATCTTAAAATGCGTTGAAAAAATTAATCGACAAGTTGGCATTTCCTGCATATGTGCGATAACGGCGCTTTATATAACGGATTAGTATGTGCTACAGGGGTGTCAAAAGTGTTAGTAGATCTATGGTCGTATCGTTGAATTAAAAAGCGAAGTTTGGCATTAGATGTTTTCCTGTGACGAGAGAGCGAGTCAATACTTTGTCTACAGAGTAAACTGTCATAATCAGTGCCGCGAGGAGGGTACGTACCACTGAACTTGAACGAAAGGTATTTCAGAAATCTTTTCTGAACAATGTTCAATTTCTAGCTGAAGATAATGATAATGACGGTACCAAACCAACGACGCATATTCCAATTTTGAGCGGACAAGCGAAAAGCACACGGCCTTTAGCGCTATATCACTGGAAAACTGTTTGCAAGTACTAAATAAGAAGCTAAGCGATTTAGATGCTGTGTAACAGATAACATCTGCATGTGGCCCGAATGTTAGTTTATATTCGAACAGTACTTCGAGATCATTAAACAAGTTAATTCTACATAAAGTATTATTTGCGACGTAGTAGTTAAATATTTGTGAGTTAGACGAACGAGTAAAGGTGAATACAGAGCATTTATCAACGTTTAAATTGATTCTGCTTTTACAACACCATTCATTTATGACTAAAGATTTTTAAATAGTGGGCATAAGTAAGAATGTTGCAATCCAGAGATAGTACAAGGTGATTTGTGTAAATTTTAAAATGAAGCGGGCCTAGGTTAGAACCCTGAGGTACGCCACTGGTTGCAATGAAAGGTCGGAAAAGAAATCCATTGTAACCAACGTAGCAGGAGCGGTTGCTACGATAAAAACCGATTAGTGCTACAGCACTTGGACAAAATCCAATGGAAGACGGTATAGACAAAAGCATCGCGTGATCTATCGTATCAAAGGTTTTACTGAAATCTTGCGATTATCAACACATTCGCTAATGTACTGCGTTAGTTCAATCAAGTTGGTAGCAGCAGATCGACCTGTAATAAAACTATGCTAGTGGATAGATAAAAACGGCTTAACATTGTTGTACAGCTTATCATAAGGTAACTGCTCGAAGACCTCAACGCGGTTAGATAGAATGTCGATAGGTCTATAATTACGAATGTCTCCTCTGTCGCCTTTCTTGAAAGCAGGCGAGATTCGCCTAATTTTTCAATAAATGGGGAAGGTTAACGTGTGAATTGCCAAGTTAAAAATAATACATAGTGGTTCGTAAAGTATTGGAGCACAATCACGGATAAGAAAGCTTGGCAAGGCATCATGCCCACACATCACGGAAGGTCCATTTTTTTAAAGACATGTTTCTGTATATAAGATGATGTCATAATCCATCGAGGCACCTTGAGGCAAATCGAGTGTTAAGCTTTGTGGGAAGAAGCCGAATATTTTGGTAGCACAACTTCAATTGTAAAGGGCGAAGGATTTCCACGAAGGATACTAGACGATACGTCGGCAGCATTTCTCGCTTGCAATTGCCTCTTCACGGATTTTACGTGCTCGATTTGCAAAGGTGTTGTATCCTTAACAACGGAGACAGATGTAAATCTCTCGGCGGCTCTTAATTTATTAACTTTACGCAGCACATCATATACCAAGGTAGACGACGGTAATTTTATTTTAAAAGTTAAAAATAATACATGGTGGTTTGCTAATTCGAATTCGCAGGATCATATTTGCCTAATCGCATAGGATTGAATACGCCGCAAACGTACGACAGATGATTCATCTCATAAGAACGACAGCGTACTTTTACCGCGGACACGTATTGGGATATGGGGAATCCCTAAACCATTGACCTTACGTCGATCTCAGACGACGTCTCTTCTCGGTATTACTCAAGTCAATATTTTGGAACGTTAATTACGGACTTCAACGAGTTGAAAGGAAAAAAAAAATAAGTGGGAAAATTTATTACAGCACGTTATACTATGCAAACGGCGATGTACGTGTTCGCGTGAAATTCTAAGTAATTCATTTGGATTTAGTTGCAGTGAAACTGGTGACGTAACATATTTTATTCTTTGCAGCAACATCAACAACAATGTTTGTATTGTTACAATTAGCGTTGATACGGCTTAAGCAAATATAAATGCAGTGGTAAATAAATATTGAGGTGTTGACTTCTTGACCTGTAAACGTTATTTATATTGGAGAGTAATACGGTTTATGTCTTTGATAACTTATGGGATGCGTAAGTCATATTCGCCGATAAGTAAGATTTACGCCTTCCATTATTTCTGCAACAATAGAAGCGCTTTGCAAAAGATAACTGATAATTAACTAAGTAATTCTTAATGCCTACATGAGATGATGGATATTAACTAACCCATCGAACCGTATGTTAGTTTTTGATATATTTTCTAAAATTCTTCCTCTGTCCGAACCTGGAATAAATTTATTTAACGAACAGCAAGCCTTGTTCGTTAACTGGCGCAGTCAGTAGGATCCCGGTCATCGCCGCTGGAGGATTAGCAACGCCGAAGAGGAGCGAGTGGATCCCGATCCCTTGGACAAGCGGAAAAAGTTCGTAGAACTACAATTCCAACGACGCAAAGCTGGTGGAAGAAACAACTACGAAGATATAGAATGTATAGAAGCGATCCGAATCTCGCCAACTTCTGCAGCAACAAAAGCACCTTGCTAAAGATAACTAACATCTAGAACTAACATTTAGAACACACGCGGTTTTCGGTCGACGTATCTCTTCAGGATTAATCAATTAAACTTCTGTGGATCATCACGCTTGAAAAAGTAACGTGCTTGAAAACCCTTTAAAAATAAAATAAAAGAAATACACATACCATTGCATAATATCCTTTTGTAAGATTTAAATAGGGCATTAGGGAGTCATACAAAAGGTAAGAACATAAATAAAATCCGAGAAGAAATCGAAGATTATTTTATCCCTCCTTGAAAATTAACATTGAAGATGTTTAGACATTTCGTAAGCGGATACTTTTACATACACTCCGGCAAATCTCTCTTTTTTTTTTCTTCTGTTATCGCCGCTCAGATGATGAAAACACTTCGTGGATGTAAACATAGGATTGTGACAGCGAAATTATCTCGAATTAACATGCTGATATAGACGCTTACAGATGACATGTGTTTGGGTGTTTGTACAAGGAGAGTATTTGCAAGAATAACAATGAGAACGGGTTAAGAAATTTTGCGTGTTATTCGTTGAGGTTTGCGCATATAGAGTTACTTAACGTTTGACAACACTGAAAAACAAGGATTCTCTA
This sequence comes from Oryctes rhinoceros, assembly GCA_020654165.1. NCBI lineage: Eukaryota > Metazoa > Arthropoda > Insecta > Coleoptera > Scarabaeidae > Oryctes > Oryctes rhinoceros. The sequence continues at coordinate 6,588,856 of JAIOKQ010000119.1, forward strand.
TTCTTTTCTATTTTCAAACAGTGTTTGTGGCCGACACTAATTCTAATTCTACTTCGCATTTTACGTTAATTTGGAACGAATTTTGAGAGAATACGTTTGTTTTGTGTTCGTCAAAGATAAATAAGTTCTTTGTAAAAATTTTACAGCAATCGTTAGCGAGGGATTCTCCTTTTGGTGATCGAAAAATTTCATGGGGAGTATATTAAGGCGAGCGTTGCTAAATTAACGATTCTCTTTGGATCCCAACAAAAACTTGGAGATTTAATTCTGAATAGAAGTCTCAATTTTTAGAAACGTTTAGAAGTCTGTGTTATTTGCATCGACTTGATCCTTAAGAAAATCTCAAAAGGTCCAATGATGCCCACCGCACGGTGAAGGCCAACCAATTTCACCATTTGGTAAATTACACAGCCTCTTGCAGTATGGTGTCGGATGAAAAGGACATCGAGATCCACACCTTCTAGAAGAGCCCATAAACATTTGGCAACATGACAATAAATGCCTTTACTGTACCATTCTCAACCTCACAGTTGAAAAAACAAAGAATAAACAGGAAAACTAACGCAAATTATAAACGATTGGAAAAGCCCCGATCTTAAGGTGAAGCCTTAAGACTGGGCCGTGAATGATGGAATCATTCACAGGAAGCGCAGCACAAGGAGGCACCAACGGCGGAGGGTACTCGACTTAAAAACGGCAAAACCTACGGATTAGCTAGTACCTATAACAACACCAAACTCTTTACGAGCGTCCAGTTACAGTACGACGAAAAAAAAAAAGAGTTGAGCGGATGATTCTTCCAAACAGGGCAACGTGACATTGGTTGGTAAACTATTACGCTTTTCTAAACAGGCGTGGTAAGTCTCCGAACAATATGAAGGGACATACGTGTAGCAAACGATCTTTCCGACTAATTCAGTACAAATCGGTGAGGATATATTTTTTTGGAATTGCATGCACTCATTACCAAGCGTCAACCCTAAACCTTATCGTTCACCATAAAAATTCTCAAAAAAGCGAGGTCGCAAGTTCACACCAAACCGTTACAAGACGAAGATACGCTGGTTTTTTCACAATCTCTCAAAGGTCGTCGCGTCCCTGAAAGCGACAGTTTTGTTTACGTAACCGCGAATTGGAAAATGGACTTCGTGCCTGAATACGATTCGTTTACAAAATTCGTTATTAACTGCTCCCTGCTCTAAGATCAAGTCGGCGAACAAACGGCGGTTTTGATGGTCCATAGGTTCCGTACATTGAGGCAATGTTAACGAAGGTCTCTTGTCATAATTTGTTTCAGGGAGGATTTTAAAATATCCATTTGCTGTCACCGACGGTCAATTGAGGTCACATCTTCATTCACCCTAGCGATATCTTCAGCTGAACGAACGTTACGTTCCCGTGATGGTCTCTTGGTATCAAGAACGTTGAAATTTTGCAATTACGCTCGTAATTGCGGTATCGCTAGGCTTATGATTCCGAGCAAAAACAAAAATGTAACAGAATGCGTATTTTCGCAATAGGTTTAAGTACAATGCGTCCTTGGAGAGTGAAACTTATAGCTTTCTAGACGACGCACGCCAAGTGTAGATCTTTAAAGTGACAGCGTTTGCAAATGGCATTTTTACAATGTTAAGACATCCTTTAAGATAACGAAAATTGCTCCCAACTAGCGAAGAAGCATTTTAGAGAATCTTATTAATTGTAAGTGCCTGAATGTGCGGTGGTCCACTTAGAAAAAAACATTGGAAAAACCGCTCTGCAACTTATTTCCTTTTACTCTCAATTAAACTTGTGAATATCTGCGTTAGTGTGTCAATACGTTCACGTCCATCTCACATACTCAACCATCTATCGCATGCTGCAGATCGGAATAAAGGTAACGCGTGTAACGATCAAGGTTGCCAACTTAATGGACTATCGGGTACGTTACTACCGCGTTTACCACCCTCGAGGCGAAAAAGAACTTCTGAATGTCATTCCGTCGCTCTCCCGCTAGTTCGTAGCGAGATACGGCATTTAAATTGGATAAAATCAAAAATATCCGAGGCGGGCGCGGCAGCAGTAATTGCACGTAACGATTTTTTCCTTTTAATTATACACGGCTATCTTTTTATGAATGGACGTCGATACGTATTCCGTTTAATGGAATTGCCACTATTATACGAGGGAAAAAATCCCGTCGCACATTCGCAATAATGTAGTTAAGGTTATCGTTTGCGCGAGTTTCGAACGAAAAAGTAGGTTTGAAATGGGAAATTTTCCGCTGGCCGGCGTTAAGAGATAATTGCGAAAAGTATCGCGATTTTATGGGCGTTGTCTTGATTACGTGACTTTCACATTTTTTTTTTTCTCCGGCCGATCCGCAGAGATCTATGATACAAATAATTTGTGTAGCAAGATATTATGTGAAATACTTGTTTTTCACATCGAAAGCATGCTGAACGGTACTGGTCATAGTAAATTAGCTTTGGTAAAGCTGGTTCGCTTTCGACCCCCCACTACCGCCTTTCCATGCTCCGAATGTCTTTATGAAATCTTTAAATTAATTCCACAAACGATGTTTACAAAAGACTTTCAACATCCTTTTTACAATCGATACTGCTGTGAATACAAAGAAAGCCACATTATGGAAGATAACCCTTATGTCTATTGGTGACATTTTATTTTGTAATCATTCATACTTTAACATTTCTCTAATTTACGGACCAGTTTGAACTTTACATATCTAATGAATTGAAGAGCTTCCAACATCGCATCAATAGCCTCCACAAATGATTTAGCGGTTCTTAAATTTGTCTTTAGAAACTACAGGCTGGTGAATATTAGCAACTCAGACTGCTGACGCAATGCTGGTTCCCGATCACGGGTCGCTTAGCAGCGAACATTACGTAAAAACGCAAACACTTTCGGCCACTTACCTGATCTTTAGGCGAACTACCTGCTTTTGTCGTGAGTCGACTTTAACGAACGTTCCTTGAAAATTGTGTTGTGACGTTGCACCGACTGAATTCGTTCAACATCGGCTTATCGTCACTGCCAAGCGTCACTTTCCGATTCGCTTCCGATCAATGCTTAGTTGATTTTTGCTAACATAGAGTCAATCGATACCGAAAATTAGAAAACCAAAGCCACTGGTTTTGTTTACCTTGTCGACACTCTATCGGCCGTGGATAATCATCATGGATATCGCGCCGATCGTACGAGGTTGTACCAACCGTCAGCCAACCAACTGTGGTACTATGTAATGTGAACGTAATGTGAAATGTCCGTTCTACTATTTCAAAGACATAAGAAGCAGGAATATTTGAAATTCACCGTAAGTTTGGATGGAACTTACCCGGAAGTTGGTGCATCCCAGTTGATGTCCATTTAGTGATATCCCCTAGTAAATCTGATCAATAATATGATTGTCACTATTTTTTGCGGAGCGTCGCAGGTCCTACATTTAAAGTCGAGAGGTGAGACCATCTTCAAGCCACCCCAAACCAAGACGAATATAATGAAGCGTTCATCCATTGCAGCGATAACTAGATTGGGTAATACCACTGGTGATGAAAATGTGCATAAACCTGTTTGAAGTTACGTTATTAGTTAGCAAAAAGAGTAACGTGAAATTAACTTCCTCATGGTGTTGAAGGAATCATTTACGGCAAACGCAACACAAGAAGAAAAAAAATACATTAATTCACTGACTGATTTCTGCCTATCCGGCGTCATCAGCGTGGTTCCGAGAGTACTTTAATCTATCTTGTATCGTTATTGTCTCACAGTTAATGCCACAACATTTCGAAATAGTGCCAAAAAACACGTGCTTGCCGTTTAGAAAGCAGCGACGTAAAGCGGATGTCGTTCCCCAAGCCATCCCTCGAGCAGGCAAGCGATCGTTTCGTATATTGCGGTACTAACTGTTAGGCAGACAACGGTACGAGGTGGAGCAATAGGACTCTTAGAAGCGTTGAGCAAGCACAAATATATCCGCCTTGCTTTGCCTGATTCCATCAATACCACGAGGAAGTTCTTTTAAAATATTTTTTTTTGGTTTTGCTTTTTCGCAGTTTTTTTTTTTGTATGCGTTGTACGTATTCTTTCATGTTATTTTACATCTGTTAGGCTTACATCTGTTGGACATTATTACAGCGGAAAAGAAGTACAACGTTACGAAGCAAATAATTAGTTGAACAGACAATCAGTCTGTGTCACATGTTCAATTAATTAGATGGGATTTTATTAAGATTTGCGTAACATTTATGGCGAATACTTAACCAAAATATAGAGAAAGTGATTTTTTTTAATCCACGATGATTCCAGAAGATGTAAAAATCTTAACAAAAGGAGGGAAGAAAAAACGTTCAAGATTTACCAACGACTGGGGATTGGGAAGCAGGGATGGTTGCGCGGCGTTGATATTTCGGATTTTCATTTGTTCGAACCCAAATATAAACTGTCTTCTGTTGGGGTATCGTTATCATCAATTTTTTGCCGAGTTCACCGAACTACAGTAAAGAAGATTGCCTGTTCAATTAATTATTTGCTTTCTCGTGCAGCCCGACGTAGAAACTTACCAATTTAAAACCGCCGCAAACCTTCCATCCTATGTTGCACTTAGCTTTTTTCAGAGTCCGTAGCAAAATTGTCTTCATGGTTTACAATTAGCTCAATTTCATTAGATAATCCATTAATATCAGAACAATAGCAAGTCGTACCTTCCGTAGAAAGAATGTTGAATGCTCGGTAGATGAGGTTCGGCTGACGCAAAACGGAATGCTAGTATTTCGGCTTTGTCTCTTGTTAAACTATATCTCAGACTAGATCGTTTAGATCGTTTTGCGTTAGCAAATAAGGTAGTTTTGTTCACTTCCTTCCTCTTCAGAAAGTCTTATTGATAAAGAGGGTGGAATAGTAGCAGGGCGAATTTTATGATGAGGAACTTTAAACTGCCCGGATGCTATGCTTCTTGGATAGATCCGCCGCATAGATTGGTATACCAAAATAAGCTTCGTAAGTCACACTAAACTGTACTAGTTTAATAAGTTGTCTAATTTGTTTCAATTTGAATGCAAAATTCACACACGTTTAGATACTTTTGTCATTATTTTAGCAGACTTAATATTAAAAAAAAAAACATCGAAATATACAAAATGGTTGCTCTTATCAATTGTTTTATAATGAATAACTCATGTGAAAGTAGGAATAAAACGAAAGAAAGATACGAATTTTTTCTAGACAGAATAATTTTGAAAAAGGATAACTCAATGTTTCCAATTAAAAGAATTGCTTCAATTTTAATTAATAATTTCGTGGTCACCGTTAGATGCCAAACGTTTGAGGGATGAAAGTACAATTTTTGTAAGATATCCACGTCCAAGCTAATTGTCATTTTCTTGTTTCTAAGATATTCAGCGAGTAATCCACAAGTATTGCCCCGACATGAATTTCAAGTAATCTTCCACTTTCATGGAACCCGGTAGATTTTCAACCGCTCAAAAGAACAAATCATTCGATCTCAAATTTTGACTGACAAGAATTAATTTCGTGGGGAAATTAATAAACGCTAAGAATAAGTCTCACTTACCACCAATAGTCTGTCGAAAAGTAGATTGCCAGATGGAAATGTGCTTCGTCTCTACGCAAAAGTTCCAAACATCTACGTATATCCTTGCTGGTGGAAACGTTCTTTGGAAAAACCACACCAATACGCAAGAAGCGAATTCCTTCGTGTTGTTTTTTTTTGTTTTCAGTTAGTCAACGTTTACGTAACACCTTGTGTACAGGTGTAATGATACCAATTTCAAAACTTACCTGTTCTTTGAGTAGGAAAGCCTTCAAGCCGTAGAAGAAAGGGAAAAAAAGATGATGCAATTCACCTATATGAATTACTACATTGCTTTTTTAAAGTACGTTTTTGAGATAGTGCAATAGTTGTAGCGACATTGAAGAAGTTCGCAGTCGAAATCTTTTATTTTCCCATTGCTTCGAATACGGCAGCTGGAAGATGTGTATCACGCCCATTACGTCAATTACCATCATCATTGTAGCGTTATTAGCATTGTAGTGATGAGAATTACGTAATTGTGGAAGGGTGTCCCGAAGAAAACCATAAAGTGATCGATTTACGTGCTTCAGTAGCGTTCTTGTTGATAACGGTCGTGCGTACATACGTAACTTAGTTAACTCGCCGAATTCCCAAATCACCAGTGATTCTCGCAGTGTATGGAGACCAAAATGTGCAATTGTGAGTATTTTCAATTTGTTAGGCCTCTTGGAAGCTTTTACGAATTTCATCAGTTGCTTGCATCAATCTTTATTCATACGTACCAATTAAAGGAATTCAGGCTGAACACTATTTCTAAACGACAAAAATTATTAAAAAAATTAAAACTAACTTGGGGAATGACAGCTATAAACAGTGGTTAAAAGGAGTTCTGAAAGAAGAGATTTCGAGTAAAAACTAAGTAAATACCGATAAATAGAATGAATAAAAACGAATTTGTGGCTATTCCCAACATGTTCAAAAAAATACGACGGCAAATTTAAACTCATCGTCAGCTTTTTAGAATCATCCTGTATGTAAATTAATAAGACATATGCATTTTCCCGAAGGGTTCCGCAATTCCGCACTTAATGCTTCGTTAAACAGCTAACGATTCTGAATATCATTGTTTTCGCAATCATCTTCTCTTGCGTGTTTCTAATTTAAGCAGGTCTTATCAAGGTAAGTGTATTGGACGATATCCCCTGCTTACTGAATTTGGCCACAATCACGTAATGTTGGTAATTAAATTTAATGTCGAGATTATGGATTAAGTTCATTAAATTTCAAGCATTTTGTTTTTAAAATTTTGAATTTCTTCCATTTCCGGTTTTTAGTAATGACGTCATCGATAACTTTTCGAATGACAAGTCGCGATTTTCTTATTTTAACAGGTCATTTAGTTGCGTAAATGATACCGCCAAAATTTTATTTGTCGTGTATACACGAGTATTCACTAATTCAGTCGGGATTCTCCCTATTCCACTATCGACAATCTTGCCGAAAACTAGAAGTTGGAAAAGCTTAAAACTGATGAAAAATTTTTCTATAAAAAATCCCTCGCAGCATTCCTTCGTAAAGCAAATTGTTTCAAGATCCAACGAATGTATTCCTTAATTTTGTCGGACACCGACGGTAACGGTGGAACGGATAAATAACTCGTCTTCTGTTCCATTTACACGCATTTTAAATCTCACGATTTAATTTTAATTTAACGTAACCTATTACCTATTACCACTGAGACAGAATCGTTGCTTCAATCGCGTCTCTGTACCGCCCGCTTCATTCGATTTTTAAAAATAAGAACATCCCATCGAGTCTCGTTATCAAAGTATTTTTCGAAAATTACGAAAATCGGCGGCGATTAAATAACGGCGTACGCAGACGCTAAAGGATTTCGGAGTTTGAGTAGATTACCCGTCCAGGTAACACGTGTTAAGCTGTATCCGTGTTCCCAGCTCGATTTCGAAGTGATAACGAAGCGTATTGGCTTGAATAAGCTTGGTTCCATTACACAATATATGTATAAACGTAGCGTTTAATGTTGGGACGACGCAATTGCGGGCGAGTTTTTCGTTTGAAATATTAATGCTCGTTATGGGTATCTAAGAAGGAACGTTCTAGGATCTAGGTCTCCAGACTGCATGGACCGTATTAATTTCGAAAAACTTAGGAGAGGCTAACTATCTCAAAATTTCCCGTTTATATCTTCTATCTGTCAGCAAATAACGGCGCGACTAGTTCAATAACTTAATAATTAGCAACACATCTAATAATACTGGTATGCTTAAAATATGCCAAATATCTAAAATCCGAAGATAACAGAAAGCATATTATTCCTCATACAGTTCTTAAAAAAAATAGTTTTAAATATTTCAATGTTATCACACGTCTTGACCTTACGGTGTACGTACGAAGGCCTTCCTTTAATAACGTATCGCTCGCTAATAATTTGCAACGAGGCTTATCTAATGCGAAAGTTTGACGAGATCGGTTGCTCTTGACAATTCAACAATCCGCATAGGAAATAACCTGGAATTTTGCATTAATTTCATCTATACTTGTTCTTGAATAAATAACGTATCAATTTCTGCCTTTCCTCGTGTTGTGTATTATGTACTCAGAACGTCGAGTATTAGCTTTATCTTTATCTTGTGTTCTACCAACGTGAAAGGTTAAAGATTACCGGCAACATGAAATGCCCCTTTTTCCTCGAGCGTTTATTTAAAAATAGAAGGCTTTTGTTTATTAAATGTGTACTGTTTAAATCATATGATTAAGTTATATTGTGTTGTTCAATAAATCCTTAGAAAACGAAAAAAAAACAAAGTATTTTCTGTAGATTCTCATTTATCTTTCAACATAATCTCTCCGTTCAATTCTATACACTTCTCCAAGCGTTTCTCCAGCTGTTTTAAGCCCTGCAAGAAGTAGGATTTCGGAAGGTCCTCATAATGGCCATAGTACTTTTGGGCGATGACTTCCTCGTTCGACGTGAACCGTTCTCCGCCGAGCCGTCTCTTCAAATTTGGAAATAAAAAGAAGTCGCGGCGGACTAAATCCGGCGAATACGGTGGTTGTTGTATTAATTCGAGCTTTAATTCGATAATTTTGGCCATCGCCAATAACGACGCACAACATTTTCCAGTTATTGTTCGTTCTTTTTCCAACTAATCGGTGCAGATGATACCGCGTACGTTCCAAAAAGCCGAGGTCATTACCTTACCGGCGGATTTCACCGTTTTCGCCTTCTTCGCGGCCCGTTCGCCTTCGAAAATTCACTGTTTTAACCGATGCTTTTTAGTAATGCATCCGTGTTTCGTCCATGGCTATGCCGTATCGACGGAGGAACTCGTCAGGATTACGGCGGAAAAGAGTCGAAATAGCCTCAGATTCGACTACACGATTGAAACAAACGATTTTCAATACTACGAGCGTCATTTAGATTTTCCAAGGACTTCTTGGATCACCCTCGTACTTACTAATACGGCAATAATTTCGCTTCTAGCCGCAAAATTTAATTTGATGTATATGACATGAGTGTTATGCGAAAGGATCTGTCAAAGAACAAGCCTCAACGTTGAAGTTGACCAAGGAGAAGTATATAAAAAAAATTTTTGGACATTGGTTAAGTAATTCTGTTAGGTTTGCGGTGAGATATTCTGACGATTAATACGGAAGGAAAGACCTAGAGAAATGACGCAATTTCTGGCCAAAAACGACATGGCCGTTGTTCCTTATCGAGCCTACTCGCATGTCTTCGTTCGATGGACGATCTGCAACATTCTCCAAACAAAAGTACATCGTGAACGCAACTTAACGAAGGGTATCTAATGAGTATAAGCACCGCCCAGTCGATTTATTCGAAATAAATTCGGTATGCCTTTAAGCCAATCATTGTACTGTACTCGATTCGTTGTCTGCAGTGTTCATTTTAAAATATCGGCAAGTGTACGAGATATCCAAATGAAAGTATTGACAATATTGTTTCAGCTAACCATCTGTCGCTAAGCATTTTTTTTTTTATGTTAATGTTATATCTACATGCGCATTCATACAGATAATGTGTGCGTAAGATGTAGTCACTTCGATTAGGTAACTCATATTATTTAATAAGTTTAACATCTTCTTACGTCAGAGGTTGCGCGCGAATAATTTTGCTTTGCTCGAGTTTTTGATGCACCTACAGCTTCTAGTTGTTCCAGTGCTAATAAGACAGCTGCGCATCTTGAAAATTTTCGCTCTATTTAAGGTGGAACACATTAAAATGTGAATCTGGTGTGAATAGACGGAAGCTAAACGAATGCTTTTTGCCGCAAATTGCTGCATTGCGTCTCGATCATTGTTTGTTTCAACAGGACGGGGTAACCGCTCATACAGCTCGGGCAACTATGGAGACTTCGAGACACCAATTTCCAGGTCGGGCGATCTCCCGTTTTGGAGATTTGAACTGGCCATCCAGATCGCCAGATCTAACAGCACCACACTTTTTTCTTTAGGGCTTCGCCAAAAATTTTCGGGAAATAAACGAAAATAGACAGTATAGTGACAATATAAGCCAAAACCAAAACTTCTGAAGGTGACCAGAATAAATAGCATTATATCAAATAAAAAGAAATAAATGAAAAAAGCACTCTTGAAATCGCTCAGCGACAAGCTGTAACCTATAAAATGGAATGCTTAAATGTTTTAAGCTGAACATCGCTACGATGCTCTCCACTCGGTTGCTGACTACGTATTGGTCAGTACCGGACCTATCTTTTACGTGGTATGCTTAAACTTAGGCTCTCAACGAACGTGACGTCAATGACAAACTGCACGCAACGTCGGTAACAGTCACCGCATACGATTTTATAGATTTCTGAACTTGCTTTCATATCTTTTGGATCGTTCGGGCTTGGAAGGTTTCTGAGTGTATTTTCAAACCGATACATGCTCTCCATAAGTTTCACAATTTTGTTGTATCGTGGGTTTCAGCCAGATTTGAAGGGGTAAGCACGTCATTCATTTTCTTCATTAATTTATTATTTTTTCGTTACAAATTGCGTTATGGATGTTGGGGTTATCTCCTAATTACGCTGCAAGAAATGATGTGTAACGGCTGACTTTCATTTCATCATTATTTCGTCAGAATTAGAGATTAAATACAAATTCTCCGTTTTCTTTAGAGATAACTGAGGCAAATGTTAACGCAGGTATGATCTAGGGTGTTGTATAACTAACTAGAATCTGCTTCATCGCTGAAAAGGAATAAAATGTCGCCTTTGATTTTGCAGTAGGGAAATGAAACAGGCGAAGAAGCTCTTCTTTGAGAACTAGTCTAACTTGATCGCGATCGTTAACACACGTTAACTTATTTTTCTGGAGCTAATTCTCGGATTATTTTCTTATTTTTCTCGCGGATTATTTGCTTTTTCAATAAATGTTGAGATTAGGAGAATATCTTTCTCGGCAGATATGTTGAACTTCGGAAGGGTTCGACAAATCTTCTTAAATGCACGAAAATGACACCGTTTGATTGGACTACGACAGCTAAACATTTGACATAAGTTATTGTCATTTGTTTCCATTGCAACCTAAGTTAGTTTCGCATTAGCTTAGGTTTTCATTGTCGATCCTAGCGAAGAGTTTATCGTGCGTATTTAATTTAGATCATCCTGTATAATTTATATTGCCTTCGTATAAGATTTCAACATTTCTTATTACTTTACCGTCATTCCGTATACAATAGCTCTTAATCAAACCGGGAATTCTGGCTTCGATCTTTAGCGCACTGTATGCTTTATACAATTTTCGTTCACGCCCGTGTATTATAATGTTGGTGCGGTTATCGAAACGCATTTCCTCAAACTTGACGAACGTTAAAGCAATTTCTTGCCGGACAAAAAAAAACCTGTTTACTTGTTCAGATATCGGCATTTACATTTTGCTGGCTAAGTGTCGCATATAAAGTTACTTATACGGTAATGCTATGCGCATACATAAGAGCGTCTATCGCTGACGTACTTATAGATTGCGTAAAACCGGTTTTTATTTATTTGGAGCATTGAATACATTTCGAGTTTCCCGCACAGATAGGGTGAACATTTCCGATATGAAGTAATTTAGATGTTTCAACGAAATTTAGAGCTATTGCTTTTTTAAAATAGCGATACGGAGGGGTTGCTTGAGATTATTTCTAATGTTGGACGTTAAGGAACTCTCGTCAGGTGCGTAATTTACATACGTGATGTTGTGTCCACGTTTCGCTTGATAGATTTTGTAAGATATCTACTCGTGAATACGAGATTTTTCTCTGATATGATTGCGCTTGATTGCGCTGCTCTTTTTTCAGATCAAGGATTTTCAGCGATCCTTGTGCATATTTTGCAAGTTTAGGTGTTCAATTTTAACAAATTGTTAAATAATTTATCTTGGCAAGCAACATTAAAGTATCGGTACACTCCGCACCACGCGGGTTTCGGCTGTTTCCGGGATGCATCGATCTCCCCATTTTCAAGCCTGTACTCCACAATCTTTCCTATCATTATTAATTTATAGTGACGCAAATCTTGCTTTTAATTTCTTCTTTGATGTCTTTACAAAGTATTTTGATCAATGTTTTCCTTAAACAAAGGAAAAATCGCGAAGAGTAACTTTAAACGAAAATAAGTAACTGGCGAATTCAAGACTAAGAATCTTTCGGTTCGAGCAATATTTATTCGGTAGCAAAGGGAAAACGTACACTGTTGTTGAAAGAGGTTAAACGTAATTATTATTCTTCTAAATTAGTTAATTCTTCTAATTCATTGAAGGCAGGCAATATTAACGAACAAAAAGATATTATTTTAGAACGTCAAAGTTTAGATGATACCAATATTGTAGCAGAAACTAATCAATTTCTTCTCGAATCAGTCAACAAATTGCGTTCGGTGGTCGTAACACTACGTAGCAATGTTACACAATGAACTAGAAATGCGTGATTCATTAAAGAAATTAAAAAAAAATAAGCGGTCTTCTGGCCCTGGTGGGGTACCATGTACGAGATAGATGTTTCCAAAGACTCGGGAATTTAGCTATATTTTTTTTATTTTGTCAATTTTCATCAATACTAGGCTGTAGTAATTTCCATTTAAGTGAATACATTTATCGCAACGATAAATTAATTTTTAAGGCATCCTCAAAGACCTTTTTCGGCATCTCCGCATCCATTTCCGTATCTACGTATTTACGACACGTTTTACGTCAATTAAGCATTCAAATCGAACATCCCGTTTTTCAATGTTTTTTTTTTCAAAACTGGGAACATATGAAAATCACTGGGTGTGAGATATCATCGTAACATCCTTTGTCTTACTTGCGGCGTCGGGTTATGCATTATCCTGTTGCAAGTGCGGGCGCTTATGCAACCTTTCAGGCCGTTTTTTGGCGGTTCTCTGCCAGATAATCCATGGAAATAATCCCTTCGCAACAGCAGAATACGGTGAGCATTATCTTTCTAACAGAAAAGAACCGCACGCATCTTAAGTGGAGGCTCCTCTTTCGGTGGACGCCGTTCTTGGATCAACTTTTGGTCTCGTATTTAAAATAAGGAATTCACGTTTCGACAGTGGTTATTATCCGTTGCCAAAATTCATCACCGTAACAGCTCTTGAAGTTAACGACAAGTGTCGAACCAATTGGGTTTTTGTTCCGCTGGTCCCGACAGTTCCAAATAATCATGTCATGAACTTGTCGTGTATCTAATCTCAAGCCTCCACGGCAGTGACGTTTCTTTCGTTTACCGACGTACTCTGGCGACTACTGCGTGAATGATCTACCAATTTTAAGACGATCGATCTACCGTTATTACGCTGCTTTTACATCCTGTAGACCCACCAAACACACCTGGTAGACTTTGAATAATTTCCATCCAACGCGTCTATACTTAATTCACAATCAGACTGTACTATAATAGCATTGAATAGCTGCATAAACATGTCAAGGCTGGTCTATTGCCGATATAACATTGCCCAAAAAGTTCTGCGCACAATTTCCAGAACTTACTTTGTGATTTGCTGAAAAGAATAGCAGATTATTTAATAGCTCCGATTACTGTTTCGATTATGCTCGAAAATGCCGAGAAATAATAATCGCGGACACGCTCCTACATACCCGGCGCTGGCTGCGCTCGCCGTCTTCTGTTAAACAGTTCGAAGGATGACTTGAGGAACAGCACCCGGTTTATGTCAGTGTTTTCTAAACGGCAGGCCTACCATTCTTGGCATTGTGTCTGGACTCGTCGTTTCGAATGTTGTGGTATTAACTGTGATTTGGAGTGAAGAATATTCTGGAATACCACGCTGATGACGACGGGTAGGTAGAAATATGGCCGAATATCGGATTAAGCGCTCTACAAGGACGCACTTTAATATCTTGATGATGGATACTGTTAGAATATAAAATTGTGTGTACTATACACGTGGTGTCGTTTCTAAATGGTTAGAAACTTACATCAACATCAAGAAAATAACTTTTTTATTTTATTGCCGTCACTTACGAAACTGCAATCGTAAAAAGAAGTACATTCGTGCTTTGTTTTGTTATTGCAAATCTTCACAAAAGAACGACCGATGACGTAACATCAACAATAAACGTGTTAGGAATCTCGTAAAAGGAACGTCCCTTCATAGCATCTTCTTACGTTCACAATTCTAACGTCTCAGATAACTTATAATTACTAAGGCAAATTAATAAGGCACTTATTTACGAGGGTGATTTGGAAATTTACGCTCACAAAGTTCAATTTTATCTCCTCTTATAAGTCCGTACATTTTTCGACGCCTCTATCTTTGTAATACGTCCATATAGTACTTGTCACCTTGTTCTACAAAATGAATGTGAAAAAAAGTAGCCGATAATAAGGAGGTTGCTCTATCGATTCGAACCTCATGCGATGCGTTATCTTGCTGAAATTTTCTCCAACAGCGGTCGTTTTATCGCAATTTTTTCGTTTTCCAAGAGAGAGTAGGTGACTATCTCAAAATAACAGTCGCCATCGTGACCGATGGAGCAGTCTTCGCCTTCGTCGGAACCGATCCTCCCTTGGATCCACTGTTTCTATCGCGCCTTGGCTTTAACAACGTACTGGTGTATCACAAATTTGTTACACAGTTACTAATCGTTAGTTTTGCTAAAATTTTCAGTGAGTTCGTTCTTTCAAGATATCCACAGCTTCTGCCGTCTCACTAGCCTAAATTTGACGGTTGTCTAGGGAACTTTTTCGAATATTTCACTGCAGCACATGTTCGAAAGTCCCTGTAAACAGCGTCCGTCTTGGATTTACTTTGCGTTGGCGTATTACTTTGGAAATGCAAAAAATTTAACGACTGAAACATAGTATGGAAGTATCTTTCAACGTATTTATTCAACGTCATCCGTTCGGCTAGGAGAAGCAACGTTGGGAATTTCGCTAGCGGTTCACCTACAAAATTCCGATGTAACAGTTACTCTATATAAATAATACAACGAAACTGACAAAAACCCAGGCTTATTTAACTACCGAATCTCGTCAAACATGTAATTTCCCTTCGCAGAATCCGTGTAACGACGAACTTATGAGTAATACCTGGAAAATTTCGTCATGAATATTTAGGATCGACATTAGACATAATACACGTACGCGTTTCGATTGCCTAAATGCACTTATATATACTTACCACGTTAATTACGTACAAGTACGGGTGGATGGATCGGTTTCTTTTTTTTTTTTCTTCGACGTCTACGTGGAAAATAATTATGCGGGATTCCCCGGTTGTTGTCGCCATTGCGGCTTACCGGGATCAACGCTATTAACTTGGGAAAGTTCTCGTCGAGGGATTTTACCTGCAGCGGACCAGTTCTAGGTAACGAGATCGTTAAAGATGCGTCTACATTTGCAATAAGACCAGTTCTGCGGATTACGAATAATAAATAGGGGCGGATCGTGTTTAAATTCGATAGAAAGTCACGTGGTAAATGATAATTTCCGATGCCCCTGTTAAGAATACGGTCTTATTAACCTGCAATTTTAAAGAATTTCAGAGTATACGGGTTGTTCGTTTTAATACATGGTTTTTGTTAAAGAGGATGACGCAGATACCAGAAAGTTAGTAGTTGTAAGTTTATTGATCAATCTATTATTTCAATTGTAAAAGACTTCCGGTTACACCGGATGTAGCTGTCAACTTTCTTATTTTAAATAGAACAGCCTTGTAGGTTATTACATTTTTTGGACTCATAGAACGATTTGCATTTTTTTAACATTTTTGACAGAATTTTTATAACCGTGAAAGTAAGCGCTTAACATTGATATTTTGCATTGTTTTGAACTGTTGAAACGAATGCGTGTGCAATAATTACGCTTAAATTTTCAAATGGAAAATGCGTTAAATCGTCCTTGTCAAATTGCCCAAAATTGTCGGCTACTTCCGGTATAACAGGAAGTCTTTTATAACTGAAAATATGTTCAATAGTACCGTCGTAATATACACCGACGTTTAAGAAATAAAATATGATTAAAACTAAAAAGAAATAAGATATTAGTAAAAAAAAACACACAGTGGGGAGGACTACTTCCGCTATAACGGGAAGTGGAGCCAATGAAGCTAAAATTTCATTATAATATGTCCGTAGTAGAAACGTTATGGGTGAATAATGTTTCACGTCCGTTAATCCATATATCCGCTTCTTATAACATCCGTTGTCTTTAATAATAAGATACTAACATTATAAGAATAGTATAAATCGCCCACCGACATTAAAACCTTCCAGTTCTCCACCCCAAACGATGCGTTTTGTCGCGAAGCTCCCAATGGGCGCGTGCAATACTCGTACGCTCGGCGGCAGCGGTCCCAACTCCACCATTCATCCATATATATGTTATATAAATTCCCAGCGCTTGCTGAAGGTTTCGTCAGTTCCGTAGAAGGTAAAGCGGCAAACAGAACACCGTACTGTGTGCATGCGGCGAGGTTAAGTTCACGTGATACCCCGAAACTCGATAGAGAAAGGATCTAGGCAAGCCGTGGTCGAATAACAACAATAATAACCATAACAATCGCGAGTCCAAAGGTGTACTATCGTTTAATCATCGATCAGCAGGTAGATCGCGAACGTTTAACCTTCGTTTTCGCGGATCAAGCAGAAAAAAATAATTAAAAGTAAAAAAAAGAAACAAAGGAACAGGAAACCGAAAAAAAAAAACTCGAGTTAATTGATTTGATTCTGCTTCTTCGGCAATTCTTTTGTTCGTCGTTCGAAAACCGCGGTGTATAAATCGAGCAGCGTAGACTGAAAAGTGAAAGTAAACAGTTATGGAAACCAATGGAGATCAATTCGCGCACCATACCATTGTCAAAAAGCCAAAACCGTTGATCTGCAGGAGTTGGTCGGAAAATTACGACGATGTAGAAGTTCCCGGAACACCGAAGACGCCGAGGACTTCAACGACGCCAGGTATTTTGCTTTTGGAGGGGTGCTAAGGGTGACAAAATTTTTATTGGTCCTTCTAATTGAATAGTACCAATTGTGTCCAGCCTCTTTTCATGCTCGACTCGCATTATGCGGAAGTCACCTAAATGTTAATGAAAAATTGTATGTCCTTGAATACGCCTAAGAATACTTCTACCTCGTGACGCGGCGCACAGCAACCGAATTTAGTCTAACTTCACGAAATTCATCATCGGCGAAAGCATGACTACAAGGCAAATCTGCAAACTAGTTGCATGTCAGTCTTCCTTGATGGTGCTTCATTATCAAAAGTCGAATGAAGCAATAGATAAATAGTGCCTATTAAAGCATGAATAATGATACTTTTCCACGACTCTATCTCTAAAACTATGTCTGTACCGGTTTAAATACTTTTTATCCGTCCTATCACTAGATGAGAAGATCCTTTAACTCTGCAGCTCCTTCATTGTCATCCGGAAATCGTCGTTAGCAAATTGCTTCCATTTATTATATTCAATTGTTTTTTTATTTATGCGCTTTTTTATGTCTTCTTTTAAATAAACATTTTTACATGAATTCTTTCAAGTCTGGTCTTCAAATAATGACGTCATCAGCAATCTTTTTAATGGAAAGTGTGTGAGAATTCTCATGGTGTATGCAGTGGACAATGAAGCTTCTCACTGATCACTAGAGATGACAGAGGTAGATGGAATTATTCCTTTTTTGCAGCGACTAGAGAGACTCGTGTCTGTTCGCCTCGTGAGAATGGATTCGTGTTGCCTACCGCTGTGACAAAACACGAGTTCGTCTAGTCTTTACAAAAAAGTAATCTTTTCGTCGGCCTTTGTCCTCTCTACTGATCACCGATCAGTATTACGTCCATTAATAACATAACAAAATACCAACCTTGCGGAACACAACCGCTGCAAGAACTCAATGAAGATAACCCTAATCACCGAAGGCGGTTCTGTTATTCGTCGAATTCTCTCTTCGAATGAAAGCTCATTTTGCCTAAATGAAACAGCACATTGTAGAGAATCCTCGCTGGGCACTACAGAGTCGTCGGACCTTTCTGGTATGCCTGGATCTGCTTTTGCGGAAAGTTTTCCAAATGAAGATAATACTGACGGTATTTGGTTTCAGCAAGATGATGCACCGTGCGCATCCTCATCGCCAGTATTTAAACTGCTTTCCTGGGTAATGCATCACTAGGACAAGAGCTTCCTAGATCCCCAATTCTTACGCCCCCTTGATTATTTTCGTTTTGGGAGCTGATAGTTAGATTAGTTGAATTAGTAGATGGCGTTTCGAACGTTTGATTTAAATTATTCAATTGTTTGAACAACAGCATTTATCTTTGTTTTTTGTTGCTAATAAAATCGACGTTTTCTATCCTTTATTCGAAACGTGTTATGCGAAGTATTAAAATTTTGACGGCACCGTTTAGACATACCAAATTAGGAAAGAAAACCGGAAGTTGTCGTTTCAAACGGTTGTCGATGACGTCATTATTAGAGAAGTAGAAGAAGCGAGGGAAGTTTAAAATGAGATGGAAATTTTTAAAAATTAAAATCGACCAATTCGAGAATTTCTTCCAGAAACGAATTGGTTGAAATTTAACGAATTTATTCCACGCATATTTATATATTCCAACAGATATATGTATAAGCACGGTAGATCTGATAAAATCGATTTGTAAATCGAGAGCTTACTATGAAACGCAAGAAACCCAATATATATATAAACGTATATATATATATATATAATATACGTTTATACAAACATTCAAGGTGTTACACTCATTTACAACCATATTTATTGACGCTGTCTGTTCCTACGTATACATATGTATGTATGTGCACAGCATATGTTACGCGTGGCTACGTGAGAATTAGAAGTATTCTAGTAATTCCGTTTGTTGTTTTCGTTCGGGTAGGTCACGAAAAATGTACTTTCCACCACGACCTTGAGCTCGACCACCGGCCGCCTACCAGGGAGGACATGCTACCCGACATGGCGAGATCGTACAGGCTGCTGCTGAGCTCTTTGGGCGAGAATCCGGACAGACAGGGTCTGCTGAAGACGCCGGAGCGAGCGGCCAAAGCCATGCTGTTCTTCACCAAAGGTTATGACCAAAGCTTAGAAGGTAAGGCCGATTTTTCTTCCCTCACTTAAATCTTGCTTGTAATATATGTACATAAGCGCCGGTAGGAGAAATCTTTTTTTTTTCGGAAAGATTTATTTAATTGATGAAAAAATATACCAAGACCAATCGCCCGTTTCACCAGCTACAAAGTTCGATCTAAAAATAACGAATATTGCGCAGACGTCTACGAGTAAAAATTCTTCTCATCGAATGACGTTGAATTATTCATAATGTGCTTTACAAAATAATCAGCTGAGTTGTGGTGCAATGAACTCATCAGCATCATCGATAAATTGCTGGATAATTAGATGCTATTAACGAATTGCGTTCGTTTTTAAAAGCATTTGAAAGTACACTGCTCAAAACAATTACGGAATATTTGGAAAAATTAAAATAAAATAAATAAATAATGTATGCAGCACCCCGAAAATGTTTTTTAGATTTAACTACGACGTTTTTAAATAAGAAACCGAACGCATTGACAAGTTTGAACTTGTTTGTCTACGTTATAAAACGTACGTTATAAATATCATTAATTGAACGCACAATTATGAGACTTTCTAAGAAATTTTATTGATAAAATAACGAAAAATCCATTGTTAATAATGTGTATGATCTCCACGGACGGCAATATAGGTTTGACATCTCATCGGCATCGATCGAATCAGAACATCAACAAATTCTTGTAAAAGATTATTCCATTCCTCCATGAAAGCAGTTTGAAGTTCCCGAATTGTACTCGGTGGCATATTTCTTGCTGCAACACGTTTACCTAGAGCATCCCAAGCATGTTTGATAGGATTACCATCCGGAGAATTTGCTGGAATGCTGGAAAACAAAACGAGGCTCCAATCCGTAAACCAAGAGTATAGGTTCTATACTTGGTCATCGTCATTGTTAGTAAAAACCATACTTTCCATTCCGAAGATATCTTCAGCATCACGTTTCCGACAATCTATCAGCAATAAGTGATTTCTCATTTCATCCTGAAGAGATCCTCTCGAATATCTTCGGATTAAGTAAACTGGGGACGATACTTACCGGAGATGTTTCCTAATACGAAAGACGAGAGGAGATGGATGTGCCGTGACCATGGTTACCGAAGCCTTCGTTCGCCAATTATAAATCCTTGCGCCCGACGACATTGTTTCGTTCCGATAAGGACTGACGATGTAAGAGATCTGCTACAGTAATCGTATTTGCGCACGAATTAAAAGCATATCGGATAGGGGACATTACTTTCAAATGACATTGTTAGCTCTCTCGATTATATTAAACGATAAACTTCAACGAGGTGTACCGCATAAATTTGCATTAACGTTCAAACGTTTGTTATACTCCGTTGGACTTCCGGGCTGGTATTTTGCGAGTAATCGAGAATTATCATCATTAATGCCGATATCCCCTTGCATTTAGCGAATTCGCATGTCCAACCTTCAAAAAATGTATACATCTATCTATCCTGTACATTAAGCTCGCAAAAAGCACAAAGAAATCTTTTATCGCTTCACTACTCGTAACAATTTGTTGAAATCCTAAAACCACCGCGAGGACACGGATCCATTTAACGGCGTCGCAATGAGGGAATAGAGAAGGACCTCATAATATTAAGGACGCGACGCTGAAGCTTAAAAGGCTTCGCTTCTGCCGCGGCTAATTGGTGCCGACGTCTAATTGACTGAAGAGGAAATTACCGCCGCTCTAAGGGTTCCATTCAACTTGTCCGCGCTACGTCTATTCAACAGGTCTAACCTGTTTAGGCGAGCGAAGTCGATACAGGCCCTCTTGTCCCCTACACTAAAGCGAGTAACCCCCACGAGAAATAGACGAGGATATCGAGCCGTACGGTTAACTTAGTAACTGACGTAACTGAATGTTATCATCAGGAAGCTTGGATGGAAAATCTGAAACGGGGAAGACGTTCTCGCAGCTTTGCGCGAATAACACTTGGGGAGTATCTAGAGAGAAAATTACTCGGATTCGGAAAGATAAAGCTATATCGGTTACTACGTAAATCACGTACAGAAATTAAAAAGAACTCCCGAGATGATCCTCCGAATGGGAGGCTCGCATTTATTAAAATTAAATCACAAGAATCATTTAATTAAAATACGAGAAGTAATTTAATGTAAAGTTGCTGATCGACGCCGCCACCCTCATTTTTTACTCCACATCGAATTTCGAGCGATATTTGCTTATTACAGCTGCTGAGCGAAAGTAGGTTGCCTCAAAAAAAATGGGGATCCTTACAGTTTTTAAACTCCGAGTTGTATATTCGTATCCATTGATGTTGAAGTTGTTGCGAGTTCAATTGGAGTCCTTTCTTCCTGCGAAGGATCTTGAACCCACGCAAATTTCTCAACGTTATCTTCCTCAACGAATTTTACAAACCAGTTAGTGAGACAAGCAAGTCTTGTGCAATTTAGGGACCGCCGTCCACGTTGATTCTTCTTATCCACAGTCGCAGCTTTTTCCTAAACGCCGCACCTTCTCCAAAAATTTTAAGCTGCGGAAGTTATTGCCTCGCAGAGACAGATTCGAGACATTCAGTTTGTGCAAATACGCTAGTTTCGGTAAAGTAATTGGCGTTTTCATCGCCTTCTTCTTGCAGAAAACTGAATTTTGAATTTCTTCGAATGGATAGGATAAGATGTTGCCACGTGAAAGCCATCGTGAACTGCAGTAGTATAGCAGGACTGTGTGTTCAGCTCCCGCGTCCATGTATGGCTTTTTACAAAATCTAGCTTTCAGTGGCCTTTTTAGGCACGGATTTTGAACTGCACACAATCAAAGGAGACGTTTTGTCCTTTGAATTTTACGCTTTTATTTGGCTTTTAGCTCAGGTGGAGGTCCAATTGCGTTTGGTTTTGGTTTCTTTCGAATCTCTCTTAAAAAAAAAAAAATAGATAATTTATAAATATTTATGGTGAACACGTCCAGCGTGAAGGAAGTAATATATTACCACTTCATCTAAGTTAAAACGCCCCTGAAAATCGCTAAAGGATACGAAAAAGGAAAAACCAACAATGTAGCGAAGTAGCAGAAAAGATTCATTTGAAATTCCTAAAAGCTGTTGTTGAATTTTCATCCGAATGCATTCTCTCCGCTTCTTCCGATTGCTAAAAGCCCACGGATAAAAGCCGGTCCAGAAGTCATTTTCGGTCGAGAAAGAAAAAGAAAATTCGCCATCCCATCGACCATCACGCTTGATAAATTACCGCCAGCGCAGCCACTCAACGCGCTAGCCATCATCGCACCATTCTTTTTAGACGTACTTCAACGATCCCGACACGCTTTTTATTTTATCGCGCTGATGGAGTTCCGACATTATGTCCTTGCGCTTAACGTCGTAAATAAACGTTATACGTTCACGTAAAACGCGTTGCGCGACATCTAACGTTTCGATTCGATAATAAACCGTCGCCAGGTATCGTTTAAGCGTTTAAGAGGTTTAGGTGTTAATAGAACGTTTGACAACTCATATTTAATGTTGAAACTAACCGTTTTCTCATGTTACGCCGCGATATTTCTATTGGTTGCAAATTTGGATTATTCGACACCCACTATAAGAGTGTCCGATAACCATTTGGACCATACATCGTCTCATCGTCCAAATTATCTTTCACAGTTGGTAACAATAAGTTTGTTAAAATATTTAAATATTCTTCTGCGTTAACGATTCCCATAACAGAAGTTATGGGATATACAAGGCGGTGCAAAAGTAATGTAATAATTTGAATTGGCTGCCATTTTTTTTATGAATGAAAAAAAGAGTTCTGTTTTCATAAAAAGTTTATTAGAAAATATAAAATTGATGACATTAATTGGAAAAAATGATATCGCTCAAATGGCCACCTCCCGAGTTGATGCATAATTGCGCTCGTTTTACGGCATTTTCAATTGTTGCTCGCAAAACATCTGGCTCCAGATTGGCGGTTTTTACTTCAATGTTAGCTTTCAAGGCTTGCAAGGTTCGTGGTTTGTTGTGGTGAACGCGAGATTTTAAGTGTCCTAAAGAAAAAAGTCCGGCGCTGTTAGATCTGGCGATCTGGACGGCTGGTTCAAATCTTTAAAAAGGGGGATCACTCGACCTGGAAATTGGTGTCCCAAAATCTCCATAGTTGCCCGAGCTGTGTGAGCGGTTGCGTCGTCCTGTTGAAACCAACAATGATCGAGACGCAATGCAGCAATTTACGGCAAAAAGCATTCGTTTAGCTTCTGTTTGAACGCTCACCGTTTACGATTACGGTAGTGCCATCGAACGAGCACTACAAGGCTCGTTTAATTGTTCGAGCACATGGAACACGACGACCAGGAAAACGTCGGCGACATTCACGCTGCGTTAAAACAACAGACTTAAAATTCGTCAAATAAGAAGTAACGATAATTTCACGTTCTTGAGGTGCGTATCGCTGCATAGCTTGTTAACAATTAATTCTCTACATATGTACATCATAAATGTCAAAGCACAGTGATACCAACTGCAAAAATGGGGGACAATTCAAATTACGGCGCCATCTGTTATTACTTGGCTTTATAAGATATGCTTCGTGTTTTTGTCGAATTGTGCCTTGGTCCGTTAAGCGAACAACAGATGTTATATTGGCAAGGAAAAAATTACTTTTACATTTTCCATTTGAGTGACCCTGTTACGAGGCGGAAAAGGAGAACCTCTAGTTTTTTCTTTCCAAATTGCTGGTCGAGATTCAGAAGGCACTTTTCACAAATTTCGCCGATTATCCATGCTCGTTTGTTCCTGGATTTGCCGATTTGCCGATCATTAACGAAGGCAGCTCCTGACATCCGCTCATATTTATATTCAGCGTAATGCTACAAAAACAAAGAATTTTAGGGACCAAAAGGGGCAAAAAGTTCAACATTTCGAATTATAAAAGTTAACTGTTAGTCGATACATTCTAGATTAAATCCGTGAGTGCGTAATCAATTGAACACAGAAAATTTCAAAAAATTATCGTATCTCTTCTTTTAAATCGCGCTTCTAACATAGCGTAACGTTGATTTCTTCTCGCGAATTCTAACGTTCCGCGGCTCAAGGCCGAAGAACGATTTCTTTTGTGGTCTGTGCAATTTTGATTTTCGCACTGCGATTGCTAGCATGTACTAAGTGTAACCTTATTATGCCGGACAGTGTTTGTTTAGATTCTTTCAAAATCCGTACGATCGACGGTAAATTAGATATTTCTGACGCAAGATACCGCCGCTGTTGCGAAGAAAAGCCGAAGGCCTAGCACAATACCTATTACGTTTGACAATTTTCGAACAGCAAAATGTTCAAATTTACCGTTCTGGAATTATTTGCGTAAATTTTTTTGTTTACTGTGAAGAAGTACATTTTGTTTCGGGTTGGCAGTGGTGCACCCACGACATACGAGTAACAATCCTGTTCCGTATCTTGGCAGCTGTTGCAAGGACAAGCCCATTCGAATCCTCCTAAGTTTCTCGATCAGTTGTGTACGTATGCACGCTGAGAAGACTTTTCGGAAATTCAAACGATCAGTTCGTAGGTTAAACCATGAGAACACCCTATTGTAGTTGCCATGCTGACTATTATTGCTGCTTGTCAGCTTGAATCATCTCTTCCACGTGTCGAAGTGTTGCAACCTGAACGGAGCGGCCACTTCGCTGATCATCAGCAACTTTCGAATGCCCTTAGGAGAATTTCTCAACCCAGTTATACGCGACAAACGCTTTCTATCGTAAACAGGGGACACTTCCTTACGGATATCTTTCGAAGCAAGTCCTTTAACCCAAAAGAAAGAGCACAGCTGTTCACTGCTCATCATAAAACTGGATTATACCAACACCTAATGACAGGTTGGGAAAAAACGCTCATTGGTATTTTCAGCAACTTTCCCTTGTATTGAATCAAAATTACCGCACCTTAATTTCAATTTATTTTTAATTTCCAATGTTTTGTATCTTGAAAGGCCTCCGGGCATTATCGTAAGAGGCCCTTCTTAACATTATTTTATCGTTCACATTGAGTTTTCTTCAATATCACCCTGTATATTTAAACCTGTTTTAACTCTCTGCGACAACGGAGTTGGAAATCGTTAGAATTTGAAAATCGGACCGAAACTCTGGCAAATATGAACAGTTAGCGAGAGGTTATGCGTAATAATGTAATTCAATTGGTTGGAATTAAATAAATTTTAATGTTTAAAGTATCGCAGTTTATAATTTAAATAATCGTTTTTCTTTTGATAAAACCTATATTTTAGAGACTTTAAACCGGTTTGTTCCGGCTTAAATTGCAACATTACCAGGAATGACGTTAAGTAATTAATTTGAGAATATTAATAGCTTGACAGTCGTCGTTTTTTTTTTAATATTACTAAATTTAATGCCAGCTGTACTGGAACTTAACGAGTCTATAAGCTTTGACAGCGCCACACTCCGAGCATATTGAAGTTAATCGATTACCAATGCTGAAACGGATGAAGTAGTCTCTTAACTACAATTATTAGCCTCGATTTCACGGAAACAATGGCTCAATTTTACGCAGCATTTCGAATTGATCATTGAAAAAAAGGAGGATGTATCGTTAAACAAATGTAGTTTTGCTGCTCAAATTTGACGATACACTTTTTAACGGAAAACGTTGCTTATTTTAGAACGTAATTACTATATGAAGGTGATTTGAAAAGTTTCAAACTTCAATATGAAGATGACAAGACTCGTCAAAAATATCTTTTGAAAATTTATATAATTTATAAAATTTATAATAAAAGGCATCTTGCGTTTTGCAAATAAACACCGCAAATATTCTAGCCATTGGATGGCTAGAATATTTGCCAGATGGTGTTAAAATTGGAAAAATCTTATTCTTGCAGAAGTCTTAAACGATGCGATCTTCGACGAGGACCATGACGAAATGGTGGTGGTCAAGGATATCGAGATGTTCTCGATGTGCGAACATCATCTGGTACCATTCTACGGAAAAGTCTCCATTGGTTACTTACCGTGCGGCAAGATCCTTGGTCTCAGTAAATTGGCCAGGATCGTAGAGATCTACTCCAGACGCTTGCAAGTCCAAGAGAGGCTCACCAAGCAGATCGCCGTGGCTGTGACGAAGGCTGTGCAACCGGCGGGCGTCGCCGTCGTCGTGGAAGGAGTGTAAGTATAAAAGGTCGCAAGCGAAAAAAGCATGTTATTTTGGATTTTTCACTAATCTTCCAGGCACATGTGCATGGTGATGCGAGGCGTGCAGAAGATCAACAGTAAGACGGTGACTTCCACGATGCTCGGCGTCTTCAGGGACGACCCCAAGACGCGCGAAGAGTTCCTAAATCTCGTCCATTCGAAATAGACCATTCGCAAGCGATGAAAACATTTAAGAAATTACGGTAAACAAAAGACGAACGCAGAAAAAAGGAGCAAAAGATTAAGAGATCTAATACTTATATCCATTAAAATATTTCGCTATTGTTGTTGTTGTTGTTGTTGATGTTGTTATTTGGGAAAATGTACTTATTTTTTTATAAATGTTGCTGGTACGGGTTGTTCAAAGTTATTGGCGTATTGTTGCTAAGCGTTAATTCATGAGCTTAGTTTAGAAAAATATTTTTCATATTTTTATCAATTCCGTAGCTTTTCTCATGAAAAATTTCCCTTTCCAATCAGATGTTACGCATTGAATTCGTCGTAACTCAATTATTTTTTTTTATCTCGGGACCAAATAATATAAGAAAAAGTGTTTTTTCTTTTCTATTGATCAATGCTAAAATATACAGAGTTCAATTTGCAAAGTATAAATAATGTAAGTTAGCTTCGAAATGTGATTCGCAGAAAAAAAGGAAAATAACTTTGGACGGCCTGTACATAAAGAGAGATCAAATGTTAAATTTAATGGATAGAAAGGTACAAAATTAGTGGACCATTTTGATGACATTGTAGCTGCATAGCAAACAAGGAATTGTACGTGTACATTCGATTGGTTTTAGTTGAAATTTTACAGGTCTTCGCGGTAGGAATCGAATAAGCTATCTTCTTCCGAATTTGTAGAATACAGTTTCGACATCAGTTATTGATATACAGTGCTCTCTCAAGGTAAAAAAAAGGAAAAAGAAAAAAAAAACAAGAAATAGAAATAAAGCAACTAACTTTTATTTTAATAATTAGTAGGACCTCTTAGTTTCTCAATAATTGTCTTCGTTGTTCATCAATCACTATGTAAGTATAATCGACTGTCGGGCACTGTGTGTTTGGGTTAATCTGAATACAACGGAAGATGATAGAACACGGATTCCGAGGAACAATTTCCTCAGATTTTAAAGTTGCTGTTTCCGATCGGATACTTCGAACTTGGAAAAGAAACATTCGTGATGTAAGTTTGTATTTCTACTTCTCACCTACTTATTTTATTAATTGTAATAGTCCATTGTCCGTTGTAGAGCTTATCCTAAAGGATACCTAGAAATAAGGTCCTTTTTTTCTATATATATATATATACTGTAATGTATGATTTAGTTTGTTTTGTAAATACGTAGTAATAACTGCACCTTTAGTTAATGTTGTAGTAGCGGTTAGTTTTTATGTAATATTTATTTAGACTCTTCAATTTAAAAAGGCGCATATCCCAAGTTGCTTAGAAAATTCGGATCTTTACGCATTTAAGGGTACTGTTTTTAGTATTAATTATATCGTATATCTTATCCAACCTTTGGTTTTGATAATTACTTTAAGTTATTTTTGAAACATCTGGTAATGTTAACATCAAAATAAGGGACCCCCGTTCGCTTACCATGGTTTTCAAAAATCAATACATACAGGGTGGTGCAGAATTTAATTAACGGTTTTAAAATAGTCGACATTTCGCTGATATGAAGGGCTCCTCTTGTCTTTTTTTTTTACCGGATCTCTTAATTTAAAGTTTCATCTATTATTTGGGTATGCATCGATTTACGTTCCGGAATTTTGTTTTGTTCCAAAATGTTTTATTTACGAGGTGTCTCTGATATAAATTTTATAAAAATTTTAATTCAATTATTTTTTTTATTTAAAAAGAAAAATCGTAAAACCAATGGTACGTTATATATATATAAAAAAAAAATAGTTCATTTAATTGTTATTTATTAATTAACAATCAAAACTTTAAATATCCAAAATGCCTAAGAAGAATCTGCAAACGTAATCGAGCTCTCGCATCACCCTGTATCACGTATATGTACGTATAAATCAGGTAGGTATCTTAGATAGATTATGTAATAGCTAAATAAAAATAAATCTATTTATTGCAATTTTTGCTGCTCTGTGATACGAATGTTTTGTATATTTTACATTGTAAATTTATTAGTCTTGCCACCAGCATGTTATTGTACAGATAGGTTTATCTATTAGAGAAGAAATTAAGTGGATAATCGAAAGCGGACCAATATATACAGGGTGTGTCTTCTGCATGTATCGGGTGTTCATTTGCAAATTTCCCAACCTAAATTTCTGGAAATCTGGAAATTTCCTCACGGGGACAATTTCTTCTGCGAAAATTGACTCGTCCATTTTAGCCGCCTGCCCCCGGAAGCTACCCCCTTGCAAATCTTAAATGGAAAGGGTTATCGACTACTACCTCATCTTAATTGTCTTTTGAAACGGTACATTTTGGCGTTTAATTTTTTTAAATTGATCGATTCGTTTTCAAGATTTTTAAGAAAAATCTTGTGGTTTCGCTTGTTTTTTTTTATTGTTTTTTTGACTACCTTTTTCTTCGGTTATTTAATTTTTTTTGCAAAAAATTCAATCCAATAATCATATCCAATCCAATAATGTCCAAAAAGTTGTCCGTTGTTCGCTAAACAATGGTATAGCCGTTGTTCAAACCTGCGACGAACGTTTTCAAAAACATCTTGTTCTGGTAAAATCCTTCCAAATTTTGAGGTTGAGAGAGAGTCTAGTGGCGTCAAACCTGTTAGTCTACCTGGCTATAGGCATTTATTTGGAAATACATTGAAAGAACATAGTGAGGAGGAGATTCTTTAAGGCGGGTCATTTTTTTTATGAAAATTCGTACCCTTTACGTGTTTCAGGAAATTTTCCATACATTTCCAGATTTCCGTGGGATGTTTTCAAATGAACACCCAGTATATACTGTCATATGTATGTATTTTTTAATATACCGTGTATTATACATGTTAGGTATTATCTCTATGTCATTTCTTGCCCCGATTCTTCTAGATCGAATCTCGTAGATGAATTTAGCGCTGTTTTTGCCAATTTTTTTTATGATTATCGGCGGATAATGTATAAATTATGTAAGATTATCGATATGTCATGTAATCGAATGTTTGTGACAATCTATTGTAACATGGGACACAAATAAAATTAATGTATTAAGTAAATGTCTTTAAAATTATTTTAACTTTTCTCCTTTGATTAATTTTGATTGAGCGTCTATATCATAGATTATCCTTTATCACTTCCTATACCGAAAATGTCTGGAAATAACAACAAAAAGAAAGCTAAGATCCTTCGTGATACTGACGGGAGAAATCCTGCCGACATGTTTCTGCCTACCCGGAGTCATCGACGTGGCTCCGAGAGTGTTTTTCTCCGCCTCATATAGCTAACATAACAAACACAACATAAAACAATTATTAAACAAAAAAAGAAAGAACAAGTTGACGAAGAAGTAATAGGTGATAACTAAATACAGTATGAAATAAAACATTGAAAAAACCATCTTAACACTCAGTAGAATTAAATAGTAAATCGGTCAAATTAAATATTAACTTTAATGAATTTTATGGGACCGTACGTCGACGCTGAATTCGCATCGACTTCTTAACAGGCAAAATCTATCCATTTAGTTACATACAATATCTAAATTCGTCAATGAGAGGTTAGTTTCTCAGCTTACCATGCTTATGTTTGCTCACGCCTGAGGTGTGGCATCCTGTTCTGGAGAATATCCGTGAAAGAAGACGCGCGTAAGAAATATTTTCGGAGTAAAATCGAGTGATTCATACAGAGAAAGGTTAACTAACCTTTCTGCGTTGGAATCAGTAATTTGTTGGCGATCTTCAACTACGACATTCGAGGCAGTGAACACAAACACCTCGTTTAGTTACGGACTACAATATGTAACTTTGGAGAAAGTATGCTTTTCAAGTACCATAGTCTCTTTAAGCAAGGTAGGGAACTGCTTGAAGACGACCCACAGCAAGGGAGACCTATCGTAATGCGCTTATTCAAAAATCGAAGATTTAATATTGGAAGGTGCCCGGTGACTAAGATAAGTGTGACATGTATGCAGGAAATGCTCGCCGCCGTAAAAACAACAGCGCTTGAAATGTTCACGTACGTCCTTGGACATCTGTAACGGAGACAGGTGTCCTGCATTGAGCCAAATTGTTATTGGGGATGAAACTTGTGAACCTCAGTTCAGCCAATACTCCATGCAAAGAGTTTAAAAGCTTACAGTCAGGCTTGGGCTTCATTGTGGTTTTTCGGGGCTCAGAAGAAATCTTCTTGCTAAAATACAAATTTAAAGGTGTTTCCTTAGCTTGAGAATCTTACGGTTCAATTCTAGAACGCTTATAAGAAGTCATTAAAGAAAGATGAAAGGGAAAATTACCGAAAGATCTACTCCTCCTGTAAATTATGCAAGTCGTCGTTGAAAATTTATTGTATTTGTTACGCCATCTGGAGTAGATATCCCGAATATTTGAGAGAAATTGCCTTTTCATTCAATAAACTCCTCAAATCTCTTGAACGAACCTTGTATATCGTTTGTTTTATTCCGTCCTCGCGATTTCTAACAAACCACTTCAACACCGGGCATTTACAACACTCTTAATTGTTGCACGAAGTCAATTAAGTTACACACAGTTATTAGCATTATTTCTTTATATGTTGTTATTATTACTAATTATTACATTACAATATTTTATATTCGCTGTTTGACCTTGATGAACGCATGGCTTGCTGTCTTCGTATGCATTGAAACGTTGCAAAATTCCACCGGACTCTTAAGAAATATCCTCGAACAATAAACAAAACGTTTGCGCAGATTCGAGCGTCTTTAACACAGGCAAATTACTTGTAAAGAAATACGGAATTGACGCAATGAAAACGATTTCAAAGGAACATCCATTTGGTATATTTAACGTGCAACAATAAAAGATCAACAGTTTAATGCGGTAATCTTGAAAATAACGACAAAGAAAATCGCTCTCTTTGTCGCGAACTCTTCTACGTTGAATTCGTAAGAAATAAGAAACCGTGTAAACCACGTCTTTCAGAGGACTAATGCCAGAGGTAGACTCAAACATGCAGTTTCTGCAGAAGCTCTGGACTCCGAAGAGTTGTTGGATTGCTCTTATCGGCAGGAGTTTACAAATCACATAATGACGGAATTACACATTTGTTAAAGGTGCCGCCCCTTGATGTAAAAATTGTTTTTTTTTAGAAGTAGTTTTTTATTATAAATAATTCTTCCGATGCAATATGCCACTTGGCTTTATTATTAAAAAATTTTAAAAGCCATATTCTTTTCCTTAGTGACATCTATATTTGAAAACTGTTACATCAGAACTCGTTACAGGTTTCTGTAAATTCGTTTTGGATTTAAATTTAAAATTAAATTTATTAGATAGAGACTATTCTCGCCTAATTTTTCTAACCTAAATAAATACAAATGTTATAGAAATATATTAATATACAATAAGAACGATATTATTTATAAATTGAAAAGGTAGATCCTTTAAAATTTGACACATTGTTCTCTGCTTAAAATACTCGCAATTTAATCGAATTACAATATTTTTTTATTTTTTACTTATAGATAATATAACTTGACCTTGTGTTATATGATATCTATATGACATTAATTTGTTCTCTTATAGTATTTAATATCTTCCTATATTTTATGCAGATAAACATGGACCAAAGAAACACAGTAGGCTTAGATATAAAGACACCTTTAAATGTGTCACTATCGGCTTTCTATCGAAGGTAAATAAGATAACAACAATGCATGAACCCATTTTTCAAAATACGATTCTAGGAGTTTTGCATTTCACACCGTACAGAAACGTATGCCCATTATTTTAACTCAAACAATCGATAGGTTAGCAAGAGCTAAGGAGATAATAACGAAAACATACGGAGAGGTAAATTTCCGACGAATTGTATACCGATATACTTTTGTAACTTTTAGAATGCTGCTGAAGAATTAAAACATGTTATCGGAGAATTATCGAAGCTTAAATACGAAATACAAACAAATAAACCCTTTAGGAAACTAGTCGGAAATAGCTGGGATATCACACAGTACAATAGGTATCTCGAGCACCAATCGTCGTTAATTGAACATCCAACGTTCTTCAATGCGATCTGGCTCCACTCAGAATGCTACATGTATCGACGGATTCGTGAAGCTTTCGAACTAACGTAATATAGTGAGCCAGTGGATAGGAAATGTTGCTGAAATATTGGTATTTTAGGAATACTTTAAAAGATATGGATCCGTTTGAAAATCAAAAGAAACAAAGCTTTAATGACACGCTAGAGCTGATGGCACAATTAGGAAGTTTCTTTTTAGATATGTTGAACAAAGACGGTGATAAAAAGTTAGAATTTACCCGTTTATTAAAGGTATGTCACATAAAATGTAAAATTGGAATTTTTTTAATGTATATTTACATTTATACCTAAACATTATTTTTTTTTTGCTTTCTCGATGAAATGAGATAATTTTGATGAATTAGCTATTTCAGTATGCTTTTATATTGTATTTTAGCTAAATTTATGGGGTAACAAATGCGATTTATCAATCTCTAATGGGGTAGTAGCGAATGAAACTAGTAAACTTATGGAATTAGAGAAACTAAATGCCAATATATTATCGGATAATTCAGGAGAGATTTGGAACACAATTATAGATAACAACGTATCAAATATTGTAGGTAAGTGTGCAGCAGCAAAGTGAAATAAATCACTTCGATCGTTATATAAATTTCATAATTTAGTGCTACAAAAGCATGAAATTTTAAATTTTCAAGCAGATCCTAATTTTTTTTTCTAGATATCGTTTTAGATAATGCAGGATACGAACTATATACCGACTTGTGTATCGCCGACTTCTTAATAACAAACAAATACGCCTCCAAAGTGAGGTTTCACGCGAAAATGATCCCATGGTTCATTTCTGATGTAATGAAAAAAGATATCGGCTGGACTTTAACGCATTTAAGCACTTCCAACTATCCTTCATTGCAGAAGCTTAGTCAGATATGGTCTAACTACTTTGAATCGAAGATTTGGACCATAGAATTGCATGATTTTTGGATTTTACCGGTCACCTTTGCAGAAATGATATCGTATGATGTTGAATTGTATCGAAAGTTGTCCGAAGCGAAACTAATCATTTTCAAGGGCGACTTGAATTATAGAAAGTTGTTCGGGGAGAAGAATTGGCTACCTGAGACTCCAATCGAGGAAGGCCTGCAAGGCTTCCATCCGAGCAAGTTGTGCACCTTGAGAACTTTGAAAGCTGATATAATTTGTGGTTTACCCGAAGGATTGGCGGAAGAAACTGAAGCTAAGGATAGCGATTGGTTGGTTTCTGGTAATTATGGTGTTATACAATTTTGTGATAAGGTTGTGAGAGTTTAGTTAATAAAAATCTTCCGATATAAAAAGGGAATTTTGTTCGACTTTGACTGGTGAATTTAGAAAGAATATATGAGGGAAAAGCGTTAGAATAGCCTCAAATTCGATCACGCAATTGCATTTATTTTCCATTGAGAGCAAACGCGACACCCATATGGCCAAGATTTTTTCCAGGCCCGATTTTTCGTGTAAAATTGAAAACACTGTACCTTGTCGTTTCAAGTATTTCGCGCACTTTGATTCGTCGATCATTAAAAAACCATATCGTGGATTTTGCCGTGGATTTCGGGTGTAGTCGCTTCCACCGTCTAGAACGTCTAGACATCTAGAACAATTGTAAACGGATGTATCGTGACCTTCATCCAACTCAGCTTTGACCTCTTTCGATGTTGAGCCTTTTCTCCATTTTTCTATTTAAATCAAAATATCGAAACAGTGAACACTGACATCTGTCTAGTGATATGATCCTTACTAGAAACAAACCATTTTCAATACTACGAGCGCCATTTTTTAGATTTCCTATGGACTTCTTGAACTGTCCTTGTAATTTGTGATACAACAAGTAGTTTGATCCAAGAAAAATTTACTTCATTAGGGACCTGCTGAAATTCATTAAAAACATTTGTGTGCAGAGTAGAGCAAAACTTTATTTGAATAAAATCCCGGTTAAAGATACTTTATTGTTTATTTTGTATCTTTGAGAAACAAATAAAATTATCTTTAGCTAGCATCTTTATCTTTATCTGGGAGCGAAGCAAAATAAAAGTGGCTACTAAGCTACAATGCAATTACAATAATGGTTACAATCAATACCTGTGCAAGTGCCATAAACGGCACGGAATTTTGTTTATGTTAAAGTTAATTGCTCTGCGGAAATTTAATAATTTTATTGGTGATTGTTCCATTTACTGTCGACGTTATCTCGATCTCGATTGAATTCGCAATATCATCCGTAAAAGCATCTAAGGTTACAACAATTTTAAACTCATTGATAAGTTGAAACGAAGTTCTACTGTCGTTTTATCGTAAAGCATACTTTTTAAAGTTTTTGTAATTACGGATTATAATGTAACTTGTTCGGACATAAAAAAAAAAAATGAAAACGTTACTTCTACGGATTTGGACGATTTTCTTATTTTACGCAGCTATATTCAAGTTCAGCCACCAGCGAGTAGATAGAAATAGATGTTTTGCTAATATCTCTATGAGAAATTTTAATAAGAGCGAGGTAAGTAATGATGTTTTAAACTGTCGTATCGATTTTGGCTTTTGGATAGAGATTTTAATTCATTAATGTACACAGTGATAAACAACACAAATGTATCGGCAACCTTCGCACCGCACGAATTTAATTCATTAATCCGGAACGGCTGTTTCGAGGACACGAATGGATCCACGTTCTCAACCGGTGACCGAATGACGTGAGAAGCTTCTAAAACCAACTACTTTCAAGAAAAATATTATTTGCAAATATGTATTGCCTACATACCGTGCAACCGTTAACTAAATAGGTGCAATCGTACAAGTATAAGCGGAAGCGAAACCGCGTTCAACTTGCAGATGGTACGTTAAGTCTAATAGGAACCGAGATTCTTATTCGGTTGCTCAACGGTGGTATCCATCGGGTTTAATACAGCAACTCTAGAAAGACGACTACCGCAAGTGATATGCACGTTAATGTAAATCGCGTAGAAAATAATAAAAAACAAGAATATTTTTTAAAATTTCCCGTGAAAGATGAAAACAGAGCGAAGGAGTGGATGCGGAATTGCGGCAATATTAATATAGTAATGATGGACATCGATAAGTTAAGACACGAATTAATCTGGAAGAAACATCTTAAGTTTTTCACATTTCCGGTTAAACAGGAAATGTGAAGTAGCTGAATTCCTGATTCAATTTTAGGGTTTATTTCATACAATTATGTTTTAAATATTCGCATTTGTTGAAATGTTTCAACAGATCAACAAGTGCGTGTGTATTTTTAAAATTGTGAGCATGTAATTCGGAAAATTAAAATTTTGCAGAACTATCGAAAATATAGGATAGTATTCAGCGACGGTGGGTGATGACGTAACTGGGGAGTTACGTCATCATTGCACCATGCAACGGCAATACACGAGCGAGTCGAATCACTGTTCGCGGATTGTTCACTCACCGCCGCTGGAGTATCACAATCCGAATAAATTTTTCCAAAACAATATACAGGCTGTCCGATAATTACAATTAAACTTTCAAACGTAAAAAGTATAAAAACTTGATTTTGTAGATACATCTATTTTTCTCCTGAAGAAATTTGGGATCTCCCTTTGAAAAAAAAACAACAAAAATGTCGCATCTAAAATTGATACCGTTCAAGGTATTTCGGAGGATGTGTATTGCATCACGATTTACTTTAAAATGTTATCCAACTTTTAAAGTATAGTCATCTAAGTTAGTCATGATCATTATAAACAATCCGGCATTGATAAACTCGTTTTTTTTTGCCGTCAATGGTATACCTGCATGCTTTCTTGCCTTGGCGTATGCGAAGTTTTTAAAATTCTTTATTATTCGTTTAACTGTGTTTGGTGGCGGTTTCTGTTTATGTAGTTACCGAGCAGCAAAGGATTATCGCCTTATGTAACATTCTATCGCCTTATGTAATATTACATGGTCAATAGTTCTGCAAATTTTCAGGTTTTCACGCTACACCTTCACAATTATAAACACAATTATGCGCTTGTGGATCTGTTAAAAATTTTCAAAAAATTCAAATATTTCAAATATGGTTAGAATTAGCAACGTAGTTGTCTTCAATTAAAATTGAATTACACATTGAATTTTGATTCGATGTTGACAGCTACTTCCGCTATAACCGAAAGTGTAAAATTGTTGAAAATGTCTTAGTTCGATAATACGAATAGTACGCGTACTGCCAAGTTTTCGGAATTTTCCGATGTATGTTTTATCTATTGATCAATACAGTGAGACGCTCTGTCTGGAGCGATAGATACAATTGTTCTTAAAATCTGCAAAGACGGAAATAACGCATTTCCTTATTTCACTCGTGCCTGTGAGTCATTATTCAAGGTTTATTAAAAAATTCTATAGAGCGGTACATGTACTCCCAAACCTCCCATTTGGTTACGTCTCTTTACAGTTCTTTCACTCAACGGTAATCTAAGACGAATCTAATCAACCGAAGCGATAACATCCAATATACTCCTTAAATCTAGTGCTTATTGCTCTTTTCGTTTGACCAATATAGGCTTTATTACAGTCACTAAACGCAATTTTTTACATTCCTGAGGTTTCCTTCATTTTCGGTTTATCTCTACGATTACCGAGAAGGTTTTTAAGCGCTATTATTACGTAAACTAAAGCGAAATACGTTAATATCTTCCGTGGAAACTTTTCACGTCATCATCGTTTCACTTTAACAATTGTATTCCAAATATGTGTTACTAATTTCAAACTTGTTTACCTAATAAGACTTATTATAGTTTACAGGAGTTTGGTACGTGGTTAAAGATTCAGCCCAATCGTTCACATGCACGAAACACGTCATTTACCAAACTTCCAACAGCACCTCGATGATAGATAATGCGCTCAGCTTACCCCTCATCGGTATGGCGTCCCATTTCGACCGTCCAACGTTGAATACTATGAGTCTATCCAATCCCGACGCTAATTTTCCGGGTTTTATGGAACTTAATACCACGTGGAGTAGGAATCTCGGTAAACCGATCCAAGGCAATTATTGAGAGCGACATGTTTCAGAGCTGGATCCGAAGAATTGGATTGTTTTCGAGACAGATTATAGAAATTACGCCGGCGTACTGTTGTGCAATCCGCAACCGATAAAGTATATAGGCTACATCAGTACCGTTAACATACTTTCGAGAAATTCGCAAATCAAGAACAAAAACGTGGAGCATCTCGAGAAGAGGATGAAGGAACTGGATATTGTACCGGATACATTCTTCAACGTGAACCATGGAATGTGCGAAGGCAGCCATAAGAGTTTTAGGGTGGAATTGGATGATTTTTTGGAAAGGGCCTCCACTCGCAAATAAGAAAAAGACCTGTTTGTTAGACGTTTGATGTTTTGGTAATTATGTGATACGGTTTATATAAATATTAATCACCGAATCGTTAAATAAACTGTTGTTCTTGTTAATTTTCTATAGGTTCCTATATGAGGTATTTGTCGTTGTAAGATTGGTAACAATAAACATGAAGTATTTAATCAGGTTCTCTAGTTGCATTATACAGATTTCGGATCATTTTTTAAAGTATAAGCATCACATATTCATTTAGTAGATTCTACATGATGGCCATCGAATACCATATAAAGTGCCCCATTTACTTAATGGACAATACAGGAACAAAATCAATAATCGACATAAGCCACAGCAATTATCTAATTCCCCTTGTTATATAGTTACCATGACTACATTGCGTACGATCTATCCAACAAATTTAAAACTTTCACGGCCGTGTTTCATTCTTTCATTGCACATCGGAAATGTCCCACGCAACCTACGACGAGGAATGGCGGAGAGCCCAAGATCTTCTAGCTTCTGTCGTTCAGAACGAACCAACGCAAGCTGAACGTAGACAGCATCGAAAGTTGTTGGCCACACTCTACGCGAAGTACATCATAGTCGCGAATAAGCTCGCCGTTTGCGTCGATCAAATGGTACAGCCCCAGAAGAAGATCTTGATGAGGAAATTGCTGGAGGCCGTCCTCGGCAGGGTTTTGGAGTTGAAGACGGATCTCGTGGAGGCTGATCTGAACGAATGGACTCATATCGGAGATGTTATCAGCGAGATCAATGCTACGCCGTTGCAATGCGAGATTCAAGTGCCCGCTTGTTTTTTGTACGAGCGTAAGAAGGAGCTCGAGTACAAGAAGAATCTAATCGACAATGTCTTGGATAAATTGGGATTTTTAGAAAAGGTAAAGTGTTATTATTATTATTAACAACAACAACAATGATGATGATGATTGTGATAGAATTATTAGAATATTTATATTAAACTTATTGTTAAATTTACCCAAAGGTCGAAGAAAAAGTCCCCTTAACCGAACAACAGGCTCTTCTCATAATCCAAAGTCACGAGCGAGCTAGACAAGGACGCCTTCGAGCGCAATTCATGAAAGAGGTCCGTAACATGAAAGAAAAATTCAAACCAACATCAGCTGCGAGCGATCCAATGGCAGAAGAAGACTTCAGAATCCGCATCAGCCTACCAGCTGCTTTGAGAATCCAGAAAGTATGGCGTGGTTACATAACGAGACGCCAGACACGTCGGAGGAAGCTGCAAGAGATGCTTTTGATAGGAATGATACCTCCGCCGAAGCATCAAAGTCCAGACATCGAGAGGGCACTGGAAGTGGAAGAATATCGAAGAAATCTGCAAGAAATTCGTAGGGAAGAGTACCTAGTCGCCGTGAAGAAATGTAGGGAGGATTTGGAGAAGTATCAACGCGGCAGCGTGCTGGAGCAGATGAGCGATGAAATCAGAGGATGGATGTTGGAATATAAGACGCATACTGGGAAGATCCCCGAGTACACGGGACCCGAAAGGTCATCCTCGAGACTCCTATCGAGTAGAGCGGGTAAGTTGAAACTATTTTTCGAGGAATCAGTTAACTTAACGCTGCAATTTAAAGGTACCGACAGTGAAGTTAGTAAATCAACGCAAGGTTCTTCTAAAGACACCAAATCCAAGGGGAAAGCTAAGAGTCCCAAGAGTCCTAAAGCGAAGGAAGAAAAGCCTAACGACGAAGATGATACAGAAGCCTTCTCCAAGGCCATAGTTTCGGTTTTTCTACCAGAAATCACCATTCGCAAAGAGGAATACGACGAAGTATGGAGAAATAAGGACGAATCCTCGAATCCGAGACAGTTCTACTATAGAGATATCATAGAGAAGGAACAGATGGCCGGAATGGAAGGGGAATTGAGGAAGATAGTGGATGATATGATGCGAGCCGAGTTACAATTGTTGCAGGAAGCTTACGATAGGGATAGGGGATTTAAAGGAAAGAAACAGAAGGCCAGTAAAAGAGGCACTAAGAAAAGTAAGAAGAGGAAAGAGAAAGACTTAACACCTGACCGTACGACTGAGTCCCTTTTCGAAGAATTAGTTGCCAATGGAATTATAAGAAAGTATGATGCTAAGAAAAGTCATCCAAAATATTTTATATTCTCATCTTTTTAGATATCCAACCGTTCATTTCGACGATTTCAAAGGTGAAAGATCGTATAACACGGCCGTCCCTTACAATAAAAGTACAGATCCGAAGATCGGTCTCGGAGACCTCCGTCAAATCCTCAAAGAATATTGCGTATTGCCTATGCTTTCCGATAATCTACACCAATCCACCCCGCACATCAAATCGCTGCTATTATCGGGTGCCAAAGGCAGCGGAAAGGACATGCTGGTGCACGCCATTTGCACCGAATTAGGCGCGCTACTATTCGACATAACGCCGGCGAATATAGTCGGGAAGTATCCGGGAAAATCGGGCCTGACGATGCTCATCCATTTGATCACCAAGGTATCGAGACTGTTGCAGCCCTCGATCATTTACATGGATAACGCCGAGCGGCCGTTCGTCAAGAAGATCCCCAAGACGGATAAGACGGATCCGAAGCGATTGAAGAAGGATCTGGTGAAGATTGTGAAAAGTAAGCGGTGGCGCTTGTTAAATTCGTTTGGATAACGTTAACCCGGGACATTTTAGTTCCATTTCAAATTCGATCAAAAAGCATGCCAAGTTGTTGAGATATTCTGATTTAATGCGGAACCTATTGTCCCCGTATTTAAAATAAAGCCATTGTTATAAGTTCGATTTTTTCGTAGATTTCTGGCCAGAAGATCGTGTAATGTTGATCGGCGTCTCATCTTGTCCGTGGGAAAGCGATCAGAAACTCCTACAGCAAGTCTATCAAAAATACCTGGTGATTCCGAGACCTGACTATAGTTCGCGCTACTCCCTCTGGAGCCATCTGCTGGGTCAATACAGCGCGATAGGATGGAATTTCGATACGAGCGGGATAAGTCGCGTATCCGATGGTTATACGGCCGGTGCGATAGTCCAAACGGTTAAGGAGGTGATGACGGTTAAAAGGATGGTACAGTTGCGCGTGCATACCTTGAATCCTTTAGAGTTGATCAACGTATTGGCTAAACACGTTTCCGTTTACAAAGAGGAGGAGGAGGCTATGGAACTGTGGCACGCGAAGACGACCATGTGCAAACGGAGAATTCGAGCAATAGAATTGTTGGAGCAGGAGTTATACGAACAGGCCGCTAAGCAAGCTAGCGCGAAACGGAAGTAAATCATCGTATTTGTTTAGATATTTACTTTATTTACGAATTACTTTATCATTCACAGTTCTCACACTTTTTTTTGATTCTTGTTTTTCGTTAATTTACTTATATTATCACTAATATCCAGTTGTGGGGTATCGTAACAATAAACAAGAGCAAAACTTAACAATTCATCATAGGTTTACATAAACG
The DNA here is from genome assembly GCA_020654165.1 of Oryctes rhinoceros. Lineage (NCBI taxonomy): Eukaryota > Metazoa > Arthropoda > Insecta > Coleoptera > Scarabaeidae > Oryctes > Oryctes rhinoceros. Next base: position 6,630,129 of record JAIOKQ010000119.1, read on the forward strand.
TAACATGATAGGATGGGTCTCGTGTTAGAAAAGACCGCCTTGTAAAATATAGATTTCACTACGTATAATATTACTAACAAATGATAACTATATAATTTTTTATAATAAACACCTATTTTAAAAATAAATATGTATTTTTTTTCCTTGGAATATCCGATGTTTTAGAAATATCAATGTACAGAGAATTATTTGTGTCCTCGCATTGATTAGTCCGAAAAATTAACTTATCGACTACTGTTGAGGAGGGTCGTATTAACCGTCGTAGACACCTCGGATAAAGTCGTCCACAACGCCGAAGTTGTAGGCATAAACGTGTAGGAATGGTCCGCCATGGTTACGGTATCGTTTAAGATGCCGTCTGGTAGATGGATCTGTTCCGTAGAGGGGTGGTGACCGCAAGGGTGCTCTTCTACCGGACCTAACGCGGATTCTAAGAAATACGCCATCAGAGAACCCATGGTGAGGCCGCAATTATATAATAGGGTCATCATGTTACCTACGAAAGACAAAGTAACGGTTTGTACGAGAATCCTCGATGTAGTACGCGCGCTAAAACCAACCTGTCAATTCTCTATGTCTATCTTCAACTTTACTCGGCGCTTGGATCATGGGAACGCTGCCCAAGATACCGTTACTCAGGCCAAGTATCAGGGCTATAGCGAAAGGGAAAATTTCTGAGGTGATGAAAGGATTCTGCCTGGGCACAGAGCACAACAGCATTAACGGTATCATGGCCAGTCTGGCGGTCGAACATTTCACTAAGCGGTGACCGGTCCAATGGGACGAAGATGCTGCCAACATCTTACCCAGCAGATCGGCACCGTTGAATATCGCCATCATCAGGATAGGCATCCACGTGCCGAGGTTGCAGCTAACAATTTCTGAGGCTATGCCAGGGTACAAGCATAATGTGGCGAAGTAGACCAAGCAGATAGAAATCATGTATTGATAGATGATTTTGGTGATTTCCCAGCGGACTCTAATCCCTCCTAAAACACGGAGAACCCGTGAATTGGTACAAAATCCATTTGCTGAGCAATTTAAAGAAGAAAATCTTTATATTGTTCTAAATGTTTGTTTCTTTAAATATATTCAAGTAAAAGTAAAGCATAAAAGTTATTTTGATATCTGTACGGGGAATCTTGAAGAGAAGCAGCCCAAGCAGCCACTTTTCTCCCCTGAGTTGCATGAGGAATACATACTTCTGACGCCTGATAATCCACCCGCAGTACTAATACTGGTCGTCCTCCCTCGAATAACCACATCCTCAACTTTATACGTAGGCGCTGGGGCCGAAGGCTCATAAACGGGATTTGCAAAACTCAACGTGGTACTAGTGGGAGGACTATTTTGGATCTTCAGTACTCCGTAAGGTGCGTCAGATGTTTCGATCTGAAATGCAGAACTATAACAAAGAAAAACATGAATTAATGAGCGTACCAATCCAGCGTCTTCCGTCGGCTCCAAAGTAATTCTCGTCTTTGCTCTTTCGCACAACGACATGTAGAACTGGATGAAGTCACTGCGTCTCACCAAGTGATACATGACGAAGCAGGTCGCCACCGAAGATATGGAGACCGTGAAGAAGTAGATTGTGCTACCTCTGATCTCGGAAATAACGAATTTGGTAAGTACTCTCACGGAGGATGTGAAGACGCCAGAAGCACCTAAACAAAAAAATTTAGCATGTAGGGCTTTAAAAGTTATGCGGTGAATGTGTTAAAATACTTTCTCCCACCATAACTGCTTGCGTATATCTTGCCGGTAGCATACTGGTGTACCCGTAGAAGCTGGATTGTTGGACTGGAATTGAGGAAAAGAAAATTAATACATCGCTTGTATTAATACAATATTTTAATTGATGGATTTCATATTTTTCTTTTTTTTTTTTAGATTTGACAACAAGGAATAGTAACATGGAGCTACATTTGTACTGTAAGGTCAATTTTTATGAAGCCACATTCAGCAACGGCAACTTGCTAAAAGTTTTGATTTGTAGGTTGGTGCATTGTCGTGAAGTAACAGAACACCTTACGTCAGTTTTGCACGCCTTTTCACCTTTTTTTCGCTGTCCTTTTTTAGATAACTGGTTATTAAAAATACTTGGCAATCTCAAAAAAATAGCCATTATTTTTCCTGCAAAAGGGGTTGCTTTAAATTTCTCTCGGGCCCATTTCCAGTAACAAGTCGATTGAAAATTACGTCTGGTTCGCCGCCATAGTGCGCCAAAGATTGTTCATACGGCTTCAACCGGAAGCGCATTTGGAATGGCGGGTGTATTCATCCTCCACTAACTCGAAATACAATCCATTATTTTGTACGGCGTATGTTCATTGTTTAGCCATTGCTTGAATTTCAAGTTAATACCACTCTTAGTTTAAAGCCAAAAAGACAAGCGTTTAAAATTGTTAAAGTTGTGACCGCACGAGAAACGTGCCATCGAACGAAACAATCCATAATCAGATGGAGCGACATCTGGCCGGCATGATGAACGAAGTAAAACCTTAACTCCTTCCATGTCGTTCCAAGTCGTTTTATCCGCGTTAAACGGGATCTCTGCGCACTGGACCACAACAAAAGTCCATTCCTGTTTAGAGCGTTCGTTCGTAAATCCTATCTAGCTATTCGCAATGGAGACTTGCATTTCCGGCTCTCCCTTTAGGAATCAATTCAAAGAGCAAAATTCCATCAAACGCGCAGCATGACTTTGCGTCCGATATCGATGTTGACGAATCATATGGTGTGCTTCTTACCTTTGTGCAAAATCGGTCGCCTATAGGATTTTGAAGCTGTTTTTGATAAACCTCAATTCCGTGTTGCTGATCCGTTTGGTGATCAATTGTGATTTTTAAAGGGCTGACTGCTTAAGGATTTTCCCGAATTGCTTCTTTCAAAGCGCCTTCGTCTACATGAGATGTTGCACCCATCGCTCAGGCTGGAGTGAGCTTGGCGAATTTCTCCTTTAATTTCATTAATGTACTCAGCTCCCGCTTTTGCACTCAGACCCCTTTTACAGTAACGACGCAATAGAGCTCTAATTCCTATTTTCTCTTCCATTATGATTAATTAGCAACCGGACATGTACAAGAACAAGCAAATTTGTATTATCCAACATAATGCAAAGTTATAAAAACACAAAGACTTATAAGGCAACCTAGTACGTATCTAATCGTATTTCGTATTCCCTGCGTCTTTATTACCAACTCTAATTTCCTATATTGTACGTCGCATCGTATATCAAAGTCATTGAAATGTAATAAATCCAGAGCATTAATTCAATTCCAGCTCCGCTTGACGTGTTTCAATCAATATAACACCGGGCGACCTATGATATTTCGCGAAATCGTTCGTTAACGTATTGTGTGAACAGTCGTAAGCTTAAACCGTCTTGTTTGTCGTAATGCAAGACGGTAACTCCGTCGGTATACCTAACCATTGAAAATCCGCTCTACTTTCGACAAAAGAAGTCTTCCGAGAACTTTTGAGAAGGGAAAGAATTAAACTTTGCAACCAGATCGGAGTGAAGTTAGGCACGTATACATATATTTCGACTAACCTCGCACCGATATTTGAACTAAAATGAATCAACTTAATCAGAGTGATAAAAAAGAGTTTTGAATGTTTAAATGTACGAAAAAACTTACCTGTACAACCTATCGCAACCACGGCAACGGCAGCTAGATTAATCGTATAAGAAGTCGAAGTACGGAAAGCTTCCCACCATACCTCGCAAGTTACCACAAATATCAGCGTTACGAACGACATTAAATAACCTGAAAGTGTAGGTAACATTTTGATTTTCGCATATTTTCCAACGTTAAGCACGCAGAAACGAATTGAACTTCATAAAATTAACGAAGATTAGACAGACTCGTATTTATTCGTCTCGTGAGAATTCCCCCGAGAGTCAACAAAACATACAGTCTCTGCTAATTTCATGAAGTACTCGTTTCTGTAGACTTATTCTACATGCCTTCTTGAACTCGCGTACGAGCTCGTTAGCTTTATTGTTATTTTGAACCATTTTGTCTTGTTTCCTTAATATTGCCGTAGGTACTTTAAGGCTTCGAAAATAAAAGCATTCAAGCTCATTTCAAGGTTATTCACGTCACAATTTTATGCAAGGTCATACGCGGTTTTAGGAAGTTGCTTAAGCCATTCAGGAAGCCAGACACTTACCAAAGTTAATTCTTGAATTCAAAGTACAAGTTTCCACCAGAAGGTTGTTGCCCAGCACTGTAATGAAAGCAACGACGATGTACACTAAGGACATGTCAAAGACGACGGGCGTTCCGGGATATCTGATTTTGAAGTAATCCATAGCCATTATGAAGCTGAAATAGAATATAAAGCTTGTTCTAGACGCGTAAAATTATTTCCTTTAACAACTAAAGCATAAAGATATTGGAAAAGGAGGATACATTTCGAGGTAAATTAGCCAGCGCCAATAATGCTAATGAATATGTCATGGCCATGTTTCTCATTAAGAAGATGCTTCAAAAGTCATTGCCCAGTTATCTAATATTGTGTGTAATATATGTGATTTTTTATTTCAGAGAAGCTAAATAAGATTACACGAGAGCCTCAATGTAAAGATGGCTTTACTCGTCCAAAATATTAATTGTGCATCCGTTGTAAGATATCTTTGAAAATTTCCGCCGTGTTGAACGCTCAGTTGCTGCTTAACAGTCGTTTGCGTCGATGCTTCTGCAAAAATGGAAAAAGAATCGAATAACGAGTGATGATAAATTCTTGTATTTGGAAGTTGCTTACAGAAACTCACTGCACCATCACTTGCCACAGTAAACTTTTGAATAGATAAATTTAAACGTGGTCGTACTGGGTTGGTCGTCTAGCACCATTAACTGGTGTTAGACGACCGTCAAGTTAAGGTTAGAGAATAACAGAAGCTGTGAAGATCTCGCAAGAACGTGTTTATCATAGAGGGTCGCAGTAGGCATCGGGTCCGCGGTGAAATCGTGAAAAAAACCCTGTTCTTCAATCCTGATACTCCGTTAGTCGATGCAGTTTCATCGAAATCCGAATGTTCCGGTTGCCGGTGTTTTCCAGTGTTTCTTTATAAGTCTTTCACTTGATCGCCACGGCAAAAATTCACGGAGTAAAGTCAGAGTTGCTAGATCATCAGACTTGCCCTCCAGCAACCTTTTCTGTATTCTGAAATCAAAGTTTCGCCCAAAGAACAGAGATTTCCACCGAGTGAGGAGACCAAACAGTTTAATTTAGAAAACATGACGCCAACAAGTATTTGGACGGATTAAAGAGATGAAAGCATCGCTGGAAAATCCGTACAAAGAGATTATGTTCAGAATTACAACTGAATTTTACAGAAAAATACGTGTATTTGGGCTCAATCGATTGAGTACCTACATAACATCGGAGTTAAATGTTCTAAATTAAATAGTTTTAATGATGTCTTGTATGTAAATAATCTTGAGAGGGAAAACACTAACCTGTTGTACGGGAATAGAAATCCAGCACCTCCTAAGACGAACGACAAATAAACCAAATTATAAACGTCCGTTGGTGGCGATAGATTCAGATTCGAAAATCCGTTGCGGATATGGAAATCGCTATCGCGTTTGTTCTTTCCCAATTTGGAGTAGCCACTGGCATCGTTGTCGTCCATCTCGCCGCTTTTTGAGGATCGAAACCGGATTCGATTCGATTATTCCCTTCCTTAATTCAATTCACGGCACATATTCCCGAAGTTCCCCAGCAAAATTCGTATTGTGCAACATCACTTTATAGTACGGAGCTTAAGAACTCGTCGACGAACAACCAAACAAACAGATTTAGATGCGTTTGGGATGCATCTCGCACGAAGGACGATGTAATGTTTTTTGGGAATTGTAAGTTATCCGACAATGATTTCGCTCTTGCGCATGAATCTCCCGTTTTCCAACCGTCCGACGAGCGAGGGATCGGAAATCTCATATTGATTTCGAATTGGCGCCCGCCAGAGGCGTAGTTTTAATATCTTGAAGTACTATAAAGTTGGCGTGGAGAAAGTGGATCTAAACGTGACGAGGCCTAATTGCAAAATTTGTGATGTACCTTCTATAGCCCGTTCGCACCTTAGAAATCAGTACAGCTCTTATGGAAGTCGTGAACACGGTTGTCAGTTTTTTTAAAACTTAATTTATAGGAAGTTTTAAACTATACAGTTTATGAAAAAATGACACGTGGAACATAACCATTTATTTTTATATTTGTTGGGTTAATAAAGTTTCAAATAAGAGACACAAACTACAACGAAAGCACGAAATTAAAGGAATTTGACCAAAATAAGCCAATAAAGTAAACATGGAAGGGTAAACATGGGTAATACAGCTGTCAAAAAAGTCACTAGTACAAAGATCGCGCAACTCTGGTCGAGTTGGAAAGAGATGTACATACACAAGCTCCCTGACAATGGAAAGAGAGGGTAATACTCCATAAGACCCAATACTAATTTTTAAGGTGTGAACGGACTATAGAGGCTGATTCGTTTTTCGCGTTTACTGTAAAAGGTTGGTTTAAATTTGACAGTGTTACTGAATTTTGTGTTTGTTATGAACCCGAGGAGAAAATGGCGTAAAAGACGTCCGAGATTTTCCTTAAAAGAACTTCTTCCCTTTACCTTTGGCATCTTTATGCGGCCTTGCAGAAAAAAAAAAACAAAAAAAAATATCTAATGGTGTAGCAGAAATTTTTATATGACGTTACAATTGTTTCTTCGGAAGGGATTTTCTTCAACCAACCGAAATGTAGAAATCAGTTCCGGAAAGACCGGGTATTTTCAGTACTAAATCAGTGTACTTGCTGTGGAAACTATGTTTTTAATATTGTAACAGTTTAATTTTCATATCAATACGTTTAGGGTATTGACGTTTCGTAGGTTTCAAGTATACAGTATAACTCAGGGCGGCAGACCTCTTTATGTTAATTTGTTTTTTTGACTACGACGTGTTTAAGTATCTAATTATCGAGATACTCATAAAAGCCGAATTATTCGCTTTGGTTAGCAGAACAAGACAAATATAGAAGAAACCTCCAAAAATAGGAATATGTAGTTGCGTTATCAATATTCCCCGACCAAATATATTGGTATATCTTATTTACATTACTTACTTACATTATCTATTTACGTTTGTTATCCTTGAATATAAGAATATCCTGGAATGAAGTACATTTCAAAAGTGGATTTTTTTGTTATTAGTTGAACAGTCATTGAATATTGTACCACCTAAAACCTCTGCTAGAATTGAAAACATCTACTGGTAAAATTGAACATAAAAATAAATTGAACCGCGACGTGCCGCCGCTGGGTCATGCGATGATGTAGTTTGCCGTCACGCCGCGAACGGCAGCACCGCGCGGACGATCGTGCAAATGAAAGGCATATCTGACATCTGTTGATGTAAGAAGCTAATTCGCGTAGTGCGGAAAATCGCAAAAATAATCGAATGGCTTTTCAGAAGAAGATACAAAGGTGAAAATGCGCCGGGGAAACGGGCGAGCGGTCCCGTGAACGATTGTGATTTTCCGCCGGAGAAATTCGAGCTGTCAAAAGCTGGGTTGGTTTTAATTATCTTTCGGCACTCGGTGCGGTGTATGACAGATTATCGTCGTGATCATGACGTGATGTGTATAGTGCTGGTGGTTCTGTGACCTTTTTTTTTCGATTTTCGGTAGCGTATATGTGCGCTAAACCTTAAAAAAAAAAAAACTTCCACACATCTAGTGTAAGCTTCCCCAATCGTTATTTCGTTGCGAAATGGGCGCAAAACCGAGCAGCGCGAACGGTACTCAGAGCCCTCGAACGAGAGCCTTCTCGTCGAGTAGTAGTTCGGAGGTTGTGACGGCCCCGGCGGGATTTCGTCTCTTGCGGTCCTTGCCGGGGATTGATTCGACGGACCGGCAACGCGCCAGGTCCCTCTCAAGCGTCCCCGATCTGCACGGAAGTCATGAAGCGATCGCGATACCCGCGACCGGCGCCTCTTTCGACGTTTCGACCGGCGCCAGTCCCGAAACGGATAGCAGCTCGACCGAAGAAGCGGATGCGGCTCTAGGTTCTACCGCCGCCAGTATAGCCCTCGGTAGGGTGTACGCGGCCCATTCGTTACCGTCACATATTTGGTCCTTTAACGGTGAGTGATTTTGCGTAATTTTTATCAGTCGTCGATTGAAAAATGAGCTGATACCGCAATAAATAGCGTTTAAGTATTCGATCGAAATTGCTTTGTATTGCGGTGATTATCATTTTGAAATGGCGTTTTTCCTTTCGTTTCCTATTATTTAATGCAAATATTCAAAGCCAGATTTTTTTTGCAGATATATAGGCATGTACATAAATACATGCGGATTTCAAATATAACATTTTAACCTAAAGTATGTACGGAGAACGTATAAGAATGCCGAGACGTATAAATTAGAGTACATCTGATAACAACAGCAATTTAAATTGTAATAAGGAGCTTGTTATTATAACCATAATTGCGCTAAATATTATGGTGGCCTGAATATTACAATGTGGTCCAAAAGTAAAGTGAGAATCTACATTTACGCAAGGAAAAAGAAATTTTAATGCACCAATCTAAACATAAAATAATAATTGCAGCATTAAATACATGAACTTTTAAAAAAATTGTCCGACAATGTTGAATATTACCTCCATTTTGGGGGTGGTATAAAGGCGCCAACCTTTACTCCAAGTTACGAGGGGAACCCTAAACATTTCCGGAAAAAAATTGATATTTTATCGACTTTAGTTTCTAAAAATATTCGCTTTTAAATTTTAAACACTTTTGCATTCGACGAAACCAACTGTCGAAGCATTTAGACCAACTTGAAGTGGATACTCCAGAAAAATGCCTTTTAAGTGCTTCAACGGCCTCTTCAGATGTTGAAAACCATTCACGACATAGTCTGTTTTTGTTCAAAAGGAAAAAGTCTGGCGAATACGTACAACGAGTCATTAATTCATTGTTATAGAGAGTTGTAGAGCTGGCGTTTTCTTGGTGAAGGATGATGTTCCGACGTCTGCCTATTTTTTTTCTGATTTCATCGGAGATATGAGGCCTACAAATAGTTGTATACCAAAGAGAGGTAGCAGTAGGCCTAGTTTTACGGAAGAAGGAAGTGCTTCGTGAACGAACAACTTTTGTTGATTTTGGTTCGCTGTGGAACACCCAAATAGTGGGTTGTTGTTTTGTTACTGGTTCGTATGAATATATATCCAGTTTCGTCACATCTTAGGATACTTGCATTTCTTAAGCATTTTTTTTGCACCAACTTCACATGAGCCATTTTCTGAGCTTTCATTAAATTGAATCCTCCGACTGTAAAGTCTACTAAATGCTCATGTAAAATCGTTTGTACTTGTGTTTTTTTTTGCCAATGCCCAAGGATGATTCTATTTCTCGATAAGTTACACGTGCGAAACAACAGCAGTTAATGGACGACCTTTACGAATTTCGACACTGACACTGGTATTTCCACGCTTAAATTCTGTAAACCAGTTATAAACTGTAGTTTTGAACGGTACCAAGAGCCGAATGAGGCCGATCGATTCATTGTTGTCGAGTTAAGCCGCATTTAAAACCGTAAAAAAGCATCGCACGAAAATGTATGTGAGAAATTTATTTTATTTTTTTGACTACATTGATTTCTTCGAAATACTCTTAATGCTCCGCTACGCGGCGGACTACTTTTCCGTCAATTGTGTTTACTAAATGTCAAAGTTTAAGGAAATACGGTAAGCGTCATCTAATGGTCAATCCCTGAAATTTTTAGAGTTCCACTGGTATACACAGCATTGAATAATCTTGACAAATCTGACAGCAGGTAACAAGTCGAGTTAGTTGGTCGTTAAATCTACTGAGGTGACAGTTCTGTATAAAATTGAAGTGAATATCCCTTACTTTGTGATAACTTTGTATAATCCGTACAGCCAATACTACTGAATTGATTTTGATTATTTGAGTTTCAATGCGACTATTAACGAAATAATTGAGTTGCCCATAAATATACATTTACTATAACTCGTACAACGCTTGTGCTACGCCACTGCGATATGATTATCATCAATACCGTCATCCTGGAAATTCCTACCGCGAAGTAGGATAAAACAACGCGTTCAAACCCCAAATTTGATCGGCGTCCGGCGATAAGGGAAACGTTTAACGTTGACGGCACCTCAGCAATACTTGCCATATGAAGATCCCACCGACCTTGAAGTATGCGATAAAAAATCGGTATTTCGATGTACCCATCTTATCGTTTATTTGTTATTTTTAGACGAGTTCGCTATCCAAATAAGTTCGGTCGGCTTATTAGATATGATAGCTTTGGAAGTTGTATAAATATACATTTAAACCGGTTTTACATTTACACCCATGTTATTTATATCGTTATCAGTTTGAAAACTAATCAAAACTATTGCCGAAGTAGAGATGCTTAACGCAACCGACATTAACGAAACATTCTTCTTCTTGAAAATTTGAAATTTTCCTTGAATTTCCGGTGAATTTAAATATACTTAAGAAGATTTCGTCCCGATAAGGAATCGAACCTGCCACCTTCCGCTTGCTGGACAAACGTGTTAACCACATGTCATCGTCTTTTTTCTTGATATTTTATCTTCAGTAGAGCCTCTAAAAAATATGCGAAATACATACGTGGTGAACTCTTTACCTCAAATTATTAGAAACAACTACAATCACGAAATTTTGACAGTAGGTGCTGTAATTTTTGTGTGTAGACGTGTAATAATTTTTGATTCGATACTAAATAAATTTTATAAATAATATTGTATTTTATATATTTTGTAATGCACAATGCACTTTACGAAGGGAACAACCAGAAGCTAGAATTTTTCCAACAGTAAATCCATCGAAATTTTAAATGGACTCAATGGAATTATTTCATTGTCGTCCATTGTATGTATATGTTAATTTGGTTGCCTATCACGTAAGGCATTGCTATGCAGGGCGTTCATCAATGAATTGTACAACACGATACCTCGGGAGCGATTACAGATTTTGCAATTCTGAATACTTTGTAACGGCAGGGGCACATACGTTGTGATTTCTCTTTTTTTTATTAAATATATCAAAGAATATTTTTTTAATGGAGCAGCCTGCTTTTATTCGATTTTTAGAATGTGCGATAGCTTCCCTTATAACTGCTACCAACCTATCCGATGTACTTTTCGAGAAAATAATTGCTATAGAAGGTGGCGCAAAGGTAATATCATACTTTAAATTGGCTGCCATTTTGTTACAAATGAAATAAAAGAGCTCTGTTTTCATAAAAAGTTTATTTGAAAGTGTAGAATTGATAACATTCCCGAGTTGACGATTTGCGCTCGTTTTACGGCATCTTGAATTGTTGCTTGAAAAACATCTGGCTGCGGATTAACGATTTCTGTTTCAATGTTAGCTTTCAAGGCTTGCGCGGTTCATGGTTTGTTGTGGTGAACGCGAGGTTTTAAGAAGCTCCAAAGGAAAGAGTCTGGTGCTGTTAGATCTGGCGATCTGGGCGGCCAGTTCAAATCTCCAAAACGCGAGATCACTCGACCTGGAAATTGGCGTCTCAAAATCTCAATAGTGCCCGAGCTGTGGGAGCGATTGCTCCGTCCTGTTGAAACGAACAATAGTCGAGACGCAATACAGCAATTTGCGGCAAAACGCATTCGTGTAGCGTCCGTCTGTAACACTCACCGTTTACGGTTACGGTAGTGCCATCGAACGAGAACTACGAGGCCCGCCACTTCTTGCGACATCTCTAATGCACCCAGTATGCACGAGGCGCTCGGGATACGACGACCAGGTAAACGACGGCAAAATTCACGCTGCGTTAAAACAACAGCCATAAAATTTGTCAAATAAAAAATAACGATAATTCCACGTTCTTGAGGTGTGCACCGCTCAATGGCTTGTTGACAACTAATTCTCTATATATCTACATCATGAATGTCAAAGCACAGTGACATTTGTCGTTCAGTTCTTGTGCTACAGCTAAGCAAGCTAGGGATAGAATCGGAAGTTATGCTTCCGCGCACGAACCATCCAAAGTATAATAAAGAAATTTCAACGCTTAAAAAAAAAAAGCAAGAAGCCCCTCCTGCTGGAGTATTATAAGCAAGCCCGATTAGAATTTGTTCACAATCATCGTGGATGGGTAGACGAGTGGAAAACAGTTGTCTTCAGTGATGAAAAAAAGTTTAATTTGGATGGACCTGATGGGTTCCAATATTATTTTCACGTTTTGAGATCAGCGCAACGATTTTCATCACACCATCTGGAGTTGCTCCAGAGACAAATCTCTAATATTGACTTGATGTTTCCCGATGAAGAATGTATATTTCAACATGATGATGCGTCAATTCACGCAGCAAAAATAAGCAACACGTGAGTGAATGATAACAATATCGATATTCTGGAATGTCCTATTCTTTCCACATACATAGATATTATAGAAAACTTATGGCCCTGAATGATCTGACATTAGAAAAGAATTGATGTTAGCCATAAGAACTACTATTACAAGAATTTTTTAAATAATTTGTTTACTTCGTTGCCTCGTCGCATGTTAGCAGTTACTAAGAAACGAGGAGGTGCTACTCATTATAACAAATAAATAGATAGTTGCTTTATTTCAATACTTTTTTTTGCGAGAATAATTAAATGTCGGGCGTTGTATATTCACTAAAATGTACCGTCTTTACTAGTTAGTACTTTACTGCTTTACTGGACCAATTCAATTGAATAGCTGTTTATTTCATAAATGCAGCGTTTGCGCTTGAAAGTAATTTAATTTGATTCAAAAATTATCAAAGATGCAAACAGACGTAACGAAGTATATGCTCATTAAGATCAAAGAACGTGAAGTCCCCAAATAATATTAGGAATGCCCAAGTAATATGAACTTTTCGCCTGTTGTTTCGAAAATCTTTACTCGATCATCGAAATCCTCTCCTTTAAATCACATCGTATCTTTCTATTTACCGTTCGCATATTTACGTTCGTGTTCGATTCGGATATTTATTTCCGCGGACAGACCTTTGGGAATGTTCCGATGTTTCTCGTATGCAACCCGGCCTCGCGCCGTATATTTATAAACGTGTCCGCTTCGGGTGTAAGATCAAATTTATTGCATAGGTCCCGATCGGGTTGGCCTGCATCTGAGCGACTAGCTGGGCGTCGTCCAACAATCTATCCGTGTCCCGGAAAAAATAACGGCGGGATTGCTGAAATGCATCATTCCGTTAATTAATGTCTTTATATACCTTTGCACATCGCAAACGTCTTTATTGGCATTTCGTGGATTGAAATGTGGCTACATTGTTGATGTGTAGCAGCGCATTGGCATCCTTCTGTGCCAGGCGTAGTGATAATCTACGTGCATCGAAAAAAGAAACTCCGTCTTAGATTTTAACGGCGGTTAATATGTTGTTCAAATGCAAAAACCTTTTTTTTCTTTGGTGAAGGGTGTTTTAATGTTTTTATTTAGTCGGATAGCAGAAATGTAAAAAACCGCTCGATTGCTCAACAGTGTATACAAAAACGCAACGTGTCACAAATAACCCTACAGAAACGAGTACCTTTCACAAAATTCGCAGACATTAGACAGTCTCGTGTTTTGTCGGCTATCGAGAAAACTAGTAGGCAACGCGAATCCATTCTCACGTGACGAATATACACGAGTTTGTTTAGTTGCTGCTAATTTCGTGAAACGCAGCTCGTTTCTGCAGGCCTAGTTTCGATGATGATGATGATGAATGATTCGTTGTTTTGCTCCTTCGAAATTCTTCGAATTATAAATAGTAACTGAGGGAATTGATGAAAGTGCGGCTGATGTGGTTTGAGGGAAAATGTCACTATGTGATTTCTCAATATTATTAAAATAACTTATAGCTCGGGAAAGTGATTCGCGCTATGCATCACTCAACATATTCAAGGGTTTACCAGTTGCCATCGGCGGCATACTCCATGATCTTACTGTGAATATATTCGTCAATATCATTAATGTACGTTGTAAATAGAATTGCCCCTAGTATTGAAACATGAAACCAGGATGTTACAAAAACTATTAATAAATGACAAAACAGGACTCCTGACTTCGTATGATTTAAGCTTATTGGTTAAATCTAGCCTAGGTTAACTGTCAACAACCAAATTTCCTCTTTCCAGCTTATCAATTATAAAAATATATTAATACTTTTATTGTGCTTTTACCATCTGGAGAAGTTAACGATATTTCTCTTTTTAAAATATTTCTCCAATCTAAAGGTCCAATAGTTTTGATGGTATTGGTACAATCAAGATTAGATGATAATTAGTAAGAATTTTGGTTTGGCTCTCTTTTTTCTAGATTCGTAATGTGCTCAGATGATCCATTTCTAACAAGTTTCAGTGCTAAGGTGTTCAATCAGAATAATCCAAAAACCTTGAGCTATTTGATGCATCTATTAGTCGGGTGACCTCAACAACGCTGACAGGATTAAAAAAAAATATTAGTCATTATCACACTGCCGAAGTAGTCGCTCAACTCCTCAACCGAGAGTTAGGCAGAATGGAAAAATTGTTTGGATGTTGATATCTGACGTGTATTGGATCGAAAATGTATTCTTACTGGGATATTTGAGTGCCGGGGGCGAGGCTTCTAATATGGGTACGATATCTCGCTCCTTTAAATTACTACTAAGTATGACTTTAATGAAAAATTGAGAAAAAGCAAGGAGGCTTTTCAAATAGTTGTTTTCTGGCTTTAACAATTCCGAACGTAGAAATCGCATGTTCAGAATTACGTTTCTTCATGCGCTGTATCCAATATGCTGGGATTGTTTAGTTTCGTATTGCTCTATTCTAGATCTTATGTAGTTTGTCTGGAATTAAAGAAAACCATCCCACATTGAATTTGAACAAATCCTACAATTAGCCAATCGTTGGATCACCCTGGCCGCTTTCAAATTTTGGAGAACTCTTATTTCCTCATCTTTTTTTAAGTTTTTGCAAATTATTAATCTTTTAAAATGTGGGTGGGTGTCATCTCGAAAGGAATGGGACTCTGTGCGGGCCGCCTCCAAGCACCCCTTTTACTTCATCATAACTACTACCTTTTCAATGGGTCTAGGTTAAATTGCACAACCCAAATGGATTTCTCCGGATGACCACATCATCTTCGGACTACTGTAAAATGCCCAACCATCTACTAACGTTTCATTTGAAATAAAATGTTCTTTTTTTAATCATAAGATGCTCATTTAAAGCAATTTAAATAATCTGAAACTTTCGGAAATCTTCAGATATCTCGAAACCTATCGCTCTACAAAGCAAATATGGGCTAATTTCATGTTTGTACACAAAAATATATTCCAGCTTATCTTTCTACAAACATATTACACGAGAAAGTAGGCGATTAACGTAAGTGTAGTACTGAGTACCGATATCATTTTATAAATACAGAACTCCCGATTTCTCAGCGGCGGGGATCTATATTTAAAGCACGCTATTTTCGAACTCCAAGCGAGGCGATGTAATACCTACAACTCGGGTTGATAGCATGGCATGATTACTTGGTTTCATTGATCTCGCTGAATAATATTAAATAAACTCTCTTGAACTCGCCGTTGAGAGTATAAAATGCATCTATATTGCACTTATTATGTTAGTATTACGATCTGAAACAATTTACGATTGGATTAGCCTTGGATACAGTGGAGTGGAAAAGAAAAAGACATGATGGGAGAAGGAAGAATTTCTGGAAACTTTTGGGAGAAATCTTTTCTTTTTTCAACATTTCACCGATTCTTTCCACTACTTTGTGGATATGAGGATGATAAGCGCTAGCTGGATGAGTGGCAGTATTATCGTTTGTTACTTTACTGGTTGGATGTATCAATGAGTTGATAAGTAAGAATTTTTGTGGGGGGTGATGATATGAGTTCTACCCGTGAGTGTCGGCTTTCGATAACATCGGAGTACAACGTTATCTTGGGGCCAGATAAAGAAAGCGTTATCGACATACAAGAACCATACCTTAGGTTTCATAACCCCTGAATCGAGGGCAACAGATTCAAAAGATTCCGGCCACGACAGGAGATACAGGAGAACCCATGGCAGCACCACATAATAATCCTTCGACTTACGTAGAAGAACTGAAGATGTTACGTCGAAGCTGAATGTGTGAATATGAATATTGCAGATGAATTCCACGAGATGAGTAGAGCTAAGTACATGCGAACGGATATCGGCCAGGTACTTGGTTAAGTGTTAGGTAGGAGAACTTGCAGTACTAACAATAGCCCTAAGATGTATATCTTGTTTGTGAATCTTGGGAAAACCATATAAGCTGATCGATTTGGATTAGCTTCTGTGTTTCAGGAGAAATGCTTGATGATTTAATAAAGCTTCTAATTTCCCTTCCGGTCTTGGAAGTCGGACTTCTACATGTAAGCCATAACAACTTCATCAGCTTATCAATAAATCGAGGGTTGCCAAAAATTACTCTAGCGTTGCTTTTATCGTCATTAATGAATGAATTAGATTTCAACGTCTTAAGAGATATTCTCTTATCTTTGAAAATGTTGGGTGTGGGAAGTTTGGATGATTCAAGAAGAGGAGAACGTTTCTTGAGGGCGCGGTTCTGAAATTTACAGAGATACGCGGTGAAAAGGAATCAAACTGAAACCTGCCCTTCCCGATGACGCTTCATAACTGAAAGTTTAACGCTCACGAGTTGTCAAAGGCAGTGTTTTAAAATGTATATACTCTATATACACATTTTGTTTATAGTAATAGTACGGAAGTTATGTACTTTTAGTCAGCATTGTATGCGGTTATATATCTAAGAACAACAGAAAAGACAAATATTTTTAATGAATTTCATTGCCTCGTATTATTGTATTGTAGAGATAACCTTTCGAATGTAATTACAGTGTTTGGTGTATATATTATTAACGCAGTAATCGTGGAGTGATAAACTTTACTTTTCTATCTTAACATTGTTAGCAAAATATAATGAATACAATTCCGTGAAAAAGCCCGTTAACTGAAAGCTTTGAAACTCGCTAAATAAATACGTTGTTATATTGTCCTCCATCTAAAGTTCCTCAAGGCACGTACACATCTAAGACCCTTACTGTTTGTAAACATAAACAGTGAGATTTTAAAAACAATTCTCTATAATGGAAGTCTGTTGCTATTGTATATAGGATCATATTAATCATTGTTTTGCTATAATGTTTACCGTTTTACCGTTACTCGATTGCAAGATCACGACCCATTACCTACAATTACGAAATTTCCGTTCTCCTTGCTAGATACTCGGCGATTTCTCGAATAGGATCTGCGTTGTATGTATATCGAAAATTGCGTATCGGCGTCGCCATATCTATTTATATTTTATATCGCGACAGATGTTCGTGAAAAATAGATATAATAAATAAATAAGCGTAATTTGAGGAACGTATAAGAAACGGGTGACATGCGATAATTCCCAAGCCACTCATGTACGGTATGAATATCATTGAAAAATATCGTCGAGATTAATTGTTTTACGCGGAATAGATTAGAGGAAATAGGTTGATGTTTTGTTTTTCTTTATATTCATTTGTTCGTTGCGCTTATTTTATCGTTAGATGATAATGGAAAAGGCTACACTATTATGTTTTAATATTTAATAGTTTGTGGAAGTGCGCAAGTAGATCGGACATTCAGGCGAACATTAAACTAATAAAGGAACACCTCGAATTAATAAAAAAAAACCTTCGTTGAACAATGGTCAACCAAGTCGAAGGTGTTGCTAGGTTCGCTAAAGATCGCCCGACGATGTAAACTATCTAAATGATCTTCTAAAAAAGCTGCAAAGTGTATTTTTCGCAGTGGCGTTGCTACTTTGTTCCATTATAGCTTGAATTATGGCATTAATTAAAACGATAAGTTCTCTGTTACGGGAAATCGCTAAGCAGGCGTCAATGCCACGATTAGCAAACAATGTTCTCTGACACGTTTGTACGCCGTATTTGTGATAAAAAAAACTGCAAATACCTTTTCCATTGTCTTTTGTGTTGTTGTACTTATTGCGTCTGTCCAGTATATATGAACCCTGATCGTCTAGACCTGCCACTGAAATACTGCTGTTGTTGTATTGTTGGGGAAAGTAACAGATTGCAACATTAACGGTGATGCTAACGGTGATTAACTAACCTTATTAGCAGCTTTACTTCTTTATCCAAGAATTAAAAATCAACCATGCTATGTGAGGATGAGTCTGCGTTGCTGTGATCGAAGAAAAAAAAAATGTGTTCGATCGGCGAAATCAATCCGAAGAGTTAAGGGTGCAAATTGTACAGAAAATATTGTGGTAAACTGTAAAAATCCATTTTGCAATAATCGTTACTTTAAAGAGGTACACGTCGATCTGTCAACACAGGTAGACTATGTTGAAGCAATAGAACTGGAAAATTGCGTCGATTACAAAGAAAAGCGATTTGAAGACGTAGGAAGTATTACTTTAATTTTGTACCAATTTGGGGAATTAAATTGTCAATCCTCTTAAATTTAAATGAAAATAAAAGGTGAAAGTAAAACACTGAAGAACGTAACAAAAAAAGAACGAATACTGATTGGTAGCATACCTAAATTTCATTAGAATATATTGATATTCAGTAACAAGGATAGTTTCATAGAAATTGTTGTAAACTAGCAAAAGATATAATACTGCGAAGACTGAGTGAAACAACATCTTTATTTGTGGCACGCACATTATTAAAAAAATAATAGGTTTTACACGACATTTTCATATTGTTGAAAATGAATCAAGTTAAATTATGTCTAATGCGAAAGATAAAACAATAATACAGGATCTTTTCCAGCGCCTTGAAGAGCCATCCGTCTTAACTCGCTCCGCATCCGAGGTAGATAAAATTATGAATTATAAGCGTACAAACGCCAATCGACAAGCGTACAATAAGCAAAACGAAAAAAAAAAACTCCCGAAACGCAGTCAGCCGTGAACGACTATCTGGCGAAGGCAAGTCAATTCATTCGTATGTAGTAAACCGTTCGGTGCGGTCAATCGAGAACTATCCTCTCCGACAATCAGCGGCGTGTCAATAAATAAAGATTAAGCATTTAAAACGTGATACTTTTTATATTTTCCCGCTTGCGGTGATTTGTGTTTTACATTTATCGTATTTCGAGTATTTCTCGACACGTATATAGTCGTACGTTGTTCAGCAAGGCCTGCTTTTAGTATACAAGAACGGGTTTACGAACGGTCAGTTGCTCTTACTACCAGTCGATGCCTCTTATCAAGGAGGAAAACAAAGTTGTATGAGAAACGTGTTCTATAACTGAGAAAAATAGTGTCGGTTGGTTTAATGTATCGAATGAATAGATAAATCCGCATCGAATATAGTAAATTTGAAAATTGTTGTAACATAGCAAGTATAGAAATGGGCCAAAGTGTATCGTTCTCGCATCACATCAGATCTTCAAACAAAGAAACTGGTGAGTATCTGTATGATTCTCGTATTGAAATTTACTTTTGTTTTTATTCCGTTATGTTTTTTTTTTCTTTTTTTGTGTGAGTGATATGTTTTGGCTGATCGTTCGTCCAGATCGGAGTACTAAATCTTTTGTTTTAATCTCTAATAGACATGAGTTTAGATTTAGAGTTATCTTCACGTACAATATACCTTGTTTGTGTTCGTTCCAAGTTCTAAAAATAGATCGTCGTGTACATGTTATATATTTACGGTTAGTGATTGGAAGCAAAACAGATTTTCGGTGGTGTACGTAGATACACTACCGGCCGTAAATGAGAGATCACTAGACGACGAAGAATGTCCTCCAATTAAAGATGATTTTAGATGATAACAATACGCATTGTAATCGCAATACCGGGATTTCTTTCCTTTCTAGTTACCCATTTCAGCGTAACACGGTTATTCGTAGATTAAACATTTTTTACTTGTTTATGTTCAGTTGGAATTAAGCTAGGAAGATTATCGGCTAAAATTAATAAAGTGTACGAAAGTAAATATAAATATTAAAAACAAATGACCTTAATACGACGCTGTACAGGTTATTCATTTTATTTTAACAGCTACTCGTTCAGGCGCCTATTGCAGATAGAAAAAAGAAACTCTTAAAATAAGAATTGTAACATTTTACTTTTACCGAATAATTCTTTGATAACCATCAAAATTGCATATACAGGATGCGGCCAAGAAAACAAGATTTGCTTTTTTAATGGAACACTCTATATATAGCGAAACAAAAACCCTGAAAAATTCTGAAATTTTTTTATTCTTTTTTGAGTAGCTACTGTCATTTCATGAATGAGACTTAGCTGCAAGATGTACAAACATCAACAACAACAAAGACAAACAACAGCAAAAATCTTTCCCTTTTGCCGCGAACCGTTCATCGAGCCATTCCTGCACGTCTCTTCGTACGGACCAAAGCGCCGCTCAGCAAGTGCATCGACTCAAACAAGTGGTATCAAGTCTGGTGAGTAAGCCGCATGGGTTAGAGCTTCCAACGTGTCACGAGCCGGTTTTGCCGTATGCGATGGAGCATTGTCACCAAGAAAAATGACTTTGCGTTGCCTCTTACGGTATTCTGGCCTTTTTTCAAGCAGCTAACAGTGCAGTACAAGCACATTTCCGCTCAGTACCCAGTAAACGAATTTAATGTCCACCCTTTTTATCACTTTTTTATGGAAAACGATGCGGGTGAAGTTGACGAGATGGAGAAAAATTATTGACCTTGACTGGTGACTATCGATCGGTCACCAGTTGACAATGGAGGTCCCGTGCATCCTCGAAACGACCGTCCTAGATTAATTAATTATTCTTGTATGGGGCGGAGGTTGCCGATACTTTCGTGTTGTTTGCTTGCTAGATTTTATTTTAAAGTCTATCCGAGTGTTTCTATCGTGATGTAGACCTAACCTGGGTTCATTTAAGATACTGCACTATGTTCCGCTAAAATTCAAATTTTTGGGGGGTTATTCGTCATAAATGTAACTTATAGGTTGAAGCGCAATGAAAGTAGATGTGTTCTAGGTAATTTTATTTTTTAAATATTTTAGGTACTTAATTTTCGAAAAAATCATACCGTATAATACAAGCTTATCAGTTCAACATTTTACATAGATATAATTCTTGGTAATACCTGTATTAGCTTCCATATGATAATGATAAAAAAATATATTTAGTGGAAAGGTAAAAATAAAGTGTAGACTATACGGGCTATATCCATCGGATCTGATAATTCCATAATACATATTCGGAAATTCCATATTAAGGTTAATGTGAATGTTATCATGATGTTGCGTCGGTATTTGTCGATAATATTTGCTTGATTTTACAACAAATGTATGTAGATGTTGTGAGCATTACGGTAAAATCGAAATTTTTAAAAATAACGTCTGATTAATGATGATTATGCGATTGTCACACGTGTTAATTAGTAATTGCAAAAATTAGGTTGCTTCTATAAATTCTTAATCGAGTAAAACCGTTAGATTTGCAGCCGTGATTTAATTGTTTTTTTAATCAGTTGTTATTCGATATCTTCGTTTGCGTTAATATTAGCACTGCATCTGATTGCAGCTTTTTGTTTAAGAAACACTTCATTAGCCAAAGGATTTAGGCCCCAAAGGAGGTTGTACGCGAAGCTGGATTTTCAACTTTATTTCATATTTTTTTTTGTATCTTCATACTCCAGTTTGGTTGTTGTTGTTGTCGTTTTAGTTTGCGGCCTTGCAAAGCAGCATTGGCCAACAGAGAAAAGTTGACCCATAAAATACATCAAACACGAAACCTGAGGTAACCCAACGAGAAGTACAAACTTAAGTCTATCGTGCGATTCGATTTTAATAAATGCGAGCTTCACATTGTGAGGTTTATCTTAAGAGTTGTTTTCATTTTTGTGTCTGGTTTATGTCATTGTAAACATATTTCGACGCCGAAATATGTAAAGCCCTTCCATATCGTCGGTAAACGAATTCAACCACATCGTCAATAAATTGAAGAATTGAAATCTATTCGGGAGAAAAAAGAGGATCCAATTATTGGTTCAACCTCTGAAATCTAAAGAATCTAGCTTGTCAGGAAGCAAATGGTCGCAATGCAGTTTTCATAATTTTCAGTTGTTTAAAATATGACATCGCGAATATATAGTAGAGCAGTAACTGTTGATTTACTTTTAAAATTGCCAAGTATGGATTTCGATTTGAATTGGAGTCATTTGAAGCTATGCCGGTTGTAGTAGTCGAACGATCTGGGGCTAATTTCAAATCGAATGGCGCTCGCTTTAATTTATGCCGAATTAAAAAAAGCGAAACTTGCTTTTATACCGATGATACGTTTTTAAGATTCTTAAGAGTTTGCCAAACCAGTACGTAATTCAATTGAAAACATCCGCTTGTATCTTTGCCAAATTCTAAATAATCTGGACGTTTTTCGAGAAAAAAAAATTGTTTTTTTTTTTTTTTGAAAACTTGGCTATCTTACGGAGGTGAATTATAGGTTTAGAATTTGATAACTGTTACAGATAAATGAACGCAGGTTGTTCACAAATATATTTATTTATTATTTATAACTGTCGGATTAGATACAGCTACTTCTGTAGCTGTTCGAAGACCGTTAGTCAACGTTCAAGACGACCGAACGCCTTAAATGCTACTTAAATCTTGAACAGGAGACGTGGTATTTGACATGTTCTAGGTTACTAATCACATAAAATAACGCAAACTAGAAGTAACAATTAATTTACAGAAAAAACAATATTTTTTACTTCACTTGAACAACAGTGACGTAGAGTTCGAATTCTATTGCTCAATATTTCTTGGCAATAGAAAATTGAAATCGTAAAATTGTAACTATGCATTCATGCGTAAGGATGAAGTGTATGAAAGTGTTTTGTGTGAAGTTTTGTGAATGGAGTCCTAGCTATGTTGCGTTATTTTTAGACAGGGCAAGGCGGTAGGGATTCTGGGATACAAGCTAGAATCAGAGTCCAAACTTTTTTTGACCCGTGATCACGCGCAAATTATACTGTTAGGTGGAAGAGATGAATCCGATGCTTTGATAGTAGTTGTTCAATAGTTGACGTCGATTTAATGAGAAATCTTCACAACCAGCAATTTGCGAAAGATTCCTCGTTTTCGTAAGACGTTCGATTATTGCGGCAACACTCCTTTCGACAAGGTATGAAAATAGCGAAGTATATCAAAAACTTTTTTTTGCATTAGTCCGTAATGGGAGATAAGGACCATGTATACCTTTTTGGAGCTAAAATTGATGTGGACTGTACTTTCGGTCCTTACTATATAAACAACATTAAACCCGGTCTTGTTTGCGTAAAACTCATTTAAACGTTGGACGTTTGTCAACGATAAGTTGGGAAACTGGGAAATTTCGGGTCTTACAATGTTTTACTTGATTAGATTACTTCTAGCCACGATCCAACGATTACAGTCACTTCCGCAAGTTACCTAACCATGATCCGGGATTTTTTCTTGTCCGAATTGTAACGGTTAGAGAAGGAAAACGGCTGGTTTTAGCAGGACGGACACAGCAAGGGCAAGGCAAGGGTGCGATATAGATTCTTCGGGCACCTCATCTTCTTAAGAGGCTACTCGAACGCGTCAGCGCACTCCCCGGATTTAGCTTTTTACGATTTCTTCCTGTGGGGATACCTAAAATGGCCAGACCCCTAGAAGTCCCCAAAAACAATATTCGAGCCAAAGTCGCCGAAATTCCTATGGCATGCAATTTCCTATGCTTCAAAGTGTACACGAATACTTCAGAAAAAGCTTACTCAGTGTTTGGAACGACTAGCAAGTGACATCAAAACTTACTCTTTTTTTTTGGGTTTATTCTATAAATCACTATTGTTTTTATTGAAATATTTAAATAAATCACTATTACTTGCGTCTACAGGAATAATAACGAACGTATTCCCACGAAATTTATTGCTCTTAGCAATTTGAGCTAAAATCGATAAAAACATATTGGACTGCCCTGCTACATCTTATGCACACATAAACAATGTCGGACGCGACGTCTATACAATGGAAAAAAAACACATCACATCAACACAACGAATATTTTATCCGACTAGCATTATCTTCGTTATTTTTCTTATTTAAAAATATAATCGTTTTGCACAATTTAGGAAAATAAAATGTCCACGTTTACACGTTGAGTTACTCTCCTGAAGAAGCCCCAGACGAGTGTGGGTGAAACGTCGCGTTTTTATTTTAACAACGACGTGACACGGTCCAAAACCCGGAACACCTTTAGTTTCAAAATAAAATGTAGTTTAACTTTAAGAGTTGTTATATTTTCAAAAATACAAGCGGGCTGTATTTTATTTAACCTGCTCTTAAATTAAATTTAATTCTTCCATTAATCCTAATAAAATTTATTTAGAATTTCCTAAATTTAAGTTAACCTTCATCATTAGGTAAACATACACGATATATGTAAATGCATACAAATGAATTATTAAAGAGACCAACCACAAATTACGTCTAATTGATAATTATACAAACAGTGGACTTGAAATTATGGAATTGTTCGTCCATACCTTCTTATCTAGACCTTTTAAAATAAACAACGGTTTTATCTAGAGAAATGATATTGTTAAAGTTTAATTACGATAAAGCGGAGGGGACTCGTCATTTGAATAAGTAAACTTATCAATATACAAGGAAAAAAAATTCGTATATATCCAAATAAATGCGTCAGAAACACTTTAAACTACGTTCTTTTCCTATTCCTACGTTCTATTCCTATTAATATTTCACTTGACCATGTTGTCAGCTTCTTCAAAGGGTTTTCAAAGATTTCTAAAGACCAGTTTTTACAAATCTTCTGAAGAAGTCGACAGCATAATCAGCGAAACATCAAGTTCAGTCTTTAGAAACCTTCTGAAGAAGCTGATAGCATGATCAAGTGAAATATTAATTACGCGACAACACCCGAAAGACATTTCTATTATACAAGATACCACCTTTCACCCCATATCTCGCGACACGACCTTACGCAACCAAAGAGAAATAACAGCCATTATAGAAGTCTCTTCCATTCCTGAAGACAAAAGAGCGTCATGCCTAGAGATTGTAAGCCATCTAGATTTTATGGCCTGCCTAAAATCTGCAAGCCCAGTATCGCTCACCGCCCCATCGTCAGTGTCATTAACAGCCCGACTTACAAGTTGGCTAGTCACTTGACCAAACAGTTAAACCCCACGTCGGCGGAACAGATTCCTTTATTCATAAGTCAGCTCATTTTGTGGAACATATACAAGGCGTCTCTCTTGACCGACAATACATTCTGGTTAGTTTCGACGTATCGATATTTTAATCAGTCCACCGACATAGCCGAATTGGTAAACGCATGTCTAACGTTCACCTATTCCCAATTCCGTGGTAGGTTTTATGAACAAGTTTTTGGATTTCCCCTTTATCCTCATCATTGCTAATTTCATAGACACTTTCCAACAACAAGTCCTATCATCTTACCACCAAAAAACAGAAATGTTCGTGTAGACGATACCTTCATCATCTTCGTCATCTGGTCACATAGACGAGAATTAGAAGCTATAAAAAGTAATAAATAAGCAAACAATGATGTAAAGGGCGATAATCCACAATAAATCGGTAGAAACTGAGAAGAAAGAACCAATTACTGCAGAGAATTTAGGTAGGAAAGGAAAAAAAGGATATAGTCGATGAAGAAGAAGATTACAAAATTACGAATTGTTCGGGTTATTTTAGCGTTTAGTCATTTATAGAATTATATTTAAATTAGGTAAACACGTTATTTCCGTTTGATTATTGATATCCGCTTAGGCCTAAGTTTAATTTCTGGTTTTCCGGAATTTATGGCATATTATCATAAACCATTTAGGTAAGCAGGTAAATTGTAAACCGAAATTAGCTGAATTGTTTGAGCATTTGCTACAACTGTCAATAGAAACTATATTGTCCCTTTATAATCTCTTTAATCTGGAATTTCCAAGAGCAATTAAACTTCAGGTAATTTCGGTAACCAACAAACATACTTACATTTCTTCCCTACTATGATGGCAGGAAGTGGGGACAGGGGGCAGGAATCTATAGTTGTTAATAAACGTATGAAGCGTTAGGTGCGAAAGTATTTTCATTTCACGAGTGTCAACTTTTTTCATTTTCACATTATAAGCGATAGTTATATGGTTCCTTAAACCGCAGAATAAGAGACGAGCTACCGATAAATCCATCGGAACCGTCACGACCTCCAGTCGCAACACCAATATTTAGAGAAAGATGATCAAGGTATAGGACAGGAAGAAGATAACGACGAGGATTATAATGAATTAAAAGAAATAAATCAACAAACAAATCAAACATCAACAAAAAAAAATGAATTTTGTTTAATTTGTTTTTTTTTTTCCTATCCTATTTCCTTGTCTACTCTATGTCCGACTATCTTTTTGTAGTAAATGACCGACATCCAATGGAATACCTTCTACGTGTCCCTAATTAACTCCCATGTGACGTAGATACTAAGTACATTGCAGAAGGCGTTAAAAGCGTCGGTTCTATGCATACGTCGCCTTTTAAAGTGGAAGGTATGTGTTGCGGCGCGTCCATTATCGACGCGCCGCGATGCCTTTTATATATTCCCTATTTTATATTGACGTCTGGACAATTGACATAAACATACGCGCATGTTTTCACGTTAACGTCCACAAACCTGAACCGCCTTC
The DNA here is from genome assembly GCA_020654165.1 of Oryctes rhinoceros. Classification (NCBI taxonomy): domain Eukaryota; kingdom Metazoa; phylum Arthropoda; class Insecta; order Coleoptera; family Scarabaeidae; genus Oryctes; species Oryctes rhinoceros. Next base: position 6,656,906 of record JAIOKQ010000119.1, read on the forward strand.
ACGTATAAACATGCATACGTAGAAATTGATGTGTAGTATTAGCTAAAAGGCGAGCTGGTGGTCAGTTAGTGACTTGATTACCCGTTCTGTCCTAGTCGGTACTTGGTTAATTTTCAAATTGAAGATTATGTGAACAAAAGAAGAGGATGCTTTCTCTTTATGAATTGTATTTTTTGAGGATAGCAATGAAATGCAGTCGCCCGTATTGTTTTTCTTTGCTCGGTAGTACCTTGATTTTTGTAATTTTTTCGTTACAATTGGAAGTGTTTGAGGAACTTGAGAGCTGCCGGGTGTAATGGGCATCGTGATCGGTTCCTGCGTACCAGATGAGGAACCGGATACCAATCAAGGGTTTCATCATGTTGTTTATGGTAACGTTCCAAAGTTCATAATACGGTTTTTTGTTATTGATTTATTCGTATATTCCTCAATATTTGTAAATTTACTTATTTTAACATATAAGATGCTGTTATCAAACATTTTGAAATTAATCTTATTAAACGCAGTGCAATATCACTGTTTATGAATTTATACTTGATAAATTCCTGATATTTTTCCGAGCATTAAAATTTTCGATAACGAAGGAAATTCGATAAATACCCGGCCTTGGCATTTCATCTTCTAACATAGTCTCCTTTTCCAACTCTTTCTATATTTTGCATTCCATTTAAAAAATACCATTTCTCCGGTTCTGGAAAACAGGCGGTAGTTTTTGCAATCGCTTCTTGGTTTAAGCCAACTCCTTTTTCGCCCTGTCATTTTTTTTCATATTCGTGACGACATATGTATCTTCGCATGAATTATTTTTTCTTTGTCAAATAGGAACGTTCGTCTTTCACAGTATTGCTGAAATAATCTACTAAATAGGCATAATACTCGCCACTAATTGTTACTACCATTTTCAAAGTAATCAGCGTGGAATAGGCCACGTACATCCCAAAATACTTTGACTACGATCTTATTGGTTGATAAAGCGGAGTTGGCCTTTATTGGTTGATAAAGCCTAACGCTAGTTAGTCACTAAAAAAAACCTTGTTTAAACATGAGAAGAAGAAGAAGAGAGGAAAATATTTAGAAATGGCTGTAAAGTAATAAGATTTCCTTCCACGCTTATAGAAAGTTTTCTTTCAATCAAAGCAATATACTTTACTTCAAAGAATATGGTATTTTTGAATAGAGTCAAATAGATATTTTTTAAACACAAAGAATATTTCTCTTATTATTACAAACAACAACATTCCTTCGAATAAAAGGAACATTGATCAAGAAGAAGCTCTCTTAAAATAATGATGAAGAAGTGTACCATAAAGAACGTTTTCGGTATTGGTACAGGTTGATATGAAAAAAAAAAAAAAACGTGCTATAATAAATACATTGGTCGAGATGGGCGCGATATTGTAATTTATCAAAGCCACGCAAAAATCTAAGAAAACGCCTTAACACCATCATCACCACCAAGTTTTACAAATCTAAATTCTCATTGTTGCAATTGTAAGGCGGTAATACGATTATCTCGAAATATTTGCATTAAACATACTCTTTTTAACGTAGTTTGAATGCATTTCAGGTTTAAACGTAACGAATTATCAAGGGAATTAAGAAAAACTAATTTATTTAACTTTTCAAATAAACTTGCGTTAAATAGAACCGGTTGATATCATTGAATCGGGATAAAAAAAAATCTTCATGGCAAATATAAAAAAGATGTCACTATTAAAAAAAAGAGATGTTTAGGTTAAATAATTTTCATTCCTTGAATAACTTTCCATAATTTTTGTTCGCGAAAGCGAATTTGTGTAAACATAGCCAGTAATTTTTAAAACACTTTCTCGTATACAAACGAACTCTTCACTTAATAAAACTTGGTAATTTATCTTTGTATTAATGAAGGTTTTTTGTTTGTTTTTTTTTTGTTCTTTTTTTTTAATAAAGAAACAAAGTTGGACATTATTCAAAATTATTTTTCGACCCGCACTAGTATTTATTAAAATTCCCGCACTATCGATTAGATTATGCATGTTACAATATTAGAAAACATCTTAGCGTACTCGATTTTGCACGAACATTTAGATCTGTTCCTGACGAATTCCGTATAATTTCACTAAATGTTAATTGGTGTAAGGACACGCAGAAGAAATTCGAGGGAACTTCAAAATCCGTATACATCGTAACAACGTGACGAAATTTAGATATATTCGTACTAACTAAGCAACAATTAACTGTGTGGGTGAGATCATCCGAATCCAACGAGTTATTCGTTGTACCGAACACTGATCGGTGGGGGGATGGGAGAATAGGTAACGCTGGTTTGACTTAACTTACACATAGCGATTCACAATGAGGTTTCCATGACGAAGTTTCAGTGAAGGTCAACCCAAAAAATTTAATTTCTTGTTGAAAGTTAGTTGAAGATTTGAAGTAATGAATAGAGAAGACAAAGGTGGATGAAATTATTACTTTTTTGCAGAGACTAGACATACTTATGTTTTGTCGACTCTCGGGGACACCAAGAGGCGAATAGATACGAGTCTATCTAGCCGCTGCAAAAAATGAATAATTCCACCCGCCTTTGTCATCTCTAGTAATGAATCTGTGCCTTGTATGGAATAGGAGAGTTAATGTTTTAGAGGAATCTAAGTAGAGCTTATTAGCGGAGGACCATATAAACAACTCTTGAAGGAGTAAATAACAGCTACGAATGGATTCTTCTCGCGAATTACCAACGGCCACAGCAGAGGTATCGTCTGCATACATAATTATAAAGAAGTCTAATAAAAAGATAACAATGTCATTTATATACGGAAAAAATATGATGGGAGTAAGAACCGACCCTTGCGAGACTCATAAGGTAACCGGCAAGATTCCATATTTATGAGTTATACCCTCTCTAAGAATACTTATCTCGACAAACTGGGAGCGATTATCGACGTAGCATGCACTGTCCCGCTCTTCCTCGAATTCCATAAGCTGATAATTTTTCCAACAGCTTTTCCAATAGCTTTTCTTCGATGAACTGAAGAATAACATTATAAAAATGATGTATGGCGGAGATGGTTGGCTTTCCAGAATGAAGTCCATGTTACAGAGGAGAAATAATCTTCGAGTGTGAAAGGCCTTGTTATTGCTGAAGTAACAGAAATTGGACGATGATTGCGGGGAGATAGTCTGTCACCTGTTTTGAATATAGGTTTAATATAAGCTATTTTAAGAGCATTAGGAGAGACACTTAATTGAAAGGACAAAAAATGAACAAATTCCATCGGGCCCATCGGATCTCTTTTTCTTCAGGCTATTGAAAATCAATAGAAATTCTTCCTCCGAGTGTATATGTCCAAAAACAACAAAACCAAACGTCTGAAAGGATTCCCATAAGTCAGTCTAAAGAATTTCATTTAAAATTCAAAGAAAGGATATCACCTCAAATAAAACCAAAATTCCCAATATACGTTTGCTAATTTTAAAAGATCCATATGCAGAAATTAACAATGAAGTTCAAGAAAATATCCTTTTTCAAAGTAACATTCATAATTCTTTAAAAAAAAAGGAAATATCGTGGCAATTATTAGTTTTTATAATATATTCAGTCTGTCCTATATTGCAATAGTCCTGCAGCCCATAATACTTCCTGTCCTTCAGAACATGCCCTAAACAATCTCTTATTCTCACATTAAGCTTTTTCGATATAGGGAAAGTAAGCTAAACTTTCATCCTCGCTGGAAATTGACAGAATTTCTTCAAACGTAGGCTGGGGAATTTAAATGAATTATGGAAACGTGTCAACAGCAGTCTCTCCATACATTATTAATTACTATGTCACGTACGGAAACATGTATAGTAGGCAGATATGAATCTGTGCACGATTGAGAAATTGTAAAATCCGCCTAAAGTCCATTATCTGCCATGACAAACATCATGTTTCTTTGCTCTACCTAAATAGATACCTTTTATTAAAAACCACTTCGTTTAGATTGCTTTTTTACCCGGACATATGGCACACTAATCAGTTTGGAGAATAAACGATGCATTCAAGCGGGAAAAATCGATACAAGCCTTCACCTTACAATCATAACGATATATACAACCTTTATATGATAGAGCTGCGACAATCCATACATAAGTACGTTCCATATCGGCTAGAAGGACAGCACGACCGATAGGTACCTACTTAGTTACAAATTACTGGTTGCCCGCCCAATTTACCAGCTGCATCGAAGCGACGGGTTAAGAAAATATTGTGACGTGATGTCTACAGGTTACTATCCCCATTATAATAATGCCGCCTTCTTGTGCGGTTCTTGTTGTACGAAGCTGGAATCTTCGACAAACCGCGAGTATTAAAACTAATCTCATTTAATCTTAAAATCTACGATGAGTGGATCAAGATGCTCCTGTACATTCTGTTAGACATTGTTAGTTTGTCTTCATAGCGGCCCTTTGATTTAAACCTACGTCGTCGAGCATTTCAACTATTCTTATCGCCGTCAGTAGACAACAAACTAGTAAACATAATAGCATTTAAGTCCAAGATGAACGTAAACATAAGATAGGATTTCTTGAAGTTTTGCTGCCTTTTTTGCTACTACTACCCTGTTGGGTCGCGAGAAAACTTCTTTCTTTCAAGTTCTTTCAGTTTCCGGCTAAACTCTCAAAAGATACCGTTGAAATCACCAAGGACGTACATCTCCTAAGCGATAAGGTTGGAGCTTTGGAAACTGCTGATCATCTCATTATTTTTATATGGTTTAAGCCTCCCGGTCTCGCGTAAATTTGCTACAGCTGCTGCTGTCGTTCCGCCCAAGCTATTGGTTGGACTAAAGAAGAGAAGAACGAAGGACCCGGATCAGAGGATGAACTTTACAAGAGCTCCCTGTAATTGGTTTTTCTCAAAATATTTGGACTCCCTGCATTGATTAATTCTTTATATAACATTGACGTAATTTCATATCGGTCAAAACAGAAATAAAAAGGAAGCTATAGTTGCAGATTCCATTTCAGTTATTGTAACTGTGGTTGTAATCGCGTCTCGACAAATATTGTGCAATAATAACGCAAAATAACAGAAAGAAAAACATTCAATATAACTTAATATCCTCAGCATTGCACGCTATATTATCTCTTAACTATCGAAACTAATACCGTACAAAATATTGATTCCCTTCTTTTGTTTCCAGGTATCAAATGTCCAGTATGCAGTAAGTTCGTAATTCCTGATGATATCGAGTGCCATCTGGTTATGTGCCTAACAAAGCCACGACTTTCATACAACGGTAAGATATATGTATTGCTCTTTTATGCTATTCTTCTTGATTGTACAAGGTGACGCAAAAGTAATGTCATAATTTGAATTGGCCGCCATTTTGTTATAAATGAAAAAAAAAGAGCTCTGTTTTCATAAAAAGTTTATTTGAAAGTGTAAAACTGATGGCATCAATTGGAAAAAATCATATGGCTCAAATGGCCACCTCCCAAGTTGATACGTAACTGCGCTCGTTTTACGGCATTTTGAATTGTTGCTCCAGATCTGACGATCTGGACGACCAGTTCAAATCTCCAAAACGGGAGATCACTCGACCTGGAAATTGGTGTCTCAAAATCTCCATAATTGCCCGAGCTGTGTAAGCGGTTATTCCGTCCTGTAAAAATGGCGGGCAATTCAAATTATGACATTACTTTTGCGCCACCTGGTATATCTTAAAGTATTCATTCGTTTTGAACCCGCTAATTTCTTCTAAGGAAGTAAAAGTGGAACCTTTTCACAAATACGACCTTGTTTTTTGCGTAACTTCTGTTCCCATTTTTCCCTCGGCAAATATATCTTAGTACATATCTCTGACCTTCTGCAAAAGATTCTGCGCTAATAGATACTTCAATCGTTACGTAGGTTTCCGCAGTCGTCAAATCGATTGCGTTATTATCAACTTCTGTAGATGTTTGGTCCTAACGCTTACGGGATATCTTCGAGACTATTTAGAGGATCAACCCTAACTACGGAAATCCTTTTCATCTAATCTTAATTTCCGTAAACAAGCGTATCTCCTCTTCATTCAAGGCGTCACCGATGGTATTCGCAAAATCCCCTTCAGGAACAACGTTAAATTCCAGAACCAGCCCTGATGATGTTAATTGTATCCATAGAAACCAGGAGTAAGAAGGGCCTTATCAGCATCAAAGAGATAACGGCTGCAACTAGACTTACGTCTCATCAGGTCCAGTACCACAGCGAAAAGCCCGAGTACGCAGGTTACTTGGAGTGCGCCAAGACGGAGTTGGAGGCGAGAGGTCTTGCAAACATTACCCAGAAAGCCTCCTCCTCTGCTTCCTCGTCTCGGTAGCGATTCCAAGCTCCGTCTACTCGTCGCCCAAATACGTCGGGGTCGTCTCTCCTTGGGTTTTCGAAAGGTATGGTTACCGCCAGCTCCAGGCCTTGTCCACGGGATTCTTTATCTCACGCTCCACTTTCTCACCGCAACATTTTCCCTTGCTTCGGTCTCCATCTGTGGAGGTTAATTTGCCGCGGTCCCTCCCATTCTCACTGTAGAAGAAATGGTTGATGGTTTGGTGTGTTATTTTCTTTTATTTGATATGGAATCTTTTCTTCTCCGTTTTCTTTCTCATTTGCTGAAAATCTTTTATTTCCTTAAACTGGTTACTTTGCGATTTCATTGTTGCTTATGTTGGTTTGAAAACATCATTGACTTGAAGGAATCCGTGATATTTTGAGCATCCTGAACGGCGTAAGCAAATTAACGAAATTTATTTTTGTAATTGTGGCACATTTCTCTTCTATTCCTGTCAATCATTTCCCAACACTTGATTGGCAAGTGGAGTTTCCTCAAGCGAAACAAGAATAAGCTTGAAGAAACAATGTATCCTAGTAGCGTAATGAGGAAATAATCTTTAACAACAGTTCATCGGTATTTTCTGATGGAATTCTTCCAGGGTCTACACCTACGTGTAAAACTAACGCGAGATATACGAACTTATATAACAGACCGTTTTCCACTGTTTGTTAATCAACCGAACGTAATTATTTTCCCTTGTTTCCTTTCGCTCCAACAGGCCGAAATCAATCGATACAACAACTCAGACGGCAAACAAACGAGCGTCATTAACTACGTCCAAATTGATGATGTGGCGGCGCTGACTTTTGACATTTACCCACGCTACCCCATCCCACCTACATATCTTTATCTTACGTCGACATTTGAGACCTGGTTGCTTTAATCGTAAGAGCGAATGTACGGTGCGCCTTCGATCTATTAGAAAGTATTTCGCTTTAAATTTTTTCCCAATAATTTTTAAATCGTTCTGGATGTATCCTCGAAACTACGCAGCTATATCAATTCAAACTATTCTTTATATTTGATAAAGGAGACACCTCCTTTATGTTGTAACATGTTGTAACCTACATCTTACTTCTCTTTTACTTTTTACTTGTCTTTTTTTTGCAATAATTTTTGATATTTGGATTTTCTTTTAATCATTCACAGAAGACGTCTTGACCGATGATAAGGGCGAATGTGTAATATGTTTAGAAGAATTAAGTCAAGGTGATGTGATAGCCCGATTACCGTGTTTGTGCATATACCATAAAGGGTGAGTATTAATATCTTCTTTCTCTCATTTTAGATTGTAAATTCCGTGTATTATGACCATTTTATTATATATAATAAAAAAAAAACGAATGTTGTTAAGCGTTACGATTATGGTTGGGTTGTTTGTGTACATCCTTCTCAAGAATCCTCGCAAGAAATAACCGGAGGCGATCAAATCGGGAGAATGCAGAAGCCGATCGATATCACAATTTTTTTCAGACATGTCAGAATATTGTAATATCGATTGACCTCCAAATAATTAAAATAAACGCTCCACACTCCATAAAACAATTTAACTCGAGATAATTGAATATCGCTTCATCAATTAGCTTTCTTTTTTTAATACAAAATTTTAGAAATTTTATTAAATTTGAAATTAGATTTAATAATAAAATGAAATTTTATTATTAAAATTAGAAATTATGGTTTCGTCGTGGCCAGTTCATGAGTTGAATATTATACCTCTTATAAGTTGTAAGTAAAAATGGTGCAAAAGTCTTTTCATTGTCTTCAGGTCGTATTCAGAAATTATTGATCTTTGGCGAATATTCAGGATTATCTCTGTGCAAGCGTCAAGACGAATACCTTTCCCGAGAATTCTTGGTCCGCTACTTCCTTTGAATGTTTGTACTGTCAAAATATCTTTCTCCAGTTTTTCGCCATGCTTTTTCGGGAGCATCAAACTAAGTAATGGTGCAACTACTGGCCTCTTGCTACAGTTACGGTTAAAGCGGAAACTCTGATATTTCTGACTATTTCAATCTATTTCACTATTTGTTCTGTGGATCTATCACTTTCTTGGCTGTGTTTTATGGTGCGATTGGGTTTCTGGCTATCGCGCCCAGCAAATTAACTACATGCTCTAGGTCTTATTTTTTGTAATATTAGTTTTCCTTTCACGCAAATCTCTTTTTCGGGCTCTATTTCTTTTTGTTTTTTTATCCCGATTAGCACAATAACATTTGTCACTCTGTTGTGCCCAATATTATAAGAAAAATATCCGCCATAGTTTTGTGAGAAACGCTTAACTTACTTACGTAATCTTTTCAGATGTATAGATCAATGGTTCGAGATAAATCGTTCTTGTCCAGAACATCCTGGCGACTAGCATAGTTCCAACGCGTTCCAATTGAGCGTGGCGGCATTTCGGGCGGCTCCAAACTCCCCCACCACTTCTCCCACCATAACCCTCTCCTTTCCCTATCCCAATCTATCCCACGCATCGTCCCGATCGTCCTATTTTTGTAAATATGTACATAACCAATCAAAATACACCGTAGGAACCAATCTTTACTATTATTATTACTATTCTAATTACGAAGAAAAGAAAATCGGAGAATTGGATACAGCGGAAGGGCGCGCATCTCCACAGTCTACTCCGCGGATTATGTCGGCGTTTCAAGATGACGGAAGAGAAGAAGGAACTTCGTCCCGTTTCCGACGCGTCGCGTTCGCAGCGCCGCCTACGTTTCCTTTCGTTTTACTTCGGACAGATTACGTAATAGATAATGAGGGATGTAGTTATTGAAAATGGTAACGATATGAGATGTTTCTGCTTTCGTTTTTTGTTTTCAATTATGATCGTACGCAATAGGAGCAAATATCTTTGCGAATTGATTTCGAGAAAGACTATCCACATAGTATATTATTATATTTTTTCATGATGGATGCGAGGAAAAATCAAAAATGTTTCTTACTTTTGTAAAACTATTACCAAATATGTGTATATTATATAGGATTTTTATTTTGTGATCTAGTGATATCTACATAGCGTATAATACGATGTGAATAAAGAAAATGACGTAAGTTAGCTTTGTGCAAGAGAAATGTTTAATAAAATAATAATAAATTGTTAAATTAGGGCGGTGATTACGAGAATTTTTAAAGAGAAGGAGAGGTAAATTTCTGTTTTCTTTTTTTTTTTGTTGTTGTGTTTCTTATATATATTTTTTTGTTTCTTGAATAAAAATATTTTTCTGACATATCGCAGAGAGACTATTTTTTTTTTCTTTTTTGTAATACACCCCTAAAGGAAGGAGCATCGGTGGGGTACTTTAACGCCGTTTGACGAAAACATATTTCTTCTCTATATGCAGAGTGAAACGCGGCGTAACTAACGAGTAGGGCACTTTCGAAGAAAACGTTCCTCATAAAAAGCATTTATTTTTCAATTCTCTGCCGTCCCTAGGAGCTTGTCAGAAATTTTTAAATACAGCCATGGCCATATGTTATAGTACAGGTAGCTGATTTTCAATTACAAGAAAAGTAAACAAGCAAGCCGTAGTTTCTTTTGTCTCTCTGTGAGAAGCGGTTTGCGTGGCGGTCTACGCCCATGTATGTTTGCCGACACCAACCATCTTCGTACCGCACGTGCTGAAATTTCAACTCTATGCTGGTCTCGAAGTTCTGCCTCGCAATGCAATTCGCCGTAGCATTCTGTCTGCTCTACTCGATGTCAGTCTTTTTCTACTACCTTTAAGTCGGTTACTATACGTTTGTAAGAATCGTTTTACGGTGTTTGCACTCCGCACACGGAACATTTCATTTGTTTTGCAATGTTCCTTTGCGATATTCCTTGTCTGTGTAGCAGAACATATTGTTTCACGACTTAAAATAAATTAAAATATTATATTTGCTGCACTTCCTACATTTTCTTATTTATTGCCGTTTCTTAGAACTGACATTTACGACCTAAATGGCAGTTCTAAAGACACCTAAAACCAGACGCTTTACTTGAAATTTCGATAATAAAAATACGGATTCTAGGTATTTTTGGATGTGGACTATAACATAAGGATTGTTGAGAAATGAGCTGCCACATTTTCAGTATGTGCAGCGTTCGGTAAAAAAAAAAAATGCAAATACTATATGGTTATCCAACCAAAATGTCTTTTCTCCACACTTCTACCGTTTGTAAGAATCCGGCGAAGGTCCCTATATGTATGTATAGGTCTGCCCGAAATATGTTACGCCATAGTCTCTCTGCATATAGTGTTCTTAATGAACATAGGATCGTTTCAAAAATACAGTTGATTGTTTTGATGAAAGTTTGCCAAGAGGGTACTTTTAAAATTCAAATCCGAAAATCTAGATGGTCGTGACACCGCATTGTTTCGTCGTATTCAGTTGTTATACGTTCTATTTAAGATTGTGTTTGTTTCTTACCACCCTCTATGAAATAGCCGCGTTACCGCCAGACAGCTCTCCTTATATATTGCAATATTATATCGAAAACTAAAAGAAAAAGTAAAAAAATGTTAATTTTAGGTTATATTCTAAAAATAAAATAAGCGAAACAATATCATTGTTAATTATTGATTTATTGAATTTTATTGGGAAGTTCTTCGAAATTGCTTTTTTATTGACTTTATAAACATTGATTTTATTAAATCAGTTCAAGATACAAATTTCCTAAACCAAGATATTTGAGTCTTTAATTTTAAAAAATTTGTTTCCCCGCTCACAAATCACATCAACGCAATCTCTCACGGCCGCAAAAGCTTTTACGCGATAATACCAAACAACAACAAAAATCCGATCTTATTTACCTTTTTAATGACCCCGAGAGAAATCGAAATTTCCTTTGCGAAGATCCCATCCAGCGAAAACGAAAGTTGGAATCGCGTAGCATCTGGCACTATGGTTAAAGCGAGCCGTGTTCAATGCGAGAGGAGCTGTTGATGTGTGGCAAAAGAAAATACAAGAACAAAACAAAGATAGAATTGTGCGAATGCGAGATTAATAGCAGGAAATAGAATACAAGTATAAAGAGAAAGTGAGAGAGATGATAATATTTTTGATACTTTCATAAAGATGTTAATTTAAAAGAAAAAGGATCTTTTATTTTTATTTTTTTGAAGCGGTTTATAAGAAATTTGTTGGTTATAAAAGCTGCGCAATTGTTATTAAGTGGTACTGATGATATTAATGGAGTTTTTATAAAGAATTTTCTGTTTTAATAAAAAGATTAATTAAAATTTTGACACATTTGTGATTTGCAGCACGTTCTACAAGATTTAACAGGTTTTAAACGTTAGAATCCCTAACCTTTGGGAGAAAAGAAACAATAGAGAATTTTAGTTCATCTTTGTTTCTTTTTTAGACTTTGTCGAAAATTAAAATGAATTATGTGACTTCAACGCAAAAATAAAAATTACCAACGTGAAAAGTTAGAAGTCTTTATTTCCTCTACTGGACAAGTTCTTCAACGTTTTAGAACGAATAGTTGTAACAATTGAAAAAGCATTGTTTCCAACAGAGCACTGGAAAACGATAGAAGTAACAAATGACAGGTTCGACTCCCTACCGGGACACTTTTTCATATATGTAATTAATTACGTGTGAAAATATCAAGGAAATTCCAGATTTTCAAACATATCATACTGAAACGGTATCAATGTGGCAACATCGCAAGATGCAAGAAACTATCACCAAATCATTTCTCGAGATTTTAAGAAAAGTTTTATACAAAAACCACCCTAACCCGTAACATAAAAAAAAAACTCTCGTAAATACATTGATCTATGGAAACGTTGATCAATTTTATTGTTTCTATTCGCTATTAGATTTGTTAAAGTAGGTTCTGCGTATATGAAAAGGTGTCCACGATAATGATCTTGAAAGATTCATGGATTGATCCAATAAACATACCTCAACGATACATCCAATAAACTTCGAACCTTTACTGGGTTAAGTTTATTTGTACCTTGTGTATTGTGATCGCAATTCAAGCGTCCACAAAATAAAATTTGAGAAATGAAGCGAAAGCGCTATAGAACCAAAGATATAAAAGAATGATGTGCGTGATCCTCTTGCGAACAATTTATTAAGAAGACTATTATTAAGTAACATTATACATTAATATTATATGAAATAAGTAATAATTTGTACATAGTGAGGAATGATAAGATTAAAAAAAGCAGTGTGATTGTAAAAAAAAGAGAATATCTAGCAGATCTAATTCGTAGGCTTCACCGGCCGCTAACGCTGTCATTTCTAGGTTTCCCCCCATTTTTGGAAACGAACCCTAGAACCGTCAACGACGACAAATATAATAAATAGTGACGATTATGTTTAAGTAAGTAAATCAAGATAAAAGAAAGAAAGAAAAAAAAAAAACATTACTATTATGAACTGAGGTGCTATTATTCGTGGTTTTATTAGTGATATATGTATATATTTCTTTTGTTTATGTGAAGAAAGATAAATTGAAATATGATGAGAGTATCGCGCGTTACCTGTTAACGAAATAAGAATTAAAACAATTTTTTCCCTGCTGATGACGCATTTTTCTAGACGCGAAACACGCGCCGCATTGGATTGGGCGCGACGTCAGAAATATCAACGCTTGCTTCGATGTTGAAGATTTGTTTTTTTTTTTGTATTGCAATTGTTTTGATTCTTCTTTTTCTTTATTTTTTTGTACGTACGTTCACCTTTGAATATCGATGATGCGCAGAAATACCAACTTGTAATGCTATTATTACGTAAATGCATAAAATAGTCAACTAACATCTTTTTATAATTTAAAGGAAATATGATTATTACATACGGATACATGAATACAAAAGATACAATGTAATCTTTTAGTAAATTAATAAAAAATTACATTTGATTATTCGTTTTTTTTTCTCCTCTGAAGTTCATTCCAATTCCAACCTCCAGCGCCCAAATTAATTTCAATTACGACAGTTTCGTATATGACCTGTCCAACGTTTCCTGGCATATCACCTCTAATCTTTCAAACTTGTATCTTTACTTACGGATTAGGTACTGCGGTCACTTTTTTGCCAAACTACAGAAACCTTCAATGATTAAATTAATCCCTAAAACAAACATTATCGACGAAATGCTTTGAGAAGTAGATATGCCAGTTTATAGATAAAAGTAGTGGCTTACCTAACTATTAGTCTGGTTTTCGTAAAAGTTGCAGTTACGCTAATACGTTGGCGCATATTGCTGATGATGCAACCGATAAAGGTTTTGATCACCTGCTGAATTTTCCCGATGTTATCGATAAGGCCACAAGGCTGGTACTACGACGGTTAAATTCAGCTGCTCAAAGTTCCACTGCGAAAAAACGATGATGCAGGGTCGTCGTTTACAACGTCTTTCCAAGTTCAATCGGAAAGCTTTCCATTTTTACTGTTAAGCAAGAACTGGGCGTCCAACATGGCTGATATTTTCAATCAACGTATCAATTGTTCAACGCATGCGCAATTATATTTTTGACGGGCAACGGCCACCTCATGTTGACACTTGAAATTTTCCAGTGTATCTGCTCATATGCGATGCTGGACCTAAAATCGACCCTATCTGCGATAATCCTTGAGAAGCTGTTCTTATAATCGACTCTGCGGAAACAGGATATCCAGTATTCGCGTCTGCGCCCACTACTCGCCTAAAACCAAAACCTACTAACTTTACCGATGACACAAGCGGAATCTGTCATTCTATACTATTGTCAATTTTCAACACGTTTCATCGGCATTAAAATGAATCGCTTACATCTTCAAGCGTTAAAACTACGTCACATTTACTCAAATCCCGTCCAGAGGACCTTGCATACCACCTTGGTGAGAATGGAGGAGTTTCGTATAGAAAAAGATACGCTCGGTGAACTTAAGGTTCCGGCCAGCAAACTCTACGGTGCGCAAACGATGAGATCGGTTTTGAATTTCCCAATCGGCACACCGTTCGAGAGGATGCCCAAGCAAGTCATCATCGCCATGGGCATCTTGAAGAAAGCTTGCGCCTTGGTAAACAAAGAATACGGTCTAGATCACAAGATAGCGGATACCATATCCCAAGCGTGCGATGACGTGATCTCCGGGAAGTTGTACGACGACCATTTTCCTTTGGTTGTGTGGCAAACTGGATCTGGTACTCAAACTAACATGAACACTAATGAAGTGATCAGCAATAGGTGTATTCAAATATTGGGAGGTAAGAACCGTCTTAGCTTAACATTAAAACTCAAGGAGAACTTCAAGAGCGCACTGCTGCATCCAAATTTCACCTACTTTTCTTTTAACGAGTGCTGAAATCTTCGCTTTATTTCGCTTAAGTTCGTTCTACAGGGCGTTAGAATGTGTTTTTGGTTCTGGGCGAGCAAACGCGACACCTAAAGTCCGTTAGATTCGTCATTTCTAAATCATCAATATATGACAAACACGTTCTTTGGAAATGCCCACCGCCTCTGCTGTGCCTCTAACCTTAATTCGACGGTCGCCTAGAATTATTGGGTGACTACGCCAGCATATCTCCCTTGTTTTTGTTTCTTTTGATTCGCCATGTGTTCCTTCTATAATGATCTAGATTTTACAGTCACGTGGTCAAATCTGAAAGAATGTCGTACCATCATTGTGATCTATTTCTCTTTTAGGAAAACTAGGGTCAAAAACCCCCGTCCATCCAAACGATCACGTCAATAAAGGTCAGAGTAGCAACGACACCTTTCCGACAGCTATGCATATTTCGGTTGCCAAAGAACTAAACGAATTCACGTTGCCAGGAATGAAAGTGTTGCGCGATGCTCTAGACTCCAAAGCGAAAGAGTTCAAAGATATCATAAAGATCGGGAGGACCCATACCATGGACGCGGTGCCCTTAACTTTAGGCCAGGAATTCAGCGGTTACGCTCAAATGTTGACCTTCGGGATTGAAAGGGTTCAAGGTGTATTGCCTAGGTTGTACATGCTGGCTTTAGGTGGGACGGCCGTTGGTACCGGGTTGAACAGCAGGATAGGATTTGCGGAAAAAGCGGCCGCGAAGATTGCCGAATTAACTGGCCTACCGTTCGTGACAGCCCCGAATAAGTTCGAAGCATTGGGAGCAAGGGATTGCATGGTAGAGGTGTCCGGAGCTCTCAACGTTGTTGCCTGCTCCCTGATGAAGATCGCTAATGATTTGAGGTTCCTAGCATCCGGTCCTCGTTGTGGATTAGGTAACGTAATACTTTGATAAATTTGATGTTTATATTGTACGAGAACCTGGTAGCTATTATGGTATCCTGGGATTATTCCATAGTACCTGTTCCTTTCGTGTTTGCCAATTTTAAAGTAATGCTGTTACTTTACACTCATTTTGATCTGTGAAAAATCATGTCTCCGAAATATCACTCGCATGTTTCAGGCGAAATAGTGTTACCAGCGAACGAACCTGGCAGTTCCATAATGCCTGGCAAGGTCAATCCCACCCAATGCGAGTCCATCACCATGATAGCCGCTCAAGTTATGGGCAACGCGGTAGCCGTGTCAGTCGGAGGTTCTCACGGCCACTTCGAACTTAACGTGTTCAAACCGGTGATGGTCACCAACACTTTACAATCCGCTCGTTTGATCGGGGACGGCTGCAAAACGTTTACGAAGAAATGCGTATCGGGCATCGCAGCGAATAGAGAGAGAATCACCAAACTGATGAAGGAGAGTCTTATGCTTGTTACTGCTTTAAATCCGCATATCGGCTACGATAAAGCGGCTTTGATCGCTAAAACGGCCCATAAAGAAGGTGCTACTTTAAAAGATACCGCTATTAAGTTGAAGATTTTGACTTCGGAACAGTTCGATCAATGGGTTAGGCCTGAGAATATGCTTGGACCCAAATAAGACTGAGATGTTAAGTTTTTTCTTCTATTGTTATTACTTATTGTAAATACAATTAAAATAAGTGCATTATTTTGTTTTATCTCTACTCTCTCTTCTTTTACGTTTGAACCTCAGTGAATTTTGACAGTTATATAGTGAAATTTGAACCACATAACGAATGGTGATGCTGATTTTTGAGTAACGGTGATTTTATAGCGTGAACCTAATCAATGGTTTGCCTATTTTTTTTTAATACGTGAGCCATTTAAGTACTATTATTTGAATTATCAACCTAAACTGCTTGCCAATTTAAATAATTTCTGTTGGAAATGTGTTTTAACTAATTTTTCTGTTTAGTTCGATGAATAATGAATAAATTAATTCAATAAATCAATTAACTATAACAAAATATAAATTAGTAGCATAGATAAATAATATAATCTTGGCCTAACAAAAATCACAGAATGGTCAGAACCAGTGATATACTATAATTTAGTTCGAAACCAATTTCAATTTTCCTTTGCAGCTAACGGAATTGTGTCCGACAGGTTTGTAATTTGTGCCGGCGCTGGGTCTAAATCACAGCAAAATATTTGTGTAAGCGGTGATATACAAATACCACTAATGTCGTAATTGTTCCTGTGACACCACTAATCACTGGTTGTCGAAATGTATAATCACGTACGTGATTCAAGATATATAAATAATTATGAATAAATCACTACTACCGGTATTGACCTATCACACTTTCAAGTAATATGTATTGTATTATTAAGTTATTACAACATATGATGTAATGAATCATCGTTTAATATGCATCTTATGAAGAAAGAAAAGAAATAGGTACTTATCTTGGCGATAAAACAACAAAATCGAACTTTCATTTTTAGGTTTTTTTTTAGGTTATGTGAACTTCACTTCGGCAATATCCTTCACAAATTAAACTTACACATATGCGTAAAAAATTACAAAGTTACATCACTATGAATACACAATGGTTAATTATTGGAATCAGTGGAGCGACCTGTGGCGGGAAAACGACAATAGCTAACAATTTAAATTCAATTTTTCCTGGCTGTCGTGTTATCTCCCAAGATAACTATTTTTTACCTGTAGACGATGACAGACACATTTGGATACCGGAATTGAATCACATAAATTTCGACATCCTTACGAGTTTAGACATGGACAAAATGTACGATGATATAAAGGCGATTGTAACAGATTCTGTATGTAAAATCCATTCGTGGGATTCAAAGTGTTCCGAAAGTTCCCCTCTAATTTCCTCAGAAAATTTAATGGATTTACAGGAGGAGATTAGACTGTCGTTAGTTAAGAAGAAGATCAACATCTTAGTTGTAGAAGGTTTTTGCATATTCTATCATAAACCTATCGAAAGCTTATGTCATTTAAAGTATTTCATTACGTTGAATAAAGAAGAGTGTTATAGGCGAAGATTGAAAAGGGTGTACGAGCCTCCAGATTGTCCGGGATATTTCGAACATTGTGTTTGGCCAGAGTATCTGCGTCAATTTGAAGATGTTAAGAGCACTGTAAAAAATGTACATTACATAAGCGAATTTACTGAAGATCCTATGATGGTTGTATTGAATGATCTTGGATCAATGTTAGGTTGTGCAACCGATTCATAATTTACGTAAAAATAAATTTATTTCAGAAGAATTTTACATTCTTTTTGAGTGTAAAATTATTTCTTCTTTTTTACACTGATATTACTATAAGAGTACAAATTCGCTTACTGCGATAATAGTTAAATTGTAGTGAATATGTTGTGAGTGAAGAAACATAACAGTTATAAATGTAATGGTTTATTGGTATCACATCAAATTGATTGATAAACAATAATTTCCAAGTTCTCAGGTTGTCCTTGCTGTAAAGAAACAATTTTGATAGGTAAAATTAAATTAGTTGAATTCTAGGTATTAATTTTTTTATTTGAAAATAATTCTTGTAGTACATCAATGTTTTATTATTCAGGGTGACGTTTTCCTTGTTGTTATCTATTTTTTAATCTTGATACAGTAAGTTTTTAAAAATTTCGTGGATGAATTAAGTTGGTTCTTCTGGAAATAATAAATATATTCTTGTTTTTTTTTCTTGTAATCACAGGAATGAGATATTTGTTGTGGGAACTACCAGTTTAAGTCATCTGCGACATTTAAAAGAAACATATAAGCATTGCTGCAACATTGTAATTTTTTTTTTATAGTCGTACCTTGTACGAACATTCGCAATATACTTATACATTTACAAGTAGAGAAAATATTAATAAAATTATCACATTTTTACATCCATGTTTTATTTTGAGAGGAGAAAGGACACAGTACAGTCAAATATTTATTTTGAAATGGAAATTATATCGCACACGGAGTCGCCAATAGCCAATTGAAAATAAAAATGGTAAAATAGAATTTTAAATCGCCCAAACTGATAACACTGTCCAAAAACGTCAGAGTAATCCCTTTTCTGAACTATTTTCACTTATTCATCGGCTTATAGCTGCTAGACATTTTACGGTTTTTTCTTTCATTAGCTTTTGTGGGCGTTCCTCTATCCTCGCCCGAGGGTTAGTTCGACGTTGCGTTAACTTGGAAAAAAAAATGCTGGAATTTGAGTGCGAAAATTGTTTTCATCGATTCAGGAAACAAATTTCTGAGGACATTACGCCTTATTCAAAGAAGGAAATGTAAAGGTTTCGACTATCAGATGATTTCTTGAGTGGTGCGGCAGTTGCTGAACAATCAAATAGTTGGTAACAAAAAAAGAAAACCATTTGCTCTGTCAAAATATTCACTTTATTATTATTATTACAGATCGAAATATTTATTATGTATTATTATCGTATGAATTAAATTAGAACGGACTAATTAATTGTAAAAATTCCTAAAAACATTTACAATATTTACTTTATTTAATCTTTCATGTAAACGTTTGCCAAAAAAAAAAAGAAAAAACTTTCATTTATTTACTTCCTTCCGTCAACATTAATTGTGACTCTTCCATCTCCACAAAAATATCTTGGAGCAAGGAAACTCGGTAGCAAAATTTTTTGCGAAAGGAAAATAATTTAAACAATTCATATATTGATTCAAGCTAGGAACTAGGAAAATTGTTTTATTCACAATAAATAATGTTACAAGTTAGTCTGTTTTTTTTTTTTTTCAATATCGTGGTAAAATAGAAAATATCTAGGTAGTCCAAAGTACCGAGTTCCTTCTTCGTAACTTGACTGCCACTTAAGAAGATTTAAAATGAATAAGGTGAACGTTGCATATGTTTTTTAAGTGTTATTATTTGGATGTGTGTGTGTATGTCGTATTTGTTTCGTATTGAGTTTACATCGTATCCAATTAAAATACGTTTTATCGAAACCATTTAAACGATTATAAATTTCCTGTCCTAGATGTTGACTTGTTTCTTTCTCTCCATTTGTTTTATTCATGGGATATCTTTTTATCCATGTATTAATGTACTTTGTTTATATAAAAAATTTCAAAAACGCTATAATGTCCTCGTGTATCAACCAAATCAAATCAATTCGTTTTTTCGATAGTAAGCCGCGGAACAAACGAAAGCAGACGAGCTTCACATGGCGTAGGTGCTTTTGTTCGGTTGCTCCTCGTCCTGCATACCGCTCGCCTTCTTCACGTACTGCGGGTTCACTTGGATCTCCTCATCCATCGCCAAGACCTGCCTATCGAGCTCCATGCATAGGGCGAGCTGAGTTTCCAGGTTCTTAAGCACTTCCGGTCCTCCGTATTTCTCCGGTTCATCCCTGAATACCACCATGCCGTCTTTTTGGTTGATCGTGGCGTAGATTTGTTCGTCTTCAATCTGAAAATTAAAAAAAAAGACAAAATTAAGGAAAAATATACAACGTGTCCTAGAAATAACGGTAAGTATTTAAGAACTTCATACAATCATGTTTCTTATCCTCAACGACTACTGTAATACAGCTGCTTAAATTTAGCGGGTAAATATCTAATAAATTTACCACTAATATCGTTATGTTTTTATACCCTCTGTACAGCATGTCTGAAGTGACTTACCATGTGCAGAATATATCTTTCAGCATCAGCAGGTCCTGGGAGACCTACCCGACTGGCCACATCGGACAGACTTAAAGTTAAAAAAGTCTTAGTCAACCTCTGAATATTCTTCTTATACATCACAGTCATAACTTGTTTCACCAGTCCGAGATTATGATCTCGACTGAAAGCCTGAAAGATATATATATGCTAATAATCTTTAAAAAATTCCTTAGCACAATTTCCATTTTTACGCTAAGTGGTGTTACATCAGCACTTAAATTTTAATTAAACATATACAGTGACCGATTTTAAAACACTAGAAAATTTGATGCCAATTCTTTAGCAAGCACTATATAGGTATATATTGTAACCCTTACCTCTGTATGCTTATTTACAACTGTATTAAGTTCGGACGAGTTATTCGAAGCAAAAGCATTAGCCAAATCGTGGTATGGTTGTGACAAGGGTTTAATGAATCTATTAACAACTTGTGATGTATATTTCGGTATCATTTGCACCTGAAAACGTTATAGAAACACGTTTAGAATCAACTTACAGAACAGAAAACTGAATACTTACTTTGCCGTGTAATAATAATGATACTAGAATATATTTTTTATAAGCTTCTAACATAATGTGGGAAACGGCATGGGCCGGAGTTGTAATCGCTACTTCTAGAAAATACAACGAACGATCAAGATTGCGTACAGCTAAGTATATCATTCCGCCATAGTAGAAGTATAGTAAGTAGTATTTTGCATCGAACTGAGCACCGTTTGGACCATGTGTTCCCTGAATAAAAAAAAAGCACATAACTGGTTTTAAAATCAAAGAAATCGCTTTACCTCTTGACATATACCCGTTATATCTACGTTGAGAACTTGCAAAGCAGGCTTAAAACATTTCGCTAATAAACAGAGCTGACATAAATCCGCATGTATGGACGTCAGTTGGGAATCATATAATTGAAGCTTGGATATAGCCTTCTTCAATAGTAGAATTCCTTTCATCGGCTGCTTCAATTCGATTAAATACATCGTTGACGAGTGGCATAATTCTGAAACTGAATCAAATAACGCACTTGATTAATATTCCTTTTTAATGTAATTTGTACTCACATAGATCAGGTGCTAATCTAATCTGTTCACCGTTACAGCCGTTGATAAAATCTTGCGCCTGAACGAACTTGTTATCCGCAGTATTACCGCTATTTGGCAGGCTGAATTTTACACAAAGAACCGATAGGACACCCAACGAATGTTGCTGTAGATCTAACGTTTCCAATACGTTATCTAGATGCGGCGAGTTTTTCAATAGGATCTCGTTCGATTTACTTAAATAGTCGCACAACTCCCGATAGTTTCCTATGGAGAGTAAATTATAACCTCTGATGGTTCGATTCGAAAAAATTTCCCGTCATTCTTACCTTGCGAGGATAAGTTTCTTACCGTATTTACAAATTGTTCTAACGCGGAAGCCATTTTCTTAACATTTAGTACACAAAATATATATATATCTACCTATTAATAGCTCCTTTCTTTTAAACTTTACAGAGCGAAATTGAAGAGCAAATGAAAATTTTCTGACGTTTGACGGAACGGTAACAAATTTGTCGAAAATCATTGCCAAACGCGCCGTATCCAACGTTAGCGGTAGAAAATCAAATTACCCTAAATTCAGGTTGAAAATGTTATATTGAAAATAAGTAGCATTTCCATAATTTTTAAACGCGCATCTCGTTATTGTAGATGAAATCAATTTCGACCGGAGCAAAATGCCGTATCATATAGTCGTGAAAGAATCAATTTACCTTTTCTAATTGAAGTTTTGAGATAATTACCCATTATCTTCAATGGAGAACAAGTACAACGGAAGTGTATATTTAATTATGGCTTCAATTACTTAACGGAACTAAAATTTATATTTCAATTCTTGTCTTATCAATCGTAACATACTATAACAATAAACATTATATTGAATTACTTTAGGGCAAAATAGTTGGAAATTGGATACGTGTTTGGCTAGGAACGGCTTATCGCATCTATCACAAATGTTCCTTGCATAGGCGTAGCCAGAGGGAAGCCCTAAATCTGTGAAATAGTTTCACAAAAGTCTCTAAAATATCGACTGTAATTGGCCCTCCCATTGACCAAATTCTGGCTATACGCTCACGGTTGCTTGTATTATGTACATATGATAAACGAACATATATATACGGCGCAGCTACATAAATTCCGTGCTTTCTGAGATGATGGATCAGATTTAGTGATAGAAATAACTATGGAATAATATGTTTTGGTGGATGTACCCGGTACAATAACAGTCATGCAAATTAGTATTGTTGTATCACTTTGTAATATATTGTTCAATAAATACACCATCGTTAGATCGACTATCTTGCACTGAATTTGAATTGTATTCGTTGATCGATCCACTGGGCTAAAACGACAACAGCAAATAACCTACTTGCTGTTGTCTTGTACTTGTTGCTAAATATATCGACATTTTCTGTTTGTTTTTCCCCACCCTATAATTTTGCATACACTTCCAAAAGATAAAGAGGTGTGAGAATTATGAATAACTTTTTTTAAACATTTTTCTGTTATCATATTGCATTTGTTAATTTGGACATGTACTATTATTTGTGGGACTCAAAGGCTCCGTTTTAGAATACCACATACCGCACGATAAAGTTATTCATTCATTCAACAATTATGTGAAAGTATTTCAGTTTTTATTAATGATGTAGTCAAAAATGGTAATTGTAATCTCCTGAGCAGTGTTTTGAACATATGCATTAGTACATATATTATCTAGATTAATCAATTCATTCTTATTGTAATTTGTAAAATTTCAGTCGTGTAAAAGGTGATGTGCTGCTATTAGAAGAGAGGATCTGGTAGATATAGACCTCAGTAAGAGATCAAGGTACAGGGTGTGTGATATACATTTTGACGACGATGCAAAGTTTCCTACAAATCGGAACAAAACGGGTTGAGAAAATACAAAATGCTTTGGAATTAGTTCTAAGGGCCAAGTTAATAAAACCTCTAATCGCTAATTAAACCAATTGAAGAAAACAAAAGGCAGCAAATGTAGTTATCCAAATTAAGCGTAATGTGTAATGACTGAATGTGTAAATAAATGATTATATCTTGTTTTTAGTTTTTTCCTATACCTGTTATATCCAAAAAAAACACGTTGAAACTATATAAATTTGTAATTTCTAACAGTATTCAATTTAGATGGTGGCATTCACAAATTTATTATTTCGTCTGAAATGAGGAAAACAATATTCTTTTATGCTACAAGAACATTTATGAAAATCAAAAGTTTGATTTTTCAACTACCTCTTTTCTTTATTCCAGGTTATACGAATTCCATCTATTTATTCCGTAAGTCGCGCGCTTTAATTTTAGTAGAAGGTCTGGTTACGCTATATGTATATGTACGTAAACAGTTGTTTTAACAATTCGTTTTAATAAGAACCGTACTTTACAAAGGATGTTGAGAATATGCCAACGTTCGATAATACGGATATTCGTTATTGAATATTTACGTGCAGGAAATGCGTTTATTGTGCTCATCTTTTTAAATCAATGGTGTGTTCGGTCATATATCTTACTCATAACTTAAAATAAATAGTTGACGTGTTTGCCGTTATACTTTCCAAAAAATGCAATAAACGTGCGCCTTGGTCTAAGTCCAAAAACTTTAAAGTTGGGAACTCTCTAAGATAGTATCTAGATGAATCACCTAACTGAATGGATAAGTGCATATTGCGCACGTTCTCTCATATACTAGGCACCGTAGCAGTTAGCAACGCCGACAGTTCACACATCTGGAGGCGTGGAAGGGTAACCGTTCTTACTATTCCTACATGTCATTATAAGGGTGCATACGAATCGATGTTGGTAGCACAGGTTCTGCATAATCTAGGAACCCTGGTCAAGTGTTATTGCTGTAATGTATGCAAGCAAAATACCCATTTCTTTTTATTATTTATTTATTTATGTACGGTTCGTATAATTCTTTTTTTTTTTACATGTACACCTTTCTTATCAAAACTAATCATTAGAAATTATTAAATATCCTTATGTATTTTACAGAACGATCTATCCGTCCTATCGAACGGAGTTAAGTAGCTTTGGGAACGTCTCCCGCTTTACCGACAGTTCCGGCCTTCGCCTTATCGATCAACTTCGCCAACAAAGCCGTCACCTCCTGCAGTAGCGTTTTGGTATCTTTGTAATCATGCTTCTTGATCGCCGAAATCGCCGAGCTAAGATTCAACCTGACGGAATTGACGAGGGTGTCTTTGGGATCGACCTGATCGTTCAGCGCCACCTCGGCGAGCTTCTGGCAAACGTAGAGAACTTGCTGACATCGTATCGGATTCTTGTCCCAATTACTTTGCGTATAACCTCGGTAAGCTCTCTGAAGGCGTTGAGCTCGAAGGAGTAAAATAGGAGCCAAACTAGCGTATAAAACCCATACCAACCCTTCGCCCGGATAGAGCGATGTGACCCTTCCGATGAGTTCGCGCGTCTTCTGCATTAGATTGCTCGATGGACGACCTTCCGAGTCGTTAACGTTGCTACAAACTCCGTAGACTAAAACGCCTAAAACGTCGGTGTTGAGATATTTTTCTTTGAGATCTAGCAGGCGATGATATGCGCGTATGACGTCGGAAAAATGAGAAATCTCTGCGCTAACCACGAGGAAGTTCTCCCACACTTTCCAGTTATCGAAGTTACACCGGAGCGCGTCCAGGAGAGCCTGATGCGCGCTTCGCTTGTTACCGAGCTTGATGTAGGCTTGCGCTAGATTATTCCAGGCTTCGAATCCATCCGGTTCCAAGGTCGTGTAGCGGCGGTACGCGGTCGCCGCGCATTGCCAATTTTCCGTTTCTAGGGCGGCGTAGCCGAGTCTCAACCATACGACGCTTTGCAGGGGGTTGATGCTCACAGATTTCTCGAAATGTGGTATGCATTGCTGGTATTGTTTTCTGGAAAAGAGAAACTGACCCCAATGGCGTTGGGCGCGGTGACTGCGGCGTTTTGACATCTCCCAGGCCTTCTCATAACAAGTCGGATCATCGGTCGCGTCGCCTAGAAAAGAATAAAAATAAAACCAATGGCTATCTCACGAAGGCCTGGACAATAGCAATATAAATTTTTGGTAATCTATTCGTACTTTTATGCGTAGTTGTCTGCTGTAAGGTAATCATAACAGGATAGCCGTAAAATCTCAATTCTAAAAGGGCAAATTGTTAGAATCCTTTTACTATTTTTCACTATTATTTTCCATTATTTTTACCTACTTTAGTCTTGTGTCGAGTACGCTGAAGAGGAAGCAAGAGAATTGGCAGAATTAAAACCACATTTTAGAGATGACAACGCTGGTTACATCCAATCAGTCAATATCAAAAATGTATCTATGAAAATTTTGCCATAAACAGTTGCCAATTATACAATGACTTTTAGGTTATATAACTTTGACAGTTGCCATAATATTTGGATAAGAAATGATTTTAACAATAAACCAATCTGATTTATTAAGAATAGACCAGTTTATAACACTTACCTAACAAACACCATAACTTCACTGTGGGATTCTGCTCTAATTGCTGTTTGATAATTTCAGCCGATTTATGCCTCATGTTCAATATCGTGTAACAAACAATAACCTCCTCCCAAAGCTGTAGCTTAAAGTACAAGTCCAAACTAGCCTTAACCAACCCCAAATTCAACATTACATCTGCTTGTTGAGCCTCAGTCTTCCAGATCGGTTGCAGATTCGCACCGTAAACACCGCCCATCCTCGTCAACGGATGGGGAACCTCTTTCTTGATACAATTTAAGATCTCACCGATTTGTAACATGGATCTTTCAATTGTACGATTGTGTTTCGCTTCAAGACGACTTCTTAGTAGCAACGTTGCCATTTTAACAGGCCATGTGTTGTTTTGCATTAAGAGGAGGTCGATGAATGGTTTGATTTCTTCGTATAATAACTCGTCTTGTGGCTTTGAGATCAACATTTTCTGTATTATCGTTAAAACCAGCTTTTGTTCCGTGTTGGGTAATTGCGTTACCTCTCCAGAAATTGTATATTTTATTTTGTCTAAGCGAATATTGTCATCTAATGGGATATTTTGGGCTACGTTGCAAATGTTCACTGGGGGCCGTTCGATACCCTCTCGTTCCAATAGTGATATTTCCAAAGCGAGTTGAGGAATATCTTCTTCTTGATATTTGGTACGTTTACCAAGTTTTCCAACTAGTTCGTATTTTAGTCCAAGGATGTCGCATGCTAAATCTATATGAACTTCTGCTTTTGCAACATTTCGATACATTAAATATAATTGTGCTTGCTCTATTTCAAATTTAGCTCTGGAATGACCTGATATATCTAAAATAGTGGCATAAATAATATTAATTTTGCTGTTACAAAATAAAGACTTACCATCTAATGAAAGACTTTGTATTTCCTTTTGTAATTGATCGGCAATGGATAATAAAGCAGGACTCAATTCATCCATTACTTGCTGATGTATGATTAAAACTCGCCACAACCACCACAGATTCAGCAACGGGCATAATTTACAATTTTGAAATATAAGCTTTGCCGCCACCAATAAGCTCGGAAACCTAGTATTAACGTTAATATCTTCATTATTTAATGAAAGTAACTTTGCGAAATCAACATCCTTAAAAGTATCAGATGTCAAATAATCTTCGATGAATTTCTGAAAATCTGGTCCGGTAAAATTCGCCTGTACAAAGCTGAGCAAGCATGCAACTCCGAAAGTAAAATATGGACGTCTCTGTTCATTGCTCAAGGATTCAAAATAGGTTTTTGCGTGATTATTATCGAAATCTAATTCCATCAACTTCTTCCAGTAATCATCGCTGGTGATTAGAACCTTCCAGATGCGTAATTTCGGCAAATGATAGTCGTTTTCTTCGTTCTCCTCAACGTCCTTGCAATTGTCGTAGTCGATTAGTAAAACTTTCAGTACCTTTTCCGTCTTTTCCTTAGAAGACATGGTATATATATCCGGTTCAATTGCAAATCAAATATGTTTTACGCATTATAACTTATTTGCGATCACGATTCTGCGTTTAATTCACATTTTACACTTATCATTTCGATGGATGCGTAACCTCAAAATTCAGAATTAAGGAGGAGATAAAAGCATGTTTGTGGGGAAAACGGGTATAGCCGGTATTACAGATACCTCGTAGGTAATATAGATAAGGAATTAATAGATGGCGCTCCAATTTTCATTTGGGCTTTAGAGCGTTATAATTCCTCTTTTGGGACATTTACAGAAAATGTGTTTCATCTAAAAAGTATTGGGAGACGAGCGCTGTATACACGAACCAAATTTTCTCAGCAGATCAATCAGCACGTGACTGTCCAGTCGTTACTAATTTCACGCATCGCACTTTTGCACGCGACTGTGAATACAGGTGTGGGGTAAGTTCGGGTGCGCACCAGCGGCGCAGCTAATGAATGGATTCTCGATTGCGAACTAAGTACGTAAATATTTCTAACGGCCCGACCCAGTTCGCTCTTGTTTGGTGGTCTAATAAAAAAAGAATAAATAAACCCAATCTTGCCAGTACTTTTGTTAAAATAAAATTATCGTTCTACGAGCTCAATAAATTTCAGTGAGAGGTATTAATAAAAAGAAATATCGGAAAAACATACACATTGCGAGTTGTTATATTTTATTGATTACTAAATAAAATTTGTTTATGTTACACACTTTGGTTTTTTGACTTTCCTCCTACCCCCTCTGTAAGGGGAGATGATGTAAATATTTTGGTTTTATGCGACAGTTCGTATGCGTTCGTAAATGTAAACAATTACACAAAACTGACGATATAAATAAAATAAAATAAAACGGCACAAAGATTAGTTGCAACTTTCTAGAGGTGTCTCCAATAGTCATCCCCCGGTTAGCTGCAATCGGAGTAGAAGTGTCTATGTTTGGATAAAGAAAACAAAATGTTTACAAATTTTATCGCTATGTTTAAATTGAATGAACTTTCATGGGTTGTGTCTTCATCGAACTTTGTTAGATAAATATTGTTACAAAATTAACAATAATGTTCTAAATGTGTTGTTGTAGACTGCCGCGGACGTTGCTTTCTCTTAAAGAATTTGGGTTTCCGAGTTCAATTCTTTAAGATGGATTTTCGATGATATGGCGGCGATTCTCATGGTCATGCAAATTATACCCCATGGGATACCCCAAAGATACCGACAGCTTGTGTCCTTTCTTATTTGAATATTTTTTGACAACGTGTAATAACCAGAGCGAGGGCGTTCCATGCAGCGTGCAGCGGGTGTTAGTCAGCCAATCGTCAGTTGGGCAGATGCAGTAGCGTAGATAAATTGAAAGTTCTATTTTGTTAATTGTCAAGTACGTTTTTGATACGGTCGGAATAGGAATTAACTATTATATATTTTTCTTCACATTAAATAATCGCTACAGAAGAAAGTATGCAATTAAATCCTTGCATTTTGTACATAAACTTTCATTCCGGGGATAGTAAAAATCTTAGTAGTAATTTCTTTTAATAGGACATAATCTGGATTTCTTTGTAAAACGGCTTCGTATCTTTTCGGCAATTGATCCCTTTATATATACTTTTTAAATTACTCCAAGTGTTGAAGGGATTCAGTTAATTTAAAATTTTTGTTTTCTAGAAACTTGATCGTTTCTGCTACTTGTTTGAGAAATGTTTATTAACAAATTTTAATCGCCCGATTAATCTTCTTTTACAATTAATGCTTGAACTGCTGTAACATTGGAGGCATCTCGTCTTAACTTACAATACAAAAGGTTATAAAATACGAGTATTGGGTATAAAAAAGATACAGAACACGTCTAACCATCGTGTTAATACAGGTTCTGATGGCAAAGGTATACTCGGGTATATTTCTTTATATAATATCCTTAATCCTAATTATCCTAGTTGGTGCTTTTAATAAAATCTTTTCCAATGGGTTAATTAATGAATTAACATCGAGAAATTCTTCACAAATAAGTTCAGTGACGCGATGTATTTCATGCACAACGAAGTTAGATATTTTTAAAGCTCGTTACCTGTTTTTACCATTACGGTTGTAAAATCTAAAAAAAAAAGAATAGAACTGTTAAGCAGTCGTCGCCAGCTACATTTTACGCTGTTAATGATAATGTCGGTAATATCGTTTGCAGGGTGTGCGCAATTGATTTTTGTAGCTGCTCTAAACGACATTGGAGGATTTTCCGTGTGCAATGTGCTAACCATTACGTTAACAACGTACCTTCCTTTAACATCTGTCTTTTCATCTTCGCTTATTCTGAGATAATCTTCACTTAGTTTTGACCCGATTGCATTTATTGCTTCGTCGAATGGCTTGGATACATAGTATTTTCAAATTGTCGATGGATGAGGAATATCCTGTCCGAAGAAAGCCACTGAAAGGTGGATCCTGTAATTTATTTAATGCGATATTCGCACTAAGAAAAGCTGCTCATAAATCAATTACGTGGAATATCTCTTTGGTATTCAATATGCCTCGAATTTTGCTCCCGAACAAATGGCGCAGAGGGCTTCTTCCTTGTTAATGACAGTGAAAATGGTGCCATACTCTGAAACAATCCTTGACATTCTCAGCATCGTGGACGACATACGAGGTGCGGAGGTGCTAACGAATATTTCAAAAATATGGGAGTATCCAACACAATGGACCGAAAATGAGACTTCTAAGACGAAAGACGAAGACTAAGTGACGAAATAAACGAAAAAAGAAAATACACTCACTATATAAACCAAAATCAAAACTTCTAAAGTAGGACAGTAATGGAATAAATGAATAAAGCACTCTTAAAATCGCTCAACAACAAACTATATCGCAAAGGACACCTATAAAGTGACATGCTTAGATATTTTAAACTAAACGTCGCTACGATGCCCTGCATTCGGTTGCTACTGCTGTCGCTATCTGCCTACGTGGCGAGTTACACATATACGGGACTTAGCCTGCCACTGAACGTAACGCTACTGACAAACTGCACGCAACGTTGCCAGCCTAGTCATAACGCTGCGTTTTTCCACGTTTGGTTGTGGTTTCCCACACGTTGAAATGGGAATATACATATGTATATTTGGTTGCCTATTATATCGTTAACATTAACAGTTGCCATTCCAACGTTTATATAATGGAAAAAAAAGAAAAACGCAGTATCTTGCAGTCATTTCATTTTAAAAAGTACCAGAAAGTGAATTTTAGTATAAAAAGTCACTTTGGGGAGAAGAGAATCGACACGCACATCGTCAAAAACTAAGCGCAAAATTCTACCGATTGTCAAAGTGCAAACGAACTGCAATGATGGTATTTGCGTTTAACAAAGAAAATTGTTTTGTAAAATACGTCAATCTCACTGTTTTAATCCGCATTTAAACAAGTTTATATCAAATTTCAGAAGTTTTACCGCAAATTGTGGAAAATTAAGGCTTTTCGTTAGCATGAGCCTTCATATGTGCTTTTAAAGAGACAGACCAAGCAAATTTTTTATCACATAATTTACAGGAGAACTTCTCGCCAGTATGTGTCCTCATATGTCCGTTTAAAGAGGTAGGCCAAGAAAACTTCTTATCGCATAGTTTACAGGAAAATTTCTCGCCGGCATGTTTCTTCAGGTGTGAACATAAAGTGGGAGCGTGTGAAAACTTTTTATCGCATATTTTACACGCGTATTTCTCGCCGGTATGTTTCTTCATGTGTACATTCAAAGCAGAAGCCCATGAGAACACCTTATCGCATATTTTACACGAGTACTTCTCGCCGGTGTGTTTCTTCTTATGTACAGTTAAGGCGCCAGGTCGCGCAAACTTTCCACCACAAATTTCGCAGACAAAGGGCTTCTCATCCGTATGCCTCCTCGCATGTTTCTTTAATAAGCTCGCAATTGGAAAAATACGATCACACTGCGAGCATTTGAATAGATTTTCGCCAGTGTGAATTTTTAAGTGAGTGTTCAACGTACGGGCGTTAGTATATTTTCTACCGCACGTCTTACACGTCAATTTCTTACCAGTATGGCTTATCATGTGCGCCTGCAGTTGCGCACTATGATCGCATATTTTGTCGCAGAGAGTGCATTTAAATGGATGCTTTCCCGTGTGAACTCGCATATGCACCGATAATTGACAGGCAAGTTTAAATTCCTGCCCGCATATCTTGCAGGAAAACTTTTCCCCTGTATGTTTCATCATATGACGTGTAAGACTACCGGAATGTGTGAAAAATTTGTTACAGATACGACACTGCCAACGCGTATCGCCAGTATGCCTTCTGATATGTATACTCAAAGAAGAAGAGTGTGCAAACTTTGTACCACAAAATTTACAACCAAACGGTTTGTCACCAGTGTGCATTGTAATATGTTTCTTTAATTCGCTTCTGCTTGAAAAAGTACGATCACAATTCGCGCAATTGTGTCTATTTTCACCGGTATGTATTCTTAAATGGGAACTTAATCCATATTTCGTAATAAACTTTTTATCGCAATAACTACATGAGAATGGTCTCCCTTCCGCATGTGTACGTGTGTGTACTAGGAAATCGGATGTATGAACAAACTTCTTCCCACAAAACTTACAAGCATACAGCTTTTTCCAAGAATGATTTCGCATATGTACAATTAGTTGGGCTCTTGTCGTACACCGTCTAAGGCACACCGAACATTGGAAATGCTCCTTAACCTTGTGATTTTGAATATGTTCACATAATTCTTCTCCACAAATTTGACACCCAAGTTTAGGAAGATTATTTTGTGTTTGCGTAGCTTCCACCTGGACTGCAGGTGAGGTGTCTTGGTCACCTTGAGGTAAAGGCTCCTTTTGTGTTTCTTCAGATTTCGTGGTTAAAGCAATTTTCCTCATTGTTTCATCGCATCCTGATATCGCTATGGTTGTCGTAAGATGGGAAGCAGCTTCCTTAGAATCGGATATTTCATTATCTGATTTTATACAAACTGTTTGCAAATCAATATGTTCACATAAATCCTTTCCACGTACCTGGCAGCCTTCTTCACAAGCATTATCTAATGTCTGCATAACTTCCAATTGTGCTGCAGCCGAAGTATCTGGATCATCATGCAGTGAAGGTTTTAGCTGTGTTTTTGTGTTTAAAATAACTTTCGCCGCTGTCTTATTACAGCATGTTGTGAGATCGGCAATTGTACTGCTAGAACTTTGTGTTTCATCTGTACCTCTTTGTAAACGAACTGCTTGGTCTGATTCCAAACAAACTATTAGGAAATCATAGGCAATTCTTAGTTTTTCAATGCACATTCCACAAATAAAAGAAGGCTCACTATTCTTTGGCCACATCTAAAAAAAATTAGGAATGACCGCCCTGTTTATACTAATGTGAGAAACTTACCATTTCTGATACACACGCAGCTAATTTGTCACAGAATTTGATGCAGTCACTATCCTCGGAATTTGTTGGTGTCAAAGAACATTCGGGTTGTAAACAGGTCCTACAGGAGTCGGATAAATCAAATACAGTATCAGATGGTACGTTACTTTCATTGCCTTCTTCCTCAAATATAATTTTAACGGACATAGCTGTTAACCTAATAGGTTTATAATGGTTTTTAAACGAATAACTCAGGTCATAGATTAAGGGTGACTTACTGTAAATGGGGTTGGTTCTTAGGGATTATCGGATTGAATTTATTTTAAAAGGTAATGCTGCCAACTTATGAAAGGTCGTCGGATCCAAGAAGAAAACTTGAAAAAGCGAAACTGTTAAAAAATAGCAAATTATTCTGAACTAATAACCAAAGCTGGCTAAGTCATCATCCCACCACAAAATTAAACTTTTGTGGTGGGAAGGGTGCCGATACTTACGATACTACACCACAGTCCTTACTATCATTATTAACCGTTTCTGGGTACAACGGGATGATGGATAGATGGCGCACTCATTCATGAAATTTAAAATAAGTTCGGCGGGAAGCTTTCGTAGGAAGGGTTGCAGTAAACATTAGAGAATTGTTTGTATTGGCCTGGTACTGTGGAGTGATAATCGGCAATAATCATATAAACTTAATTTGTAAATTGCAATTGTTTGTTTTGCAGCTATTGTTAGACAACGTATTTCGATTAAATTGCCTTTGTATTTAAAATTTTTAATGTTTTGGTGTTTAATTTTTTCGTCTTTTCATTAAATTTTGCTTTAAGATTTTCGTACATATAGCTCTTAATTACTAAGAAATACATTTGGTTTAATATATTGACGATTGGTAGCTCTGCGAGACAGAGTTGTCTGAAATTTCTCGAAAGTACGTAAAGTTTATATTAGCCATTGTTTATTTAAATAAACAAAACCTACATATACCCTAAAAAAAAATCTATAAACATCCATAACTAGGCGATATAGGTCGACAATTATCTGAGGTTGGTAGTCCGTATAGACAAATGAAACATTTTCTCCGCTAGATATCGCCATTTTATAAAGACGGTTATACATGGATATTATATTGGGGTGTAATAAAACCAAACGTTATTTCTGTAAAATTAATCAATTAAATTGACGTTATACATAGACATATATAGATAAAAATTAATAAACACAACCACGACAAAAATAATACAGCATTATTGATATAAAAAAATAAAATAAAATAAAAACAATACACCTGTACACAAGAAAATAAAAATAATAACGGTAATAGTATAATAGAAAAAAATTCACATACATGTCCATAATTTCACATACAAATGATTATTTAAAAAAATAAACATATTTTTTAAATATCCTAAAAATGAGACAATCAGATGATAAAGTCAACGTCCGAAGAACATCACAACTTTTTCATAAACATTTCCATTCTATCAGGAGATTGTGACGTCTACGTGAAACATCCTCGTCTATTCACTAAGTATGGTGTAAGCTGTTAAATTTCGGTAAAAATCGCGGGAATGTTGTCGTAACAAACAAATTAAAATATGGGGGATAATTCCAACGTCTACAGAATACTGCCGTTTCTGCTGAAGGTTAGGTAATAATAATATTAAAATTAATCGATTAAAAATATGACGATAAATAAAAAAATTAAAAATATCCTTCCTATCGTACAAATAGAATAAAACAAACACGATTTCTTCTTGATCAAAAAAAAGGTAGTCATCTGCTTTTATGGGGGGCGATCGATACTATGGCCGAGAAATAATGGGTATAAAACTGTAGAAGTTAAAAAAATATATAGAGGGGGCGGGGGACGGCGGTTTAAAAATTAAATTATTCTTCCATCAATTAAGAACTCGACTGACGTAGACAGCTGAATTAGCGATATCTCGAATATCTTTCGTAGCAATTATTTTTGTTCAACGATTGATTGGGGTAATTTTAAAAATTTGTGAAAATATAGCACGTAACAACTGCATCTTTTTGAATTTTATTCCGTCAAAAATGTCATTTTTGATTGTTTTTTTTATTTGTAATAGGTCTTGTATAGAGCTCTTTTTTTTGCAATAATATAAGATACATCGCTTATTGGAGAAATATTTAGTATAGAGTGTAGTAAGCTTAGGAAGCAATATTCTCTGTTTATTTATTGTTCGCAATAAAAATAAGAATTATCATTTATAAAGAATATTGCGAACAATCACTCACGTATTAAGTTATCAAGTTATAGAAAATGCTCATATTCAAGGGGGGCAAAAAATAAACTATTTACTGAGTAAAAAATAATAAATAAATAAAAACGATTATTTCTCAGAAAGAAATTTAGCGAGTTTCTCTAATTTTAAACTTATTCTCTACGTCTTTGGGAGAGCCTGCACGTATCAGTTTGTAATCACGTGCTATATTTTAACCCGAGAATATACGACCCTAATCCAGCTGCCCGGGACCCGGTTGCCACGTTTACTTCTCTAAAAAATATACAAAAATCGCTCTTTCCGTCACTGTTTTCGTCTATAATAAAACGACGACAGCCACCAGTTATGCTATGAGTGCTGACTCTGCGATTGCATCTGAACTATACGGCGGCCACAATACGCCTGCAGATCGAACGGTTTGAAATTCTTGAGGTGGTGCGGTTCCTGTTCGTTGTAGTACGTTGTGTTACCGTTACTCCTGTCCAATTCCTGCGATACCTTACTCCAGGAGTCGTGGATGTAGCGGATTAGCTCTTCGTGTTGCGAACTGGTGTGCTTGTCGAATTGTTGTTGCTGTTGCTGCTGCTGCTGCTGATGTTGTTGTTGAGGCGGTAACCGATTGATGTTCGTCATTCGCCGACTACTACCGTTCATCTGGGACACGTTCATCCTTGGTCCGCTGCGGAGTTGAAATTTTTAGAAATAAATAGAAAATAAATGGCGGGATGATCATGTGTATTATGTACCATATGCTTTAATAGCTGTGACTTTCATTAGTCCATAAAAAACGGTTTGAATACTAAGTAAGTGACAAAATACAGTGAAATCCGATTGTAACTGCGAAATATTAAACAGATGTTTAATATTTCATACACTCTTAATAGCAACGTCATTAGATTAAAAAAAGTACACAACTCGACTACTTCGATAAGTCTTTTCTGAAGTGGTTGAAAACACAAATAAGCAGAAACATTGGTATAACTGAACCGATTTTAAGACAAAATCCAATGAATTTGTCCTGCTGCTAAGAGCGTTCCGAAGGTTGGATCATTTGATTTAAAAGACATCTTCGTTGGAAAAATATTGGGGAAAGCCGCGAGTGTGCCTGCTGGTGTTTCTCAACATCAAAAGAGAGGCTTACTGCGCTGATAACTTCAAATATGGCGAGAAATGAAAAGAGCAAGCTAGTCGTCATAGATAAGACAAAAAAACAAATCTTATTTGTGAATAACGGTCCCGCTCATCCGCGAATTGAAACTTGAAAAGTTATTAAATCGTGTTCTTTACATCTCGGCGTTACATCCAATGGACGAAGGTGTTATAAGCACCGCATATCGCAAATTACCGAAATTATTAAAAACATAGGACTCAAGAGGGAATGTTGCAGTATCAATCTGTTGCACGGGAAACGGTACCCGCCAAACCAATTGTAGGCTGCTCCTCAACCACGAGACTTTACACCAAGCAATGAACATCAACCGGTTAATAGTACAACTGGCCAATGATGAAGTACTAGAATTTGTTAATATCGATAGAGACATAGAAACGCGCAATCATCTATTTAGTGAGGTTAATGAAGAAATTTGAGGTAAGTTTTAGCTGAAGCTAAGGCGCAGTCGATACAATGAAATACGTAGAATGAATCGGCTCCAGCTTTTCAGTGGTTAGTATTTGGGGTTTGAGTTGATAGTCTCTCCATCCTATTCACTAAATCTGATCAGCGTCTTCTTTCTCTTTAATACGCTCAAAGTTACCTTCGAAGGACACGTAAGAGAAATCTCCGGCAGACTAACTCGTGCTCATTTGGATAGCCTAGACGTACAGATATTCTTAGGGGCTGTTCATATTTTGGCCGGTGGAGAAATGTCTTTGTGTTTATTTTCCATGTTTTTACATTGTTCTCTAGTGTATCTGGCGATGGATTTGATGTTAGGCATTGCAGTCGTCGTACGCCGGATAAGAATGCCCGGTAGAATATCTCTTGGGTAGCAGCTTAGTTTATTTACTCATTTCAAACCAAGGCAAGTTGGCGTTACTCGTGATTATCGAATACTATTTCGATGGATTAAACGGATGGGGGGTATTGCTGGGAAAAGAGCGTGGATCTATAGGAAGACTATGTCGAGAGGTAAAACCGAATTCAACAAAGGGACACTTTCTTCTGTGTTAAGCCGAAACTTTTAAAAGCAAAGCAACAGGGAATATGGCGATATTTGAAATATCGTTATTTTGAGGAGTTGTTGTACACCATTCTATTATTCAATGCGATAACCAACCGTTACCGAACCGAATTGGAGAAAATCTAATAAAATAACCTCTTTCAAGATCTCGTCAGGGATAAAGTTTTTTAATTAGCAACATATATGTAGTTCTGGCGATGATTCGAATATTTGGTGCAAAGCCATGGGAGTCCCCATTCTATATCGCTACGTCTCAAAGATATTAAATTAATAAAAAAAAGAAAGATAATTGCCAGTACAAGTGCAAACATGTTATCTCCAAAAATAATCGCGTACGTGCCGAGTCAAACAAAACTAGGTTCTGTAAACAAATTAAATCATTTCCTTTATTGAATATTTCGTCGTATCATTCATATTAATGTAAAATTAGCGTTCTCGTTGATATGCTACTAATCGGATGGAAATAATTAAGGAATTTCTTACGTTAAACAGTTAAAATTTGCATAGAAAGCTCGATTAAACATTATTTAATTAAACTATACGTAAGACTCAACATTGTAACTTTCGTATAATTATTGCTGTTTATTAAAATAACATTTGCTGAAGTTAAGTTTTCAAATGTACGAAATACTTCATGTGATCATTTAATTACTTTCATATAATTGAATATTCAATAGAACTGCACGATAGTATTTATGTACACAAAGGAAATTTTTTTTTTGCTATCAACCATAACATTAACAATAAACATTCATTACTCGTAAAGTGTGAACGAATAACCTCATACCTCATTTTAACCTAGGTTTCCACAGTGAAGTTCTCGTCGTATTGGGCCCCGGGGCGAATTCAACGAATTCCAAAATATACGTTAAACACACGCAATTAATTGTTAAATTAAAGCGAGGACGTTGGATGAACACAAACAAGTGTTTTTATCGGCAGCCATTACTTAATTATGAATTGTGTCAAACGGTTAGGCTAAGGTCGGTAAAGTAGGATTCTATCTTTTACTTCTTGTTGTTGGGATAGTCGAACGCGATATTCCGTATATAGCTGAGAAATTAATTAACAATGCATATTCTTTTATTTAATAACAGAATATATGGCGTAATTGGACGTAAATTTCAATAACTCATTCAATTTCCTTCCACAACAACTCTGACTTGATTTGTATAGAGGGCGCCTCTAGCGTGGACGTTGCAATCTAGGTGTTGAATTTTTAAAGGCGTTTAATTGTTAAAAAGAATTGATTTACACACAGATTAGAACTTATTCTCTGCGTAATTCACATATAATAATAATAATGTAAAAAAATCTAGAGGAACGACGCCAGTACGTGTTTCGCATCTAGACTAACGGATTTCCGGGAAAGCGGGAAAATTTGAAATAAAACATCTTATTGCGGTTCTAACATTTATTATTCACCGTTATATGTATTTTATTATCGAATTAAAGATATCATATTATTTATTCGGGGTCCATTTAACATTAATCACAATTGTATTGGTACATTTTGATATTCGCTGAAGTTTCAGTGTGTATTTATTTACAATGTTTATAAATAATTCTGAAGATATTTACTTTAGTTTGTTTTCTTTTTTTATTTTATTTTCGACCATAAATTCGTAATTTTCCAGAGTTTTTTTTTTTTTTTTGGCATTTTATATATTCGGTAAAGAAAACAAGTTTCCTTTCTTTGAATTTTCGACATTCTCAAGCATCTCAGATTCTTGTAGCTCTTATACTAATGTACTTTGAATTAAATGTAGTTGTTTACGTTCTTTGTCTTTTTTTTTACAATTAAATTGCTTTTGCAAACTTCTTAATTAACCTGCCAAATAACTATGCATTTATTTTAGAATTTAATTTAATTTTTTTTTTATCGGGCAAACTTAAATACATAAAATATTAATTAATTACATTGCTTACGTATTGTTTTATAAAGTAAGTTCTATTATTACGTATATATGTACAGTCTAGATACAGTTTTGGTCGAAATCTTATGTTTATATAACATTTATCTGCAAACGGAAGATGATAGCCATTCAAGTTTGTTGTTCAAGTAATTTGAAATGAATGGCATCAGGAAGAATTAGAGTGTCGAAATTTGGCAAAATGGAAAGAGAAAAATTAAAATCTACAAAAATATTTTGTAATTTTTAAAAGGAAATATTAAATTTGTCAATTAAAATTAATAAGTGATTAATAAAAAATGTTCTATATAGCATTTAAGTGGAAATATATTAAAATTGTGAAGAAACTAGTGACACTTACGTATTTATTTCAAACTAACTCAATTGAATATATCTCTCTAAATGGTGACATCTAGCGGTAGAGTATCATACTACTAGCGATTACGTTTTAAAGTGCTCTAGGTTAGGCGTTCGCAAATTTGTAGGAATAGAATGAAGATTTCTGTATTACGACCCGAGACTTAAAAATACGGGAGGGAAGATTCGAATTCAAAAGAAAATCGTTTTATTTCGTCTAGTTTATGTCGTTAAAAATACGTCTAATACCGTTAAATTCGTTTTGAATAATATTATAATGATTATGGTGTTCTTTACTTGACCAATGTTACGTTGCAACACTGGCAAAAATTTCTAAACGCATATTTAAGAAACAAAGGAGGATCTTTGGTATTTACGTAACGGGTAACAAATTGATATCTTTACATATAACATGTAACACTGATTATTTGCTAACACTGCCGGACAAAAGTTCTTTCTTCGAGTAAATCTTCTATCAAAGCTGACATTATTTCTTTTTTTCGTTCCCAATTTTAACCAGCGTTTATGGGCTGGTTTTTTATTTTAATTTGAATTTTATCTTTCGCAGACTGTATTATTATGGGCGTCGACAAGATAAAATATTTCAAGAGAAATAACAAACAAAGAGTAATGCTAAAATGGCTTCTTTATGGAATCGATGAGGCAAACGCAATAAAAGGATAGAAAAAAATTGTTATAACACACGGACATGTTTCCGCCTACCCGGCATTGCCAGCTTGGTTCCGAGAATATTTTGTAACTGTATCGCTGTTGCCTCACAGTTGATTCCATAATATTTTTGTTATTATTTTATTTATTTTACTTTTCTTATTTTATTTTATTTTATTTTTGCTATTGTTTTTAGGCAACTTCTGATGTGTTTTATTTGAAGGGAAATTGAAAGGCGATAAGGCTATCAACTTGTTTTTTATCGGTTGCTGCATCGATTAGTGTAGATCAGTTTTTTTTTTTTATTGAGGAATTTGTTTATGTTCATACTTCAGAATATTTTGCCAGACCCAATTAATATGATTATGTCAGTTAAAAACAATAATTAGAATAATGACAAATAATTGTTAGAAATAAAAAAAAATACGATCGTTACGGAATGGGGGGTGATTTAAAACAATAACACGAAAAGTTTAAGTTTTCAATCCTTAAGAGGGAGGCGAACAATTGTTCTTAACCAGAAGCCTAAATGTGAAATTTTGCCTTTTTAAACCCAAAAATTACGAGACTCCTAAATGAACATTCCTTACTTTGGGTAAATTTTCAAAAATTATTGCTTACCTGGGCGATAAACGAACGATAAACGATAAATGTTTGTGCCATCAATTGTTTTGAGTTGAGAAGGCATTTCACCATTTCCGGTCGATTTAATTTGGAAAAACTTGTATTAGATAGCCAAATAGAGAAGAAGTTTTTTGAACGATACTTCAGTCGAAACGAAATTTTTTCAAATTAACATCATCTTTGATCAACAAATTTCAAACCAACCTTAAGAATGCCGTGGCCTATTTTCTTCAGCTTTATCGATCGCATTTTTCTCTCAAAATCTATCTCCTCTAATCACATAAAACAAAACCTACCTAAGAAGAAAACGGCAAATATGTTAATAATAAAAACATAAAAATAAATTAGAAATAAATAATAGATTTGCAGGGAATAAGGAACATAACTTTTCGATGGCTAACTGTTCGATATATCCGTTGGCTCAATTTCCCTTTAAGTAAGGATAGATATAAAAATGGACGAAAGAAAGAAAATAATTAAAATTGCTGATTTTAATGGATTCTGTGGAGATGTAAGTCACAAGAACGGATTTTAAGAGCTAGAAGGATAAGCACACTTGAACATATTGACAAGCGGTAATATGTTGAATTATCCTTCACAAAATTGTCTTTTCTAACCGGACATGACTTTCTGGGAAGTTCCAAAGACCTACACTAGATAAAGTGGATAAATCGGTAATATATAATATTTCACTTAAAGACTGTACTCATGCATATATTGAGCAGACAGAACAAGTAATCAGAGTTAGGTGCAAAGAGCTTTTTTGGCTCGTTTTCAATTCAGAAGGTTTCGTTGCTCTACGTATGGTTGAGAATAGTCATAATGTCGATAATATAAGGCTGGTCGAGGACCTAAACAGCGTTGTTCCAGGAAGGCATGGAACTTTACAGAAAGAAACATAATTTAATGAATTCAGAATTATGGTTCTTCTAGTCTTCATCCTTGTATATTGTTTAATTAATCATAATCTCCATATCTGCCTCGTTTTTCTTTAATATTTTTGTCTCTATTAGAGGACTCTATTGAAGACAAGAACGTAAGAAAGACGCTGAAATCGGTTATCTGTTGAAGGGCCAAGTGAACGTGTTTGCTGTTCTTTTGGAGTTGGTCATTTTATTCAATTATAATCCAAAACATTTTCATGAATGAAGTTAAAGAAAGTATGTTCCCGGATGGAGTTGACTATATCCCGTAATCAATCGTTCAAGAAACTAATTTTTATTATTTATTTTACGGCGAAAAATTATTTTTTATCTTTTTAAAGAGATTTAGCCTATTTTGGGCAAAACGTTACGATTAAATACGAAAAATGCCAACGTTTGATAGAAGACATACTTCCAAGATTTACACAAACATTTTAATACCTATGTACTGACGAGTTCGTTTGCGAGATTGTCCCGTCCTCTCTTGTTA
Source organism: Oryctes rhinoceros (assembly GCA_020654165.1). Classification (NCBI taxonomy): domain Eukaryota; kingdom Metazoa; phylum Arthropoda; class Insecta; order Coleoptera; family Scarabaeidae; genus Oryctes; species Oryctes rhinoceros. The sequence goes on from JAIOKQ010000119.1 coordinate 6,698,975, forward strand.
GGCCGTCAATGCAATAGCCGCGTTATCACTTTCCTGTATCTTACGCTACTTATCTATCATTAAACACTTACACACCCATAACTTACTGCGCTTTGAAAATATTTAGTTTAGTCCATCTGCATCTAGAAAAACAAGATAAATTGAGATTAGTTTTCCTGTCTTGAGAGGGGATAGTGCACTAACATCGATCACTAAAACACCAAAACACCAAAAGAAAACCAAAAAAAAAAGACAACCAGTCCAAGTCAGGTCAAAAAAATCCAAGTAACGTAGGCGAGATAACGCAGAAAATTCGCATTGTCTTTAGAATTATTTGCGTTATCTTCCAGGAGAACGCGAAGTAAGTATAACGGATATTTCTTGATAAGTTCTTGGATCTGTTCCTTGTTATTACAGGAAGAATTAGTAATAGACAGATACAGTCAGTTCTGTGGCAAACACATCTATTACAACCAACGGCAAGGACAATTATGTTTGGTGCAAAATCAATACTTAATTCTACGATCTATAACATTTAGAAGGCAGTCAAAGTGTAAAATAAATAAGATGTACTTTTCGTGTGAGAAACAAGATAAAATATAGATGCGGTATAGAATAGAAGAAGAAAGATGAGCAAAAGAAAGTTTATAGATAAAGATTTATTTAAATTACAATCTTGCGTTATCGAAGTCGCATAAAGCCTCAGATAAACAATAATCGTTTTTACTCTAGGTCTGGTCATCTTGGACGATTCACAAGATGGCTTTTGTTCCACTTAAACAAGAAAAATTCTTAGTTTTACGACAATAACATCTTACATAGTAGAAATCGGATGTTGTCACGTACTTGATGTTTATCAATCAGCTTTTTCAAAAAATTTCTAAAGGCTGGCGTTGTTGTCTCTTGTTTCTCGTTATATATCCCATTTCTGATCCGCTTTGTTGATCCATAACCGTTCTGCATCAAAGAAATCGCGTCGTTCGCTATATGGTGCTAACTTCCATCTGTTGCTAATTTCGTATGCGTCTTCGCGGTTGAATTTATTGGTATTCAATTATTCCTATCCATTTGCGTATTATCCTCGGGTAGTAGTGGTTGGTCCTGGCTAATACCTTAACGTCCGTCTAGGTTATGCGATGGTCTCCTTGTTGGTGCAAGTGTTCTGCTTCAAGGACCTAATCGCGAAGGTGGAAAAGTAAACTAGGGACGCTACGAAAGAGTCATAAATCCCAAAGGAAGAACAGAGAAGGCTATTACCACCAGAAAGCCGATCACAATGACTGTACGGGCTACCAAAGATACAAAAATCTGGCAACCCTCTCAGACCGACCGTCAGTATATGCGGTTCAACTACCTATGAGTTAGCTAAATATCTCTGGCACACTATTCCGGGAATACCAGAAACTTTATGAACAACTCCGAACATTTCGTCGAGATGATACAACAACACGAAATAACAAAGGAAGATTTACTGGTATCTTTCGACGATCAACCGCTCTTCACCACCGTAGCAGTGGAAGAAACACGAGAAATCATCGGGCAACAACTAATATTAAAAGCACTATAACCGGATCTTTTCGATCTGCCTTAGTTCCACCTATTTCCTGTGGAATGGAGAATTCTACGAACGAGTGAGTGGTGCAATGGGATCTCCTGTGTCACCTTTCACCGCCACTATCTTTATGGAAGCGTTCGAACAAGAAGACATCGAATCTAGCGGGATGAAATCTAAATGATGGTACAGATATATAGATGCACCTTACCATTCCCAGGTGTCTTACTGGATCGAACTGACGGCAGCAGACTGGGAATGAAATACAATGCTTTGCAGAAGAACGACTACAATAGAAAAGATATAAGGAAATCATTAGAGTAGAAAAAGGAGGAAGACCGACAACAAATCAGCGGGATATACATACGTTCACGTCATCGACAGGCTGAAAAAGACTCTAGGAGAGAAGAACATTACCACACGGCGACCACCGAAATCGACCAAATCAGTTACTCGCTCCCAACAAGGACGTGTTACCGAAACTACAAGCAAAAGCTACATCAGTCAAACAGGACGGAGTATGTAGAGTGGAAGAATAGGAAAGAGACGTAAAAACTTTCTTGATAATCCGGAATATAAATCGGATACGTAGCGACTGTGATAAATCACGTATTGGTCAGTTGAAAAGAGCGATAGGCACGAAATTCAATGAGCACATTAGGTCCTACAGATATGGTAGGACAGAATGGTCAAATGTAACGCAACACATGAACGAAATCAGACTTAATATTAAGATGGAAAATTTGAAATTGATTAAGAGTTTAACTTCGCCGAGGAAATCAGAGGCTTACCAAACTGTTTACATAAAGAGGAACAAGGAGAATGGACCGTTGTCATGTTCGTTCTGTTCGATTTATTAGGGTAAGGCGGGCACATGTGGGCCAAAACTTGTGTGCCCGCCTTATTCCAATAAATCGAACAGAATTAAATATGACAACGGTCCGTTCTCCCTCTTCCTTTTTAAGGTAAGGCGCACACGTGCTTTGACCCTTTGGTTTCATTTCTTACGTGCTTTCGCACGTCTTAGTTATAGCGTTCTCTCGCATCTTTCGATTAAGCGATCCACGAAGCAGCTCTTCCGGACTAATTATCTTTACCTTTAGCGGAAGGATTTCTTGGTTCTTGGAGGACAGGCAATTCGAATTCGCAATCCGTCCGGCCCGTGCAACCTCATCCCTGCATATTCCGTCCAATTACCACGTAAATTTCGTCATTTACGTTCGTATATAAGCGAATATACGCAATTTCAATGAATACGACTCTGATGACGCCCCAAATTCTAGAAACGCGCGTAACTAAACGGAAAACGAGGGGAAAAGTCGGCGGTGAATATGTATAAAGACGGAGGCCGTAAAAAAGTAACGGTAAAAATGCTTCGGCGCGTGTCAAAGTACACAAACGACCAACCTACGTTTTGCAAATTGAATTAATTAGCGTTTAAGTTGCAGCGTGACTAGTCCCTCCAGTTTTTAGAGCGGGGAATTCTCGTTAAAGTATCGGACATGTAGTCCTTTTACGACGTGTCAAAAGTAAAAAAAAAAAAAAAAACAAAGAAGGAGAACGTTACTCTTGAACTAGAAACGCACATAGCTTCTAGTAAACGTAGTTCAAATTTAATTAATCCCACTTCAAATTAAACACGGATTTATATAACGAATTTGTTGAAATTCGTTAGCGTTTGGGTTGTTCATAACTTAGTCGTTATAACCGTTCAAATTCAAAAAGAGTAAACGAACGCATTGTGCAAACATTTGAATCGACATTTCATAGTCTTTCCATGCCAACGAGACAACGAAGTGGAAACGAAGCGAACAACGAAGCGTTAAGTCGCCAATTTGTCAATTCTTCGTCGATTTATTAGACAGTATTAACACCAGTGGGGAATTTTTGGGAAGAGACCTTGGCATACAAGATATTAACTTAAAGGATACGTAAGTTGATTAACTTGGAAGTGATCCAAAATTTCATAAGAAAATTATGTAATTTAGTGATGAGGCTCACTTCTAGCTTAGCGATTTTATCAATAAGCAAAACAGCGGCATCTGGTTCTAATTTAAATTAAACTGGGCGAAAAAATGCTAAAGAGTTCAGTAAACCATTAAGTAAATAAATAATAGAACTTCTAAGAAGAAATATTAAGCTTTAAAGACCTCGAGAAACGAACAATTGTTTTCTCTTGAAGAAGATAATTTTTGTTCATCGGAACGTTAGATTGAACATACGAGGTGGCGCAGAAGTAATGTCATAATTTGAATTGACTGCCATTTTATTGTAAATGAAGAAAAAGAGCTCTGGTTTCATAAAAAGTTTATTTGAAAGTGTGTAATTGATGACATTAATTGGAAAAAAATATATCGCTCAAATGGCCACTTCCCGAGTTGATGCATAATTGCGCTCGTTTTACGGCATTTTGAATTGTTGCTTGCGAAACATCTGGCTCCAGATCAGCGATTTCTGCTTCAATGTTAGCTTTCATAGGTTTAGCTAGATTCGCGGTTTGTCGTGGTAAACGCGAGATTTTAAGAAGCCCCAAAGGAAAAAGTCCGGTACTGTTAGATCTGGCGATCTGAACGGCCGGTTCAAATCTTCAAAACGGGAGATCACTCGACCTGGAAATTGGTGTCTCAAAATCTCCATAGTTGCCCGAGTTGTGTGAGCGGTTGCTTCGTCCTGTTGAAACCAGCAATGATCGAGACGCAATGGAGCAATTTGCGGCAAAAAAATATTTGTTTAGCATCCGTCTGTAGCGCTCACCATTTACGGTTACGGTAGTGCCATCGAACGAGCACTACGAGGCCGACCCAGTTTGCATGAGGCGCTCGGACAAACGTTTAATTGTTTGAGCACATGAAACACGACGACCAGGAAAAGAACGACGAAATTCACGCTGCATTAAAACAACATACTTGAAATTTGTCAAATAAGAAGTAACGACAATTGTACGCTTCCTCGCGTCTCGCTCCATGGCTTACCGCCAACTAATTCTTTATGTATCTTCATTATAAATGTCAAAGCACAAATCTGGCGCTAGCTACAAAAATGGCAATTCAAATTATGACGTTACTTTTGCGCCACCTGGTATATGGAAATTACAGAAAATAGGACACTATGCACAAGAATTTTATTTTTCCGTTTAAAGCAAATTGGCCAGGGTGAATACAAAAGGTTTCAGTAAACCATTGAGTGAGAATAATGCTCGTTGCCAAACCGGGCGATAAGGTGTAGTTTTGTGAATTTCCTCACAGCATTGTAATAAAAGTTGGAGTCGTTAATCGTTAAATTTATGTAATCAAAACCAATATTTTGAGTAAATTTTTGAATAAACAAGCAACATCCGGTCGGTTGGGTAAATTATTTTACTGGCTTTATTTTGTGCACCATATAGGTTCGCAAAAAAAACAACTGTTTACATTTCCCGACGTGCTTTAGAAAATTCTCCAACTAGAATTCGCCACAACCCAACGGTTGCCATTCACTGCTCTGGACGATGTGTGAATTCAACAAGATTGCGTGCACTTGCAACAGAAGTTCGAGGAATTAATGGCGTCTAAACATTTTCTTATAAGCTTACGTTAAGTCGTTAGCTTCCCCAATAGACCAGCAAAATTACACGTGTCATTACGGACATTTGGCCTGATTTATGTGAGAAAGTTGCCGGAGCTTCCGAGAAGGACAGTTGAATTCCTTAAATAATGGCAGGACATTTTATTTATATCAAATTCAAAATAACCCTAAGTTTCTAGGACCTGTACATTCAATGGTGGTCGGGTTAGCAACTTGCACACTAAATAATGGTCAACAACACATGGGTATCGGCAACCTCCGCATCATGCAAGTCTAATTTATTATATATTCGGTCACCGGTTGATGATGAGGACCATTCGAGTCCTCGAAATGGCCGTCCCGGACTAATTATTGCATTATTATATAATGAATTAAACTTGTGCGATGCGGAGGTTGCCGATACTTACATACTACGCTACACAGTCCTTGCTATCATTATTAAAGAATGGCCAACCTCCTATATGATGCAGATCATCAAAAACGGTTAGAGGAACTCAAGGTAGAGCCGATAACAAGCAGGCCTAGTGGCTCTGTGGGAATAGTAAAGCTGAATCTAGTTGACCACGACTGAAAGTTAGAGGCTGGAGTCAGAGCCGAAAGTTGTGGGATTGGATCAACTATATCCAAGTTACTAAGTTTAATTTAAAGCGCAAGATGAAATATTAGCAATGCTGTCAATAAGGTGACCTTCGTCTAGGTTCCAGGACAGAGAGGGATCATCAAGGAAATTTGAAGGCGGATGAATTAGTCCCAAAGGTTCGCCAAATGCTAATAAAAGGCCAGAGCAGGCAGTCCGGCGGTCCAAAGTGGCGAACTTGACTTATAAAGCGGCTAGGATTAGCGAAGGAGGCTAAGCTAACATAAATGATCCATGAACCACCTATTCTGGGTTTCTTGGGAAACCCGCCGAATAAAATACGTCGCTCTTAATGTTAAACCTATTGTTCACGCAATTTGCTTTCTATGTTCCTTGTGTTGTCAAATCTCCCAAATTTTGATTGAAAGTAACTTGATCAATTTATACAAGTTAATATTAATTAAGTAATCTTTAAGATACCGTAGACGAAAGTCACTAAAAATGTCCCAACTTTCCCAACCGATAGATAAAAAAGTAGCAATTCTCTTCTGCGTCCAATTATCGAAAACATTGACGTCCTTCCACTGGAACCATAGAATTTGATAAATGCGTAAAACCAACGTCTAGAAGTTTTCGATTTTTTTTTTTTGTATAAAACTATCCAGGTTTATGATTTAAAAAATAAATAAACAGGTAAATACATAAATAAACACGACTAAGGTTTATTAGATTCAATAGAAAAGAGAACTACATCGTACGAAGTAGAAATCAGTCAGAAAAGTAAATAAATAAACATCGACAGAAATAGATCAGAAGATATAGTAGAGAGAAGAAAAGTTAACGTACTTAGGTGTCATATTTTCATGGTGAGAAAGTCGCTAGAAATTGTTTCGACAGTTCAGAATAAAAGTGAATGGCAAATAATAACGAAAATGAACCTTAAATTTTGTCCTTACGAGGACTCTCTACGATAACACGTCACGCACAAGTTACTTTAACATAATTGAAAATACAACACCTATAACGGCATTAACAAACAAATGATATCAATATTAACAACAATCAACGATAACACTTAAACACGGATAACATCCATCAATCAATCAATCCAGACAACGATCTAAGATGTATGTACGTAACGTATTATTATTATTATTATTGCAATATGCAACTGTTCTCGATCCGGTGGTGACCTGTCGAACCGTTCGCGTTTGCCGACATGCTACCGCCGCAGGTCTTTGCGCGCATCAACAACAGATCGGTCCTAATGCTAGGTCTCCTTACGTTCGGAGTGACAACACCGCAAGCATCGCTCAGACGGCGTTTCACCGACAGCGTGTACCTTTTGGCGTGATGCGAGGGCTGCGGCGGAGGCAGAGGGCAGGGCGCACCGAAGCTGGCGTGGACGCGCTTGTGGTGGTTCGGCGCCATCTCCAGCGGTAGATTCGCGATGAGGAACAGCTGGTAGAAGACCTCGTCGACTTTGAGGTTCTTCTTCGCTGATGTCTCGACGAAGACGCAGCTGGAGTTCTGCGATTCGCAGTACGCCTGGACTTCCTCAACCGTGACTGTTCTGGGGCGGAAAGAACAAGAAAGTAATTCGTAAAAATCTGACCGTAATTACGCCGCTGATCATGCTGTCAGCTTCTTCTTCAGCATGATCAGTGAAACGTCAAGTCAAGCATCAAGTACGCTACAACACCCGACATTTTTACTATGATGCACTTACAATAAGACCGGATTTAATGTATCTCTCGTCATCAACATAAAAGCTAGGACAAAACGAAAGTGGCTTGTAATTAGAATATTTGTCGAGAGTTTCCGTTTATTGAAAACAATGTTTACGTCGCTGTTTATATCTGGATTGGTTCAATTATCAGCGCGATGCTGCCCCTCAATTCGCATTCGCGCCGGAATTCCAATAAAAGCAAATTGTTACTAAATGCATTTTAGCGAATCTGGCGAATTGAATAAACGATTATGGCTCTATACGGTATAGTCGATCCGTCAACATTATCGTTGTTTATGGCGGTTTTAATATTTACGCAATCGACGAAGTATTGTTTCGATAATCGAATTAACTTTGACAAAACTGCGTATTAAATAGGAAGGAAATTTACATGAGCGTATTCGATGTAGCCGTATTTTGAATATATCTGTTTAACGACGATTGTCGCAGCTACTGTTGACGTTGCGTCCTCATTCATCTTCAGGGCTGGTGCTGCATAGTGAATAGAGTTAGAATCTAGAAATCAAGGGTATGGTGTTGTCAAAGACCGTCGAAACCAACGTAAAAGATCTAATTGCTGTTCAACATTAATTCATATGAATATCTTAATTTCAATGCTTCCAATTTGTTCAGCGAGCGTCAGGAAGTCCTTGATTATAGAGAGCGATTTAGGCTCTGAAGAACATGTTGGAGCTGTATTGTATGACAAGCCTCCTTCGACTGTCTTGTTTCCAGAATATTATCAAATAATAGGAATAATGTATTAAACGTGCTGAGAGGAAGGCGGGATGGGCGAACCACCAGGGGAAACTGGCACTGCTTTCTGCAATTTCTGAATTGGCGGAATCTGTAATTTTGGCCAGATGGAGGAACGAAATGGTGAAGCTAGATCCGTTACATAATGAAGCTCTTAGGAACGTCTCTAACCGTCGGGATTGTTCTTTTAGATGTCGCAAGAACGTTCGGAACAGTATAGCTTGATGGAGTAACTTACAAAATTGGCGTTAGCCTAGATCCGAGTCTATGTTCTTCGAAATTTAAATTTCGTTTTGCTTTGAAGGTTTCAAGGCTCGTTTCGCGAAGTGAACTGTATGTTCACTTCTTCTTATTATCAAACGTTATTGGCCATTATGTGGGTCGGATGCGTTGACTGAATTATCAATCCTGGATCTATTCCTACCATGCTTTCCCCTATCTGATCAATTCTTTCCTTTCATTCATCCTATCCTCCTCGACCTCCTTTTCTTCCTCTTATCTGTACTTTTGCTTCAAGCACCTCTTTAAGCAAAAGTACTAGGTTCCATACTTACTACCATCATAGAATTTTTTTCAATTTTGCTTGTATATTTTTAGTGGTTCAATCTTACCGCAACCAAGAACAGGATCAGAAGAACAACAAATGCTATTGTTTTTCTGATCCTGTTCTTGCGTTCTTCATTCTGATATAACAGCGGATTGAAACTGAGGCCTTGTTTTATTTTCTTCTTTATTTTCGAACCTTGTGACCTTCTTACTTTCACTTGTATCACGCCAATTAATCTCTCATGTGCTCTGATTAATTTTCTGGTTACGTACTTTTATCAGTTTCTTCTAAATCTGGAAGTGCCAAGCCAAGTTCTTTGCCTTTATCTTCCAATGCAATTTCTACAAATTTCCCACAGATGTCGTCGACATTTATACATTTCAATTCTTGATTGAAATTTCATACGCGAGAGAACAAAACTCCATCCTCCACCTCGTCGTTGTCGTTAATTTGATTTTCTGCATAAATTTCAGACAATACCAACCACCCTGCGCTCCCCCTCTCGCATAGAAATCCGAGTCGTTCTCGCTGATTTACGTTTCCGGCGCGTCTTCGAAATAAAAGCCTTCCGAGTTCGATTCGACAAATAAAGCAATAAAGCTCTCACTTCGTCACCCGATACACTCTGAGGTCTTCGGCAAGCGCATCCAGCCGACCAGGTTACCGGTTTCGGCTCCGGAACACCGGAACTTTCTTCATCCACTTAATCTACTCCTATCTTTCCTTTTCCGGGTTAACGTCTTTACTTCCATCTTTCTCTTCTTGTTGCATGCGGCGGAGGTTCGGATTGGTGCGTTTCTCGAAAATCTTTGCGCGAATTTAGAGTAGTGCTTGGTGCAACTGCATCGTCATCTACATACCTTCGGGTGTTTTATAAACTGTTAGAACTGAGAAGGAAGTACGTTTGTTAGGGAACTTATAAGTAACGATGTTCATTAAAAGTTGTACAGTGATGACTGGAATTATTGCTATGAAATTTAATAGTCGAAGGTAGCTGATTATTTCAATCTTCATAGTTAATCACTTAGAAGTATCGAATTTCAATATATTTATCGCTTACTTACAATCCACAATATTCTTGCTTTACGGCACGATAAAGGACTATAAAATAATGAAAAAAGGTTGAGTGTAGACTTTCACGACCGTAATCCATCTTTTGGATGTTGTCGCGTACTTAATGTTTGACTTGAGGATCAACGACGATTCGCTTAATCATGCTGTTAGCCTCTTCAGAGGATTTCTAAAGACAGTTGTTGTTTCTTCTTGCTCCTCGTTATATACCCCGTTCCTTTTCCGCTTTGCTAACCTATAACCGCTCTGCTCCGATGAATCGCATTGTTCGCTGCATGATGACTTCGCAGTGCTAACTTCCATGTGTTGCTGATTTTGTATCCGTCTTCGCGATTGAAGTTGTTGGTATTCTTCATTGTTTCTATCGATTCCTGATTAATGTCTTAATCGTCGCTGCGGTCTCCTTGTTGGTGCAGGTGTTCTGCTGCTGCAGATTCTTCAATGCGCCTAAGGCGTGCGTCTCTCTCATATTCTTCCACTCTGCACCGAATACTCCGTCCTGTTCGACCGATATAACTATTTCTACATTGACATTACAGTCCTTGTTGCTTGTAGTTTCGGTAACACGTCCTTGTTGGGCGAGAGTAGCTGGTCGATTTTAGTCACCGTGTTGAATCGTGTGGTGATGTTCTTTTCTCCTAGGATCTTTTTCAACGTGTCGGTGACTCCGGCTATCTACGGAAAGTCGCTCGTACGAAAATGCTGGTAGGTTTTCATCCTTTTCCTGCTCCGATGTTCTTTACTGTAGCCATTGTTCTGCAAGGCGTATTTCACGTATTATATTTCCTTGTCTCTATGATGTTCGTCGCTGATTTTTTTCGTGTTTCTTAACAATGTGTTGATGATGTAATCTCTTCTTTTTCCAGTTTTCTTACGAAACGCAAACAGGACGAAGACGCGGATAAAAAAGGGAAAAAACATTAGAACGCTCGGGGTTAAATGCTGACTATAGACGTCCCCTGTTTCCATGTCCGTGCATACTTCTGTTGTTTTTAAACTTTAAATTAACGTATTAAAAGTTAGATATATCTTTGAAAATGGAACGGTAGCTTTACAAAATAGGATTACGTGCGGCAAGGACGGCTACGTGTATTAATTAGTTCGAGTTTTAATCCATTTTTATATTAAAATTAGGTGTAAGCAACAGAAGAATCCATGCTACGCAAATTTACAGTTAAATCAAATCTAATAACGCCTTCCGATACGTACCCATGCGGAAATAATAAGACTCGGTTCGATCTGTTGAAAGAGCACCAAGCAAACATTTGAGTTACTACCACGATGGTTTCCCTTCGACATTCTAACAACAATATATATGTATGCGTACGGTAGCGCTACTACCATTAGCGTTGCTTTCTCAAACGGACATTGAATTACTCGCCTCCGGTGTTTATATGTATTGTTTGATGAAGAAGAGTAGAGCCGAGCTGGTTACTTGCAAAGTCAACGGTCAATAGACTTTTGTAATCAGGAGATGTGTTTACACCGTCTACAATTAGATTCTAAAAAAAAAATTCGAGAAGACCATCCTTTTCACATCACAACTTGTGTTGGCCATTTGTCTTTTTATAAAGCAGCTCTTGCTAGTGCTTTCAAGGAAACTTTTTTAGTGCGATTGACTAATTCATTAACATTCATGATACTCATACAGTCGATAACTCTATGGTGAGCGTAGACAGCGCTTGTATTATGCGGCATATTATTGAAGATGTCTTCAAACAATTTTCCAGCTTCGCGCAGCGTCATTCACAACAAGCAAAGCTTTCTCTGGTTTCCTCACAACTTTGAAGATTATCGAACTAAAACTAACTCTGCTGGCCATTAAATATGGCTTTGTTGGACCATCCGTATACAAAGCACCAACAATGGCGTGAACGATGCTTCGCCCTAATATGCCATGAGCTCTCAGAAAACGAATTAGAAATATAGAGAACGAAGCCAGGCGTGCGGCGTGCGGCTATCAGGAATAGCCGCATACTATAATAAATTGGCCGCCGTTAAATCTCACGAAATTCGTGGAATAAGTCGCAAGCTCGGCAGTGGACGATCACATGAATTATGTTATTATCCTTGACAAATCTTTTTTCTCGGACGAAAATCCGTTCCGCTTAACTGGTTTCATTAACAAACGAACTACGCACTTGCAGAAGTACTTTTAACGGAAGAAAGTTCCATGCGAGTGTTAAACGCTTAAAGTCTCGGAACTCAAACTGCCACGGCAAGGATGAAGTAAGGGGCTACCCCGACCCACAAACTAATTATACGTCCAGGGCCGGTTTCCTGACGCGCTTGTATTCCCTGCGCTATTCCGCAGTATCTAGAAACTGCATGCTGCCTTGCGTTTAATCGAAGTTAGTTCCAGGTGAAAGAACGTTCGAACAAGTTGAGCGGATTTACACGGTGCCGTAAAGACTTGTATTCATTAAAAGTATTAACGAGACGCTCACACAAAGTGGAAAATGCATCGGTTTCTTGTACTTGTTTGAGAAATAAGTTCCTTGCACGTCAAAGGTATGCTTTGATTGCTAATTTAATAAGATTCTGAAACAAGATGTTTCTTAGCTGGTTACCGTTTACTTCTAAACATTAATGCGTTCTTCGATACGTTTAAGTTCTGATTTAACGGGCTCAAAATATAATTTCAGTGACGCCTCTTTTCACGATCTTGAACATGTCATAGTTCCGCAGGGATCTCAACGAAATTTCAGCCATAGTAAATCGCCCGAATACGAACAATGCAGCACAATTTTTAACCTTTTTAAAAGTTTGTGACCAAACTTCTTACATCTCCTCCTTGATCTTCCTTTTTTTTTATTTTCTATACTGTCCTTTTGATGTGACCTAGTCATTGCATTCTTGTCACCTTTATCACTTGTTGTGGCTTGTGAGTTATTTCGTTCCTATCTTGCAGGTCGAGAGAGTTATGTTTGTGTTAAGGGGGTGCAGGATGGTACAACCAATCTTTGTACATCACCAAGTATGCAATTAGAATGTGGTGTTCTGCAGGGCTCTGTTTTCACACACTTTAGCGTCTTACAGTGTAATAGTATCTGGAACTAATATGTACTCATTGTATATTCTTGAGATTTTGCTGTTTTACTAGAAAAACGAGCGAAAATTTAATAACTTAATAATAACCGCAAAAACTTCTTCAACATTTGGCTCTCTGTAGATGTTGTATATTTCTCCGTTCGTTTGTGTAGCGCGTTTTCTCATCTTCTTGGTTTCTCTTGAGTATTTGCATTTGAAATCCAGGTTTCACAGTGCAATTGGTCTCAGAAAAGTGTTGTCTAGACGTATTTTAGCCTATCGGGACAGCTGTTTCGTTTGTATTAAATAGTTCATTGCTCCTGCTCTTCTATTTGCTTTGCTGACTCTCTCCAGTATTCATCCAGTTCCGTAATTTCCAACTTTCCCGTCGGTCAATCAAGCTACTGTGCCCTTTTATAAATTTGCTTTTCTTCTGATCTATCTGCAGACCTCTGTCGTACGTTGTTTGCGTTAACCGTCTTGTTATTTCTTACACTGTAAGAACTAACCTCTTCCTATTTCTCACTGTCAGTGTCATGTCGTTTGTATAGACTATTACCTGAGGACTTTTAGAAATCACCTTACAGCAGCAATATAACATGCAACAGCTCAGAAGAAGCCCCATGCAACTGAGAGCGAATAGTCGGACTTTTGCAATTACGACGCCTTTTGAGCTTAGGAACTTTGAGAGCGAATCGTCGGACTCTTCTCTTCTTTATAGTCGTTTGATCAGTCTCATTATTTTATCCATAATCGTCGGTCGATCCTTCCTAATTGAAACGTAGGATTTTTTAAGTCTATGAGTAGGATGATAGCTATTGATCTTATATTCATAGCAAGTTGTTAAAGGTTTTTTTTTTTCGGCTGTTCCTCTGCCACTCCTAAAACTTGCTTGATATAACCTGTTTGAGGTTCCATTACTCTTGATTATCCCAAAAAGAGGTCGACATCGCGTTTCCGGTCGATGGAACATGGTCTTCGTCCTTTCGGGACTGATTCACCATCCATAATCTACTGTTTGGCTGTGCTTTGACTTTAGATGTATCCCAGTTTTATTTACAGTTATTAATCGACGCCAGAACTCCCACATATTTCGCGTAAATTGCTTCCACAATTCCACTTTGGAAACATTAATTTCTATCCCTTTTTGGTCTTGAGCGTGCAAGCGCGACACCCGATCGCTACTCTTCTTCTCGTAACTTTTAACTAATTTCAAACTCCCTTATAAGAAAAGACAATAAGCCGCTTCTTCAAACTTACCGTCACCCACTCCGGGAATATCGTTCGGTTAGCTGGTGCTTCTCCGAAGTTTTCTCGCTTGTACAGATCGGTAGCTCTCAAACGAAAACGCATCGAACACCTAACATTACAAGCTCCACTCCAGCAATTTCGCGTCTGATTTACATTTAGATTTAATAACGGGAAGAAACGTCTGTTCTATCAAAGCGGCAAGCGAAGACCGAGAACGCTCGTCGTACGACCAACCTCCCACCCCACCGCTCTTTCAGAGCGTCCGTCGAGCTGGCGAGGCTCTCGAAATACTCTCTCGGATAATTTCATTTTCGGAGAACGGTGCGGAAAGTAATTTAATTCGGGAAGGAGGGACCTCAGGTGATGGATGCGGAAGTAAAATTTGCGACCTTTCAAGGCTGCGTTTGTGTGGTCATTAGTTAGTTAAATCGGCCGAAATACGTTGCTGCTAACGGGATGACTTACTTCATTTCCCTATCGCATTTATTGCCCGCCAACACCATCGGTACTCGGGGCATGATCTTCTTCTTCGTGAGACCCACGCTGCTGTTCGCGGCGGCCCCTGCGTTGAGTTTCGTTTCTAGGATCTGCTCTCTGAGGCGAATAGCTTCTTCGAACGTTTCTCTGCTGTCCATACTGAAGACGATTACGAAGAGATCGCCTGGAAATAAGGAAAAATCTGAATGAGATCTTTACGCGAGATCAAATATGAAAATTAAAAGGAAAAATACGGGCGGGTTGCATGGAAAATATGTTTTACTTTCTTGCTGCAAAAAAAATCAACGTGATCGGTCGTAATAGGCTTGAAGATGTCCCATAAGATTGAGGACGAAACGTCGGCGATAGTTATGCGATCCCAAGCCGGAAAGAAGAGAGAATGTAAAGTTGACAGTTGCCAATATTGAAAAGGAGGATGAAAAGAATTTGTGCTTTAAAAAAATTGAGATTGTTTATTGCCGAATGGCGGCATCTTAATCAACACAATTTCTTTTCTTCCCTCGAGAAAAAGACTAACTGCTGCTCGGTGTTTTTAACAAAATAAATACAACGCCTTCATAAATATAACAAAAGATATTTTACCGCACTGGCTCGACATATTTTAACAATAAGCAAGAGCCAAGCGAAAACTTGGTACCATTACATCCGTTGAATACGGAGGAAAAAAAGACAGCGTGTAAATCTGTTACCGCAGCATGTCTTCTATTGTAAATACATGCTTATTTTATTTTCTATTTGCTCTTGCTGGCGACAATGAAAGGAGCTGGATGAGAAGTTGAAACTCGGCACACGTAGAGCGTAAAATTATCGTGACGCGTATACAACATTTAAATGGATCCAGCTAACCTATTTAGGACGGAGGGCGATACAACAATGTACGAGACGCTTACTCATTTCAGCGCTGGATAGTTGTGAGTGGCACAATCCAATTTTACATTAATGTTTCGTTAAGCATTCGGGTTGCGTTAGCGTCGGGGTTAGACGGTGGCGTGCTGTGGCAACTGACTACATGGGATAGAACGAGAACGTGCTGCATTGTAGGGCAGTTAATGTTAAACTTGAATATCTCGTACAACCAGGAACTGAAGTATCTTGACGTTTTCCGGTTTTATTCATCTAGCTTCTTGAGATGTGATTCGATGGGAAGGGTCGATAAAAATAATTGTTTTGAAAAAATCAAAAATCAAAAATGCTAAGGTGTCCGGTACCAGCCGACCTTTTTTATACGTCATTCTGATAGCAGAGTTGCAATGTGGTGGAGCCGCGGAGAAGGTATCTCATTTGGATGTTAGGATGTTACAGTGGAAGATGAGCTACAGATGAGCTTGTAGAAGCATTACATTCGTTAAATTCCCCGTTTTCTTTTACCATTGCGCATTTTCAATTGTGACTTTTCATTACGCCTATGCATGATGCGGGTCGATGGGACGTTTTCGACCAGCCCTTTCATTTAGTAGTGTGCAAAAGAGACCGTTAGTTTTAGATAGGTGAATCTAGCAAAACCGAATACGAGTTTCGAGGTATATATGTACATGCATACGCTATTGATATTGTTAGTGAGAAGCGAGCGCTCATCTTTAAGCTTGAACGGGGAATTATCTGGCGATCTAAATGCGCCAGCGTTGTAACGGGGTTCGCCAAATTCGAATGTTTCACGGTAATCCGATTAAAATATAGCCTTCTATAACTACGTAGTAACGGATTCCATGTATATTCTATGCGTAGGTGAAAATTACATCGAAACCGTTCAAATAACAACTCTGTGTAATGTGCATTAGAAGGCTTCTGTTTTAAATGGTTCGTCGAAAGCAGAGTTAGAAAATTCGTACAGGCGAAATTTACGTTGCCGTTCAGAGTATTGCAAACAATGTTGTCACATAAACTTACTTTTACGCAAAAAAAAAAATTGAATCATTACTAGGCTTACGCGCGAAAGCTTTTATTAGGTCGGTAAGCAAACGGATTTTTAAAGATTTTTCAAAGATGGCACTGCTACGAATTCTTGCCAAGGAAAATGGCATCCTATTGGCATCTCCTCTTGTGAATCCTTCCAATTTAAATGGAAGTAGTGTAGTTGTATGAATGTTCAGAGGAACCGCTACTTTGCAGTCTTTGACTCTTTGGATCACAGTTTACTGCTAGTTAAGCTGGTCCGTGTAAGTTTTTATGCGTCACTGTTACAGTTGATATCTTCAGGGCTGTTACTACACACTGACCGTCGGCATGCATTTTCATCAGAAAGAAAATCGATTTTTCTCGAACCACCTGTTCAATTCATCTCAGCTTTGTTAGAAATGGTGTTGTTATTCCATAAAACGGTCAAACATTATTCGATTGGTTAACAAACATCCTTATATTACATTTTTAATAATCAAAGCAGGTTCATCTTATTTTTAAATAATGCGATGTTTTTTAAGCGTTTAAAAAGATAGATACGTTGAAGAACAATACTATAAGGAATACAGAAACATATCATTTGTCAACTCTTTTCACTTATCTCAAAGTACTTCCGAATTACCGTCAGAATTAACAAACAGCACTAGAGTAACCAGACAGGTGTTTACGACATTAAACGTGCAGAACTTCTCCATGAACCGTCTAAAACTCTGGATATATCTAAGTTATTTCCCAGCACTCGAACGAAGATTTTTTTGTTATTTATAGAGATACCTTTGACTCTCGGTTTCTAGTAGACTTTACGGTGTACTATCGCACATTGCCGAAGTTGCGCGAAAGTTCTAAGTAGGTAGGTAGTATTAGTAAACTACGGCACCACTTCGGCGAACCACACACAGCTTCACAGCTATCAAAGTTGAAATACGTTTCTCTTCCATTTGTCCCATATTTAATAAAACATAAAAATAAGAGTTACTTCCCGTAAATCCGGAAGCCTTAGGTAATCGAGTACAGCCAAATTTTCAACATTTTCGCGAGATACCCAGTATATGTCTGCTTTCTGTGAGAGTAAAGTTGTCATCGGATCAGACCAATGTTTGAACACTTCAAACGCTTAGGGGCAACTAGGGGTATTTAATAATTCAAGGTATGTCGCAGACATTAAAGCTACCCTGTCGTTCTTTTTCTGTGTTATAACTTCCTCCTTTCTTTTTTTATATGACGAGTATCAAAGCATATACGTTAGCTTTAACCCGCAGCGTATGTACCTAAATGCAGACATCCAAGTACGTCGACGGTATTGCTGTTTGTATTCGTTTGTGTATGTATCTGATTGAATCCAAGCCGAAGTTATTTGAAAATTTGTTTGCTCGATTACGTTTCCAGCTTGTCGGTCTTTGGTCGGTCGGCTGAAGCGAAAGTATGAAAGTAAGCGAGGTACTCGTGCGAAGAAATGAATCTGTTTGAATTGGAACGTCTGCGACGAACGTTCAACGTTTGAAGTTCGACGAAATGAGAAATCGTCAATAATACGAAGTTTTTTTTTTAATAGAGTTCGCTATTCTTCCCTTCGGTTCCGATTTTCTATACATAAATCGCAGGATGAAAAGATACCGTTCTACCAGAAGAAATAGCTTTACTTACACAAGAATGGCGTTGAGGGTGCTTTCAAAAGTTTCTAGACAAACATCAAAATAAGTTTTTTTTGTTGTCAAATTCAGTTTTATGTCTCAACATAGTATTCTTGTAACAAGGGACGATTCCAAAAATTATAAAACCTTGAGAACATGTTCATCACATATATATTACATACGTAAAAATTGTTTATTTGAATCACTTATTAAGCAGCAAAGAAAAAAAGATTACCAGTGGTATCATCTGTCCTCTCTAACGTTCTAAAGCTCTGTCTTTGGTCTTGATATTTCTCCAAATGATATACTTTATGCAACCAATACCCTAAAAAATACTAGATCATCGTCGTAAAAATGTAAATTTCACCCCATCTCAACTCTTTCAGACACTTGCGGTGAGCTCTAGCTGATTCCTCCACATTGGCAAATAAAATCATCCCCTAGAAACATTGTTTGCACAAAATTCCACGATGAGATTTCAATAAAATAAATCTCCCCTAAATCGACAGGCGATATCATCTTCCTACTCGCTACCCGAACCGTAGGAATCTTCGCCTACAGAGGGCGCTTTTTCTTCGTACTACGTCGGATGCTTTACTTAATTAATTGGCGGTTTGGATAGTTAACTCTGATTGATCGAGAACGAGAACGTAAGTACCTTATCTCGAACGGATACGTCCGCGAATTCTTTTTTTCTCGCAACAAGAAGTCCGACGGTTAGGCTACAGGGAATTGCGTAATTCGAGACGGCGCTCTCGAGGGATGTTGCCAAGCTTCTTCGCTTTCCTCGGAGATTTGAATTTATGAACCTGTTGATACAAGAGACGTCGTTGGGGGGTTGGAAATGTGGGCGTGTCGGAAGGAACGAGGAAAAAATTAGGCGCAAAAAGGGAATTAATGAGGAAGGAAACAAGGACAAGAACGGATTTATGAGCTTGAAGAGTGTCACAAGCCGGAACTTCGAAATTGGATAGAAAATTTCTTGGCATTAAACAATCGCGTCTTCATGGCTTATTTTTAGGATCTTTTCGTCTTTCGTGAGATCGTGTAGATGTCCCAGGTATGGACTAAATTGTCCGAATGGTTAGTAAACAAATATAAAAGTTCAGCCATTAAAGTAGATACTTACGAAACTGGTTGTTTTCATTTATTGAAACACGCATGGTAAAATTAGAGTTTCTTTCTAACATCATTCGGTGATACAGTTGATAATAGGGATCCACGCATTCTTGAAGCAGCTGTCCCGGACTAATTAATTAACCTTGTGTGGTGTGGACCGTGGTACCGATACTTTAGTGCTCTTTGGTAGTAAAGAAAATACCTTTCCTATTTAAATCGATGAGTAACACTTATTGGCGTCCTTTTGTCCATTCCAATACGATTGATATTCTCTACCGACACTATAAGGACAAACTTCGTCGGCTTATTGCTACGTTAGAAGGGCTAACGGCATGAAGCATAGGAATTTAGGATAATGTCCCGCGTCGTTGGTAATTAAGGCGTACGATTCGGTTACACGCAAATTATTGACATTCCCGCCTAAATTAATATCAACGTTTCGCAAACGCCTGATCCGTCTATGCGAAGCGCGACCAGCGCCTAGCCGAAGCGCTTCGCTTGTTGCGAAGTCGTAATTGCGCGAAGCGTGTCAAGAATCATCGTCGGAGCGGGTTAGTTTTCGGAATTAATTGCGCGCCGTTCTGCGTTTAACGGAAAGCGCCGATATAAGTTACCGTCAAACTATTTTCGCCGAATCCGTCGAGATTCGAGAAAGATAAACAGAATCGATAAGTATCTACGTTATTAATTGAAGAGATAAGATAGATAACTGATGAAAGGTCGAAAATAGTATTTGAAGGATGTAGTCGGGAGGTTTATTGAGATTTATATTTGAACTAATAAATATAATCATCGGCCATAACATTTTAGGAATGGATGGAAACTTTGAAAGGGATCATCTCAGACTCTCAGCTGAATCCAATAAATAATAAATCTTCATTTATATCAACAAGTTGTTCGCTGCGTTTCTTCGTCATTTATCTAAAAAATCAATTAAAGGACATCTCGAAAAATATCTTGACATATTTTTCTCCTTAGATGTAGCTTGGTTCCATGTTAAGCGTTTAGTAGAGAAGCAAACCATGTGTGAAAACCTTTACTATTTCGAACAATGGTTTTTCCCTCAAATAATAAACGATTTACTTAAGAATGCTGCAGTTGTAATGGATAATGCGCTTTGTCATAGTCGAAAAATTAAAAAGTAAGCTGATGATGATGATCATGAACATATTAATAGTAAAGCCCGTTCAACGCGTTCAGATACTTTGAAGAAGCTTTGCCTCATACCAAAAAACAAGAAATCCAAAGAATAGCGTCGAATGCAACCGGTGTATCGATAAGAAGTGTTCGCGAGAAGGAAGGAGATCCACAGAAGACGACAAAGCATTGTTTGTCACGTAGACATACCGTCACTCAACTTGAAAATTATGAAGAGTTTCTTTTCGGCTTTTTTTTGTATTATTTCCGAACTACTGACGGTTGTCGCCTAACATCGGGGCGTTGTAAGAAAAGTTGCCTTCCGAAATGCAACGGAATACCTCTCTAATCGGGGTAGATGATTTCGCGAGCATCCCAAAAAACCGAGGCTATCACCTCGCCCATCTACTTCACCGGTCTCATCGTTCGCCTTCAAAAACCCACTGTTTTAATTGCCTCTTTATCTCCGAAATGTAGTAGTGTATCTATGTTTCGTCCATAGTTGTATCGACGGAGAAACTCGTCAGAATTTCTCATGTATTCATGTATTCTCATGTATTTATTCTCCATTGACAGCAAACGCAGCACCCATTTCGCCGAGATTCTTTGTTACACCCAACTTTTCGTACAAAATTAAACGCTGTACTTTGCGATATATCTGTGGTTTCAACTATTTCTTCAAGGCATATTCAACGCTTCCATTGGACGTCCAGAACGACGTTCAACTTTTATGGATGTATGTTTAAATCTTTTTACCCGATTGTAAACACAGAAACAGATGTGCCGAAGTTGATTTCATGTGCCATGAAATCAACTTCGATCTCTTACGGTGATAAGTAGAGATGACAAACGTAGGTGGAATTATTCCCTTTTTGCAGCGACTAGATGAACTCGTGTCTATTCGTGTCTGTTTTTATAAGAAAGGGTTCGTATGCCTACTGGTGTTCCCGAGAGTCGACAAAATACGTCTCTGCAAAAAAGTAATAATTTCATCCGCCTCTGTCCTCTCTAGTGATCAATAAGCGTTTAATCACCGCAACTCAACCATTTTGGATGCGATGAGTGCCATCTCTTAGATAATCTAAGAACTTTTTCCTAATTTTTTTTATTTCAATTTATTTATAAAAAAAAAACTTATTTCCATTCAACCTCGCTGTGATTTATGCAAGATTTAACGGTCACATGTAGTTGCAATTAACACAAAAATAAGTTAAAGGAAAACCTCAGGTCTCCCGATTACGTCTTTTATGATCGTATGGTGTTTTCAATTGCGATAGGGACTATTCACGTGTAACATACCCGACCTTAATGCATATTACAGACCACAGCATACACGTATATACACCGCATCCTAACTGATAAAATTCCCCATCGTTTCGCTAAACTATTATCTGGATGGATATTACGTTGAATATAGAGTACCAGACCCTAAACACAACGGCACCTTTACATATTTGATGAGTTTAGTTACTTGCGGGTTTTAGTCAAGGTTAGTAGACGTTGGGGATGCTTTTACAGCTTTAATCTATATTAATTGTGTATTCTCTATTATAAACTGGATTAATTTGCTTCCTTCGGTTTAGATTAAACAGGGCGCATTACTGGTAGGGTTACGTTACAGTGTAACATAGAAGACCCGATTGAAGATATCTTTAACGTTACATACATAGATTAGCTTACTTTTTCAAGTTGTTACAACAATTTACGTGACTTCAAAGAAAACAACAAATGCAACGGACCAAAGACGTGTTGGAATGGACATTCCTAAAAGCGGAATAAGTCGAAGCGTATCTATCTCTTTGTTTCCTTCGACCTTTAGGTGGTTTGAGACTCGTCACAAAGTAAACTGATTTTCGTGTCTCAGTTGTGTTAAGTTGTGCATAGATTCGGGTATTATCAGATCAGATACGCAACAGATATGTGTAGGTCCTAATAACTTTTAGAGCTGCCTGACTACCATCGCATATATTTATAGCTGCACCCCCGGTTCCTCTAGATTCTTTATGGACCGGAAAAAACTCGATAGCTAGACAACTATAGCACAGACACGTATAGCAATAAGACAAAACCATACGCGATATTCAATCCATCACTGAAGAAAGTTGCATAAACTTCAATTTAATATCCGCCGTTCTCACAACAATTTCAAACTCTAATTCCCTCCATTTAAAGATTTAAAGAGTTAGTTAATCCTTCTACAAATTTGCCTTAGTCCACATGTCCCGTATTGTATTAAGTAGGAAAGATACGAATACGACTACATGAAGGGTAAACAATCCAAGCGCTCGAGTCCCTGTTTCTCCGATTGAACATTTCGGCGTCGAAGATTCATAAATAACGTCCTCGAGGCGCGGGCGTCGAGATAAGCTTTCGGAGTACGCCAGTAATCAGTTGCCGTGGTGGAAAGTTGCCTTTGCCCGTCTTGAATAATTAATCGTGACTCCTTAAATGTCTGACGAGTTCGAACACCTGGGGAGTTGGAGAATGGCGTTCGAAAGGAAGTGCGTGGCATATACGGATGGCTGCCTTAAGAAAGTTAAAGTTACGTGAGGTAATTGGGACGATCGGGTAAGTTGTCGTCGGATAAATGGATCAGTGATCCGGATGTGGGATTTACAACATTTCATCCCAACAAAAATGCAACAGGCTTAGTCGGATTAATGTTAAAGTTTTTAATTATCATTTGATAATTCCTATCATACGCAGTTTTCTTTCATCATGTTGCATAAATATGCTTCTGTGCCTGTTGAAATTGAAAGAGATTCTTCAAAAGCTTATCGCGAGAATAGACTACAACAGTGGCGACCTAAAAACGTTAAGTTTACTTTCAGGTCAGCGTTCTGGATTAACGAAGTATTCATGTTTTCTATGAGAGAGGAATAGTTGAACTAGAAACCAACGCCGAGTAAAGAGGAATTAGCTAACAATATTAAGCTCGGTCTAATTAAATGCTAAAGCGCTAGAAAACAATAATCCTTTTTCCAAATTATCATAGGCGAATTTTTAAAAAAATCTGTTTATTGGTCCTCAAATTAGAAACCAACTGAAGGTCTGAGTCCGTCTAGTCTCCGCAAAAAAGGTATGATTCCATTCGCCTTTGTCTTCTCTACTGACGGCAACGAACGTACGACGAAGGCTTTTAAGCGAGCCAGATTATGTCGGTATCGTTGAGAACCTGCTAGACAAATTTAAAGCATTAGGTTGTGGAGAAAAGGTATCGGTCCCAACATGATAGCGGAATATTGTTGAAGGCCGTGTCTAAGAAGAGAACTTAGATAAAATAGAGCTTTTGGGCCGAAGAGAAAGGGTTTTCTGTTGACCTAAATACAAATTTGAAATCAGAGATACCAAATTCCCCAAACTGAGTTAAAAAACAACACTTCACATTCAATAAGTTGTACAAACGCATACACGCGATAGTTATTGGCTTACCCGTCAAGAAAGATAACCTCCTCATAGCGGGGAAAGGATGATTCCCCGACGTATCCAGAAGATCCAGCTGATGGATTTCACCTCTTATCCTGTACAGTTTCCTATGAAAGTCTTCAATCGTCGGCGTGTAGCTCTCCTGGAACTTCCCGCCCAAAAACCTCGCAACCAAGCAAGTCTTTCCAACTCTGGCAGAACCTGCAATCAATCCAAACGGAATTTATTGATAAATCGCGCATTTCTCGCGACGATAGGGGGTGCATTTGTATTCTATTTCGTGGACGACAATGTTAAATTTTTAAACAAACGCATATACAAATCCGCTTCATATTACTGCGACGTTGCAGCTTAGAAGCTCACACTAGGAAAATGAATTTATATCCGATTCTGTTTGAAGTGCTTAATTGTAAGTACATGTATGAAGCTCGAACTCACGTACGTCCCTTCGCTGAAAAAAAGAGGTAATATTTAATGTAAAACGGGTAATATATTTGCATGTGATCATGAAGTCGTAATTTATGTACGTATTGACGTATTACGTAGCCGGAAAAAATGTTGAATTATTCATGATATATTTTCTAGAAACATATGAATGTAGTTATTGCATTTTGAATGCAAAATGTGGATGGATTGTGTTGATTTGAATTAAATTTATTGTAGAAGATGGCAACTTGTAATGTTGGAAGTAGGGTTAGTTAAGATTGTTTATTTTTTTTAGGAAAGAGGTTACCTGTTTATGTTATAGTGGGGGAAAAAAGTGTGTGTGTGAGAAATTCGAACGATTTGATGATTTCAAATCTGTCTTGATGGTTCCTTGTGCAATGTGACCTGCTGATTTCGCCAATTTTGGGGATATCTTCCATCATCATGATGTTTTGCGAACAACAGTTCAGAATGCCGTAAAACGAGCGTAATTATGCATCAATTCGGGAGGTGGCCATTTGAGCAATATAATTCTTTCCAATTAATGTCATCAATTTTGCACTTTCAAATAAACTTTTTATTAAAACAGAGCTCTTTTTTTTCATTTATAGCAAAATGGTAACCAATTCAAATTATGACATTACTTTTGGGCCACCGTGTATGATACTTTAGCGTGTTCATTTATCGTCTCGTGTTTATGTTTTACGGGCTTTGTATGTTTTTGGAGATCGTCCATATGAAATATTTTCGCATCAATTCCCAATGTTCGGAGAAATAAAACTTTTTGTCAGCAGACTCAACCGCTTATTACCTCCCACACCGTATCAACAAGGGAACGCACTGTATCCACTCTTATTCGAACTAGATTTGAAGAACAATTGTTTCGGGAATAACTTTATTCCACCGCGAAGCGAATTCGAAAACTCAGCTTTAAATTAGATTTTATTTTCGCGTTCCTTGTACGCACCGGGTCACATGCGCGGCTATTGTTGGTCCTGCGAGACAATGAAGAAAATATTATTTGCATGCAACACTGCAGCAAATTTCATGAATCATGACATTGGATGAATCGAAGCAATAACAATTCATTTAGAAATTCGTAACATTCCAGCTGAAATGAAAGAAATACTTTACCTAGTTCTAAAAAATTAAAAATTATGAAAATATTTATCCCAAAATTGGGCAATTCCGTAACTAAACAAAAAAAAATAAACGGTATTATTTTTATACCTAGGTATCCTTGAAATATAATGTTTTATTGAAAACAGAATTTTGGAGCTACCTTTCTTAGAGTAACTCGTGCAATACGCCTTCTTTTCGCTGCTTTCTTGTGAATAAAACAACATCAAAATTTTCTCAATTTTTCTGAAAGGAAACCTCAAGATACACAACTATTATTAATCATCTAAATTATCGTTTAACAATTGACATATGGGAATAAGAAAATGCAAGAAAATTCATCGTATTTGTAGTGTTTTTTCCGAGCGATCTCTGACCTAAATACCAGATTTAAGCTGTGAACCTACAACCGAAAATACAGAGAAGACGATCAGCAAAAGAAACGTGACGTTATCAGGCGGCGCTTTCCCAATTTCCCAACAATTCGAAGTCCTTTTCAAGACATTTCCTTTTCCTCTTTTAACGTCAGTCGCTTTGCAACGCGATGATGTTCAACCTCATCCCCAGTAAAACACATCCACCTCCTCACAACATTATATAATATTCCACGCCGATAGGCGCTTTGCGGAATTACACATCCGACAACACGATAATGCATATTGATACGGTTGTACGTAGGGGTTGCAAGGAGGGCCTCGCCTTCGTAGCGGGGCTTATAATCGCGTGCCTAATACGATGTTACGTTCGAATACGCGGGGCATTTAATTAACGAATTGAACCGTATATTCCCGCTGCATCCGTTTGTCTTGGATGGTAACGCGGTCGTTGTGAATTACATTATGTAGCGCATGGGTATATCGTGACATGTGATACTGGAATCGTATTCGCTGCTTCTCGTAACGGTTAACCCGCTGTTTGCCACGAAAGTGATGGTTGTTTCGTGGGAAACATGCTATTTTGTAATTTAGAATAGGTCGTCGTATTGTTTAATAGGAACACAATTCATAATATTGCCAATAATATTTACAATATTTTTTTGAGGCGGCTGTAAAAAAAAAAACAGCCGATCCAGCTGTTAAAATCGTAGCAGGGTATGTTTTCAGTCTTTAGACTCTAGAGTTTCATTGAAATTTGAATTTTCAATTCAAAACTTTGATTGATCCTAAGTTTTATCTGCAATACTATTTGGTAGTATTATAAGTTCATTGTTCTTATAGTTTACAAATAGCGTACACGGAACACCAGCGAAATTGCTTATTGTGGTTCCATGTGACAAGGGGATGTACATATTTTCGGATGTTTTCGCGTACTTTATGTTTGACTTGACGTATCGGTGATCATCCTGTCAGCTTCTCCAGAGGATTTCTAAAGACTGGTATTGTTGCGTTTTGAGCGTTCTGCTGCGATGAATCGCGTCATTCGCTGTATGACGATTACGCAGTGCTAACTTCCATCTGTTGTTGATTTTGTATCTATCTTCGTGTTCGCAATTGTTGACATTCTTCATTATTTCCATCGATTCGCGTATTATCCTCGGAAAGTAGTGGTTGGTCCTGGCTAATACCTTAACGTCGCTGCAGGTTATGCCGGGAACACCAAAAGCTTTATGAACAACTCCGAGAATTTCGTCGAGAGGATACAACAACACGAAATAACAAAGGAAAATTTACTGGTATCTTTCGACATCTCTTCACCAATGTACTAGTGGAAGAAACACTAGAGATCATCAGGCAACAACTAACGTTAAAAGGAATACAACCGGATCCGGTTGATTTGGCAAAACTCTGCCTTACTTGCACCTATTTCCTGTTGAACGGAGAATTTTACGAACGGGCAAGTGGTTCTGCAATGGGATGTTCTCTGTCACCTGTCATCGCGAACATCTTTACGGAAGCGTTCGGATAAGAAGCCATCGAATCTAGCACGATGAAACCTAAACGCTGGTATATCTTGGTTATATGGCCGCACGTACCAAAAACTCTAGAGAAATTCTTACAACGTATGAACAGAAAACACGCAAACATCAACCTCACTCTGGAGATCGAAGAAGACGGCGTCTTACCATTACTAGATGTCTTAGTGGAGCGCATTGACAGCAGTACACTGGGCCGCATTGTATGCCGTAAGGAGACTCACACAGACCAGTATCTGCATGCATCATCTCACTTTCGTCCACAACAGAAGAGATCCCTCATCAACACATCGTTAAGAATAGCGGAGAAAATCAGCGACGAACATCATGGAGATAGTGCAACACAACACGGCTGCAGTAGGAAAATAAGGAAACTACTAGAGCAGAAAAAGGACGAAGACTGACAACAATTAGCGGCATACGCATACCTTTCGTACGTAACGGGAGTGACCGACAGAATAAAAAAGACCCTAAGAGAAAAGAACATCACCACACGATTCAATACGGCGACCAAAATCGACCAGTTACTCGCTGCATCGGTCAAACAGGACGGAGTATTCAGTGCAGAGTAGAAGAATATGAGAGAGATGCACGCCTTAGGCGCATTAAAGAATCTGCAGCAGCAGAACGCCTGCACCAACAAAGAGACCACAGCGATGTTAAGACATTAGTCAGAACCAGCCACCGCTACCCGAGGATAATACGCGAATCGATAGAAATAATGAATACCAACAACTTCAATCTCGAAGACGGACACAAAATCAGCAATACGTGGGAGTTAGCGCTGCGATGTCGTCATATAGTGAACGATGCGATTCATCGGGGCGGAACGGTTATGGATGAGCAAAGCGGAACAGAATTGGGGAAGGGACAACGGCAGGAAGAAAGGAGGAAGAGACGACAGCACGAATCTGTAGAAATCATCTAAAGAAGCTGACAGCATGATCAGCGAAACGTAAAGTCAAGCATCAAGTACGCGACAGCACGCGAAAGACATTTCTACTATGACGGAGAACTTTATTGGAATCGAATTTTAAACTTACTTTTAGTTACACATATTCTATCTGCAGTCCCGCAGAGAGACGATCATTTGTACCGCCTTATTTCCCATTTGCAACTTAAATTTCCTCGGTAGTAGAAGCATATCGTTCAGCGGATAATGGATTCACATCTGTGCACCAGAACTAAGGGCGAAGGGAAACGCATCCGTAACGAAATGGGAAGCGTATCACTTGGAATTTCTCCGATTGAGCAGCGACTGGATTCCTACGCTCATTAAAATACATTCTACACCCGATGCGTTGCCAGCATTCCCCAGGAACACTTTCCAATACGAGTGTACACGTGTGTGTGATGTATGTAAGTACGTAAGTTTCAATTTAACGCCCGAGGTTCGCCTCATTTGCGTCCAATTAACGAATTACTTCCGCGGCCCCTGCGCCGTTCTCTCTTACGCTTCGTTCACGAGTATTTGCTTGATTAAATTAGAACATGTAAGAGCGGCAGGATAAGAGGATGGTGCCTTTCGTTGTTGTTGGAGCAGCGGCGCCTCCCTGGAATGTTTTCAACGGTTCGAAAATGAGCGTATTTAATCCCATTCGGCGAACATTCGCTTTGTTAATAACAATATTCCGAGGGGGTGTAAAAGCGATAGCCTCTTCTGGTGGTTGCGCCGCTGTATATTCGTTTATTTTATTAGGTGGTCTTCGGTTGAAATATTTTCGTCTTGGGAACGTTGGTTCGTAAATTTAAAGGAATTATTTCGAGGATTAAAATGAAAACGAAACAAAGGGGGCTAATTTTCGAGATCCGCAGCATGAGTCTTCCCGCGAGGGTTTGTAGAGATTGTACCTTTATTAATAGAAATTTTTCAAAGTGAATCTCCGGTTTTAAGATTCGTTATGAACTATTTCAATGTTAAAAAGGAAAAACACGTATGATACCGGCAATTATAGGCCTACCGCAGGGAGTTGACTTCAATCCTTTCGCGACGACCAGCATAGATCTTTGTGGGGGGAAAGGTAACTGAAAAAGGAGGTTTTCAAAATGTAAAATTTTCTGTGTATGTACCATCATTACGCCAGCTATGCACATTTTAGGGATGTAATTTGTCCTTGAAATTGACCCTAAGTTAACTTTTTTAAATAACTGCTGAGAGGATTTACTTTAACCTTTATCAACCCCAATCGTCCTGAACAACAGAAACTGCTGTTCAAAACTTAGTTGCCAAACCTTTTTTCCACCTTCCCTTCTCGAACAACGACGATTAACTCGCTTAGGAGCTTTATTTGGTTTTCTATATTTTTCTTGTTTCGTCTATAAGGTGCGAGTTGGTGAACCCGAAATAGGATCGGCGAACCGATTGTTGCCAACCGCACATGAGATAATGTTGCGTTTTATTGGCAGGACGCCGAGATCCAGACTGGGACAAGGGAATAAAAAAAGAAAGGTCTTTACGGACTTTACGGAGTCGCCAAGCTCTGAGGACGTCCTCCGTCTTCGAGGAAAGGACGACGTATAGGTTATTTACTGTGCGCGTAACACGTTCATAAAGACGGCTCGGCGGGATGAATTATTGAACGACCGACGTCGTACGATTTCTGGCAGGGGGTTATTGCGAAAGGGAAATTGAAAAGAAAAAAAAAGCAGACGCGTATTCGCTAGCGTACGCTTTTAGTGGTGCATTCATGTCGTAAGCAAGTATTCTACAATGACAGCGAGGACTGCGGCGTAGTATGGTAAACAACACCCGCACCGCACAAGTTTAATTGATTAATCCGCATTAATTAATTAAACGGTCTCGCTGCTATGTTTAGAATGTGCAACAGCTTCGACAAAGAAACGAAAAGACAAAAAAAAGAAGTAAACGCGATCAAATGTTGAAATCCGAAATTCGTGATGAATATCGTTCACCGTTCCGACCGAAAAGAAAAACAAAACGAAATGCTAACAACGCTCTTGCTACGGGAGATGTAAAATTTCCGGAAGCCGTATAACATTTCCATTCACGTATCTCGAACTTCAGCCGAATAACTTCTATAAGCTTCCAGCGATAGCAATTGTTTTATTCCATGTAGGTAGGTAGGATCGAGTTTCCCTCTTTAATTTCTGTATTTTCAAATTTTATTTTTCCGCTGGAACCGCGTACAACTCTAACGCTTCGAAGTTACGCGCGCAAAAAAAAAAACGCGACAAAAAAAATCCAGGAGAAGAGGACTCGCAGAATCGATAGGAATTAAATTTGCCGACAAAACGCCAACCAGTCAACTCCCGCAAACTCACACATCCATGCCCGCGGATGCCGAAGAGATTATAAACGTAGTTGGTATTGCATGCACGTTCTGGGAGTCGAATTATCCGTGACGAAGGAGCCGAATGTTTATTCATTGTTTCTTTTTTGTGTTGTTTTGTTTGCCGGTTTCATTCCTCAAGTTCGTTTGTGACGGTTTAAAAATATCGAACTGCCTAATACGCTATGTTCCGAGAAGTTTCCAATCTAATAGAGGAACAAGCATTTGTTTTGTAAGATTCAGTTTTTTTCCTCAACATAGTCCTTGAAGGCCTCGCATACCTTTCGTTGTCCTTCGAGCGAAACTTTGGACTTTGTTTGGACTCGCTGCGGGACAGATCCGGTGAATGGTCTATTAATTCTTGAACTTTTTAAATGGGGATCACTGAAACGTGAATGTTGGTCCTTTGGTGGAGCAAAATTTTCGTGAAATGTTGCCGTTTAATCGTAATTTCTGCCCCCAGCTTGCCAATTAGATGCGCTGTACGCTCTCGTTTCAAGAGCCCAATTAACCTATCGTCGCTGATCAATGCAGATAGTGCGTCGTAGCTTGGCATTGCATGCTGCCGACCGACGAAAGTTATATATTCTTCGATATTTTTATGCTGAGGGGAATAGTTTAAAGCGGTATCTGTCATTGATGTCTTCGCAATTTGATATAAAATTATTCGAGCTGTGCGACTTCATGTCACGGATATTGATGGTCAACGGTAAGCGATATCGGAATAGATATCATGTTTCAGTCATCATCGATCAAGAATATTATGAACTAAGGTTTATCCATTGTTATGAAGCTATTAGGATCTCTGGTCAAAAAAAAAAGCCGAACACTGATATAGAACAACATCAAAGAAAACGTTTTCTTTTTCTACAATCCTTGAAAAGTATAAAGAAAATAATTCCAAGCGAGGCCGCTGCTATTAGGAAATACCCGCCCTTTATCCACTCCAGCAATTAAAAAATCACCTTTCCATTCCTTTATAAAAAGGTTCTTCAACAATCAAAGCCAAAAGCTTTTACTCTACAACCCCAATCGACAATTAGATTTTTTCATAATTGTTCCAGTTCACCGGTTCGCTAACGTAGGACACAGCAGCTCGCTTCAAATGAAATTAGGCGACGAAAGTTCAGCATTTTCCACTTTTTTGTGTGTTCGGGCCGGTGCTACCTTTGATTCTCGAATTTTCGCCGGTTGATAATGCGTCTGTGATGGATACAACAACGGCATCACGGCTCAGAGTCCGCGTTAATCGGAGCTTAGTGGCCCGCAGTGTCCCAATGGAAGATCGATATTTGAACCTTTTACACCGCCACGCTAAGGTAATTTATCTGTATGTACTACGTATATGCAAACGGTTTCAAATTTCTAAGGCTTCTACAGGTAAAATTGTAAAATTTCGGAAACCTTTGAGTACCACCTCGTATATTGTCTAGACGTAATTGAAACCGGTACCGAAACGAAACAGTGCAAGTAAAGTGTTCCGTGTCCAGGAATAACAAGCCGTATATTAGCGCATGAATGATTAAGTAACGAGAACGAGGAGTCGAACATATAAGAAGTGCGAGACCTACGACTCTCGAGCTCCGCAGTGAGGCAAATTAATCCGAAAGAAAACTAAAGCCGCTTTCCTTGTAAGGCTAATATCGATTCATTATCCTCGAGAGGGAGTTTTATTGTCCGATGTGCCGACGAGAGACTACGTTTTAGCGGACCGGATTAGGAGCAGGAAGAAGGATTCGTCGGCAAAAACAGAATATTTAATGGTTCTTTTACGTTGTTGCGAAAAGTAATTTCGCCTAGGTAGATTGCTTTACGATGCTTTCTCGACTTGATAGCGAAATGTCTTTGCGCATACAAGTGGCGTATACAGAGCGTTTCACGTCTAGTTTCCTACCTGCTAGTTCGGAAAAGATGGAGATCGCAAGTCACTCTAGGCGAAGTCGCCGGTTCCATAAACGATTAAATCAATAATTTTCCTAAGAGTCTTAATCGACTACACACTTATCTCGCTGTTACCTAATTCGAAGTCTTTGATTGATTTCAACATCGGAGTTCAATCGCAACGTGTCTTGTGTTGTGCTTTAATGATCAATGGTCAAGCAAACAAGTAAAGAAACTAAGGCGATCTTGCGAGCCATCCATCTTTGCCTAAAAGTTCCGTATAAGTGCGAGGGCAGAAACAACTTGTTTAAAATGCTCCAGAGAAATCTAATACTCAATTGGCCATTTGTTCTCCTTAACATTGGTTACATTTGCTCGGAAGGAATTTTACGCTTTTATCATATTTCCATGACGCATTTTGTATACGACAGCAGTAAAAGCCGAGCACATTCCGTTACTTCTGACAAAAAGCTCGTCACATCCGAGCAGCTTTGCTACCAACTGTAAATCTTCGACTTTGGGAAAACGTGACGTGCCGTCGTTATGAGAAATACAATTTCAGATGTTATTATGGCCGAATTTACTGTCGAATTTTCTGTCTGGTAGCGGCGGCCTTGCTGACGGCGACTTATCGTTTTTCGTTCCCTTTAAGATGAGGACGTGAAGATAAATATCTTACTACATATGATTTCCTATAAGTACGAAGTCTACGTGAAGGATGATACATGAGAATTTTAAGTTAATTTAATAAAACATTGGCAATTTTACACGTATTAGTTTTCTTTTCTGTGTTTGAGGTCTTGTTGTTTCATCAACCAGTACTTCGACAGCCCTGTACAAGTCAAGAGTGATGCTTACAACACGTGATGTGTCAGAGAGAATTAAAACGGACGTCTGTAAAGTAATTTATGGGGTGTATGAGGATAGTGAGTTAATGGCAAAATGGGCTGAAACATGATTAATCCTCAGTTTGGAAGGGCCATCAATAATTTTAATAGACGATGCTCCCTATCGTAGTGTGTTACTTGAGAAGTCACTAAATCAATGTTGTTCCAGAAGAAAGATTATTGCGTGATTAAAAAATATTATGATTACATATGAAATCAGAAAAAAAAAATGTATTTTATGCCTCTTTCGTTCATTTACAACTGTAACCAAAGCTAGCCACTCTTCTAACGTATCCATTGGACCATCAGTCAATAAAATCCTTTAAAAAATGATAAAAATAAAAATTTTTCTTACTCTTACCTTCCTCCATTAACAGTTCCTCGAGGGGACCCTCGTCTCCTTTCTTTTTATCTTCTTAATTTTTGCATCTTTTCTTCCGACACTGGTTTCTAATTTATTAATTTTCGTCCGTCGTAATTCATCGCCGGGCGCGAGTCGTCCACCTTTAATAATACCGGCCGTATCCGAAAGAAAATCGCATTTTCTGCGCTGTGACCGAGCTTCATTATCGCCTTCGCGAAGAAAGCCGTGAATAAGCGTCAATCCTACTTTGTTCCGAAAGTTAGAAATGCTCGTAATTCCGCGCCGGTACGCGGTGTTTAAATCGCGAGAACATTCTCGAATGGGTGGCTTTGTATTCAGACGTTTACAGCGTAAAACTTGCTGTTAATTAAATAATTGTAAAGAGCCGCGAAAGATGAAGCTGGTGCGAAACAAAATTGACGCCGAAGATTTTCTATTAAATCTTCGATCTAGATCGCTAAAAATGATGCGTCCTATTAATCTGCTGTTTAATAAAATGACAATTGAAACTTTTAACATTGTATATGGTCCTAACGCAGAGTGAAAACAGTTTATTATATCTCAGCATGAAGTGAGAAACACATCCATTGTGACTGTTTGCCTCCTTTCATTACAATCTACACATCATCCTGCCTTGATCCCACAATGTACACACACGCACATCCCCGTTGTCCACGTTTTCCACATAAACCTTCCGTATATCGAATTTAAACCTCGAACTAACCAGGGACGCTTCTGCTAACTCCTCCCACTTCGAAGCTCATACATTTTACAGGAGACCTGTTAAGAATTAATCCGTGTCCTATCTTTCCGCAACACGCGTCCTATGTCGAGAGGTGATTCCGGTCGTCGTTCAGTTGTTTCCAACAGTTGCTAACATCGTTTAACCTTTTTGTCTGTTTTACTTTGTTCCTTTTATTATTTCTTTCCTTCTTGTTTCTCTTTCTATATACGTGTCCGGCGATGATGATCAATAGGAAACGTGATCTACTTTCGTTGTGCTCGCGTGTAGATTCTCCTTAGTACGCGTGGTTACGTAAGTAATTTTTCTTTTGTTTTCTCGGCGATCGTTCCATTCCGTGTTAGGTATATTTCTTTTACCTTTTCCGACGAGAAAATTGGAAAATAGGGAATTGGAAAGAAGTGATGTGAATTAAAGCACAAATTCTATTGTTTATATAATTCTTTCGTTTGCAGACGGCCGATGAATGAAGCAACAATCGATTCGATTGTTTAATTAATTGTGATGTGGTAGAAGTACCGGGAGTACATACATCAGCGACGAATTAAAAGCAAATAAAATATAGAATGGGTTCTACTTACCTAGCATCACCAGCCTATAACAATTCTTCTGCGGTGGTATAACGTCGTCACAAGAATTCGAACTGCCCGGACTGGGTCCGGGGCCGGAGGAGTTTGTTGTGGTGTTGTTGGCGGCCGGAGTCGTGTTTGTGGCGGCCGTCTGCGATCCCGCGACATCCGTAGGAGATGGCAACTGTTTTTCCGAGGCGGTGTTCGAGCATAGCCAACTGGTGCAGGATCCGACGAAATTCATTTCTCGCGTTTCTACTGTTATCGTTGCTACTGCTGTTCGTGAGGGCTACGGTGCTGATGCTGCTAGTGTGGCCGATTGCGTGCCGGTCGTTTTTTCTCATTACGTTGAACTGGAGTGCTGGAAACAAACGCGAAGGGAGAAATTAAGATTGGTTTGTCTTTTTTTAGGTTGAGCTTAAGGTTTCGCCGTTGATGCTGATTCATGCTTCTTTACGCTAGGTATGTCCCTGACTCAAATTTTGCATTTGTTAGATGTGTAATTGGCCCTTAAGTATTGGTTTCATCACTTGCCCTTTACACAAAAACAATCGATTTATCTAGTTCTGGATTGTTTACGAAGGTAAAAGCGCAGTAAAAAGGATTCTGGTGGAACTGTCGAGGCTTTAACAAAGAAATTCGTCGCTCGGTTTAATTACTAGTTAAAATATTGACATAGAAAGGGAGAGAAAAGAACGGAAGGGCTTGTTACGCACGAAATCTATCAAAAGAGATGAGGGAGAAGAAAAAACGAAACCAATCAACGGGAGCAAACAATGTGTACAAGACGGTCTTGTCCGCTATCTCCAAACTAGCGGTAGAGAGCCTGCTTTTTTTCTTTAATTCTTATTTCTCTCTCGTGTTTCCTTTCGCAACCCATATACGAATTTGTTCGTTAATAGAGTAGCTATCTTCGCGAAGAATTTTTAATTAGTCGAAGGATTTGGGACGATAAAAGAGGACTCCAATTAGAAATTTTTGATTATATAACACGGGGTGTTGGGTATATTTGATTTTGGTAAATTCGATCGTTTAATCACAAAAAAATTAAAGGTTGAATTTTAACTTTGTACGGATATCGCAGATGTAATTAGTTTGTGATTATAATTGGTAATTGTCGAACAAAATTAGTCGTGACTGCAATTCAAGCTCCTTCAGCTAATGCGAACAATGTTTGAACGCATGTCGTCTTATTGTTTTCGTTTTACCACGAAACACCGGTACCTTAAGGAGTTTGTAGTACTTCAACCGCATCGCGTCGAAGTTAGTGTTCAATCGTGCACGACGTGTTTGTTTCATTCATTTAAGACAGAAAGAAAGGACACAGAGATACAAAAAGATAGAAGCATCTACCCTAGAGCTATGCACCAACCCCGACGAAGACTACGTTGTTGCCAAGCCAAAGAAGTTATGGAATTATTTATTTTGTTCTCGTTTATTGTTAACGTTTGGTAAGTCGTGGCCTTTGTTACATCTTGTCAGGTGATTATTATTACTACTATGGGACAGACGCTCGCTGCAAGTTTGATAGATCTACTGTAACAAAATTCTTTTGTATGTGATAAATGAAGGCTTTCGATGAATGTTATCGTCACTTCTTCGGGATCTTTTTCCTTCAGTTCAGCAAGTGTCATGTGCGATATGATGGCAAAACACTTTGCTGTTACTTTTACTTTTAAAAAAGACGTTAATTGAACTTCCACTAGCTTTATATTGTCTATATTATTGTTGCGTGATTATTCTTCGATCGGCGATCGGCGTTCTCGAGCTGACAATCGCCGTGGAAGATTATAATCTCTCGGTTAATTCGAGGGCGTCGAACTTTGATGCTCCCGATCAAACATTGGAAAGACAGTTAATAGTAGGGACTAACTATAAGTACTTTTGGTACTTCTTGGATTTGGGGAAGTTCTTCAACTTGTTTTTTTTTTACATCATACTAGATTAATAAAGATGTGAAGATAAAGTCGGGAGTTTCATTGGTCTACAGTTGGTACCCCAAGCTACGAACGTAACAGGTAGGTGGATGTTCATGCACGTTCTTTAAGCGAGTATGCCCCTCGAGTTGCCCCAATCACGGTAGTCCCTGACAATACGTCCTACCGTCTTCAGATTTTGTAGATAAAGACGACATATTCGATCTTCAGTTTTTCCTAGCCGCTTTCTACGCGACGGACATGTGATTCTTGGTACCAGAGGGCGGAGAGAGATGTTTGAGTTATCGTTTCGAATGTTGCTGTTATAAGATGGAGGTCGCACCACGCTAATGAGACCAGGTAGGCAGGAACATTGACGATCGATTAGTTGATGAACGTATGCGTAAAGTACAAAATGTGAGACACAGGAACAGATAGAATTTACGATTAGGGCGAGTTACGAACAGAATCGACAATGCTTAATCTCGTTTTACTCTTACTCTCACACTCGGGGGGAATAATATGAATGTTTGGGTTTTATGACGGTTGCTTTCGTAAATGTAAACAATTGCTTGTATTATTCTAAGTAGACTTCTCCATTTTTCATGCACTTCATGGATTTAGCAGAGACTAGACAGACTCGTGTTTTGTCGACTCTCGGGAAAGTTAGGTAGGTAACACGACCCCTTTCTTATGAGACGAATCTCTGCTAATTTTGTGAAGCTCACAAAAGGGCGGAACTTTAACTTTAATTTCTATCATACTAACCGCTGTAATTGAAAAGTATCATGATTGGTAGAGATGACAAATGTAGGTGGAATTATTCCCTGTTTGGAGTGGCTAGATGGACTCGTGTCTATTCGTGTCTGTCTTTATAAGAAAGGGTTCGTGTGCCTACTGGTGTCTTCGAGAGTCGACAAAACACGAGTCTGTCTACTCTCCGCAAAAAAGTAATAATTTCATCCGCCTTTGTACTCTCCAACGATTAGCAAGATATTCTTCGTTTCCATCAT
This sequence comes from Oryctes rhinoceros, assembly GCA_020654165.1. Classification (NCBI taxonomy): domain Eukaryota; kingdom Metazoa; phylum Arthropoda; class Insecta; order Coleoptera; family Scarabaeidae; genus Oryctes; species Oryctes rhinoceros. The sequence continues at coordinate 6,736,857 of JAIOKQ010000119.1, forward strand.
ATCAAAGAAATCTGCATGGTATTGTCGTATGCAATTTTCCAGCAAACTCATTTAGAGATGAGAGCATACGACCGATAACCGATAATCTGATAGCATACGCGGAACATCATTATTTCAATATTATTTCGAAAACATACGCATTGTAAATCATGAATTTTTCACATAGCTAACTGTATCAACCATACATTTCATCCCTGCAACGCAACGATGTTCTTCGCGTTACTCCGGTCGTTGTTGTTGATTTATAGCGTTAATTACAATCTTCGCTAATACCTGGGATTTGTAGCGGTAAAATTATCGAATATCGAGCGGAAATTACGCACTCACACAGGCGCGATGCATTTTGACATATTTCGCATTTCGCGAACGGAAAATGTTTATTTTGTTTCGCCGCGTTTTATTTCGCGCGTTCCGTGTACCGTACATCTACGATAATGATGTATGATTCATAGAAATCAAAGATGAAAGCGAGCTTTTATTGACGGACTCGCGTCAAGGGTAATGTAACGTATCATTTCGTGTTTTTGGAGAGTAATCCGGTTTTGAACGACAATAGCGGATGCCCGCGTCAATGGAATCAAAGGGAAAATATGAAAATTGTATGGAATTGAGTAAGTCACCATGAGAATCCTTTTTGTTAGCGAATATAGGGGCTTGCTTTAGGTTTAGGCTGAGTTTGCCTCCGAAAGCAATGTTTATTCACGTAGAAGAACTAATGAAGGCAAGAGTATTCAAGCGATGCCGTCATTCTGCCAATGGATATGATTCGAAAGATTATCATTAATATTGGCCTCGAAATGTACTAGTGTATCAATGTTTTATCCATATTTACGTATCGACGGAGGGAATCATCAGGATTGATTCAAAAAGTGGGCCGCGTACAGGGCACCTATCCTTCAAATCATTTTTTGCGGGTGTACGGCCACGTTGAAACTTATTTACCCTATTGTAAAGAATTAACACAGGAGCAAATGTGTCATGATTCATGTTCCTGTGGATTGGATAAAGTTCATGACTCATGAACTTTATCCAATTCAGATTTGATCTCTTTCGGTGTTAAATATAAGCGTTTAATCACCGGTCAAAACTTACTTCTTTGCTTAAATCGATAATAAGAATGAAACCGTGCGATGTATATAACTGAGACTTTGACTGCTATCGAATAACTAATGATCCTTACTAGAAACGACATTTTCGATACTACGAGCGCCATCTCTAGGGTTTTTAAGGACTTGTTGAACCTCCCTCGTACATGGGCTGTCAACAGGATTAACTCTATGTATGTAGGTAAAATATTACAGTGCGTTGCTACGTACATACAACATACAAACAAGAATCGATGGAACAACAGATGTTTTCAATCTTTTGTCTACATCTGTATTGATTTTATTTAGAATGGTAGTGCGTTATTTAGGAATGCGAGGTCGCCATTGACTTTCTGCCGGTTAAAGTATTCAAAATGTTACATCTTAATGTTAGATAATAAGAACAATGGTTTAAAGTAAATACTCTAAAGATGTCTATGCGTACGATTAAACTAAATAAATTGAATGCGTATGCTTCAACTTTCGTCATTTCTCTCTTATCCAATACCAAATAAACCCCGGGATGACGTCTGTATCTAGAAAAAGTGTAGGTATTAAAGTACCATACGATAGATATTAAACACCAAACGACTGTCTCTTTAAGAAAGCATACAAAAAACACGACAAAATTTCCTCCGACTTTCCGGTCCCATCGCAGCCGGCGGATTGGCACGATTGCCATTCGCATTTTGCGTCGGTGTTCCGAGGATCGGAGTGGATTTCGAAGATAGCTCTAATACGCGAAGAGGGGACATAAATCATTATATGCCTTCGCGATATCAACGCTTTTTAAGAAGCAGCGTGCTTAGCTCTCGTTTCATGAACGGATCTTGAAAGGAGAAGAGCGCCTTCTTCTTTAAAAATCCACAGAGCAACGTTAAAAATTCAAACGGCGGAAACGGAAAAGCTGTTGAAGATAAATTGGAAGACTGGTGGAAGTAAGCGGAAGAGAAAAACGTATTTCCGGTTTTTTAAGACGTTCCCCCCTACTTACTACGCTACCATGTTTCAATTTGAATTCGAGTTTCTCATTAGTTGTCTGATCTACGATTTGATGATTCTTCGGTATCTACATTTGCGAAAAGATCTAAATCTCAATTTGGTATACTTATGTTTACAATATTTTGGAAACGCTCCCTAAAATGAACCACGTGAAAAACGTCCAAGAGTTGGCAGTAAGTAAGTAAATATTCTTTTGTTTAATTCAACTCGTCACCTTGCAAATTGTAAATTAACTTTATTACGGATCCTCTTTCATTTTTTGATGAAATAAGGTTTTCGTCCAATTTGAGTCTCCGTTTTCGTGAAAAAGAAGATTTTTCTATTAAGACAAACTGCTAAGAATTAATCAAATAACGTAGATACGCGTGAATATTTTCACACCCTGTATATAACTCAATTATTCATGTTCATGCGTATAAACAAATCATCTAGTATGTTTCAAATAGCTAAAATTCGAAACATCCAAAACGGGAAAGATTCGAATATTTTTCGAATAAAATTCACCAAAACCACCGTTTGTGTGCATCTACTTACCATAAATCAAACTAAAAACTTCAACCGGAAACCGCAAACTTTCTGCAACTAGAATTATCGTCTCTTTTTCAATATATGTATTTACTCAGATTCATCCGTCTTTAGTTGTTTCTATGAAGAAATAAAAACGAAAATTTTAAAAAATAAATCGCACGAACGCGCAAATTTTAAGGCGAAAGATCCACTTATCGTTTCGCAGTCGTCCGATAAACTTTTTCCACGTTCTCGCTACGGTTCAGAAAGAGAATGTGAAAAGTCAGAAAGGGAAGGATACGAAGAAATTACGGTTAAATTACGCGCGACGTCCGCCGAACTACGTGGAAAAACCGCGTTTCCTCGCCTTGTTCTGCGTCCAACATCCTAGCGCGAAATCGCGGGAAAATCTACCCGGAATTCCGAATTTTCTGCGCGAGGCGTGAGCTGCACACCTCGATGCCTATCCCCACCAAAACGGCGGCGTCCATCCGATTAGGTTGTGGCTAACGGTAACGCACTTTACAGTAGTGCAGGAATCTTAATTACTGATACTATGAAGCAAATTTTCTTTCCTCTGTTGTTTCCTTCAATCGAATTTAAAGAAATTACGTAGTACCATTACTATTCAGGTTATTTGAGGTTGTCGGTGGAAGTAGCAGTACGGACAATAAAACGTTGCTTCTTTGTTAATAAATTGTTTAAAAATTTATTGCAATATTTTTATATTATTATTTTTATAAATTGAATTGACAAAATGCTCTAAGTTTGTTAAATTTCCAATCATTAAAGGATCGAGCAATTAAAAAACACAATAATTCAGTGAAGGCCACGATAACGGAAGATATTAAATTTATTGCCAGACCGACTCATGTTCTGCCGACTTTCGAGGAAACCGGTAGGCAGCAAAACTCTTTTTTAGGAAATAAATGTAATACTTTGCCCTATCTTGTTCATCCTTGTAATAACTTTTATCAAGCTTGAGTAGTGGTGGTTCAATGCAGCCATTATAGTGCAGTGTTGCTAAGATTATCGACTTTTGCTTAAAATTTCTGTCAAAATAAAATAATTTATCTATTTTCGTAAATTTCACATTACTTTTTCCAAGTTATCGTTGACAGATGCTAAAGCGACGTTTAGCTTTAATCATGAATTAGTTTAATTCGTCTAGTCTTGATTAATGCAGTTGTAAAATTAAGTTAATTAGTGATTAACGTGCTAAGTTGTATTAAATATTTAATTTACTTTTTGTAAACCATAGTGCTGATTCTCTACATTTCTTATCGAGTATTGAAGAGGTCAGTACCAATTAAACTAATCGTTCTTTGTATTCATTCCTACAATCAGGGTCGCGATATAAAAATCATTTAAATGTGTCCGAGATTAAAAAATGTTAAAAATTACATAATTTATATAATTTTAGGATACAATTCCATAATTATGAGCATTAATCATCAATGTCGTAGCTTTAACCACGATCGGAATATAAACCAATGCGAAGATAACTCCCGCCATCATGCTCGGTCGGCAAGCCCGATCTCTGCCCGATTCGCTAGTCTTATTCCGACATCCGAATACCGAAGGGTACGTCAACTTTTCGCGTTCTGTCAAAAAAAAAGAGTTGTTTATGTGTGTTTTGGTGGATCGGATCCGTTGCGTTCCAACTTGTTGCGACCGGATAAATTAACAGGAGAAACGTCGCAGGAGCCCAGCGTCGAGCTGCCGTAAGATTTCCGTACGACGTTACCGTTAAAGCAGCAGTTGTCTTGGTGGTAATGAATGAAGAATTGACGTTATTTTTATGACGTTCGAGACGGCCGACGGTTGAGAAATTGTGATCGAACAGGTAGATATTTACCTCTAGTCTTAGTCAGCAGGTTCTGTCAGTAAACGTAGGGAAGGAACTCGCAATTTACGTCGGATACAAATCGAAATTCGCCAACGCAAGTATCCGCTTATAATCGTATCGAATTACATGAAATCTCACCGCAAATATTTCTTGTTTATTAACCGGATTTTCCACAGAATACGCCGTATCTGAAGTGAGGAATTTTCAGATATGCAATCGAGATATTTGCCGTCCACGCCGGGAATTTTTCTAGAAACACTTGAATACAATGAATACAAGCAGGCATAGTTGCTGTTCTGATTCACTTTCTAATCTAATGAGATGACTGTGTTTATCTGTTGTGGCAGTCAAACAAATGTTTAGGGTGATATTTCTACTGCGTGTGTTGTTTTCTTTTTTTTTAATTCAAGGTTTCTTTCCGCTTTTGTTTAATTATTGTTTAATATCTACGTTGGTGAGTTCATTGATGTTAAACAATACAAAATGCAATTGTATCTTTGAGTTCGAGGAAGTAACTTGTTAGTTACTATTTGTTTTCGTAGTTATTTCAGTTGAATTAAATTTTCTTGCGAATCCAAGTGAGAATAATCATTTTATCTTTTTAACCTAGAATGTTTATTTAAACATTTTGATCCTCCTCTGTGGATTTTACTTTATTCCTATTTTGTATTCTAAAGTAAACTTGTTTTCAAATTGTTTAGGAATTTTTGAATGGAATGTTGTATATTATGGACATCTAGTGGTGAATTTGGTAATAACAGCCTGATATTTTTTTAACTCTTCGTAAGATGTCGCTGCAATAAGTGGTTTATAATAAATTTGATTTATTTTTTTTATTTGTGTATTTCTTTTTAACTATTTTGCTTACTATAAGATATATTTGTTATACAATAAAAAAGTCTGTATGAAATTTTTTAATTATTACAAAAATTAAAATTATTGTTATTATTTATTAATGTCTATATTAATTATATTTTTTTTTTGCAAGTTTTAAGTACTTTTCTTTCCATTTAGAAGTTTGATTCGACAACATGACACCTGGAGATAATGTCCGGAAAAAGACACCTCAGGATTTCGTCTTTGGGAAGGCTATTGGCGAAGGAAGTTTCAGCACTGTGTATTTAGCGAAAGATATACATACCAATAGGGAATACGCAAGTAAGTATTTTTTTTTTATTATTATTAAAATTGCGCCAAATATTAAATTTTGACGCCGATCGTTTTTTTTTTTCGTATATTCGGAAAGATGGGGGATCTAGCTCGAAAAGTAAACGAGATAAGTGAATTGGGGTAACGGGAATCGATTCTCCAGGTCTCATTGTACTTAGAAACATGTAATTTAAACCTTTCTATTGTAGAGACGTTTATTGTTATGTAACTGCGATAAATACATTGGCAATGACTTAAACTCTGCTAATCGCTAACATTCAAACGAAGTTGTGGCATGTGCTATTGAACATATGACTTTGTTTCCGGAACGATATTTACCTACCAAACTTACGAAAAATGCATTTTATAAAATACTGACATTCAATCTCAAATTTCTCAAAAACCTTTAAAAATACCGCAAATGGAACTATCATCAAATCATTATCATATTTTAATAGTTTTGAAACCGCCAAATCGTCGGAATTTTCAAAGGGGAATTAGACATTTTTCTGTATCTCTCCAACTCAATTTTAGATTTCGATACGCTCGATCCATTAAAAGTTACCCCGATTTTCTGTCTTACGGTAAGCGAGCTACAAGCTTTAGAATGTTGGGAAACTTCGATCCCTATCTTTAGTATCCTTCGATGTTTAATTCGAAAGATAGGTAAACGAGGCTGGCGGGAAACCATCCTCCGAGACCGATTTTGCTCAAAAACATGTAACTGAAAAATTGCAAAATTATCAATTTCGCTAATCTAGTTGATTCGTTTACGTACTTTTCCATTTGTTTTGTGCTTATATACAGAGTCCACTTAAAAAAGTGCAAATTCTTATGAATTTTTTTATTTCAGTAATTTACTTAGATTGTTATGTTATATTTGCAGCTCATTTGAATGATTACAATATTAACACAGGGATATTTTACAGTTAAAGTCCTGGAGAAACGTCACATCCTCAAAGAGAACAAGATGGATTACGTCATGCGCGAGAAGAATGTCCTTCAGACCCTTTCGGGATGCAGCAATCACTTCGTACATCTGCACTGCACGTTCCAAGACAACCAGCGGCTGTACTTCGTTCTAACCTACGCGAAAAACGGCGAGCTACTAACGAAAATCAACGAACTGAAGAAATTCTCGATCGAGATGGCGCGGTATTACGCGGCCGAGATCGTTTTAGCTTTGGAAGTGTTAAATTCGTTGGGGGTAATTCATCGCGATCTGAAACCCGAAAATATCCTATTCGACGAGAACTGGCATATTGTAGTGACGGATTTTGGTAGCGCCAAAATCCTAAGGAAGGATAGCGATGAGAATAAAGAGCCGGAGGCGATCTCGAGGCGGAGAAAGAATAGTTTCGTTGGAACAGCCCAGTATGTCAGTCCGGAATTGCTGCAGGATACCGAAGTTTGCCTGGCTTCGGACTTATGGGCTTTAGGTTGTATATTATACCAGATGTTAAGCGGGGAAGCCCCGTTTAAAGCCGGTAGCGAATATTTGATCTTCCAGAAGATCCTGAAGCTGGAATACGAATTTCCCGAAGGCTTCAATAAAACAGCGAAGGATCTAGTGGAAAAACTATTAGTTTTAGTTCCGAACAAAAGACTGGGTGCTACGGATTCGAGACCCTACACCTCAATAAGGGATCACGAGTTCTTCCTCGATTTAGACTTCGAAGACCTCGGCCCTCCGCCCAGGATGATGAAGGAATCCACCCCGGCGCCTCAACCGGTCATTCCCGACAACCTAGAGCCCGGCTTGGACGAGCATCGCGCTACCCAACTCCAATTCGAGATGGTCTGCCCCACCACGGCGACGGTGGTGACCCCTACGCGGAAGAAATCGGAAGCTAATCGAAATATCATCGCGAATCTTCGACCGGAAGACATAGAACGACGATTAGAGATACAGAAGAAGGGGAAATGGCACGATCTCGTAGAAGGTAATCTGATCCTCAAACAGGGTCTGATCGATAAGAGGAAGGGACTGTTTCCGAGAAGGCGAATGTTTTTGTTAACGATGGGACCTCATTTGTATTACGTGGATCCCGCTTCTATGGTGTTGAAAGGTCAGATTCCTTGGAGCCACGATATGAGGACGGAATCGAAGAATTTTAAGACGTTTTTCGTGCATACGGTGAGTATTTCGTTCACTCTCCAAATTGCCCCGATTAGATATGGTTTAGATAGAGCTGGTAACTACTGAGCGACGGTTTTGAAAATGATAAAAAAATTTTTTTTTGAAGATATGTTTTTATGTAATGCATGCATGGAATCTAAATAATACCTCCTATGTCTGAATTTTTTTTTGTTCGGAAATAACTTCACTAATTGAATTTATCGAATACACAATCTGATGTCTTTTTATTGGGTGTTCACTGCGTAATTGCGTCAATGGAGAAACCGCCATTGCTTTGTATGTAGGTTAATGATCGTGTGAATACACACAAACTAGAGACCTATTTTCGCACGTTCGAGGAGAATGATCGATGTATTGTTTGGGTTTAATGAAAATCGGAAATTCTCTGTTCCTTTGAACGTTCGAAATGCTTTCACCCAGATACCTACACAGATACAATGTTACACAGGTATTTATTGGAAGTAGTTTTGTGGTATTTTAATTAGTTTTAAAAGTTTATTACCCAATGACTCATTAATTAACCTGATCAATAAACATAACTGCCGCATCAGATTAATAGGAGATGACGTAATAGGAAAATGATTAAGAAAGCAATGCTTCGTAAATGCAGGACGTTAGCATATTTTTACTTAATGAATTTATTAACTATTTGTAATTAATGTTATATTTATTTCTTTAATTTTCAGCCAAACCGAACGTATTACTTAGAGGATCCGGAAGGCTACGCCCTGGAATGGTGTCGTGTGATAGACGAAGTAAAGGCCCACTATTTTTCGAACACCTCGACGTCTCGATCTTAGCGTATTTTCTCGATATCCGCACATTTCGTTCGTTTCTCCCTATTATTACTATTATTATTATTATTAGTGTTATTTTTTTTTTTCCTTTACTGACGTGAGCGAAACGCGAATAATAGGATAAAAGCAGGGACATACAATACTCTCTGAAGAAAACATCGTTCTCCTCTCCAGTGGCACCCTCTTTTTTTTACTTTTCGAAATGGCATCTGTTTTTGAATTACGTCGATAGATTTATTTTTTGTTCTTTGTTATGCGTTTCTCTTTGTTTCTAAGGTTTTTCTTTCCAAAACCGCCTTGCCTTTTTTTCCTATAGCGAGCGACGTTTGACATTTTGCTACTACCGTTTACGTTATAAGTAGTTATTTTATAATTTATTAAATTATTTCATATTATTATTATTATTATTGTAGTTTTCGGAGAAAAAAAAAAGAGAGAAGACATAGGTATATTATAATATTATTAATGTATAGTATTCGTATTATAAATTATTATTGCTATTTGTTTTGTTTGTTAATGGTGAAATTTGAAGGAAAAAAGAAAAAGAGAGTTTGTAAATAAAGTTACAGTGAAAAAAATATATTTTTTTCTATTTTTTCAAATTCTTACTTGATAGTGCAATTTTGTTTTTTGATTGGTTATCCTGAATTTTTCGTATTATTAATTAATAATCCATATATAAATTCGAAATTTTCTGTAAAAGAACATGGTTAAAAGAGATAGCAAACTTCACATTTCGTCTTCATGTGGGCGGTGCTCATTCTCGTGATCGTAGATATCTGTACACGAAAGCAATTCAAAAAATGCCATGTTACGAGCCTAACTTGAAAAGACAGAAACAAGTCAAATTCAATTCTATTTTTCAACACAGTGTCATTTTAAGTCGATCCTTCTATCCTTTTCATCTATCCAAACTGTGTTGTCATCTTGTGGCGTTTACGTATGCGGCGCCCTCTTCATTGGATGAACTTTTTCGGAATCCTTCGCAGTTCACTGTTTCGGCCGCGCCTTGGTCTAAGGAGTGTAGTCGTGTATCCAAGTTTTGTATGCAGTTAATTTTACCTTTGGAGGTAGCCACAGCTTTGCTATTTTTCTAACCTGAATTCGACGGTCGTCCAGCACTACTCGGTGGAAGTTTTCGGTCGCCCCGAATATTACTCGTCGACCAAGTCTAGATTCGGCTGCTGAAAATTGCACTGTGGCAAGTGTGTCCGTAAACAGCGTCCACCTCACGTAAACGTTTAATTTACGTAAGCGCATTACCTCTGAAAGGCAATGACTTCATATTCGATTTTGTCCGGTTTGGCAGAAATTTTAATAGTGATTAGCAAACAACTCGATAAATGATAGCAAGTACTTTGGCGTAGTATGGTAAACAACACATAAGTAGGAACACCGGTGATGATGATGAGGACCATTCGTGTCCTCGAATCGACCGTCCCAGATTAATTATTACATATTGCTACATAATAAATTAAACTTGTGTGATGCGGAGATTGTCGATACTTACGAGTTGTTTACTAACATTATGTGAATGGGTCGACAGGAATTACAGCACCCCGTGGTCGTGGTCAAAAGTTTGTTTTAATTCACGCAGGCAATGAAAATGGTTTTGTGTTTAAAAAATGCTGGCCATCCAATACGGCCGTAATTTTCAAGAATATCTTTTAATTTAATCATCAATTAAATTCGTGATTAAATCCGATTGTCACTTTGACGTGTGCCAATATTAATGTGGAAAGAAGTAAAACACCAAAGAGAATTCTCCTTCAAATAGAACAGATGTTCATTTAAACAAGATATGTAGTGGTTAACACACCTTATAATATGTTCGCGGCCCAAATGTATTTTCAATTCCCATTATGTAGTTAATCACAAATCAAGGTTTAATACGAAATTAATTGAATTCAGAATGAAAATGTCTTGTAAACTAAATATTTTTATGTGCTTTTATTACAAAAAAAAAGAAAATGGGCCAAAAGGTGCCCTCCTACCCAGTGGCGCCCATGGCACGTTTGGAAGAGGCGTTATTCTTTACATAAAAGATGATTTTATATTAAATAGCCATTGGATGTCAATATTTGATTTTTATATTTAGAGTCTACATTTATTGTTCGTAGTTCTTACTATTATTTCAGGGAAAAATACATGAAGAGTAATCCTTTAGATGAAAATATTCAATGTAATTTATTAGCAAAAAAAAAAGCTAATTATAGTAAACAATATTTAATATCAATAGCTTATTTGCATCCTAAAAACGTGATTTTAAAATCAGAATTCAAAAATAATCCGTTTAGTATTTTCATTTATCAACGGTTGGTATCGCAGGTGCTCGTTAAATGTCTACTGTCAAATAATCAAAGATGGCCGCTAAACCAACATATACAGTGACAGTTTTCGGAGTGAATATTTTGTTTATGCACAATCTTACAACCGTGTGATCGACCATTTCGCCAAAATTGATGGACTTTACGTGACTTCGACGCATCGTTGTTATGCAAGCGAACGATTTAAGGTAAGTACAATACGCTTTCGCGTTGTACAACTTACCACCCGCCCACTATTCCGATCTAAACCCAGGCGCAACACATGAGATTTTTAATCTTAATCGGCGTGAATGTAATGCGGATTTTGCGCCGTTAAAATCATAGAATCGACATTTATCATGCGAAAAATACGTGCGATACTCCAACCAGCGTTCGCCGATTGCGTTTCCAGGGAAAATAACCTATTTTCCGAGCAGCCGTTTCATCGACGGTGGACCTTTTCGGTGGAGGTTTTTGTTGCATTTATTATCCGGCGTATTCTTTTCTTCCGTTTTTTTTCGCGTTCGACTTTTCTAAAATTAACCGGCGAAGAGGACGTTCACCCCTTTTTACTCGATGATGATGGAACTTTTTTTCCTCTTCTCCAGCCAGCGCATTCTAGGATTCTCGCGTTATTTCTGTTGTTGAAATGCGGTAATTTCGAGTGCGCTAAGTAGGCTTTGGACGAATCTGTTTTTGTTATATTACATCTCGCTTGCCAGACGTGAAATAAAAAAATTTCTTGGACGAAAAAGCGGCCCCAAAAAGGGGCGTGTCCATGTTTAAAAAGTGCCAAGCGGAATAATTTCTTTGTGTATTTGTTGGATATTTTAAGTAAATAATAGTACTAGCGATAATATAACAAAATTTCCCGTTTATCTGTTGTTCTCTGAATGTTGTTTGGAAGCGTCATTAGATATGTAAACAAATAGAATTTTTGTTTGTATTTTAGATATTTGGTAACACTGTTCGAGTCTACTTAGGTTTTACAGCTGTCTGTAATAATTTGCTTTGATGTAACTTCTTTGAATTTCCAATAATGTTTTTGTATCTTTTTTAACAATAAATTCATGCAGTATGTCACGTATAATAAACTATCTTTTAATGTGTTAGATATACATCGTTATTACCAGTTTTCTATGATGCCAGAATAAAGTTTTACGTTCTTGGCAATGCAAATTTTAAGTGTAGAGTATTGAGATTTTTCGCGGCTAGTCTGCAAATTATTTGACACGAAATATACAGTGTGACCCATATGAAAAATGGAACTGTCCATGGACAACTTGTATTTTATACAAGAACGAAGGCATTTTTTAAAATATAACGTGGATCAAATTATCAGAAATTTTCAAGGCAACTATGATTATTTAACGAGTTCGAAAATAGTAAAACCTTACAACATTATAAAACTTAACTAAAGTGGGCATGGGTCGAATAAATATGAGTCCATCCAGTCGCTGCAAAAAAGCAATATTTTCCTTTATTTTGCTCTTCTTTGTTAATAAATGTAAATTTAATGAATGAAATAATCTACTTTTCCTTGGATTTATTTATTTTGTTTTTCAATGTTTCGTCGTATCGTTTCCGTCGACTAAGCCTGCAGAAACGGGTTGCGCATCGCGTAATTAGCAGAGACTAGACAGACTTGTGTTTATCCGTCTTAGCAGAATGGATTCCTGATTTCCCCGAGAGTCGACAAAACATGAATCTGTCTAGTCTCATTGCTAGAGTAGTCTAGCAATTTTAATTTGAAAACATACTTCAAAAAGCTGCTAAAAAGAAAAAAAATCATAAATTTTTAAAGATATGCTTTTATAACCATGAAATGTTGTTAAATAAAATAAATCCAAGGAAAGAAGCTTTCTGTTTTTTCTACAAAAAATCTAAAAATCCAGAGAGAATAAGATATCGGAAAAACACGAATTTAAAGCCAAAAATAAGGAAAGAACTAAATTGATATTTTAATAAATAATTTTTTTTTTAAATATTTATAAGTTTTCATCAATCTTCCACCGTAGTATTTCTTAATGAACTTTTTGATAATTTTTGTAAACATAGCATGGTAGCACCATCTAGCGGTGATGTATTTAATTTAGAAAAATAAAATTTTCTGGTTTCTGATACAGTAGGTGGTCAATGGGATATGTAGAACAACTGATAAAATTACTTGATTACGAAAATGAATTAATCAATGTTTTAACATTCTAACTTCCTGCACTGTAAAGTTTACATCTGTTTTTTTTCTTTCTTCGCATGTGTAATAGTAATAAAATCAGTAGACAATTAATAGTCCGACTACATAAGGTGTTCTAATCCGTTTCCATGTTAGATTTTGAAGGATATCAAATGCATTACGAGCGTTAAACGGTCCTTTCTTTTCGGAAAATTTCGAATCGAATCAGTCCCGTATCGTAGCAGGTAGGAACAGGTTGTTTTTACGAACATCACGCTCTAATTTACAAATCCACCATCCGTAACGGCATAGTTTATAAACAATCCACGCTATGACTTTCCGATAAATTCTAGTTGCCAAGAAATCGCCTTTCCACGTCGAAAGCCTCATTTTTTTTACGTAACCCATGTCCATACGTCACGTAAAATACAATTCGAAGACGTTATTTTTAAAATGCTGAAAAACGCGTTCAAAATATCGTTAGATAAAGAAGACACGCCGCACACACGGACATACGTTCATAAATACTTCAAAATGATGTTCTTGGCGAATTTAAAAATATTATATTCGTCCTCTGCATATGTTTTTTTTTCTTGTTCCCCAATCGTAATACGCCCACTTTGATGTTGTACGGTATTGTTTGCGGAGTTTTAGTCGAGGGAAAATTTAGACAATTAACATATTTTTGTCTTAAACGCGCTTGTCAAGTTAAGGTCAGTTTAGGCTGCTGGATATCAAAGTTGCGGAATTGGTCCTACCTTTTAAGATAATACCAAATTAGTGGTGATAACTAGCACAAACCATCCATACAATTCAAGGTTTCTTTTTTTTTATCATATATTATGTGATGAACGTTTACCGAAAGACGTTCTCATGCAGAGCTGTTTTTTTTTTTTTTTTTTTGTAAAGTTCAACGATGGCCAAACTCCATGCAGCCTTCTCGTTCGGCTTGGTATCGCTCTTCTCTATTCTGGCGGAATCGTTTACTTCCCTGTTGTTCAGGTAGGTAATTGTTACCGTTTATCAGAATGCAAATTTTGGAACCGTCGAAAATTCCAGCCCTTATTTTTTCTGTACTCCACGCAGTAAAAGCTTCACCAATATATACAAAACATCCTCTGTTGTCATCTAAGGTCTTATCGTCAGCAATGATTTGTGAACGATGTCGTCGTTTCCTTACATTTTCTTGCGAGGGAGCCAAACACTTCTATTCCACTATTCATGTTCTCCACGATTATCGCGTAAATATAGGAAACAGGCATATTTTGCAGGTCCACGCACGCAAAAAAGACGAAAATCTCCTGCTAGGTATGTCTCGTAAAAACCCAGATACATTGTTACAGTATACAATATCAGCTTCTTCGCTGAAGTAATGAAGAATATTTTGGTCTCTAGTACGATGCTTCCTTCTTGAATGTCGTCTTCGCTACTTACAATTGATTGAAGAAGTCGTTAACATTGGTGCGGTGGTAAATTTTCAGTTTTGGTATTGATGGGTTGGGTATGTTAGAGTATATCCAAAATAGCAAAAGTAGCAATTATTAAAGTGATTTCTTGACTCAATCCAAATCATCAACATTCCAAAGTTGAGTCCTTTTCATACCCGTTATGTCCAGTACATGTTTTGAGAGGTGAGAAATTTTGTTAACTGGAGATCAGCTAACCAATGAACCAATTCGGCGGTGTAATTACCGTAATCAATCTAACGTCTTTTGTTTTTTTTGTTTTTTTTTTTATTTCCGAACGTTTTTTTTTACTTAATAAAACTCTTAGAAACGATAATGTATCTACAGAATAAGATCGAGACGGATAAGAACGTCATACATAATGAATTGGGTCGGAACCTTTTTTTTGTTTTCGCTCTTATTGGAAGATGTTCCCGGAATCTTTTTTCTGGGCTTATTTAAATTTTATGGGCTCGCTTAAATAAGCGGAAAGAGGCGAGGATCTTAAGCAGAAACTATGCTGTTCGTGCTATTTGCCGAGTTCGCTATATGCGCGAACTTTTCGAAATATGTTCTTGGCATTGATTCAAATCGTATATTTAAGCGAAAGAAAGATGGAAATGGTCGAATTTCGTGCGGATTGTTTGTCGGAAAACAAAAACGTAAAGTCCATTTGTACAAGGTCTTCGAAACATTTGCAAATTTCTTTAAAAAAATGTGGAATTTAAATACATTTTTAGGTAGTTTGTATAAATAAATAATAATGAAAAAAAATTTCATCGAGTAAGTGTGTAGTCAGTTTTTTTTTCTCCAAATGTACCAGTAAATAACAGCAGAAACCATGTTTGAGGGCCTATCTACTCTTCCAATCCCTTTTAAATTTTTATAAAATAAAACTGATTCTGAAAGATTTAAACCTGATAGGACCTAGGTCAGCTAAGAAGGTTAGGTGTTTTGCATTTAAGTTCGATTTTTTTTCTCGTTTATCTCATCAGATTTCAACGCTGTAATGTAACGTGAACCTTATGCTTAAGTCTACCCCTCTTCCTGGAGCTAAACTGAGACAGTTTCTCCACGCTGTTGCTGCATTTAAATTGTTCGGTGATTCGCGTCTGTGTTTAGCTCTTTCAACTCCAGGTACACGACGCTGTTAATCCTTATAATCCTCCTACGTCTTCCTTCCTGGGATATTTATAGGTCTAAGTCTTCTATAATGCAACAACGACCCACGTACTTTATTTTGCTGTAATTCTAGCTTTGCTTTAAGTATTAGTTTGGGGCATCGTGTATAAAGTCCTAACTTACATGCTTTCAAAGGCTATTCCTGCAAATTAGGCGGAGCAGTTGGCTTCTCTTAGGACCTTTGCCAGGCGTCTCCTCGAAGCTCGTGGTATCTTACAGTAATCACGGATCACGGTTTACGAATGCAATAGGTTCCTCGTTCGGTAAAAATCTCTGTCCTCCGAGTGAAATTTTAAACCTAAGACGAATTGTTGAAACTTTTTAGACTATCCTCGTATTTTTTTTTTATCTCCAAATATGTTCTTACCTTTGTTTGAAACAATAAAAAAAAGAACTGAGTTGCCGAGAGATATTCAACTACGCATTTCTGTATCGATCTTAACATATTGAACAACATCGAGATTCTTATCCGACATACCACGACTGCAATGCCTAACATCAAATCCACCGCCAGAACGAAGGAACGCGTTCAATAGACTAGAAAACGATGTAAAAAGATAGAAAACAAACACTAGGACAGCGGCCAAAACAACACGGTAAATCACTTGTTGTTTATTAAACGCATTTCTCCACCAGCCAAAATAAGAACAGCTTCGAACAGCATCCGTACATCTAGCCCATCTAGATGAGCACGAGTTGGTCTACCGGAGGTTTCTCCATCGATATAAATGTCGACGTTACCGATGTTTGGCTGTTAGTAAACAGAGATCCGGCGTCAGGTAAGCACGTACAGCAGCAAGCGAAGTGGTGGTTGGTTGTTGCTGGAGTCCCGCACTTGACATACGGCTTCCTCGGCCGACCACAGATAGAAATATTACCCGCTCTATTTTCAGATTGGTACCTGGCTTAGAGCGTACGTCGGAGTCTAGCCAGACATCGGGAATTAGATAGAATTCTTGTTCGATCGTCTTTATTAGTAGCTTTCGATAAATGCGCGTTTTTAAATCTGTAGTTTTGCACCTGTAGGAAGTATTTACGGGACGGTGGAGAGGATTGTAGAGCCCAAAGGGCAAATGAAACTATTTTAGTAAATTTAGAGATTAGAAAATAAGCTGGATCAGCAGCTGGATGGCGTCTGCTTCTTTTCAGAATCGTCGCCACCAACTAAAAAACATACGGATGGACTTGTTTACTTTACCCGCGAATGGTCCTTTTTCAATTCCTCGTATATTCAATATAATTAAAAGTTGTAACTGTAAACCGGCACCATGTTTTGTTGTTGGTGCAATGCATAGCAGAAGTATTCTGCCATTGGCGGATCGTCTCATAAGCCTCATGAGCCTGGACGGTCACGGTTATCGTCTCCCAAATCGCCTGCTTTTGAGATCGGCGAATAGTAAGTATATTTTGCTGTCGACGTGGCCGATTTGTCAGTTGGAATAATCGTCTTCATGCTGGATCGTTTACCAATACCTGTAGATTTATCGCGGGGCACTTCGAATACAGTCACTCTAAAAGCTAAAATACTTTAAACGGCCCAGTTAAAAGCCCAGTAGGGCCGAGTTTCTTAGAGTGGATGCGATAAAATCTAAATGAAATAAAATAAATAAAAAATATATGTTAAGATTATTGAATGCAATATTGTGAAATTTCCTCTCTTGGCCAAACTTCCGAGGGTGGTAGTGTATGTATCTTTAAGTTTCTCAAATAGCATTTTTTTGTATATTTATTCCTAACGACTGTGTTAAACTTCAAGATGATTTAAGGCTTTTGGCAAACTTTTGTTATAATAATAAAATGCATTTAAAGATATCTAGATGTAATATACATAATGGTTGATGTTATATACAGCGATTGAATAAATTGGATGGTTTTGAATTTTCGGCATTGCTTCTATTACCTAC
This sequence comes from Oryctes rhinoceros, assembly GCA_020654165.1. NCBI lineage: Eukaryota > Metazoa > Arthropoda > Insecta > Coleoptera > Scarabaeidae > Oryctes > Oryctes rhinoceros. The sequence goes on from JAIOKQ010000119.1 coordinate 6,754,396, forward strand.
ACCTTGATAATAGGGAACACCTTATGAGGTATCGGTGCCTAATTCTGTTTTATACCTACGTCAGACGTTTCTCAAGGAAGTAATTTGTGGCCGCTTTTGTTTATAATTTTAATATTATAATAATTAATATTTACCAATCCCAATTGAGCTGTCGAAAGTTGACGATTTGAAGTTGTATATCACTATTAATGATACTTTAGTGTGCAATTATTTGCAAAGTTAAGTGGATATCTTCCAGCTTCAGCAATAAATGCAAACATGTTACGTACACATCCATAAGACAACACAAATTATTCGTCCTCGCTCCTTAGTTAGTTTAGAAATTTCGGTCTCACCTTCTGAGCTTCATTATACGTCTTACTCGCCCATTTTCTTCTACAACAACGCGCATCTACAATTACTAGATAATTCTGGTTGAATAAATACGAAGAAGATGCTTAAAGTTCGTACTTTGCAAAAAAAAAAATAGTATTTATTCTTGCGCAAGGCCTTAGATAAAAAGCTTTGCTTGCAATATTTAACGTTGAATGGTTGGAACCTCGTCGAAAGCAAACTGAGCATAAATTCCTACAATGTATGTTGTAATAGAATATATTTAATTGTTGAGCAGTTTAATGTCATTACTATTATCAATACACCATCCTCAGCAATCCTGATCGTCGTACTTGGTTATCAATACGACGTGTAGTTGTTGTAGTTTAGGGTGAAGCCTATTTTTAGGGATATTTCCCTCGTGCTTCAGACATAATAAAGTCAAATAAGTAATGATAAGCTAAAGCAATGGAATGAAAAAGAAAACAATAGAAGCAGGACCTTGTTTGGTCTTTTAATTTTTGGCAATTACTGTTAAAATGAAAGTTCCAGCTTGGAGAACAGAACACAATGCCAGAAGTAAATGCAACTCTATTAAATAAAAATAAAATGCGTTAGTTAGTACTTTACTGTTTGGCAACAGAATTCGTCTTATTCAAACTATTCGAATGACGGTTGCTTTGAGTAGGCTTCAAAATATGCCATCTCTAACACGATGCTAAAACTAAAAGAGTGATTCATCAATGAAATCACAGATGACGCTCTGTTTTGGACTAAACCAAACAGTGACTAAGCCGTGCACGTAACTTGCCGAAATTTTTTCCAAAATCGCGATTGCTCCTATCCAAATATTTTACTTGAATATTTTCCCGTAGGTCACCGCGCGATTTTCCCGCATATAATCGCGTATCTACCTAGATATGAGCGTTTACATCTCTAGAGATATAATATTTTCGGCGTAAAAAGATCCATTAATAATCGCTGGAGAATGTCGCTTCTGTTGTTGTCGTCCTATCGAAATGTTAGCAAGAGGGCGTATTATTTTCGCGAAAATCCGCCCGCACAACCATGCTTGCGACTTGACAGTCGGCGCGATGTTATTTTTAAGTATTCGCCTCCAAATATAAATTCGGTATTGTGCTCATCGGCCGATGTGTTTGTTAAATTTAAAGTTCCGAATCTCCGCGTATCGCTATCTTCTACTCGTAGTAGTCGTTTTTGCGGTCTCGCTCTCTCTGTCTCTCTCTCTACATCACTCCATCGCCATGCGTATTGCGTAATGTTCTTGTTATGTAGTCCGCATTCAGAATCTCGAATGTTTGGGGGAAAATTGGCAAGCGTAACGGTGTGTACTGTCCGGATTTGAAACTGGTTAGCTTGGAAAATAAGATGCCGAGTATACTGCAGTAGGTCCTGTCGTTTGTTTCCCATGAACAAGTTGAATCTCGTTGAAATGATCATGTAGGAAAATTTGTGTGAATGCGGTGGGTATGTTGAACGATAGCTTTACAAGTATGGACGACAACCTGAAGTATTTATAAAGACAAGAATAGAATAAATACAAGATGATTGGTCCATTCTTTACTGTGAATCGACAATTTGTACATCCAATCATCTGGTTTGAACAAGACGGTGCCCCATCTCGTTTTGGTCAACAAGTTCGTGATTATTTCAATCACAGATTTCCAGAGAAATGAATTGGACGAAGTGGTCAAATTGAATCATCTGTCCGGACACCAAACAGGGCTCCAATTGATTTTTTCTGCTGGGATCTTAAGAGTTCGGTGTTACAACAATATTAGATAATTTAGAGGCTCCGATATGTCAGCAAATATTGGTGCAGAAGACCTTCATCGGTCTTTCACAATTTCTTGAGATGTGCGTCAGCCTGGGGTGTAGTATATAATATGTATGAACATTTCAGTTTCTTTACTGTTAAGTCGAAGAATCTTCAGATTTTACGATCACCGTGTATTACCAGCAAAATCTAACGTTTACTATCGACTATAAGACCTTGGCGCCGGACGTTACTTAAGTAAGACGCGCGCAAGGGGGCGCAAGCTGTCCTACCACGACGCCTGCTACGAAGACGACGACGCAAGCGGCTGAAATCGTCAATCGGCGTTTCTCGTTCGTGTCTTCGGTAATTTTCGCATGCGTCCCGAGCGTCTGTCGCGGCAGTAAGCCGCCGCCCGTAAGACCGACGTCCTGCGTCTGTGTCGTCGCACGCTGCGTCTTTTACAATCCCGCATCAAGCCGATCAGACACAAACACCAAACACTCAAGTTTCCATCCCCCACAAGCAAATTTCCGCCATAAATCGTACCGGATCATTCTCGGCCTCCATATGCAAAAAAAAATTAGAGCACAAAAAGACGCAGCGAGCTGAAGAGAACTAGGAAGACCTGACGTAATCCGATGTAGAACACCGGGATCCAAGTTAGTGATGTCCTGCCTTATCGATAATCGAAGAAAATCGACGGTTTTACCGCAATACGTCGTTCTGTCGGTAGTTTGCGCTGCGGTGCCGGTGATTTTCTTCTTCGTCGTAAGCTCGGCTAAGTCAACGGCGGCTGAAATCTGCGCGCCGCAAGGTGCGAAGGCACCATGTCGTGAGTGAAGGGAGAAGGTTTTTTTGTTTTCTTTTTTGTGGGAAAGCGATACCAAGCGCCGAAACCACGGACGGAGCTGGAGGACGCGAAGGAGGACCATGCCCGTGAGCACGGGGCCGTCGTTGGATGGTGCAGAACCGCGGGCCAAACGCTGCAAGTGTTGCAACGGTAAAATAAACGTTGAAAACAATAAAAGAATGATAAACGATGAGAGTTTGTGCTTATTTTCTGTACTGACACCGTTTGGAATCCGTCCTTGTTGCACAGATTGTGAGAGATGTCAGGCTCACAGAGTCAATCGGTGTGTGAGAATAACCGCTTTATTAACGTTGCTCCTGCTAACAAATGCTACTTGTTACCGCGGATGCTAATCGTGTTCGTCTCGACGTACTAATCACAAACAATATGAACGAATTTTTAAAGAAGTAGCACGGAGATTTGGACATGATTAGCATCCTGTGTTATTTGTCGTGGAAGCGTGTGTTGTGATTATTGTTAGTGAAATTTGTTATTTATGCTTGGTTATTCTGAAATATCTAATAGTGCTCTTCATATGAAACTCAGAATAGCTGTGTATTAACAGACAAACATACAACATGAAATAGAAGCTAATTTTGATAGTTTTTTCCGCTAATAGAAGTAGTAGAAACATGGGGAATTTATGTTTGAAATAGTAGGGAATGGCATTTATAACCGCCAACCGTGTACTAAGTTCTGATTGCATCAAATGTTATCTAGTCTCTAGTGGATTTATTAGTAAATTAGATTTTGCTCTAAATCAAACATTAATGATTGTACCATACATTTATTCTTAAAATAAAAACGATCTATGCTGAGAACTACAACACAAATTGATCTAACAAAATATATAGTTGCCCTAACAAAGGTTATAGTTGGGGCTGTCACAAATTTTATAGTAAAACTTATGGCGACTCTAACTTTTGTTAGCGTAGCGTGTAAAAACATACTGCTGAAACCGAATTTTGTTACATTTATTTGAAAAGATAATATGAACATAAAAAAATAATAATAACATGAAAAACATTATCTGGAGAATCGTAAAAGATAATACTCGATTTTCGTCACTACCTTACTTTGTCGAAACTCTTTAAATGCAACATAACGAGAGCATTTTGCTACGTTGGAATTTTTAAAGATGATTGAGAAAAGCAGCGCTGAATGCCTTCTCAAACAAATCCACATTTTTTTAACTCCGGTCAAAAGCTGCAAAAGATGTAGCGGTTAGTTTTATACGGTTGGCTACGTTTATTACAAAACGTCTTTAACCAAAGTAGACTGTTTAATGAAGCATTAAAAGCTAGTTAATCCTGGAACTTTTACTAGATTATTTAAAATGTAGCCGTGAATTTAATATTTTCAACAAATTTCCCTTTGCCACGTTAGTTATGGAAAAAAAATGTTCCCGCTACTGATAACTATCGAAGTTTCAAAATCATCGCTGGTCCCGCACAGATTAAATAAATGTGTTATAGTATTATACAGTATTATGTATTATAGTTTAATAATGATAGCAAGGACTGCGACCTAGTATGTAAGTATCGTATCATACAAGATTAATTAATTATGTAATAATTAATCCGGGACGGCCGTTTCGAGGACACGAATGGCCTTCATCGTCAACCGGTAACCGAATGATGCGAGAAACTCTTAAAAGTAAACATGGATGTACTATCCCTACTTTCTGGAAAAAATATTCTTTACAAGTGCCTATTTCTACCTGCTGCACTCTTGAAACTACGACATGTGGAAAAATAATCTACTTCCTAGAAGAGCAGTATTGTTTACGAGTGCCTATTTTACTCCCCCACACGTCTTGAAACTACGACATGCGAGAAAGACGGACAGATAGACGGGAAGGTCTCTTTTATAGCCCAAAATATAAAGAAGTGGCAGCCTACTGCAAAAGGTCAAGAAGGCCAGAGTACCACAACGGTTCGTTATGTTTGTTCATCAGATTTTCATTGCTTTTTATGTAAACCGCTTCGTACGCGTCTAATTTTCCGTAGCGATAACTTCTCATATGTTCTTTAAATCTGGTGCATATTGCTCTTTTCGTTTGACCAATATAGACCCTATTACAATTACTAGATGCAATTTTATAATTTCTTTCATTTTCATTTTTTAAGCGTAACCGAAGCCTGCGTATCTTGACCCTTCAAAATTTTACTCACGCCTTTCGATAGGCTGTGAAAGAAGAGTTTCACGAATTTCTTACTGTTAGTTCCTGCCGGGGTTAAGGTCGTGGAATTTCTTACGTAAAGCCTATGTTGGACTTTCTTAAATATGCGATCGATTTTACGTAGAAAGTAGTATATTGTTAGTAGTATATTGTCACACCTTCAGCGATATCCAATGTACACCATTCCTTCAATCGATTGGTCGATGCAGTTTCTCCTGGGAGGATCCTGTACTATTGTGAATATTTTTTCGTGCTTGGCTATTTCACGGTAAATGTCACGGTCATTCTCAATATTCGCGCCCGCTCCCGTAGCTAAATACTAGATAGTCATAAAATCGTTTTGACGTCCGTAGTTGGAACAACTAACATAAATACTGCTAAACATTCCTACTAAAATTCTCATTACGCTATTTACAATTAACATTGAAACGCGGAGATTATGATTCATCCTTAAAATTCGTCCGAGAACTCTCTGATTTAGATCTGCCTGTGTATATAGAAAAGCCACCGTATCTATCTATATATCTATCTATAGACTACTAGCAGGCGGGATACGTTTTCTAAAACCCATTCAAGCGTCCAACAGTTGCAGCAAGTATAATACTATGCGTATAAGCGTGTGTATACACCGTGTTTCCAAAGCAAACAGAATGAAACTTGTATTTTTCGTATTATTTGAGATTAAGAAATGTGAAAGATATTCAACTTTGATTTTAATATTTTGTGCGGCCTCGTGCTAGCGTGTCGATAAATTTTTGTTCTTGCTTCTACAAGCTCATATAGAGCATCGAAAGTTCAACAGAATTTCAGCAGAACAGTAACAGAACGCTGGAGCGTCAAGGATCGCTGGTAAGTATTGTTTCCTTTTGAAAACAGAATATGATCATGGGGATTAAGCCACTACCAATGTTCTAAAATCCAATATTGAGTGGATTTGCGTTATCTATTACTTTCCGGACACAGTGTATACATCTCGCGTTTACTTAATAAATAAAGCGAATGCGTTTAGTAGGTAAGCTACGTTGTTGTATGTGTACCGTATGTATTTTCTGGCCGGGGCTTTTCGGATTAATCCATCTCGTTCGTAACCAGTGTCGAAACGCTTTTGAGAATGTATGCCGTGATATTAATAGTACTATGCTTCGTATCCGTTCGAGTTATTAAAGAGACTGCAGCAGTTAGCAAGCAGCTTAGCGTTCGGTTTCGAACTTCGATGTAGCGATAGGATTGGTCGAAAGAGATGATTCGATTCCTAGCGCCACTTAGCGGATTATTGCAGTATTAATGAGCGACTCGTTGACCTTCGTTGCATTGAATTGGGACTTATTGGGACTAATATTTTGTAAACAGGAAGGCCGATTTTGGTGTATGGTTTTTTAAAGCGATTAGGAATATCTTTTCTCTTTAAGAAGAACGACTAGAGAGTGGGCAAAGTAAGTTTAGATCAAGCAGAAGCAAGCTCTAATAAAGATAATAAAGCTCTGATAAAGAATATCAAACAAGATAGTATGGGCAAGTTTAAAAAGAAGTGTTTGTGATAAATTCGGAAGGAATTGGGAATTGAAAGCATAGGTAAATTACGTAAGAGCCAGCAACTTGTAATTAGGACAGTTTACAGTTAACCAAGGATTAAAGCAAGGAGAAGTAATAATAATGGATGATGTTTTAAAACAATTTTAAGCAAAAGTGAAAGGTAAAAAGGAATGTTAAATTAGCAAAGTGCGCCTCTGGCGATATGTGCGGAGAGTGAGACTCGACTGGGAGAAAATTTGAAAATGTGGTCAGAGGAATTGACCAAAAGAAATATTAAGATATAAATTCACTAAAAGAAATATGAAGAGATGCAGGATAATAAAGAAATAAACAATGCTGCTAAATAAATAACGGTACAAAAATGATTGTATTTAAAATAGTATTTTGGCCGACTTGGAAATTAAAGGTGGGTGTACTGAATAATTTTGAAAGCTAGATTTCAGACGATGGATTTAAAATATTTAAGAAAAATAAAAAAGGTGTAACAAGAATAATAATAATAAAAAGAATAAAAAAAAAAACGAAAATATCCGAGATGAGTTAAATATAGAGTCTCTAATTAAAAACGATCGAGGAGCACCAGCTGAAATGGTTTTAATATGAATAGAAGAAAGAAAAACCGTGAAAGCTACATGGATGGCGAGACCGATGACGAAAAGTACAAAAGGAACCAAGAAAACGTGGAAAGTGCATGGGGTGGCACGAAGCAACCAAGCTGACAAAGGACAGCGAAGAGTGGAATATTTCGTTTATAAACGGGTTCATTGGGATACTAAATCTTCATATTACTCCTTTTCAAATTAGAGGAACATTCTGCGAAGCTTTCCTTCAAACTTTTTAATTCTCTCAACATCAAACGATGACGCTTGATTGAAAAGGGATTTCATAATGGTTTACTTCCATCAAGCTCTCCATTGCTCCAAGCAAGGCAAAAGCGAAATTCGCTTATTACATGATTCAATAACGATTCCAGCAAACGTTTTTGCTATGCTTTCCTTTTTTCATTGCAGAAAAGAGCATTTTAAATCAGCTTTCCATTTAGACTGGCTTACGCCAGCGCAAAAGGCTTTATCGAACGCTTTTAATTAGAATTTGTCTGCGTTGCTTGAATTATTACCCAACAACTGCATAAAGTAGAAATAAAAGAGGTGGGACGATGCAAAACGCAGTTTTTAACTGACGTTAAAAAAAAAACACGTGCATTACTTTTGAGAACTTGTGCATTAGTATATCTTTCACAACATTTGCGATCGTATATTTTATGTACGACGCGTGCAGTTAATCTATGTTATTTTATTTCTAACAGAAACAACGTTAGCAATGGCAAAATATTGAATCTAACGCGTGCTTGATCGGCTAGATCACCATCGTAGATTGCGTTACGTAAAATACGCAAGGCTAGAATACGAAAAACACGAGGAAATGGATTCTCTATTCTACAGTTACCACTCTAAAAACGAAGCAAACACTTTTATTGCCTTTGGCCGCAAAATCTCGTAATCTAATAGTAGCTAGTGTATTTTACGCTAACATCTGAGATTTATGTTACATGCGTGGTCGTTTGTTCCCCGAAAAATGCAATATATTTTCACCACGATCGAAGTGGACTAGTTGAGCGTGTTTGTTATGCGAAATTTTGCAACCGAGCCTTTAAAACTGTTAACAAAACGCAAACAATCTCCGTGTTCGTTCTACACCGATAAGTTCATGAAAGCCGACTGGCTAAGTGGACTTCCTTCCCGTTTTTAACAAGTTTGCTGTCTTTTTCATACAAACGGTACGAAACCATTCTTATTTAATTTGAGCTTTTCTAGTAAGGATGGCAACCTGCGAATTGAAACTTCGATGATCGAGCATCGTGGTATATAAGCTTCTTCCAAATTTATTTCTAAAGAAGAACAGTTTGATCTCGTATAATAGAGGCTCGAACCGACCGAAATTTCCACCGGAAAAATAACCCAAGAATAGCGGAGCTCTTTAAACGAAACGTGAAATCTGCTAATGTAATTATCTAATTAGAAACACCACCATCATTTGCGGCGATAAAGGCCTAGTAGTTGCCGAACGATTCTCTTGTTTATCTAATTGAATTTATATATTTTTTTTCTCATTTACGCGTAGCAGTTGACGTGCTATTAAAGCGTTCCTTACGAGGTCCAAGATCAAGTTCAAACTCCGTTAGTAAACCACCCACCTCGTCCGACGGCGATAAAATCGAAAGAGAAACGAGCTAGTAAGTTTTTGGCGAGCAACGATTCGGAAAAAATTGGAAAAAAATATCGTAAATACTTCGATATATAAATTTTTTATGCGGCTTTATTTCTCGAGATGAAAAACGTGTGTCGTAAGTGGTGACCTTAGAACGTTGATTACAGGAGACGTAGATACAGCAGGCGGCAAATGTAGAAAAGCTAGAGCGTAAGTGTAAAATGTTCTCGTTCGTTAGTTTCTGAAGATCTGTGACTTTAAAAAAGTAAAACAAGAAAATACTTTGATAAATTCATTTTATTTCCGGTACGTGTGGCTGCTGTTCCAACAAAGTCATTTCCATATTTGGAAGTGGACAATTTATTGAATATTGTATTTATTGATGGCTGTTTGGATATTATTGTTCTTTGATTAATTTCCCATTGAATTAATAACATTTTAAGGAACAACTTCCTTTCTAAAAAGACGTCGGACAGGGCAACATTTCCATAAATTCATTCAACAATTCCATAATGTTTAGAAGCCATTGTTCTTCGGTGAAATTGAAAACTTGCGCTAAATCTAAATAATAATCCCAAGCTTTGTAAAGATTGCTTAAGACAGGAGGTAGGTTGAACTTTTTTGCTGTGTTTTGCCAAATCTGACAAATATCGGTTAAGATCTAAAATAATTGCTTAAATTGTATCCCAAAGTAGAAATGTCGATTACAACATAGAAAAAAACAAAACTTAGCGGTCTTAATCTGTAAGACCTTCCTTACATAACGTGACCAGAATCCTACGTTATTCACTGCGTACCGTTCGTCATTCAATATAATATTCTAGTTGGATATTTCCCGATTTTTTTGGCAAACGATTTGGTTTTTCTATTTTATTTTTTTCTTTCCGATTTCGCCATGTTCGCAGTACAAACTTATTGTTTCAGTTTAAAGTTCGATCTACCCAGGAGGAGCGATCTACGTAGATCCAACAGTGTTTGTTGAACGTTTAACTTTAGCATATCGGGTTTATTTGCGTTAGCAACGTAATACACTCGCTTCTAGCAAGGTACACATTTTATTGTACGGGGTGTGTTTGTGTTTCGCGCGTAGCGGACTGAATGAGTACTTTGTTTGCTTCGGTTCACGTTCAAACATACTTTAGTATTTATATCATCGTAGCTGTTAGTGTTCGAGGTATCGTAGTGTATGGCGTCGGCGATGATAGGATGCTGGCGTTAATTGCGTTAACTTCGTGGCGTTGGGAAAATAAACACAGAAGCGCAGATGGCGTATCGGGCGAAGGAGTCCGCGGATTTTCACGATTGACGCTCTCAGGGTCTACGAAGTTAGTAAGAAGCAACGTCGATATTGTCTGATAATCGTTTTTCTAATGCAGCTTTTTTATATGTTGGACGTTTTTTTTTTTCCTTTTTTTTAAGATTAATTTAAAATGGTCCAATCCTCTTTCTCCAAGTGCCACAGATTATATGCTTATTATGATGAGAAACTGGAGATTTTGCTTAAGCACTTAAGAAGATATATTTTTGATGTTTCTTGTTATGCCGATGGTTTCTTATTCCTGTACCCTCCTTTTGTATTCAACACAATAAATAAACTGAAGTTGTTGCTGTCGATCCATGCTTTCCGAGCGCCTTTGTTTTTTTTTTTCGTTTATGCTTGCAATCAGCGTAAATTTTAACAGAAATATGGGCTACAAAGATGTCTTTGTAAGAGACGATGTTGTAAGCAATTAACGTTAAATCTGTTAATTATATCTCTGACCGAACGTTAGGCAGTAATTGGAGTTTGTGCCGTAATAAATTTATAAATGTTGGACAGGATAAATGGTCGATTCTGTGTTCGTCATATTTGCTTCCGCACTTTAGTAGTAGCACCAGTATATTATGCAATGTCCTAATTAATTCCATTTCGCTTGCTTTAATTACTAAATTAAAATTGCTAGCGCTCTGCAGTTAATCTAAACTTGATCCCAACTGAACCTACGGGTACATATACCAGGGAAAAGTGAAAACTCTTCGCCCTAGCTCATAGATGGCGCTAATAGTGGTGGAATTTTTTTTTGCCGAGTGAGATTGGTACACGTATCACTAAAATGTACATTGAATGTCAAGTTGTTTTGTGAAGTAGCTTTGTTTATACAGCTTTCTAAAGTAGACGTTTCATGAGTTTCGTTCAAATGGATGAAGAGTATGTGTAAGAGTAAGTGTATCGTTTCATAAATACACCTCTCACTAGAAACAAATGTTGATGAGGCGCGTGTCCACCACCACACTCCAGAATCAAAACGGCAATCACAGCAGTGAGCGGAAGGCTGTGGTTGTGCACCAGAAAAAGGCGATGCTGAATACTTTGAAGATCTCCTGGATCAAATGGCTCAAAAAAATCCTGAGAAGAGAAAAAAAAGATTGACTATCATCGTCTCATCATAAATGCACTTTAACGAAATTCTCCGTTTTTCGGTTTTGTATTCTTTCTCTTCGTCCGCGTAATTCGCCAGCACAAATATTCTTGATAACGTATACTGCGTGAATGATAAATCTGAAGAAAAATATGTCTAAGACTCTTTGACCAAGTTACCGAGCTTGATTGGTATTTATCCTTAACGGAACTTTTGAATTAGAAACAAAAACAAATGGCATCACCTGAGATTTCGTAACTTCCCAAGAGAAAGACAGGCAGGTATTTTGGACGAGTCCAGAAATAGACAGCCTAGCAAAAAATTAGAACAAATTGCGGTCTATTTCGGTCCTTTTGTGTTTCTTTCGGCAAAGATTGCGAGTTGAAAATAGTTACGCACAGTCGCGACTACTTTGTAGTAGATGTCTTGGCAGTCGCCCCACATCATCGTTCCAAAGGATGACATGTCATTGAAGTAAACAAGTGAGAAAATTTAGCGTTTTTGTGATGTTCGTTTGAGCAAAATTATTCTGTTTTGCGATAGTTTTTCTTTTTTCTGTTAATGTTTCCCGTATTGCATTTAGCTCGTGATGGCGGCGTGATTCGGTTAAAGAGAAAGACACTGTTAGACGAGTACGCTTGATAAGAAATAACAACGGCCATGTTATTTTTCGCCAAAAACTGCGGTGAAAACACGTAGAGATGATAGACGTAGGCCTCAGCCGTCGCATCAAGAATATTGAATCGTATTTAGATTTTCAGGAGCTAATAGAAAAAGTTGCAGTTTCCTCTTTGCCTCGCCAGATTGATAATTCTTCTTTAGAATTACTCGAGTGTAACTTTTAATTTTCAATATTTTAAAAGCGGAAAATACCAGCCTTCTTTCAGTTGTTATATTATCTAGGTATGCAAGTATTACTTCCATTCTCCGCATTTCCAACGAATTCAAACACAGATTGTAATTCAAAACAACTACGTAGCGGAAAACGAGTAATACGATACTTTTTCATAACTATCCTCTAGAAATAATCACCTCGAAAGAGAAATTGCAACGTATAATATAAACCAGAAAAACAAACAAGAATGTTTTTCTCGCTCTCGTAGTACAGCTTGATTTGATATGAGACGGGAAGATACTGGTGAATCTGTTTATATTCGTCGACATCGTTAGTAGTAGGTAGTTTTTATGTTTGTTTATATGTACATGTGCCTATTTATGAAGTTTGGAATAAGGTAAAAGTCTGCAACATCTGTTCCATATATTCATTAAATTTAATATAATATACACGATAATATGATTCTGATTACTTAGATGGCAGCACGGTGATGTAGTGGTTAGACAGTCTTTAGCCTAATATAGACGCCTTAATTGTAATTCCTGATATTTTCTTTTGTTCTAAATCTTAGAACAATGTCTTTGTCTTCATATTGAAAGTAAATATAGATGCAATCTGGATATTTGTGACGAATGTAATTGATACTATATTGGGAAATATGTATGTATATATGTATGTCTTCTTTTAAAGAAGACGCGATCTCACGTTAAAACGAGTGTTACATAATGTTGCGTATGTTTTTCTTAGCCGACACTTTTATTATATTGATATTAATGTCGACCCAAAAAGGAGCATCCTCTTCTTTGAGAACTAAAAATCAATCCGAAGGCAGTCTCGAGGGTACCGAAGAAGTTCAACGAAGACTAGGAAATCATACAAGAGGCACGTGTTCTGAGAGAAAAATGGGATCCCTGATGCGGAAAATTCTTGTCTTGTTCAAGAATAATCTTGATAATTCTGGTAGAAAAATGGTTCAGGAGGTGACCTGCTCGCAGTTTTTTATGGGCAAAATCAAAAAGGAATCTGGACAATACCGAGACTTAAAAAAGATATTTCGATAAAAAATGTTATCGAAAAATTTGATTCCTACATCGAAGGCGACGGAACCTCTGTTTTTTGGTCGATTTTTCTGGTCAGGAATTTTACATTTCGACAGGAAGGACGACGGGACGTTTGGTAAGCTTTTTGTAGCCGTGGCAAAGAAAACAAGTCACACGATTAACTCCGACATTTACGTTAAAGGATGCGTAGAGATCACTTCCTTTTGGAGAAGTAAACAAGAATAATTGAAAGGCATTGAGTTTTGGTCAAGGGCGACGCGGGAGGCGCTCTGAGGCATAATGCGCTATTCCAAAGAATTTCCCTTTGAACGCAATAACACCATCAGCAAATTCCCACGTTCACAATCCTTCGGTATTTGAAGACCTAATGAAGTGCCTTAAAAACCGGTTGATTGAAATCGTCAATATAAAAATGTGTTTCAGCAGATTTTTTAACTTGTGCGATGGATACGCAATCTTTAGGTACATTCGCAAATGAGGAAGGAAGCATGCAACCTAGTTCTTTATTCCAGAGATTTTGCTGCGAACTTTCGTACAATCCGCTATGCGAAAATGATTCATGTTTCTACGAAAAAATCAACGTGTTTTTTCTCATATTGCCGCGATTTATTTTTAACCCGATTACGAACGGTTTGTTTTGCTAGAGGACGTTCTGCTGGAGATAAATAATACGTGTAGGCTCGAAGCTAACTATTAGCTGCGTATTTTTGGTATTCAAATTATCACACGTACAACAGACAATGTTTGTATCCGCGAGAAAACTCGCCGAGAGATTTGTTTTGCTTCCCGTGCGGTGCCAGAGGGTAATTGTCGCGTTTAATTCTTATTATTTTTGGCAGTTTTCGCGGATGTTTGGTTTGGCTTTTGAGAGATAGCATACCTTACTAACATACTCGTCGTTACAATGTGATACATATTCATTCAATGTTATTTTATTTTGTTACAGGTACGTAGATGGATGTTTACGCGTTCTTTAATTGTACGATTTTGGTAAGGCCTGTTTTTATATTATTTTCATCTCTATACAGTGCTATGGGGTATTAGAAATAAGCCAGCATATAATCGAATTTGATAGAAGTCGGCCAAGATGTCCTTCAAAAAAAAAATTAATTGGTAACAAATGTGTGACTTCAATGTTGATTTCCCCGCTCAGTATCGCTTCCGATGCGTTTCTTACCTCATTTTTTTGTTTTGTTTTAATTTTATCGCAAGTGCGAATATTTTGGTGAATTTTATGACGTCCAAATTTCAAATGGTACGTGCAAATAAATTAAATATGTTTTGTTGATATAGCTCCGTGAGAACAGGAGACACACGATTTCTAAATAGATAATCTTAGAGCGTGCCAGATTACTGGCGGCATGACACGAGTAAGACAAATTTCTTCTAACATCTGTTCGTATTAGATTAATTATGGTCGTATAAAATCCGATTTGAAGATCCAGAAGATTCTTTATTACAAAAGTAACCAGTTGCTATCGCATAGTGGGGGTTTAACTTTTTTGAATTTTTTTTTCATTATTTTCGTCAAATTTAACACTTGTTCCTGTTAAAGCAGCTTCGCTTCTATACTACTTGATCGTCGATTCCTATTAGTTGAGTAGTTTGTTTACAATAAGCGTAAGTATATAAGCCTTAATGACAGCGAAAGCCTCCAGGACCAGACACTCACGGATCCAGCTCTTTTGTCCGCCTGTGCCGCTAAAATAGACAAATTAATAACTTTTAATAAAATAATTAAAAACTGGGTCTGCATAAATTTTTCTTTTCGAAAGAAATTAAATATCTTTGCCTCTTTTAATTTTTCTTTTTCTTTTTGTAAAAAACAGATTTATAAATGTGGTTCATGGTGAATCTCAAATTTTCAAAGCGAAAATTACTAGTTTAAAAACTTCGAGAATGCTAAGCTTTCAAGCAATAAAAATACGAGAATAGTTTGCGAGAACCTAAACTGATGCGTTGAAAATCCATTCTTTTTGCAGTAAACATTCAAACGTTCTTGCTCACCATTTTTTGTTTTAAAGACAAACAGCTTCTTTTCGCTGCGATGTTTTCGTTTCATCGTTCCACGACTTTCGCGCATCAATTCCGTCCGCTCCGTAATGTAGCAACCTTATTTAAACAACAAAAAAATGGTTATCCTAAAAGAAAAGTTACACTTCACCGGTTAAAGAAAAGAAGAAAAGAGTTGAATGTTGCTCAAGAGAAGAAGAAGGGTTCTTCACAATGTTAAATTGAAATCTATAAGAAAAATTCTGTGAAACGCCTCGCGATGCTATGATGTGAAAGACGGGCAATAAGCTTCTTCGGTCTCGTATAACTCGAAACAACAAGGGCTCAAGACTGTGATTATTACTTTCGTTTTAATATAGTGATTATCAATCGAATTTCTGCTTTTTTGCCTTTCACTAGCTTACACGCACCGTGTACTTAAAGAAAAGGCCCTAAGAAATTTTAGAATTATATAACGCGAGCTATATCGTTGGTATTAGCGCGAAAACTTCATCTCTAACACCTCATAACGAGTATATTTATCGCCCACTTCAGCAGATGCATCTCAACGTTTTTATTTAGTGCTAGGAGCGTTTGCCCGCGCACCAAACTACCTACCGTCTTATTTCGATCGTACGCGGCCTACTAGATCCGTCACGCGAGCGCTATTCCACTGGGCAAGCTGCCAATAGAGAGTCTCCGAAGGAGTACCTCTTCTGTATGTTCTTTGATTCTATCTAGACGGCATGCATTCAGATCGCATGGGTGAAGTCGATAGTTGTTGGGAAGATCGATGTTTAAGAATGTTAGAAAATGTTCGGAGATTCGTAATGGACTTTTTGAATTTTTCTTTTTTTGTAGGAAAACCAAGTTAAATAACCCCGAAATTGTTGTATTACTTTGTTCATCACTTCATTAAAAATCAAAATTGATCGTCTGCATTCACCATAAAGAGGATAAAAACCATATGGGTCCTAGGATAGAATCAAGTGGCATTTCTAAGCGTATCTCCCTCGCAGCAGATGTGTCAACCCTAACTCGCATTTACCTTCTTTTAAAAATAACAATGATCATTCATGTCATGGACCACGTAGTGAAGTCGAATTATATGACCTGCATCATAAATTTTAATCTCCAGTGTACATACGTGATTTCGTAATTTTTTTTTGGCGAGGTTCTCAAACATCACGGCTGCAACGACGCAGCATAATCTAGCCGTCGGGTCATGTCCCTGCCGAACATGCCCCGACCATAGTTAACCAACTCATGCGCTTAGAATCTAGGCAAGTCGAGAACGGCGTGTTATACAATTCGGCATTCTTGGCGACCGAGAGGACGAGGTGCATTGGCATCTCGATTAGTTGATTAATGAATTGGTTCGGATGTTTATTTCAGGCAAGTGACGCTGATCGTAGGTCGGTCTTAATTATGAGACTTCCAATTGAAATAGAACCAATTATTCGAGATTGTTCCGTATTGGTCATATATCTCATATAAGTTCGATGACATTTAAAAAGATTATTATTCAGTCTGCAATAATTTATAATTTTCCAATTTTGTGTATTCTAACTGAGGAATTTTTAGTAAAGTTTCTGGTTAAAATAGTTGTTATAACCTAATAACAATATATCCTAAGCGCGTATTGCTTAAATTGCGAACGTTTAATGGATTCCCATGAATCACCCTATATAGTGCCTCGCGATTATTAGTTACGCGTTTATTTATGCAACACTTACGCGTTTATACTAGTTCGAAGCTAATGTGAATCGGCGGGAACGTGTAAGATACACGTTCGATCAAAGCCTCGAATACGTTCGTACGTACATATGTACACATGCATGCCCGAAAATATGTTTTTCCTCAATATTATTCTGTTTGTGTTTTCGGTTTCGGATGATTGGTACCTAATCGTTTGAGTAGCACAGATTCGGCCGGTCGATCGGCGGGCTTGCTACCATCGATAGCCGGATGTTTAAGCGAACTTGGCACATATTTCGCCGGCCGGCTGGCGTATGAGCTAATCGTTTCTCTAACGCCATGTTTTTGTTTCTCTATCTCAAATCTTACTGATGTTTTTTTTTTTTTTTCTCTTAAGATTGACGAATGACTAATTTCTAAGAGCGGTGACCATATTCATTTATTTTTGAGTTAATTAAGTATATCACTACGAATGATCCACACGATCAGCTATTTTGATAAAGTCAACAAGATGATTAGTAGCGTTATTGCACAAATTGGACGTTCAGGAAATGCATTTCAATAATAAGAATTTCAAATTTATATTGATGTCTACTCCAACGCAGGATTTATCCTCATGACACCGTCCCTATACAAAGGATTGATGCCAAAAATCTTGAATGAATTTGTCAAAGTTCCCCGACCATTGAGAAAATTCGCTTACATGGATCGAAAAATTTGTGCGGACTGTATAGCTTCCTAAAACGTCACGCTAGATGCGCCAGTAACGAACGGATAACTTTTTATAGGACCTGGCATCCGTTTAAACAACGAATTTCACGCATGCATATCCATGCCGAGGAGCAAAAAACGAATTGGCGACAATTGTTGCTTTCGTAAGCGGCTATTTACGATCGGGGCAATTATTATTATTTTTTTTTTTTTTTGTAAAGAGTGTTGTTTGGTTATTCGTTAGTGCTGCTGCCATTAAGAATAGTGTCACAAAATCGCGAATTACGAAAGCGTTCTTACGCTTATTTTGGGCCAAACTTGTAGGTCATGATCTGTTTGACGTAAACGTTGATGTGAAGTTTTAGATTAATCTTCTCAACGACTTTAGTACAAATAACGACGTTCAGATTTTGTATTCTTTAAAATTATGGTCTATTATAATGGAAAAATTTGGCGTGAAGGAAGTTCAAATAACTTGAGTGTTTTTTATTTGTTTTGAAGTTATGTTCGATAAGGGTCCATAGATACCGCTTTTGACATCTGCTTTATCTACGAGAGGCCACCGTTGCCCTTCTAATTGATTTGTGACTTTTTTAAATGTTGAATCTAGCATTTCTAACGCGTCGAAATAGTGAATATCAATTCTCACCTTTTACTACTCCCATAAAGAATAGTTAGCAGGTTTAAAGTCTGGAGGTTAAAAAGTATATCGTAGATTACACTTTTGAAGTGGCCGAATGGAAGGAAGTAGCTTAAAGGGGTTAAATCAGAAGGACGAGTTGGCCATCTTGCAGGACTGACGGTATCTATCTATCGTCTTGGAAATACTCTGTTCAGATGGCTGCGTGGATTTTTTGCAGCGACTAGACAGACTCGTGTTTATTCGTCTCATGAGAGTGGGTTCGTGTTGCCTACTGGTTTCTCCAAGAGCCGACGAAACACAAGTCTGTCTAGTCGCTGCAAAAAAGTAATAATTTCACCTGCCTTTGTCGTCTGTAACTATGACATATGATTATTCTGTTGTTTGAAAAGCTGCTGTCATCAAACCGCTGAAGCTGGGAAATTTGTGAATTAAGCTTTATGAAAATCTTCCGTAGTAATTCTGAATTTCATCGCCATCGTAGAGCTCATGCAGCGAATGAATTTTAAGTGGTTCGTGTTTATTTGGATGTTATTATCTTATGAGTTGACCCACGTTGCAGCAATAGATCTTAGGGACATGCAACAATTATAAGCAACACTTGCTAATGTACCTATTCCGTTGGCTTCATTTGTTTCTCCAGAAATTAAATATATTTTTATTTTCATTTTATTTATATATGTTTTTTATTTTATTTATTTATATGTTTGTTTTAAAAAGCATTATACAAGTTTCATCGGCGCCTACGCGCAAAACCTGATCCCAGACGTCGATTTTTATAGTTTACGTATGATTTTTTAGTATAAACAACACATGCAAAAAGCAATAATACACCAATGAAAAACTAAAATATCTGACAAATCCAAAAATCTGTTAAAATGTTATTACGATCTTGGAGACGGAAGTTTGCCGATAATATCGATTTCACTGGAAGCGTGCCCATATCGCACGTCGACATTGACAAGAGGTTTACGATTGTGGGCGGTATCACCTTCGCCGTGTCAATTGTTACGAAAAATTTCGGCGTTTAGTACATGTTATTAAAGTAAATTTCTTGGCATCTGACGCGGATGGTTTGGTTTATTTCACACTCAAGGATATGTCCACAACGAATCTAACGTATATTTTTAGCCATTTCAAAATATGAAATGACAACCTTTGAGATATTTTCTTAAAATAATAAAACTAATCTTCGAAATCTCTACGGCTCTTCCCCATCCTCCTCGGAAAATTACCGTTCGACCGTTCAAATCGGTGGCAGCGGACAAATTTAAAGGCATCAAAGGGTATTTCGGCTTTCACGTTGATGGTTGACATTCAATTTCGCTAAATTGTCCTTCGTTACAGACGAATTAACCGGGCGCTGGTGTTTTCGTAGTGAAGTGGTTGACATGGCGATGGTAATCGAGAACGTTGTATAGAATCAACCACGGCAATTACAGCGGCTGACGGGATCGTAGGCGAAGGATTGTAGTTTATGTGTGAAAGGAGCGATAGTTGTTGTGTTACTTTTGTTAGGTTGCAGAATGTCGCTCTTAGAGTAAAAGAAGGGTTCGGCTTGCTCACGTCCAGTGTAATCGGTAATTTTTGAACTTATTTTTCCGTATGTTTCTGACCTTCTTTACAATATGTATTCGTCGGCTGTCATAAGGAACTAATGAGATTATAACTAAAACAAAACGCTTGAATGAAATAAAAAAATCGACTTATCCAATCGAGGATTTTTCCAAAAGCTGCTCTGCGATTTAATGCTTCGAATCTATTAGATTTTAAGCAAACGGGATTCCGATTTTAGACGAGAAAATTGCTGCCTGCTCATAAATTCCTTGCGGTCTTAAAGCTTTCTTTCAGATCGTCGGGACTGGAAAAGCACGAAACGCGGAGTCTAAAAAATACGCTCACGTCAGCCTCGCCCAATACACTTTCTGCAGTGGCAAAAGTCATACATACATAATCATAACAAGCCGCGAGATTTACGAACGTGCCTGTTCCAATTTCGATATGATTCGTCGGCCGGGAATGCCGCATATATCCGACGTAATGGCTGCGGATGAATTCTGGAAAACGTTGGCGTACTTGCAGACTCGGCCTAATCGCGGAAAGGCAAAATCTGCCTGTGTGTGTGTGGAGAGGGTGTTGGCACATCGATAGGAGGCCAATTATTGATTTAAGAACATTTTTTTGACACTAACAAGTTGTGTTACTTTGCCGCGAAAGAATACAATGGATAAATACTTCGTGTTTATTTGTCAATCAAGGTTGATGCCAATTATTTTCGGAAAAAATTAACAAGAAGAAGTTGAGATAAGAAGGATCAAAAAGGATAATAATAATTAACATGTCGTTGATTGATCTACGTATATTTTTGTACTACGACGACTAATTGAATACTATCTATCTATATTTTTTAGTTTATAATATAATAGTTTTAATTAATAAAAGTATATAAAATATTGGAAGGTATGGGGTACGCATGTCTCCTGTTATTTCTTCTCGGAAATAATTTTCATCATCTTTGATTATATACTTCATATATACTTCAGGTTATTTTCATATTAAAAATATAGCTCTGGGGATATATGGTACCCTGGTGCCCCCTAGTTTATTTTTTCCGAAAATAATTGGCATCATCCCTCCGAAAGAGAAAAGTATCTGTTATAGTTTCCGTGATGTTTACAGAAATTTTAAAATCGTACAGTTTATTAGGAGGCACCATAGGGCGAAATCCGGGGACTTAAGTCTCTGTTTCGCCGGAATCGTTATTTTCGGATTGCCGGTGTTTTAACTTCCTGGTTAAAAAGAACAATAACGGTTTTCGTCCAATTCTACAAAGGAATTTTATTTGAAAAGTCGCGTACGTCAATTCTAAAGTATATAGAAAGTTCGTTCCAGGAGAAGGTACTTAAACGGGCTCCTCCTGTATATGTTCTATGTAAAGTACTAACCAAACTCGCACGCGTAATCGTGCGAGATATATTTTTGTAAAATTCTATTCGCGCTTGGCCTTGAACTTTCTTCCGCTGCCCGAATTTATCGCTTTATATATTTAAACTTTCGAATAAATATTTTCGTTAGAACGCGGGAGGAAAACGGGCGAAAATGTCGACGAGAACGGCCCACAGCAGCATGCACAACACGGTAAACGGCACGTACCGCGTCGGCCGTAGATTTTCCTTACGTAAATCTTACGTTCGAGCTTCGCATGAGACTCAATAATTGCCGCAGATGTAACGAATAGTAGTCCGCTTTGTCCCGGAGATGGATTTGAGATAAAACAGAGACGGTACTTGTTGGAAAATAGCGCGAAATGTTTGGCATTGCTATGTGCATGTTTTTCTATTCAGATATGTTTGAAAAGGAAACAATGGACGAAAGAAAATCAAGTTATTATTTTTCGAAATATGTGCCTTACATGTGGTCAAATCAATCCTGGAGACATTCTTTCGACCCTGGAAGTGGTATTTCCAAATCATGGTTTTTGAATATTTTCTTCTTGCTTCTTGAGGTGATAAAAATCGCTGTTGATGTATTTTTTGTTTGGCATTCGGAATAAAAAGAAGTCGTTAGGTGAATAAATCAAATCAGATCAAACTTGTTGTAAGCCATCCAGTATTGACTGCTTCAATCTTTCAAAAAAGTGTGTCTGTTCAAAAAAGTTAAATGTGTTCTTGGTTTGGACCGTGTTGTAGGTAATCGACGTTTCGACCAGAATTGTGGGGCGACTTCGAGAGAAGGCCACGCTAGGGGCGGAATTAACTCAGCGGGAAGCTGTTGATCACGGTAACTCAGCATGTGAACCGTGCCAGAGGCGGGAACGCCCAAGAAAGAGAAAAAATCGTACCGTATTGTTCTCTTTCTTAGATGTCCGGCTACTTTTTAGTGCAAGTATTATATCAACGGTGGACCGGTCCGCCTGTTGCTAATTATTACTTTTGTAGGCGGGATTGTGTTAGAACATTAAACGAATATGGTTTAAAATTATTTTTGGTAGCGAAACTATGGTTATGGAGCGGTGGCTACATGGACTCCCAAATTTTAACACTTCAATTTTTTGTGATGAATAGAAAAATCAATTTCTTGAAGCTAATCTTGAAACCAGTGTTGTTTTTTTCCGTCGGTGATGTTATTGTAGATTTTTCACACATTATTCGCCGTTAATTCGTCGGTTAATTGGAGGCAGATAATTACAGAATCCACACTTTCACTAACACGTACATCTTTAATCGATACAATTGCTGCAGATATTTTCATAGTTTTTTTGCAAAATACCTGTCATTACATCCGTTACATTGCCAAGGTTCGTTACTTACAGTGACTTTCAAGTTCTTTAGCTGCGATTCTTTCTATCTAAATTGCGTGACATTCAAAAAGTTTTTTTTTTAGAAACAATACGATTTCGGGCGCTTCGCAAGCAGAAGAGTCTTTAACGACGAGCACTAAACGCAAATATGTCGCTACCCACGACAGACATTGTTTTTACTTTGAGATTAAGTATGGAAAATAGCAGCGTTAAAAACGGGACGCCGCCGAATAAACATTAATTCCAGGAAATGTTAAATAAAAATACAAAAATACTCCTTTTTACTAAAATTATAAAAAGAAAAAACAAACTTTTTTAATAGGGTCTATTTCTAAACTTAATTGGGAAAATTAAATAGAAAAATATGATAAATTAGAATAAAAAAAGAAACGACAAAATCTCATGTACATTTCGCACGTGTTACTCTTTTTTCGTGTCGTATAACACGCGTCCTTTGCAATTACACAAACTCGCTCGATTTTCGTGAATGTAGTTCACGTCCGTTCAGTCAATCGTTCGCTGCGATTCCAGGGGCCGTCCATTTTCTATTTTTATAGATAGGTGCTTGTTCGTAACGCCTGCTCGATACGAGAAAGCGCCTCTACTATCGACTACGCTTGTACAACACGCACGGATGCGATAGAACGACAATAGGCGCGCTATCCTTCGTTCTGCATCTAGGCTTTAGCTAGAGTTTGTTGACTGGGAATGTTTGCGATGTTATGTTCGTTTAGAGTACGTGACGATGACGTTTCTTCATCTGCGTTTGATGTTTGAATCTACTGCGTTAATTCATTCCTGAAAACTATTTAAGTATTATAACTAGAAAGGACCAAGTCGGACGGAATTATTACTTTTTTGAGATTAGAGGGACTCGTGTTTTGTTGACTTTCGGGAACACCAGTAGGCAACACTCATGAGGCAAATAGACATTAGAGCTAGGATACGTAACTAGAAATTCGAGGAGGCACTTAAATAATGCAATTAAGACCTAGGGAAGTCATTAAAACGATTTGAGTGCGCTATGTTAAATCACTTAGAAGAAAGTAATATAAGTATAGAGGAGCAACGTGGCTTCGTCGATTCCATCAAACGAAGTTCTACTTCCAAAGCTATAGACGAACTGGAATGTAAATGCGGAAGGAGTTGCATTAATCAAACAGGAAGAAGTATTCGTGTGAAGGAATATCGGCGGGACACGTACATGCGGATCCACAATTACTAAATACCTCTGTCAGACTACATTATCAACTATGATAAACTACCTACTACTAGGAGAGAATCTATGTAATATCTTTGGAAATTAGGAAGAATGCGAAGAAAAGCAGCAATTCTTCATTTTACGAACATTAGTATGCACTTCACTCAGAGTCTAGCCACTTTGTCTTATAACGGGATTGTAGACCTATACACATGATTGCACCTAACAATATTGTTCTGCATTCTAATTATATAAGAAATGAAGGATGAAGAAGGACTATAAAAATATGCTATGGGTAACTGTACATGTTGCATCGACTTGTATAACTGGACAACTTCCGTAAAGGACATCCTCTTAGATATAAATAAAACGCGAAGCAGATGTATTATATGGATGGAAATATACATAGTTTTTTCCGATGCTTAGTACGGAGACCTCGGAAATGAACGTAATTCCAAGTTTTACGATCTCAATATAATGTACCTTTTTTTTGGAAAAAATGCGCCGCTAACAAGTCAAATATCTAAAAAAAAAACTATTTTCGGGAGAAATCTATCCTGCATAAGCACCACATTGAATCAAAACTTGGTCAGCTATCTCCTATAATATATTTTAAAACCAGCATCCTTAGCAACGATAATAAGGTCCCAAAGGTTCAACAATGTTTTGGCACTACTCGACATATCTGTCTAGATGCACCGGTAACGGATGGCACCTACTCTCAAGTAGCTCACTAGCCAAATTTTTTATACAATAGACTAACGCCCTCACATTCACGTATAGATCTAGAAGTGCCGCGGAGATACTCCAACATTAAATAGTTTAAGACCGTTACATAGACTCAATGATTCGATAACGTTTAAAGTTCAATAGAACACGTTTAAATTTAAATAAATAATTTAATAAATATAGGTGCTTAACCGAAAGTCAGTGACATTTTTAGATCGGTACCTTCTTTTTTGAGTTATTCGCCGTATCACAGTCGGAAAACAAGTAACATACCAGAAAAAAGAGGAGGAATTTTTCAATTCATACCCACGCCGTTAAAATTGGCACGCTCTACCTTGAAAAACCTTTATTTTGAATGCCCGAAAAGCGTAAATATATATGTAATAATAAGTTGGTAGTTCGGTTCTATTTAACGCTAGCAAGGTATGTGTTTGTTTTCTTAACGCGTGTTTGCGTCGCAGTCAACAAAACTATGTAGTTTATTAATTGCTAAGTTTTTCCTATAAATACATTCGGTATTACGGCAAGTATTAGTTTTGGAGACCGGATTTCGACGTACTCAGATAGACACTCCGGCGTAAATTGTAAATAATATGGAAGGTACTTAATGTAGCACTTCATTCTTGCGGGAAATTTCATATACAGTGTGGAACAAAACGTCGACGCCAAATCTGAGATATTTCACATAGTTGTTACTAAGATAGTAGTTCTTGCATTAGTTCAAACTAAATTTTAATCATAGATAAGATTATACTTTCGGTTCAACAGAAATAATTTGCTTATATAGCCCGAAGTGCTTCTCGCAAAAATAAGAAAAATAAACTAATAGCAGCTTGGGCGAGAAAATGGCAAACAGGATATAATACTACGAAGAACTAAAGAATTATTACAGAGAGCAATTAATGGATTTCGCCAGGAATACTCATTATTTTTTTTTGTTTTTATGTTTCTTGTGTATCGTTAGTTTATTTGTGGCAGCACCCAAAATTTTGGGCTTTAATTAACGCCGCAAACGAAAAAAAAAAAAACAAACTAATCGTTCCGGATCGAAATCATCCGCCAAAGCCGGTTGTGCGAAAAAGAGATTTTTGACAAGCACGGGGCTAAGGGGATCTTACTGTCCAACCGACCAGGGTCGGCCTATTATTTTTGGCAGAACAGAACTAACCTTCTCCAACAGAGCGGTCGCGTCTAATACAACGCGCTTGCTTGCATAAGTTGAGCGCTAGTTGGATGCAAACAGCTGTGTATGTACGCCTAGCTCTAGCAGGTCTAACGCACGCTGTTGGCGTAGAAAAAGAAATGGTACGCGTCCGCATTTGCGACACCAACCCGCGTTGGAGCCAGTCTCACCTACTACACGCTACTCGAAATAAATCTCAGGTACGTCTCGTGAAGGACGTCGTGATATTAATGCGGTATTCATCGGTGCGGCGGTGGCAGCGATGATATGCGCCTACTAATGAAGTTTATTTATTGCCGCAGGTTGCCGCCGCTTGCATTTATGAATAGAAACACAAGCAAAGGTTTATTGGCGATGATTTGCTGTATTTCAAGGGTGTTTCTGTAGAGGTATGCTTTCAATTGTAATTGCTTGGTTGTAGGTGACCGATATGATTGGAATTCTTTTTGGTGTCTCGGAATCAAAACCCATTCACCTTAGAAAATAATATCAATAACGCTTAAGAAATGTAATCGTTGACTTCTTATGAAAGCAGGCAACTATGATATCAACAAGGACAAGAGTCGGTTATTGTTCACACGGTTGTACGTGAAGTTGTGCTGATAGTTAGAAGAACTGAAATGCAAAAATATGTCTCTAATTTTGGCTTCTATATTCAATCTTCGCCCTACAATCACTAAAGTGGCAGAGTGCAGAGGTGATTAAAAATGAGTTCGCCGTTAGAGTTTGTTAATACTGAACACGTCAATGGGACATTGCCAACGATGATGCCGATGAAATAATCGAACTTCGATTTTACCGATATAATTATAAAATAAAACGTATCGGTAGGAATCGAACCTCGGTTTGTGAACTGCGCAAGCAAAAAAATGGATAATGGCGCATTCTTGGGTCTGCTTTCAGGTTTTGAATTTACCATTCAGGTCGATTGCGATGGACAAGAATGAGAAAGTTGAGAAACAGTCTTTATTTTTGCAACACGCCGGGCTAGAAGTGCAGGTGTTCGATGTATATTTTGTCGTAATATGTATAACTGGGATATTCTGAGTTTTTCTATAAAACTCAACATTTACACGATTACGATAATCGAAAATCTACAAATATTTGGCCGATCGCCAGTACGTCCTCAGTTAGCGATGCACAGCTGCTACGGTGAACCAGGAGCTTCGATGCTGATACTTTTCGAGTTAGAATCCTGGTCGAAGGGTATGTTTACAAATTTAACAGTATCAATAATTTTTTTTAGATAACGAAATTTTTTTAAGCGTTTTACTTACAAAAAGCCCAAGACTTCTTGTAAACGCCACAATGCAGTTCTTAGAATTTCGTAAGACCCGCTGGTGTTTTTATTGCGATTTAATTATCGGACGCACTTCTCTCCTTTGTAGTCTTCAATAACAAGTAACCATCAATTCAAACAATTTAAAACTTGCGTCATGGCAGGTCTTGAATTTCTTGTAAGCACTTCAACTCTGCACGTTCTAGCACTTATTGCTATTACAATTTGGGTTGCAATAATAAAATGTTCATCTCCAAAGATTTTTTTTTAAATGATTACACCTATGATTCGATTTCCTTTGATCCACGCGACAAATATACGTCTGTTCCGTTTCATATTGGATCTGTAACAAATGCTATATTACGCTCTGAAGGAGGACAATTCATATAGAAAGACAAAGTTCAAATAAACGTATCGTGGACGTTGGTGGCCTCTGGTGGAAGTCACTAATTCATGCAGATTCACAACAAACAACGATTTATAGCTCACGTTCCAGTTTAAAGGTTTAGATTTGCAAACAGTCCGCGCCAGGATGCGGAATAGCGATAAAATATAGTTTACAGACACATTTAGAATACTGTTTTGTAAACACATTCCGTAGCTTCTGACTTCTGCACATATACGTGGCTGTACAATAGATCCCGTATATTTTGTTGAGGTACATCTGTTGTCCTGATATCGAACATTTATTGTTGAAAAATGCACAGGGTGTTAAATAACTTTAATTCTTTCAAAAATTGTTTTATGTAGAAACTGGATCGTTCATCAAGTCTTTGTGTTGGTTCAGGTAGAGACGGAAGTCGGTAAGGATCAAGGCGTCACTTAGGGCGTCACATCAGTACGCCGGTGTTGATAAGGACAGAGATGCGACATCGCATGTATCATATCAAAGATAATGATAGAAGGGTGCAGGTCATGTCTCGATATTAATCGGATTTCGTTTACAGTGACGAGGCTCTGTTGCTGATTTTCCTGTCGGTTTTTCGTGTTTGAAGGTTTGCAGCTTTTCAGACAAGGCACGTCATAATAAACTAGTTCCATCGGCATTGGGATCTGAGTTTGTAATAACGTTTCGTTACTTATTCGCTGTACTAATTTTTGTCGATTTTTAGTGCATTTGAAGCGTCTTTGCAAAAATCCATGATTCTTGCACAAACGCCAGAGTCATCGATCACTTGCGCTGCGAATGATGTGATTTACTAATTTAATTGCTGACACTTCAAACTTCACGTGTTTTATCATTTTACGTTTTTGATTTATCGCTAAATTAATTTAGACTTAAGTATCCATGTTTAGATAACATTAAGTTTGTAAAAATGTCTTGTTCGTTATAGGTTAAGTCCTCTATTTTACGGTAATGATATTTGTTAAAGAAGTGGCTGCCAATTTAACCATGTCTCTTGCAAATGGCGAACAGTCACAAATCTGTTCCCTTTAAGCATTTGAAAATTTTTTTTGCGGATGTCCAGTTCACCTCCTCAGAATTATTAGTGCTCCTCTTGGTTGCATAAGTTTTTCTTACTGTACTCAACAAAATCCCAATTCGTTCTCCGGCATTAATGATTAACTTGCGTATTTTGTTGCTTATGATGTTATCTTTTCTCCCTCTGACGATTAAGGATAGATAAGGAAGCTCATTTAACACGTTTACTTCATAAAACGAGGTTACTACCATAAATAGCAGGAAAGTCATCTGATAATTGGTGAAATGCGATTGATATGAGCGGAAAAACAAAAGAAAATATATTTTGAGAAAGATATGTATTTCAGTTGGTCAGAAAGATTGTTCTAAGAAGATATTTTTTACGAAATACAGGAAGAACATTCAAAACGTTTCAACATAAGATTTCAAAACCGACTGCACCCATTTCATAATTGCAGCATCGAGGCGACGCGGACCTAATTTACAGCAGACTGTCCGATGTGACCCGGTGAGATCGGGCGTCATCGAACCTAGATGCGGTCGTACTAAAACGGTAATAATCGACAGAAGCCATGATTCTACATGTAGAATAGCAAAAATATTTTTTTCTATATAGTTTTCTTTCTTTTCGAGTAGTTGTACATAGTACATCGTTTCGGCAACCATTCGTAAAGATGTTCTTTTGGTTTTGCTACAAAATACCCAAACCGAAAGAAAAAGAATGAATTCTTTTGTGATTCAGGAAATTGCGTGGGCGAATGTAGCGCGAAAAAGAGTTTTAAAAAAGGGTATCGCTCGCCCAATCAGCGATCACTTCAAGGAACACCGATCCAAACGTACCAGTTAGAACAGGTGTTGGTATAGAATAGACGGCGAATGTGCTGAACAGTTTCTTTTTTTACGTCTGAAGTGATGACGCCAACAAGACGAAATGGACGTAGATCACGTTCTGATTTTTTTAACAATCCCCGTATTAAAGCACTTCCTTGTTCTGAAAAAAATTATCATTTCTCCATTATTTGAGAATATAGAATTGTATCTAAATTAACAACGAGATACGGAAACGGGGCCCTCTCAGTAGCCTTAGTAGTTGCTATAATTCCTATATATTGAATATACACAACGACCAACCCAATTCGACGATGAGTCCCCGCAACGGCAAGTCAACGGCCTAAGCCGGCCAAATCTCGAAATAGTTTCGTCCCAACCTATTTCATCGAGATCGTTTTTAATACGAAATCGACCATTTCGCAGAAATCCACACTCCGCGGTTCCATTAGTACATAGCGGATTTGATTTTCGAATCGTACGACTGGAAAGCGGCGCATGTGTTCGCCTTTTCGTGACATAATACCTGCCCTTGTTTTTCTTGATAAATTGCGTTGTTTTTTTCCGAATTCTTTCCGAGGTTGATGTACCAAATTTTCGATTTTATTCGCAGACGAAGCTAAAAGGTAGCCCGAAGAATTTTAATGGTGCGACAATTATTGTGTCCAACCGACACAATAGTTAATGCTTCATTAAAATTCTTCAGGTTTTTTTTTTTGTTTCGTCTGCGAATAAATGCAGTAGATAATGCAAGTGGCGATATAATACCTACGACAACGTTAACTGCCATCAATATCTTCGTAAATAATATTCACAGTCGTAAGTAGCAACAGTTCCTGAAAACCCTCCGTGAAAATGTCCGCAAAATATACCCCAATTTAATGATGAGCATCGAAATGCGAATAGTTTCCAATTGACGTAATCCCTCCTTGTGTTTATACCATTCTTACTAAAACAAACTCAAACTGATACACAAAAAAATAAGCATGCTAATGAAACATTGTGCTGGTGCGTGACGAAGCGCTACATTAGCTTGTAGGATGATGTAAGCGTTTGATAATTAAATACCTTAGTCAAGCTGAAACTATGACTGTTGATCAGAGCAGGCATTCCAGATGAATATTCGGTAAAAATCGCTGATTATCGAAGCGCACAGGTATAGTTGCATACGTACGCGATTGGCCCGTTTAGACGTGGACCACGTGCCTTTCTATTTTTACCGAATTTCGCATAAATATAGTCTCAGTTCGTTTCGTGAATCAAGGCTTCGAAATTAGCCAAATCGCTAACCGAAATAAATTCGGTCATCGATTAGAGCCGCTGCGCGATTTATTTTGAAACTTATGCGAGCGCAATCTGTAAAAAATTAACGAGGAGATGATAATTTAAAGCCCCGCTTCGCGCTTGAGGTGTTGCCCAGTTACGTTCGTCAAAAACATTATATACTGTGTTCTATTAGATCTTTGTGTAAATACGGAGTTTTACCTCAAACTTGAATGCGATCTTGAAAACCATGGCAACAATTCCTTCTGTATATAAGGTCGATACGTCACCTTTGACGTTAGGCATGCCGAATAGTAGGTAAATTTAGCGAAAACGAAGAATTCCTGCACTATTTCTGCGGGATTTTTTGCCCGAAGCGTGGGCGCGTGTTTTTATATAGCCGCATCGTTAAATGAACGATTAAACCGTCCTGAAAGAATTCAAAATAATCGTTACTTCTAACAGCATTCTATCGATTCGCACTTTTACGCTTTTACAGACCTACGATTTGAGCGAGCATGAATAGACATTGCCGCGTGTGAAGCAACAGACATCCATCTTAAATTTTCTTGTACAAGAAGTAGACCGAATCCTTGCAATGTGTTCCGGGCAGAGGTCGTAAACATCAATCTATTAGAAGTGAATTTTAGTTTGAGGTTTAGCTTTTTTGATGGAAAATGCTGTGTATTATTGTTTTTGGATGCCTCTCTTCAATTTAATCTTTGAGTTAATTTGAGATCCCACTTTTTGGAGAATCGATATCATAAATTCCTTCCATGTTAGGCGGTGACTTTTCCGGCAATGCATAACTAGCACTAGCAAGATGATTATCGGAATCGTTGCTACGTTTGAATTGTGCTTTTTCATGTTTTTTTTTTTTTTTTTTTTTTATAATGAAACACCGCGTAGTACGGCAACAGGAAAGTATTATGCAGGCTTAACGCATCGAACTAGAGATTCTATTAAAGCGCGGAAAACTGGCACAAGCTGTTGCCCTTGCTCTACGATAATGCATCAATCCCCAAGTGAAGCCATTCAAACACTTCCGTAGGTTTATAGAAATTGACTATCGACTTTATAGTCAAGGCCTAGCTTCCTGTGAATGTGTTTTGTTTCCAAATCTTAAAAAAAGACGAACAAAATGTATGGCCGATAACAAAGCTTATTTTAAAGAGTCCAAACGATGTGCCCGACCATCGCGCACATCCGGATATTTCTGCAACAATGTAAACATGTTAGGTAAGTTATTTATGTTTTTTCTTAACGTTTTGTAAAGTGATTCAATATATTTATTTTTAAATAAGCGCACTGTTATTCTGGTAAACTCTCTCGGGCTCGGGCACATCGTTTGGACTCTTTGCTTATTATGTTATAGTTGTTGAAAGATATTTTAGCGGCAGACAAGTCAAAGAAATGTTTTTATAATGGATCGGAGATATTATAAAAAAATATATATATATACTTTATGTAATGTCCGCAATAATAGCAAGTATGAAACCTAGCGGATCATTTAAATATATCCAGTCGCAATCTTTTTAACTTAAAAATTCAAAACTATTTTTTCTTTAATCGTCCGATGCTCGTATCTTACCGCTAGTACTGGTTGGCGAGTAGGGGAAATCGTGGCCGATGCCAATGCTGCACATCTGTTGACATACTTACATGTATATTAGTGAAAAAAAAAAAAAAAAACTAGAATTGTTTTATTTTTAAACGCCACACTAATATTTTTAAGGGCGTATTGAGATTGCTGCGCCGCCTCCTGGCAATGTAATGAGCATTTCGTGTATTTACTAGCGCCTAAAATTATTTAAATAGGCCGTGAATTAAAGGCGATATAATAACAGGGCGTCGGTATTTTTACATTTTGCGTACTTGTATTGCCATGCAGAAACATGTGAATATTTGTAGCAATAGTTTAAAGTCTGTAGGTATTTTTTTTTCGAAGTCGAAGATAATTTGACGTATAAAGTGTAACATTTCGAAATATGTATTTCTATTTTTAACAAGATCGAAAATTTCTCAAAATCTCATTATTTTTTGGACTAAGTTCAAAATTGGCGTGTTGATGTTTTTGGATATGTGGCAAAGGATCCATTTGACGAAATTTATTTGCTTCAGTTGAAAGCAACAACAATGTTTACATATGTACTGATATCAATAAAATAATCGATTTTGTACGTTTTAAGAAGAAGTGAAGAGAGAGTGAGAAAGAAGTTCTTTCTCTGTACAAGAGAAATACACAAAAAGGAAGAGAGAAGAAACGTGCCGGAATAAGTTCAATCTATGAAAGGGATTAAAAAAAATTCGTATTGACTGATGTCAATTATATCGAATTTGGCTGAGATCTTTGAAAGTGTTATTTATTCTTGCGAGCTACATAACGCATTATGCGTTACGTGTCATCTGGTGCACAAAGTAAAGTACAAGCATTTGATTTCGGTTAAGATTTTCGCATGTTTACTTAAAAAAAAATGTGTCTGCTGATCTTTCTATGTGCAATGTGGGTACTTCGTAATTCTTCAATCCGAAAAAGAAAAGGCAATCATGAAAACGCGGTGACAGAAAGTTGACACTTTCGCGGACAGATCCAATTTCTACGGGGAGACAAAAGAATCAACGCACTACATATATAGATGTCGTCCGCGAAAGTATTAAATTCCCCGGTTCGAGTTCCCCTATCGAAAGCGTTACACACAATAGATCTACATACTTAGGTAGATCGTTCATACAGATTGTTAGCGGTTACCATATCTTAGCGATTTTTTCTAGATATATCGCGTCATATTCATAAGGTAAGTAAGTTAATGAAATGTAATGCATACGCAATTCGCCGCGCTAATAACTACGGTACGTCGCGCCTTATTGCCAACACGAGCGAAAAAAAAAAAAAAACAGCACCTCATATACCGGCCTGTCACGTTCCAATAACTAGAGCGACTGAATATCGTGTCGGCTTCATTCATAAGACCATTCCGGTCGACTTTCCTTCGAATTCGACGTTTCCAACGCACTACATCTAGCACCTCTCCCTTTAGCGCCTGCTACGCGAATTTCGTATTTTTTGTCTGCTTTTAGAAATGAAATCACATTTCTTTCCCTACTGTGAAACGTTATATAAGAGACGTCGTTCAAGGTGTTTGCGATTGACCGTTGCTTGATGCTATGACGGTTACTTTGGATAAATCTAGCGGCCGAGCTGGGTTTTTTTCTTTTGTTGTATTGTGGACTTTCGATTTGTATCAACATAAGTTAAAATTTAATCTCAGATCGGGTCAAACTATTTGGTAAGAACTTCATTTCGTGTTAGTGGTTTACGCATGTTGATACATTGAAATTGGCGCTTCACAGCAGGTTCAAACATGTGAATATTTGCAGCAATTGTTTAAAGTCTGTAGGTGTTGTCTGTAGGTTTCTACAGGTTTCTAAACTCTTTGCATATTGAGGGTAAATCCAAGAGCATGGAAACCTCCGGAGGACTATTTTCGTGTGGATACGTGGAAGCCTACTACTTAATTTTTCCAATCTCTTCCAATTTGTTAAAGATATTGCCTATCCATGAGCAGTATCATATTGACTTACGCTGTTACCTGTTTTCTACGTTCTTTAAAAAATTATAATGCAGTATCAAAAGAGTTGATTGTAACTGATGAGCGAAAAGTACTTGCTGCACTTGTTTTTACATTTTAAATTAAATGTGTGTTATAGAAAAGCACAGATTTGAATTTGAGTTTAAAATCACCGATGAAAATAGGGATCGCTATACTGATTCCCGATTTTGAGACAGTCTGCATATGGCCGAAAGTACTAACGATGCCAAATTTGAAACAAATCCAAGAATTGTAAAGAAATTTACGAATTTTCGAAGGGATTCCACGCCCACGGAAAGCAAACAAAAATTTACAATTACATTATTTATTTTTCAACTAACCGCTAGATTACAAAAGCTGCTGTTCTTAATATTTATTTTCCTTGGCACCGAAATAAAAAAAAGTAAACTAAATTTACCACATGCGCCTGCTGGGATGTTATAGTCGGCAAAAAAATGAGTTCACACGTGAGAGTGGTGAAAATACAGAATAGTAATACTTTAGTTGGGAATTTTAAAATGAGGCCCTAACACATCTTCGGTTACAATTAATTAACTTCTTGTAACGTAACTTCTTGATTTTTCTTTTGTATCCATATATTTGTTTCGTTTTTGAAAAATGAAATACAGCCGTGGCCATATGTTATAGTCCAGGTAGCTAATTTTCAATTATAAGAAAAGTAAACGCAATAAAATCAAATGAACAATTTATTTATATTTTAAATAACATAGTAATAAATGAAATTAATATTTAATTGCACCCCCTTTAGCTTTTATTGCGGGTTTTACGCTTTTTGGCATACTAGATATTAATTTTTTTACAGATACCTGGCAAAATTAATTGCCATTCTTGCAAAATCGTTTTTTTTTGTAAGGTCAATTTGTGATGACACTTTATATCTTCGCCATTTTCCATTGGTGACAAGTCAGGCGATCGCGGAGGTCATTCTAGTAATGGTACCTTGTTTTCTTGAAACCGTCTCTTAACTGCCTGAGATTTATGGCATGGCGCATTATCTTGCCGAAAGAAATATTGGCCGGACTCCCGTTGATAAAATTTTACAATGGATGGCTCCAGTACTTCTTCCAACATTTTAATGTACCGCATGCCGTTCATTCGCCCCTAACATAGATACACTTTCCTAACTCCCTCTGCTGCCATACACCCTCATATTATAGTATTTCCTCCACCAAATTTAACAGTATTGTGGGAGATACTGCAATTCGCCGTAATCTTCTGTCTTCTCTACTCGATGTCAATCTCTTTCTGCCACTTTTAACACGGTCACTACACGATCCCGTCCGTAAGAATCGTTTTACGGTGTTTTGCACTTCGCACACGGAATATTTCATTTGTTGCAGTGCAAAGGAACATTGCAATCCTTTGCGATATTCCTTGTCTGTGTAGTGGAACAAGTTAGCCTCGCGCTGCTTCACTCAATTGAGGTTTTTTTAGGCATACTTGTTCTTAAATAAATGTTAAATTAAAAACAAATTTAAATTTGTTTTTAATCTAACAGTTAAATTTGTTAAAAACTAGTTAAATTTGTTAAAAAATAAACAAATATGGATATTAACAAAACTTTAATTTAATTTAGAAGCATAAAGGGAACTACCGTTTCACGACTTAAATATTATATTTTCTGCACTCCCTACATTTTCTTATTTAACGCTGTTTCTTAGAACTGCCATTTACAAATTCAGTACGTTCCCACGGTTTACGTCCACCTAAAACCAGACGCTTTACTTGAAATTTCGATAATAGCATAAAAATATGGATTATAGGTATTTTTTGAGGTGGACTATAACATATGGCCATGGCTGTATGCCATCTAGGCTAACGAGTTAAAAATTGCACTCCAAGTCATGCCGCAATAATTGCCAATATCTCCAGTAGCAAACTGGAGATTATCTGCATAAATAAGTCGGCCTTGGCTTAGAACAGAAATAGAACGGTGTGTTTTTTTTTCGAATTCTGCATGAGAGAGGAAAACATCTACGTGCTTCACGTAAGATTTGGTATTTTCGGGACCTCCTCGTTAATGGCAGACAATCATGAGGGATATAATTGAGGTGGAGATACAATAAAATCCAATCCGAGATCTAAATATTTTGACGTTGCTTTCGGACGTTATGGTTACCGCAAAGGCAGGCATTCGAATGTTCAAAGTTGCGCCGAATTCACGGTCAATCTAACAAAAAGGAACGGAAAAAAAACGTGCATGGCGTTCTCCGTCCGTTGGGAGACCTCTCGGACCCCGTATTTTAACGATTTTGATTTTATGGGTCGTAGGAGTCGTTCTGAGCCGCTGTAACTGTTTATACTGTCAGGATTTTGGATTATAGCAGCGTTGTTATTGGAAAATTTTCAACAAGTAAAGATGATTCATCGCGTATTGTTTTGTAATATTGTAGGACGTAGGGGAAATGTTGGATTCAACATGCAATTCCGTAAATTTACGGTACGGTGTACTATCTAAATAAGTAATTGCAGATGGTTTGACGTCATATAGTCACTATCATCATGTAGTAAAACTAAGTATGTAGGATAGATATTTTTTAGCGAGTGGTTAGAACAAAGACGTTATCGAGAAGCCCACTTCTTTCAATGAGTTTTTATGTACCGTTAAATATAGAAAGGGACCTATGACGTTGCTGGCGGTTCCAATAAGATTTCTAAACCGCAAAAAGATTGCGGTTCGTGTTTTTTGTTTTTGGATATAGAAGAAGCGTCCAATAACGTACAAATCACTGACCAAAGCAGTACTGGATAAGGGAATTGAAGCAACTGTTGTGGAATGGATCCGCAACGTGCTTAGTATTAGGTTGGCCTCTTCACCTCTTTCACTCTTCTTTGGCTTCAGGATAATATTATACGCTTCGGGCCGGGTAAAGCATGTCTTGAGCTTGAGGGGAGCTCTTTCTCTACTTGATAACGTTCAAGGAAGCATTTAGAATCGAAGTACAAACGTGCAGATGACTTTGTAGTGTTGATTAGAGCCACGGCAAGTTTGGATGAAAAGAAGCTACAAGGAAATAGGCAAATGAATGCGTGGCGGTAGAATACTGCCATATACAATTACAACGCAATGGAAACAACATAGCTGCTCTAGCAGTAACCGAATATACTGGAAAATACCACAAAACTAAAGTTTTAACGAAGTTTCCATAGGTCGACCAAGAAGGTTCAACGTGATGCGGAGAGTGCCGGTATTGCTGCTTGTTGTTTCCCATACTATCCTTATTATCATCATAGTTCTTTCAAGTTCTTTAAATCGGATTTTCGTTTTGTAGGGATATAGGTGAAGTCAAATTTTTCACACATAAGGAATATGCATAACAACAACATATTAGCGATTAGAAGTGTGTTGAAGCGCGCCGATTTGCACTGGCCGGGGCCAACATATAGTTTTTTCCCTTCGTCATCAACGCTAACGCGGAGAACACTGTTTTGCTTGGCATCCTGCCAACTTCAGTAATGCTCGGAGATTTGTAAACAGAAATACACCTCCTACTATAAAACGGCGAACCCGGTTACCCGTGAAATAACGTGTATAGGTCTACAATGTATTGGTGATATTTTGAAGCATTCTAACTGTTGGTGTCAAACCAACTAGAATCTTTGTAGCGTAATCATTGTCTTGTCAATAATATGATCAATTACTAGAAATAGTATTCTTTTTCGTCAAGCTTTTTGAATTTTCGCAGAATCCCTAGCTTGCCTGGAATATTATCCTTGACATGTACTAATTTGTAGTGGTGATATAATAAATCGATTGTGTGAGTAACAATAAGTAAAAAAGAAATTAATTTAAATATTACAAGATCAACGCAAGGATGATTAAGAAATAATAAACTGTGCGACGAAGATCCAATAAATATAGCGTATTCAGCGAAGAATAGGAAGAATTAGAGACATATACATGTTTTCTGATAATTTTTAAAAGAACTAAATGCTAGGCTGCCAATAGTAAACAGCGGAACCTAATCCTATTTCCTAGATGTTCTAGTGGAGCGCACTGACAGCAATAGACTTACGGCCACTGTGTATACCATAAAAAGACGTCCCCAGCAGAAGACATCTCTCATCAATACATTTTTAAGAAGAGCGGAGAAAACCTGCGACGAACATCACAGAGATGGTGAAATATAACGCTTTGCAGAAGAACGGCTGCAGTAGAGAAGATATTAGGACGAAGATCGACAACAACCTGCAAGATACGCATACCTTCCGTACGTACACGGACTCACCAAACAGACTAAAAAAGACCATAGGAGAAAAGAACATTACCGCACGGTTCAACATCACAATCGACCAGCTACTCTCTCCCAACGAAGACGTGTTACCGACAACTTTAATCGCGAGGATGCAAACTCAGCAACACATGGAAGCTATCACTGCGCAGTTGTCAGGTCAAATGTCAAAGGCTCGACAACACC
This sequence comes from Oryctes rhinoceros, assembly GCA_020654165.1. NCBI lineage: Eukaryota > Metazoa > Arthropoda > Insecta > Coleoptera > Scarabaeidae > Oryctes > Oryctes rhinoceros. Next base: position 6,792,832 of record JAIOKQ010000119.1, read on the forward strand.
CGAAAGACATTTTTACAATGGATTACGGTCATGAAAGCCTATACTCAACTTTTCATGACATTCCTCGTCTGGCAGTCCGTCAGATTTCTTGAGTCTTGTATCTCTTGAATAATGAAAAAAGGATAATTTGAATTATTCAAGAGCTCTGCAATTACAGTTCGCGTGAATGTGCGGATGTTCGCCAAACACATAATTATGTTTACGTTTTAAATAAGCGCCATTGCTAATGTGCCCCTTTAAAGCATGCGCCTGAATATTTAAATTATAGAGTTTATCTTTTAAATAATCTGTATTCTCGGCATATAATGTACTCTCATTTGAGGCGTATGAATAGTCCTATTGATCTATTTTGTGAATAGATTAAAGTCCATTATTCTCCGATGTTCCTGGCAATAAATGTTTCTGGGTTAATCGTCCGATTTCATTACATCAGGAACACGGCTCGGATTTAGCTCTGTTACCTACGTAACTTGCGTATTGTTTATTGATCTTTTTTTTACCGTTAGCAAACAATATTTTTTTTCTTGTAGGGTGCGATTCTGTTTCTTAAAGCTGGTGTTTCAGCAAACACGCGTTACGTAATTATTTGATACTTCGCTGTGTAACAGCGATAGCATGTAGGCCTTTCGTAAACAGAATGTCGATCGGATTATTTAATTATAGTGCTTGCCATTAGCTGCGTTTATAGATTCAAGGCACACGTCTTCTGTTTCCTGTTGAATATGAATCTGCCCGACTGTGTTCTGTCGTGATATTATGTATACATACTTATTTTTTTTTACATATTAGGTTTTTCAATATTTTATGCGTGTTATCTATTTTAACGTGATCTAAGTACTAGTACTAGGCATATTATTGTGGCTAGTGGTATATTAGAGTGGCGACGTTGCGTGCAGTTTGTCATTGACGCTACGTTCAATGGCAGGCCAAGTCTCGCATGTGCGTAACTCGCCACGTAGCAGAGAGCGGCGTCGGTAGTAGTTAGATTTATTTCATTGCTGCCATACTTTAGAAGTTTTGGTTTTGGTTTATTTTGTGACTGCACTGTTTTAGAAGTATTTATTTATTAATTTAGTTACCGCCTCTTTTTAGAAGTTTCATTTTTGGTTTGTTTTCTTACGTGTTCTCATATTTTTTTTCTACAATTTTGATCCTTGTCTAATATTTATTTGTTTCGTATTCTTACGTCTTTTTTTTTTTAGTAGTATCATTTTCCAACAATGCCGAGAATGTCCAGCATTGTTTCACTATGTTGGACTATGGCGCCATAACAAAAAGATGTGCTTTGCACCATTTGCTATTGCAAAATTAGGATCCAGGAGCACGTACACTTATATATATATATATATAAGTACACATATATATATATATACACATATATATATATATACACATATATATATATTTATATATACATACATATATACATACCTATACTTATATATTGTATATATAGGTTTAACTTAGCCACATTTATACGCCTCTTCATCTAGTTATCGAATACGGAAAAAAAACAGTTCAATTGCATTGCATTCGCTGGACAACGCAGATCCGGTTCTTGAAATAAAAACACAACTAGTTGCTACTCCCACATTCACAACCAACGACCACGTCGTTAGTTACACATATCCGATAGGGCGTGTTGTTGTTGTTGTTCTTGTTCTTGTGTGTATTTCTTGTTTCTATTACAGGGTGCGTTCGAAAAATTGTAACATTGTATTTTTTTTATACCGTCATCACAAAAACGAAAATATTTTATATTAATAAGCTAAATTAATCTACAATTTTCGTTCTTTCCAATAAATCTACATAATTTAGTAGCATACTTCCAGTGACACGTCTACCGGTTCCATACATATGTAATGAATGCGGCATGTAATAGCTATAAGGATCGATTGATAAAGACCAAGATGTAATTCAAACATAGCACACGTCGAGTTTCTCCAATTTTGTCATAGTTCACTTTTACTTATATTACTCACCGAGTTTTCTTCGTCCAGGATTGCTTAAAAACCTAACTGTTACTAAAAATCTTAAGAATATCAAACTTATCCGGTCCTATTCAATTAACAAAGAAATTTTGTTTGCTACATATCACCATGTTTATCGAAGGTACATTATGGAGATAGTTGCAGAGGCTCGGTGTTTTTTCGGCGAAACTAAAGTATGCGATCTTAAAAATAAAGGAGGGGAAATTTTGAATGTTCTGGGTCACTTGTTGAACATTCGCTGGCGTCGAAGATGCAAAAAATATCATCCCCGTATCTTATCCAAAGCTAAGAAAAACTTTAAACGAGGATAAGTTGTAAGGATGAGGTGTTACCCATTGTCGTTCCTTCCGTTCCCTGGTAATAGCTACCAGAAATTCGGAATTGTCCAAGGATTGATTTTAGGTCCGTTTGTATTCCTCACAACTTGAATTTCAATATTCGCCCAAGAATTTGGTCATAGTAAAAGACGCTAAATTTCTGGGAGTGACTGTAGGTAATAAGCTTGACATTGCTTTGCAAAACCAATATCAGACCTTGTAATTTTTCAATGATTATTGCAATTTTTTGCAAAAAATTCTAACGTAATGCGTTCCGATTTACTATCTTTAAAGAACTTTCGAGACACGCCGCGTACACTTTAACACGACTTTTACGCTTTATATCGTGTTGTAGACACTGGAATCACCGCAGAATCATTGCGAATCGCTAGCTATAGACACTTTCCAGCTATCGAGTAGGCTTAGTAGCAATCACGGTAGCCGGCGATTGAATCGGAACCTACCTGCACCTACCTAGCAATTTAACCAGTTGTCCCGAATCGTCTTCTGTTATTGTTTGTTGATGTTTGCTTGGACATTATCGTCAGTGAGATGCGGGGTGTGTATTACGAGATAGTCGGACGCGAAAAAAAATATTTGTTTGGACTATTAAGTGTTTCAAGTACGGCAAGTGTAATGTGTGATATTCGACTATCCGATAATCTATTAGTGTAATAATGTAAACAGGGGCAACAAGAACAAAAATAAAGCGTCTTTATTTAAAGAAAGCCATGAACAACTATCTTCCCTACAGAGATTCAAGGCCTTCTTCTATTATAAAGTGCAAAATCAAAAGGAATTCGATACATCACATATTCATTACATAGGTAACAATAGATGATAAACGTATGATTAGATCTTTGTTATTAACAAGATTCCTTTCTCGCATCTTCCTTGCATTTTTTGATATAATGTGTGGGTATGCTTTTCTTATTCTTATTTTACTTTTAATTGATTTGATTCGATTTGCAAAGGGCGCCCACGCATTTACTGGTGAAGTCTTACATCAGATGAATGGTATTTCTTGGTCGGAGTCAAATGACGCGTGGTTGTCGCTAGTATTTATCTGTAGAGTTGTGTACGTCGTGTGTGTATTAAATTGCTTTTTTTATTTGTATTTTTTTTTTCTTTTTTGTTCCGATTGTTTCTTTGTTTAATTTTTGTAAACACGGGGGAACTTTTAAGGGGGAGATTAAGAAAAAATGCATGAACTTTAATACAACGATGGGCAAAGTATAAATTTACTTTAAAATGTTTAGGATGTATTTATTTCGTGTTGTTCATGTGGAAGTTAATATTGTCAGAATATAATGCCCATATGTGTATTTGTGTATTTGTTATGTGTGCGCCGAGCTTCCAAATTATATTTGGAAAAGGAAAAAAAAAGGTGTGTTGCGAAATTGTGGGGAAGAAATTCCTCCAGGAGGATGTTTAAAGTTGTTCGAATACTCTCGGCAATAACGTGTCGGTCCTCTTCAATCATGCTCCGTAAAAGTTTTTTTTTTCCGGCAACTGGCACTTTTGGCTTGGAAGCTCGAATGTTCAGGTGCAAAAAATTCGGCCTATAACTTGTTTCATCCTTGTAAGCACTTCTAAAACTCTAGAATTGCGACAGAATGTGCGTCAATTTAAATTTACATTGTTGCGTTTTGCTAACAAGCGAGGAATGTAATTTTTGTTAACAAATTCGTGGCCGATAATCGAAAAGATATGCAGTGTCTTCTGTTCTTTCTTAGCTAGATATTCTAACAGTTAAAAAGTGTAATAATAGCAGTTAAAAAGAGTTTGAAATAGGAAGCTTCCCCAGTTTTTTTTTTTTTTACTAAAAGATGTCTAACTTCAACGCGCCAAACTTTACTTCAAAATGTTGCTTAAGTATTAGGCGTTACTACTCCTTCAGTAGTCTAGTTCGTTTCGCGTTTTAATGAAACCGGCAGCTAGAAGTCCAAGATTAGGCCGCAGAAAATCAACATCCGAACGAGGTGGTTTGTTCAGTTCTGTTGGATGAACATTTGATTTCGCTTGAGGTGGCAAATTGAGTCAAAAAAATATCGAGTGTAAGCAGGTTTTCGACGATTACCAGAAATTAATTTCTATCTTGCTTAACATCGCTAGATGGCTACAGGGGAAACCCCGTTATGGTTTGGGCTGGCAAACGTGGCGAAGTTCGTATCGAATTTTTGCGGTTGATTGGGAGGGTATTGTGGCGGCTGTTAGTTCAATTTACGTTACGCGTTTAGGTGCTAGGATCGTAAAGTTACAAGCAACTGCCTCGAAATCTTTTGCTAAATTTCTTTTAAAATAACAGGCTACTAACGGAATGAGAATAGTCTCCGTATTTAAAACCAGAGTAGATAGACATCAAACCGTGCGCCTTAAATGCAAACAGAAATATGTAATAGTCAGCAAAAGCGAATGTGCTTTGGTAAGATAATATGTAAATGTCAGTTGTTTGCATACATGATCGCAAAACGAGCTGCTTATTTTAGATCCTACAACCCATCGATGTCGAAACCACAACAATACAATGTGTATGTATCGTGTTTGTAACAAATCTTCTCAAACGGTAGCTATTTAATTTATATACATACAACTTTGTATATATGTATTTAAACATAACAAACAATTTTTAACGACAACCGCGAGTTGCGTTATGGCGAAGTTCGACGAACGTACGCAGTACGCAGCATTAATTGCTGAGAACTCTATAACTAATTTTCAAACTTTAAGTGTTAACGAGGAATTAGCGAGTGCACGATATTTTGCGGATGTTATCAGGAGCCGACCTATTGGTCAAAGATCAACACAAAGATTCGCGAGTTCCACCACAAAAAAAGGCAGGGCGGGGACAATAATGTCCTCCAAAAAGTGTTAGAACAAATTTTATCCATTTTCGCTACTCATTGTCACATGTAGTAACAAATTGCTGGTGAGGTAGGGAGTAACTCAAGAACAAGGACGTGGTCAGAGTACCATGTTCGCGGCGCTTGATTAACACCGGCCTCCTCGCTTCTCACGTATCAGGGATCTCGATTCGTGCGAGTCTCTTCGCTTCTTACATATCAGAGTGCTCGATTTACCTCATTAATTTAATTAAAGTATGCATTTATTAATCCACATTTCAAAAGGCTAATACACAACTGAGAAGTGCCTTTTTGTGTTCCTATGTAAACATTGTTGATTCACCCCATCATATTCTCATATGTGCTTGGTTGTTGCTTGTCAACGTCAAACTGCCATCGAAGAGTACGTTGGACAACTACAATATTAAAACTACATCAGCTATCGCACTTCTAAGCTTAAGTTTTCAAGTGGTGTTGGCAGTTTTCTAAAATTCCCCTGGAGGCCAATTATTTCACACTACACGTTGATAATCCAAGGATGCTGGTGTTCAAGTTGATGAAGGCGGTGCGGATCTTTAACACTCGTCCATCCTCGTGGTTCATCTAGTTGTTGTTTGTGAAAAACTTAAGCGCCAAGCTCGTATCGAATTTGAACCTTGTAAGTATATTTCTATTAAATCTAGATAAGTCATGGATTCGTTGCGACTTTAGTTGCTTCCTTCAATTTAAAACATACTTTCCCAAAATGATTCATTTGTACAACAGAAGACTACGGTATCTCTTCGGACAAAATTTACTTGTAACTTCCAGAAATATTCGCTAGACACCGCCGCGAGCTAAAGTCCTCTTGGACGTGTGGACGATGTTTCAATAATTTCGTTCTTCTAGCGTAATTTTCTTGGCAGAGCGTTTGGTTTCTTACTGGCCGATAATCCACATACACTCACATAATACGCGTGAAACAATAATGGAACCCAAAAGCTGTTAGCTCTAAACCAACTTAAAATATCCCCGCTTGTCTATTAAATAGATGTGTCTAGAAGGTCACCAAAACATTACGCAATCGTGCTACTCATATTGTATTGTATATACACAACATAACGAGGTTTGCATTTGATGCTTTCACGGTTTGAAACGTTAATTAAGTTACACGTAGTTGGGCTAATTCGTTAGAGTTAAATATTAAGTGTATCTCGTTAAAAACAGCAACTCTAGCGTGGTATATTTATACGATGAAGTTAGGGTAATTGGAGTTCGATGTTGCTTGAACATGTTTAAAACAATCCAGATGTGCTATTGTATTCTCACATTTTATCCAGTTGATTTATGGAATATTTAAGAAGCAATGATCAGTAATAATCGTAAATCAGTTCTTGGTGTAAATTTTTTTCTGTGAGGGGTGCTCTATTCCCTTTGAGTTCAATGGTTTTTGAGATATTTGAGTAACTTTCGAGCAAGTTATTGAAGAGAATATTGCTTTTGTACGAAGCATGTTCATAGAAGAAAAACGGGCAAAAGGAACGATTTTACAGCAAGATAACACTTGAACGTACAACGTTAATCAATAAATTGTGTGTTACATTATTAAGTTCAGCGAACAGAGAATGACGATCCTCTAATCAGCTCCATCTAAAGACAAATTCTGAAGTTGTCACCTCGAATATTACATATCAAAGCCGTTTAGAGAAAACCAGCGGTAAAAATCGGTAATGTTATTAGACCTTGTATCATTTTAGTGTTTCGTTAATTTTTTTTATTTTCGCCAAAAATTTATTGCTTTAGCGAAATGATTTGTTTTTGCTTGCTTTACAGAGTCCGGTGACCGGAACGAGTCTGGTTATTGGCAAGTCCCATTGGATCGCGACCTCGTCGAGACCATATCGGCCATCCTGCCGGAGTGGTTGAAGAACAACATGGCGGACGGTGGACAGCAACCGACGACGCCGAGGGCGTCGCCGCCTAAAGCTGTCGTCGATACGTCACCGCTGCTCAATTCGCTAGAACAAAATAAAGAATGTAAGTGCATGACTACCATCTACAAAGTTAATTGTCAGAATCGTGAGTCGATACAGTTTGCGAAATTTAAAAAAGCGCACTATGCGATTTTTCTTGATTAATTAATTGAAGTTGTTAATGTTAGTATTTTTTAAAACATCACTTTTAAAAAATCGTGGGCGGATGTTAGCAATAAAATTTGAGTATGCCAAAATCTTCAACCAGCGGACTGGTTAACGGAGGCGTCACTTCACTGGAATGACCTGCTCGATCGATGGCGGACGTGGCGGTACATCGAAAGCATTTCGATTGATTTCTTCCTTACATTTTGCCAGGTGGTTGGTTTCAAAATTTTGATGCAACCACTCAAGATTCTCGCTGGTCTATCTTTTCTTTGAGGAATAGGCTTCAATTATGCAATTATAGACTTTCAAGAATATCATAACTTTATATTTTTTCGGCTCTATACCTACTTTAATCATTTCCTCCGATAGGTTCACATCAGTCTCTTTTCCATATCGAAGATTAAATTAATATCTACGTATTTACTTTTATAGACGCACGTAACACAAACACATGTCTATGAAACCTATTATTGTAGACTTATATTGCGTATCGTGTGTACACAGACAAATGATATTTCCTTCTCTTATCTGTTGCGGCTTGGTTTGGATATGCTTTCAACCGCGTTGATAAAAAGAAGGTAACTCCACATATAGTACAACATAAATTCCTCGTTAACAGTCTATCTCGGAAGTGGCATTTAACATGAACACGCACCGTATTTACGATGGTCGTTATGCTTTTGGTGTTCTGGTGTTGGTTTTCAACTCCCCGACTAAGATCTTTCGTAAGTTCTTACGGTGGTAAAAGTGTCCTTCGAGTGAAATTCGTGACCTCGTCTAGATGCTGCGAGAAATGATTCCTGAACTGGGCCAACCAGTGGCATTAAACATATCGCCTGCCCTGGGCGATATGTTACGCAATTTCAGACGAAAAGTTACCACACCAATGGGTAATGCAAACAATTAAATTAAAATGTCGATTTCGTCATTGTTTTCGTACGATTTGCGCTCGACTTTGCTTCTAATAATCAAACAGTTTTCCACCTCAAAAAAAAAAAATGGTTATGGATTGAATTTTTGTTTTGATCCCAAGTACATTCACGCAAATATGTACATTTCCAGTGGGTGACGTATTTACGTCACATTACTGTACATTTTCTCGTCGGACAGATCGTAATTAAAAGCTGAGTAGAACGTAAAGATAAACAAAATGTTTTCCTGCGTGTGGGTATGCTATATTTTCGCGTAGGTCTTACCATCACGTCAATACAGGTTACTATGTATCATTATTGCTGTGCAAGACGATATAAGCTATGCGTGAATTGTAGAATTGGTGAATGTATTTTCATCTCAATTAGTTATCGCTACTGCTAACGCCAGATGGTCGTTAAATATCGTGCGTGAAAGTCAAGGACTATGTTGCAAAGGTTGGACTGGATCAGGTTTGGCCCGATTTAAATAAACTAATTTCTTTTTTAAGTAAAAATCGTTGATTTTAATCAAAGATGAAAATTTTTTTTTTTTTGAAAAACAAGGAAGATGTATGCATTTGTTACAAAAATGTCAATCATAACAAAAATATGTTTCTTCTGGAGGTCCAATCATCTACATTACTTAACTACAATTTGTTGCAAACACAGTGTTAACTGATTGTTCGTCGAATTCTTATTCCAACCTTTTTTAGCAGAACCTTTCTCTTCCTTTCACATTTTCTCTTTGTTTGATTGTCCAAGCTTTGATGGAATAATTAACGAAGGTGGCGAAATTAAATCGTCCCTGGTCAAGTTTATTAAAATAGCGAATTCAATTTTTTTATTATCCATATTTAATCAAATTACATCAAACAATAACGACAAAAACAATCACCGTCCAAATTGTAGCCTTTATAATTCAAAGTAAAAAGTTTTAAGTCTTAATAAATCAATTCGTCTTTACTAAATCGGTGTAAAAAAACTGTCTGAATATAGTTTTTAATGTTATGCAAATAGATGAATTAGATAAAAGCTTTGATCCACACCTCTAAGAATAATGGAATCCCTTGTAAGACCGATAATATTGGATGAATTGAATTATGAGATAATTCGCACACCTCTACATCGAAATCTGTGCTAGACGGCTAACGGTATTCGGCAGTACATATCTAATCTAACAGTATCGTAGCCAAGAAACGCAGAACAATTATTTTTTTTCTTGAAACTCACCATACTTAAAAAAGAAGAATTAATTCTTTTAAAAAAACGGACCTAATTAGGTTAACTAAATAGTTGGTTTCTTCGTTATTTCTTTGTAGGATGGATGACCACCTTTCCGGAAGTTGAGAAAGAAACGGGACGTTTTATAAGATAGCTGTGTTCATTAAATTCTAGCTGCGAATTATGTTAAAATAATAAAGTACCTCATAAAAAAAAAATAGAGAAATTGAGAGTGGGTGTCGAAAAGTCTGCAATTTTGGAGTAAGACTATTCAAATCCGATTTAATTAGATTTTGAATCAAATCAATCGTTGAAAGGAGTTTTCTCGAGTGTAGACCTTTTTTTCGAAATCGGTTCTGTGTAAATCAACCTTGTTTAATGTTAAAAGATTCTCTGACTGTTTCTTTTCTATGATTGCAGCGCTCAAGGTCAAATTGATGCTTAGGCGACCACTTGATCAACTCGTTGCACAAGGGATTATGCCTTGTAAGTTGACAAATCGATAAGTAGTTATTTACTTATTTTTTGGAGTATCGGCCAGAATTTAAAGATTCTCGCAAAAACTGCAATTCGGTTGCAAGAGACTTATTATTAATGTTTAAAATCTTGTTGAATTGGTTTTGTGGAAATCTTTACGTTAATCAAAGGCCATTTACTTGTAAAGTAAGTAAAATGAAGTACTTCAGGCTCCTTTTCTTATACGACGAAGGATCGATACGTAAGTCTATTCAACACCTTAAGGCCATTTATGCATAAGGCCCATATATCAAAAGGCAGAGTTCAAATTTTAATATACGATGCTACGAACTATAAAAAAAAAGTAAAGAACCACGCTATTCAATTTTTAACTGCTCAATTAAGTTAAGCATGTTCTATGTACTTAGTTGATAAGTTATATTGCTTCGATTATGACGTCATATTTTATACATATTTCTTCTAATAAGAAGCTATCATTTAATGCGCATAAAGTTCGACAAAGAGCACTCTCTTTCTCGTTTTGTTTTGTGTAACAATCCAAAGCATATATTAACATTTATCGTGTCCAACTAATGCACCGTAAATACATCCCTGGCCTTCTTCATCTGTCAAATAGCCATGCTTGAAGTACTTCATTTCTCAAGACTATTCTTTCATACGTTTCTTATATTGCTCTCTATTAGCTCGCAAAGCTCCTGCCGCATTCCATGACCAACGCCGCCAGCTAGAGCGCGCCAAGACAGGCGATATGCTCAAGGCGAAGATCCAACAGCGTCCGCCGCGTCAGGAGCTGGAAAGGCGGCACATCCTAGAATCAGATCCGGGCCACGTAGATCCCAGCCTAGCCGAAAAGCAACGTATGCTGAAGAAGGCGCGTCTGGCCGACCAACTCAATGACCAGCTGTCCCATAGGCCCGGCCCCCTGGAGCTTATCCAGAAGAACATCCTGCACACGGAGGAGCCTATTGAACATATGGTCAAGGCTGGCCGCATCCCTTATAAAGCGACTTGTGAGGGGAACCTAAACAGGCCGCAGCACCCTAGCGTTTACGTGAATCCGGAGGACGATTCGCAAAGTTCAGAGGATAATTTGGTCAGTCCGGGGCCGAGTGATGTGTTAGAAACGGCGGCTAAATCGGCCGGAATCGTCGTATCTCTAATACCGGCTACCGAAGGGACTGTTGTAGTGACCACCTCAGCGACGCCAGTGTTTAACAAAGACAGCGCCAATGAGATAGTGTTTACGCCCCTTATACACCATAGAACTGCATCTAGTCCCGCGTCCTTAGTGTCTTCCACGTCCACCTTGAGTCCTTTGTCATCGATCGCTAGTCCCGTGCCTTCCGTGGTGTCCCAACCGGCTACTCCGGTTCCTCCGCCGTTGCCGGCAAGTTCTTACACGCCGAGATCTATACAATCTCCCGGTAAGAGTGACGCGCCCGGAAAAGATAAGAATCGCAAGAAATCCAAGAGTAAATCTGCCCCTAAGACGCGTACCATTAAGTTTCACGAATACAAAGGTCCCCCAAGTGCTCAAAAATCCTCTGTCAACAGCGCAAACGCCTCGGGAGAATCGTCTTACGATCTTTTGTTACAACAACAAACTCTATTGTTACAATTTCAATTGCAATTGCAGCATAAATATCCGCAGATCATTTTACCGGCGTCGCAGAAAAACCAGCAACAGCAGGAGAGCAATGGCAATACGGTTAGTAACCCGCTACCATCACCTTCGACGTCTACGTCTACTCAGAACTCAGATTCGTGTAACTCGTGCAGATTAGTAGTAGGACGCTTAGAAGACATGAAGGTGAGTGACTTGAAGGCCGAATTGAAGAGACGCAATCTACCGGTTTCCGGTTCGAAACCGCAGTTAATAGAACGACTGAAACCATTCACCAGCTCATCAGATTCGAGCAATCAATCTAACCATATCGATTCTTCGGTAAAATCCCCAGGGGACGACTCTCAACACAATTCTCCCATTCACAACGATATTGGCAGCCCTCATATGGCCGAGGAGACCGAATTGATGGACGTTTCTAGTCCTTTAAGTCCCTTGCCGCAACCCGTCCAAGTTCAAGCTCATATAGTGAAAGCGGAGCCTCACGACTTCAACGAAGACCTCGTTAAGAAACAGCAGAGGAAAATCGAGGAGCTGCAACGAGAATTGACGCTTTCCCAGATGAAATTAGAAGCTGCTACGAGAGCCGAGCCCAAGGCCCAATTGATAGCCTTACAAAAACACTTGGCCAGACAGCAACAGCAGCAGATGGCCGAGCAAATTCAATTACAAGCGTTCAAAGCGAGACAAGCTGAGGAACAACAAAGGTTGCAGCAACAGCAACACGTAGCGTTTCAAAATCAGAAGAATTTGGGTGGGGGTATCTTGTTGAATAGCGCGGACGCTTCTTTGGTGTTAAATCAATTGGTGCAAGGGAATAAGAAGATACTAAATGGGCATACTCGCGCTAATTCTTTACCGAATTTCTTGAATTCGTTGGTGACGCCAGTGATAACGGCTCCTGAGATAAAGACCGAGTTCGAGGAAGATATAAAGCCGCCCCCATTGTACGAGGAGGTCATTATTAAGAAGGAAAAGAATAACGTTAAAAGTCAAATCGTTGATGATGTCTTGGAGATTTTGATCGAGAATGGGGAATTACCGCCTAGCGCTGCTAATGATCCAGCGACACCAGATTCAGTTGGAACTAGAATTGTTGAGCCGGTTTTTCCGAATACGCAGACTCATAATCAACAAGCTGAACAACACCAACAACAACAACAACAAGTCGATAATAGCCCTGAGGCTGTTTTAGGATTGGATGCGTCAGACTTCCTGGAGGATACTCTGGAATATATGGATATCAATCAGTTAGCTATCGATTGGGGACAACAGGGTAATGATAACGTGCAGAATAATAACGATCAGATCTTGATGGATACTGATGATTGGTTAGAATCCTTGTTACCCAGCGATACTTCAAATCATCAATCCAACATGCAGCATCACAATAATATAAACATGTTGAACCACAACCACTTAACCAACCACCACGAACAGCAGACGACCCAAGTTCAAGATTCTGCACCTACCAATACGGATCTCGGCGGATACGATCCTTTGCTAGCTCAAGGAACCTTCGATCCTTTCTCTTTGGAGGATTTCCGGTCCCCGCAAGACATACATGTGTCATGGGACTACGCTTCGTAGCGGACAATGCGCTCATTACCAAGCTTTGCTAAATTCCAGTGATGATAGTTGATGTGTGAAAAAAATATATAGACAAAAAAAATGGTATATATACGCGTCTTTCTCTTTCCCTAACAAAAGAAGACGTTCGATATGTTGACCGCGACGGGTGTATATACGCAAAACGAGACATTCCACGTTGTTTAACAAAAAAAAAGAAACAAAAATCCGCCGTCTTGAACGCCATCTATAGTCGGCTCGGTGCAACGATGAGAAGAGATCGCAACGCTCTCTGTTGTTGATGAGAGAGCGAAGTTTTTCTGTGTTAATAGCATGTTTGGTTTTTGAATTGTTAGTTTTTTAAGACAAAAAAGTGCTGTTAATAAAAATTTTAATTCCAGTTCTTGGTTACGTCATTTTCTTTGCTTAGATTAGCAAAATGGATCCGTTTTTTTTTTTTTTTTGAGGCAGCTTATCAGGGACTAATTTTTTTTTTAAATCCCGAAACACTAAAAGGACGTAGCATGAATTGATATACAGGATGTTTTATTTTGGTACACTAAATTGGTTTATATCTTTCGTAAAATGCTGGGACAAAAATGAAGATGTAATGAATGTTTACTTCTAATTTTCAAAAATTGCTGTGTTAATAAAGTGTAGATATTTAATGGAAAATTAACCTTTTAACCTTAAAAATTTGCTAGAAGATTTAAATTTGCTGACTTTAAATGACTTCAATATCTAATCCTTCATCGTCTTTGTAGCAGTGTGTTTTGTACTCCTGCGGTTTATTTTTCTCTACAAAGGCACCATGACATTCGTTAGAATTTCCAGATATTGTTTTTTTTTTTTTTTTTTTGTCAAACTCCCATGAAAATGGCGCAAAAATCATGCTGGATCAAATTATGTCCAGGAAGGATGTTTAACGTGTTCGTCCCAAGAATTATTGAACATACTTTAGATGTTGCCCCATCTTGTACTGCCATCTATTCATTTTATTTTTCGTATTAGAAGGAAGCAGTTTTGATAGTCGTCTAGTAGAATTTTGAAGGTTGGATTAGGCTCTATAGAATCCCAGTCAAAGATATAATTGGCTACCCGTGTCTTTGAGGGTATATCCGACGATTCTGTCGATAGATTTACAAATTTAAGTGAAAGTTATGCATTACATCTTACTGAACGCTATTAAAATGTTGGACGAAACTAAAACTGCATTTTTTTTTTCACTTTGTCAACATGATTTTTTACAACTTTGTCAGTCAAATGCAAACTGACGTAGATTATCCTAGTTTTTCCAAAAGACGGCATTATGTTTTTTTTCTATGTCTACAAGTTTAAATGGGACGTCTATAATTAGGTGTGAAATAAGAAAAAATCTTGTTGAAGAGTGTACTTGCCATTGGTTTATTGTAAATTATGAAAGTTGTTATCTTTTTCTTTTTATAAACATGTTTTTTGACTATTAAATCTTAGTGTTCAAAGTATTTCGAAATCGGTCGCGTATAAATTTAGTAAATCAATTAGGAAGTACACTTTACATCAAAATATAAAAAAAATTCTTGAGTGTTCCTACTAATTTAATATTACCCTTAAAACTAAATAAATAAATAAATAATCAAAAAAATTACATTCCTGTTTGTGTGAACTGTTCAAAAAGAAAAGAGAAAAATTAAACATTCAAACAGATCTAAGTGTTAATACTTCCCGAACATCCTGTATATTATTATAATTTTTTTATAGATATAGAAGCGAGGGCACAAGAGCTAAATGTTATTCTGTAGGTTTTAAACTAATAAAAGACTGACAAAACTGGTAGAGAAGATGTAGTTGTAACTTTGGAGTGTTCGCTTATTATTGAAACCTTAGAACGTTAAACTGATGTACTACTAAGTAGCTTTACGCTAGCGATTTCCAATTTTTGCGTGGGCTTTGAACAGATATAGCCTGTATTTTATACGCGTATACGGGGTGTTAGATATCATGTCGATTAGATTTTCAGATTTTTGTAGATGCAATTGGTTTCATTTGTAAGATCACAGCGGCTGACAATAAATCTCGAAAATATTGCGCGATGCACCCTGCATATCGCGTATATAGCTTCTATAATATCTTAATCATTTTCTCCCTAATTAATCATCTTATCCTCGATATACTTTTTAACGTTTACGATAACTTTTTGGACTCGACGACGTCATCGTTACATCAAGCCGAGTCTAGACGACGGCAACGGGACCACGACGGCTCTCTAGTGACCAGAATGCACATCAACTATATATATAAATATATATATATACATATATACATAAATTTAGGTATTAAATGCTCTAGTGTATATTATACAAAAAATTAATGTTAAAGTGAAATTATACAAGATACATTGTACATAGCTTATAGTTTTTAGGGATATTACCTATATATGTATACATAAAAGAATATGCTCTTTGTACAAATTTGTTCGTCTTTCTTTTTTTTTTTTTTGGAGATTTGCTAGCTTTTGTTACTTTATTTCTCGAAAAAGAAGTAAAGAGTGATCGTGTAAGCAATACTGTTTATTGTTATAAGTTGCTATGTATAACGCAAAATAAATTGGTGTGAAAAGATATTGTTGTATGGTATGTAATACAACTTTCACCTTTTTTTTGTTAGAAGTGGTGACAATAAACAAACACCGCATTAAAATTTCACGGTAAACTTGTGTTGAGGTTCCAACTACGCCGAATTTGAGTTTCTGAGTAACATACTCATGGTAACTATGTAATAAATACATTGTACACTTGTAGATTCAAGTCTCAAACTTTATTTTCCTTTTTACAAAAAAAAAATAATAAACCCATAAGTCGATGGTATTCGATAAAGTTTGCATTTATTTTAGTATAATTTATTCTGCTTAATATTTAATTGCATTTAATTACATATGTTAAAAAAAAACTGCTAAAATTGGTTAATAAGTCACCAAAAGGAGCAAATTGTCAGAAAATGTAATAGGCTCTTTACAGTGTGAGCAGAGCAAAATTATATAAAAGATTATTTGCAAATAGGATAATTGCGAGATTTTCTTAGTGCCATTTGTTACTTTGTCGAAAAGGAATTTTTCATGACACGTTAGACATTCCATTTATTTACATAGTACCAACGTAAAACAAAAGATAATTTGGTATCAACACAATTTAATAACATGCAGATACTGCATGTGTCATAATTTAAAACAATGCAATATCGAGTAAGGTATTTATCTGAATGGATGGGGTACCCCATTATAAATTTATTGTTTTTTTTCTTTTTATAAAGAAATCGTTCTCAAACAGTTTTACTTATTTCGAGAAAAGCCATAAAGAACGTAAAAATTATCAAAAAAATGATCATCGTTAATTTTATTTTTTTATGAAAAATTTAAATTGAAAAAAAATTATATGATTTAATAAAAAAAATAAAATAAAAATCGGGTAACAGAACTATTTAACATAGTAATTTATATTATTCCATTTGTTTTTCTTTTTCAAAGAGAAAAAGGGATCCACTTATCGTTACTTAATCAATTTTTACCTCTACTTTTAATACAGTTAATCGTTTTATATTTTTCGCCATAAGTCATCAGAAAATAATTATTCATTAAGAATATTAAAAACAAGAAGTTAAAAGAAGAATGGAGGAAACCCCAATCCAGTTTTACGTAAACAATGTAAAGCACAGTATTGTTTAAGCGATCAAGTCACTTTCACGTGATTCACGTTTTATTTCTCATTCATGAATTTAAATATTAGAAGAAGTTATTCCGCGCGTATTTGTTTGTCGAGGCCTTCAATTGGAAAGATATACATAGATTTATAGAACCTTTTAAACTATAAAATATATCCATCTAAACTTTATGCGTAAGAAACAAATGATGCCTTATTACTATTATTATTATTATTATAAAATCTAGTGGTAATGTTCAAATATACAGCATGTTCTAAATTGAGTACGATAACATGAGTATCTTTAGTTAAATGTAGAGGTTTCTTCAATTCAATAGAGACGTTGAAGTTTTTTTTTTTTTTTTTAAGATTTAACCGAGATTGCGTTGGGATTTTTTTTTAATTTTCAAAAGAGATCATTGGGATAAAACAGTCGATAAGTTAAAATTCAAGATGCCGTTAATTTAAACAAATATTTGCCATTATTTTTAGTTTTATTTTGTTTTTTCTTTTTTATATATATTATTTATTTCAAGGCTTGGCTAATCGGTTCCCTGTCTTCATTTTCTTAAGATATCATGCGGTACCAGTAGTCAAAACTTCAAAGGATCTAAATGAATTCTTTTTATTAAGGTTGGAGGTGGCTCTAGGTGCAAATTTCGTTCGTTGGTGGTTCGGTGATGGGAAATTAAAAAATAAATAAATAAAAAGATACTCAGGGTAACTTATCTAATTTAAAACATGCTAATAAATAGTTGAACAACGGATAAAGTCGATCGACTCTATTGCGTTCTCCATATTATGTTATTGTATAATATAAAATGTATAAGATATAGTCCGTGCTGTGCCGCTGAAGTTTTGCTGAACGCGTGTTTGTCGTAAGAAATATTGATATTTTTTTTTCTGTTTTCTTTTTGGTGATATGTATTGTTGTATATTATTATTATCATTATTATTAATTGATTAATATTGCGTCTTGAATTTATCTATTAATGATAAATAATCTAATTTAATTTATAAGAAGAGAGCGGAACAATTATTTCGAAACTTTTGCTTATTGTTGTTTACACACATAAAACACTTAGTACTTTACGTGAGTAAATACGATTTCATTAAATACTCTCGTTTTTCCTTTTTTTTTTTAATTGTGTACATTTTTCAGAATTTTTTCGAATTACGTACTTATTTAATTTTGTCTTGTTTTTACCATTTATTGTACACCCGTATTTGAGACATTTTTCGCTTATCGCCATATTATTATTATTATTATTATTATTATTATTATTCGTTTTTATTTATGTTTATGAATATGAACAGTATGTTGAGTGGATATTATTAAAATATGAAATACAGCTTCGGATATGAAATAAAAAAAATGTAATAACATAGACGTGTTTTCTTTCTTTTTCTTACCTACCCTACTGGACACAATCATCCCCGTATTATTGCATTCTTAGAAAATACTGAGAATGCAATAATCGGGGCTACCTAAAATGAGCACATGTGCGGGCATAGCATACAACACTTTAAAACAAAATTTGTTACCATCGCAATTCTACAATCAACATTTTACGTGGTGACCTTAAGAATTTCCCGAAAAAAAAAAGGAACAGGTATTTTATAAAAAAAAAACTATTGTTTCTCGAAATATTCGCTTTTAAATTTTTAGTATTTTTGACCAGCTGCTGAAGCATTTATCCCAATCTGAAATGGGTATCTCAGAAACATGCTTTTTAAATACTTCAACGGCCTCTTCCGGCCTCGAAAGTCACTCATTCACGCAAATTGTTTCTGGCAAAAGGGATGTCAATACGTGATAAGTCAGACGAATATGGATTAATTCACTGTTATTCTCTTTTAAATAATCGACTGTTTGATGTGCTGTGCGAGAACTGGCGCTATTGTGGGGACCGATGTCTGCTGTTGTTTCTGATTCCATCGAAGACTTGAAGCAAATAGATTGTTGTGTACCAGTCAGTGTTTGCTCTTTTTCGATCCTCAATTCTAGCGGATTGTTGTCATTTGTTACGTTATTGTATACGTTGGCAGAAGCACAGCGGTTTAATTTTTTAAGCATTTGTTTGTATCACTTCACACGGGCCATTTCTTTAGCCTTGGTTAAATTGTGCGGAATACATCATAATCAAGATTTGCATGCGGTGAGCATCGAAAGTTAATCAGACGCACATCACTCTGTGTTAATTTTGTTTTGAGTTTCTTGGATCATTTGTCAGGCGATGTCAGGCTAAGATGGTAATAAAGTTGAAGAATGTACGGTAAAATACGTTAAGAGAAATAGTACGAGCTGTATCTTTGGATTCTTCATAATTTGGATTAAAAGGAGGCTTGGCATTATCTTGGATGAAAATATTCTCAACAGCCGGAAGTTTTTGCAGCAACATTTTCTAGTATTCTTGTTCGTCAACAAAGGTGATGATCTTAGTTTCAACTGTTCCGGCAAGTCGATTTTTGCTACAGCAAGTTCTTCATAAATAAATGGCCAAATGCCTAACTTTCCAGCAAACCAGTTTTGAGAATGATTCTATTGTGGTCGAGCAACTGCAGTTAGAAACATAGGTTTCGTAACTTGCTCCTAGAGGTACGGTAAGGTGCTTTTTCGTCTTAAGCGATATGAAACATGAATGAAGTTTTCGGTAAGTAGAACCACTTTTCGTCTACATGAATAATGCCCAGCACAATCGTTACTTGCTCGCCTTTTCGAATGTAATTAGGAACATCGGTATTGGCTAAAAATTTTTCTTCTTAGCTTGCATGATTTCTTGAAACTGGTATTTCTAAGAATTTCTTCATAGAATGAAATTAACTTAACAGTTGCTTAAACATCACTAATCGATACAACTATCAAATAAATAAGCTACTATTCTAAAAAAATTCTCCCGTTTTTCCTTTTTTTTAATAACGTTGAATCTCGCGTAGGAGTATCAAAATTTAATTTCTTTCACATTCCATTCTTCTACTTCTCCATTTTCTCGAAAATACAATCCACTTAGACATTTTTTAATTAACTTTATTGCAAGCGTCAAAGTTACACAAGAAAATATCCAGTTCCTCACTCATCAAACGTGATTATTTTTTCCATTCAAACGCTCTTGTTATTATAGTAGAAGCATCCTGCGTTTTCGATGATGGAAAAAAAAATGGCGAAGGTAATAAAGATAACGAGGTATGATTTCGCTTATTACTCGCCTCTTCCTTTTACTCTATACGTCTTTCAGCTTTGATGATAAAAAAAAAAAAAAACAACTAAGTTAACGACGAAATTTAGGAGAATATTTCATCTTTCAAAGGTATTAAAGCGCAAATTAACAATGTCCTTTATTGAAAAGGGGGATGTCAAAGGAAAATACATAATTTTGAATCGGATGGGTTTGACTGCATGGCTTCTTATAAGAAAATGAATCGAAATTGGTTCTAATATGGGATTATTAAAAACATCCATAGATGTTTACATTTATCGCAATATATGTTATTAGAATACCTGTAGGATCCTGTTGAATCTTAGAATATAGTGCACAATCCTTGCTCTTAATCTCAGCGATTATTAAAAATAACAAGATGGTGGATAATTGCGCTCGCGTTGAAAGATCTCTTTGAAAATTTCAGGCACGTTAGACGCTCATTTATTGTTTGACATTCAACGTCCGTCCCGACAGGGATCCGATTCCACGATTTGCTGTTTGGAGAATCTCAAAGAGATTTGAACAAATAACAAAATATTTGATCAAAATATTTCTGTTAGTTTTAATAACAATTTTTAAAAAGGAAAAGAAAATGTGTGTAAACCTTCACCTAATATAGTAATAATTTACCTAATCTATTGCTGCTTGAAGACCAATACTTCCAGAGATGATCCGTATATAGCCTGACACATATGGTGATATCTAAAATTCAAAGTTCGAAGTCTAACGTCCACTCCAGCAAGATCCCGCCTTCCAAATAACTATGAATCTCATCAGAACATTCGACAGTGATGGTTTCTGTGATGGGAGTATTCTTGAATTGTTCGTGAGTTTAATTTTTTTAACGTTTAATTGTAGTTTGCGATATTCAAACCAGTCCTGCCGCCTTTTTCAAATGTCTTCGCTATCATTACGCTGTCTTTTATAGCAACTGCCATTTTTTTTCGTAGATTAGGGCACGAACGAACATTGCTGAAGTAGTTCAAGCAAAATATGTTTTGACTTCAAAAACGACCGAGTGTGCGATGGAGATTGTATCTAGCTGGATAGTCTTCACAACGCGCTCGTACAATAGAATTTGCGTGTCTACACGCAATTAAATGCAACCGTTTTAAACTTTAATGTTACATCCGATATTATAAAATTCACTAAAAAAAAAATCTACAACCACACATCTTTAGTGGTAAGCAATCGAGTTAACTGCTCGTAATTAATTTTCTTTCCAACGAAGATAACAACCATTAAAAACTAAGAAATTCGCTTTTAGAAAAGTCGAATGTAGTCCAAAATATCATCGAGATAACTCCGAATGCCGGATATGCGTGACGGCGATTTTGAATAATTTACTGGCGAAAGT
The DNA here is from genome assembly GCA_020654165.1 of Oryctes rhinoceros. Lineage (NCBI taxonomy): Eukaryota > Metazoa > Arthropoda > Insecta > Coleoptera > Scarabaeidae > Oryctes > Oryctes rhinoceros. Next base: position 6,814,136 of record JAIOKQ010000119.1, read on the forward strand.
GTGGATACGTCAGATTAAGAGTTTCCCTGGCTATAAACAGCGAACATACTCGAGGATTATCCAGCATTAATCGGGGCGGTAGGTGAGAAAAGCCGCGTAAAAATAACATTGTCCGGGCGTGACACGTTTAATTATTTACGGTGTGGAACTTTCGACCGGAAATGAAAGGGGCCGAATTTACGATATATGTGCGCTAGTACGGATTTGGACGTAGCAACGAAAACACGCGAGTATTTGGAGGAATGTTTGCGAGATAACGAATTAAATCGCTAATGAATGCTATTGCTAGAATTGTTTGCAGTTTACACGATTTTTGTTTCGCGTAAATTCACCACTTTTAATCTTAGCGTTGCTGTAAATAGCAGGATTTTGAAATAATTTTTATCCGTCATTCTCATTTAAAATTACGTTTAGTTCTAATCATGTCTATGCGTCCAAATTTAAACGCCAATCGAATGCAAACACGAAGAAATCACATAAACTAGTACGAGAGATTACCAATCGTTAGAGCCGAACAAAGAACATAAAGCGATCGAATCAGACATGTTTGGATCCACCGTTAGAAAGTGAAAGGATAAAGCACTTATCTGGCATTGGAAATAGAACAAAGACAATTAATAAAAAAAATGAATTTCCGGGTCCAATAAGAACATCGGGATTTGTTTAAATTTAGCGCAATTTTCAACGACTTAACAATTACTATATCCCGCAAGGACCATCTATTGAAAGCCCTGCTGTTTCATTATGAACAGTTTTACGATGGAAGAGACGTCGTAGAGTCTCTTACGTCGTAGAGTTACCGAAAATTCCCCTTCTTTGTGTGAAAACAATTCGTAAGCTCATAATCGATAACGTAATTCGCAATATTTTTCAAATATTTGGGCTTTCCGGTTTGAAACATAGTAATTGGACTGTAAGCAACGAAAATATCGCTAGAATGCGAGAATATGTTGCCGAAAATCTCAAAATTCGTCGTCGATTTCAAGAGTTAATAACAATAACTAGATGAAAACCCAAATTTCGAAGATTCAGCAAGGAACGGGTAGGAAAATATTCAAGACATTTTTAGAAATTTTAGAAATTTTAGAAATTTTAGAAATTTTAGAAATTTTAGAAATTTTAGAAATTTTAGAAATTTTAGAAATTTTAGAAATTTTAGAAATTTTAGAAATTTTAGAAATTTTAGAAATTTTAGAAATTTTAGAAATTTTAGAAATTTTAGAAATTTTAGAAATTTTAGAAATTTTAGAAATTTTAGAAATTTTAGAAATTTTAGAAATTTTAGAAATTTTAGAAATTTTAGAAATTTTAGAAATTTTAGAAATTTTAGAAATTTTAGAAATTTTAGAAATTTTAGAAATTTTAGAAATTTTAGAAATTTTAGAAATTTTAGAAATTTTAGAAATTTTAGAAATTTTAGAAATTTTAGAAATTTTAGAAATTTTAGAAATTTTAGAAATGAACGGAAATTAAGTTAAAGATCGTGTGATATAATGTTGTGAGAAGTTGAGGAAAGAAGCGAAAGAAAATGAACGTGTGTGATCAAAGAGGTAGCCAGCGCAACCAAGACCTGGCCACATAGTAAGTGGCAGAGAACAACCTGTTTTGTTGGCGCCCGTACGTTTAGGCATTCGAAAATATTTAAAAAATTCAGAAAGTTAATTCACTCAGAATGCCAACAAATCGCAACAGAAATCTTCGTAGTTCGAGTTCGTTTACTTCGTAAAGTCTATCAACGATAGATTGGGTAGGACTTTCCAACAATTCCAATCGTCAATCAAGTCGAAAGCGTCTTACTAAACTAGAACATGCTAAGAAAAGTCCATGTCCACAGGTTGATAAGTCTGAGCAGTGTTTATCTCATAGTTAGTACAGCCAATTTTTAAATTATCTATCTATAAAGAAGTCTTACCAAAATTTAATAGGAAAAGCGGATAATCCGATGTAATTTTTAAAGGTTTTGAAATGACTGATGTTATCTAAATCAGGGCCACATCAACAACATCAAACAAGAACAAAAAATGTTCATCTTTAATAGCGTTTACCGCAATGTTCAAGTTATCCAAATAATACCCATATTATCTTCCGAATCCCCTCCTAATTAAGCAACCTCGCTTAATCGTCAATGTATAAATTTTAATCAGAGAATTTCGTCGCTGCGAAAAAGGTATGGCCCCAACGTAACGTATAAACCGTATAAAAGCCCCGACGAAAGAGGCGGGAAGACTGGATCAACTCCTATACCGAACGCCCTACGCTCACCACGGCGTGGAGAATGCTTTTGAAATCAAGAAGGTCTGGCAACATAATTAACGAATCCCGCATACCTCGCAACCTAACCGAAGAAGATAGATAACCTCAACCCGTCCCTGAAAGCTTCGCCGAGACGAGCGTCCTTCTAAATAGAAATTAGTTAATTACATTCGCCGATATCAAGGTAAAAGAGATTATATACACTGTAGCTCTTAATTAAAATAAAATCAACAAATATGATTTAATTTTCGCTACAGAGGCTACGAAAGAAAAAAGTGTACAGAAAGAAAAGAATAAATGGCGACTTCGAATGAAAGACATCTATCCATATCCATCTCGCCCAACTTTCTGAAATTGTGCATTAATTGCCGAAAAACGCTCTACGGTTGCATTTACGGTAGCGAAAGGAAATCCGACGTTCGTATTCGTGAAGGCGGATGCTTAAAGATAAGAATCGGCAGCGTGTAACAACCTCTACGAGCATCAGTGCATCTCTTAACGGGAACTTGGCCTTGGGCGACGTCGTTTTAGCAACGAGAACGGCGCACACAGTAACAAGGTGATGGAATTCGCTTTCGTCGTTTTAAAATAAACATTTTTGAGCCGCGTCGGCACATCAAAGGAGAAAACTTAACGGTGGAAACGAAGCCCGTGCAGGTTGAAGCTTCGGGGAGGGATTGTATTTGGGCTCGCAGCAAATTTACCTCGTTTATAACTGGAGTTTCGTGATCGATGTTTAATTAATGAGGGTTTCTATTCCATCCTCGCATCAATTGAAAAGTAAATAACCAATTGGAATGGGAAAAACTCGCGTTAATTGCGACGTTAAGAAGTTTCGGGATAAAATCTGCGAACTAAGCGAAACGTAGTATTTTAGCGATCGAGCCCCGCTTGATTTTAAAGGACTTTTAAAAACATTTGCGCCTTCTTCTTTTGTATAAATTTACTTTGAGAAGATTAAACAAAATATAATTTATTTCGCCGAGACGGAGCGCTGGTTTAATTTGGGGCGATCTCCTTTAAGGTAAGATCGCTGATTGGATATACGACGGTAGTCGCAGAATTGCCCAATCTAACAAGGGAATTTGGGAAGAAATATCTCTATTGCTCAACATACCACGATACACATCGACGATTCATTTCTTCCCCAAATCGCCAAGAGCGCCGCGTTCCATGCGATCGCATTCCGATGGGGGTTGCGCACGATTTCGTTTTTTATTATGTTTTGTTCGCGCGCTTTCATGTTGCATTCCACGAGCCGCTGCCGTTATTAAATCCAAACCGAGCCCACATACATCTACCTTACTGTGACCCGCATTTTATCCCTCACGCTACGCCCAGGTCCATTTTAATAATTCGCCGCTTCGCATATCGTTGGTAGTAGCCGAATAGGGCCTCGGCGCGTTGTTTTTTCAATAGCAACATTTCGAGCGAGACCCGGATACGAAACAAATCAATGTTGCACACACGTATAGGTTCGGGCTTTCGGACGGAATTTGTTCAAAGGTGAGCGGAGTTTAACCCGGGAAACTGGAAGGTGTTAATGGATATAGATGATGGTGACGATGACGTTTGCAAATGAGTTATGGCGCGGAGTGCAAGTTCGTTTTGTTTATCCTCTTTGGAAAACTACGACTCTAGGTTTTGCGTTAGTCTTGGTTGGTTGGTTGGTTTCTGAATATTTTTCATCTTTTCCAAATTTAATGTGACAATAAATAATGGTTAGATTAATTTACAGTGTTACGGGAAAATATAAAATAATCTACCAGAAGAATTAAGATTGATAAGTATGGGAAGTACAAGGGTACCGTCTTAAGTTACTACGAACGGCCACTAGATCTCGTTAGGGGCACTTGCTTTGAATCATTTCTTACAATTTTAGCAAAGGCCTGACACAGGCCTCGAATCACTTCGTTTAACTTTTGGTAATGAAGTACCGTTAGAAAAGGCTATTTACAACTGGCTCGTGGAACTTCACCGTGCTTGCGTCTTGTCCGTTCAAGTTCTTCACATTTGGGAAACTTTTTTATTATCAATAAAAAAAAAAATCTACTTCCTCAAAACTTTTGATTAAGCTGCTCGAACTTCTTTTACAACGTATAGGCTGAAACAGTTCGACAGTTATCAAACGATATGAGATGGTATTTGGGGGTTCAAATTTTTACGGTTCTTTTGTATCTCGGCATCCGAACGAGTTAGGAGGTTAAGTGTGTGGACGCGTTCGACAGACCTCGATGAGTGCTTCAAAGGAGAGAAACAACTCCCGTTCCGACGCTACGGCAAATTTGAAAAATGAAAATTCCCTTTTTTGAAGTTCCATAGCTCGTAAATCAGAAGTTCTGATTAGTCGTTGGTTAATTTTCTGTCGGAAGAGCCTCTTCCATATCTGGGCATTCGAACGAGTTAACAGATTAAGTTTGGCCATTGTTCTGGTTTAATCCGAACAGTTCTTTTCTCCAATAAGTTCAAATTGTACCGAAACATGTATTATTTACCTAATTTCGCCCGAGCATTGGGAAGATCCTGCATCATCTTTTTTGTTTTAATTGAAACCTTATTAAGTCCGCGAATGAAAAATAAGAGAAACGAATCAATAATTTTCGTTGTCTTCTTATTTATTATTCCATCACGCGTCAACATCTCCCTCAAGCTTTCATTCCAACCTTTTCCCTTTTCTGAGATTTCCCATTCAATCCTCACCTGAATCGGCATACCCCTACACATCGAGGGACCGCGCGTTCTACAACCCTAATGTCGCCTCGTTCTCCGTCGGTGTTATTGTTGTTGTTCGTCCCCTTGTATCTCGCTTGGTACCAAGCGAGAATCTGTCAGGTCCTGGTGACCGAATAGTAGGTTCTAGAGCGTCGAAGATGGGGAATTTCGGCGCGATAAAGAGCGAGCAACTGGTCCGCCAATCAATGAAACGGCGCCTAGCGCGCACGTGCGGCACACCTGATACTTACAGGGGGTCCGCTTCGTCCGATTCATCTCGCGTCGAGTGCTCACGTTCATACGCATTTCGACCGGTACGCGGTTTAGGTTGCGTCCTTTTCGAAGCTCCCAAAACGATAACAACAACAACAACAACATTGGCGGTTGGTAGTCGAACGTTCGTATCCTAAAAAATTCATGCGAGTTTTTCTCGAATAGACTAAGAAGTTTTTAAAGTAATATTCACCCCCACTCAAAAATTAAATCGTTTCGTAGCTTCGCTCCAATAAACAAGAGAGATATAACTAGAAATTAACCAAGATTTTCCCGCCTTCCATCAACCCCAAAAGACATGTAGATAGAAGCATATAAGGTAGGTACCTTTTGTCTTTCAAAAAAAAAAATGAATCAAAATTATATTCGAAAATATTCGCATATCTAGATAAACGGGGGATAGCAGTGAGGGCAACAATGACGGGACTCGACACCACACAACAAGTGGCTTAATCATGTACTAGTTTGATATGCATGCATGGATATACATACATAGATGCGAGACGGTCGTAGCTATGTTGTGTTTTGTTTTGATTCCTTTTTGTTTCCGCTTTTCGGTTTTGTTTTGGTACATCGGGCAAACGCGATGCACGTTTTCTTTTTTCTTTTTTGTTCTCTGTTATTCTGTGCGTTTTATTTTAATTTATTGTATTTTCTTTTTTTTTGTGGGGGAAGGGGATTCGTTGTTACCGTTACTGCTGGTACTAGTGCATTTTCAATAGCAATTAGTCGGTTGGGTTCTTTTTTATCTTTTAGTTTGAACCCAAGGGGATTATTAGCATTATACAGCGTGTTCAAATTGCATGAAGCAATGTATCAAATATTTTTTTATAGAATGTTATTCTTTCTGGTTATAACTTTTATAAAAACGAGATCCGGTTAAATTTAATAGTGTTTCTTCGTCTAAAACTTGAACAGTCACGACTAATCCTTCGATAATCTTTGAGAAAACGTTTAAAATAGATATTGATCGGTAACTATTAACCTCAGAAGTTGGACCATTTTTCAGCAGAGACCTAATCTTTGAGATTTAGACCAATTGCAGAATTCCTAATGATGAGGAAGTTGACGAAGAACTACGATAATAACTAAGTTATAGCAAAGATATAGCCACTTCGAACTAGGAACTAACGCTATATTATTCATATTCGTTTAACATTTGTTAATACAAATCAAATAGAACGAACAAGACAAATATTGATAAGCTGGAAAACTTTCTAAAACGTAATGAAAATAGAAAACGATGATTGCCAACATAAAGAAAGTAAAACAGACCATCTTCCGCCTGTCGACGTTGGGAATAAATGCCTCTCCGATAAGTTTCTGGCGCAGTATCTACTTCATTGGATGGAAAATTGATGGAAGTTTAATGAAGATTTGATAACAAAGTTTGGGACTTTGGAATGAGGTATTAATAGTACGTGCATTTAGATCGAAATTGAGTATTTCGGTATACTTTGTGAGTACGTCAGGTATCTTCGTTAGTTACTTGATTTTTTTTGCGTAAAATGCCTTATTGCCCATACGCAGAGGATATGAATACTTTTGTCAAACAACTACGGATCCGGTTACAGAAAACGATTGATATAAAAATAGTGCCACGAGGTATTTTCGAGTATTTATGAGATTATATTGAAATTTTAGCATTCGCACCACTCTAGTTTTCTTTTTTGGTGACAATCCAGCGGGATATATAAGCTATTAAAACTTGTCGTAAATATAAGAAACTACTGTTGTACCAATCGGATAAGGTAGATACAATATGTTATTATATCTAGCTTGCAAAGTTTCATCATTGGAGACAGAAACTAAAAATTATCGGTCGGCGTACAATGTTGCTAGAGACAACGATTTGCTGTTCTAGTAGCATTCAATGCTTGTACGGATGTTGCCTTTTGTTTACACTCGGCATAAATCAATGTTATATCGTAATATTCTTCATTTGAAAACTTAGACATGATGTTAACAGTCACAGCACGTGAATATCAGCGATTTTCATACTAAAACACACTTTGATGTGTCCGTTAAATTTTGATAAAATTTTTGACAAATTAATCTTTGAAACTATGAACGATTAACATAGAGTTGAGGTAGAAAAAAAGTGTTTTTTTGATTTATGAAACTGAAAAAACCTATCTCTTGTTTTATTATCTGAGAAAAAAAATGTATCATATGTCATCTTATAAAGATATGTAAAGCAGTCGAAGCTTGCGTTCCTGATTTACATACCGGTTTAAAATTTATTTGTTTTTGTTCGACGTAAAGATGGGTAAAAGTTAATTTAAAATGAATATATAACAAATACAAACGCGAACAACGCGGATTGGATAGTCAGTTAAAGTTCTTTCTTCTTGTCTGTTTTTACATGATAACATCTTCTTCAAGGCTATTTACACTAACAAAATTTACTTCAAATTTGAATCAAATCAAATCAACAAACCACAACGATCATGTACAACCCTTACTATCACAGTTGGTTGGCTGACGGTTGGCATATAGTTGGCATGATGTACGGTCGACGTAATATCCATGACGATTAACCACGGTGGGTAGAAGCGCAATAAAGCAAACGAGTCCTTTCGTTCAATTAAATATCAGCAAATTATCGGCACTAATTCTTTGACCAACGTTGTCAGCTAATATTCCCGGAAGATGTAAAATATTTTACACTTTCACGTCATGTCGACGTAATGTTCAGCCAAATCATCCGTGGTCGTCAGCCAATATTGCTTAACTGAACACACAACTGGAGTTGGCATCAATTTTAAAATAAAAAGTGACGAATATTTGCTTCAAAATAATTTTTTTAGCGCAAAATGGAATTTACTTCTCGTCATAATCTATCGTTCGCGAAACGTCCAGGGGATACCTTCTCCATTTTCACATTACGGAACCACCCTATTTACGTAGAAATGTCTGCGAGTCTTTGAAAACATCCTACGATGTGCCTTCCTTACAACGATTCAGCCGGCCAATTTTCTACCTCACATAACACGTTCTGACCGATTATCTGCGAAATGCGCAATTTCCCAGCGAAATTGTCCTTCCTCCTGTAATCTCCGCGACTTCGTTAATTCTTGACACTTAGAATTACACCAATTAAGTTCAGCCCTAAGACTTAAGTAAACGTCTTTCGGCGACAAAGCAAGAGAAAAAGAAGACGAAAGGAGGCGCGCAGATATTAAACCTTGTTCTGCTAGGAGAGGACGCAATTTCAAGCGCATTTAATGGAATTAGAAAAAGAAAAGAGGAGCCATGGTATTCCTGTTACGAGTTCGTTAATTAGGTCTTGGGATGAGCGTTTCGCTAATTCTGTCTACTTCTTTAATGAAATCAGCAGCTGGGGGTCGCTACTACAAAGGGGGAAAGATTGAGGGGTATAGTTGGGAGAAGAGGAGGATATTGCAATTCGTTATATTGAAGTTGTTCTTTTTTTTAGTTCTATTGGTGCCTAAAACTTATCCATCCATATTTTTAAACATCGCGTTCGTTCTCATAAAAACAAATAATAATAATAATAAAAACGATACAGTAAGTAATCTGTGTAACTCAGTAGTAAACTTGGGTTGCTATTCTGCTCGACAGGCTCGAATTATATAAAAGCTTTTCAATATAAAAATGGTCTGTATCTCAAATTTTAATTTGGTCTTTGTTCTTGGGATATATAGCTGTATATAGAACTTTATTTTAAATTCTATTTTACGTTTTAGTCCATTAGCATTGGTGGAACAAAGAAAAAAAAAATAGAAAAAGGCGCTTGGGAACCGCAGGAAATAAATCAAACACTAAAAACATCCCATAGTATCTTCTAAGGCCGTAAAAATAAATCTCACATAACCGAACCTTTCGAATCCGTCTAGCACCGCAAGAAGAAAACAAAATAAAACAGAAAAGTAACCTTCCAGTGGTTGAAAAGAAAAAAAAACCAGCTGAAAGGAAAGTAAAATTCTGAAGCTTTCCCACGATAAAAAAGGATATAAAAGGGCGAGAACTTGTCGATATTACCTCGCTTCTAATGCGTTTAAACAAATATATCGGCAATTGGGTTTTATTTGCGCAATATTCACGAACGGTTCTCCACCTTTGTCCCGCCGACAAAAACCGGGTAAATATAACAAAAAAAAACAATTGCGTTTCGGGATTTGGTGGGATCTTCGTGTCAATCGATTGCTGGGATATGGGTTAATGGTGGGATAAATTGGGGTTGTGTATAAATTGATTTTTCGAAACGCGTTGGCGAATATATTGATAGCACCACAGAGGAGGTTTCTGTTTTTTTTACACGTCGCATTCATCCCCGAACGTTGAATTTGTTTAACTTGGGTTTTTTGGTTCATTTAATTAGAAAAAAAAGATATATCAGCAAAGTATGTCATATGAAGTGAGCGGTCAAGAACTTGATATTTCATTTCAAGCAATTTCGGCAATTTCCGAGCATAGCAGTATTGAAGCATGGAAACTTCCAAAGTTCGTACCCGTATACGCCAGTACTTGATCTTCTTTATTGGCGCCATAAGACCACAACATTTTTCGGGCGATGATCTTTCGCGCAAATAGCCATTCGCTAGCTGCTAGATTGCTTCTTCTATCGTGTAGGTCTACATATGATATATCTAGACGAGGAAAATTCTCAATTCAATTTGTTACGATGACGGAACTGAAACAAAAGGAAAACATGCCCTATTTCATTTTGCGTGACAAGCCGCGAGATGTCGTGACGGTATTCCGTTTCAATGCGATCAGCGTGTTAGGTACTTTAAAACGCCATCCATCCTGCTTCGTTTTTATGCGCGGTACGACTTTTCACGCGAGCTTCAAAAGAGCCGATATCAAAATTACTTTTTAATATCGCTATTCTGACGCGTTCGCGTGTTGGAGGGTCGTTCGTACAGCAATTGTTAGGCTAATGTCGGGTAATTTTGGGTGGTTCGGTGTGGTCGAATTGTGCTTCTGGTTTTGCGAAAAGATGCCATCAGCACGTGATGTCATGTGGATCATATTTTGCGCAGCACCTGCAGCGTATCGTGGCGGTAAATGTCAAGCCGGTTAGGTAAATTGTCGGTTATTCATTTTTGGATTTAATTAGGTGTACTTATCGAATAGTATACGTAGGGTTATTCATGAGGATCGCCTGCTATACAATTCCATACGCAGCTTCGTGCACTTAATTCACACCTGTATAGAATTGCAACTAATTTTGTGGCGTGTCCTTTCTTCTCGTGTACTAGAACTGGACACACTTTGCGACAGGAGATAGTGTCCTTTGATCGTTCTCTTATTTTGCCTAAAGGATAACCCATTACAGCGAACCTCTGCTTTCATTAGTGGGCGTAATACGAGTTTAACGGGATGATTTTCTTGCGTAGTTTTTGTAATTATTCATTTCATATGGTAACGCCATTGTTGATAAAACCGACCAGAGCTCTCTGGTCTGTAATCAACTCGTACGTTGTTTATTGGGTTGATTAACACGCCTACTGTGATGAATAAACACACATTTTAGCTTATTTGATTAGCTATTCAATTAGATTCGGAAAAAATTACAATCCGAATTCCGATGTTATGTCCCTACGTATACGCACAGTATTTAATTAAAGCTTGTTCGTTGATTCTGATGCTGGCCGGGCAGCCGACTTCGTATAATTAAAAAAAAAGAGGACGAACGATGGTAGACAGCATAACTAGCTAATTCCGACGTAAATTGCGTACGTAGCTATAGATAGATTAACACACCGACCAACAGGTTTCGATTAACGCGCTAACAATACATAAGTTGTTAAGATAATCTGCGGCATTATGCGTGCATTTGCTTCGGCTTAGCTGTAAGGTGTGTACATGGAGATATATGTATATGCTTTATAATCGTCGCTCAATCGATAATGGAAATGGCTAGAAGCCGTCGACGTGTACGAAGGATGCATATACACGATATTTGATGTTAATATTTTAGAAGGAGATGAATTTTTAATTTCTTAATGTTATTTCTTTGAACGGGCGATTGCAAGCAAATGGGGTGAAGGGCAAATGGCGTGCGTCGAGAAGATGTGAATGCGATAATCTTCTTTTCTTCTGTAAAACTACTTTTCTGATTTAACATTATGCCCCGTTTCATTTATGTATTGTGCAACATCTGACGACTCTGTCTTTCGGTGTCTGTAGCCTACCTAACGTTCCCGCTGAATTTGGCGTTTTTCACTTTTTTCATTTGACTAACGTAGGCTTTATCACAATTACTACACGGAATCTTATAAATTCCCGACTTTTTACCAAGAAGAATTTTGAATGTATTTTACGAAGTGAAACATGTTTATATCTGGACTTATCCGTGATCAACTGCTTCCCGTTCAGTTAATTTCGCCCCTACTGTGGTTTACACGAGCTACCGTGTTGACTATGGCCTACTACCCTTTCTTTTCCTGAAGAAGTCCGTATGATTGTAGGTGAGGAGTCGAGTTTTCCGTTAACCACGACACGGTCCACACCCGCAACGATGCCTTGATTTTCAATAGATATTCTAGACGTAAGAAATTCTGCATTTCTCTTTAAATAACAGCTCGTAACTTATTAATAACCTATACACAACGATATTTCCACGTTTGAAAATGTAATAAGGTTACGATGAAACTCGATAAGGGCGCTATTCGACATCTTCTGTTTTTATTAAGCACTTTACGCCGGCGCCGTTAAGCTTTATGTAAGCTTGCGGGTTTAATAAGTACCTACGAGCCGTGCCGTCTATCCGTATAGAATATTTAATAACGTCTCGATATTGAATTACGGGGTCGGAAAGTAATGTTTCCGAGCGAAGAATCTCGTTTATATCTATTTCGTTATGGTAACTATACTCCTGAAGAACATGCAGTAAAATGAGCATGATTATTACACCGCAGATGGGCCGATGATATTGTTATTATCGTTGATATTGTTCGAAGCTTGTCGAATATGAAATATGTTTATGATGTCGTCGAGATAGTGTAGTGCCGTCGTTGTTTAATGAATTTTGAAGACGTTCAGTTTTCTGCTTGATATTGCGCGGTTCGTGTAAGGTCTTTAAAGTAAGCGGACTCGCTGATAAATCTTAAATCCTCTTCCTGAGATACCTTAAATGAAAGCTTATTTTTACATTGAAAACGAACAGGCTATATATGCTCATAGTTTTTTTCGAACGTTATTGTTCACAATTCATCCTCGTTACGACACGAGCTTTTAGCTCGGTTTAATATTTTACAACCTTCGACTGACGTTTGACCATTGTGATCGTTAACGGTCGCGAGCGTATTTTACCCCTCGCCGATGCGAAACCATACGCACATACATACGACGCATAAAACAGCGGAAACCTGCGCGATATTCGCCCAAACGGTCCGAATATGAAGTAATAAAAATGAGACCGTTGCCCGTCCGCGTCCCTCTTTAACTTTGTGTGTATCTTCACCAACGGTAGGTACCGCGCAATAAAATCGTTTTTACGATTATTTTGATTTCGAGCAATAACCGTTAATATAACGTAATTACCCGGATACATTCGCCCGGATACGGGAGAAATATTGACACAATGATTCGCCTTGTTGGTTGCTTTAACAAGTAGGATGCACGAGATCATTCTAGTATGGCTACTATAGCATGCAGGATATATGTATAGGAGGAGAATTTGCAAACTTTCCAGTCTAACATAGAAATTCTGCAAAATTCAACATTATTTCTCCTTAGATAGTCTCCTTGTAAGTCTACGATGTTACCCGAGATATTCTTTTGGTTGTTTCGTTCGTTGATGTTGCCAGAAAAAATTGGAACAGTGGATTATCTAGTTTTTGGAAGGGTATTGCAATCACAAGGACTACGAAGATATCGGCATAAAAATTCCTATTGGAGACACCAGGACAACATAATGAAATAAATGACAGGCTGGAAAAAGTTGAAAATATGTTCGACATAATGAAGGAGACATTCCTAGAAAAATGAAAAGTACAAGTTTAATGTCCAACATTAAACTTCTAACAAAGCTTCATTTTTCAGCAGCTGCATCTGCAAAGCTTCCGAGGTAATTCCAGAAACCCACACGTCGCTTTAATAATTAAATAAAAAGCAGATAAAAGGGTATTAGCCATCTCAATATAGACGTACTAAACTTGATACTTCGCCTAACCTCTTATGTCACCCTCAAGCGTCATAACTCTAAAACGAAAGCACCGCGCTCCATCCAGCGTTTTTATTGCCTCGTACTACCAGAGTCCTAACAATAATCGACGCTCGTAACCGCTTTTACTGCATGTTTCCGGCTGTCTCCGTTTAATCCCTAACGACCAACCGGAGAAAAATTCGCGCAACAATAACGTCAGATTCTTTCCCTATACCATCCATTCGATTCAGACCTTGACCTACCTCAGGTATTCACGACTATATAACCACGTTTTCCTTTTCCTCTCCGTCTCGCAAGGCAATCGTGACCTATTCGATTAAATATTAAACGTGCCGTCGTGGGAATGTTTTGTCTAAAAATCGACGGTGCTAGAGCAAGGTTACCTATCCGATTTATTATTAAAGCTTCGGCGTGGGACGTTTGGCGTTTCTTTAACGTTCAAGCAACGGGTGGGTTCGCCGTCTGTAATAATTGATTAGTTAATTTTATACGAGGCTGGTACGAGTAAATATTAATGAGGATGCAGATGTCGCGGTTTTCCGATATAATTTATTCAACGAGTTTGTGGCCAAATCGGTTTAATGAGCGGGATGAAGCGGGTAGATGTAATTGAAGGTCGATGTGGTTTAAATTAAATTAAATCGAAGCTTATCCTACTTAAAATTTCAGTTCAGAAGTTGTTGAAAGTAATTAATAAGGGATGATCCCGAACCCGGAAATTTAAACAAGATTATGATACTTTGGGAACATGTAGATCACACGTATGTATGCAGGTGCGTAGAGTGGGACCACGTTCGTCGGTAGTAATAGGCAAACATGACGTGTATCGTATTATTTTCATTTGTGATCGAAGATCGAAGGAGGCATTCAGAATTTGTGTTTAATCCTTGTGGCAAAAAAAAAAACAAAAAAATGAAATTTTTTGTTTTTTAAAAAACCTCGAACGGTATTTGTTTCTTATCTTGAACAATTACCATTAAATCGAGATAAACTAACTCCCAAAGGACTACATCGGCATCAATATTTAATACGTTCTCAATAACGTATATCGACCCTACTCCCAGCCGTAATCAGAAGTGCTTTTAATTCGCGTCAATTATGCAACAAGTCATAAACAACGAACGCTACTGCGCCGTTGTACGGCTCGACATTCGGGGGCAGGTTTTAACCGCCGACCAAAAAGCTTCTTCTTCTCTATCGCCATAGAAGGCGCCCATCATAGGGGTGCCGACCCTCCACTTACCTTTAATGAAATGTTACAGCGAGTACATAGCACGTCCGCCAGGCTCTAGCTCGGTAATTGAATGAGCGACGTTGATTTCGCGTCTGTCAGGCGTCTTTTCAGCGTACCTAATAGGATAGATACGATTCTTTCATCGCGATTTTAACCGCACTTTGTTGAGGTTTCCTCTCGTCGGACTAGCTTGCTCTGATTCGCGCTTTGCACGGATGAAGCGGATCTGAATGCGAATTAATCTACGCGGAGCATATCGTGTTTGTAAGGTACTTATGAACTTCAATGTACAATTTTTTTCTTATTTTTCTCGATTTCACTTGGATTGTTGAAAGGGTGGCAATTGTCTTCGTTTATTTTAATGAAAGGCATTCAGGTAAGAATATTCTTGCAAAAAATTGAAGTGACTAGATTAGCGAACTGAAAAAGGTGTTGTAATGATTCACGAATGTAATTTTATTACGGATGCTGCCAGCTCTTTACGTCAGTTTGCAATATCCAATGGACCTTCTTGTATCCCGTAAAATAGCGTTGATCTTGATCTGAACTGGCATTTCTATGATGAGAGTAGGGACTACTGGCCACGTTGGACGTCTGGTTGTTCTTCAACAACCGCTGTTTTTACAAAAATGGAAAAAATCAAATATTGAACAGTCATTAAATGATTCTCAAATTTGAAAAAACACTGTTTACGGTGATTCTTCATCATGATCATCATCAAAGGAACAATATTTTCAGCAAACGAATTGGAGTAGTTCACCAAATAGCGCTAGACGACCGTCGAATTAAGGTAAGAGATACGGAGGAAGCTGTGGGGATCTCAAAAGAACAATGACGATTTGGGCGCTTGCTCACTCAAGACCAATAGCGCATTCGAATTCCAAAATCCTGCTGGAGCAATTTAAGCGAAATGGGTCGGAGCTTTGCCGTCGATTAATAACTGCGATGCACCTGAAACAGTTAGTAGCGAAGGAAGAATCGACTCCGAAAATGGAAAAGACTGTTCCGTGCCTTTCACTTTCTTTTTATTCTTAAAAACAAATTCTGAAACGAAATAACAAGAAGAAGTTTTATAGAAGCAATACAATTTGCATAACCCAGCGAATGAAGATAATATTTTCGTAACGAATTGCACGTTTCAGAACAAATCTGTCTTAGTTCGACTAGCCTTAGTCTTGCAAGCTGTCTATAGGTGATCCTGAACTTTCGTCGTTTCCGGTTTGGCATCAATCCGCTTAATTAAGCCTCCTGCCACGATTCGCCTCCGTTCAATCCGCGAGTGGGTTAATCAGTCGCCGTATTGGAGAAGCTTATTGAATAAGCTTCATCGAACCTAAACGTAATTACAAGCACTAGGTGCGGTATTATAAGCAGTCTACTTGGCGCATTCAGTCGTATTTATAGAACGTATGTATGTAACTTAGGGGGGTCGTAAAGGGGTTAGTAAAGATGCTTCGATGCACTAGCTTTTTCAAATTAAACACGAATCCAAACAACTTATACTGGGCCATAATAGCACATACGAGGAAAACGTAGCACCTACATTATCTATTTCTTCAAATAGAAGATCAAAGTTAAAAACAAATTGGAAGAAGTAACGGCGCACGCTAAGGTGTTGATTAAAAATTAGTCAGGAAAACCTTCGCATTGCGTATCGCAAGTATGTAGTTTCGCGTAGTGTCAGTTGCATAAACCATCGAAGAACTACCGAACTTCGATTCGAAAAAGACGGTACATGAATTGATTGTTTTAGACAGCGTTGGGTTTATTCGCGAAGAAACTTACCAACTCGAGTTAAAACTTAAGTTAATCTCCTCTAGAACTAGATTCTTCGACCGGTTTACTGTCGGAACACCATTTCCGGAACTTAACTAAACTTTTATTACTAGTTACCCGCGAATGGACGTCGTGACGAGAAGCAAATACAGGCGGGACCTTGTTTGAGTTTCGGACCGGTCCGGAGTCCTAGGAACCGTCGTCAAACGTCTGAGGCCTGCGGCGATGACCACTTCGACTTTGTTCTAGTTTATTTGTTTATGGGATTAAGTTTCGCGAAAGACGAATCCGTCAAGGGTTGATGTGCATGTCGGATCGGTATTCAATGGTTGTGTGTGAATATATGTTTGGAAAATCAATAATTCGCTTTATGTACATTCAGGGAACTTTCGAGGCGAATCACTCTTCATCCACCGCCGCTGATTGTATTATAATCCGAGTAAATTTTCCGAAAATGTTATGCAGGCTGTCCGATAATTACGATTAAGCTTTCAAACGTAAAAAGTGTAACAACTATTTTTTTAAATACTCTCTTTTTCTTTGTCTTTTTCCCTGTTTTATTGAATTTCTCTTAAAAGAAAATACATCCAAAATATCTCATCTGAAATTGATACTTTTGATGATATTCCAGACAATGTATATTGTAGCACAATTTACTTTAAATTTTCATCTTTAAAATATTTAACAGAATGTTTACTTATCGAACTAAGTGAGTAATTGATTTTGTTTTTCTTCTTTTTTAACTACTGACAACAATTGAATCCTCTTAAAGCCGAAGATGCTATAAAAATTAATATAATTTCTCGAACGGCTAATATATACAATTGTTTTTTTAAATATGCAAAGACAAAACTAATGCATTTCCTTATTTCATTCATATTCGCCGATTTTCAGCGAGTCATTATTCAAGCTTTATTAAAAAATGTATAGAGGGCAGCACTTTAGCGGCAAATATTTTCCTCTAGAGAGAGAATACAAAAAGATCCCAATTCTCCCTCTCTTCAGAATTCTACGTGCGTGTATTGCTGCAGAATGCAGAATCAGATCGCCAGTACGACTAATTATTGATCGAAAATGCATTACGTATATTCCATAATGTATCTAATATAGAACTACCACGCTTGAAATAAAACGTTCTATCTTCCGTTTCTAGAAAGAACACCGAAACCGGGTTCTACTGTTGTTGCAGCTTCACTAAACTGTATAACAATAAGACTATTAATAGAACTTCCGCATTAATAGTACAAAACGGATTGTAATGCGTGGGTAGGTCCAATATTGCAATCACGCAACCGGACAACCCTCCATTAATTCCAGTCGCAGCTAGCACTAGCTGCGTCTACTATCAAGCGCTACACGTATTCGTGAGGACTTCCATTAGAATTTCTCCCCTTTCCATTCTTACTTGTAAATGAAAAACAAGTTGAGGAAATAATGTTCGACCATCTAAATGCGATTATTTTTTTTAATGCATCGACATTTCGTGGAATAGCAAAGAAACACGAAATATCATTTAGAGTTGCTTTTATTTCTACTCTTATTTTTAATCCCTAAAGGAGGTACTCAAAAAAGGAGCAGCAAAATTAACAACGACGATTCGAAATATTTTCCCCTTCATTTTTACAAGCACCAACAAATTTGCCACAACTCGCAACGCGCGAGCTTAAAGTCTTTTGACGCGTGACATACGCCGCTAGCTGCTATCGACGTTGAGCGATCGCGATGGTCGTGATTGACGCTTTTTCGGAGATTGCGTTTCACGGGTACATATCACCCGGATTAACGAACAAAAAAAAAAGAGAAAAACGCGACGGAACATCACGACACGACAATATTCAAGCGGCGGCGGTCGACAAAACGACGGTAACGTGAAAAAATCGATAATCCATTACACCTGCGACGTATGCACGACGGTCCTCTTCTGCTGCGCTGTTTCCTCAGCTTTTTTTTCTCCCTCTCCGATTAATAAAACAGCACGTACAACATGCATACGTAGAGGACGGGTGATTGCGTTGAATAAACAACGACAGATGTCGCCCACTCAAAACTGGTGAAATGGAAATCTTGATGGCCGAAAAATCCGCGGTAAGAAGGTGCGGTGAGGGGCGTCGCAGAATGGAAAGGTTCATTGTTTTACGCACGATTTCCCGAAATGTGTGTTTATGGGAAAAGTGGGTGATTTACGATGTAGAGATTACGTGATAGATTATCCTAGTTATCTTGTTATCGGCTAAATTTTGGGTGTTCGAACATTATAATATTTTATTAGCAGGATATAACAAACATTCATTAGAAATGATAATTCTCGATTGGCGTCCCCACTCCAGCAAGCGACAGAAGGAAGATATCAATTTTGTTATTTTGCAGCAGTAAAAAAAAGTAAAACCAGGAGAGATACGCGAAGAAATGGAATCCAGCAGGAGAGCAGGTGGACAATTTTTTCGCCTGTTCCTGTATTTCCCGGCCAACGCATGAATTCATTAATACTAAACGCTCCCAATGAAAATATAATAGAGGCGCCAACCAAACATTTGGAATGGATGCTGAAGTGTTCGAAATGATTGTCGCATTTCGTTAAATAAAAAAGAAAAAAAAATCGTGATCAATTTTTCATACTGGTCACAACTGCATCTGACAGCTAAATTAAAACTTGAAATTACTTTCTTTATTTATTTTTGATATTCTTTGATCTTTATTGGGGGATTATACAGGGTGATGTCGTCGAAGAATTTTTGAAGTAAAAAATCTCTCACACGCTAGGCGTGCATATGTTCTACGAATTTTGGAGATAAGTTTTCGTCGAATATTGACAAATTATTAGAAATTCTGCTCTACTTAGTTTTGCCAACGACTAGCACCGCAGATGTTCCAAGCAAGCATATAACAAGCGATTGGGATCATTCTCAATTCGACGGTTAATGAGAAAAACCTCAGAGATTGGACCGCCGAAAATCCTTTATAATTGCACGATAAATCATCACATGCCAATACAGTGATCGTGTGAAATGTCTGCATCCTGAATAATTGGACCGTACTTCTTTTGGAGTAATACCCAAGCAGATATGTGATTGTGATGGAGCTTCTTGGATTTGGGAGAATTGACCCGTTGTTCTAACAAGATGGAGCAATGGCGTACGGCGTGCCAAACAATGAATGTACTGAGAGGCTTGTTTCCCGAGGTTTCGCGATATTCCTTGGCCGCCGAAGTGTCCCGAATTCCGTGCTCCAAGAGGAAAGGTTTACAAACATCGTGCAAGAACTTAAACATGTAGTTGCATTTGATAGTCGCATTATTTGTAGAGTAACGGAAAATATCATTGCAAGGTGCCAAGAATGTTTAGATTGTAATGGCTCCTATTTGGAAAACCTTCTATTCTTCCAATGCCTTTTAGTCTCTGGCGAGTTCCTTCATTTCTAATAAAGTTTTCCCCTTAATTCGTTCTATTTTTGCTACCTTTCCATTCGAAATTTCGCCTTCATTTCTTTCTCTTATCTGTACTTCTTGCTTCAAGCACCTCCTTAACCATGTTCCATCTAGCTGTTTTTTTTTTCTCAATCTCGGTGGTTACTACTTCTTGATTTGCTGTTCGGCTTGTTTTCTCAGCTATTTTTTTAGCATGAGAGTGACCATTATACTAACAGCTTGTAATGGACTAGACATTAACTTTATCGGAAAGGTATAGCGTCGAATATTTCTAAGCCTATCATTTCGATAGGCTTAGACAAAATTATATAATTTATAATTTAATAATCGCTTTATTTCATTTACCTCAGCACCTCCAATTTAGCGAGAGCGTCATTTTATAGAGGGACACGTCCAGTTGGCATCCCAATAATTCCGTTTAAATAATGTTCGGATTGCGTCAATAATGATGCCTTAATTGTAATCTAATGCGATGTTCGGATACTTGCGATAATGGACCTGCAAATTCAGGCTCTCGGTCGCCGAGCTCACCTTCCCACCCGACTAATATCGAGGTTTCCGTACGTATACATTTGCGAGGTGAATTGCGGCCATTTCGACTAGATGACGCCCCCGCAAAATGGCATTTCGATACTGCACAGGACGTAAATATTTACTGTAACGTGCTGCTCTAGATTATATTCGAAGCTGTCCGAAATTGGGGCCGCATTTCGGATGAGGTGGAGAGAATTAATCGGAGTTGATGTTGCAATCGGCAGTTGGAAATGGGATTATAATTACGCTCAGGTGCAAAAACTTCGACCCGTTACTTGTTTCATCTGTATTTGTACTTCTCAAGCGTCAAGGACTTGCAGAGGTTCCGTTATAGTTTGGGAATTCTAATTTAATCTATTAAAGGAGAGGACACAAAAGGAACATAAGTTACTTGCATTAAAAGTATCAAGCAGTACCGTTAATTCTTAACACTGACAACGAATGTGTTCACTTGTATACTTGCCTTTTGATCCAATTTTCGCGAGAAAGTAGTCCTTCGTTGAAATAACTAACCAAAGACATTCTGCACAATTAAAATCGTTTTTTATTGAAATATAACTATACAACATGAGCTTCATCTAGAACATCATCCACATAGCACAAATCTTTTATGGGAGCCGTCGATTTTACACATCGGCCCATCTAAATCATTTATTACGTCTTAACGTCGATATAAACCGTTTTACAAGTAAAGATTCTACGAAATACGCGATTATCATCGACTTCAACGAGTCTAACATCACTTCTTTTCGCAATAAAACTAATAAGACTAGTCACATTATTTGGATTCTCGTCGCTTGTATGACCTATAAACTTCCCTAGTATCTCTCGCGGCGATTTTTACATCCTTGGAATCGCTCAGCCAGTTAGCAACCGTATTATTTCCGGCGTATTGCGGTCCTCTAACCTGAAAGTCGTCGATATCCGGATTCCAAACGACATTCGCCTCCACTTGCCTCCTGCACATCTTCGGAATATAATTTTCGACGATCAAATTCGCCAGCTGCGTTTCTTTTTCGAGAGCGTCGCGGTTTTCTTCGAGGAGTTCGATCTCGCTCCGATAGTCCTGCTCTTTTTCCTGAAATTGCCGCCCGATGGAGTCGAGGAATCTCTCGACCATCTCGATCTTAATGGATAATTGCTCGCTCTCTTCTTGCAAATCGGAGTATCGCTGAGTGAAGTCGATCTTTTCGATTTCCCTCTGCTGTATCTGCTCCTCGAGCTCCTGATGGGATTTGTTCAGGTTGTCCAACTCGACGCCGGATAATTCCAACAAGAACAGCTGCTGTTGAGCTTTTTCTAGCAGGTTCTCGCCGCCGACTAAGATCTTCTTCTGAATCGTAGCTATCTTCTGAGTTAGTTCCTCTTTTTCGTCTTGAGCTTTTTTTAACTCTTCCTCGTAGATTTTCTCTTTCTCAATGGATCTTTTGTTCTTTTTCTCTGCCAGTTGTAGGTTGGTTTTACTTTCGCGTAATGCTATTAGTGAGATTCGATGTTTTAATTTTGAAATTTCCTCCTCGAAGGACTGGATGAGACCGCGTTTGGTTTCTACGTTCACCTTGAGCGTGTTCTTGATGTATTTCACTCTACTGGCGTATCGTAAAGTCCAGATGCTCTCTTCGAAATCCGATCCAGACGGGCTGATGGTGGCTATCATGGTGGTTTTCGAATTACCCCCGAGAGAGTCTTGAAGTAATCTATGGAAATAGTCGAAGAGTTCAAGATAAGTTGCGATTTTTAGCAACATTTTTGCGTAAAGATAATTTTAAAGATAAAAATTGGCGCTAGCCGTGGCTTAGACATGTGATGTAATGAAGGTCTTAGACGTTATCTGCATGTTTCAAGGTTTCATAATTTTTGAGATTTCCGGTTCCGGCAGCGTCCCCTTTTGTAAAGATGACTGTTGGTTGATTTTCTTTTTTTCTTAGTAACATATTTCAATAAAAAGTGCTTGAATTTTTGACCAACATGCATTTTTAAGCTCATCATTTCACATTTTGAAAGGTGATTCGTTTTCGCGTCTGCTCTTTTTAATGATTGATGATACAGTGTTGAAAACCTACCCAACTACACGAAGGGTATACGAAACCAACATCCCAACAAGAGTATTACACACGTACGGTAAAAAGAAATTGAAACGTATCATAACACCGCCGTCAGAAAGGATACTCTATCAAAACAACCTGGTCAATTTCGAGTTCCTATACGGTACGTGGGTGCTCCTGCCGTCGACCAGGGCGGAAATTACGCTGCCTAGCACTGATAGCGATTGATTGATGTTCGTCGCTTCCCGTAACTGTTCTCCGCTGGCCCGCGTCTTCTGCAGCCGCTCCGATCCCGCCAGATCGACGAGGTTCAGCTTGCCGACCGTGGTACGATTGTCGCTCCGATTTTTCGATTCGATCGCGATGGTGAAGATGGCGTGCGATCGCGAACTGACACGATTCATCAACGTTGATTTGGTGGCCCGGTTTTTGTTGCCTAAGCGCATCAGTTCGTTGAGAGATTCGATGGAGTCTATCGTGAAGCCCATCAGACCCTGGAGAGTAATGAAAGTATGCTAAATTTGATACAATGCACAATACAGGGTGTTATTGAATTAACCAGCTTGTGGGATTTGATTTAAGGCGCTAAAAGAAATCGGAAATGAAGAGTGGAGTTTCTTCAAAAGTTCCGATTCTGCCATCATCTTACCAACGTTGCAGTTCTCTTTAGAAGCAGCTGGAGGCACAGGAGCAATCTTTCTGGAATTACCTGGATCGGCTTACGCTTCTTTCCTTTTTTGAAGATTAACTATTTTGCTAGACGAAGAACTGCTTCGTCTTCAACTTCTATGTTTTTCGCTTCCTCTTGTTTTTTCATTTTCTCTTCGTTTTCACCGGTAATAAGTTGCTTTAAAGTATCATTAGTTCTTTAAGCCTTGTACTACTCTCTAGTTTAAATTCAAGCGAGTTCTGTGCTTCTTCATGGAATGGCGTCATGGTTAAACGGATTTGATAGGCTTCTCTAATTAATTTGCTTTTCTCACTTATTTCAGGGAAGTAAATTTAAAATATGCGTCCACCTGTAGGTTTTGGAAAAATGACGTATTGTTGGCGCGGGTTTTTAGCAGATCCAGTGATTTTCCTTCTAAGTCGGTAATATGTATAACAGTACGTACCACAAAACAAAAAAAACATAATTAAAATTACCATAACTTCAGCACGACTTCTCCTTAATTCTAAGAGCAATAATTACAGCACTCACCTTTACGTAAACACCCAAATCCGACCTTTCACGCACCTCCAATTTAACGTCCTGATTGTAAGACAACAGATCCCTCACATCCTCGTTATAGATTTCCAGATACGTCGCCGTAACCACGAAAGACTTCTCCCGATCGTGCTTCGATATCTGTCCGAAGATGTGAGCGAACGCGTTCGGAACCAGGCCTCTAATTTCGGACCGACCTTCCCTCCCCATCATCGTATACGTCTTTCCGGTACCGGTCTGGCCGTAGGCGAAGATCGTCCCGTTGTAGCCTCGTACAACTTTATCGACGATCGGAAAGGCCGCATATTTGTACAGCTCCAATTGCGTCGAGTTCGTTCCAAAGATCCGGTCGAATTTGAAAGATTTCGTGGCTTCGGTGTTGCTAGTGGCGACGGCTGGATTGGATTTGCTTAATGTAATTACTTTTTGGGTTGAATCTATCGTAACTGTGGTCGGTTGGTTCTCGTCTAGGTCTCTTTTTAGCATCGGGCGCACTCTGATCACTACTTTTACGTTTTCGCAGCGTGTTTCGTCGTCGTGCGGCGATTTGGACCTTTCTAGTTCGGATGACATTATCGCCTTGACGTATTTCGTGGTTTTATTTATTTAAATAGATTGGAACGTCGATGTTTGTTTAATTTGACAGATTATGTACATTCGCTGACGTTTCTATCTTCCTCAAAGATAAATATACAACTTTAATCGTCATTTCAGTTTCTGTCGTGAAAGAGATCGATTTTTATACTTAAAACGACATACCGTCTTTGGGAAAGGGTGGTCTTCAGTGATGAAAAAGTTTTTCAATCTTCTGAACGAGTGCAGGTTGTAGCACTCCAAGCATCGAAAGATACAATGAAAAATGTGGAAAAAATTACAATCTTCGCAGTATAGGAATGCATGTTCTAGACAAATAAAAATTCTTCTACTTAAAGCTTTAGTTTGCTTGTTACTTTGGCTTCAGCGTTTTTGACTTTGATTGAGAAGTTCCGCCTAAAACTGTACGAGCGCTGCTGCGCAGTTCACGTGTGAGTCCGCCTTCTCATTCTTTCCACTTGCCATTCTTTTACTAACAGCGTCCATAAAAAAACCTCTGGAATGTTCTTACAACACCAGCGTCTACTATTGCCAGCAACGCTACATTTCGTCAACTACATAAGCTCCAAAACTTTCGGTAGCTTCCTTTCCAAGTTATTAACCATGTCATCGTGATGTAAGGACGCTAAAAGTAATGTTATAGTTTCGCTCTACCAAGCGAACGGGTCTTCTTCTGCTCGACAACGGCAACTGCTTACAATAATTATACTGTTCCGTAGATCTAGTTAACAGCGAGGCCATCACTTCGTAAAAGTATATTTTGCAGAACAGTTATTATTTGGACAGGTTAATCAGGTGGAAGCACCGCCACGGAAAGCATATAGAGTTACAAGGAGACTACGTTGAGAAAATTTGCCAAAGAAATACTCGTATCTGTTTTACGTCAGAAACTTTTGAGACTGCCTTCGTACATCAAACATCATCGTTCGGGATAACGCATCCGTTAATAATTACACGACGTTACGACGTTATATACATGCATTTTTCGCTTTTATAGCGTACCGGGGCTATTAAATTCTACTCGGTAGATTTCATTTCTTATTTTACGACTCCGAACCAGAACAATAGGTCTTTCGACTTATGCCAACAATTATGAGCAAGTTAGTAGTGATCGCGCAACAAATATGTTTGTTAAAGTTATTTATAAGTTGCGCACCGTTCAACACCACCACCGCGCTAGTGCGAATTTGCGTAGACAACAACGAGAAGGAATACATAGCTTGCATGGGCGTTTCCGTCGATACCCGCTGGATAATCGCCAGTGGGTACTGCTACGATCTCGTGAAGAACTCGAGAACGGTCGCGCTGTATATGGGTAGCACGAAGATGGATTGCCGAAACGGACAGTTGAGGGACGCCAAGGAAATAGTACCGGGAAAGTATTTAATGTACGTCAAGCCGAAAATGCCTTTCACGCTCTCGCCGCAAGTATCCACGATGGGGTACATCAAAAAGAAAGGCATCGATAAGAAACGACGTTGTCTAATCGTATGCAATCAAAGGGTGATCGAATACAAAGATCGGCGAAAGGCAGGAGAGCGAGAGGAGATGTGCGACTCGGCTATATGGAAGCACGCGTTCGATTGGGTCTCTTGCAAGCGCAATGTTTCAAATTCCGGCAAATCCCTCGTTGCATCCGAATCGGAACGTCAATGTTCCATAAATCAGGAGGTCGTGGATCCACCAAACGGGGGAGGTATTAAAGATTGCGGATCTATCGTCGAGAAAGACACGCCCTGCGGTGTTAAACGATTCCAAATCTCCATGGCGCCTCTCGTTTGCAAAGGTAAACTTGCTGGTTTCATGAAGAAGGAACAGAAGAATCCGTACGTAATAAACTTTAAGAATATAATGTATAGTCGAAAGGAAATCAACAAGGTTTTGGCGAAATGTTGCAGATAACATGGGAAGACGCCCGTTGTGCATTGAATCCACGAAACAAGATAAAGTTTATTTGTACAGCGGTTGTGTTTACTTTCTTAGCTCTAAGAAAAATACGAAAACTAGTAAAGTACCATTTCTATTATGCATAAATTTGGAAAACAAATGAATGATGCTGTATATAATACAAATATTATCGAAGAATCCCTATTTCTTCTTCTT
This sequence comes from Oryctes rhinoceros, assembly GCA_020654165.1. Lineage (NCBI taxonomy): Eukaryota > Metazoa > Arthropoda > Insecta > Coleoptera > Scarabaeidae > Oryctes > Oryctes rhinoceros. The sequence continues at coordinate 6,840,431 of JAIOKQ010000119.1, forward strand.
TTTTTCTTCTTCTTCTTCTTCTTCTTCTTCTTCTTCGTATTATTAGAGTTTGGATTCTCGAAGAAAATTGTTAGAAATATACGTATATATAAGTATGACATGTTTTTTTTTTATATGCCGAAGACTTCCTTTTTTATATATAATTTGTCAAAAACAAACGACAATATTTATTGACAATATCGTTAATAATGTGTTGCATCTCCGCGTGCCCTTATGCATTCAGTAACCCTTCGTGGTATGCTGGAAATCAGATAGTCGATTGCCTCTTGGGGCAGCTCATTCCAAACTATCTGTAGCTGTCGACGTAATTCCTCTAAAGTGTTGGGAGGATGGGGTAATCGACGCAATCTTCTGTCCATCATATCCCAGACATCATATCCCAGACAGGAGGAATGGCTCTAACACGGACTCCAGAATGGTGTCAACGTAACGGCGCGCGTTTGGAGTGCCCTGAATGAATGTCAAAGGAGACCTGCCACCGTAGCGTATTACACCACTACTGCCCACATCATTACACCAGGAGTTAGAGCCATGTGGTGACGTTGAACGAACTGAAAATTTTGCCTTTGACCTCTAGGTGGACCGATAAATAAACGTCCGTCAGAATTCCATAAGCAAAATCGGGATTCGTCGCCGAAGACGATAGTTCCCCGTTCATCTTCCCGATGTTGTCGGTTTTAGTTCAACTGCATTCTGGCATCTTTATGTTGTTGAGTCATAGGAAGACGAAAATAAGGACGATATGAACGTAACCCAGATGTGCGTATTCGATGATAAATCGTATTCTTAGACACTCTACCACCAATTACTCGTACCCCATTGATTGCAACAGCACGCGTTGGTTCTACTGAGTCCTGTATTGCACTTCGCTTTAACAGCCGATCTTCGTGTGCTGCTGTCACCCTAGGACGTCCACTGCTCCTATGACGAGTTTCAAAGGGTTTAAGATGGCGAAAACTTGCACGTCTTGGACATTGTGGTATATTTGAGACACTAACTTTACTAATGTAATAGCAACAATCGTAAACAAACAGGGAGCTACTTCCTACAGGTTACAGGTCCTAATAGACAGATAACTTCTATCAGCAGCGACAGATGGCCGTCCTTTGTTTGTCTCCATGCACTCTCTCATTCTACATAGTTTGAAAGTTCTACGTCTACTCCTTCGGGGTGGTTAATTTCTTTTGAAACGCAGAATAGTAACAGTTATTTTATCAAAGAAATTTTGAACTGGAATTCAAAAAATAATAATATACAGGATGATCTTTATAAAAATAACAAACTACTTCCTGTATAACCGGAAGTCTTCGATTATTGAAAATATTTTATTTCAATAGTTCATATAAGGTTCAGTATTTAATCAAGTTTTCACAACTTTCTAATGTATGGTCTTTCATATATCGATCAATATACTAAATTAACTAGTAGGATAAAACAAGTGAATGATTCTCCTTGTTTCCTGTGTTTCTTCACAGAAACATTCTTTCTTTTTCGAAAAATGATAAAATAGATCAAATAACTCGATCTTAACAATTATATACTTGCATCTGTAGAGATAACCTTGAAACTAACGCAGTTGTTTTTTCTAACTAAAATTTTGTTTGGAATTTCTATTTAAGCTTGATAATTTTTTATTACCATTTAACCCAACTGCGGAATTAGCTTTATCGATTTCTTTTGTTTCTCACTTGCTGCTAAAAGCAAGAACAAGCAAAACGAACCATTCTCTTTTTGCATTCGATCAACAGCAAGATATCTTCCAAATTAGATCTAGAATCATGCTGCGTTTGGCAACTGCAGTTTTGATCATCCAATGTCTGCCCGTTTTCGCCAGGAATAACTTAAATGATCTAACGATGTTGGATGTGCCGCTGGTACCGCGAAGACCACCTCCAAATTCCGCATCCATAGTCCGCATCTGCGTTAAGACTCCCGAGAAGATCTACGTAGCTTGTATGGGCGTCATCGTCACCATCGATATGATATTCGCCAGCAGCTCATGCGGGCCCTACCTGCAAAACATTAAAAAGGTCGAGATGTACGCCGCCAGCAAGAAGATGGATTGCAGAAACGGAGAGCTGAGACTGGTCAAAGAGGTGATACCGTTGAAGAGTATCGTGGTTCTTAGGCCGACCATATCGTTCACGTTAGCGCCGAAACTTGCCACAATGCCTTATTCCACCGATGACCACACGAATCTCAATGCATGTCATGTATATTGCAGCCAGAGGATAACCACGATGAACGGTATAACCTTGATAAGGGGCAACATGTGCAAGAGTAAGCAATGGAGGCATAACTTCGAATTCGTCTCTTGCAAACGTGAGGTTAGGCCGTTAGATAGCACGACCGCGACGACCGAATACGCGCTAGATTCGAGCACAATTCGGGCGAAAAAACAGAGAACAACATCGGATCCTCAGGAGTCCAGACATTATCGTCCCCATAAATCTACTGTTAGGCCACATCGACCGTCACAGAAGCCGCATAAACCTACTAAAAAGCCTCCCAAGGATAAAGACTGCCAACTGGCTCAGGAAGTTATAGAACCACCAAACGAAGACACTGAACCGAAAGAATGTGGTTCTATCGTTGAAGGAGATACGCCCTGTAGCGTAACTGGGTTCCAGCCGTCGATGTCGCCTATCATTTGCGACCATAAACTGTACGGGTTTGTCCAGAACAACCAAAGAAACCCGTATTTATTACAAATCGTTCTATTTAAGGATAACCTGTCGGACATGCACAACGTAACCAATATATGTGATTGTTGAAAATTTGTCGGAATGATTTTTCTTTTTCTTTTGGTATAGATCAGGAAAGAAATAATAAAGAAAATCCACATTTTCTGCGTTTATGTTTATTTTCATATATGTGGAAAACCCAAATCGAACCGTCTTCCACAATCCCGAAATTTCCTCTGGATTGGTGTTTGGGTGATGGCTTCGAGAGGTTACTGTATGCATTAGTTGCTGTATCGGAGGGAAGTAATATATGATGACAAAGAGATACAAAAGCTTGAGCAAAAAAGCAACAAATGATATTCACGGATATTCTCGCAACGACAATTTAATTCACAGAATCAGATATTCTTACGAATAGGTTCGTTCTTATTGTTATTTGTATTCGTTAAACGTGGAGAGCCCATTCTAACCAACTCCGGTTAATGTAATTACTTTTTGGCCAGGCTTCTGTGGGCTTTAAAATATATCGCAAAAGAAGTTGCCCGGACTGTGGTATCTGAATCTTTTCTTGTCAAAGGAGAAACTTTGAAAGCAGCTTCCATTCTTTAGCTTAGAATCTTGGAGCTAGAAGGTTCGTCCAGTCGGGATGTCGTTACTTTGTCGATGTCCTTTGATTTATTTAAGTGGATTTGTATAGAAGTTGGGACCATTTACTTGTAGAACCAACGGAAAGACGATTAAGAGTTGTCTTGCAAATTTTGTTCGTTATAATTTTAAAAGAATGCTTTATAATAGAGCGGATACCTATACTGCTTGGTACAAAGTTTAGTGCTTACTAGTAGCTGCAGCTTGGTTTTTATTGAATGTAATGTTATATATTACGTTCGTCTTTTTAATCTTCTACCACAACCTTAGGTATCTGTAAATGTCGCCTTCCTCGTTAAGTTCTTTACGTATTTGATTCCTCACTGTTATAAAGTTAATCTTTAATGTTTAATCCACTTCCTATCGCGCCCCACAATCAATTTTATAGGAATTGCAATTTTTTATGGTATTGTATTAACAACTTGGATCGAATCGTTAAACATGTAGAAGATTATATTACATCAAACGTAATTCTCGAGTGATAGCCGCGAGCATGTCATATCTTCTTCGCTGGGGTACAACCTGCTATTGTATCTTGACGATTTTAGCCTTGAGACTTGAGCGTATTGCCGCCGAATGGGAATGGACGCAATCGCCAAATGTCACTCAAGCTGATTACACTTCAATCGTACGGATTTGCATTCCCGACCAGGGAATACAAGCTGTAGTTTGTCTGGGCATCTCCATCGATTACCATTGGATCGTAGCGAGTATATCCTGCTACGAACAGATTCAGAACGTTCGACCCATCGAGCTCTATACGGGAAGCAGAAAGATGGATTGCAGGAACGGCCAGCTGAGGGAAGCAGAGAAACTAGTCCCCGCTACAAATATCCTTTTCATCAAGCTTAGCAAACCCTTCGCTGAAACGTCTCAAGTCTCCTTGATGCCGTACCTCAAGGGCGACGTCCAGATGGAGAAATGCTGGGTGTTTTGCAGTCAAAGGCTGGTGCTGCAGAAAACAGATGGTGAGATCAAGGAGACGTGTAGGGACAAATTATGGAAGCATAGTTTCATTATGGTTTCTTGCAAGCGTCAAATTAAAGACTTGAACGAAACAGATTGGTTGAAGCAAAGAATTAGTGACGGATGCATCATTACCAAACAAGTGGTGGAGCCAACAAATGGTGCGAATGAGAAGAAAGCTTGCGGTTCTATTGTGGAGCACGGTACGCCCTGTGGTGTCAAGTATTTTAAAGCGTCCAGATCTCCCATAATCTGCGAACATCAACTGGCCGGTTTCGTGCAAAATAATCAGGATAATCCTTACTTGCTGAAGTTGAACCATATTAAATACGACTTGAACGCTATAGGAGAAACGTTGGGGCATACGATTGGGATTGTAAGAAGTAAGAACGCCTAATGATGGTACTGTGCTAATGTTGTTGATTTGAAATTTTTTCGTTTATTATTTGATCTATAGCAATGTAAAATAAAATAAAAGAGGTTGCTTAATTCCTTATACCCTATCAATTTTTCGTTTCCTTGTCGTAAGGCTTTCAAATATATTCATTGTCTTCTTTTTTCTTCTTTCTTTTATTTGCTCCGTTCTCTAATGATTTATTCCTAGCTAATTTATATTGTAGATCGCTTGTTCCATTTCACTCGATCATTGCTTGTGAAAACAACTTTAAGAGAAGATCTTGAGGTTAAACAGGCGCTTGTCGTACACAATCAATGTCGACCACGCCATAACTACGCAAATTTAATGCTGAATTAAACAATTCTCTTGTCGATAAGGTTTATGTCCTATTCTTTGAACGGAATCGATGCAATATTTCACAATATTTAGTAAAGTCGACATTTTTACGGACAGAACAATGATAAAATTGCGACCAATATTACTACTAGCAATATCATTATCGTCAACAGTAGTCAATTGTGTACGAAATCAAAAACAAACCGTACACCCTTACTTGGTGAGGATATGCGTGAAATCACCAACTAAAGGCGAATACGTCGCTTGCCTGGGCGTCTATAATCGTATCCAGCAGATTTTGGCAGGTAAAGAATGTTTGTACCACATGAGAAATGCTAGTGTGGAGCTATGGATGGGAAGCACGAAAATGGATTGCCATACCGGTCAGAGGCGAATCCTTTGGAAATACTACATCGCTTCTACGCATTTGATCATCGAGCCTTTCACTGAATTTCATCTATCCCCCAAAACATCCTCAATAGACCAGTTCCGGAAATACACTTTGTATAGCCCTAAATTCCTCTATAACTGTTGGATATTCTGCAATTGGAAGTATTTACGGGGAAATCTCGAAGGGGACATGGCGAGCCCTACAATGTGCGGTAATCAGATAGATGCACAAAAATTGTCGCCTGTAGAATGCCCTCGCGGATACACCTACAATAAAATGGTGTCATTTATTGGGAACAACCAAAACCATCGCGTATTGAGCCACGACAAGCCTCTACTTGAAGATAGCCGCTCCTCGTTGATGATCGCGATCCAGGGAAACGGTAGACCGAATCGCTGCGGTTCTATGCAAGGGTATCCATTTCCTTCGGCGTCCGAGAACACGTTCTACCCATCGTTGTCTCCAGTGGTCTGCGATGGCGTCCTCTACGGCTTCGTAAATAACAATCAGACGGATTTTTCTAGGATTCTGTATCAGCCAATTTCGGTGGTGAACATTTCGGAGATAGAATGGACTCGTAAGCGGACGAGAAACAAAGTTGAAGCCGACACTTACAAAGCTACACCTAAAACTACTGCTAAGACTAAACAAAGTTTTGTACCGTTAGGACTTGGCAAATAAAAGCTTTAGAAAAATTTAAAAGAACTCCCTTCATTTGTATCTTGGAAAATAGGTAAGCTCTATTCTTGAGGTTACTCTTTCTTTGACGGGAATCGCTCTAAAGATAGCAGTAAATATAATTTTGACTATTAGAAAAAACGAAAAAACAATAAATTTTCTAACAAAGCATCATTTCTTTATTATTATACGATCCTCTATCAGTCATCCGGTAGATATCGATCGCCTCATGGACACGACTCAACCCCAGCGGACACCCTCAATAAGAAATTTGTGGAACTTCAAGTTTACAGGATATCGGTAAAGTTTTTAGGAGACAAAATATCTATGTGTGCTTCTACGTAATCCGGAAGATAAACCGGTCCAGAATTTATGAAATCGCGTGCGGTCGCTGTGATAAAGCCTATTTTGGAGAAACGGGTGATCGGCATCAGTTTCAATGAAGAAGATGGAAGCATTAACACGTTGGTACCATGACGTAAATTACGTTGGTTGTTTCATTTACCGGAAACATACGTACACAATTTACGCTTATGTGTAGCGGGAAACGTAAATATCATAAAAGACGTTATCATTAACGATAAAGGATCTCTAACTCTACTTGTTAAGAAATATCGGCCCATACAACAGTACAACGTCTTTTCAAAAGTAAAATTTCATTCAACGTATTTTTTTTTGATTTTTCGAAGGATTTATTAGCTTAGGGATCCCTTTTTGCGACAGAAACTTTTTTACGTCACTTCTTCAATGCACATACATCTCTCTCATTTACATAATAGCGACTGCAGAATACGATAAAGCGACAAGGAAGACAGTAGGACTATGAATAAAATAAATGTATTTCATCGCTTCAGGTCGGCAACTTGGAAAACTTTAACGTTATTTTGTTGTTCGAAGTTTCCGCTGTTTCGTAGAATATTGGGTAGTAGCGCTAAAGCCTCTCTTCAACGTATACCTCTTTCAATGGAATTCAAGTTAGTTTAAGAAATGCGGGACGTTCTAATATTTTCTAGTGATTAGAGTTATTTTGATCACAAACAGCATTAAGCGATAGATACTTCCCCAAATCGTGGCCAAACTCCCAAAGAAAGAACCATTTAATTGCCGTTTCAGCTCAATCGGTTCTATTGTTGTTCAGTCGTCAAATCCAGCCTCAAAGGGAACACTTTGTGATTTGTTCAAACAATCTTGGCAAGAGTTGTTTAAATAAGTCGCTATCCAACTTGCTGTTGGAAGTTAGTAAGAGGATCATTTAGTGTGATTATCGTGAAATCAGAAAAAAATCCTGTCACATATTCAATCAAATACAAAAAAAAAACTTGCTACATATGAATGCACAAGCTACGTAACATTCGACATTTTACTGAGGTACTGTCACAGTATCTTTCGGTAACAATTCTTACAAGCTCTACTGCCTTCATCAGCTGCACAGTGGCCTTATTCGACTCTAATTTATTTATCTTTATTCTGAGCAACATGAAGCTAGTTATTGACTTGATATCGGTCAGATGCATCTATTTTTTGATGGTAGTTAATAACCTGTAATACGTTGGTATTTTTTTAATTTAATTTATCCTAAATGTAACGAGGGTAGGAAAAAGCCGGCGAGGATAGAAGAAAGAAGAAATAAAATTAACAATAATTATCGAAGTATAGGATATTAAAAAGGAAGCTAATACTAGTAAATATTAACAATAAGTCTTAATATTATTAGTCGGACATAGATTCGACAATCTTGTAGCATTGATTCTGCATCAGGTTCCCGTTAAAAATTCTTTGATTGCTTAAAAGATCGAGAGACCCCGATAAATATTAATCCCCAACGATTTTCCAACGGCAATCGCAATTTATAGTGCAATATTTACTTCATCTACTTTCTTCGTAGTAGTTTCTTCAAAGAGAGGAAGCAATTGCTATCCGAACGCAGTTGTTTTCAATTTTCTGCTCCAATCGCCTGCCTCGCCGCTTTCTTATGGCGCAATCCTTTCAAGTTAATCGACTAGCGATGTTTTCAGACAGCTGTCCGATTGTACCAATACACCAATACCATCCCCGTCCACGTCTGACGTCTGTAGTGCGGTCGGCTGTCGTAATGGACGTCACAGGGATCCGGAGAAGCGGAAACGGATTGCTGCGCAATTGATCTTCGATTGTCTGTTGCGTTTGTATATTGCGCTCCTTTTTTCGTTTGCGGGGGTAATTCGCAACGTTCTGCAATTGTCAACCTTGCTTGCTTTACCTGAAACTTCGGATAGTAAAGGCCAAAGAGAGATGTGATCTATTTGGATTTTTAAAAGGTTTTCGGTCAGATTAATCAGATTTGAGGGCGGACAAATATACGAAAACTACAAAACTACTTTACAAACGGTTTTCTTGCAAACAAGTATCGAAATAATGGTCACAGGTTATGTATTATAAATAGGTACATATACGTATATTTCTGATATGTAAACAAATAAGTCAGTATTTCTTTCTGTTCTTGCAGGAAGTCGTCGTGAATGTGTCAATATGAGTTTCTTCAGTTCTCTGCAAGAGTATGTGAGCAACAGCGTAGCTGGGTTGTCTCTAAGTCCGAAAAGGTAAGTTAAGGTATTTGATTAAATATAGAAAATCATCGATTTGATGCTTTAAACGTATTTCTTTGATTAACTTGAAGAATTTGGATGTTGCGCGATTGGGTCCCACCTACAAGAAGGGAGAGAAGGGGACTAATTTTAGTACCAACGTATTTCCTCCGTAGAATGATTAAATTTTAATTGTGGACAATTCTTCGTGTTAAAAAAAATCATCCAGCATAAGTTTCAACGCCAGTTACCATCACAACCACGATCAACGTATTTACTAGTGCATGTTTCGTTCCGTCACCTCGAATGCAAACAAACAACGGATCTTCTCTCATCCGTATCCAATTCCATCTTCAACGCTTCGTCTTCGAACTCTCGGCGACAACCGCCCGCACGATGAGAAGGAGCGGTTTCCAGGGATCGGCACACACAAAGGATTCAATTTAGCGCACAGCTCCTCGTATCCCAACCTCACCCTTCCCGGGAGCCCCTTCGGATCCCTTTCCCATGCTACGTAATCGTCCGGGCAACATTCGTAGGGAACACTTCATCATATGAACGGCGGGGTTTGATTCAATCGGGAGTCGGGAATCGATCGCGACGCCCCCTACCGGGAATTGTTGGAGTAGCTGTTGCGTTTGTGGGGTGTCGTCGATGTTGCCGTTTGATTGGCGATTCCATCGTGCCTTTGTTCTAAAGTCGCTATTAACTGAACGGTTTCGGATCGAGGGTTGTCGCGTGAAAATACAACGGTAAACAAATTGCAGAAAAAGAAGCGACGCTTTGTACTCTTTTTACAGCCGCGAATAGCGTTTTACATGGTAGTTTCGGTAATCTTCGCTTCCATTAATTTTTTTTTTCGAAGAACCTACCGCCGTCAGATTGTTGGTTATTGGTTTTATGAGGGTGGAAATGAGTATTCTTTTTTGCGAGACTTTCGAATTTGAAATTAGCCTAAAAAAATGGTTAACCAAGCAAGACGCCAATGAGACCGTTAAATTGACGCAAACGCAAAAGCGGAAAAAATAAGTTTGCGTAGAAGAAATAAAAAGAAAGAAGAAACAAAACAATCCCCCGTCTCTCTAAAGTAGAAAGTTATGAACGAGCGTGGTTTTGTTAAATAAATCGTCGCTTGAATCTCCGCTGGCTGTGAGACAATCGTCATTTACAAATGCTTCTTTTTTGTGCAGAATTTATGTAATACTTGCTTCGTCTAAAGTTTTTCGGGATGTTGCGAGACGATCTGGTGAGGAGACGGAATTTTTGAGGTGTTTGTAATTAACCGTCATATTTATTAATTTTAAAAATGGAACTAACAACTGAGAACAAAAAATTGTTGTAAATGATACGCGTCTATAGTTTATAGCGGGGCATACTTCTTATTGAAAAATTCTCCGCACCAGAAGATATTTTCCTTTTTTTAAGCAATCCAAGAGCAATCGTCGGCCACGATCGCAGTGAATTTCTCCCGAGACACATCAGCGCACTAAAACTTTTATAACTCTCCTCCCTAGTTGGCCTAAACTTTGTCAATTTAAAGCCACACTAACGATAGAGGTATTTTTATTAAATTGAATCGAATCCGTACCATTTTACGCGAACTACAATCGTAGACATAAAGAAAAGGGAAGGGGAAAATCAGATTTTTTCCTACGCGACGACAAAGACGACAAAAAAATATGAACGATGCATGAAAGTAACGTCGTCAGAATGTGCGAAAATGAGAGACACTTACCAACTAACCAATTTTGGTAAAACGGAGAGTCTACGTTGGGTTTTTCTGCGTCTGGCGAAATTGGATGTTCGTGTGCTTTGTATTTTGAAAAGAAAGAAGCATTTCACCTACAGGAAAAAAGGGAACGGCTAGTGTATTAGAAAAAGGTGGTGGAATTTTGTTACAGATGTATCGGTACTTGCAGCTACATGTGAAGTTCTTGTTAAAAGAAAAAAAAATGAAATTTATATGAAAAAAAAAATATTTTTTTCTCTCTCTGTACCGGGTGATTCCTTTCATTTGAAACACTTCGTTCATAGCTAAAATTTAATCATTCTGTGGAGGAAATACGTTAGTGCTAAAATTAGTCACCGTTTAATAATCCGTCTCTTTCCTTAAAAATTTACCTTTTCGTTGTCTTAAACACTTTTTATGGTAGATTTCTTCATTACACCTAATAACATGGTAGTAGCTCTGATGTTACTCAATTGTTGCACTAGGAGTAATAGTGAGGCGTTTTACTGCCATAATCTTCGAAGAAAATGTCAATGTTAAAAGAAAAGATAAGCACACCTTTTACAGGAGTTTTTAAATAAGCAAATAAAATGTTTAAATGATTTATATGAATATGTTCAAGATGTTCTTTCCATCTTCTCCGAACAAAAGATTATTACGTATTAAATTTTGATGAAAAAAATAAAATAAACTTATTCAATCCCTTCGAGTCACACAAGCGAAACGTAGGCCTGTCCTAATGGCACATCTCCAGGCAACCCGGTCCCCTTCCCCATTTCACTTCACTTTCGCAAAATCGAAGAAAAGCCTCCCTTCCTTAACGAGAACGAGCGATCTCTACCTCAAAGGTACGTTCAAGTATCGAATGCCTCCCAAATGCGTCCCAGATTCACCGTTCGCTCCGTACTTCAACCTTCGGGAAAACCTAATATCAAGTATATACGTTTCCTTGGCAATATTTTATTCATCCTATTGCTGCGCCTCGTATCTTCGCGTAAGATCCTCTTCTCGAGTTCTAGCAGATGTTTCCACGGTTTTATACGCCAGACAATAACATCTCATCCCAAAGTCGATTCTTTGTTGCTACTCATCGGGCTGTTTAGGCGTAATCGCATGGGTCGCCAGGGGTATCAGCAAGGAAGCGGATTATCGACCCGGAGATGGATAATTTTTATATATAAAGACGAATATGAACTGCGTAGGTGTAACGTTTTTCTTGGAGGGGGAAGAAAAATGAAGTCCGTTCTTTTTTTGCAAAATAATATCTTCTGTTTGTGATAGCGATAAGCGAGTTCATGGAACAGACGATTCTGCGTATCGTTTTCGATAACGTAAAGCCGTTGGATGTGGAATGTTATCCTTTTTGCGGCGAAAAAAGATAACTGTGGTGAATTTTTTTGTTATAAATACAAATAGATGATAAAACAAGGAATAAAAAAGCACGGCAAAGCTTTGAGTTGTATCCCAGAGCAGTGATAAAATTAACTCCTGGAAAATTCAAGGAAAATTATTTTTTATTTTTTAAGAACATTTCTTAAATGGAAAGAAATTTTCTGTGTTTGTTTCCAAAAGAATATTTAACTGTATTATATAAGACCTAACTGCTTAACTTGAACTCAATTCACACTGCGATACCGGTCTTTCGCGCACGACGTACACGGTAAATGCACGTAATCGATCTATTTACGTAAATATTTAATCGGGAAAGGGTATTCTAACGCAGTTATATAATCGAGGCGCAATGTTTACCGCTTACGAACGTCGTAGCAGATAGGGGAACGTAGTGAAGAATACAATACGACGGAAATAAGAATAAAAAAAGGGAAGACCGACGTGTATCGAAAATAAAATTCCATTTCCATATTGTACGCGTACGGTAAATAAGAATAGAGAAATTTTGACGGATTTTTATTTTCATTTTCCAATAACGATAAAAGCTTGAAGCTGACGCTGTGTCAGTGGGATGGGGAGAGATGGTACGTTGAAGAAGGGGAATTCCATCCTCGCATAAATCAAACCTGCGCGCCGCACAGTATATTCATCCATTGCGGCCGCATTGGCTGACAATAACTAATGATCGAGAGGGCTTTATTCCTCGAACAACGTGGAATATACAGTGTTAGGTAGATATCTGGATCTGTTCGAATATCTCTAATCGGGCTACTTGAATTTCGGTAAATTTTCGTTAACAGACCAATGCGGTCGGGTACTCATAGGTTTCTACAGATTCGCCAATGCCTGTTTCCGATACAATCAACTGAGGAGGCGACCGGTTTAGATCAATCTAATCTACCATGGCGAACCATGATTTATTCCAGTTGATCGCCTAATCTCGAGAAATATTATTAAATACAAGTTATTGGAGAATGTCTACCTAGCATTTGCTCCAGAAACTTCTTACCGCAATTGATTGTCAATTGATTATCAGCCCTGGGTTGGTTCACAAAAAAGGTTTTCGTGATCAGTTGCTTCGTAATCAGTTACTTTCGCTTTTAGCGTAGTTTAGACGTTGGGTTACCGTATTAACTGTGGCCTACCACCCTTTCCCGAAGAAGCCTCATATCAATGTGGGCAAAACGTCGAGTTTTCGATTAACCACGATACGGACCGATCTCTTTTTAAAAATGAATTTAATTACATTTAGCAGAGACGTTTGTACAATTTCCGGCTAAACATGACGTATATGTAAAGATATCTATCTAATATGTACACCGAGGAAAATTTGATTAAGATCCTAGCGACCTACTTAAAAATATTGAAATGATTCCGGACCCTATATTGACTCGACTGGAAATCGCACGTAAAAAGTTATCTGGGAGATAGGGGTGGAGGGAGGAAATACATCGATTCGTTTGTGTTCTCGACGGGCATTGTCTCGTGAGGATTACCATTCATTTTTTTCCTTTGTTTGCTGCGAACGAAGTGAAAAGGAGCCGTGGAACTTTTGGAAGGTGTAATTTGTCATGTTTGGAAAACTGATATGGCAACAGTACGGAACCTAATGCGGAAACGTTTTCTTCTTTTATTACCCCTAAAATAATTAAAGAACTAATCGGGGATCAATTTGATGGAGATAGCACTAGACTCGTTTGTTCTTAAGAAAACATTCTATCCACAAGAGGGCTTAACCATTCTTAAGGGAATAACATGAGAACCACTAGTGGCTTAATATAGTTTGTAATAAGTTCGTTCAGCAGAATCTTTCTTAAGATATTAGGCATAACAAAAGTCACACCAAACAAATAAAATGTGATTTTGCAGCCAGCTGCGTTCAAATGGCCCCTGTTTTAAGCACAGATACTTTTTTTGAGTGCACTGCATTCTCTGTAAGTGCTTTCTTAATAAAGCATGGCGAACAGGCCTTGTAAAAATCTGTAAACTTCCCAGCTCTGCTCACTTCAAGTTCGAAAGACCTTCATTTCGGTGCAGTGGGAATTTTTAAACATATGCCATCCGAAAGTTGTGGACTCAGCGGAGTGTATTCCACTCCCCGCTGCTACTAATGGTTTCCGCAATCAGCTACGAATATGAAGGAAGATTTTGCGTTCTTGAGAATTAAGATTAGTGTTTTCAGATGCACGGGCGTTGAATAACTAAGCCGAAGGAATTTCAAAAAGATTTCGTGTCAACAGCTATCCTAACTTCCCTTTCTAGAGGTACATGAAGGGGTTTGAGGTTTAAAAGAATCTTAAGAGACACTCCTGGTGTGGTATGTCGGCATAATCGAGTTCTTTTTCTCGTTTTGCGAACTTCAGTGCCGGCATGGCAAATATTGAAGTAGAATTAAGTAATATTAAACAAATACACACACGGAGCCGAACACCTCCATCGAATAAGAGAACGGCACATTAATCAAGGCATTTGTTAAGAGCTACTAGTACAGCCAGAGCATTGTGAAAGAGCAACTGGAACTTCAATATAGTAGACAGTTAACAAGCAAAACTTGCCAATGTACAGTTGCAAACTACGCAGAGGACAACCTACAACAAGTCGCAACCTAGAAGATATATAATGAGGAGCAAAATACAATAACACTAGTTTTCGAACGATAAAGCTTGGCAATAACTGAAGATTACTGTAATTCGATAATTTCGAAAACGAATTTAATGGTAATTTCAAAGTTACGGAAGGAACAACGACGACGACGTGCAAGATGCATCTTAGTATGCAATGAAGATTGATGTTCGTTATTTAAATTTAAGCATTCGTATTCGCGAGTCGTCGACGAACCTCGTAAAAGACGTCGTACAAATTGCGGAACAACAACCGCCTTTTCTTAGAGATGCTACGACGACTCTTCCATATTAATGGCGAATATAAGTCTTGGCCGAATACGTACATCTGAATGTACATACATGCGCATACTAAAGAGAGCTTTCAACGATTCATTTCTTGTTGAGGTTTGTACGGTTTAATCCGGTAAATTTTTCTACGTTAGTTGATAATGGTTTCACAACATATATTGACATGTTTTATGATTTTTCCTTAGAAAGATCGGTTAGGTTGTTATTTGAGTTCTTTAGGATTTCCTAGACGCACTGTATGTGGATACGAAAACTGCAGCATCATTACCTTCACTAGCTGAAGCAACGTAGCTTACCTTTGATCTCCAATAAGAAAAAGAAATTTTGCTTATGGACTAAAATATCCCAACACAACGTAATAGCGCAGAACGGCATCACAGTCATTCATGTTGACATTCCCCTCTAATCAGAATAAAACATCGTCCAATTCTAGATATATTACTTACAATACAGGAACGAGAGCATTGTATCCGCCCAATTCAACAATACAAACATCCTTTTACCGCTTCCCCAAATATAATTTATGACCGTGCACGTGAGCTCTGCGAAAGTCGAAAAGTAAGTCGTTTATCAATCAAAATGCAAATTTCACCCTTTCCATCTTTACCATTCAGCCTAACAAGGGCCACACCCCGAGTCGCTTGTTCGAGAGATCGTTGTTCGCGATCTTGCCCTCTTTTCTTTCGGCTTGCATCAGGACTAACATCCATTTTTCATTCCACAAATTACGCTCGGCATGACGGCAACGTTCATCTCGCATAAAATCTCATCCCCCTCCCTACACGGGACGTCGCGGTAGTAGCAATAATGACGGCGATGATGATAATGATGACAGAAGTAGTAGCCTTACGCCAAGCATAATATCTTTAAGCGAAGGCATTAATTTTAGTTTGTTTGATGCTGGCTGATGTCGCAATCGATCGCCTAGCTTGAAGCTGGTGTTAGATCGGTCAACTTTGGGAGATGAAATGTTGGTGCTAGTTTGTGACAGAATTTCGTGTTTGAAGTCCTTTTCTAAGTGGTTTCCTTTCACTCAGTTTACATCATCAATTCTACATTTTTGTTATTTATTATTATATCTTGATTTTTTCAAGAATTTTCGAACTTTTGAGCAACTAAGGTTACATCATCATTATATATTTAAGTACAGAACAACTGAAAAATGATTTTTTTAAAATAAGTTTGACTTGCATCTTTTTAATATTTACCAATTTCACCAAAAATGTCCAATTGGACTAAAGAAGATTTGCCAAATACGTTTGATGATATGATTAAATGTGAGGCTTTGGCAAATATGTATCATGAGCTGAGTCTATTCCAGTTGCGAGCGCTAGTTTTTGAGGGTCCTTGAGAAAGTTATGACAAAATATGGGTTTTTTTCACACAAAATCTACAGCATGAACGAAAATGGGTTTACCATTGTTTAAGAAACAAAGTTATTGAAATAGAACAGCAGAAGAAGTTTGGCGCTACAACATCGGGAGAAAGAGAATATCTATGTTTATCTATGCTCGTAAACGCTAAAAGTTGGCAGACTTCCTCTATTTTCCTTCTGTAATATTTACTAAATGATAAAAGAGCGAAGGCTATGGCCTCGGTTAGAAAGGAAAAAATTTCGAAACAACCCATCCCCAGAAGTTAATTACGAAACAAACAACTTAAAAAAATCGACTTCTTTCTAAAAAGTAATTTTCAAACATTAATTAAAAAATCAAGGCGGAAGGTGTCGAGAATTAACAGATTCTCCCTTTACTCCCCCACTACCTCTATACCGCTTTTAACTTCCAATCTTTCCCCTTGAAGTGCTTCTGACCGATATTCAAGCTCTTTTTTCTTTGGTTATCGAAGCAACAGAGCTCCCCGCCGCTTGCCGAGATAATTAAAAATATGAATTTCGATCGGGAATTTTTTGCTCCTTTCTAAGGCGAGGTAAATTTTTCCATTAGCGTTGTATAAGCGACTCGATTTTTAATTATCCGGCGTTTTAAGCAATGGCACTTTAGCGGAGAATCAAAACGCCGGGAAACAGAGTCCAAGAATAAAATAAAGTAGGACGGAAACACCGAGAAAGAAGCAAACGTTTAATCCTAAGCCGGGCGTGGGTTTCCATTTTTAATGAGCGGAATTGGACGGGAATGCAAATCAAAATAAGCAGAATCGCAGCATCGTGCTACGTATTCTATTCTCCAAGTTATAAATTGTTGAAATACTTAGTTCTAGAAGCGTTGCGAAAACGGATCGCTAATGTTTACGACATACGCCATTTTCTTAAGAGAATTCGTGATTTGCATATTTCCATCCCGTGTATATGGAAGGGGAATGATTAGCTTATTTCAATTGTGGAGGGTGGGTGAAAACATTAAGAATTCGTCTTACATACAGCTGTACCTCAAGATTTAAATTTAGGCCCTCTCTTATTCAATCCCTTCATAAGTGATCGATTGACAAGTATTAATTACCCGACGCTGGCTTACGGCGAATGATGTCACATTATTATGCACAACTTTCGTCTAACAATGATGCGACCTTGCTATAAGAAAATTTAGATAAACTAATTAATTGGTGTAAGCCTAACAAGCTCAATCTCAATTTTAGGGAATGTTGCATTGTCACGTACACGCATCAGCTCCCCGAGCGTTAGGGATTATACTTCTCCCGTTCGCCGAAGAACGTAAAAGATAACCTGTCTGATTTGTGAAAACAAAAATGGTGAGAAAAACTTCAGTCTCTGGTTATTTCTGATAATTTACTGTAGCGCATGGTGAACTCATTAACGAGAAAAGGAATGGTCTATTCCGAGATGGAAAAGGTTTTATGCGGATTATATGTAGAAAATTTCCGAGAAACGTAACGGAGCCGCTTGCTGAGCAAGTAGCAGATCTGATGAAAAAACCTAAAGAACGAGAATGCTCCAGTATGCGATAATATTCCGAACAAGGCTATTATGTCTCATCCAACACAGGTCGTTTCTTTGCTGTTACTTAGATCGAAGAAGCTTTATCGTTAGCGCATTTTCTCTTGTTGTGAAATGATGGCAACCGTGGTGGTGACCTCGAAGCCGGATAAAGATTCCCAGCGCAAAGAGCTACCGTCTCGTCAGCCTATTATCCTCAATTTCGAAGATTCTAAAGACGGTCATCCTTAGGAGACTAAGGGATGAACTGGAGCCCGTTCCGGGGTTGTCATAACTGGCTTTCGACCGATTTCTAGATGTTCCGCTTATTGGAGGCTTTCCCTGTCGTTACTCGTGAAGAAAAAAATTATAAGTCGGGCTTATATAAATTAGCATCCTAGCACGATGCCTAAAAATATTTTCAAGCATAAAGTTGAAATGAACAAATTGAGACTTTATATATTATTCTAAAAACTGAAGAATATATTAAGATATTTTGGTGCTCCATTGAAAAATAAATGATAAAATAAAGTCCTTCTCTTATTACTAACATCTGGCCCCCAGTAAACTCTTTTGGCGCTCTGTATTAACATCATTTTCCTCTGGTATAAGACGACAATAACGATTTTCTAACGGTCCAGACGGTACCGAAACGTGCTCCTAATGTCCCATTAAACAGCCGCCGTCGTCGGCGAAAACTCATCTCGCTTTTACCTTTGGTCGCGCTGTCTCCGCGGCCATTTCGTAAAAATACACCTTGGAATTAATCAAGATTCAATTTCCGCCGTCCTCAGAACTTTTAATCTCGAGGTTGGGCCGTTTAAAAACCATTTAGGCAGAGGGAAAATTGAAAATAAGACGAAATTGGTGGCCTGGCGTAACTTACGAAGGTCCCGAAATACGATTATGGGCTCTTTTTGCATCGCCGTAGGATTCAATTACAAAAAGTGGGACTAAGAACATATTATTTTTAGAAGTTAACTATTTAACGCATTTAAGATTCATAAGTAGAGAGGGCAAACGCGGATTGCATTATTACTCGAATTATTACTTTTTTGCAGAGACTAGACAGACTCGTGCTTTATCGACTCTCGGGGACACAACTAGGCAACACGAATCCATTCTCATGAATGAACGAATAGACACGAGTCTATCTAGTCGCTGCAAAAAAAGGCATAATTCCACCTGCCTCTGTCATCTCTATCTGCAGAGTGGGTTTCTCCGTTTTAGATTGAGATCGACGTACCGGATCATATGCGGTATACAGGGTATCTTACGAAGATATACAAAATGAGTGAATAATACCAGAACACAAAATTGGGATGCTTTCATTGGTGATGGTGACTTGGACGGAAGTTTTTAATATCGTTCGATTAAACCAATCACCAGTAGATGCATGATCCCAACTGAACAATAATGCAAATAGAAAGAGGAACAATAATACCTATGACGCTGCATCCTCACGTACGAATAACGCCGTCAGCGTTCTTAAGGAATAAGATGCAATTAAAAGTGAAAAGGTAGAATTATTATTCAAAATTAAAAGGAATTATCCAAAAGTTACTAAGCTCCCAACATCTCCCCCCTAATTTAGAAATTTGTAACTTGGAATGCTGCAAATTTCCGAAGATGAATCTCGATACATTTTCAACTTTCATCTATTTGTTTCACGTTCTATGTTTTGTTCGCTCCCGTTTGTTTGTTGTTTTATAGCTGGACAAATGGAGGACTAATTGTCAATCAAAATATAGAGTAGATTTATATTCATTTGCTCCAGCGTATATCCAAGATTACTCCTAAATGTTCTGGATTTTTCCATAAAACTCATCTCGTTATCGAAAAACAGCCGACCTCATAATCACTTTTTATTGACTCCAAGAGATGTAGATTTATATCCTCGGCATATTTTATCCCATATACGTAGTAATAATGGACCGCGTCTGCCAACATCAAAATAGCAACTAATTCAAAAGAAAAAAAAAAAAACGGAGCTCCGTCCGTATCGTAAAAACGCGCCAGATCCCCCATTTTCTCCAATTACCATTCGGCGTTGCTACATCGTCATCGTTGCCGACGTCAGACAGCCAGGATTTCAATTAGGCGGATTAACGTAATTCGTTTTGATCTAATTTCGGTCCTCTCCGCGCCGGCGAACTTCCACACTCTTCATTCCAGTTCAATTTGAATAATTTCTGGGACGGACCACCATCTCGAAGAGATCAACTCCTTCTTCTCCATTCCCTTTATCCTTTCGCGAATTATTATTTGTTGGAAGTGGAAGAAATTGTTCTTCTATCAGATCTGCCGACTTCGTCGGAATGAATCCGCGTTTTTAGCTTACGAGAGAAAGTTCGTAGGGATGCAACTTCCGCTCCGACACGTCGGATTGTGACATCAGCTCGAGGTAATCCTTATAAGACTATGTTGAGAAATACAATGAATTTTAGACACGTAAAAGTTTTGTTTTTTCTTGTCAAGGCCAGGTATTTGTTGAAATTGCCGTAGGTGTTAACATCAATCTTACTTTATAAAATGCGAAATCTAAAAGGTTTTTTTGCCTATTGATACTACGTGCATCCGCAACGTAACAAATGTATCATATAACAGCAACATTAGCTCACATAATAGAATTCGTACGTTACCGAATACACTTCCGCGTATTCCCGGATCGATAAGCATCGCGCGACCGGAATTGCGTGCTATGGCGATAACATGGGTTCACGGGTTAAGGCTATCGTCTTCCACTCCCTTCTTCGTTTGTTGTTGATATAGCGGGACGTGCGTCGGCAAAATAACGCCATATTAGCGGTTGTCGCCCGGAGTCGTGCCGCGCAAATAATTACAGCAATTTAGCCCGGGACGCGCCGTTCACCCAGCGACGCCTAGTTGGTGTGGTCTCGAGGATGCGAGACGGTCGCTGCTACGTTATCCTGTGTGCCGTCTTTGTTGATTAAATACTTTCGAAACGAATGTATGTGCATGTGCGAGACGAGGGTGGATGACTTATGGTGGAAGCTTAGTACAGGATGGGCGACTAGGGAATACGGAGAGAGAGGGAGGTTGGACGTCGTAAATTGCGAACGACCTTATGATAAGGTTGATGTGTGAATTATTATCTTTTATCGGAAAGTAGCAAGGGCTTCATCGAAAACCTGCAGTACGCTTTGATTCAAATTGGCGTGTATTTACTACAAGATTGAGGGTCTTACTTTGTAAATTGTTACTGCGTTTCCCTAAACTATCACCCCACAAAATAGAAAGAAAAGCTACTCAGAAGCTCCCAAATCTCCTTCCAACTTCTATAGCTGCGTTTTGTAGTGTAGCTAGTCTATAGAAAATTTTTTGAAAATCTCGTTGTAGTTTCCGATAAAGACTTCACCACAGCGGTTTTATTCTTGCCTAAATATTTATTGGTTGAAACAACAAAATAGTCAAAGAGTTCTTGAAAAAATCCAGCTTTAAGGCGGTAATAGAATCAACAAAGGTGAGCGAATATGCTGCACATTAAACAGGCCTACAACTGGACAATATTGTTTGGTCCTGTGTTTGTTAGGTTAGGTTGTTAGGTTGTTTGGCCTAAATAGAGTCCGAACATATTTGCCGTATTATCATTGCTTACGCTACGATATAACTTAATATCCAAATCTAACATTTACGAATTTGAAAAGATGTTTCTTTCGGCTTATTGTGTCCGAGACGCACGTAGCGCAAAACACAGCCTGTCGTAACGTGCAAGAACTCATCGTAAGTTTTAGCAGATAGATGCTTGCCCTTTGTTCTAGTACCGAGTAAAACGTTGAGAAAGAAAGTGATGAAATCCGCCTGTTACTTCCAGGCATCCAAGATAAAGACCATTAGAGGTTGATTAAATAGAAGTTCGCTATCAATCTGAAAAGGTATGTTTACATCAAGGTATGTTTACATCTAAGGTCAGACGATAACTTGCTTTTTTAACCAACTCATGTTCATGGTTCCGGTCATTGGACCTGGAACCACGAAAAGTGAGTTTTCTTGGCCAAGATTTCATATTTCAGATGATTCTCGGTTGGCCGTATGTTTCTACGTTCTACATTCGAACGTAAAAAATATTTGTTTTATATGTATTTTTTTTTATTTCGTAATTTTTTGAACTTTCTACAGCTTAGTGCCCTGGGCAGGTACCCAGTCCGAGAGTTAGTTGCCTATTTGAATGATTTTGCGTAAACATCAAAATCGTGTAAATTAAGCGTACTACAGGCCATAATTCACCATCATTCTCTGGACGTCTAGATCCGCTTCACTTATTAGGTTATTACGAGCCATCGTGTGCGTTCATATGCCCGACTGTCACCGCATATACAGAGCTCTCAGAACACAATTTCATTATCGTCTCGCGTCAGCGTGACCAATCTCAATAATAGCAACCAGGCGCTCGCCGTAATAAAATTGCCATTGTCCGCCTCACATGCTACAATAGAACCGAAATAGTCGCGGGAGTCGACCCCCTCGGAACTTCGAGCGGAAGGAGGATGAATTTCCGTGGGGTTTTACATCGGCGAAGCGCGCTAGATGGATCGTTGCAAAAACGCGAACGTATAATAGGTAGAGAGGATTAGGTGATGGGGAGAATACGGGAATGGTAGTTGCTTTGTATATTAATCATCGCGTCGCGGTAGGCATTAGACAGGTGCTGTATTATCAATTTCAAGCGAGATTATAATGAGTTTAGTACCTTGTGCGTAGGAGCCCTTTGAAGATTAACATTGGCGCGTTGGGCATAACGGATGAGATTGCAATTTGTTGATGCTGCCTCGTTAATTAATTAATAACGGAAAAATATTTCTAATAAGGTTGATACTTTCGATAAGCACCGCGGTACACGCAGAGGCGCATTCGGCCAAGAAAATGTTTTTTCTGCAACAAACAGTATTTAGGTGATAACTGATCTTTGAATTTTGTTTTCTTGGATCGGAAATTGGTAAGACTTAGTTGTTTTTTGTCCTGGGACAATGATCATATGTTGTTGACTCAGAAAAGAACCAATGAATATGTATTTAATGTACAAAACGCTGCTCAAAAGGATCTCGAAGTACAACCAAAAGAGATTTTCTCCTTTAATTTGAAAAAATACAACAGCGAAAATTACGCAGCTCGCCGTACACCACCCTTTACTCTTAAAACACCGAGTCGTCGGATTACAAATGATTTCGGTTTCATTAAAAGTTTTCGGCGGTTCCAACGCACCATTTTCTCTGCCGGCATCAGCATCTACATCGTCCCACTCCCGCGGGTTCGACCTCTACCATCCACGTGAGCGAAAGTTAACGGTTGCCAACTTTTCATCATTAACGAGGCGACCTCTCGTTCAGTCCTCTACCCGGCTTCGATACTCGTTATCGTCCATTATTGCCGACGGAACGACGTGGGAGACTTACGTACATGTCGGAAATTTCGCCTTAAATACGTTAGCGTTTAAACGTCAACATTAGCGAACCGCTGCGAACGGGGATCTAATTTAAATTTAGTGATGTCGCCAACATGTTGGCGGTTGTTTATTGTTCGCAATGTCGGGAAAGTTGTCGCACTAAATGGGTTCATTTCGAGTTAGGATTACGCGAAGCGCACCCTCTAATTGGGAGTCAATATTAATATGAACAGTTACTCCTGAAATAATGGCAGGAAAAGGCCGATAAATTCAGGATATTTTTATGCGTGAAGTTGTAACTGCGCTTCCAGCAATAACTTCTACGAGATTTTAAGGGATGAATGCGCTACTGCAAATGGTTTTTGAGCATCGTCAAATTTTAATAGCTAGATAAATCGGGCTTTCGGGGCTATTGCGTGTCTATTTCTTGAAAGGAAGTGGGATATACCCTCGATCATATTCAAATGTTTTGCGTTTTGACGCTTCTATTGAGCGAAAATGTTATCTCATCAGAGAAAAAGATTGGAATCCACGGCCAGAGTCCGTTGAAACTAAACGTGTTCCGGGTTTGAACCGTATCATGGCGTTGTTAAAATAAAAACTCGACGTTTCGTCCACAATCGTATGGGGCTTCTTCAAGAGAGTGATAAACAACAGTTAGCATGGTAATTCAACCTGTAAACCACGCCAGCGGCGAAACTAATTGAGTGGAAGCAGTTGATCGCGGTAACTCAGCATGTGGATCATGCCAGAGGCGAAAACCAACTGCGTAGTTGGTTGCAGAATTCAATTCGGGAAAAAATGGTGTCTCTTTGTTGAAAGTTGGACAATTTATAGAATTGCATCGCTCTAATTATCCAAATTCTGATAATACGAGGGACCTACCTTACCAAATCTCGTAGAACATGCTGTCAATCTCAGGTGAGGGCCGGAAATTTTCCGAGAACCTAAAGTGGAAAACATAAGATGGAGTTTCCACTATGTTATTTCCCATGAGCCATCTATAACAAAAAAAAAACGTATTGTATGCAAACCACTTTCCTAAATTAACAGCACTTTTTACTACAGCTCCGACCGGACGTATTCGAGGACATAACTCTATACATAGCAAGTTTAAAATTAGCGAAAGCATTCGGATAATTTTGAGTAAACGTTGTAATTTAATAATTTACGTAACATACACGTACCGAAATAATAAATACGCCTTCCCCCCCTAAAATCGATAGCACGAAAATAATCTGCGATAAAAGATCGGCGACAAAACGTCTCAACTTCTAAACGTGTCCATGTCAAAGGGACTATTTTGGTGACGAGCAACGAACAGACGAGGGTAAAACCGAACAACGGACGCTGAAAATAACGTATTATCCGTTCCTGGACCTTTTCGATCCTTATAATAGTAGACTAAGAGGCAATATTCGCATGAGTGGATATCTTTTTTTTTAGAGGTTTATATGTGGTAACACGTATATTAATTAGGTTCACTTTAGTATGTTTTATTTTATAGCTAGAAAAGATAGCCTTGTTTCACATTTCTTTAACATTTTACTACTTCGCATAAACAAATAAAGCACATTCATCTCCAGCGCAGATAACTGTCCTTATAACTAACACCAATCTATTAAATGCTTTACTTGAAGAGAAAGTAATTTTTATAGAGTGAAGATGTGAACCGCGCCGACACTTTCGCGTTAAGGCTATCCACATATCAGCAAATAGTAAACGCTTCTAAGATTTCTTCTTCTTAATCTAAGATTTCACGATGCGTCGTTATCGCGCCTGGTAAACGACTCGAGGCGGATGGATCTTCGATTTTATTGTTGGACGGCAAGGTGAACGAAGACAGACAATAACGGGGTGCGGGGTACGAAGGCGTCGACTTTTCGCCAGCATTTGCATTTTTAATTAAATTCGAAGCGGCGGACAGATTAAAATGACAGCGAGAGAGGAGCGGAAACGAAAGACAAGAGATGAGAAATTAAAAATGCGATCTTTGGGGGAGGGCGACAATTGATGATTTTGCCGTTTGGACAACACTCAAACGAAATTAAAATAGAAACGAATCTGGATTGAATCGTTTGTTCTACGCGTGTAAAGTTTGGAGAATTCTGTTGACGTTCCTGTGAAATCAAGCGAATCCTGGTTGTCTTTCAAGATGGTCGCAATTCTTGACCAAATATGTTTTTTGTTTTTTTTTTGTTAGGTGATATATAATCTGTTGTTAGGAATGTAGGAGTCATTTTTTTGGATAACTTAGTGCTCCTGATCATGAATGGATATATTTGCTTCTTCGAAAATTTCTTCTGTATACTTTTTGTAACAACTATCGACCTGAATATCATTCTTCTATTATTCACATACTTGCTGAAACCGTTCACACTGTCCCTCATTGTAATCCCTTAAAATGGACGGAAATTTGTCTAAAAACTCTTCAAGTTATCGTGGATTAGTACCTGATATTTGTCAGACTTATGATTGCTTAAAAGAAGTTTGTATCCTGTAAGTCCTTTATCTTTGCCCGGCTTGCGAATTTGTTGATCATCCAAAATTCCGCCTTTAGTTCTTCCACTGCTTGAAACAATCACCTGAGTTATCCAAGCCCTTAAACTGTTATTAACTCCAGTTTGATGTGGATAGGTGGCTCTACGATTTTTCCCTGTCTAATAATTAGAGTAGGCATATTCCGATTCCGGCATAGGTAGATGCGCTAATTGCAAGTACAAAAGCAGACTGTATTCTCGTACCCTAGAACCATCACAATCGCTCCTTACACGTTGGGGAACATTGTTACAAGTGGCACTGTACTATCATCGTAAATATTTTGAAAGTATAAAGAAGACGGTTTTGTTAGAATATGCAGCTATCAAAACAAGTCAGCAAAAATTTGAAGACACTCAGGTTAATAGCGATTTACAAAACTGTTCACGGCAATTGCATCGGGGTAGTGCAAGCAATAGAAAAAATACAAGGAGTCCATTCGTTAGCTACACCAATGGTACGCACGCGAATTTGCCCACTCTATTAATAACGAATTCCCCATTACCGCTGCATTTGTCAGGGCATCGCTATCTAGTTAACATCTACATTGCAGTTCTAGAAAGTTCGCAATTTTTAAATCGATGTCGTGTTTTAATTTAGTTTGTAATACGTTAATAACTTAACGCTGTCATTTAAATATATCAAAAACTAAGCGCCATCTATAACTCAACAAACTAAGCAGTCACTTGCACTCAACATCTCGAATTATTGCCGTCAAATCTAACGATCTCACGCAACAATAAAGTACCCGCCATAAAAGCCATCAGAGAGGCTTATGCCGTTCGTCGTCGGCAATCTCGACCGCCATTCTCGCAGCTAATGCTCGCTATTATTATGGGCGCATCGTAACCGGTCTTGTTTCATCCAGCTATACGCCTCGTCTCCCTTACGAGCCATCAACGATGACTTGCGAATATGAATGTTTATTTAAATAAAGGGCATCACTTTGGAGGGATGCAAGTCGAGTAAAAAGACGCTTCCAAATACGCCCAAGAGAACTGTTTAAATTGTCACAGTCTCCATGACATGCTATTAATAATAATAATAATAATAATGAGTACCTTAATCTTCATTACACTTTCAATTATTTAAATTTAACGAGCTTCGCAAAATAACTGGTAGTTTAAGAGCAGTTGCAATCATTTCAGGCGATTTTTCAATTGTGTTTTTTTTTAATACTCACAATGTGGCACATATGAATGAAAGAAACTAAATCGGCAAACTTTTTTTATTAAACCAATCCGTGCATTAGTTTTCTATTCTAACACTCCTCGTACATAGAAGTTTACCACCTGATGACCTAAACCAGATAATGCCTCTCCGTGTGCATTCCGATGTCTCCGTACATTTGTAGCCAGGTCGATCGTCACAGAATAAACGTAAACGTCGACCGTCGTGTTTACTTCGGTGTAGCTATTGAGGATTCCGCTTCTATTATCCGGGGATCGTACTACCCCTGCTTCATTAAATACGTACACAGATCGTATCGGTCAGCGATAATCGGCGGGTGTAAGTAACATTGCGAGAATGGAGAGCGTTTGAAATTAATACTTGTCGCGAGATACTGGCTACGTGCGGCGCACTAGCTTTTATGAACATCATTAATTCTACGTGTCTAGCGGAGAGAGATAAGATAATTTGCGTCTTGAAAACGGGAGTAACTTCAACGACAATAATAGTCCTTTAAAAATATGCCGGGTTCAAAGAAAAAAAACAACATGATACCAGGGGAATTATCGAGGTCAACGTTAATTCTAATAGCGCCATCTCTTACCAAAGCAAGGTGATTATTGTCGTAGGTTGTTGTCAACGTCTTTGTGAAAACGCTGTGTTGCTACTTAGTGCTAAATTGGACAATATGAATTTCCACGGACTTCTACACTGTTCATTAAAACCAAATGTGTGCAATTAATGCATTTAAGCAAATACTTAATACATGCGAAAACAAAGATTACTGCAATTGTAAAAAGAAAAAATGGCAGCGGTAGATATACATAACAATAATAATAGATTAGCGTATACGCAATTAGCGCTATCTGTTGTGCGTTGAAATAAAAAAAACAGCCCTAATCTGGGTCTTTTATTGTTTTTTTTTTTCAAAATAATATAAAAATATTGAGAATAAACTTGTTGCTGTTCCAGTGTCATATTAAATAAATAAAATAGAAATAAAAGACAAATTAACAATAATTATTTAACATTAATATTTTTAAAGTGCCAATGCCATCCACTCCTAAAATAAATGACCATAATTAAAACGTATTCTTTTCGTTTAATTAAACTTATATGGTTCCAATTAAGTAAATCGAACTAGCTACTGCAGCTCACACGAACAGGACCAAAAAACTCTGTGATTAACGACTTTAAAGCGGAACGAACATTATTAAGACGGATACTCGCCCTTTACACCGACACGACGGAACAAAATGACCCTTCTAGTACCCGTTTAAACGTTGAAAAAACCGTGGGTAATTTATAATCCTCCGCTGAACGACCGAATGCAATTTGCTTCCCGCGTCTTCACTCCTCACTCGCGACTCTCGTCGCGGATACGTTTTTAATGTACGCCCTCGAGTACATCGTTTCCTCATTTCGGTCTAAATACAAATTCTAGTTAATGCTCGTATTAGCGTTGAGTGGGAACAAGAGTTATAAACAAAAGCTCGTCTTTTTGGAAAAAGCTCGGAGAAATCGTATGTATGGGATACTGGAGAACGATATTTCTATAATTAGAGTCCCGTAACATTACTCTAGTCAAGTAATCAAGGAGGCCGTAATTTTTTTAATGATTCGTTACGTTGGTTGCACAGTTAGATTCAAGGCTACATGCCGAATTACGGGTACGTGTGGTTATGACGTCCAGTAAACTTGTTCCGCTAAATACGCGAGTATTCCAACGCTTATCCTGTTCAATGTATACTTGAAGGAAGATTCTATAGATGTCCTCTTTTTAGGCAAGAAATCAAACAATACTATAACGTCGTTAAGAGGCACTAGTGAGCGAAACTCACAAAACCTTCGTGTATTACCGATAAAAGCCGATGATTGTATCGTGTATTGTGTTATATAACATTTGCCTTTTACATGATAAAAGTAAACGAGTGCCGGGTTTGAACCGTGTCACGTTGTTGTTAAAAATAAAAATAAAAATAAAAACTCGACGTTTCGCTCACAATCGTATGGGGCTTCTTCAAGAGAGTGTAACTCACATAGTGAGTTACCGTGATCAACTGCTTCCGCTCAGTTAGTGTCGCCTTTGGCGTGGTTTACACGTTGAGTTACCGCGCTAACTGTCGCCCATCACTCCTGAAGAAGCCTCATACGATTGTAGGCGAAACGTCGAGTTTTTATTTTTATTTTTAACGACGACATGACACAGTTCAAACCCGAGATACGTTTAGTTTCAACAGACTCTGGCCGTTTTTATTATAAGCCAAGAAGGAGTCATCGAATTCAGAAGTAGCATTTTATAAACGATTACATCATCCAATAATTTTTTTGCGTTAATTTTCTTCAATTTCCAACCTTCCTTACCGAATCATGAGTTTTCCAGAGGCCTCGATTACTGATATCTCCCTAAACCTAAGTCGATGTCCCGATCCAATTCCGTTTTTTTTTCCCTAAGTTATTCGTCCCGCGAGAATGTTATAGAAGAGTAATCGCATATTAAAACTTTCTAAATTGCATAGAGTTCTTCGAACAAGCTGCAAAATCATGAGGAACCTGTCCAATGGATGTCTCGAACGCGCGGTATAACGTAGCCGGAAGGTCCTGAATACGAGGTCGCCATTTATAAAACGGCGAACTTTTAGAATCGGCCTGCATATACAGACAAGAGCGCGAATGCAACGTTGTCGACGTCGCCCACTTTTAAGTGTAATTTAAAGTTTAGCGAACGGTGCGGAAAAATAAAAGTTACGTTTTGAAAGTTAATGTGGAACGTGTGTTTACTTAATAGCGTCTGATGGTTTTAGTTCTATAAGTAAGTTTAAATTACCGAAATAAATAACAAATTACGTATTTGCGAATGTCTTTTTAGAAATTGATGTAGAATTAATAATGGCGGGGTTAATGGATAAATGCTTCAAGAAGGTAATGTTTTTCGCTTACGTTGCATTCGTTCTAGAAAAGAGGAAGGTTTTAAATAGAAATAATACAAAAATATTTATGATTTACAAAAATTGGTGAATGGATACCTGTTTTGCTATTTTAAATATAACATCCTGTATATTATTGAATTCTCTGATTCGCTAAAAAATGACTGCGCAATATATACGTTTATGCTTAATAAAAACGGTGCTCTACAACTCACTTTGTTGAAGTGGCGTTGACGTAAGGATCTGCTAAAGCTTCCAGCCCTAACACAGAAACAAGTACTTTTTCTTCATTAAAATCAACTTTATTTAGCATCATCGATAGCTTGAACAACATCCAAGCACCTTAAAGGGTCGGAATTCTAGGTTCTCTGCTAAAATGTTGTTCTCAGATTCCACTCGGTCTGCCCTGCGCTACATAACAAATATCCTCCAAACCGGCAAATTTCTTGAAATACCAGAATACAGCATATTATACCTATTTATAGAAAAGGAAGTAGAGGAGATGTTAATAAGTACAGGCCTGTAACGCATATTTTAACTATCTCAATAAAAAAAATTCTTGAGAAATACGGTAGCATTGTAACAAATATGGTGTGTTGCTTACGATTCGAGCGACGTTTAAAAGAGATTTTTCACTAGTATGAGCAATAGGGAAATTACGCTTTGTGCTTATTATTTATATTTGAGGAAACAAGAGGCAACAGATTCAAATGTTTCGATATAAATTTGTTTAAAAGGTTTATGCAAGAATGACCTATTAGTGAACATTGACCGCTTGCGCAGCGTCTACGAAGCGAAATGTTTCAATGATGCTTCCACACTAAAACCAACGCCGAACGATGGCACGTTTGTAAGTTGTCGAATTATGAATTTCATAAGCATGAAGATGTAGATCTTTCGTGAGAATATGTCGCATAGCGCTTCTTGAAATGTTCAGACGTTGAACACTAGCTGCGCGCTATCTATCATCATCACTATCAGATGACAGTAGCAGATTTAAACCTTCCTATGCTTCAATTTAATGCTCTCTAAGATATTGTGTCTCTCTTAACTCTAGATACCAAGTTCTACGAAGGGCATCTCCCTTTACCTTTAGTATTTCGATATTCGTCACCAACAAACATCCACGAACTAATGTATTTAGCGCTAAATTCAATACAAACTTTACAAACCCAGCACCTCTGCTAAAATTAAACACTAAGCCCTTCATTCAATGAACAAACCGACCTGAGCGTTCGCGGTTACTAAATACATTACATTTAGCTTTAAGGCAGTAATGGCAATTATATTACGACAGATTATTTAGCAGAATAAGCCGCTTTACTTCCGGCATTGCTTGCTATTAGACCTATCGCAACCGGCAGAGCCCAGGGCTTTGAATAGCAGGTGGCATTGTAGATTGTTGTATACGTGTACGTTCTGAGCGCCGTCGCTAATAAATCTGAAATGGAAGAGGAATATTTCCTTACGCTATTTGTTGTATTAAATTGATAACGGTTACGATTGTAAATGTGGTAGGCGCCTTATTTATCAGAACGATGGTGCATTATTCGCAAGAATCAGGAAAAGTTCGTTTTTATAAGAAATGCTTACTTCCTAAACAAACGTAGATAATTTCGAACGTGTTAGAAGCAATTTATTAACACTAAATACGGCAACAAAAAAATAATTGTCGAAGAAACTAAGAATTTGTTAATCTTGGTTACCAAAGGTTAAGAACTCAACTTCCGCCTCAACTTCTGTTGAGGCGGAAATTTGAATTTCCGTTCTGTTTTGTAGCTAGGTATTGTAAGGTATCACTACGTGATCAATGAATTTGCGTCTTTGTGCGGCACTATTTTTATGTGGGTACTTTTCCAGATCTTTTCTAAGATAATGTTAACCAATTCTTCTTCAATTTGCAACTACTTGCTTCGCGACTCATAGCGCGCATTATTTTATCCTTTTCTTAGCTTATACAAATATTATCGTAAAAATACAATGTAACAATGGAAAACAACACTAAAGTATCTTATAAAGTAATTAACTATTCTAAAATAGCTACGTAGAATGCGTAGATCTTCCTTACCAATCGCAAGATCGAATATCTAACTAACATAATTAAATCGGTCTAAGAAGCTAATTTATGATCGATCAACCAATCAAAATTGACATCCACTAGAGCTTCAAGTTCGTTCTCATTCGTTGGTACAAGTAATGACTCCAAATTGTACACTTTTGATCGTGTCACTTCTCTACGGTAGAACCGAATGTAAATTGTAAAATTTCTCAACCTTCTCAACGCTATCTCCGGGCAAAGTGTCACGTTTCCCACCTTCACATGGCGTAGTTTTTCACGGAAAAATTATTGCCGAACGACTTTATAAAATTCCCTCGCTCTGATTCTGTGCATGAGCTGTGCGGGGACGACCCCAACCCCGCAGGCCTGTTTGTCCGCCCGCGTCTTGCAGCCGGAATTGCCAAGCTAAAGCTCCAGGAAGGCGATAAATTTTAGTGTCAGCGTTGTACGGTAAGTATTGCGGAACGACGACGGCGCGCATAATAAATAAAAATGAAATAGAAGAGTGGAGAAGGAAGGAATGGAAAAATTGACAAGGGAATTTAACGGGCAACTCGGATGCGCAAATAGGCAAAATTTATGTATATCGAAGGCTTATCGGAGTGGGAGAACCTTCATATACCCGCGATGTATCATCTATGGTTCGAAAAAATGCGACGTGGAATACAGCGTAGTCGGTGCATACATCTCGGAAGCTGTTAGTGGGATCGTAGATGTAATTTTCCCCCATATCGGAGAGCTCTTGTTATGATATACTACATGTATAGATAAATTCGATATCTAAACATGGTAAAGTTCGTCTTTTTTGAAGGTCGTTCGGGCATATACCTATGTAAACACCAGATGGTTCCAAATTATGGCGATCATTGACGAAGAAGTAGTTTGCGAGTTTGAAATTGGCTTCCTGAAGAGGATCTTGCTGATGGAATTGGTGACACGTTGAACGTAAGGTAGATACGCTTGCTTACGGAAATTGGGGTTGGATGAGAGGGGTTGCCGTGGAGAATTGGTAACACTGTGTTTTTGGGCTAACCTTAATTTTAGGTTTGCTCCAGCAGAAATCACAAACTACTCCGACGTTTTTTTTTTTTCTCTCTCATTTTATAAAGCGAGATTGCTGCGGAATTAAATGAAATCAGGAAAGTTACTCCCACCGTCGAAGTATTGAAAATCTAGTTAGCCGTTCTCATTATATAACTGGTAACAGTATTACGCCGGTCCTTGTCTCGTTACCGCCGTCAAGTAGAACACAATAGTTATACACATTCGTTCTCAGCTATTCGATATCGTTTCTAATTATAACAACTCCGACGTCGACACGGTCTCTACCTCATCCTCAACCTCACGCTCCACGTCGTTCTCCCGAATTAGTAAACAACCCGACGAGAGACGGAGTCATTTAATTATATTTCATTTTTGAGCGGTAGAAAACAGAAAGGTTTCTGGCGGTCTGAATAAGGGCGAGTCGTCGTGCGGGCTTCAATCTGAAACCTTCTCCGAGAGCAGCCGTACATTTCGCCTAATTGGAAAATGAGTCCGCGTAGGACGAACGCGAGGATATGGAAAAATGATGGAAATGGTGTAAGCGAAAGGAACGGGATGAATTAGTTAGGGTAAAGGTGCATCATTGCGCATTTCTCTCGGCTATCGTCCTGGATATGCAGAGCTAACGCGACCGCGATCTGCTCATGGGAGTGCAACTAATTGCCAATTATTGTGAAATAGAATAAGCGTCTGTCAGTTTCGGTGAGATCAAACAAGTTCGCATCGTAATCATTTATTTTGTTCGTTAGTTGCATTGTGCTTATATAAATGAAATTATTATTGTTGTGCTATTAGCGACTAAGATATGAGCTGTGAACTGAGCAAGTTTGAGTAGAACTTCTAGTTTAGTAAACTTAATATATGTTCTTCTTTGACTGTAACTACAGTGGCGATGTTGCGTGTAAATTAAGTTAATAACTATTTCTGGACATGCGCAGATAAAAGGACAGACGTTAAAGGAAGGTACGTTGTTAACGTAATGGTTGGTACATTGCATACGGAAAATCCTCCATTATTATTTTTAACGATATTACCGACATCATCACCAACGGCGTAAACAATGTAGCTGGTAACGACTTAAAAGTTCTACTCTTTCTCCCAGTTCATTCACTAGTTAACGCATTTAGAAAGATTTTACTGAAAGCACCAACTAGGATAATATTATATAAAGAAACGTGCATTAACACGATGCAGTACATGGTTAGAAACTGCGTCTTTTTGTACCTATCACTTCCTTTTTTTGAAACCATTTGTATTAAAGTTAGAATGAGACGCCTAGAGTGTTACAGCAGTCCACGCATTAATTGTAAATGAAGATTTAGTCGAGAAAATCGAGCAATTAGAATTTATTAATAAACATTTCTCAAGCAAATAACAAAAACGATCAAGTTTCTAAGAAACAAACATTTAAATTAACTAAATCCCTTCACCTACTAGATAGTACGAAATGGCCTCAACGCTAATTATAAGTAAGGCTCCTTTTAAACTTGTTCATCTGCGAATCGTTATACTCCTGTTAACATTGAAATTTTAAGAATAGCTTACTCTTGCGATAGTTTAACTTGGATCATATGAAAACTTGCTTCGTGCTTTAACTCATGCTAATAAGAGACAAAATAATTTAGTTTTCTTTTCTTTTGTGTGCGGTACATGCTTTTAGAAATTGATCGATTTTTGAATAAACGTAAAACCACTCAAAGGCAAATATTTCGGTACAAAACGGATATTTTCGTTTCTTCAATGGGTGAAACATGGATGCATGCATCAGATAATTCTTTCGTATATGCATACCGGCGAATACATATATAGGAGCTGTATTGCGTACTTTCGGTATTAAATTGGATGAATTTTAGACGTACGAACGTGGAATTTGGATTTAGCTGAGCGCATAAGAAGATATACGTATGTACGTATCTTACCGAATAAGGTCGATATAGAGTGTTGGATTTACCAAAGGTTTACGGCGAAAGCTTATACGTTGTAAAAGTTTTATTTCCCCTAAAAATCTCCCGAGCAATACTATTACATTTGTCTGAATAGTTTAAGGAAAGTGTTACTATCTTGTGAGAGCGACAGGGGAATCTTTAGAAGCATTCGGTTACCTATTGCCAGTGAGTGAGTTTATGCATTCGTTTAAAGACAGAATAGTTTATGGTAATGTATATCAGGCAGCGCGAAAATAATGTCATAATTTGAATTGGCCGCCACTTTTGCAATTGGCGCCAAATATCATTGCGCTTTGACATTTGTGATGTAGATATATACAAAGAATTAGTTGACCACCATGCCATGGAGCGATACACACCTCAAAAACATGAAATTATCGGTCCTTCTTATTTGACGAATTTTAAATCTGTTGTTTTAACGCAGCGTGAATTTCGCCGTCGTTTTCCTGGTCGTCGTAATCGTAAATGGTGAACGTTACAGATATATGTTAAACGAATATTTTTTATTAATTAATTTCATCAATTTTACACTTTCAAATAAACTTTTTATGAAAACGGAGCTCTTTCTTTTCATTTATAATCACCTTGGATGGTTTCTGTTGTCACACCAGAAATCGGGAACTGGGTAAAAGAGATAGGACTATTTATAGTCTGCGTTCCTTCTCCTTCAACAAATAAGCTGTAGTCCGTCCCTACATGAAACGTTTACGTTTTTTTTCTAAAAGCTCCTTTAGAAAAGTTTTGTGTTAAAGTAATTCAGCTTTGTGCTGTCACTCTTCAATCTGTCGTTGATGTATTTCCTAAAAATATTGCTAAATAATTTGAAGAGCTAAAGGTGGCTAACAGTGGTTGGAATTATGGCAAAGAGATGACTCCAAAGCCTCCTCAAATGGTGATTTCGATGTGTAAACACACAATTTTAGTCCAAATTATTAATTTAGTCTATACGCAACATTCCGTTAAGTTACTGTTGACGATTTTGCTTGGATTTGAAAGAGGCTATCAGTTTTGTATTGCATTCTTTTGAAGTTCTCTTCCCGAACTTTTGAGAGGTGAGAATGTTCGTAACCGACTGAGATCATTTCTTTTCTAGTTTCATTTCTAGAACTAGTTTTATAAAATAACAAAATTTCTGCTTGAATTTGCTCTTACGTTGGGCATTTACCTATTTCATGAAAACAACCACAAATAAGGGAAATTCATCTGAGTTTTATCGCTAATTCATTAAAACAACCACGAATAAAGGAAATTCATCTGAGTTTTATCGGATTACAGTTTAACATCCTCATAAATCAATACAAGCCTGACAACTATATCTGTGATACCTGCACATATCTCGCATTAAAAAATAATATCTCTGGCGAAGCGAGTTTATCGAACTTTTTCAGTGGTTTGATGAATGCGATCCGACCCAACCGACGCGGGTAGTCCATTCGTTCTTCGAACCTTTTCAATAACGCTCCCGACGGGTCCGCCGGCGCGGTGTGCGTCTTTAGCCCAGAGGGACCGACGATCCCTCTCGGCACGCACGCAGAAGACGGGCGGAGATAAAGTGAGATGGAGCGGGCAAAAGTTTCGGGACAGTTCTTGCGAACGTAACACATGCAATGACAAAAAGGATAACCAACTCTTTCCATCGTCGGGGGTAGCTTCTCCGCTTCGATTTCGGTCTCGAAAATATCCTCCTTTTTTTCTTCTACTCTTCAATGGAAGTTTAAATTCAAAAAAAAAGAGAGAGGGGAGAGGACCGAGTTTGAGATATACGAATGAATCTGTCTCCGTGTATTTGATGGATCGTTTTGTATATAAAATTGGCAGTCTGTGTATATGTCGGTGTAGGTTCAAAGCTTCGCTGGGAGGGCAGAGATTTTCATCGAGTGAGGTGGCCATTACGTTCGTGAGCGCTTATTTTGCAGAACAAGGTGTCAGACGGTATTTGAATGAATTGATGAGATGGGCGGAAGCCAAGGCTGGGAAAAGTGTACAGAACTTACAAAGAGACTATGTTGAGAAATAAGATTGAATTTGACAAAGAAACCAATTGTTTGTTTATTTTTATTATTAATGTTATTAATGTGGGTTTGTTCGTGACAAATCGACTGTAACTAACCATGCAACTGTTTCTTAATTTATTTGCTAAGATCTGGATAAGTAACGGCAAATTTACGCTTTTTTGGTATTGATGTTATATAGAAATATTAGAGTTTGTATTAAGCGCTCATTGGTCGTATTTATTCAGTAGATGCAATTATTTCCATTTTGTTGGAATAAGTTGTAATCTCGCAGAAATTTACATTCGTTCAACCGCAGCTATTTTGATTCTGCAAATTCTTCCAAGACACCACCTCCAATCCTAGTAAAAATATCCAAAATCCCATCCAAATCCGGATAGTCGCAGCGTTAAATCAACCTATTTACTACGATAATCTTTTTTTTCTTTCGCCCCACGTTAGGCGGAAATTGAAGTCATAAATTAAACACTTCTCTATCCGGCTAAATTCTCGCCCTTGTTCGCAGGTTCTCGCTCGGTCGGACGGAGACCACCGAGAACGCACCGTCACCGGCCGGCATCCGCAGCTGCTCCGGCGACAGTAACACACCCGGCTTCCCGAAGGTGCTTCCGGCGCCCGGGGCCAGCGCCCTCGTCCAGAACCGTCGTCGCACGCTCGAATGTCTGGTTCCGGCGCCGCCGGTCCGACGTCCGGGTTCGTTTCGCCAACGGACGCCCAAGGCGACCCCGGAAAAACCGAACTACTCGTTCTGCTGCCGGAGACCTTCCTGGCCGGAGATCGATCACAGAGTCCATTCCGGGTAGGTAAGAATACAGGTGGGCTGGTGGACTTCAAAATGCAGGCCGCCCAAATCTTATAAAATTGTGCGCGTATATAGGCTGTGAGCAAGTCTCTTTATTTAGCTTTCATTCAACTCTGCGCTGGATTTAGAGACGGCTACTTACGTTGGTTGTATCTATTTAAA
Source organism: Oryctes rhinoceros (assembly GCA_020654165.1). Taxonomy (NCBI): domain Eukaryota; kingdom Metazoa; phylum Arthropoda; class Insecta; order Coleoptera; family Scarabaeidae; genus Oryctes; species Oryctes rhinoceros. The sequence continues at coordinate 6,878,082 of JAIOKQ010000119.1, forward strand.
GCGTACGTTGGTAAGGGATGGCGTTTTCTGCAGTAGACAAAAAAATAATAAAAAAAAAAAAAACAGGAAATTCCAAAAGAGTTAAGAACAGTTAAATTAACCGGTTAAAGAAAAGAAGAAAGCTTTTTGAGATAACATTTATAAAAAGATGAAGGAAAATCTGAGGTGAACGCAAATTTTTAGTTTAAATCCCATGAACCGCTTTTAAACTGACAAACTTATTTATCGAAAAATCGTGTTTACCGTATTATTAAAAGATATTAACTTACCAACATTTACGCATAGATGCATTAAGAATAGTACAGCTCAAGCAACTGTGTATATTTTTATGCATAATTCATCTTACTGTAAGGCCCGGATTATAGTTCGAATATTGCAGTAGTGCAAGTGCCATTGTCTACCATTACGTAGGCAGCGTGGACGTTATTTTGGTCCAGCAATCATGGAACAATATTCCGCGATTTGTATCATCCGATAATGATAATCGAATCCCGGGTTCGGCCAACCATTAATACTGAATTAATGGCATATTCTCGCCCGAAATGGTGTCCGAAATAGCGCGTCGATTAAACAGAAGCACAGCGGAAATTTCAACGTGAGCTTTCGTTAATTGGATACGCAGAAAAAAAATAATATATTCAAATGGTATCCACGTCCTTTGGAAATTTTCTAAAAATACTTCAAATGACAATATTCTTAGGCTTCTTGGTTAGATAAATGTGCAAAATCGTTGGATTAACTTTGAGCCAAACGTTTTCCTCAGGTGAAGTATTGGAAGACGTTGAGAGAGTTGATTTTTCTAGCATTCTCTCGTAGCTTGAGTCGTAAATCGGAAAATTATATTTGTAGATGTTTTTAGTTCTAGTTATTACATTTTTAATGATTACATCGGACGTGGAGTTTTTCCTGAATTTTGGAAGCATTCTTTAGTAACTCCCCTATCTAAGTCTGAGCGACCTGCGACCAATTAGTTTATTGTCAGTGCTATCTATCTCTTGGAGAAATGTTGTAGCTTCAGCAATAGGAAATGGTAAATTTGACAAAAATAGTATTACATTAACACCGTTTGCAGAAACTTAAGAAGCCACTCTCACAAATCTGAAATGCGGTTTCGTTTAGTCAGGCGGTTATTAGAGAATTTGCAGCAGCGCGTTACAAACTTCAATGTTCTTCAACGTCATCTATTGCAAGGTCTTTAACGTTATGGCCATTCTCTGTATTCATTTCGCTCTATTTCATTTTATTTAATTATCATAAAGAGCAGTATTTATAAATTACGAAAGATTTCAGAGTACCGGCGCTTGCTTACGACACTATAAAAAAAATTGATTAACTATACTGGAATGGAAGCGTCTCAATGTTAATACTCTTTACTTAATTATAACAATATTAGCAATCGCCTTGTGAAGGTTGCCGATGATATTCGGAGAGATTTGCCCTCTTCGTAGATTTCGCGGGTTTGCTCATTCTCCGGCAAAATTCTTTTCCGATGTTAGATGCTACGTTGCGAGCTTAAAGAACTCGTTTAATAAAAATGCATTCGCTATAAATACGAACATGTTGAAAGCTATTGAAACGATCATTTGCACGTTTAATTAATGGATGTATAGATACGTTTCCCCTAAACAATTTCAGGCTTCAAGGATCCGTCGCGGGTCGTTGATTGATATCTTGAGCATTGTTGTTCTGACACTAACTTTACTCGATTTGTTAATGCAGTTAAGTCGGGTTTCAATTTAAATCATGGAATCATGCAACTGAAACTTGTTTTGCGACCCATTAATGCAAACAATCTTTAGAATATAATTTTCACACTAAAACCACTAGAAGGAAGAAACGCTGGAAAAACTTATAAAATCGCTACGTGCCTCTTTATGTTCCAGATTAATCTGAGAAAGCCATATAAACGATATACCTCTTAAGCAATAAATTATCGCAAAAATGTCTGCACGTGGTGATTCCATTCAATAATGCGATTTTCGTCTGGATTTATTCTAACCACTAACAATAAATGGTCTTTAAATAACAGCAACGTTGCAGAAGAGTAATAGTTAGCCAATGATATAGAGCAGAGTGTAAATAAGCACAATTCATATCATAACAGTGATATGCAGAGTCATCCTATTAGACTAGGACAGGTACACTAGAGCAGTTTGCAGTTCATCGACTTCCCCGTTATGCGCGAATTGCTCTTTGTAATTTCGGTTAATCGCCACCACAACCAGAAACAGCTTTGCCAACGCATTTTCAAACCTCGCATTGGATACGTACAACGAACTCGCCGTATACCACAAATTATAAACTACCCTGTAACGTACAAGATTACACCCGAAGCTCTTCTAATATTGCCTCCGTACACAAACAAATATAATTTTCCCCCGTCGGCGCGGTTATCGGCCGCAAATATTGATCTTGAAAATGCCCTCTCGCTTCTATTCGGTATATCAACACACGCACGCAATTCCCGTCTATTTTTTTTTTTTTTTTTGGCATCCTTTACTGTTTAACCAAAGCGAACATCATCGGCGCTGCTGAGGCATCAAGAAGTCCGAAATTGCGAATACGGTTTAGGCGAAAATTCTATCCGGTGCTTTTTCTCTCTTCAATTTTCTTTCTTGTACGTAGAAGGCAAAGAAGAACGGAAGATCAGAAGAGATAAAATATCAATATCAGAATTTGATCCTGCCAATTTCGTCCAATATGCCTTCGAGTTCGAAGAGAAGCTCGTATTGGAATTGACGTAAAATTCGTGGATAACGTATATGGCGATGAGGGCATTTCGTTAAAATTTGGGATTAGTTTTTTTTTTAATTTCTTACGGAAAGTAGGCGTAGTACGGAAGACGTGTTTATTGTGTTACTTTTTCCTTTTTCATCGTTTTAAATTTAATAATTACAATAATTGAATTCATCTAAAGCATGATTTAACTGAATATCCAAATCAAACTGAATTTAACTCCTCGCAGATTATAGAAAACGTTCAGTGACGTCAGTCAAAGTCGCTTATCGTACACTGTTACCGATACCATCCTCATTCAACTCGTTGCAACTGTAGCGTTTCCTTCACCTCAAACCCTTATTATGCCTTGTCACAATCCTCCTTCCTTCGAGCAACAAAGCATAGCTACCTGTACTTATATCTTACCTATGTATACGTGTATATAAGGCTTTTGTGAGAAGAGTGCGACGACCGTGACGATGATCCGTTGTTTCAGCGTTCAAGACATCGACGGCTCGTACTTCGAGAGCTTCACGGCGCTCGCCTGGAAACAGGAGAACCAACGTCAGAACTTCTTGCAGGCGGCCGAAGCGGCTGTAGCGGAAGCGCCGCCCCACGAATCGGAAGTGGGCATCACGCCGATTGACTACAGCATGCCGCAGAATGAAAAGGACAAGCTCTACGTAGAGATGTTGTATACGATCGCCAACGCGGTAAGTTGCTTTACGTAATACGCGTATATAATCTATGCTTGAAGTTGAATAGAATTGAAATTACCCTATTTAATACATACAGATGATAGAGGCAGGGAAATTATTACTTTTTTGCAACGACTAGACAGACTCTTGTTTTGTCGACTCTCGTGGAAACTAGTAGGCAACACGAACCCTTTGTTATGAGGCGATTAGACACGAGTCTGTGTAGTCCCTGCAAAAAAGTAATAATTTCATCTACCTCCGGCAAACACATACAATTAACCCTTTCTATGTATCTTCGCAGCCAAAAATATTTTAGAATTAAGTCGAGAAAGCGGGGTGGCCGCGCTATCGGTTTACCTCGTCCAATCCATTTGAATATTGACTCGCCCTGTATTAACCTGAACTATTAATTTCAAAATGATAGCTTCTCAGTGCAATAGAGTTAGCAGAGGTCGGTTCGAGTTCTATTAAGGTTAATTGGCAGTTTTTTCTAATGCACCCGGTACAATTTCTGGTTACCGTTTGCACGTTGCGAAAGAATTTATTGAGCTGCGCCATTTGCATATTAAAGGATTACTGCGGTTGCGATAAGCTTTATCCTGTTGGGTCGTCACCATTCGCACAAAAAAAAGAAAACTTAATGTGAATGACATTCCTAGCACGGCTAGTCCCATTTATTTCCTTTCGAAACGTTGTATACTTGCCAACAACGCAAAACTACATACTAAGGTAACGGGAAACCCCTTGATTAACATCACGATACGCGGAAAATCCATGAATTTTCTCCGTGAAAGGGGTGCCAACAGAAAGAACGATGTTGAACGGCTCTAATTTATTAAACAGTGCGAAACTCGACAAGGAACAACCAACCTCAAGTTGGGAAAAGAATTAGGTCGGCTTGGCATAGTTTCATCCTATTTTATGTATCTAGCGGTTAGGTTGGTTCGCTTCTGCTACGTCTCGTCGTGTTATTCGCCGCGCTGGATTTTCCGGATGGAATGCAAAGCGTAACAATAGAGTAGCGTGGATACCACATTCGTAATGTTGAAAATACGTAACTTTCGAGCTGGCTTTTATTTCGAAATTTACTTCGAGAGGGCTTTCGCGATTTCGAACACCAGACAGGCTCCATTGGATATGCGAAGTTATGGTATAATACGTTTTATGAATGTTTGGAAAATCTGATGTTCGGTTTGCAGATATTAATTCTGTTTTATAACGCGGAGATATGTTTTACAAATTGTGCTGTAGATATTCCTTGTTTCTAGAACGATGGCAAGTGTCGCTGTGATGTATGAATGTATGCATCGAGTAGAAGCGATTCTGAAGCACGCTGTGATTCAATGTCACAGAACGCTACTAGCGTAGTACATGTGAAGACTACCATTTAGGATTAACTCAAATTTGTGAAATTCATATTTTTTTCTAAGGTTTATCCATGAAGTCACGAATACTATAGACCGAATTTTAAGTGCAGGCAACATTGTCTTTCCTCAAACAATAAGAGAAATAAATGAAGAAAGCAGTTGATGGTACCATAATGCCCTGCATAAATAGAAAAGAGTATCTGTTACACGTTCGTGGCCGGTCGACAATTTTCTGGCTTCGTCAAGAAGCGGAAGAAGGGAAGAAGTTTTTGTATTTTCTTTTTTTTTGACAGATGAAGAATGGAGATAGAAACAATACAATTGCATGTATGCATCTTTTCAAAATAAAACAATACAAAATACAATCTATCGTTTTTATTCAGAGATACATAAAACAGTATCTTTCTTTAAAATAATTTCTGACGGTGAGCTGCAGATATGCCAATTTTCCTGGTATCAGCCCCAATACTTTTCTTTGAAGGCAGTCACATATGAAGACATTTTTAAACATGGTATATTAATTGTGAGCGAAGCGGGAGCTTCTTTAATTTCTTTCAACCTCATCGTTAGGAGATTCTGGTTTAATTGAGTTCTATATCTCTTCACCTTTCACCATTTGAAGGTCCTGCTTCAATAGAATTACTTCGCGCTTCCATTATGTATTTCTTCCAAAAATGAAGGTAAATTAACATTTATAGTTACCAGAGATAACCGCTAAAAAATATATATATTCTAAAGTTTCATCGAAATCTGAATCTGTGAGATGCCGGCGTTCCCTTGTTAGTAACGTCGATCGTTGACGCTAGATGCCGTTTCGTACCGATCAATCTCCTCCTTCATTTCCGCAGTACACTTTTTGCCGATACCGTTTTACGAATTCCGCATCCGTAACCTATAGAAAGAAATAGATACTAGCACGTGCCCGGAATTACTTCGGGCGATCCTCCGGGTACGCCATCGTTCATCGCATCGTACGCCCGTCGGGATTGTTTCGCTGTTAACGCCGTCATCGACTGCGAGGACGATAACCATATATACCGATATACGTCTAGAGAGGAAGAGGAAGGAATCGAAAGTACGGAACGAATTACTTCACTTCCCGCTACGTTCCGGAGAATTGGAACGAAAAGGCTGCCGTGTTTATTAGATTCGAGGGAAATTGGCCATTGTCCCGTGGATATAAATCAAGTTAGAACGATCTTTGTCTTATTCGATATTATTCGTACTATCTAGATGGAATAGTCGTTGTTTGTCGCGATACGTGTATGTCGTTTATTAAAAAGAAGAGATTGTATAGAATTGTGGAGATCCATCGGATTATGCAGGATGCTCTTACAATTATTCAGAAATCTCTTCAAGTAAGACGTCTAGAAGTTATAGGCAAGCTTACACTTCATAATGGAGCGATGTACTATAATAGAATGTACGAAAGTAAACTACTTTTTCTAATTATCGTATTGGTCGTACCATTCTGACCGACGGTTAATGTCCAAGAAGTTAATATGAGACTGCGTATTATTTAAGAATAGTTGGCTACTTCTTTTGCAAAATAGGTGTTTACGAATGCGATGGCCTCCTTAATCGATGAAAAACCTTTTCCGAGCGGAACGTTGAGCCTGAGAAACAGAAAAGGTCTCCGTGAACCAGAACTATCGAATAACCTGGATGGCATGATAACCATTGAACCTCTTCTTCCACAGTTTCTGCTTTCCCAAGATAGTAGATTAACACAACTCGAAGTCGATTGATTCTTCACTATCCACCGTTTCGACTGCGCTCTGGATTCAAAGGTGTACTGATCTATACAAGGTTTGTCCAAATTAAAAACTCGGCTTATTTTGCGTAAACTGCTCCAAAGGGGCTCTGGAATTCTTTATTCGGGTGGAACTTGGCGAAGTTTTCAAACGCAGAAATGAACGAATGAGGATTAGTAAAAGTTTTTGATTGGCAGCGAACGTATGGTGCCAGTAATCTTGAAAGCAAGTTTTAAAACGCTTCAACGATTTTATATACCTTTGCGTCGAGTTATCCAACTGATTCTCCCACAATTGCTTGCCACACCATTCACTGAAAATCTGAAATATTCCAAAGAATAAGAGTTTCTTACATAAAAGTTGTATGTTTCTTCTCTAAAAAAAAAAGGAACAAACCTTCCGTATACATACTAAATTTTATGAATATCGTCGTTCCCTGCAGTAGATGCTGATGTTCCTTGTTATGTTTTCTCCATGCGTTCATTTATAAGGGATGGAATAAGTCGTAAATTTGAAAGCGTCATGCGTCAAGCCAACGTGTATAAAAAACAATTCGTATCAACCGTTCCGGACCTCGCAAGAAGCGCGGATATGTTCATATTTATCACGAGGCAGCGTAAAAATACAAGTTATTCGCTACCGGCAGGGTTCTTCTTCAATTCACGTCAGGTCGCGTCCCGGCAATTTATAACGCTATATTGTTTTTTACGTCATGGTCCTGTCGACCTGTTCCTCCGCTACCCGATTTGTATTCGCAGGTAAAAGCTTGGGAGCGCGTCTTCCGCGGAAATACGCACCGGACACGTATGACAAGGGTTCCTTTCTATTCTATCTGCTTAACGGATGTTCCACGCCGTCCGTATTAAAAACGGAACGGTTATTTTTGGCTGAAGTTATCCGATAATCTTTTGATAGACTGTAAACCTGTTGCGTTCAGTCGCGCGTTTGTATGTTCCGTAGAGATTTAATAAAACCTCTAGAGAAGCACGTGAAAGCTCTATTTTGAGCCATCTACATGTGATTCAGCAAATACACTTCACACTATAACATATAATTATCAATACTGTATGATAATGGGCGATTAATGAGCACATTAGATGATGCAGATATGAGAGGATAGAATCGTTAAGTGTAGCATAATACATAAACGAAACCGGTCATATTATTTAATTAGAAAACTTGACAGTTACGAAACTATTTACATAAAAAGAAACAGGAAGAGTGGGCAAAATTTTTCCGCGCATCATTCCGCCGCTAGTTTAGTGTCAATAACTTTTTTTTTGATTTAATCAATCTAACTTGTCTTGATAACCTGCTTTATTTCAGTTGAAAAGCAAGAGAAAAACGAGAATTCCTAACGATTTTTAGCGGTATCGTTTAACCTACGCATGTGTACGTCCGTAATTATCACTGTTGACGACTAAAATTATCGATAACCGGCCTCGCCTCTTCCCCTCAAACCATCTGCGCTAACGGAAAGCTTTTAATCGAAAGATAAATTTGCTCAGATAAGAGGCCCTACCGAATATACCAAATAAACAACGTACACCCTCCCAATAGCAATACAAATAAAATGATGGGCTAGCGAAGTCTAAGTAGATGGCCTGCGGATACTTTCAAAGTACACAAACAATATACGCGTCGATATATAACATGCAAATAGAACAGATAGAATCTAGCAAGCTACGGTATAACAGATATTGGTTTAGATACTACTTGCGTGGCGCATAACGCCAAACTGAACTCCCTTTACCCCCAAGAGTCGCAGTAACGTAGGCAGTGCTAATTCCTAATGCAATCATCCCCTGTTGCATTAAACGAATGAAACGTTACAATTACCCACTCGACTGCTTTGTACGTGACAGAACATTGTCCAGTCGTTAAGGTATGCACCCATCCTCTGATCGAGGGGTCATAATCACGCGATTGTTGTTCAACATTGGTCAACCTATCCTTCCCAAAATCTCTAACCTCGTCGTACTAAAATCAGTAAGACTGGTACCACTTCGCCGTTTTAAAGTTCCCAATGACTACATTGGAACGCTGACAAGAATATTGTTGATTCTGATACTGTCAGGTAGATTATCAATTCGCTAACGGAATCCCTTCAAAGATTCTCTTTTGACTTTCTTAATCTTTTGTTATAATTTGTTAGAGCGTATTTACAACGGTTCCCGTAATCCCGTGACTTGAGCCGACTAAAAGCTATACGGATCTCTTTCCCATCGAGGTTTAATTTGTCGTTTTAACTTTGGATAGGTAATTACCATGAAGGGCCGAGACTAGGACCATAAGAAGCTGCTCTGCCGTAATCTCCATCCGTTCACAATCGTCAATGATGGTTGTTGCTCTGGTTAGGTTGCCCTTCAGAGTGTCCCAACTCGGTAGAATGGAGACCACCCTAATCTTTGTGTACCTCACTACTCAATAAATCTGAAGCGATCGTAATTTATTATTATTTTTACGTATTTTTGATAGCAAATTCTTGGTAGTAAAGCCTATTATTATTACCATCTTCACCAATAAGTAGACCGCGACAATTTATTCCCAAGACATCTCTTTGATATTTTTCTCTTAACATTGCGTTATCCATAAGCCGAAAAAATGCCATGTTTATACCACAGAAAACCGCATGAAAATGTTCCTCATAATCTTGCTCACGAAATCCAATACATCTCAAAATTGTTTTCCTACGCCTACGTGATCCGGTATAATTCGAAGGTAGCCGCCCACAAGTGATAAGCGCCTTATTTCACGCAAACGTAAGAGTGCTATTGGATCGAATGTAGGTACGGGATATAAATAAATAAATAAAATAAAGGTAGGATATAAATATGATTTAATCGGAAGGTGTATAATAGTGGTAGTGGTAACTGGTTTTATTCGTTTAGCGTGTTTGTTTTTGTTTCATGTTTTATCGCTGTGACGTTATTAAATCTTTATTAGGATCTTCCATTAAAAATATTTTATTTAGAAAAGAAACAAGATATGGTTCCATTTTTCGCAAATTAATCACACGGCACTGGCTTACCTAAAAATATCGATGAGACTCTTGTAATTAATTTCGTAGGTCGCAGCTTTCTCTAGTTAACAATGTTTTATTACGAAGAAAGAGATTGACTACTCTTTACTTGTTCCATAGGGCAGTTGGGGTTTGCTAAAGCCAACTACCGATGCTTGGACGTTGGTCATACGTCCGCTCGCCTTGGCTGCTGTATGACATAGCAAGGCTAGAGATGACATCCTCGTGTTTTTTCCTTGCGCAATTGCACTTATTAACTCGCACCAATCGCAACATATTCGAGAAAAAATCAATACTTTTTTAAGTCAAGCACTCGGTTAATTCTAATACATTTAATACTAAGGAAATAAGCACTCAACCTACAGTGATGATCTTCGTTCAGATTTCGCCCTATGCAGATGCTAAATAGGATATTTTATCTTTGCTCGTTGCAGTTAAACGCTGCTGCATATCTAATATTCCCCATTATTTACACAAATATGTAGTGGGTACGTTCTGATCGTAATTTTCGACGAAAGCAAATTACCCGCGTTTGCAATTCCGCTAATTTGTGCGGGTAAAGAGACGTTATAACATAACGCAGCGTAATGCAGTTGACCCCTTTATTGCAAACATTCAGGCCGCGAGAGATAAACCAACGTTTTAATAGCGAAATGGCAAATGGATTCCTGCAACGTTTAATTTGGCGAATACACCTGCGGAACCCGACCGATGGAATTTCGGATACGCCAAAAATAAACAAACAATACCAGCAGCGTTCGCGCTATTCCAAAATTAGACGCCTCATTTGCCGGAATTGGAACTTTAATCATCGCCGTACGGTTTATTTGCCGCAATGTATTCAATTTAAATGCAAATGTTTAAGCTCTTCCGGAAAATGTGTATATTTCCCTTATTTTGTTGTATTTACAGGTCGGAGCACCAGCACCCGGCGGTCAATTCGCACACTACAAAGAAGATTTGTACCTCTACGGACAAAGAGCGTTCGGGGTGCCTCCCGATCGACACTATAGAATGTTGCATTTGGCCGGGGAAGAGAAGCCGCCGATTGTCGTTCTTAGTGTCATCGTCATCGAAGCTGAAGGATTGGAAGCCAAAGATGCTAATGGTAATAACATCGCTTCGATGGATTTAAATGTGATTTTGTTGATACAAACGATTATTTTGATCTGAAAAGTTTTTTGCAATAATATCTAGAAGAAAGTAACTAAGGAATTGCTGCTGAAAGATGGCTTGGGGTTTATACGCCCTTTTTGTCGCTACTCTCTAGAAGAAATGGCGCAACTAACTGTAAAATAGACGAAAATCACAATGACGTCCATTTTAGGCCTCGCTAAAACGGCGGTTAAATGCTTGTAACCCAAAAATGGTTAGAGATATCGACAAAGTTAAAAATTGACATATTTAGGCAGTCAAAATCTATAAGGCGGTATGATGAAATTATAATTTTTGAACTTTCTTATTCCTTCTTTCGTAACCTTCCTCCGTTGACGGTTTGCTGCGTAATCAAATCGGAACAATCACACGACAGAATCTAATTACGGCTCGTCAGTTAAAGGTATCCTTCGACGCATGCGCTATTGTATTACCCGAATAATGAGGCTTGAAAATTCTCGTAAGCGTGAACGTCTTATAACGGTTTACCAAACTTTGGCCACCTGCTTTTCAGATTTAACTTTAATCTAATTTCCCCCGCGCTTCTTTTATTTTCTTATATTCTTAAATGTATTAATGTATTAAGGTTGACAATAAAAAGAATTTATGAAATAACCGAGTTAGGGCAACAGGTTTAAAACAATTCTTGATATAAAAATAAACAAAGAAAATAGATAACTTGGCGTGGTAGTGAGTGCGGTCCTCCTGGAGGCGGTGGCTCTGGCTCGGAACTGGCGTTGACCAGTTCCAGCTCAAACTCTAGTTGGGCTGCGGTTAACTCTCCTGCGTGATGGGATACCTAGTGTACCTGTACACGTTACGTGTCACGTTACGCGTTTCGTTATTGCTTCTCTGGCCATGACGAAACGCCAATTCTGAACTAATCGAAAAGTTTTAAATTAAATTGTGAATGAAAAGTCCTGGTTAGGATATTGGCGATGTTTATTGAAGTACAAGTTCTTTAGGAGAGGACCCCAAAACAGCTGAACAATGTTCAAGTATGCTCCTAAAATATCAAAGATAATGTACGAACGTTTATAAAAAGTTTTTCAGCAAATGGTACAATTGACATTCCCGTTATTTCTGCTATATGGAAACATTATAACTGGACGAAAAATATACGAGAGCCTAAAATAAAATAATAGTACCTCTTTTTCTTCCATCGCACATTAAAGGGCCATTCAAGCTCCGGTTATGTTTTCCACGTTTTCGCCTTTAATAAAATCCCACCTACTCCTCCATCCGAAGCATCCTTTCCCACCTCGATCGTCCCGCCTTCTTCCGTTTAATGTCTTTTTAATGAGGTATAACACGCCGGCCGACTCCCACGAGAAAACTCCGAGCCGAAACGGGTTTAGCACCTGCTCCTTCCGGCGGAGGACGACGACCGACGCCGGTGACGCCGACGCCATACCGTCCGACGGTAATTGAGGATTAAGCGTCGAGATTTTAAGCGGGAACGATCCGTCGCATATTTTTCGACGATGAGAGAGCGCGGCGAAGGGTTGAGGTTTAAGTTATTTTGCGAACGGGCGGACGATGAAGTCGGGGAGGGATTTTTAAAATTAAGGTTCCGGATTAGGGGAATTAGGGCGCACGAAACCGATGCGCAAGCCCGTACTAAATTCTCGACGGGACAAAACATACATATATATAGGCTTGGGGGTGGCTTAATACCTCTGAAGGGCATGGGATAAATTTTAGATGGCCGGACGCGTTTATAAATTAAAATGTAGGCTTTAGCGTTAACGACAAGCTTTTCTGTGACCTAATTCGGCGTGTACGTTAAGCTTTTTCCGGATTTGGACGCGTTATCGCGTGTTTAAGTTTACGAACTATTTTTTCCTCAAGCTTAAAAAGCTAATTGTAGAGTCGTCCAAAATATGCTCGTCGTGGGTTTTATAAAGCATTTCTTTCGTTAAAGACCATTTCCTCTTTTTTTATGGCATCTTCGTATATCTTCGCCCATACGTCTAAAACAATAAAAAATAAAAATTAAACAACCGGTGGGTAACCGGAATTTGACAAAATGTCTGTAAATTCCTTTGTGAAAGTAATCGAGATGTGTTCTTTCACAACATACATCTTGTATACTTTCAACGATAAATTAAATAAAAAAATACATTTTTAGTGTATTGATTGTTCCAAGCAAAATCTGAATTCTACTCTCGGTCTAGGTAAACTTTTATCGCTGGAAAGCTAGCCCAACACTAAAACTCGCCGAATACATCATTAAATCGTCACGTCGCTACCATCGCGCCCCGCACCGCCTCCTCTTCCTCATAAAATGCTTCATATTTAACTTTATAGCCGGCATCTGGCTGTGTTGTAGCTTGAACACACAAAATCCATTACGCCACCCCTTCTTCATACGACGGATGTATTATTCGTGGATAAATGGCCAACCAAAAAATAAAAAATAAATAAAAGAAAGGAAACTCTACTTAACCTTTAACACCAATTTCGCGATATGTAATTGGTCTTGTGCTGAGATTTTTGTTCTTAGGATGCTGGATTTTTCCCTAGCGTTACACTTAGACGATTCACGAAAAAATTGCTCAGCTTCAAAGTTCATAAGTGACGATAAAGCAATTTGAAAAGAAAAAGAAAACTAAGTAGTTGTATTTAACAAAATGAACTCGGTAGAAGAAGAAGGATAAGAATTTTCGGAAGCATTTTGTTCTTTTTACGTAATACATCCCCCATTCATCCATCGGCAACTAACTAACTAACATCTCTCTCCTTTCTTTTCCCACCTTCTAACATCTCCGTACAGGTTTCAGCGATCCGTATTGCATGTTGGGCATCCAACCGGTAGCGGCGCCGTCCTCACCTCAACCTCAGCCGGTGACGCCGAGCAGGACGCTGTCGGACGCGTGCGGCATCGGCATCGGCCTGGGTGGCGGCGGCGGCGGCGGCGGAGACGCATCCGCCGCCGGCAACCACGAGAAGCTCCGTAAGCATCACAGCTTTAAACTCAGCTTCAAACGAAAGGACGGCCGGATGCGGGAGCACCGGGACAGTCTAGGCGGCGCGCTGCCCGCCAAATTCATACGGGCCACCTCGGTCAAGCCCCACACGCTCAACCCGCGCTGGAACGAGAAATTCAGATTGTAAGTAATACCCGCCGAATACAGTTGAGATGCTACACTTGGCTTTTAGTGAAACTGGAGTCTCAGATTGAATGGTCGAAGGAAGGTGGAAAAGTCGTTAAATTGAATGTCGCGAATGTTCTTGCTTTTCGTTCTCTAAATTGAAATTGTAAGAAAATCGAAGATGGTCTGTTTGCGAAAATTATATTAAAGAAGAAGCACATTTTCGAATGTTCTTTTATCAAGTCAACTCATCAATAAAGCGCCAGTCTTCGTTTGTACCAATTCACTAAGTTTAATGCTAATTTTGTTTGATTGATATTTCTACCACAATCGTTAAATTTTTTTTGCGGTTTTTGTTTGATATGCGGCTAGGAACTTTTGCGTTTTTGCGTTCACGAATGGTTTCCCTTCAAATCCACAATTCCACTCAACTAGAGAGTTAATCTGAAGCAGATGCCTACATAATAAGGGATTTACAGCACCTCCTACCTAACACATAACGCCGGCTTTGCTTGCGAATAAGCGCAATCTCCCCCTAATGCGTTAAACGTAGTTCTGAACTGTATTAACGAGGAGTCTGCAGGTTTTCCCCGTAGTTCTCCAACATTAAAGCAGTTATCGGGGTATCGCATTCCGCGTTATAACTTTGTTCCGCGAAATTAGTTCGCAAAACCATTTTATTTAGAGCATAGGTATTACCTAGGTGCTGTTTCGTAAACTAAATACATACTTGCCGTACCAAAACTCGCTTGTACAACCACACGACCAGAAGCGTAATCTGTAATTAGCTCGAAGCGTATTTTGATTTTCCACCGTTCCAGTTTCACCCATTGCTCGCTTAATTCGACGCCGTATGTTATATTGTCACGTTTTTCAGAATACGGGTAATTCGATTCGATGTAAGTTAGTTCAACGCCGATGGTTTTATGTTTGTAGAATGCAGCGAGAAAAGTTTCCGCGAAATTTAATTAAACATCAGCATACGTTAGAACTTACGCGAAAAGTTCAATTTAAACTTTTTGAACTTTCTTTCATAAACCGCGCAAGTTGTAAAGAATGGAGAAGTTTTTTGTTTTCGTTTGAAGGAAATTGCGGGGTACATCATCGCTACCACTCTATTCTATGATTTAATTGGTTCGCGGTTGAGTCGCAGTTACCGTGTGGCAAGGGAATATTACCTCGTCGATAATATTCTCTTGCTTCAACGCCGATGTCTCCAGTAAAATTTCCCAAATTTATCGTTTTGTAGCGACATCGACGATAACAGCGATTCCCTACATCTGGACATCTGGGACCACGACGATGAAAGCTCCGTGCTGGAGGCGGTGCGAAAATTAAACGAAGTCCGAGGCGTACGCGGCCTTGGGCGATTCTTCAAGCAAGTTTGCCAGTCGGCCAGACAGAGTTCGCAGGACGACTTTCTCGGCTGCGTAACCATCCCGCTGCAGGACATCCCGTCCACCGGCCTCGAGGGTTGGTTCAAGCTCGAAGCGCGTTCTCAGCGCAGCTCCGTGCAGGGCCGGATCCGGTTGAAGATGTGGCTGAGTACCAGGGAGAATCGCGGAATCTCCGAGGAAGACAATTGGACGGAACTGATGCAACACGAGAGTCTGTACGCGACTTTCATCGATTATGAGCTGAGGAGTTGGAGCAAGGAGACGTGGACTTGGAACGGCGACCTACCGGGACCGGCGCTGACGATTCTACATCAGCATGCAGTGCAAGGTAATCTTTAAGTAGTATAGATAGGAATTAGCACTGAATACAATCATGAAACATTTTCGGCGTTTTGAAGAAGAGTTTAAAAAGGTTTTAATTAAATTCTCCAGAAAAAAACGAAACGTCAATGCTTAAAATGCAAAGTAAATAAAGGGATATAACTCATAAGTAAGAGGTCTTCTGTGCGTATTCGTACATATGTCGGGCTATGATCGGCCGCCTCAGTAGAATATCTAAACAAAGGTTCAACAATTGACATTGTTCTTATATTTATTTATTTTGGACGCTCTTTCTTCTCTCTATGTTCTTTGGTTGGGATGCTCTCTATGTCCTCTGGTTCTAGCTCGTAATTTCCTTTCAGCTTCATCCATGTAAATAGCATTGCAATCATCACATTTTACACTGTACAGTCTATTTTCGGCAAGAAAGTTCTTGCGCGGAAAACTGAATAAATACAATATTATCCTTTTTACAGAAAATTTCATTTATTTTTCTTTCTTTTCCCCCAAACGATTAACCAAGCGTACACAATTCCTCCTTTGTCTCTCCTCAATTATATTTTTATTGCGAAATTCCTCCCCGATAACATTGGAAGATCGTAACCGATATATAACGTGTAAAAATCGCGAGATATTCGCTTCGGATTCTACGGACCCCAGCAATATCGGTCGATATGATAGATTAAATAACTAACTGTAGTCGGACCCTTCCAAACGTAATATGGAACTTTTTCTCGCTGGGTCGACGAGGCTTTGCTTGCTTCCCTTTCTGTGCAAACCAATCTCGTCTCGTTTCCAATTTAAAAAATTTAATCAAACCACCACCATCGCCAATGGCCCCCTCAAAGTCCCTTTATAAGCAATCGCTTCTTGTTCGGGTCTTTTTTTATCTATATAGATGACGTTGCATAACGTCAAACATAAATAATTATTTTTTTTGTTTAGTCGGCTGGTAAGCTTGGTTTGGTTCTACAGAGCGAGTTTTCATGATTGCCACGAAGAGAATTAGTTTCCTCGGCAGCGCTGATCCTATTTTAAGCTTGAAATTAGTCGTTTAGACGAGCCCGTTAGATTTATTCAAAGCTCGCCCTATTCTATTAGTAATCGTACCAACGTGATCCGATTAATACTCCAATATAATGCAACGCTTCCAATTAAATTTTAAGGCAATTTAAAAACAGCGCCTCTTTTAAAAGCCCTACAGTTGTCTTCCTTCGTTCTTTCCCTCTAACGATGTTGATTTTAGCGGAAAAGAACAAGAAAAACAGCGTTCTCCTCTCGTTTTTCCATTGTAGCCAAGCAGCCAACCACTCTGCGCCCATTAGCGACTTTAACGACGACCCCACTTCCCCCTGCTAATTTTAAAATGGATCTTCCAACGACTTCGACAATACTGTCTAGTGCCGTTGCTTCTCGTCAAAACGAACGCCGCCAGATGGCGTCTAAAATCGACGTCGGGTCTTTCGTCGTCTTCCCTAGAGTTCACTCTGCTACCTGTCGGTTACAGTACGTAGGTGCTTACTAACATGTATACCTAATGGTTACTCTCGCGCTGGATAAAGAACAGTCACTTAATACTTTACACTCGAATAGGTACTTCGAATAGAGGAACTCTCGGAACAACTAACGCGATAGTCGATTTTGTTCGTGTTACGTTGAGTTGGACGGATGTCGAATGGTTTTCGATCGATGAGAACATGATACGTTCGTCAGATGTTCTATTACATCTGTTGCGATTGTACATTTTTCAATATCTTATGGAACGGTTTGCAAACTAAATCAGTCTGCGACGCACTTACAGGTTCAGCATTTTAGTCCGGCGCTCTGGAGAAATGAAAACAACTCTTAAAAATAAACCTCGCAATGCGAAGCGGAAACTTATTGAAATTGGATCATATGAATCATCAAAGTAAAATATGAGGATACAAAAGAGTGCGAAATAAATGATGAAAACCTTCAACGAAAAGTAAGGTTGCTTGCTGAGCGCCACATATTTTTTTTTTAAACGCGGAATGAATTTTCACGCTGTTGTTTGCATTGTTGGATCCACATCGAGTCTTGAGCGATATTTGCTTTTCATTGCAGCTCAAACAGATGAAAATCCGGGACCGCATAAACAGGTTATCGCTAAGAAAATGAGGATCCCTACAACTAGTTATCATCATATTTGCGGTATATCCGTTTTTTCTTTGCTTCCCCATAACTTGTCGATGTTTGCACTTTCGCTTAAACTATCGACAACTTGCTTATTCAATAAGAGTCCTTCCATGTTCTTAACAGATGTTTACTTTTGGAGTGTTATTTAGGAAGTCAGGAGGTGTGTAGTGAAGTCAGGAAGTGTAGGAAGTATCTGTTAGAAAGCTATATAAACTTCCCAAAAGTTCCATACTTTTCTAGAATATTCTACGTGCTTCAAATTGAATGTTCTATATCTATCCAGTTCTATAAGCTATGAGAGATGTTCAGTAAATGAAGGTTTCATTAACTTCGAAACTCAAACTCATGTTGGAGCTTGAAACTTCTCGGATTACCCTCATATACGACAAACGACTATCGCTGTGTTCTTCCATTTAGCTACCTTTGTTACGCCTTCTTTTGCTCTTGATCTTTCGAAATGATTTAATTAGGAGCTTAAATTACAGTCATACTCTTCTCGCATATACCTACCACCATTACCAACATTACACGCACACCTTTTCCTCCCAACAGGTGACTTAACAGATCTCCAAACGGCCATTGCACACTTTGTAGCTGCTTCGAGAGTTTACCTTAAGAATCCTTTAGACCCGCGCTGGATGTTACAGTTGCTCACCGACATCGAACACGCTTGGACCAGCGCTACCCTGACTAGAGAAGAGGAAATGTGGTTGGCGGACAGCTTCACCGCAATGCTTGGTAAGTTTCGTCCAAGAAAATTAAGAATTATCTTTCATGGTCTTCACTGAAACATGCAGAAAGATGGATGCACCAACTAAGGCATCATCGGCAACTCTTCCCGGCGTTACACGCTCCATCCTTGACCAGATTAGAACATGTCCTTCGATGTTTGGCTTATCTGTCAAATATGGTAAGAATATTCGTTACGGAAAGAATACAAACCTCAGAATTATCACTCCCGTAGAAAGCGTTTTGGAAATGTTGTCCGTTCAACAAGGAGATCCGAGGCGAAATCGTAGCAACGTTGCGTAAAGGCACGCCGGAATGGATGAACAACTTGAAGAATTCCATAATGGTCAGCGAGGAATACGATCCCTCCTTCGTAGATTTTCTCTCGGAGATTTATATCCACCTGCAACACGCCAGATCGCATTACCATCCATTATTTGAAGGGTAAGGTGTTTATTTCTGAAAATGAAACAATCGAGATTAAAATAAATGTTATTTAAAAATCCAGGACGAATGGCATACCGTACTTCAGCGTAGTCTTCAAGCAAATGGATAAGCTATTATCGGACGAGGTGATGGGCTTCTTGAGCCAACAGGATCACCCCGATAGTAGACTGATATTCTCCGTGTATTTAGAGGTTAAAGATCTGGCAACATTCAATCAGCATTTACCAAGCGGTGGAGACCATAAACTACTCCTGCCGAAGTGCTACGAATGGTTCGAGCCTTCAGTCAGTTGCTGGTTGTCCATTTGTAAAGGCAAGGCTCTCCAAAGGGTACGTGAAGATGTAGCGTTAAATATACTTGTAAAATTTACGTTGGGATCTTTAAATTTAACTTCTACTTTGAATTTTTTTCGATCTCAATTAGCCCCAAAGAGATAAGATATTTTAGATGATTTAATATGAATTGAAGACAAGCATTAAGAAAACGCAGTAATATGAAACTTACGTCATTCTAGGTTCGGATGGCGGTGGACCTGGAGAAACCATGCGAGGGCGATAGGTTAGTCAAACACAGCACTTCAGCAGTGGACATCGAGGCAATGTTCTGTCAATTACGCGACTTCTGGAGACTGCTACAATGGCCTAAAGCCCATTCGATACCGTTACTTTCTCAATTATTGGACTGCATATGCTCTGCAGCTCTGCTCTACGCCGATATCATCTATCAGCGTCTCATGGAAACCGGATATTTCGATCGTCCAGGTCCTTTTAGGGTCTGCGAGGAGATGTGTATAGCAGCCAACAATCTAGAGTACATATATAAGTTTATTTCACTTCTAGGTACGTTCAGACACAAGCAGAATGAAGAGAAGTCTTTGAAAATCTATTTTTCAGAGAACTACTTCGATTTTGTCACGTTAGAATCAATAGCTTCAGAATCGCAATGTGCGACATTGACCAACCAACTCGATAGCACTTTGAGCCAATTGCAGGCTAGAGTCATTGATATCTTGCAACGCGTCGGCCCGCAAATGCAAGAAACGCTTAAGAAGACCATGTTTCACGTCGCCTGGTCCCCGGATACGTTACCAACGAATCAAGCCGTCGATCCATTGTTTGATTACCTCTACACCAATTTGCAATCTCTAAATTTGGCCCTGCTGCCACAAAATTTCCAAAGAGTATTGTTTGAGGTATCATAAATCTCGTCTTTAATGATATTTTAATTGTCTTGATCATTTTTGACGATGTAGATTTGGGAATACACCTTGGTAGAATTAAACTATCAAATGGACGGAGGCACCAACAGCGAAGAACTTCCAGCGATGTTCCATGAGAGGTTGCATTCAGCGTTAGAATTGATGGTGGAGTTCTTTCTTGCCGATGGACAAGGTTTATCGTCAGAAGCGTTACATTCCGAGATGTTTTACCACGTGGAACAGCGTTTGCAGTACCACCGAACCGACACCGAGTCTTTAATTGAGATCTTCTATAGTCAGAGGTTACAAGAACAACTGAACACGATGAGCAGCCCTTATGGAAGTTTGGCTGTTAGAGCTTATTTTAATCATGATTCGTTATGTGTGGAGGTAAGACTTCAAAAATAATTGTTTTTGGGATTAGATGCGCGAGTTATGCGGTGATTGTATTTATTTATTTCGACATTAAACATGCAATCAGTGGCAAATGCGAAAGCAAATGTTGATGTGGACGTTCGACGGGAATCCATTCTGGCGTCTCTATTGTTTAACCAACTAACGAGTTTCCTAAGAGATGTGATACTTCAATTGCCTCGTATATAGGTTCTCCATGCCCGCGATATCATCCCCCTGGATCCAAACGGTTTCAGCGATCCGTTCGTCATCATAGAGCTGCTACCGCATCGGGTATTCCCGCACTGCACGGAGCAGCAAACTAACGTTCACAAAAAGACCTTGCATCCGATATTCGACGAATGCTTCGAGTTCAGCGTGTCGTTGGAGCAGTGCAGATCGCCCGGAGCGATGATCGCCTTCACCGTGATGGATCACGACGTGCTAACAGCCAATGATTTCGCCGGAGAGGCTTTTCTAGCTTTGGGTAGCATTCCTGGCGTGGCCGATACGGTGGGAGTCGATAATTTTCACGGATTGAAACCGGTGGAGTTGATATTGATGCAGCAACATCATAAGAGTGAGTTGTTTTTTGTTATATTTATGTTTTGAACACTATTAGCAATATTTCCGCCTGAAAATTTGAATTTTGCATCGGGATGAGCCCATTTTAATCATTTCAACCCTTTTCAACTAAATGAAAATTCCTCGTATTTCCTTTTCAGACCAACCCATATTGCAAATCTTAGAATCGAGGACCGCCGACAGGTTAGCCGTGGAATTCGTAAGGAAACAAAGGCAAAGGTTCGCCACAAAATGAGCGCGAGACGAATAAACGCAACGCGTAAAGAAGGCGACAAAACAGCGAAATGCGGCTTGTTTCGAAGAGACGAGTGATCTCTAAAGGATCGGTTGAACGACATGGTCACGTCATTCTTCAAAAACTCTCCATCACTTCGCGTCGATGTAACTATATCCCATTTTTATCTCTATTTTTAATTATATGCATTATATATGTGAATCGTCTAATATATTACTGTATGTATTATATACAAAAGAAAATATATTAATAAATAAATAGGATCGTGAGATTTGGATAACGGAATAGGCTTTGGATCGTTGCAGATGATTTGTAAATTAAACAAAAACTATGAAATCGAAATATGCTACTGTAGTGATTAATTACTATAACGATTAAACAAAAAAATAAATAGGCCACCTACACTATTTTTTCTACGTGGTATTCTATGATAATGATAAATGTACTTACTGTTAAACATACATATTATTGAACATCTATTTATCCCCTTTTGAGATACAAAAAATCTATTTTTCCCTAACATTCGAATAGCGCGTTTCGAAATCTGCAAAAAGGAAAAAAATGGAAGTATAAGAACCGGGCTTTTGTAAATATTGTAGAAACATTTTTGGTAGAAATATTTTTATATGTGATTATATTTCATTACGTGATTAAAGTACCGTGTACGTTGGAAAACAATTAACGAAAGGCGATCTGTGCGAAGGTATTTGAATAGAGAGGAATAGATTTTTATGAACAAAAAGACTTACGTGTACCTAGACCTACTTAAATCAAAGACTCTTCAACAGCTAGATGGGGAAAAAAGATCTTTTTCTTATCGTGCTAACTTTTCTATGATCGATGTTTCAATCAAATGTAAGATCTACGCGTAGTTAGTTACGGAAAACTCAAAATGTAACCGAAAGACGGAAAGAAAAAAAATCAATAACTGAAACGATGTTCTATGTTTACGACATAGGACGTAAATGTATTTTTTCTTTGCTATTGTAAGTACGGAGAGCATACGTGTGTACTTGAAATTAAATGGTGATAAGAATAATCATATATAGATTCGTTACGTTATTAAGATTACTACATTTAGAGATTTAATTATACAGAAGAAGACGTACTAATAGGTAATGGAGATAAAAAAAAGAAAAAAAACCGATGACGCTAGGTGTGAAAGGATGCCGAGTGAATAATTTTATTTTAATTTGTAGCATGCATCTAACTGCACCATAAAAAAACTAGTCTTTAAGAACATAACAACAACATCTGCACCATATGTAAGAATCTTATCTATTAATTCAAGAAATTCTGGTGTCTGATCCTTGATCGGAAGAAGGCTAGGGAGGCTGTTTTGCATGACATTAAGATAGTAATTGATAATGTTAATTTACCTCAGTCACAGAGTGCCCGTATTTTAGGATTGACTTTGGGTATTGGGTTACGTTTTACGGAGCATGCGTCTTCTTTTTGTATTGTTAAAAAAGCATCTTATAATTTAAAGCATTTGTGTGGTTGTAAGGATCGTTTAGACCTAAACTTAAGAAAAATATTCTGCGTAATTCATATATGGCATCTGATGCCTCGTCTGCCTTTAAAAGGCTAACTGGATGACTTTCCATTATCTTTCCACCATTTTTTATTACAATTAACATTAAATGCAAGGTGTCGTTGACGCCTCCAATACGTAACTTCGAAATATTCGAAAGGTCTTTTTTTAATAATGTTGTTCGCTTATTCAATTCCATCCCCGGCGCGCTATTTGGTTATGTACTTTTTATAATTAACATTGCTATTCTTCGGTTTTTCGCTCTGTAAGTAATTAATGTGATTGTGATGTTAGTTCAAGGGAAATAACAGCAGCTTGCATTGGAAGGGGATGATCCTGAACACTTTCCCTATATTTCACACTTTTTTACATACACCGAAGCTCTGCGATTGTCTGCGATTTGTACGCAATAATACTATAAATTTTGAATAATTTCTCGGCGAGTGGGTGGACATTATTATATGAGCGTTCGCAATTTCCTTTGTATCTCGTACATGCGCTGCTTTTGGCTAGCAGTAGATGTGATTTCGTTACCCGTAGTACGATTTTTTTTTCAAACTTATTCACTGGGCATCTCACAAGAAACGTAAACAACTCCAATATCGTATCTACCTAGCGAACATTCCAGCCGTCTTTAACTTTTGCTTAATATACATATATTGTATCTCGGTTAAAATACTTCGCATCACAGCGAAGGGTAGTGCACTGTTGAGTTTAACTTGCAAAGTCAGCAATTTTATATATCAAGTTATTCCTTGTATTTTGTTTATTTCATTGTTTTAAATAATAATAAAAAAAAAGAAAAACAAGCCGAAAGTTTAGATAAAGCGATTTATATGAAATTATATATTCTATACTAGGAGACAATCGATTAAATAATAGAATATATTACTAATAATAAATAAAGCTCAATGACGCTACGTATTAAAACAAAGACAAAATGGATCTAACATAAAGAAAAAAATGACTGGCAGTTCGTAACTGCTTAAAAGTCGATGAGAACAAAGAAAAAGCAAAAAGAAAACATCAATAATAAAGATGATAAATTGTGAAACGAATATTAAGTTTTTGTATTCTATTAAATAATGATTATTATGTACCAGTAACGTATAAATATGTGAAATTATTGTATCATATAATGTTAGGTAAGTGAATCAATATTATTGTAAATGGTAAATATATGTACCGCCACCCCCAAAATGCTTGCTAACTCGTCAAAGAATGACGCGATACCTTCCATGTTTGGACAATTAAAAATTCAAAAGGAGAAGTAAAAACATTCATGTTTTTGATATATTTCCGTGTCTTTTCCCAAAATTATTATTCGCGTATCGTACTTCATCGTCTGAACTTCGTTCTCGATCTTTTAACGCCGATCGTTAAATTTAGTTTTAAATAGTAGCCAGCTTACTTGAGAAAAAACGTGTGATCTTGATGCACGTTTCATAACTGTTTCCTATAAAGCGATTTATCGCGAGGGCTGTTCTCTTTCCGCAAAGGCTAGCAAGATAATATATTTCCCCCGCCATAAGCAATACACCTTTGCATTTGTAAGAAGCAACCATTTGGCGATCATTACTTTTCTCACCAACGACTTTCTGTCTTTTCTCACGAACGACTTTTGTTGGAGCCAATTTATCCTTAAAGATCCAAACTGCCGGTTTGCTTTCGTTCATAGCAATAGCACCATACACATGCTTCATCATCTGTGATCCGGTGTATATCTGTACAACACCACACGACTTTGTGTTCATTGCTCTCAAGCACCAATCTTTAACATCGCTTGAATATTTGCAGTAATACGTTGAAATTTAAAGAACGTCGACCAAGTTGAAATTCATGGTACCGTCGCTTTTGAGGACATTTTCTAAGGCGAAAAAATTACTTTAAAATTATGTATTTTAGAAGCCTTCAAATATATTTGACAACTTCCATTACTTCTAATTCAAATTCTGAGCGGCCGTGTTAAAATATTGAGCAAAGGTTCAGCAGAAAGAGCGCTGTAATTAGAGCCTATTTCGAAAAGTTTGCTTTCCACGCAAATGTAATGTTTTTACTTCTCTCGTTTTATTAAATTGAACTAAATTAAATCAAAGAAAATCATCCCGAATCCCAATATAACTCGAACAATAGATGACGTTTCTTATGTATTATATACTTCTTATATACACATATAAACTATATTTTATATAAAATAAATTTTATTCGTGCCCAAAGAAACTGGACTATTATTATTGTTTTATACAAAAGAAGCTACAATAAAAGGTAATCACATTATATTATGTAAATTCTTACAATACGATTACGGAAACAATCAAAAACAAATTTAAAAAGCTACATAAGAGAATGAAAAAGATTAGATGACGTAGAGTTCGGAGAATTTTAGCATGAACTCTCCTTCAATTAACCTCATCCATCAACACTGCATTGTAACATATCCTGCGAACGTATATCATATTATATACATATATTCGAAACATGTATGGAAAATACAATAAAAACAATTTAATATTTAAAAAAAATGAACGCTTTTCGATTGTTGTGATATTCAAAAAAAAAAACATGTATTATACACTAGCTAAATAGTACAGCTTTAGCTTATTTCACCACCAAAATACTACAACTTAAACGTGTTCTTTATGAAACCGAAAATAAATCAAACACTAACAGTCAATATCCGTGAACTCTCTCTGATTATATTTCGAATAAAAGAACGTTATTAAATGTTATTATAATCTTGTCTCTTATAAGTACACGTCGACCAACCACTTTTCACGCAATTGCTTCGTCTCTTTTCTATTTTTATACTTTTAGGACATCTTCATCACTTCGCACTGATCTCTCTATCTCTTGCTCTCTCTCTTTCTTTCTCTCTCTCTCTATATATCAAACACACACACATACACACCTTTCAACATGGCAACCTTTTCCTTCCCTCGACGAGCTTAATGTACTATATGTCAATTGAAAAACATTGTAAAACTTACTAACTTGTAAACAACACTATGTTTAATTAATTATTATTACGTATATCCGACTGTATATGTGATGATAGCCGTTTTCGCAATTTCGGACCGTTACCGCGCGAAATTTCTGTCCTCATCGCGAAGATAGTAAGTTGGAGAAGAGGTTAATTGCGTAAGTTCTCGCCGAAAAAATAAGAAAACAAGGGAGATGGGTCGAAATTGCGAACTTGGCGATAACCCTGTCTTTGTCTACGGAGAAATAAAATGCTACGTGAGAAAAAAATTAAAAAAAACATCAGTTGTTTTATTTTCCTGCAATCAAATATCCCTTTTTTTAAACCTAGCGGATAGCACATGCTTTCAGAGATTTCTACGAATGATTCGGCAGAAGAACATTCATTTATTATTTATTTTCAAATGGGTACTACTTTTTAATTCATCATTATATGTAAGAATCGAGCGAACGCATGATTCAGAATCACTAAGCGTTATTTATGAAATTATCACAACAAAGGTGTTCTCACAATAGCCACAACGGGCAGACGACCAGCCTCGTAGTGCTCGTTCGATGGCCCTACCGTAACCAAATTGCTGCGTTGGGTCTCGATCATTGTTAGAGTAATCTTAGATTTAAGCTGGCCGTCCAGAGCGCCAGATCTAACAGCGCCAACTGAATGAAAATCTCGTGTTCATCACAACATACCACGAACCTTGCATGCCTTGAAAACTAACATTGGAGCAGAAATCGCTAATCTGGAGCCAGATGTTTTGCGAGCAATAATTCAAAATGCCGTAAAACGAGCGCAATTATGCATCAACTCGGGCGGTGGCCATTTGAGCGATATAATTTTTTTTATGAAAGTAGAGCTGTTTTTTTTTCATTTATAACAAAATAGCCACCAATTCAAATGTTGACATTACTTTTGCGCCACCTTATATATCGTACGGCAAAAATTGATAAAGATCGTGGTTATGGCTATGTTCAAACACAATCCTGTTGGTATCATAGCGATATTTGATATTTTTTGTTTATCTTTGAGCATCAAGAAGAATATCTTTTATTGTTTATTCAATTTCGTAGGTGCCCGAGTACAAAACGATTTTCAATTAAATTAATCCTGTAAATTGGAAATAAGGTTAAGTTAAATCATACCGAGAAGAAATTATTTAAATATAAGAATACAGGTGTTTAAATGTTAGCGTCTTTTCCATTAGATGTATTGTAAGTAACAAGAATTGGCGGAGGTGTCGGTTTTTATTGTAGTATACGTTAACGACATCCAACGAATTAAATTAACAATAATCAAAGACATCCAAACGAATTAAAATCTAACTATAAAAGGATCGGGTTTTAAATTTCAACATTAATCGTAACAGCTTGTTTCAACGTCTCGATAGTGTTTTCTAATTTATCGACGCGTTTTCCAGCCACCTCCAGTTCTTCATTCTGTTTCTGTACCAACACCTCCCTCTCCTTCCTCATAGTTTTCACAATTTCCTGCAGAACCTCGTTTTGTTTGACTAGAATTGGAAAACGCCGATGTTCCTTTACACGACATTCAAGTTTATCATCAAGAGATGGCGCTTCACTAAATTCTCCTTTTAAATTTTTGCGCGTTAACAATTCGAAATGAAGTTGCTGATTTGATTTCTTCAATTCTTCGTTCTCTCTCGTCAACGAATCGAATTTCTCGCCAAATTCCTTTTCAATATTGTCGAGGTAATTACGCACCTTTTGCTTAAGATTACAGGTTTCTATCCGCTTGTTGCTAGCTTCATTTTTCAAAGTGGCTACGATCGAATTCAGAGCGTGATTGGTGGATCGTAGCGAATCCACTTCTTGCCTGTAGATGGCGGTCTCGCGCGTATATTTTGATTGGAGTTCGCGTAGTTTTTCTCTTAAGACGGTGCATTCTTCGAACGATGTTTCAGCTTGTTTCGTTAATTTATTTACCTTGAAAATTGTAATGATTATAATTAAGGTAGGTCATTATATTTTACGTTATTTTACTATCATAGTTTCGGCGTTTAATTTAATTTGAACTTCTTCAAATTTCTCGTCGAATTCGAGCTGCTTTTTATTTAACACACCGATGTAATTTTTCTCTACCTCAAGGACACGTCTTCGTACTTCAACCTCTCGATCTTTTTCGCAGATTTCGCGTTCCCGTTTGCAGTCGCCGATGTCCTTCATCAGCGTTGCCAACTTCTCGCGATAGATCTCTTGCTCTTTACTTCCGTTGGCGGTTAATTTCTCTAAAGCGGTTTCCAGCAGATCGATCCTCGCTTTCAACTCACCATTAGTGTTTAAGCAAGCGGTCATTGCTTCTTGCAAGGCGTTGTTGGTCTTGGTACATCTAGATCAAATAAAAAAATGTGAGAAATGTGAAAAGTGTTGGGAATGGAAATACAAATTCTTGAAAAATAATAATTTTTGGGTTTGAAATTTTGTTTAGGTTTCTATATTTCGCTTCCATCGTACGATGATAAAGTCGTTGATAAACTTTGTGAAACTTTCAAATTTGTATTAATAAGGTTTTCGAGGGCAAAAGTGCACTCTAGGCCGGCCCCTTTGTATGAGTGATATAAATCAAGCGTAGATATGAAAACAACTCAAGGTGAACCCTATAATGTGAAGTTCACATTTATGAAAATTCAAAAATTTATTCAAATTGGAATAAACACTGAAAATTCAAGGTTTAACATTGACGCTCACTTTTTTGCCCATTTGCTTTTTATTACAGCTTCAGATGGAAATCCGGCTTCGTAAAAATAGGTTTTTATATAGCACGCATATTTTATATTCGTCATGCCACCTGTTACGAACTCTAATTTATTTTCAAGAATATTTTATTTGTTTTTTCGTTTTTTGTCTGCCTATATGCCTATTATTTTATTTCATATTTTTGGTATCCTTTATTATCGTTAATCCTGTTTTATTACCTATATTTGTTCACATTCTTAAACATTGTATTTATTCTTATCTGTACAAGGTGGCACAAAAGTAATGTCATAACTTGAATTGGCCGCCATTTTGTTATAAATAAAAAAAAAGAGAGCTCTGTTTTCATAAAAAGTTTATTTGAAAGTGTAAAATTGATAACATTAATTGGAAAAAATTATATCGCTGAAATGGCCACCTCTCGAGTTGATGCATAATCGCGCTCGCTTTGCGGTATTTTGAATTGTTGCTCGCAAAACGTCTGGCTCCAGATTAACGATTTCTGCTTCTTCAGTGTTAGCCTCCAAGGCTTGCGAGGTTCGTGGTTTGTTGTGGTAAACGCTGGTGATTTGGACGGCCAATTCAAATCTACAAAAAGGGGGAATTTGAATTGGCCGTACGAATAAAACATTTTTTGGCTCATGTGAAAGACACAAAGAATAACAAGCACAAAATACAGAGAAGCTAGGAAACCGCGTATACATCAAAAAACAAAACTCTGTTAGAGATAAAAGGTGGTGTCTAGCAAATACTAAATAGAACTAAGATTACAAAATCTCCGACGCAATGCAATACATTGAAAGAGAGAAAGAGAGAGGGAGACTGGCTTGGAAAGAAAGACTATTTTGTTATTATACACAAATAAATGTATTTTTCTATGTTTTTTTTTAATATACGTATCATCTTGACTCTGACTTTATTTTTTGAAACCTCCCAGCAGTTCACCGGCAATTAATACAATAAACCAATTGGACGCAACACTACCCCTCAGTCCTTGCTAATATTATTGATTGTAGTCATTATTATTATCTAACGAGAATCATATTTTATTAATATATAGCACTTATTAAACCCTGTTCTTTTTTCGTTGCTTTTTCCTTTCAAATTGTTATTTTCCAAAGAAAAGCCAATTTATCATTTCTCAACCTTGTTATCTACAACTACCTTAGAAAAACAAACAATATACGTTGAAGGTTTGCAGTGTATACAGGAACGTACCCACGCCATACCCATCATCCACTTTCCTACTCTGAAAGACTCCTCACATGGAATTAATCTTCTGGCGCCATAACTCAACCCCTTACACCCTGGCAAAATTCATAATTACTCTTACGCTCCTGCACTTCTCCTAAATTCGACGCCTAACCCCCAAAATAAATTTACATACTGCCGACTATCGTTCGTGAACCTTCTCCCGTTTTTCGCAGTTTACAAAAGGGTGCGCGGTCGGAATTATTATCGCTTTACAGCGGCGTGAAATTTGCTGTTTGTATATCCGTCTTATTCTCTTGTTAACGCCCGACTCTGACGGTTGGAAAATAATCAAAGATAAATAAATGGGCAGGGAGTATTTTAAGGTATAGTCCGCTGAGAATATCAACACTAATTACGCTGCCCAACGGTTTCTATTCCTTTTTTTTTTTGAACGAGAATATCGTCTATGAAGTACTGTTGATTTTCACCATTTCAATGCATCATCGTTCGTATCACTTTCCTACCAAAAATTAGGTTTAGTTATATCGTATTCCTATTGTAATAAATAAAGCATATCATAACTGTACACAACTTTGAATTGGTCGTGGTCCTGTTGGTAAAGCCAGAAGTCTGGTATGGTGGCGGCCAACGTGTTAAGTAAGTACTTTAACTTTGTGACACTGGAACACTTAAACACTAAACAATGTAACAACGTGCCATTAATTTAGAGTTTTCTTAGTGTGGCAAGCGGCGCCATCTTGTTGGAAGAAAAAGCGAGGTCCACATCTCCAGAAGAGGCCGCAAAAGGTTACTCAACATCCGAACAACATCGTTCACGATTAACAGTTAGTGTTTCCCTTATTCACACATTCTTCCATTAAATGAACAAACAAGGTAAATTCACCGAAAGTCTTAGATAATGCCAAATTTTTTAGCTCGGCAGTATATGTAAGCTTTAGAATATCACAGAATTTCCGGAACTTTCCAACGTATGCGTTTCCACATATCGATCGATGCAACTCCTCGTGAAATACGCTGTATAAATCGACATCGATTTTCCTTCGACGAAACAACTATTATCCAAGTTAACAATAAATAAGCATTGAAACAGGAAACAAAGCTAAACTGAAGTTCAGGAAATCGATAGGATGTTCCTACCCGCCGGGGATAACGTTAGGTTCGTGAATCTCCTCAATTACGCGTCGTCGAACGCGGATATCCTACGATTGTCTTAAAAGCTCCCCAGTTCGCGCTCACCAACGGCATACCGTTTAACGGCGATAAAACGAAGAGAAAGGAATCTTTAAACTCGATCTGATATCGGCAGGATACGAAGGTTCATATCGTTCTCTTAGGGCGAAAGGAACACGCGCAAATATTTCACTCGAATATGCCGCGAAATTATTTATCATATTCGTGATGAGGCGGGTTGTTCTTCATTTCGAACGATAGTTAATTAATGTAAACTTAATAAGACTCTTGGTTATCCACTCATTGCTGGGATCCAGGTTCGGTAAGGAGTGAAATATAGGCAAAGTCGGGCGGAACGAAATTTAATTTTATCGGAATTTCGAATAAAGTAAATATAACAACGCTGAAATCGTAATTGTATCGTAGAAACTTCATTTCAACACTCAAAATACACAGTTAACAGGGAATTTGTTGAAGTGTCTTTATTGAAATACTTACAATAGGTTTATTGAATAAACCTACTGCTCACGAGCTTATAGTTCATTAAACAACGTGCGATTTGATTAAATCAAGCAACAATAACTAGAACCAGCACTTTTTTTTTACTTACGTTCAGATCTGACTTCTTGTGACTACATTTTACTTCCAAATCTCAAAAAAAACAAAATTTATGCACGATGGTGAACTTACACCGGCTATATTAAAGATATTTTACTGCCAAACCAATCGATTAGAGGAGTTATTGAAACGATATAATACGAACGATGCATCCAAAAGCAAAAAGGGCCTATGTTGAAAAAACATTCCGGAAGAAGAAGAAAAGTTTAAAATTTATAAAATTGCGTATAATGACCGTGATAAAACCTACACGGGTCAAACGAAAAAATCGATAAGCACCAGATTCAACATTAGGCATTACAGATACGGTTGGATCGGGTCGTTATGCGTGACGCAATACATAAACGAAACCAAGGCATAATATTAAATTAGATTAAGTACGTAACTTGGGGTATTTATATAAAAAACACACTTATTAGGCCAAGACAGGCACATGTTTTATGTTTCATTCCACAATGACAAGACACCCTTTCGTCTATCTTTCCGTATTAGGCAACACAAGGACATACTTGTAAATAATACTTTTTACAGATCAAATAGAGAGAATTGAACTAATTAAATTCTAGTGTCGTTTGCAATAAGCCGACTTAACAGTCTAACCCAAAGATGAATATTTTTGTCTATCGTCATGCCGTGAAAGTAGCCTGTTGGTTATTAACGAAACGCTTTACAAAGTCGCGGCACGTTATTTTCCTTTGACGAATCGTTGCCTGTGTGATATCTGGGCGCACTTACGCGAAGTTTAGGCGGTCATTACAGTCGAGTTACGGGCTCGTTAGCACCCCAGAGAGGTGCACACGAAGAACTCATCCATTCAGTGTAGCACCTTTAGCGTACGCGCTCACACGTCGACGTCGGAAACGATGTTGAAGTTTAGCGGTCTCAATCAGTCGACGCGACGAACATTAATCAGACTCGCCTGCCACCGATTTCGCCCCCCGAGCCTCCCTTCGACCTACATCACCTGCGAACGTGATTGGCCCCCTACGATAAGTCAAAGTCGTCCGCTTTCCTTCCCAAACACCTTTCCAGAATAGATTTTCGTGATTACAAGTCGCGCTGTAGTCGGTCCTGTTTGCGTATAGTAAAGGTAATGGCTTTTAAAGGTAGTAGATTTGCGGCATATGCGATAGTTGCGAGCAAGCTGGGCTAAGTAGAAAGTTGCTGTAATGGTGATTTAATGGCATTAGAATTTAGAAATAAATTTCTTTAATGTATATTTCTAAAAATATATTTCGAGAGGAGAATACGTAACACTTGAAAGCGGTTGAGTTGTAGGCTTTTCTATCAACGCTGCAACAATCACAAGAACAAACAAGAGTACTAGCCAAGGGGTTTCCGGTAGATGTATGTGCTACTTTCTTATCTCATTTACTTTGTCTATTTTTTTACAAAAATATTTTTTAATCTCTCCATATACGTAAAAATGTTCATATATTTAACTTTCTGTTGTTTCTGCTTTATAAAACTCATTCAAACAAACAATTTTTACATCGAAGTTTCTTCTACCGTTAGCGAGTTATGCGCGTAGGTAGAATGGAAAATTTCCGTTTTTTAAAAATTCATTTCATCCACTCGTTTTCTCGCAGAAAAACAATTGCCTAGCGCGTGCTTATACCAGGTGGCACAAAAGTAATGTCATAATTTGAATTGCCCGTCATTTTTGCAATTGGCGCCAAATGTCACTGTGCTTTAACATTTATGATGTAGATATATAAAGAATTAGTTGGCAGCAAGCCATGGAGCGAGACGCATCTCGAAATCGTGGAACTATCGTTACTTCTTATTTGCTTATGCGCTCACACAGATCGGGCAGCTATCGATATTTTGAGACACCAATTTCCAGGTCGAGTGATCTTCCGTTTTAAAGATTTGAACTGGCCGTCCAGATCGCCAAATCTAACAGTACCGGACTTTTTCCTTTGGGGAAGGAGCAGCATTCAAGCAGAAATCGCTAATCTGGAGTCAGATGTTTTGCGAGCAACAATTCAAAATGCCGTAAAACGAGCGGAATTATGCATCAACTCGGGAAGTGGCCATTTGAGCGATATGATTTTTTTCCAATTAATGTCATCAATCTTACACTTTCAAATAAACTTTTTATGGAAACAGAGCTCTTTTTTTCCATTTATAACAAAATGGCGGCCAATTCAAATTATGAGATTACTTTTCCGCCACCTTGTATATAGTCGACGGGTTCTTTTTTTTAATTTTCCCTGGTAAGAGGTGTTAAATAACAGACTGTTTGCAATCGAATTCAAAGTTTTCTTTCATGTAATTTACTCATAAAGAAGAAACAAACGGGATTCCATCTCCCGATATGTTAGCAACAAGAAATAGAAATATCAACTAGAAGACCCTTTAGGATACCTTAAAAATAACACGGAAATAATAATAAGACATCTATGAAATATCAGCATTGTAGTCAAGTGAATGTAGTTCAAACACATTCGATACGATTAAAATCATACGGCAGTAACCGCGATGTCGGCATTGTTTGCGTACACAGTATCTACAAACTCGTTCCAGGTAGTGCAATATGCAATACCTTCCAACGGAACTGCAACTGATTACAGTGCTTCGATGCTCCCTGCTATTTAATTAGATAATTTTCCGTGCAACTATGGAAACTCTCGCACCGAATGTCAATTTTGACACCGCAAAATCCTACTGTGATGATCTACCACATCTGCTTTCGCCCCTACCTCCAAATTAGTATCGACCGGTGAACCTCAACACGTACCGCGAGCATGTGCATGTACATATACTGCATTAGATGCATTTCAACGCTGTAAAGGCAAGGAAAATTCAATTACCTCGCAATTTCCGCCTCCCTTATCTTTAACAACGTCAGATTGTATCGGAAGTCTTTTTCTAGACGGACGAACATCTCCTGCAACATCCAGCGGCGGGCGTCGTTCGCGTCTACCGGTGATCCTCCTTCCATTTCGTCCCTTGCCCTGTAGTTTTCAGCGGGACTAGAACTTCTACCCGCTGTTTATTAGCGACTACCCGTAATTACATTTGCCAGAACTCTGTGTCTCGACTGGCAGATGCATAAAAATTCTACGGTTCGTCGAGAAAGCCCGTCTATTATACTAAGCGAACGAAAGAGCAGAGAAAAAAAGGAGACTATAGCTGAATTCTACTGTAATTCCGTTTGAATTGGAGACCTGCGGCGGAGTGTTTTTTTTTCCTGCTTGGTCTGCTTCTCGTTTCTATGAAAATAAGCGGGGACGATGTGGAATGCTCAGGACATGAAGAAAACGTTTTTCGGGATGATTTTAAATATATAGGGCGCTTTCGTTTTATTAAATTACTTCTAACTAGTTTTACTGGGAAATATATGTATTTTGCTCTGAATCAATATTAAATGAAAGCTCCTGAAAGATATTAAAAAAGTGGTGCCGTAATCACGTCTGCCTAGTTGTTATATTAAATTAGCCTACCTCCAAAAATAAGTTAATGCAAGTGGCAGACGTTGCTTCTGCTGCTTTTAGAATAATTAATTTTTTCCCCAATTATTGCGGTATAAAAGCAGGTTGCCGTGATCATTAAAATTATATTGTAGAAGACAAGAAACTTTACCTCTCACGTCCAGATAAAAAAAATTCAGTTTCAGTCAACGATTAACGTGTCGGACTCATTTAAAACTGTTGACGGCAAATGTAGTAGTAGTTAATATTCCTCTAAAGCTGTAAAGTGGTAACCGAGAAATATAGTTTTGCGCAATTATGTTAAAGTAGGAACGTGACACAAATAGAAACTTTTACAATAAAAGATAATCACTACCGTTCTTGCCGATATAAAAATGTATTTCTCTACGTTGTTTACGGCAAAAAAAAATTATCAGCTCGATATTTTTCCCGTCCAAATTTAATCGTTCAATCAGACCATGTTCCTTTAATCTCTTCGATGGCAATCAATCCGCCATCGTAACCTCGCTAAACGTCCTCGCCGTACTAATCAAAAGCGAAACATTAATATATTTATTAGCCATCCGTTCGCGAGGTCATATCGGCCGAATAGCCCGATTTGATGTTTCAACGTTCACCCCCGCGATGATGAAGAAATAACCGCTTTAATAATGCCGCAGTTTTATTTTTATTTATGTCGCGAGATGGCGGATAGACGGGACGGGGCGTTGTTACGATGTAATTTCATCGCCGTTCCACTAGAGGAAAAGGGGGAGCGAAAATTTCCGGCGAAATTGAGTCTCGCTGCCGGGATTTTTACTACGGCGATTTCGTAAAATGTACGCACGCGAGATTCGCCGTCTTTACGAGGTTATAAGCGTTTGTAGGAAAGGTGCTGCTGTTGTCGCGACTATACTACGTCGCGTGCCCTTTAAAGATGCAATTATAAGGCAT
Organism: Oryctes rhinoceros; assembly: GCA_020654165.1. Classification (NCBI taxonomy): domain Eukaryota; kingdom Metazoa; phylum Arthropoda; class Insecta; order Coleoptera; family Scarabaeidae; genus Oryctes; species Oryctes rhinoceros. The sequence goes on from JAIOKQ010000119.1 coordinate 6,913,948, forward strand.
TGAGAAAAGCTGAAAGTGGAACAAGGAGATACATTGAGCTTTTATTATATTGAGGTTTTTTTCTTTATGCACTCCATTCGAGAAAAGATTGGAAGGACTGTGTAAAGAACTATTTTTGTATATGCATGTTTTACAGTCACTGAAAAAATGTAAACTGATCAAATAGATCAGATAAATCAGATAGACGTGCTGTCTATTTATGGTAGCCCAATTGCCTTTTCTTATTTTGAATGAACCGCTTCTCCGCACACAAACGAAAAGTCTCAAATTAATTAATTCATTCAGAGGAACGTACCCGATTATTTGCAACAAATTGAATTGAAGTATCGGTTCATTTGGTCAATATTTTTTTAAGTATACCCTATTGCTTTAATAAAGTACTTCAGTGCAGTTCCTGGATTTAGCTCTCGCAAATCTTATGTTTGAATTTTCCTATTATCAAGAAACCTTTTCGAGCACGCAACATATAATGAAATTAACGATCTTAATTAAATATCACCACAAAATTCCCGCTTAACGATGCCGATGAATTAATTTTCTCTTAACACGTTCTATTTCCACTCCACTGACCTAGAAAATGCTGAAATCACTCCACAATAAACGTACACGCAATTAAAAACCCTTACCACCACCTCCGCTTAATACCGAAGGAGGTATTGAGGAAGAAGCGGAAAGAGATGAAGGAAACCACTTCCCCTTGTTTGCGCATAAGTTCGCGGCTCTAAAAAGGGGAACGAAATTGTTTCGTCGCAATATCCGACGAACGTAAAACCCTAGGCTATGGTCGGTGTAAAGTTCGAGCATAGCATTATGCTGGGATGGTATTTTCCGGACCACGGAAACGCGTGCCGATCGCGTCGGACGTATTTTATACGACCCTGGACGGTGTGATTTCGTGATATACAGCGGGGGGACCGGACGAAATATCAAATTTAACAGATTATGATGTTTTATGGTGTGTTTGGCTACGCGCCAGAACGGCCTGTCGACGAAGTGCGCACCGCCTCAGCTGCTTGACGCTGATATATGCATACAGCCCGCGTATCGTCGCGTACCTTTCAGACTTCGTTTTGAATATTTAAAACGGTTTCGCAGGCTCGTACATGGATTGAATGAAATATGACGTTGGGTTGAGGACAAATGTTTTGTTTCTGAGAGACAAAACGAATACAGCAAGTGTCCTAGATTTTATTCGCCAAAGGACAACTCCTTGATGCGAGGAAACATGGGATTTTTTTGTGTGTCTCGGGATCAAGAGCCATTCAGTAGATTAAATTGAAAATTCGAACAGTAGCCACTGTGCTACTGTTGGTGAAAGCAACTATGGTGATATGAGGCCTTGTCAACTTTAAAAGTACTTTACATCATCATCACCATGATTACGAAAGTAAGCCGAGCATCCGGGAAATTTTCATACCTTCGAAGCTTTTCTTTTTCCAAGTCTTCTTAGTGTTCGTGACTCGAAACAAAACGGACACATAAACGTTGGAATTATCTTGTTTCGTTGTTTTACTTTTACATCGCGTGCGCAGTAAAATCTGCAAAATCTAGTATTTGACGGATCAAATAACGAATAACTTTGTTAACTTTTTTAGCAAGAACAAACATGTTCAAACTCCAAGGATGGGTTGGATAGAAAATATACTTCAAACACTGTACACCCTATCTATCTATCCTTCATACTAATCTATACATCCACCACGTAAAGACTCTTTTCGAAATACACTCCGACCGTTATCCCTTAGACAATAAGCAAACCTTTTCCTTGAAACCCGCCGTTCACCCACATTAACAACTTCCTCCCATCGTTCTTCTTTGTATTTGTCCTCTCCGCGTATTCCTTGTGCGTAGTAGGTAAGGTTTTGTTTTACCAAAAATTGTACTGTACACATTCAGAGAGATACACGCAAACAATAGACAGCAAGGCGCGTGCGCCGTCCTCGGCGCAGTAGACGGCTCTATCTCGAGAGGAAAGATCCGAAACGAAGGGGAAAATTAATTAATCTCGACACGAATCGAATTTTCCGCTTCGTCACCGCAAAATTCCGCCGTTCTGTACCCCGACCAGCCGGCGTTATAAGAGTTTTTGTTTCGGTGCAGGAGCGGAACAGGTAATGCAGCAGAACGTTCGCCTGTTAACTGGATGCGTATTGAATCCTGCAAATAATAAACGGTGTTCGGCAGGATAGAGAAGACGCGTACAGTCACCGGTGAAACCGTTCGTGTTAGGGATGGGAGCCGTTCAACTATTTTATACGTTTTAATTGAAGTTTCAAAACTTTCTGTAATTTTGGAACGAATTGGCAGAAGGGTAATCGGTTTTTCAACTTGCTCAGGTAACAATTGCAAGTTTCCATGTATCTACGTAAACTCCAAATGTGAACCGCTGCCGTAACATCTAATTGTCCGTAGTACTTGGTTTCTAATTGAAAACAATTCTTATTGGAAAACCGTTATATACAGAGCCGCCCTTTCGATGCAGTTGCCGTGTTGGATCAATCCGCACGCCCCCTTTTTCTCAATTCATTTTTGTTCTTGATAATTCCCTTCCAATTTTATACTTCCATCATGTTGTATATTCTCCATTAATTACATAAACTTACCATATAGGTCTCCAGCTTAATATAATTCTAACGTTCTTTTCTTTGCTTACATCCAAATCAATTCGATCTTTGAGCTTTTATACCTTTTAAAATTAACGTGAGGCGAAAAAGTTACTAGGGTAAGTTTTTTCAAGTCCCTCCGGACATCGACGCTATTATCAGAAATTTAAATTTATCACCCGTTTTCATCCAACATTGCCTCCAAAAAAAAAAGGAAAATCGCATAATACGTAAAAAACTCGATTCCCCAAAAAAAAGGAAGCAAAAAGAGGAAACAGCCCTAACGCTTCTATGTGCATCATTCGTCTGCGCAAGGCCCAAGCCGCGTGAAAGCGTTCACTAGTACGCCCGTCGCATTGTGAAAGCGGCAACGGTATCAGTAACAACCGGCCCGACTTGGCGACGCGTCGTTACGCCCCCGAATACGTCGAAATTCGCGCGAAGGATCAACTTGATCGAGGCGAAGAACAGCAGTCACTCCCACTTTTTGCGTATCGCGAGACTTCCGGCATTATGACGTTGTTAAATCAGGTGGATGAAAAGACTTGACTTTTTCTGCATCGAAAAGTTAATCCGGTTTGCCGAGAAAATATCAAATTAAACGAGACGGAAAGTAAATAATGGAAGGGAACTGTAGATGTAATTCTATTCAAACCTAATTTGATTTTCTCGCGGTTCGAGCTGAAAGATTTCATCCATGGCCAGGATGAATTTCGTCTGCTTCTCGTTGATGTTGCTGGTGGCGGTAGTGGTAAGCGGTGGCCCCGCTTGGAAAGACCAGAACGTGCAAAGAGGTAGCGGTTTGAAGATCGGCCAGCAGAATATCAGCAAGGTTTCGAATACAACCCGCGGCAACGGTTTGAAATTGGGCGGCTTCGGCAGGGTTTCCAGAAGTACCACGACTACCACAGCACCGCCCGAAGAATATATCCATACGCCTTCCACATCCAGTTCGCCCGGTATCAAACCTCTGTACGTCGGCCTAGTGGTACCCTACAAGAGTTTCGGCGCTAGGGAGTATACCAAGGCGGTGACCACCACGAAAAATTTGCTGGTGAGAAAACTGGTGAATATGTTCAAGATGCACGATCTACAGTATCATACCGTGATGAAGGAGTTGACCCCTAGTCCGACAGGTAAGACTTAACAATATCAGTAAGAGTTTTTTGTGAAAATCTTATTTATCGAAACACAAAGAAAAACTAGCGCCTTTTTTTTCTTATTGCAACAAAAAAAAAAAAACAGCTGAAACAACGATAAATATCTGCTGTCACTCTTTGCGCTCTGTAGACCGTGCTCTTCTTTGTGCAACTCGAATATAGTAGGAGATCACGAAAAAGCGAAGAAGATGCCAAACGTTCTTTGATTAGGGACAGAATTTGCACTAAATAGAAATTGGTAGCTTTCCTTCTTTGGCGACCCAACCCAAAAAATAACCTCGGATGTTTCTAAAAGATAGGGCTATTTTTCGAAGATCCGCGCGAACTGTAGGACATAGAAGAGAGAAACAGATAATGCTTATCGGCATAATCCGTAATTTTGACGACACCAAATTTAGCTAAGGAACTGTACTTGCTTGATTGCTGCAGAAATCTTTTTCGTTCAGTGTGTAGGTTATGTGTGTGTAAAGTGTGTTCCATGGCCTTATTACTATCACCCCCTCGCCGTAAAGGGTGAAGCGCAGTTAATTTACCCCAACTGCGAATGGTGACTCGGCAATGTAGCAGGCCTTCTAAGAAAATTTGTTGATTCTAGCGGGACTCACACTGCGCTTAACTCTGCCCAGTCAAGCGCTGGCCCTCTTACTACTGGGCCGTCGAGCCGTTAAACAATAACGGCTATATATATTTAACAATACTTTTTATTTGTTCCAATTACGCTTTATGTATTGGTTTAACAAAAACTTTTATTTATTTTAGATACCGACCACTATAATTGACACTTGTTTTAAATGCGCCTTATATGTTAAGTTAAGCATGGTTTTTATTTCATTTAAATGCCCCTCACATCAATTTAGCAAACACTACACAGACTACGTGCGTAACTTCTTCAAGGTTTCGCTGTATTGAAATTTCTGTTCGAAAGTTTTTAGTTATCCAGCTTTAGTTGAACTGCAGGTGGTCAGAAGATGCTGCAACTTTCTGCGCCACTACAACCTTAAAGAAAAAAAAAGAAATCCACATGGTTCGTATATTTTGGCACGCATTTTGTAATAAAACTTTATTAATAAATATTTTATGAAACCCTTTTCTCATAGTGCAGCTTCCATTTTTCATTGGTGCTTAATTTCACAGGCTACTAATTTCACATTTTTAGAGAAAGGATTTCGTACGATTACGTGCTGTAGAGGTACCCCATATAAGACTACAGTCTGTAAATCGTCGAAAATATCCCGAAGATTATCGCCGAGTTCATTATTAATATTTCATTTACTTCGTTTTCGCGCAATTTATTTTAGACGATCTGCGGAAGCACTTTGTATTCATTTCTTCTTCGCAAATCTGCTCCTTCAATATTCTCCATGATAACGCTATAACGGGAATCTATTCTCTATCGCTTTCGCAGCCGAACTAATCGTTCCTTTCACGACGTTCCCTTCAAAGCCTTTATCCCACATCCTCTTTCTGTGCGGATTGAAAACCGCAGATAAGAAGGGAAAGTTTTCGAATTAATTATCGTGCGCAAGTGGGGACTCGTCGTCCCAAGAGAAAAAAAAAAGAAAATCGCAGAAGAAAGATTTGAAACGCAAATGTCGCCGGAACTTCAGCAGAGAGAATGAAACCGTCTCTTTTTTCTTTGGATTTCGAAGATTGCCTAATCCCCTTTTCCCTTTCAGATGAAAGATGACGTCGTTAGGTTTAGAACGTCAAAAATTTCGACGTTATAATAGAATTGCATTGAAAAGGAAAGCTTGGTAATTATTGGTTGAATAGGTCCTGTTATCTAGGATGTAAAGGTGCAGGTCTTTTGAAAATTTCTATACGTGCTTAATTCAAATGCTAAACGTTTTAATGCTTTAAAACTCAAGCTAAAATCGTTTGACCCTCAAGGCCGGCCCGTGTACTTATTGTGCATGTATTTTTTTGCTTTCTTTGCCACTTTCTTTCTTTACACCGTTAATGTATATCAAAAACAACAATGGACTGCTGACTGCTTTACATCTTTTGGAATTTTTCAGATCGTGTACAATGATTTGATTGTTTCAGTTAGTTCATCCCCCATTATATACTTCACAACCTTAAAGAAACGTCGCGCGTATAATTTTAAAAGCTGTTTTCCTAATTACAAAAACAAATACAAAGCAAATTTCACTTCCGTCACTTAATCTTATCACCGGCGTATATTCTCGTCATATTAAAGTAATATTCACTTCCGTGGGTATACCGCCCCAATTAGCACGACTTTCCCCTAAAACGCGTTCCGCATAAATTAATTCACTTGGATCTCATCTCTTGAATAAAAAAAAAGCGGTAGTCGTGGGTTTTCGACGATGTTCACTTTACCGATGTTATGTTTTACAAATAACGTGGGTCGTTAACTCGCCCAACATAAAGAAATAATAAGTATTTTCATCTCTCTCATTCGTTCGCGTTCGAAGGCGAAATTCGTAGAAGGATAGAGACGGGAACTAAGTTAGTGAGGAGATTGGAAGTTTATTACTAAAGCTAATATTAATAAGTTGACTGGCCGCAAAAAATAATAACCTCTTAGATAAGTTTTGCGACTCGATGAAACTCAAGTTAAAGGTGAATATAACGTCGAACAATAACCGTCAGACTCGGCAGACGTTGTCGTCTCTATCTAGACTACGAAGGTAATACGGGGAAACGCTCTTATCTTAAGAATAATTTAACATTCTACCTTGGAAAGTACTCGCGTCTAAATTATTTCAACCTCGAAACTCAACTTAAAACTAATTTTTTCAAAAAAATTGCATTTCCGTTAATAATTGATCCATAGCATGTTCCATCCATCAATAGAATAACATTGTTAACGTTGAAGTATAACCATTTTAACCTTTAAATAGGTTAGACAGGTAGTACAATGGTCGTAATATTATATGTGATTCAAGAAGTACAAGGTGGCGCAAAAGTAATGTCATAATTTGAAATGGCCGCCATTTTGTTATATATGAAAAAAAGGAGCTCTGTTTCCATAAAAAGTTTATTTGAAAGTGTAAAATCGATGACATTAGTTACGAAAAAATTATGTCGCTCAAATGGCCACCTCCCGAGTTGATGCATAATTGCGCTCGTTTTACGGCATTTTGAATTGTTGCTCGCGAAACATCTGGCTCCAGATTAGCGATTTCTGCTTCAATGTTAGCTGTCAAGGCTTACAACGTTTGTGGTTTGTTGCGGTAAACGCGAGATTTTAAGAAGTCCCAAAGGAAAAAGTCTGGCGCTGTTGGATCTGGCGATCTGGATGGCCAGTTCAAATCTCCGAAACGGGAGATTGCTCGACCTGGAAATTGGTGTCCCAAAATCTCCGTAGTTGCCCGAGCTGTGTAAGCGGTTGCGCCGTCCTGTTGAAACCAACAATGATCGAGACGCAATGCAGCAAATAGCGGCAAAATATATTTGTTTAACATCCGTCTGTAACGCTCATCGTTTACGGTTACGGTAATGACATCAAACGAGCACTACGAGGCCGGCCACTTCTTGCGACATCCAAACGACAAACGACGGCGAAACTCACGCTGCGTTAAAACAACAGATTTAAAATTTGTCAAATAAGAAGTAACGGTAATTCCACGCGTATCGCTCCATGGCTTGTTGACAACTAATTCTCTATATATCGACATCATAAATGTCAAAGCACAGTGATATTTGGCGCCAACTGCAAAAATGGCGGAATGATGAAAGAAATGCTCTTTTTATTATCTTTAGTTTAAAGAATTTGTTTCTTTGACACAATAGCAATTTTGATCAAAATAAAACAAAAACTAGTCTTGGGATATTATTTTTGGCCTCCTACTGAACATACCACAAGCTTGCATCTTTCCACCAGAAAGCGGTTACATTAACCGGGACGAGGAATGTATCCTCTGTTTCTGACAGAATCTCATCCAAAACGGAGGTCCCAAGCTTCTTCCAAATACCATTACCTTCCAAGTTTTATGTTAACTGCGTAATCCGCTGCTAAATTCTCGTACGGATTAACTATATATTGACATTCCATGAGACAATTTGTTTTACTTTTAAATCTGTGGGATTAAGTCGCTTCTCTGACAGAAATGGAAAACGTTGGTTACTTACCTTTACTCATACGTCATACGGCTAGGAAGCCGGATGAAGATGACGTTGGATTCCAAGATGCTCTGTAGAAATAGCATATACGAAACTAAAAAACAATGGAAAGTTAAAAAATCTTAATACTAGCCGGGGAAAATTCCAAACCAGAAGCAGGCCAAGCACTTTCCGATTGAACACAGCGGACTTGCTAACCCGGGGCGGAAGCCCGTTATAACAATGCTTATGTGGAAGAAACACATGAAAAATCTAGGTGCGATGGCGTAGGTATAGATTCTTCCTGGCGGAAAAAGATACTACCGTTCATGTACTCTGAAACATTGGTATTCTTGGTACCATTTCTGGAATGGTAGGGTGATCACTCACAAGAAGAAAACAAAGCTAAATCAGCTGAGCTTAATGAGAAAGGAACTACAATAGATGTGAAAAGATCGCAGGCAATAAGCGTATCTTCTCCACTCTAACAAATTATTATTGGACTCGAGTAATTACCGGAAGTCGTAACTAACTTTGGTATTTTAAATGGAATAACTGCTTTTTTCCACGGATTATTACGAACAGATTTGTATTACTGTTAAAATCAACGGCTTTATGTTTCTTTCTTCTTTTACAATTCTCTTTTTAAAATTACATAATGAATACAACACGAATATATAAATGTAGCAATAATACAAGGATTGTAGCTTTTCAAGTTCATATTTTACCGCAATGCCAAAAAGAATGGAAAAAAGCGTACTAATTAGAGACAGATCAAAGCTATTGAATAAGTCGAAATGTCTACATTTCCATAACAATATCTAACTAGCTGTAGGCTTGCCAAATTCCGGGACTAATTCCAATAACATCCCATTAAAAACTAATCCTTAGAACATATAAAAGATAGCCAACGTAAGCACGGAATTCATCTAATTAACATATCAATGGAAATGAGCGCAGTTTTATACGAAAAGAACTCTATCAAACGACTAACGTTCTCTTCACCGTTGTCGAACACTACTGAAACGAGGCGAAATTTTAACAGTTGTTTTTCGAGCCTTTTCAGAATAAATTCCTCGGAAGTAATTAAGTTTGCGGTCCTTTTTTCATCCTCGCTATACGAGTCCGTCCGTCGGTCCGACCAGACTTTCAATGGAACGTAGACACAATGGAGAAGAAGTTTAATTATTCAGTGTCTCTCGTTCTTTTGCGTTTTACGTTTTAGGCGGGACGAGGGGGACCAGAAGCGAGAGGTGGCTTCGGCATTCGACGTGGGATGGTTCATTTCTCCCTTTGAGAATTTTCGAAAGCTTTTTCGTTGTTTTTTTTTTTCGTATGTACTTCGCCGTCTTTTTCCTGTGTCCCGTTCACAAGTAATTGCACTTTCTTATGCCCTTTTATGATGATCGTTATGAGATGTACGAAAGGAATAAGGAACGTTGCGGTTTAGTTCGCTTTTTGTTTTTCTTTTTTTTGTTTTCAAAGAAACAAAAGAAAAAAAGGGTAACGTTTTATGTCCGACCTGGAATCTTTCTTTTTCTGTACGTAGTATTAAATAAGGTTACACAAACTTTTACGTTAATCTCGTAGCGTTTCCCTTATGCGCATGAGTCGTGCAAAAAATAATATAACTCAAGTGTTGGAAACGTAGAGATCATCACTGATCAGGAAGTGCCCTTGCACACGTAGTACTAGGAAAAAGAAGCAAAACTAATTAATTGTACGCTTGAATAAAATTACATTCGCTCTGCTAATTGTCCAGAAAACACAGACAGTTATCCAAAGCCACAATACCGCTACGATTCCGCTCCGCAAATTACTAGTCGTTGTTCTTCGTTCCGCAAGGCAACGGAACTTCTTCAAGATGGTCACACAATCCGCATTAATTATTATTGTTTGAAATTTACGTCGCCGACGGGTCTGAGACCCATCGGTTCCGATCCCTGGGCACCCATATCCGCGTGAATTAATGTAAATTTCGCCCTTTATAGTACAACTAAGACGCAAAAGCAAACTATGTACGTACGTGATAATTTGCGAAATTCGTAATAGTTTATGCTGGCTGCAATTGCGGGAGAATGGGCGATCAGATTTATGGCATCTGGATGCTGTAAGTTCGCCGGAAACGGATTGCTACGGAGAGAACTCAGTTGAGATGACACACTTTGTGTTGTTATTGCTTTGAGGTTGATAGATGTCTACGATTTGGGAGCATTGTATTAGGGTTTAAACCGCTTGCAATGCTTAAACCGCTGCTTAATTATTTCTGTGAGCTGTCTTTATTTTATAGAAGGAGCAATGGGTTTAGTACTGCCCCTAGGAGGATGAATTTTCATAGAAAATGTGTGTTTTCCGCTTGATTTTGAGTAGCGGCAATGAGTTTATAATGTTACGGGTTTCACGTCGAACAGAAAAAGATGAGCTCAGGATAGGCTACGAAATTTCGAATAATAGTGACAATAAGCTTGTCCTATCCCCAATCGCAAATCATCAAAAAAAAAATTCTTGAAAACCACTTATAGATAATGAAATACAATGTCTCATTATCGTCTTTTATCTCTTATCCTCGCCCCGGGAGTCTTATAAAATATTGGATCATCCTACTTTGCATAACTCGTATAGCTCGTTCAAAAGTAATCCGAATAGAGGGTTGTTACGTAAACAATTCCATCTTTTCATTAGGTTCCACGCGCCATTCACGACACAACTTCTATCCGAATGCGGCGTATTTAATTGCCATTCTAAAATACGACCGTCTCGAGTTGAGAAGCAACATTGACATTTTCGCATTCATCTGATCCCTACTAACAGCGCACACATACAGCGTAACACAGTAAGGTAAGGGAATTAACGCGAGGACAAAATTAAAACGTTGATTATATTCAACGCGGCAAGTCCTCGTCATATGAAAATCGACCCTCTGGTTTGATAACGCCCTCTGCACGAAGAAACTTCAATAAACTTCGTCACATGCATGCTTAGATGTTGGTGGTAGTAGTAGCAGTAGTAGTACTAGTAGTAGTACGTCAGATAATGAAAGCTTATACACGAAAACGCGTGTTACTTCTTACATCAAACGGATTACTTGGTTTTCGTATTAACGTCGCGAAAGTTTTCTACTTCCCAACGTCTGTCGGGATGCTGGCTGTTTGATTTCCTCTTACATACATAGATGTGAATAGCTGAATAAAGTTTCTATTAGCTGGGGAATCGAGTTGGTCGATTACTCCGGCACGTCTCGTAATGAGGAAAATAACTTTTCGGTGACCGAGTTATTTTATGTGGGGTTAACAAACCGAGCAAAACATGGGCGTTGTCGGTCCGTTTGTTCGAGATGAACGTAAAAAATTGTACTTGTATCTTTTCTATTTTCGTTAAGAGCAACGTATAAAATGATTTTCTGGCAAGAGTTTTCATTTTAATAACTCGTCGCTTGAATGAAAAAATCGCCGCACGTTAAATTATTGTAAAAGAGCATTTTCCTCAAAAAAAAAATCATTGTAAAAACGTATCATAATGCGAGGTAGGGCATGATAGAGCGGAATCAATAATGAGATAACGAGAACGGTACTAAAAACTAAAGCGTGGTATGTAGTGGAAACATCTGGAAAATTGGATTTCGTCGAAATCCTCTCTATTCAACTAACCAACTGTCGCGGATTATACCGAAGGCGCCACCCGCTTCGCTACAACCAAACTAACAGCGGCAGCAACAAACGAACAACGACCAACGTCGACTCTAATCTATAATTCATGGTTCGATTTCGGCCATATCCCGATACCGCTTCCACTCGTCTTCTTTCCGCGTCCTATCCTACCGAATTCAATTTCGCGTCGTCCGAAACGGCGAAATAAATTATTCATCCGCTTACGCGGTTACTGTACGTCGCGAAATCGTCAAAATCTTCGTCCACCAGCAATGCCAGAGCCAATTCTCTCTTCGTTCCTTCGACGGTGGAACGAGAATGCGACGGTGTAGCGCGGCGGATTCGAACTTTCACATTTTCCAGTCCCCTTCTTTGCAAGAAACCGGAAAGTAATTAATACCGCCGTACTGTTCTGCTTATTTCTCGATCTAACACGCAGATCTTCCATCTTTGTCCTCGAATTTCGCCCGTACAATTTGTCTCTTGCCGTTCTCGCCGATGTTTCTCGTTTATTTTCTTTTGCCGTAGATTTATCCAATGATCGCGTTGGTGGGATTTGTATATCTTTATGCCGGTCTTATTGCTTGTTTCCATGGTAGATACGATCGATCATTGGGTAAATACTTATTTGTTTTCTCTTCACGAAAAAAGATATTCACTGAAGAGAAGGCTGCATTATGAATATACGGCGGTAATTTCTAGTCGCTTACATACATTACCCAAAGCGAATCATCCATGTGCTCGATCAAACTACACCCACAAAAAAAAGAAACAAAGTAACAAGAGAAACGCCTCCCGTAGAACGTATTAATATATCACTGTAGGAAGATTTCCCAAAAAGCATCTTTCGCCCATCTATTTTAAACATTCGTCTTCGCTTTTTCCATTTCCTTGCCCCTTCCCCCTCACCCTTCTCCGAAAAAAAAAAAATGCGGAGTCCATCACGTTCGTTTCCCTTTCTCTATCCATCATATTTCATCTCTTTCGAGCCGCCATCCGGGGCGTGCAAATTGTATTACATAGAAGATGGTATGGCACGCAGCGAACCACGTTTGATGTATTATTTACATTTTCGGCAGCGCATCCTAGAATATCGGATCTTTCCGAACTGATGACTCCACGAACCAGCGTATTCTACGTCGGAGAGACGAGAACTGGGGATAATGTAAGGAAATAGGGTAGAGAGTGAGATATGAAATATATTTACTTTAGGTGGGATAGTTACATTATCTTACTATCTTACTCAATCTTTAATGTACCTTTTTTCTTTTAATTATGGCGAATGGCGACCAGTAATATTGTAATTTCCCATAGAATGTCATTGTTGAAGATGTATCCACTATAGCACGTTTGATAATGACTTATTGTATGAGTTTAACCCGGCCATTTTGTGCGAGCAGGTGAACTATTGAACATATGGTTCCGCTGATCATATCTTTATCATCATCTATCAAAACTTCGCTCTTTGTGCTTTCTGAATTCCGATATATATATATTTTTTTTTTCATCAGTCTTGGAAGGCGTTTTACAGAATTTACATTTTGACATGTTACCTTTGTTCTCTGACGACAATTTGTCTTCCAAGGTTGAATCTTGAAATCTTGTAAGTAAGCTCGTCAACTGCTGACAATTGACCCAAGTCCAAGATCAGCATATATGGTAATTAGGAAAACTAGTAAGCAATAAGAAAGCTAGAAACGTGAAGACTAGTGAAAAATTATTTTAGGTCAGTACAGCAATTACAGCAGATCGGCTAAGCAAGGACAGGAAATGCATTACAACAATAGTAGACCTACTAACAGGACTTGACAAAGGAAACAGCATGTAGCTTCTGCCAGGCGAAAGAAAAATCAGCAACAATAACAAAAATATAGGAAACAAATACTGCACTGACCACTATATTGAAAAATTAGTTTTATTTGTATCAATTAATTTTTTTAACTTATCACAGACGAAATAAGCCTTACTCCAATTATAATAAGGGCGGTATTTTAATTTCTGAAAAGGTAAGATTTTTAAACAGCATCAAACAACTTCTTTGTTAGATCTCTCGCAATTCTCTTATCGTTTAATGAATTTTGTAAATGACCTTTCTTTACAACATTCATTTAAGGGAGAATATTTTTCTTGGTTAAAAAGAACAAAGCGCAAGGTAACAAAGAAAACTTGTGAACTTATGAATTTGAAGATCATGTTATATGACTAAATAACAATCAAAAAAATCGTAACGTTTTCAAAGTCTTTATATGAAAATAATCGCTGATCGTTTAAGCTCGTCAGTGAAATAAAAAATATCAAAGAAGATGTATTACGCACTTCTTAAAATCTGTACTGGTGTTAAACAAGTACAGCAATAGAATGACGTACGAGTAATAGTACGACGAGCGGCGTACCTGAAGCAAAAGAGAAAGTAAAATTAAATAAGGAAGCAATTTCAGTTGTTATTTGACAATTTAAAGCATTAGCAAAAGAATAAAGCATGGCCTAGATCTTGCGATGTGGTTCTTTCGATGCATCCATTTACATCGTATATTAAATACACCTGCGTTTGTTTACACAAACATCGATGTTGAAAAAAAAAGAATTCAAATGCTATAACCTACAACATGCAAACATGAATCCTCTTTTCTTATCCTTCTTATTACAAGACGAAATTCCCTATACAATACCTGTTTTCGCGTCTTAAGCACGTATTAATACCGACAACTGGTCCGTCGATGCTGTCTGTTCGAACTCGTTGAATAATTTATTCCGTCGACCGACCGACGCGTCGTAACGCTGATGCCGCTTTCAATAGCCGTCGAATTAGGCGAGAACGAGATCCTGGATAACGAGCGAGAAAAAAGGAAAAACGCTACCTAACTGCTTCAAGAATATTAGACAATAATCAAGGCGGTGGTGAATTGTAATGTGATCTTGATGACCTAGCAAATTGCTACATCCGATGTGGGTTTTCTTTCTTAGTTGTGATGTGTCGTTGACGTATTTTATACAATAAAAAAAATTCTAGGTTTTATTAACAATAACTTGTCATTGTTTCGCAAAGAGATAACTAACTATCTCTAATGATTTTCTGGTTAGGCGACATTCGACATTTTTGCAGTTGACGCCAAATGTATCTGTGCTTTGACATTTATGATGTAGATATGTAGAGAATTAGTTGTTAACAAGCCATTGAGCGATACACACCTCAAGAACGTGGAATTATCCTTACTTCTTATTTGACAAATTTTAAGTATGTTGTTTCAACGCAGCGTGAATTTCGCCGTCGTTTTCCTGGTCGTCGTGTTCCAGCGCTCGAACAATTAAACGTTCGTCCGAGCGCCTCGTGCAAACTGAGTCCACTAGAGATGTCGCAAGAAGTAGCCGGCCTCATAGTGCTCGTTCGATTGCACTACTATAACCGTAAATGGTGAACGTTACAGACAGATGCTAAACGAATATATTTTGCCGCAAATTGCTGCATTGCGTCTCGATCATTGTTGGTTTCAACAGGACGAAGCAACCGCTCACACATCTCGGGCAACTATGGAGATTTTGAGACACCAGTTTCCAGGCTTAAGGGATCTCCCATTTTGGAGACTTGAACTGGCTATCCAGATCGCCAGACCTAACAGGACCGGACTTTTTCCTTTGGGGCTTCTTAAAATCTCGCGTTTACCGCAACAAACCACAAACGTTGTAAGCCTTGACAGCTAACATTGAAGCAGAAATCGCTAATCTGGAGCCAGATGTTTCGCGAGCAACAATTCAAAATGCCGTAAAACGAACGCAATTATGCATCAACTCGGGAGGTGGCCATGTGACCGATATAATTTTGTCCTAACTAATGTCATCAATTTCATACTTTCAAATAAACCTTTTATGAAAACAGAGCTTTTGTTTTTCATTCATGGCAAAATGGCAGCCAATTCAAATTATGACATTACGTTTGCGCCACCTTATAGATAGAAGATTTTTAACATCATGGTTTTTGAGTTGTAAATACAATGCACCGCGTAATGGGTTAAATCATAGCTCCCTTTGTGATGTCCTCTTCTATCACTGAACACAATCTTTAAACTTTACTTGGAATAATTAAAAATGTACAAACTACTGGCATAAAAAGAAATAAGAATGCCATTCAATGTTTACACAAGACGTATAAGTTGTGTCGTAATACTCTGAATGAATAACGGCAAAAAATTGAAAAATATCCGTAATTAGTTCATCTTTTCATCAGAACTTCTTCCTTATTTCGCGTACATCGTTTGCACTGAACGTGTTTTCGATATTGAATCGTTAGGAAAGAAAACTACGCGAAATACTTCTTACGTTACAAACTTCTCAACGCGAGATCCTTCAGGGGAATTTTATACATTTTCAGCGTATATTCTTTACCACCTTTCACCGAATGCAGCACGAACGTATCAATGCAGCGTTTCGTGGAACGCCTGTTAACTTATTCATTCCACGCGAGACGAAACGTCCTAACAGTTTAAATGCAGCAGTAGCGGCTTTCCCTCTACATTGTTCTGCTATCAAACACGTTACGTTACAATACGTACATAACCTCTCCTTTGCATCTAGACGTACACATATACGCGAAATTACGTGCGTCAAACGTTCGCTAAATTGAAATTCTGCTATATGATGGCATAAATAGTTGAATTCGCGTAGGTGCGCTCCATAACGGCTGCGTTTATTATACAATACCGTAACTGTATAACGCTTCGCTGCAAATGACCCGTTTGTGGAAGATCAAGAGTAGCGGACAGGCGGAAATTGAACAAACAATTAATTACGTGGCGTCAAAAGTGAATTACTTGATATATTCGAAGTGTTTTAATCTAAAGTAACGATCCGGTTTCATCAATAATAATATGTATTTCCATATTGACAGGTGTACATGAATTAATAAAATTCCGGAATTAATGTTTCTTCCATTCATTAAGTTTCTGGATCGGCTGCTCATTATATATACTTGTCCTTCAACACTTCCCTCGTGCATGGATTGGGGGCAGGGGGTTTTGGAGAGATTCAATGAACGATTACCGGTGGTGAAAGGTATTCGTTACGTTTCGAAAGCAATTAGCAGTTACTAATAGATGAGTGTAGGCTTTCGCGAGCGTCATCCATAGTAGAAATATCTTTCGTGCAGATTGAAAGCGTTTCCTCCTCAAGTACAAGATTAATTCTTTTTTTATTATTCGAAACAACGCAGGATTCTTGCAGATTGACGTTAATGTTTTTACTCCATTAATTTAAGGTTACATTCTACATACCCAGCAGCTAACTATGCTGCAACAAATAAATTTCACTTACGCTCCGTCACATCTTCTCTTATAAAAAAACGGGACCGCAATCAGATAAGGCGTCCACCTCCCTCCCAGCAGCAATATATTCCTGAACGCATACATACACGCATACGTACGTATCCCGTATATGATACATTAACGTTCTTGTGTTATATTGGAAAATATAGATAAGGCATGTTTTGCGTACGAACGTTTCGTAACCCTCCAAGATACGAATTTATTTCGCAGAAATGTTCCGTCGACTTCGGGTCGGAGTTTTAGTTTACATGCTCGTGTGTATTGTTATCGTTTGCGGGAGGGTTTCAACGCGTATGTAATGCGTACAGTTCGCTGTCTAGTTTTTGTAAATGGTGAAAGGCCGATTTCAAGGCTGGCGTTGATAGCGTTATATCCCCTGTTGAGTACGTTCGTTGGTATGGGATTACGGAATAATGTCGTCTGAAAGTAGGAGTTATGTTAATGCGAAGCTTTCGTCCCACATCTATTAATTTTCTTCTTTTTAGGTTTAGAAAACAGGAACATCTTGAAGAGTAGAGACGATATCGAAGGCAATGCAATGGCATATTTCGATGAAAGAACTATTTTATAGTGTTGTACGCTTAGTTGAATTTGACCAGATTCACATTTCAATGAAATTGAACTTGACTTGACTTGACGACTTGTTGGGAAACGATTTCTTCTTTCAGCCAACAAAATGCAGGATCGAAATATTATTCCTTTTCGATACAGAAGCACTGTAGAAGTTAAAAAATAAGAATGTGAAGTATTCATTTAACTAAAATAACAATGGCAAATAGTACTAAAGGTAACAAAACCTCTCGTCAAAAAGACGGCATCGCATCAACCCTCTTCCTGATACCTAACTCAATAAAATTATAAAAAGAATAAAAATCATAGAAAATCTATCAAGGGGAATTGTCTTCAGGATATGCTTCAATGCTTTACCCAATATTCGCTTAACCTGCGTCTTCAATACGAGGACCATCAAAGAGTTCCAGGATGCTGCTCACTGATATGAGAAGCTTCGCTTAAAGACGTTGCGAAATACTTATTATTTATCGATATCGAAGATGTGCTTCATACCTAAAGTTGATTTTATCATAAAGATAAGTCGGTGCTTTCTTCGAAAAAATATTCCGGTAAGAAAGACAAGAAGCAAGCAGCCTAGTGTATTCCACATTTTAAGCATTAGTTTCGATTAACTTTTACGACACGCCTCTCATACCACGCCGTATGTAAACCTTGTGCAAGAATTCTCCACTTTTTGCGGGCATTCCAGAAGTGTACAAGGAATATAAGTGGTGACTCGATATTGTTCCTTGCGAAACGTCATTTAAAACTTTGAACAAGAACTGTAACGTTTCCACTGTCAGTTGGGCGAAAAATAATATCAACGACAGCGGTAAACTAATAGTAGCTTCTCGAGCAATCACCTTAAAGGTGGATCTTTCTTTGTTGTTACGTTCTGAGCTTTAAGTATGGCTTTCACACACCAGAATACACAAGCATTAATAATGTGAACAACGTAGTCTGCAAGTATTCACTTAACAAAGCGTGAAGCGTTTTTAAATCGACACCATGAACTTCGATTTCCAATCATCTTTTTAATGATATAAGTTATCCAAGGAGGCAATTTTATAAAGTTCCGTAACAAACTCGAAATAAGAAAAGTTCTTGTAAGAACGGGCAATTTTACGAATAATAATAATTTACGAACAAAAAAATATTTTCCAACTACAAGCAAAATAAAGTAGTAAACAACTCACCTCTATCCGGCCTCATCGTATTCGATTTCGCATCGTTTTCGTCAAGTTTTCCTAAGAATTAGAAAACGTCGAGGCAAACTATGCCGGGAAAAGTTGTTAGAAAAGAATAGAAGAACACGAGGCGAAGACGAGAACGAGACGAGGAATCTAAACAAGCGATTCGCAGATATTCTCGATCGGAATGAACTCTTGAAATTTCGATGGGCCCAGCAATAGTCATAATGAAGTTCAGAACGCCAACAAACACACACACAACTTATTAATGGAAATTGCTTCGTGGCATATAGCGATGGAGAGAAGCTCGGAAGTTCGGGAGAATTCCCAATAGGATGAAAATACCCTCTCACACCGTTGGTATATTCGGATTTACCTAGTCGTTCAGTTGTATATACGGCATCGGCGAAGTTGAGAACATCGAAAGTCCCGCACAGATGCGGCTAAATCCACAGTTGCTGACATCGAGATGTTGACGATGAGAGAAGAATTATAATTAACATATCACCTCTCAAACTTAGCCCAATTTCTACCAACAATAAACAACAACCTCCACTATATAAATATTCATCGTTTTAAACTCCGAAGCAATACGAATCTGCACGAAATTCGCGCATCGTCCAATAAGCACCTTTCCGCTTTAGAATCTATAAGCTCCTCCTAACATTAACAAGCAACGCCGTCATTTCTCCTAACGCAAACCGTTCCAGACCTTCCAAAACATTCAAATCGTCATCGATGCGTTCACCGATCTTCGACGCTTGTTGAAGAGGCAATTTCCCCTCTTAAACTTCGCCCGGCTCATCGCAAAAAGCCCTCTCTAAACTAAACGCGACAAAACCGGCCAGAGGCAAGCGCGCTGTCTAAACTTCGCGCAACCGAACGAAGTTCGCAGGTCGCACTCCGCTAGATGGCGCTAGAATAGCGAAGGATCTCGAAAATGTTCGGGAATTATCGATCGGAAAGGGTTGCCTATCGTAGCAAACACATATGCCGAGGTGGTGCAGTCGCAGATTATCCAGATACGAAACTTTAGAATTCAAATTTTCCGACACATTGTGGTGTTCATAAGACAAACATAACCGAGTTGCTACTGATGTGGGAGCAATTTACGGCGTTCCATCGCAACTTTGCAAGGACTTGGCTGGGGGAGCCCCCGAAAATAGAATATTACTTTCGTTATACTAAAATTTATGGCAAAAAGAATGGGAAGATTGAACGACTCAGAGCAACAAGTTCGAAATAAATATAAATATAGAAATAAACAAAAGATTTAGTTGTGACTTACCGAAACGTCCGTTGGCATATCGCTAACGATAACAGGACTTTATTTTATACGCTATTCTAGATTCACTTAAAGCACTATTGGACGCTTTTGCTTTGTGAAGGCACTTACTTATAGCTATATTACAATACCATGCTTTTCCTTTTTGTTTTTTGATTATCGGAAATATTGAACTAATGAAACATTTGCGTTTCAACTCTCTTTACCATAGCTACAAAGTGGTCTTATAGTTTTTTGTTCTTGGGGTGGATCTGTCTGATTGAATGGGCTTTCGATAGCAATTTAGAATTTCGAGAATATTGGACCTTTCTTCATTCAATTGAAAGGATTAAATTAAAATCTGTCATGTCACTTGTAACAGCCGCCAACGTATTTGTAATGAACGGATAAAGGAAAAAAGTTACATCGTTAACGTTTTCGCGAACTGCTTGAGGTAAAACGAAATTTACGAAAGAACCCGCAGTTTTTAAAGAATCAAATAGAAGTTGTAACTATACGTTTAGAAATCTCGATTTTTCAATTTGTTACTTTACTTCTTTAATGAATTAATTAATTTTAATTCATTCATTTAATATTGAACAGCAACAAAAATGTCGTAAGTAACATGACGATGAAACCTCATTTGCACCTTTTTTGGCAATACCTTCCTGATGTATGTATATTTGTGCACTATTGTCCGTTAGATTATGTATGCAAAACGTTGTTTACCCATGACTGACGGCAGAACAGAACTAAGTCTCAGACTTGGTTCCATTCAACTCTGATTGCTATGCGCGGATTGTTAGTATTCCGTTAATAGGATTAAGTTTCAAATAATAGCAAATTACGTCGTAGAAATTGGCTGGAATCAATTCCATTCGTGTTCTTATACGCTTGAAAGAATTTTTTTTAAGATTAATGTCCTCGTTCAGCTGTGAACGTACCTCGTCTGTTTATTCGCTTTTGTTAACGGCAAACATTTTTTTTTTTATGGATGATTCTATTCGACTGTCAATTGCACAGGTAAACGAATAGGAAAAAAAGAACGGTTGAAACCTATAAAAGCCATTGAAAATTGTGTGTAATATGGAATTGAAATGGCAAGAAATATAGCATCAAAAATTTTTTACGGTTTAGTCGTTTAAAACTGGATACTTATAGAATGCTGGCATATACGAGGGTAGTACGAATACTTTCTAGCCTAACACAGAAACAAGTATTTTTCTTTGAGGGAGCCTTCTACTATCTTTACTATCTTCAACAGGAATGTTCCTAATTGTTTCGTTGCTTTGAGTGTGTTTCATATAGTGTGTCGATTTGGACAAAAGGTTGAAGAGGACGAGGTAGGGCAGCGGTCCGTCTCCTCTGTTCATCAGATTTTTGTTGCTTTTTATGTAAACCGTCTCGTACGCATCCAATTCTCGCGGCGCCTAGGCAATGGAATTTCTTATGTAAAGCCTGTGTTGGACTTCCTTAAGCACGCGATCGACTTCTATAGAAGAGTAACCGTTGTAAATAGCTACGTTTTTTATGAATTTAAGTTCTCTGTTAAATCTACTTCTACTTAGAAGGAATTTAACTAGTCTATTAATTAAGAAGCTAATCGCGGCCATTTTGTCTTGTCCACGGTGTTTAGAATCGTTCATAGGGTACCTATTAGTGTTGGTTTCCTTTATGTAGATTTGGATTTCCAGTTTATATAATTCCAAATTCTAGGAAAATATGCGTCATGTGCTCTCATGCATATTCCAAATTTGCTCATGTCTTGCTCTAGGGCTTCATATCAATTGGGAAGGTTTCACGAGAAATCAGGCATATCCCCTTAATGTAGTTTCAAGAGAAACGTAAAAAATGTTCATTTCATAGGCACTGCTGTTGACGATTGTGCAACTTAGATGATAAACAGTAGGGATCGAATTGGCTCTAAGCAGTCTTGAGCACTGTACGCGTTAGGAACGATCAAGAACATTACGAAACCGTATCAAACCAAATTCCCACCGAATGTGGACAAGTCAAGTATTGGATGAATACAACGGTCATTTTTTATGGTGAAATTTTGCATCTCTTGCGATCCTATTCCAGTTCCATTTTCGTTCTTAATTCGCCACGTATCGCGCTTCTTATTTCATGCACATTTCGCACATGTTAAGACGTATCCCGCGAGAGAACATACTGACGTACCGTTCCTTTATTCCGTCCCTTTCGCTTCGGAATTTTCCGACCAATCTTCGCATCCTCCTGATGCTTGCTGCGGGGGACGTGATCTATTGCTTCTTTCCGTTTCGCAAAATATTCATCTCGAGACCTTGTTACCGTTCGTTGCGCCGTCGATTTCGGCGACCTGACATTCGAATTTGGCGAAGTTAGCGAACGCGCGATAAATTCCCGCTCCTTCCTCTTTTCATTGTAGTTCATCGGATTCCGTGATCGTGCGCGTCAAGTTATAAGATATGTACGTAATATATTCGAAACGCGTTCCATTTCCGATACGGAATCGTAAGGGGTAAGCCATGGATGATGAATCGCGTCCAATATTCGCGGGAAAATGTATATTTTCGTCAAACACTTCTTCGTCCTGTCGAAGGAAATCTCTGTTTTGTATTTTGTATGTTCGTAAAATAATATTTTCTTCTCGGAAGACAACCATTTCTTTATTCTATTGATCCTATCAGAGAATTGGTCGCAAACACACGAGCGGAGAACATCAAATTTGTAATACTTTGACTTATGACCTTACATCCGTAACAAATGTTTTAATATGTCCAATGAGACCTAATATATAGTTTATCTTTCTCTACGAATCTACAACGAAGACGTTTCGCAAATTAACCCAATTAATAAGCTGAATTACGCGCGCTTTCGAGCCGAAACCTCATTAGCTAACACATCGCGTAAGATACACGCCCTAAAGCAGCTAGCGACGGCTGAATAATGCCAACGCAGAGCATTGTTCGAGGCTAATCGTCGAATTTCCTAGTTTTTTTCTTTTGGTCGTAAAATAGACGAACATGCGGAGCTCCTGTCCGCCGTCAACGCGGTCGGATCGAGTCGAAACGGGAGAGGTAATTTGCGCTAATCGCGTTGAATAATTGGCCTCGGAGATGAGACCGATTGCGGCTCATTAAAGCGCAAGAATTGCAGGCCGCTGCCGGGAATCGGATCTCCGGATCATCCGATCCCATCGGTACGTAATTTAGCGGCAACAAGAAGGCGAACGGCTAAAGCGGTTCTCCTATACCTTCAATTTGTTTCGTTCATGTATCTTGCGCCTGTGAAGCGCGATTGTCCTGGGCAAATTGCTTTAATCTTTAACAAGAATTCGGGACTATTAGAACTAAAGGAAACTAAACCTAGTCATTCTTAGTGATTCTTTTTTACGTGTAAACAATTAAATGTATTTTAGGTTTAAGCACTGCTCTATCATTTAAAAGAACGATCCCAAAAATATATGCTACATGCCTTTCGTTGAGTAGCAATCTATCCTTCTAGCCTTATTCTATTTCTTGGAATTTGTACCTCCTTTTTTTTTATTTGAACCAAACCATTTTTGCCGGAAATGGTTTCTTCCGCAATGAAGTGGATAACTCATGGGTGTTTCTCATGTACTTAATCCCGAATGATTGATAAGCAGCTTGCGGATCTCGCTTTTCCTTAGATCCGTCTGCTATTTTTTCCAATGCCCTTTTCTCGATATTAAACTCCTCTCAATCCTCCTCGATCCTAGATGTCACCTATAGCGAGTTCGCTACCCTCTTAGTCGTCCACTTCTCCTCGGTAAATATGAACTTTTTCTCTTCCGAGTACAAAGCGCCAACAACGAGGAAAACAATCAAAAACGGAAGATAAGCGAGCGTCCCGTAATAATTGAAGTCCACCATCTCAAACGAAGCGAATCGCACGAACGAAGCTCTAGTTTAATTAGAAACTGTCATGTTGCTCTATTTCTGGCCGTACGCGCGGCGTTCTGTGATGCATTTCCTTAACAATCTCCTTATCACTGTTTCGTCTAGTGTAAAGATCGAGCCCGCTCATTCGCTCGAGAGTATAGGAAATATTTGTAGCGAAATGGGGAAGGCGGTACAGATAATAATTTAAATTGAGCGGATGATTGTCTGGAAGATAATTAAATGTTCTTTTGTTGCAAAAAAGTGAGAAAGTATTTAATTTGTTCTCGTTAATTGAGTTGGTGTTTAAATTCATCTGACGGAAACTGACGAAGATTGATTTAAAAAAGGAAGGTTTTGTACTTAAACGCTTTGGCGCAATCAACCGCCTTCATATATGGAATCTGATACATACACACGAAAAGACATCCTTATGGCCACTTTTTATTCCCTCCCTAATGATGTATGTATTCAAAGTGTTTATATGATTTTTCGATTCTTTCCAGCAATCGTCAACGTTGCTTATTTTATCTTAACTCATCAGCGGCGTATTGAGTTTTGATACTGTCAGTAAGAGCTTCCCTCTGATTTCATCGGTGAATAATACATCAGAAAAAGATTTTTGATGTGTGTAAATTGAAACGGAAGTTATGTACAACAGTTTGCAACCGCAAGCTCACTAAATACAAAAGGAACCAGAGACGTACTGGAGGGCCCAAAAAAGAAGTTGCCTAATAAAGATAAAGGCAACAATCAAGGCTTAGGTGCCAACAATGAAAAAAAATAGTGATATTTTCCTCGTTCTATGGAGAAAACAATTTCCTTTTGAATGGGACCTATTATGTACTTTCTTCGATTGCGATCTTAGCTGAGATGATCAAATTGATCGTGCGTGCACTATGCTTTAGAAAGTAAATTTTTTAATTGGTTGGCGGGTCTGCAAATGTTGGTAGATGTATGTGAAAGTTCACTATGGTTCTCATCTGGTTTTATCTTAAAAACTAACTTCTTAAAAATGTAATCAAAAAGGAGCTATCTAATCAGAAACCAACCGTAAATGAAGGTAAAGAAACACTTTTTGTTTCGAAATGAAAATTCTTTTTTTTATACGAGAACCATTCACTCCGATTTAATCGTGTCATACGTTTCATTGCTGAGGTGACGTTGGCGCGATATCTGAAAGCGTTGCTCTCAAACGAATCGGTAAGCCGGCGGTAACAATCGCTAATCAAAACGGATCGGAGCGATCTGACGTTAACGAGTGAGCTCACACTCCCGTACTTTGTGCTTTGTAGAAAACCGCTGTAGCTCCATATTTATGTTGCTACATGCGAGTAGCGTGTACGTCGTCGTTATCGCGAAGTTGTTGAGTTGTTAACTTCCTGATTTTCCACGGGGCATAAAACCGACGCCGTGCAGGTAGCACAGACTGACCCATTTATCTTGTGACGGTTGTATATCGCGAGAACGATGAATGCTAGAGGAAAATGTATTTTAACAGGGTTGTTTGGAGTCGAGAGGAAATCAAGATGATGGTTAATGTTCGCCGCGTTTTCAAGTTCATTGCAAGAAAACCATTTATTTCGTTCGTTACTTTCAAAAATTAGGGTAATTTGAAGAACCCTCGACAAGAATGAAGGGTACATAATTTTCTGGGGGTAAACATTTTTATTTTTCAATTTAGTGACCTTTTACGCTTACTTTACTGCTAAACCTCGGTTGTAGTGCACTTACCATCCGCTACAATCAATATTTAAAATGAAAAATAATAGATGGATAAATTTCGAACCTTCCAGCTTTGGTTTCATAACAGATGCAAACTCGGCTCCCCGCACGCATAATACTTGCTTCTGGTAAATCTAGTGCTACACCAATCGGTGTATAAGAAGATTATAACGGTAATTACGACTGTGCGTTGCATCTATTTCAAGCGATTTTGGCGTTGTTATTGATCAGCATTTCCTATGCTGGTCGTTTCCTAACTTCACGTTTGGGAGATCCAGAGATTTTGTAAATTTTCACAATATGTGTTCGGCAGTTTATAATAACTTTTTTCTGCGTGTGTTCTTCCTCTTTGTGAGTAATTTTCCCACCCGTATAATTGTCGGATAGTTTTTACTTTTCTAAGTCCACTTGTTTCCACGATCTCCAAAATTCAACCGTTTCCCTTGGCCGTGTCCTGGTGCAAACTTTGCGTTTTGAAGGTCTTCCCTAGAGCGATGATACGTTGACTTGTACTTTTGCAATAATTTAAATATGCTTAATTAACAGATACTTGACGCAATTTTTTTATTTCTTAATATTCAATTACCATGTATCGTATAAAGACGAAGTTTGTAATATTTTAATTACAAATAAACCCTTGCTATAAACTATTTCTATTTAAACGAAGTACTAATTATATTTGATTAAAGCAGGTGCTATATCACATTCAAAGCATTCACAATGGCGAATTTTCTCGAACGCTTGCTGAAAACTACGTATTTTAACGTTAACAAGATATTTTTTTCTAATGTGTATGTTATAGAACACATAAACGTTCCTACCCAACACGAACGTCAATCTCCCTCAAGTATACCCTAACTATCGATCCGTCGAAGCGCATAAGATTGCATACAAAGTTGGATAAGTTAATTTGCGGGCCACGTTCGATTCCCGAGTAATCGATACATTTAAAGCGTCTCTCGATCGACGACGTTCAGGTAGATTAACCGAGGACGCGCTTTCGAACGTACCCTCCCAGCATCGCATTTAATTAAACGGGGAAGTCGGAAACGAGGCACCCATCACGCGCGGTCACGCGACAAGCGTCAACGCCGTGCAAATAAACACACCTGCTCGCAACGCGAACATCATCAACTAACCTTCAGCTAACAGCAATCATTTACTAATTTGTCGAGTTTCTCGGCCGGTTTCGATAAAATTAAAAGTTTTAATTTTTGGTTTCAGCTATTTTTTTTTAATTAAGTAGCAACCAACATTTAGAGCAACAACAATGAGGAAAAAACAAACGGAGGCAAGTTGAGTAAAACTACATCATTGATTGGGGTAAAATGTAATTTTAATACGTTAAACTTCCTAAGATTATCAAGACTCTTAAAATAAACTTGCAACGAATTATAAAGATGTGAGATGGCGTAGAATGTACGTCTAATATTTAATACGTTACATGGATGTGATATCGAGGCAAAAAAAATCTGTCAGCGATCTACGACAGCAATCGACGAAGATTTTTTTAAGATTATTAGACACATGCAGAGACAACGGATCTGCATATTCCGCGCCGCATAAGTTATTTGATTAATTCGGAACAATTGTTATGGCAATTCCTGTCCACCGTACGACCTAGGAAAAAGATTTTAATTCTAGCAAGGGTGGTCTGGCTCTACGCTAATGACGAACTTATTTTTTTTCGTATTTTTTTACCCAAGACAAGGCTGTTGTCACATGGCCGCGTTAACCGGCTGCTGATTACATATTCTATTTAGTATTCGGTGCGTCAAGAGTTTTTCCCTGATATATCGTTGAATTTTTGTAATTTTGTAACGTTACCAAGCATCGTTCATTCTTTGTGATTCTTCCGACGGTTGCTAAGTTGTAAGTTTAATAACAATCAAAGAAAATAATTTCATATCATCCTTTCGCGAACGATGTCGAATTATTTTTTGATTTCACTAATTTCAATATCATTCGGTGCACACGTGGCGGCGGTTGTTTCGGGTGCCAATAAAGTGCTAGGCTTTGTGTTGCATACCACATCAGTTTAAGCGTGTTGTTAATTAATAAAGAACTGATACTCATAAATTCTCTTAAATGAGAAACTAAGCTTCTATGCAACATATAAACGCAATTTGTGTATTTTTTTTTAATAAAAAGCCATCTTATTTTGCAACAAATAGAGAAAGGTTTCCATATAATTTAATTTGTCGTTGCGCGAAAAGAAGTCTGCATATTTATTCTTAAATCCACGACGCCGTGTAGCTCCTAATGCTCTACAACAACAACAACAACAACAAAAACTGAATCCCGCGGCGCCAATGTAAACAAAAGCAGACCGTATTCGTTTTTCGTCGCGATATTCTTCCCATCTCTTTCCACGCGCATTTCGACAAGTTCTTCTTTCTCATCTTATCGTTTAGCGCCGCGAACTTGGTCCGTCTCCCGTCCGAAGAAGCTCGACGCGGCATCAGCTTCGTCGTCCGCGTCACACAGCGGCAGCAGCTTTCGTCCCGATCACCTTGGCAACGACGCAGGCGTCCCTACGAGCGGCGTGAGCTGGGGCGGTGGCCGCTCTCGCATAGCGTTTCTTCCTTCCAACCTTTCGCGTCCGCCTAGCGGCGTCTCTGTCTCGCGTGCATGCTGTTCCTCTCAATTCCATGCACGCTCACACACACAAGTCCGCAATACCCTTTTACCACCACCACCACCACCACCACTAGCACCATCGTCGTCGTCTTCGTGCCCGTGGAAGTGTCTCCTCCTGGTTAAAATGAATTACGCGACGCGTCACGTGATCTGAAAGTGTGTTACCTGTTATTTTGTTAATTGTCAAGAAGGACACGGCAAGGCAACCCTGCGAAGGTAGTGTCTGGTAAACACGCTGCCGTCACCACCACCATTACCCCCCTTTCGTCTTCCCTCTTTGTTTTTCTTCTTTCCGAGGAACGAAATGCGAGTACCATCAAATCCATCCATAACCTCACCGTACCATAGTGAATAAACTGAGAACTTGAACGTTAGAATTTCTGAAAGCTATAACGAATTAGGCGATGACCCAAGAAGGACGAAACGAACATCAACAGAGATGCACCAGCGTAAGCTATACGGGACATTCCTAACGGTGTCTATCATTTTGGGCGCGATTTCACACTTTGATGCGTTGAGGACGTCTTCATCTTCCACTACTTTCCCCAAGGAACCGCCGAAACAACAGATCAACGTCGGACTCATCCTACCCCATACCAATTTCGGGGTTAGGGAGTACACCAGGGCCCGGAATAGTGCCGTAGCTTTGCTGCATAAGTCCCGAGGACCACGTTTCAAATGGTTGGAGAAGTATTCGTTCTCGACCAACAATATCCACAACGTGCTGATGCTGTTGACACCCAGTCCAACAGGTTAATCTTGCTTTTTGATACTCCTTAATAAATTAATTAAGCAAACGCTTCATAACGTAGAAAAAAAAACGTACAACGTAACCTCTTATTCATGTCTGCTTCACAATCTAGCATTAGTGTATTGCATAGGTTAGGATTCCCGGGTTTTCCTCTTAAATATCGCGTACTGGAAAGTTTTAAATATTCTCAAATTAATTGTTTAAAAATGTGATAGGGAACAGCGTGTTCGAAGCACGTTTTATCCCTCCCCCTCCACCTCTACACTTACTCTAACTAGTCGGTCCCGTTTTCGAGAGTGAATTTAGGTTAGGTGCAATGTATGTATGTTGTCCTCGCGTCGAATCGATATTTTCAATTTTTGACGCAGCGTGTGGATTTCAAAACAAACGCAGTCGATGCGGAAAATGCATTTTTGTAAGGGTGAAAGATTGCCAGAATTATTGTTTTTTTACGATGTTACGTACGCCCTCGCATAACTGAAACATGACGAAGAAAATGTTTCATATAAAAGTTATTTGGTGAGATTTTTTTTTTTTTGGCTTATTCAAGTACAATACAATTACTTCTGTTAATTTTTATAATCACTCTTCTAATTCTTATTTGAAAATTACAAAAAATATTTTAGTTGGAGTTGAAGCATTTTTAAACGTTGCATAACAACATAAAAAAAAATCATTCCAAAACTGCTTACACAGAAATATGATCCGATGATCACCGACAATGATCCCAGGAAAATCCTCATGGAACGATCAAGAGTCACAAAAAATAAACGCACCGGTAGGAATTTGCCCTAAGCACAGTATTCTTCTTTTCTTTCTCAATGGAAATCTTTCTAATGATAGGTTATTCGGAGCTTCTGTAGAATCAACTTATTTGATCTCTTTGGGCACCATCTGCTAATGGTGAGGAAGTTAAAGAAGAACGAGCTCATAATAAACCCTGGTTATCTTCCTCATTATCAGTTCAATGTTAGAAATTATTTAAATAATATTTAAATAAATTTTCCCAAATTCTTAGATAGGAATGGGAGCCATGATCACCAGATCTTTGATCATGTGATTTAATTTTATGGTGCTATTTACAAAACAGGACTTACCACCAATTATCTCGAAAATATTGCAGAATTGCAACAAGCGGGTATAAAAACTTGTTTTCGTACAATTTGTTCAGTAGCACAGGCAAGCATTACGCTTCTGATCATATCATGGGAAATAAATTTAGAGCTCCTTGGTAGATCAGGAAAAGTTAACAAGGAAATCAATAATCTTCAGTCTATTTAATGGCCTGCCTTAGAATAACATATTCCACAAGCAATTCACTTGACGTAGACAACGTTAAATGTTCAAAATCATAATTTCTATCAAGCGACCGCTAATTGACTGGTGTAATTTAAAATTTTCATTTGATTTAACTAATTCTTTGTTTATTAATCTACACGCGGCGAATCATCCGTAAAACACTGAAATACTGGATATTATTTTCCTTTTGTTCATATTGATTTTCAAAAGCACGCTCTATTTTTAGCAGAAAAATTGGTACTACGCCAACAGCTAAATATACGGACGCAGCGCGTCAGATATTGGCCTACCAGTAACAGTGGCGTGTCCGCCATAATTGGATACGATTTCTTTTATACGTTTTACTGCTAAAAAAATTGAAGAAGCTTAATTCTGCCTAGCTAGAAAATTTAAGTTTTAAGTTAAGTTTGTATCTCCGGCACAATAGAGAATGAAATTCATCGCGAAAATGGTCTAAATTATATCGTAATCGGGAGCAAGAGTTGCTAGTAGTGAGGATCGCGTCTTCGTCCGGCTGCGAATGGTGGATGGTTTTGGTTAGTTTAGTTAGCTCCTTTTAATTGGAACTATTCGCAAAATGAGTAATCACGTAGTGAAGCCTAATCTATGTTGTATTACAATTAAAAGTAGCTTAGCTTCCTCGTGACATTGATGGAATAATTCACGGCGAACGCAACAAAAGGAGAGAAAAAAGTACAGCAACACGCAGATATATTTCTACCTACCCAGCGTCATCAGCGCGGTTTCGAGCGTACCTTCATCTCCAGCTCTTGTCGCTGTTGCCTCACGGTTAATACCGCAAACTCCAAAACGACAAACTCGAGATTCGTTGTTAAGCAGTCAGAGAACTGCTCGAGGGATGGTTTAGAAAACAGTAACCCGGTAAATGTCGCTGCTTCTTGGAAGGCAGACGGGCGTTTCTATAGCACCAGAGGGCGCCGAGCAAAGTCGAATTTGTCAGTTTGGAAATTGTGGTATTAACTGTGAAGCAACAGCGACAAAAGGAAGAGATGAAAGTACGCTCGGAAGCGCGCTGATGATGCCGGCTAGGCAGAAACATCCCTAGTCCGCGCGTTAGTGTACTTTTTTTCTCATTTTGTTGCGTTCGCCGTGAATTATCCCACCAATACCATGAGAGAGCTAAGCTATCTTAGCATTATACATATTTGATTACAATTAAAAGGTTCCACGGGATATTCAATGAAATATTTTAGATTAGAGTACTTGATTATAATTTGTTTTGTCCTAACTACAATTGGATATGATCGAACATGTTAAGACTATTATATAGAACCTGTAGATAATCTTAGCATGCTGATAAATTTAATTCTCGATGGATCTGCATTGAACCTTATTAGAAATTTTTTTACACAATCTCGTGTTTCAAGAAAACCCGCTGTTCCTTAAAAGCTAGCGAACATTGTCGAAGTTTCGCTGATGCCCGATGTAACCGGAAAAGCAACCAAAATACTTTCATCGAAACGGACATGATTTAATTAGCTCAAGCATAAATCTCCAAGAAGAAGGCTTTCCGCAAACCATAGCATTTTGAACGAATAGTTCATTGAATGTTGTAAAATGTATTCGTATAATTATTTTTCTGTTTGGATAGTTTTTTCTTGTTTTCGTCTTGTCTTGTTTTGTTAATACTAATTATCTTCCTTTTTGGAATATATATTCTTTACAGAAGTACGTATAGGTAATCGCACGTGAATCTCGAGCGAAGATAAAAAGACCAATCCATTACTTTTCCCAATTTCTTCTCGCTAACATTTAATTAGTCGTCCGGGTCCGAGATCTAATTAGTTTTTGGAAATTCCGAAACGCTGTTTGTAAGCTCCAAATAGCTGCGAGATGTTCGTAAATTTCCTAACTACTAGGAAAACAAAAGAGCCCCCCGCCTACGCCAGGCAACTCCGTTAAACTTTCCTCAAAAGTTGGCAAAGATTCCGAATGGGGTGCCTAAACGTCCCCCTAATCAAGCTATTGTCACCGCTCCGATGACGGTTAAGCAAACCGAACCCGATCGACTTGTACTTTAGATCTCCTATTCTTCCTCAAAATCCACTTACCCAAACGATATTATCTTCCGTTCGACCTCTTTTCTTTTTTCAACGTTGCTAGGGCGGCCGCCGGTGTTTCAAAGTACTGCAATTTCGCCTACTCCCGGCTTGTAACGATCATATGAAGCAGGCCAAAGAGAGAGAGAGAGACAGAGAGAGAGAGACAAAACGAGGACTCATTTGCACGCTTAACTCGGGCGAAATTGGTTCGACATTCTTACGCCTTTGTCGGTAATCCGCTTAAAAGGAGCTGCGGCGGTCGCTCTACGCTACCGACGCTGCCACAAACTCAAAAGAATCCCTCTATCCCCGCCGCATACTTTGTCGCGTCCTTTTTTCTTCGTAACGTGAGGTTTTTTCATTTTTTCCCTCCGGTACGATAGCGTACGGGAAGGTTAGGAAAGCTCGTTGTCCTTCAGGTGACCCTTTAAACATCGTCAGGATCGATTATCTAGAGAGGCTAACTAGGGTTCGGATTAAGATTTTAAACGTTTATCGAAGTTGTTTTAGCGAAGTGAAAAGGTGCTTTGGAGTTTCTGTTGAGAAGTTTGAAACTTAGCCATGGTTAAAGCAGATATAAAATCCTTACGAACTCTTCATCGTGATTATTTTTTCTTATTTGTTTTTGCTCTAAATGGAAATATTTAGATTTTAATTTATTTTTCTTTGGGAATACCGCTTTACTAAATATACAAAACGTATATATGTCTTCAACTATTCATGTGTTTCTTTTTTTTACTATTTTTGCTTCTTTGTACTTTTGTATACTTCAAACTATTTCCATCCTTATTTTTATGAATTCCTGTGTCATATTGTCTTAAGTAACGCTTTATCATTGTTTTATGTGCTAGTTTTTTTTTTTATCTCGGGTTTCTGCGTTAATTCCCGCAAAAACCCTGGAAAAAAGGTCGTGGAAATTCTTGCAAAAAGCTTCTACTTGATTTAAACCCTTTATGGTTAACAATCTTCTTCCTACATCATTATTTATTGCCGCATATCTTCCTCAACTTTAGGAGTAGAGAATCACCAACGGGACTTTCACAGCCAAAAAAAAAATGAACGATATGCTCTTCTTGTTGCGAAGTTGTGGTACACTCGTATCTTGACTTACCGTTCCTAATTCTTTTGAATATATTCATGAAGCCTATTATTCATCTTAAATACCACAACCTAAGTACGTCGCGACTATAAAAGCACCCTGCGTCTCCTAAACAAATTGTAACAGAAACAGAACTAGCAGTTCATTCTGTATTAATACCCAATACGCATGACATCATCTCCTAATCTTTTTCATTTGTTCAGGTTTATTTTCCATTACCCTGTTATCTTATTCAAAACACAATATACCTGCTATTGTTGTTCTTAACAAATCTGCAAGCGATAAAATTCCAAGCGATTAAATTCGTTGTTCCAAGCCCAGCGAAGGTTAGTCTATTAGAAATCAACCATGTCCCATCATTTACCGACGATCTTATTCGCTGCGTTAGTAATTACCGCAATCGCAGAACCTGCCGACAAATTTCCCTACGAAAAACGTTCCCTAATCCGAATCTGTGGCGAAATACCAGGCACCGTGGTAAGCATCAACTGCTTAGGAGTGTTAATCGACCCCAATATGGTACTGACGAAGTACGAGTGCATTTCAACAAATAGATATACGATCGAATACGTATTAGGTGGCGTCGATAAGATGGATTGCACCAGCGGAGAACGACACAATTTCACCTTTTCTACCGACGTTAAAATGCTGCAGTCGAAGAAAAGGTCCAGCAACCTCGGATTAGCTGTGATAAGCGTGAAGGAACCTTTCGAAACCGTAAGACCCGCGGTACCCTTACCTAAAGGTACCGAAATATCTTCCTGTATAACGTTCTGCTCGCATAAGATCGTCTATGTGAACGACCATGTCGCGCAAAGCTTCCTTGATGAGACCATTCGAAAGATAGCTACATCTTTATGTCCTTCGGAAGAGATCATGGGATTTAGTTTGAACGTTATTCAATGCTTGAACGAAAATATAGCGGACGCCGGTACTAAAACGTGCGCCCTGCCAAATTTGGACTATTTCTACAATCATCCGGTGGTGTATTTCGCGCCTGTGTTTTGCAGGGGTCGGTTGTACGGGTTTATGGATTCGTTCGATCTCAACGATGGGATGATCTTCGAACGTGTATCGCCGCTGTTATATCAGATTGAAAGGGCTGTACGACACGAAAACTTAAAACGTAAAGGTCATAAATGCAGAAACAATGCAACTGGTGTATCTGAAATGTGTTCAAGAATGCAGTAAGAGGGTATTGTAATTATTCCAACAAAGAAAATTAATTAATAAGTTTAATTAATATCATAATTCAGTCGTGTTTTGTTCGTGTATCCGCTTTCTGTCGCTGTTTTCTAGTCGACAAGCGCATATATCTTTTCGCACTAGATGGCCTCAATAAACATATCTGGCTTGTCGTTCTCGAAGGGAGCTGATATAAGTCGAGAAGCAACGTGGATGACGCAGGGTAGGCAGAGACATGTCCGCAACTTTTAAGTTAAAAAACTTTAACTTAAAACGTCATAAAGTTTGCTATGACGTATTAAATATGTCTCGCACTGAATCGAGGGATGTTTTCATGTAGATACTTGAATGGTGTTACAAATTTTTTGACGAAACCGAGCTTGATACGTAAAAGAGGAATAATGACGTGACAACGAAAACAAATCATTTGCTTCCAAAGTGTTTGCTCAGTATCAATAAATAATAACATATCTATGTAATTATACATTTTTAATTATGGTATATAGCATTACAGCAAAAAATAATTAGAATAAATGAAATTTAAAAAATTACATAAAAAATCGATTTTTTCTAATTGTTTGCTGCATGGTTTAAATCACAGCAAACGCTCGTAAAACCACACTTTTCAATTATAAGAACGGTATCAAAGCTACCCATGCGGCATCCGACGCCTATTTAAACACGACGTCCTTGACCAAGCGCTATGGAAACGTATAACCTCAATCTCCCTTACCCAAAGCATGCTTTGATTACGGCCGACATATAATTCGTATTCGTTTCAGTCGAATATACAGCCACTTGATGATGTCGGTATCGCTATGCCGGTACAGCGGTTAATTAAGCAACAATAAACTGCCTAACGGGGCGTTAAGCAATCGCCGGTTAACTTGAAGCCCGTACCCCCCTTCGAATACCTACGGTAAACACAAAAGCGCACCGTTCCTGCATCGACTTTAAGGGAAATTGGGGGGAATTCGGTGGTTATTGATATCGTTCAGGTGGCAAGTGTATACAAGGTGATTTGGACGGGGCACAAAGAAGGATATGCGCTGAAGATCGCTGAAGACCCCATTTAACTATTAAAACTATTATAATTACAAATTTTAAAGAAATAAGTAACACGTACTAACTACACTAGTTTTTAGATAATCTCGATTCTCTTTTGTTTAATATATTTTTATATATTGAACATGTTGAAACCATTCCAAGAAATGAGAGTTAATTCCGGATGGAATACAACAATTTCTTTGCCAAAAATCATCAACGAAATCAAGAGAAACAATCGACAACGTCATCCGTCGTCATGAGTAAACCAGCAGAAACGAGGAAACATTTTCCGTGAGCCACATGAAATTAACAGAGACTAGATAGACTAGTGTTTCGGCGACTCTCGGGAAAGCCGGTAGACAATACGAACCCACTTTCATGAGACGAATAAACACGAGTCTGTTCAGCTTCTGCTAATTATATGAAGCGCAACTCGTTAATGCAGGCTTAATCATGACAATACCAGGTCTCACATCAAACAGTTAGTTATATGAAGAAGAAAAAGAAGAACAACAACGAATTAAAACTTCGTTATCGTATTGACCTGATTTATTGCCAAACGACTTGATTTTGTTCCCGAAGGTCAAACAAAAAATGGGTGGATAACGATCAGCTCATCAGCTCAAAGGGCTGTTCAAGCCCTTAAAAACCATGTTTTAAAGATATCAGCTTGAGAGTGTATGTATTAGTAGTGTATAGCTTAGCGAGTATACGAACAATACGATTTGTACCAGAAAAATTCCCATAACCATTATAATGTTTAAAACAATGATTTAGTACCAAAAATCGTTTAAAAAGAAACCGTTACTACTGCATGATCTTCGAATTTAACACTTGGTCCCCTTATGATCTCAAACTAACGCGCGCCAGAAAACAGGATCAGAAAATCTCGTAATCTCTCGCAATGGCTATAAACGGTAAATACAACCCACCTAGCAACGATAACAACGAGTTAATACCGGGAATATTATTATTACAACCTTCCTGCTCGGTCTTAAAAGCAAGCGAAACGTGCGCGTGGAAGATAGAGATAGGTGCGTTCTAATACAAAGCGGTCGCGTATGGCCCGAAATCATACAGTGATTTTATTAAGCTTATCTGGGGAGCTTTTACGCTTGGTAACTGCTTCCAGCGCCCTCTGAGATTGCGCTAGTTGAATTTATGCCGGAGCTTTGTATTAGGCCCGAATGCATTGCAGCCCCCGTCCCGAGCGTAATTGGGGATGAGGCGGTAGGGTTGGTGGATATATGAAAATCGGCGGAAATCGAGGAAAGATATGTAAACATTAAAAATAAAGCGGTGGGATTTTCGAATATAATTTTAATTTGAGATTTTACGGGAATATGTAGGATAAGAGGGGATTAAGAGATTGGGTACAATGGTTTCGTAATTCTGCAGCAAATAGGTTCGGTTTAATTAAGTCCCATGCTGCTTTCTTTTTTGTTTTGGCTTCTTCGGGATTAGGGTCCGAGTGTCTTTTATCAAATTCCTAGTATATAGGTGCGGAGACATCATGTCAGTAAAATGTCGTTTAAGTGAGAATCAAATAGTTTTCAACGGCAGTTACCTGTAGTAATAATAATAGCGTATATTCACTATATTGTATTGTACATCTTCTTCCCGGTAACTTATCAACTCCACATTCGGGAGAATTAAAACGGATTTCTGCCTTAAAGATTGACACGTTTTCCACATCTCCTCCAACTTCTTTACTCCCTTCCGAATACATCCTTTGAATCCACCGCTAAATCTTTCAACCCCGAAGCGTACGTCCGCCCAACGCGACTTCAACAGCGGTGGTGGCTGCAACAGCACCAAAGAGACCCTCGTTTCCAATCCGACATCCTGGTAACCTCAACTTTAGCTTCGGCTTGTCGCTGATGCGGCTAAACGTCTTGAAATTTCAGGGCTTTCCGCGTTAAAACGGGACTGCCATCGCCTCCCTTCGCTATATAGCCGGCTTTACCGTACGACAGATACCCTCGACCTAGTTTCTAGCGCGCAGGATGGGGTATCGGGAAGGAACATGTGTTCGGGGCCGAAAGCTAACTCAAAAGCAATTACCGATATCTCGGGCGGCGGCGAAGCAGCTCTGCGAAATTGAAAATAAAATCTTGGTGAGTAAATTCGGTGGCGCGCTACCGGCAAATGCTTAGGAGAAGGCAGGGTCTGCGTTGAGATGGATGAGTTTATATATGAGTATATCTAGTAAGAAACTCGATTACGTCGCGAAGAATGAAGATACGGAGTTCATCATTAAGCTCTGTCGCATTACTCGAGCAATATTGCTGCAATTGATGAAGGAAGAGCAAATATGGTATGTTGTGGGGAAAGAGAAACGTTGTGCACATCGGAAATCTATCTAGTCGCTACAAAAAAAGTAATAATTTCCGCTACCTTGCTGATCTCTGATGATAATAATTAATAAAAACGACACAGTTACAAACTTAATACACAGAATCTTTATGTCGCCCTTTCATTTAACTCCATTAGACTTTCAACGTTATTTCTCTGATAAACAACGGAGAAAAACCAACAACGAAGTCACTGATTAATATCGTTTCGATTGGCGCAGATGCTGTCGTCATCAATTGCAGTCTCCAATAATAAATCTTCAAAAGTGTCTACGCCTCTCTGACATGTTTCGGCGTCTCTTTCTTCCTTGAATAATCCGAAGGAAAGAGACGAGCCGCAATGCAAACAGGAAACCGATGCATAACATTTCAGAATTAATTCCTTCCGGAAGAACATTTTTCCAACACTGAACGCGTCGCGCTAAACTTCTTAACGCTTACAACGGCAGGAGCGCGAAGAACGTGCCGCAATGCTGAACGAAAGGGATTATTACATTTTGTTTCGCGCGCCGAAGCTTCAACGGGTCGAATTAAATTATACTTGCAGATCGCTGCAGATCGACAAATGCAGTAGCTTGAAGGTGTTTGTTCTCTCCGCTCTGTTTATCTATTTCCAATGCCGTTCGTTCCATCAGCACGATGATGATATTCTCTCGTGTTGTTGCGTTTATTGTTCCGGTTAGCGCGTATATGCGAACGGGTGTTTTAAAATTGCCGCACTTATATGTAATCATAACACGAATGCACGTTATTTCGCTGTATTAAGCTTGAATCTCCTTCGCTTTCGCATAGAATCTAACCGTGTTTTGTCAGTGAGATCCGGCGGGAGTTCATTTTCCAGAATGTCGATGATATTTGTGGCATTTTAAAATCTTTAAAATCTTAAAAAAAAAACACTATTAGCCAATATCGCTAATACACTAATTTGACTATTTTCTCCGGTCACTGTTGGTCGGCGAGTCCTTTCTTTCGGTTGAACACTTCCATCTCGGTAGTAAATTGTTTGACAGCGCGGTAAAACGAAACAGGTGAGCGAATACTATCCGGAAAACGCTGAACTCCTACCAGTTTCGCCATAAACCTAAGAACAATTTAAACTTTCTCTTGTATAGCATATACCGTTTCCAAACAAGTCTTTTACTTTTCGAAATAATCTTCGATCTCAGCTAAGAGAACCAAGTATATTCAATAACTCGGGTAAATACGGGTTCTGGAAAGGCCATAATTAAAAATCAGGTATCAAGGCCTTTCCAAATTTTGACCGATCTAAGATATCTAAAAATTCCAAGAGTACTTCACATGATATAATAACATCTGCATAAGTAGAAAATAATTGAATGTTGTCGGTAAATCTTTCCAGTGATCATCCCGGCAAACTGGAAAGATTTACTGGTCTCACCCACAAACGTCTTTCTGCTCTACCCTTTACAAAAAAAAAAGAAAAAAAAACACATAACCCGAGAAGACCGAGAGCCACGAAATTATTTGAATTTCTCTCAATTAATAGCAAAAAATAAGCATTTTAAAAGTAAGCTAAACAACACATAAGTATCGGCACGCTCCGCGTTACACAAGTTTAATTTATTATATAATAATATAATAATTGGTCCGTGATGGCTAACTCGAATGGTGCTCATCATCAAGCGGTGACTGAATGATGTGAGAGGAAAAAAATCTTTCTTAAAACTAAACATGGCATAGGCGGGAAGATCTCTTTTCTAACCCAAAATATAAACAAGCGCCCGCTTACTACAAAAGGTCAAAGAGGCCGGAGTACGACAACAGTCCGTTTTTTCTGTTCATCAGATTTTTATTACTATTTATGTAAGCCGTATCTAAATCTCGCGGCGACGTTACAGTTTTAAGTAATTTTTCTAATTTAATACTGTACCCGGTTTCATTTACGTATATGTTGCGCCACACTCGACGTATCCAATCGCTCGTAGCGATAATTTCTTATATGTTCTTTGAATCTAGTTTGTATCGCTCTTCTCGTTTGTCTAATATAGGCTTTATTACATCATCATTGCATGCAATCTACATATATACAATAACCGTTGTAAATAGCTATGTTTTTTATGTATTCAAGTTCTCTGTTAAATCTACTTCTACTTAGCGGGAATTTAACTAATCTAACTAACTCAGAAACTGATCGCGGCCATTTTGTGTTGTCCGCAGTGGTTGGAATCGTTCATAATATACCTATTAGTGTTGTACAATTCAATTTAATTTGCAACCGACCAGGTTGCAACTTTCAGAACTAGATCCCCTATTTAAGACCCTTTCCTTCGAAATATATCGGATGCACTGTGCCCGAATGGAAAGTTAAAGTTAGGCTTCTATTCATGTATTACGTAGGGTCTGGCGTCCCACGCAATTAACGAACCTGTTGATTTATATCCTCGTCGACGTAAAATAAGGTAACGGAATCGGATCCAGCCGGTCGTTCAAGGGCGCTGATGCGACGAACCTGACATGACGCAGCAGACAAAGGCCGAGCTGCCGCTGCATTCGGTCTAAACGAAGGGCGTCGGTCACGCCGCGCAACACCCCCACGCTGATTGACCTACATTTTTGACGGCGAGCGTTCCGCTTTTTAGCGATAGTGGCAATTGTGGATGATTGTATTAGTTCCAAAATAGCAGGGACAACATAGGAGAATCAAGCCGAAGACGAGATGATCTACTATATGCGGCAATGCGGACGTCGGGAATTTATTGTTTTACCTTTCCACTTTCATTAAGTGTTGGCGCCAAAATACAGAAAACGGAAGTATAGAGCAGAGCAGGAATGAATTATTTTTTTAAGTTTCGTAATTTTCGAAGGAGATCGCTAGTTTCAAAAAACTTCGCGTATGTCCGCAGAACGAGAATTCTTCCTTTCCATGCGCTAGGAAACTATATAAGTCTTATTTAAACAACATAATACGAGAATAGCTTCCTCTGTACGTAAAATATAAACAATTTCTCGAAAACACGTAAATCGAACAGCGTATTTACCTGCACCGAACGAAATCGCACCGATCTCGGCAAATCGCAGGATGCGAAACATTACGATTCGACGCTATACCCGTGTTATCCCGGTAGCTGAAAATGTCATTTCCCGCGAGGGAAATTGCTTCTCGGTAACCGGTGAAATCTCGCGATATTCGATTAGCTCGCGTTAAAACGATTTAGATCTGCACCTTCGTCTGCGACGGATGCCGGTAGTCACTCTTTCCCGCCGCGTTAGGCTCGAAACGAATGCGATACATTTCACCTCGTTTAACGTGTGGAATTAGATATTAACAGGACGTGATCCGCACTACATACGAGAGGTGATCACGCGAAGATTTCCTTTTTACTTTGTACACGGGCTAACTCAAATTGGAAG
This sequence comes from Oryctes rhinoceros, assembly GCA_020654165.1. Taxonomy (NCBI): domain Eukaryota; kingdom Metazoa; phylum Arthropoda; class Insecta; order Coleoptera; family Scarabaeidae; genus Oryctes; species Oryctes rhinoceros. Next base: position 6,955,166 of record JAIOKQ010000119.1, read on the forward strand.
GAATTAACGAAGATTTTCGAAGCGTTATATGATGCTGGTTACAGTCTAAGAATCAGCCATAATATAAGATTGAAATATTAACCCTCTGGAAATTCTAAGAATAATCAGTCGTCACCGGCTAGTCTTATTACCAGATAATCCCTATTAAAGCAATATACAAACCTCGTTACTCAAATTTTAATACTGTATATTCAGATGCTGATCGACGAGGAACTTATTAAGAAAGCAAACAACCTCACAGTTAATATAACAACATTCGAAACAACAAGTCAGACATCTCTTGGCGTCCTCCAATGGTTATTGTTTCTGGGTATTTTCTAATGTGTACAGTTTCCAAAAGCGCTCCTCCGCACGTCATTTCATGGTAAGCAGTCCAGGAACTGCTCAAAGGAACAGTACACAAATAGACTATCCGTTTTTTACGAGTAAATTCTTCAATCTATCCTTAATTCTCAAAGTATAAGCAAATTCCTAAGACGAAGACAAGTAACAAGACGATCACGAGAACCAAGTTTGCACAGTCTTACAGGGTCCTTGGTAGTTCTAGTCTAAGAATTGATTGTCTTTGTACATTAATATTCTTTGACCTATTTGTGCGTACTGCAGCCTCATGAACAGCATGATGTTCTACAGAACATCGATCTCAATGTAGAATCTTAGTAGTAAGAGCTGTAAAACGAGCACAGCTAGAACATTATTAAAGCGACCCTTCTACCGATTTTTATATGCGACTACGCAAAGGTTAAGGACGTTAGTATATCAACCATGAGAAAGAGAGATCATACGTATGTTGTTAGTTAAAAGGATTTCGACAGTCAGCATATATACAACAATAACCACAAACACATTGAATCTGCATTATTCGATTATCGCGTTTACATACTACGCTTGTTTTGCATTTAGAATTATTCAAACAATAACGCGTTTGTTTGTTTTGCTCACGCTCGTGATCGCAGTCAACTAATTATAAACGAATTTTACGCTACATGATTAAATAACAGATAATAAGCTGCCCGCTGGACACAATCGCATCCACGAACAATTTAGCAAATAAATTATTCATCTCTTTTTTCTTAACGTACGGCCAGCAGAAAAAAAAGCAGTACGCGTATAATACCTTTTGCATTTCATCGAGATACACCTTGTATTTTCTAATTCTTACTTTGCGCGTTATACCTACATTTGGCGAAAACCGCTTCCGAACAAAGCAGAGTCACCTAGCCGCTGCTACTGCGACGAAGCAAATTGAATTCCCAATCTACTTCAAAGGACGAAGGACGAAAAAAATACCGGCGAAATAATAGAGATGGCCTACTCAGCGCTCAAAGCTGTTTAAAATAATTGAAAATATGTAAGAAAGCATCTTCAGTATGTGCATTACAAGGAAATACAAGTTCGTCGAGAGATTATCTTCGCATCTATATAGCATACGCCTGCTAGATTTCACCTCCAGGCGTATTAAATGGAAGATGGGTCCCCGCGGTGCTCTTTTCGCGTAGTCGACCGCAGATAGCGCCGCGAGCGCAAGCTGAAAGTCGAACGACGCTACGTTTTAGAGAAAGATGCAAAGGAGCTTCGCTTGCTTATGTTAGGGGGGAGGGCGTTTGTTATTATATGCAGGACCTAAAGGCGGCGATGCAGAACATCTTTGCAGCATTAGAATGTACCAGATGATATATTACGTAGATCCAACATTCTCATTAAGATTAGATTTTGAAGTTTGGTTGAAAAACAAAATTATGATTTTCCAGCGTACATCGTCCAACTTATAAGTGCAATGGCGATCTTGCCTGCAGCTTGTCATTGGCGTTACGTTCGGCGGCAAGATGTGCGTAACTTGCCACGTAGTAGATTGGCAGAGAGCCACGGCAGTACTGGCTAGTACGTAGTAATCGTAGCGACGTTCAGCTAATATTCCGTTAGCATTTCATTTTTATAGGTCCTTTTTAGTATAGTTTGTTGCTGAGCGATTTTAAGAGTGTTTTTTTCATTTATTTAATTACTGCCCCAACTGTAGAAGTTTTGGTTTTAGAGTTGTATAGAGTTATATTAGAGTTCATATTTCGTTATATAAAACATTTGATCTTTATTTAATATTTCCTTGTTTCGTATTCTTTCGTTTTATTGTTAATAGTTCTTAGTTTATCATTTTCTAGCAATGCCAAGAATGTCAAGCATCATTTTAGAATATACCATTTTTACTGGCATTAACAAAGAAGAAGCGATTTGCATCATTTGTTCTGGGAAATTAGGATTTAAGGGCAAATATACTAATACATAAAAAGGGATTTATAGGCACCTTTCCTTTGTGCCAATATCCCGTTAAATAAGTTACAGGATCAACCTCTCCGTGAGTTTCTTAAAAAATATACCAACTATCCATCGATAATTAGAAAATATTCTGTCTTAAACAACTCGTCAAAACAATAAATCAAATCAGGTCAAAATGCCGATGAAACGAGAGACTTAAAAGAAAGGTGTGTCACTAATGGAATGGTTGGCACATTGCATACAGAAAATCCTCCAATGTCATCTTTAATAGCTACGAAAATCAGATTGCCTGTTACTGCGAACGATACTACCGACATTAACAACGTAAAAAATGTTGCTGGTAACGACTACTCAAAATTTCCACTCTTTCTCTCAGAATCTGCAAGCGTAATGTTAAAAACAGGTAACGAGCTTAAAAAACGTTTTCCAAACGTGCTACATCTAACTTCGTTGTGCATGGAATACATTTCGCCACTGAACTTATTCGTCGATGTTAATTCATTAATTAACTCTTTTAAAAAGATTTTATTGAAAGCACCAACTAAAATAAAGTTATATAAAGAAATGTACCTGAATATACCTTTGCCGCCAGAACCTATATTAACACGATTAAGTTCATGGCTAGAAGCTGCTTTTTTTTTATCCAACTCTTTCGCATTTTAAAACCCTTTACATTGAAGCTAAAACAAGACGCTTCCAGTATTACAGCAGTCCAAGCGTTAATTACAAAAGAAGATTTAGTCGAGCAATAGAAGGTATTGATAAACATGTTCCAATCGTAAACAAAAGAAAACATCAAGTCAAAAATTTAGATGTTGCCTGGAGCGGAACGCACTCATTAGAATCAGGACGAATCTAAATTAACTAACGAAAGTATCTGTAACGGAAGAATTGAAGTTATTGATTTATACGATTCTTTTATTGCTTACATGCTACATACTTAATTGCTACATGCGTGTTTTTTTTCTTTTTCTGACCAATAATGAATAAATTAACACCTACGTGCTATTGGAAAAGGCACGCGGGAGTCTACCTTTAAACGTGTTGTGTAGAAGTATTCGTATCAAATTCAATTCGTTTTTAGTTTTTTTTTTTTCGAATCTACAAGGTGACAAAAGGGAGAGAACTTAATTCGAACTGCAGGAATTATTTGAAGATAAGCCTATTCGGAAATTTATGAAAACATAAAGACTGCAATGGTTGAAAAACCTCGCAAGAGAGGAGACTTGAAAAAAAATAAAAGATGTAGCTTGGAAGAAACCTTAAAAAACATAAATTAGAGTAAACTAAAGAAGGGATGGAATAAAACATTGGAGAAAGCGTAGTATAATATACATATTGTATATATTATACTACGCAACGAAATACACGAGCAAGTTGAATCTCAAGTTGTACGCGTCCCTCTCCGCTTACCATTTGCAGCATCGCTCGCCAGTGCTAAGAAGAAGATTTAAAAGAAAAGACGATACGTAACTGGAGAGACATAATAAAAGGCAAAAAGGAATGGAAAGATATCAAAGGTATAGCTCTGGACCTAAAGGACTTGCTTCTACATTTAGATTATTACATATTCTAAAACGTATCCCGCAATGAACTCCACGAAACACTTATATATTTAATAATAAAAATAAAATTTGGGTTGTCTTTTGGATGAGTATTTGTCTTTACAAGAAACTTAATTATAACGCGTTGTTCAGCCGAATGTAGCCGGCATGCTTTGCCTTTTTTAAACATAATCCTTCATTCCGTTAGGTTTATCCAATGCAGAAGTTTTAAATGAAATATGATTAAAAATTCAATATTCCCGCATAAAGAGATTGTTAGCGATGTCTTAAATGAATATTCTCGAATTCCATAAATAAGGCAAACGCTGTAAACAATCTACTGCCGAACAATTTAAAAAACTCGCAAACATATTAATAATATTCATGACTAGCTTAATTTCCCGAATCAAACATATCAACGGCGTGTGTAATTTCATCTAGCACTTGTCATTGAACGCGACGCCGGTTTTTCCATAGATACATTCGAAAAATCGAACAAAAAAAAGCGCCCTCGTGGTGCAAATATCGATTCTACCTCTGGCGTTGCATATGTGCAGGATGCGGCGTCCTATTTTTCGAACACCACCGGCAGATAGTAACATCGTCGCAAATGAAATTTCGACCGTTTACAAGATTACGAGCGCTTTTCGATTCCGAACAACGGGCCACGTTTGTGCACTTTCCAATCGTCCAGCTCCATATGATTCGCGCTATGGATAAATATATGTAAGTTTATAGGTATCGCTTATTGTCGAACGAGAGGTAGGGTGATGAGATTCACAATGAGATATATGAATTGCCGAATACAGGACTTAATCTCTAAGTGTTTTAATAACGCAATGAAACAGTGTCATAAGATGGCAATTTGACCGTTTGAAAAAGTTACAAGTTCATTTTTAATTTTTTGATTAGGAAGTTAGTTGTAACGATATGGACTGTCAATTTTTTTATGACTTAATAGGCATTTGTTAGAAACTAGAAGAAAAAGGAACGACATTTTAGAATTAAATGGAACAACAACATTATTTCTTTTTAAAGACGACCTTGAACGTCGAAACATCAGAATGCGATAATATTCAATTTAAACTAAAAATTACGCTACTCTGCAATCGAGTTTGAATGTTTTATTTCAAATTTCCCGGCTTAAAAATTATCCTTCTGATACATGGCGGTTTGATCTGCCACACAACTGTAGCACATCCTTCACAGAAACCAAAATAACGTTGATGAAATGAACGTAAGCATTCCCATGCCTAAAATCTCAATCTTAATGCGCCCTTCCTTTGTTACAGCCATCTTGAAGTCGTTATGCCACGAGTTCCTATCGTATAACGTGTCGGCCATCCTCTACCTCATGAACTACGAACAGTACGGTCGCAGCACGGCCTCAGCTCAATACTTCCTACAATTGGCCGGCTACTTGGGCATACCGGTGATAGCCTGGAACGCCGACAACTCGGGCCTGGAGCGGAGGGCTTCGCAATCCTCGCTGCAGCTTCAGCTGGCGCCTTCTCTCGAACACCAGACCGCCGCCATGCTCAGCATACTTGAACGCTATAAATGGCACCAGTTCTCGGTGGTGACCAGCCTCATCGCCGGCCACGATGACTTCATACAGGCGGTGAGAGAACGGGTATCGGCAATGCAGGTATGTCGAAGACGTAATTTTATGTGATGGGATTTTTCCCTTTCGACGTTTTATCGGCTACTACCACCAAGATAGATAAACATCGCGCTATTCCGTCGGAATTCTTCCGATAGTTTTTATAAAACAACGCGCATGCTTAGGTTTCCGATTTTCTGCACTGACGGCGGCCGCTATATACGAAGACGCGATTAGGCAAAGAGGAGCTGTAAAACGAGATGAGAGAGCGCCCGACCGGCAGATATTGAAAGTTATTACCGTCCGTTCCGTTATTTCGAGTGTACGGTCGAATAAATGCTAACGAATTGGAACGAACGAAGAAAATTCGTTTTAGGAACGGGTCTTTGTAGGGAATCTTATTTCTGTTTTGAGTTTTGATCGAAATTTCTCGAAGGAGAGATAAATATTTTCATGTGAATGTCGTCGAATATCGGAAATTATCGAGCTGCTTTTATCGTTCACTCTACTGGTTTACGCAATTTTATGGTTTTTCCATTTCCAAACAAGGTTCCTACGATTATCAGAAAATGTCAAAATATCTCAAGAGCTACTCTAGGCTTAGCGGCAAGCACACTCCGAGAACTGCCGAAACGCGCGATGTCAACATTAATTTTTTGTAAAGACTAATCCTGGTAAAAGATTTATAACGTTGCATGCTTGTGAATTTCACGGCCGCTCCGGATTAATTATTATATGATTAATTAACCTTATGGTGCGGAGGTTGCCGATACTCATGTGTTGTTTACCATACTACGCCACAGCTTGCTATCATCCTGGCATTATATGTTGACATCAATAATTTCGATATTAAAAGGAGACCCCATGATGTAATCAGTACCGCGCCCTTCTAACCGAGCCTACTACGTGAGTTTAAATTCCCTTTCATTTCTAGATTTCAGCCCGGTTGACGGTACATCTATAAATTTATTTTACTCACTGCTTTAATTCAAATGTAATTTTAGCGACTCCCGCAAATTATAGTTCCAATTACGTGATTTAGAATCCGCCAGCGGTTGCTATCGCATTCAAGTGCCGACTTTATTTAATTTCGTTCGTTGTAAGGATGTTCCTTCTGCAAAAATGATTTAGATCTAAAATGAATTTATTAGCTCTTCCTCCGATATCTAGAGTAATTATTGCGGATCAGAGTTTCGGCATGTGATTCAATTCTTGAGAAAAGCAGCTAACTTCGTTTTACGAACATCCAGTGTTCATGCTCGGCGTCTCTTTCTATTAACAGATATTTTTTCCTCAATCGTCTAAATGTTAGTATATCTATTTCCTTCTGTTGGACTATTATTATGTGTGTATTATTATGTGACTCGCACAACCAGTGGAAAGCGTTTCGTTGGAGCTGGAGCTTTGACTTCGTTGAGCTGTAGAAATGGTTGCTCCAACACTATTTTTATTCGGATGTTTTGTCGAAGGACCAACGAGGTATTTTCTTAAATAAGAAGCACTTGATGGAGTTAGCTTACTTTCATATAATTATCTACACTTAAAACACTAAATACAATATACACTAAATACAATGAACTTTTGAAATACGTTTGAAAACTTCAGTAAGTAATAGCATACGGAAGCTATAAAGCTTACCGAACCCTAATTGAATATGGGAAACTCCGCGAAAGCACAACCTTTACGTTGCTGTTTTTTGCGAGCCTATTCTAAAGGTTTAGTTTACCTCACTATATCTTCGAAGAAACACCAAAAAAAAGGAAATATATTTCCTAGTACTGAAAATTTGTAGCAGGCAACCTAACCTCATCCGCTCTACCTTAATAAATTATTTTTGGGCTCGTGTTCCGATTATACCGGAAGTCGTAAGCAGCATTGATATTTTTAAAGTGTATTATTTTGGATATTAATAAACATTGTTTTTCGAAATCTTTCTGGTGGTTCGTGTTTAATTGTAGCCAGTGCCTTTGTACTTGTTTCTTCCTTTTAAATCGCCTATCATCCATTGTCAAAATCCAATTCAAACCTGTAAGGTTTCGAAAGAAAGGAGACGGACTCCCATTATCCTTCCTCTCCGTTTCCACTTATATATACGTTAGTGTAAAGTAATTCGCGTTTGCTTACTTGGAGGAAGGAATTTCGACGATCAAAAAGACGTTAGAAAAGCGCTTCGCCGAAGAGCGCTTTGCGGATGACCAACGGAAGAAAAAAGAAGCGTCCGCAGCGAAGTAAAAGCGGTACAGATATAGAAGAAGGTCTACTCGGTACCCGGAAAGTTCGCGTTGAACCCTGTGCGTGCCCAGAATACTAAAATATCTTTGAACTTTCGCGAACGGCATCTGTAAAGTGCGGGGTAGAGTGGAGCATTGTAAGTAGCACGGAAGAAGCGTTCCTCGCTGCCGTAATATAACCTCGGCGAAAATTTTCGCTTTGTAAGCTCTCCGGCACGAACGCGGTCTAAAAGTGTGGATCTAGGAAGTTTCTTGCCTCGCCAGATTAATAATTCAGGAGGGATAGAACTGTTCCATTCGAAAATTACTTGCTAAGATCCGTAAGAGGAATTAGGCTGGAGCCTTTTTCTTTTTTTTTTTTCATAATATACGCATTAAATTTCGGAAAAATGTTCATTGACAATCGAATTTACCAAATCTCTAGCTTCCTAGACATTCGTTTGCGGGTGCATATATCTATATAACGACAGCGTATATTTGCAGCGTCTACAAAAGCTAATTTGTGAACTCCAACACGTCTTCTAACGTTTCACTGAATCTCAAACGATACGCTTCGTTAAGTAGCTTGGTTGACTTTCAAGCGTTTCCCTACGTAGATATACGCACCTAATTCGCAGTGGCGTCGTATCTGGGTCTATATTAGCTTCATTTGTACATCTTGCATTCTAGTCATAATCGAATTTCTTTGAATAGATCGTACTGTACTATGTAACTATTGTCAAGATTGTATATGGCATGTCAGTCTGTATGCCGACGTATTCCGATTAAGACGTTCCCTGCATCAGGGCCTTGCCAGTCACGCGAAACAGATATCGATATTATTACTGTCAGAGCTCGAGCGGGTTAAGTGGAACTGTTCAACTGTTATTGTCTCCACTAATCTATATATCAATGTCGTAAATCTGACATACGTATTGTCTGGATATAATTCGCATTGTAATTGAATAATTTCACCTCTGCGGGGTATCCCAATCTTCTGAAATTGTACTTATTATATAAGTGCTAGGAGGTCAACATTTTGAGATGATGTATTAGATACAATAAGGCACCCGTCGCAAATGTTCCCTTTATATATTTAAAGAATAAGCTTGGCGACAAGACAACGCGTAAACAATTGTTCTGCTCGTCATTGTTTTCCTTTTAGATTTTCTTATTTTGCCTTTAAACTTATCCCGACATATTTTCATTGTTTGTAGATATCTTTCTGCCATTGCCTTCTGGATTTATATTGAAAATTCCGCGCGACTCGGATTAATCTCCTCCCGTCGGGGAGAACTCGATCCTAAAGGTCCATCCCCGATAAAAAGACCTTCGGCGTCGCGCGGCATCCCGACGGTGTCGTATTTTCCCAAACGCGTTTCGTCGTCCACCTTAGACCTCCAATGATGGCCACTAGGACGACGTTGCGCTGAGACCAGAAGTGCAAAAAAAAAAAACTTATCGGATCTCGTCGTGCCTCGATATTGACGAATCGTGTTTAGGGCTTAACTGCGGGATCCCGCGTCGCCGAGGCAGCTGTCGCACCCGTCGTTATTGAATTTCCTTGTCGTTTTGGCAATACCGTGCCGGTTAGCAGTGTATATACAGATATACATGCTTGCTTCGAATTCGCCTGGGAGAGATCCGTGAAGTAGTTCTGTCAAAGGTTGTCGATACCCTTTACTCATCCTATCGTCGTCTTCTTTTTTTTTCTTTTGGTTAACATATTTGATAGTGTAAAAATGTTCCCTTTGGGATCGATTTAAAACGTTTAAAACTTGTCATAAGGTTTACTCTGCATAAAACGTTCGCGAAAACGCGTGTTGTCCGTGAATTTCTCTAGAGTTTGTAAAGTATTCCGTTAGTTGTTGTATTTTGGTTCGGTGCATAAACTATTCACTAAATTTACATTTGGAAGCTGGCCCTACGTCCTACCGCCTTAGCCGCTGGAAGAAGGCTTTTTCGTGATAATTTCATAACGGTTGGATTGGTGACATCATCTTACCAAATCATACCGAAACTGGTGTAATCTTGTACAACGTGCACAGAATATCGTGGAAAAAGCAAATATTTACCCACCCACATTAATACTAATAATATTAATTAAAATAACGTTTTAATTTTAGGTCTTCCGTTAGATCGCTTGTGCCAGAAAGTGTCAAAAACTTTGCGAAACGAAACCGATACAGCACTAATCAGCAAATATTTACGGAAAAATCGAATAAAAAGTAAGATATTCAATTTAATTAGGAAAATATCATTTTTCCGAATGTTAAAGTTCTTCATTCGTTTCCAAGATATCGCGTTGTCCCATTATTTATCGAACATGCTATGTAGCATGTTCTATTTTAAAAAATATAAATTTGGATAGTTACGAGCTTATAGGTAAGCTTATGCTTACTATTAGAAAATGTCCATTGACAAAGCTACAACCATCCGAGCCTGCGGAAAATCTTCCTCGAAAAAAATCGCTTAGTTCATCATCGTTGTCGTTACACCGTAAGAGGCAATAAATATCCTCGATTATTACGATCGTAATACCGACGAGTATGTACCGCACGCCATCTAAAGAAAACAGCAACGCAAGGATAGCTCGCGAGCATCGGCAACACGAGCACGCTACAAAATTAAAGTCGATAAAAGACAGCCGTCAAGTCGCAGAAATAGGTCGCTCCGTAAATATTTTATCTGCAACGGAGTGCCACTCTATATTAACCGTATCCATACACAAACACATCGCCCGGCTATTGGTTGACATCCCTGCTTGCTATCTCCTTTTTTCCTTACGTTCAGTTCTTCCGTATTTACGGTCGTATATGCGCTAGGATAAATAATCGTAAGTGCCTTCGGCCATAAAGATGTTTTCCGACAGCGACGGCGGCGGCGGCGGCGGCTAACGTAGAAACGTCGTAAAAAGGCGATGCGAACTTCCTCCTCGTCCTCTCCAACAATAAGAGCACGAAAGAGTTAAAAAGGGCGAATTTCAAGTTGAGACCAATGGCGAGTTCGGAAGTACGAAAGTTCTGGTAAGTTTTTGTAGTTATTTGGACTGTAGCGGACAGAAGGTAACATTTTCCTGTTTAACGCTTTAGAACACTCCTCATGTTACCAGCTTTCCAACTTTCTACGTTTGAGTCAATTGAATTTATTTTGTTAGTTCCTTGAGACAAATATTTGCTTTGTTGTTCCAACTATATACGCGAACTTTTTGAATATATCCGCCACATCAATAGAAAACGTCCAGTTTCTAACGAAAAATTAAGTAAATATCGAAACGGTGTTTTGTTTTTTAATATACTGTTAGACACACCATCGAGTCCACTCGACCGTCTAGTTTCAATGTTTACTGTGAAAATTAGCTAGTAAAGGAGGAAAAGCAAAGGAAAGGAAGCAAAAGCAAAGATTTTGTCTTTCCAGATTTGCTTGATAGGTGAAAAGCTTGTTTTCCACCAATCAAACAATATTTTTCGGAGTTTCATAAAAAAAAGAAATCTTCTAGGATGTTTTTTGAGAAGTATTTAGATTTGGTACTAGCCTTTCTTAGTCCCTGTTGGACTAAGGCTGGCTTTGTTTCGATGTTCTTTCGTTACATGTCAGTCTTTTTTTTTGTAAAAAATAAAGGCTCACGAATTTTTTATTAGTGAACGACTTTAATTGAACAGCAGCTTCAATTTAAAATAACAAAATTGTACGTAAGGTTGACTTTTAATTGGTAAGTTCCGTAAACCAACCTGTAGCAAAAGAAAAACTGTATCCAAACGCTTGACTGGAGTAACAATTGCAACAGCGACACATTGCGAACGAATACTGACCCGCAATAGCGAAACTTAATGCAAGAACAATGGAAACTCTCATTTTCCCAATTCCACTGTTTTTTTTTCAAGAACGAAGCGCATCTCCGGATATTCTACCTAGGCTACCGTCGATATTTCGTAGAAATCAAGACGTACACGAAATTGGTTATTTCCTAAAGCCGTTGTAGCATGTCTAAATGCGACGGGGAAACGTGGGCATCTCTACGATTTTCCCATCTAGCGTGCGATACATCGAAACTCTTTCACGGGATATAAAATAAGGAGGAAAGATGGAGAAAAGGAACGAACGAACGCGTGGTAGGGTATGAACTCGCCCAAAGATATTAAACTGATAGGATGTTCGAATTCTCCGTTTTCTCGAGCGAACGAAACAAATGGACGAGGTCTGCCCGGAAGCCGTCCGCTCGTAAATAAGTCGACGTAGAAGGAGGAAGGATGGAAATAGGGCAAAGAGGTAAGAGAACGCAGAGGTGAAAGCTTCGTAAATTTCAGGATCGAATGAAGATTTTAAATTTCTAATACATATGTACCTAGGCACATATTTTGTGATCATTTTTTTTTCAAATTAAATAACCATTCGCCTGTACACCCTAAAACTAAGACATCCGAGAGGCTGTCTTGCCATCGTGCCTCTCCTACCGTCACAAATCGAAAAGACCTGAGTAAAACAGCGCTCCGTTTGTTTATGTGTTGGCGTTACACTTGACGATCCTAACCCGCCATATCTATAGCACCTAAAAGATGCAGGAACATAACCCTTTTCTTTTTTTTTTAACGATCGTAGAATGAATGTTTTCGGTAGCACTAAATCCTTAAACCGTAATTTGTTTGTTAAATAAAGCTCTTTGGTTTAATTTTATTTTTAAAAAGATGTAACTTCAACGTAAATATGTGCCTATTACAACAATGTTTAGCAAAGCGAAAAAATATTATTCGAGGACGTACTAAAAAGAAAATGTTACGTTAAAGTTAATGTTGTACAATTGATTCAATTCAAAATAAAAAGGAATAATAAACCAATACAAAAAATGAAGCTTTTCGCCAACATTTCTTGTCACGTAAACTTTGCTTAATAGTCATGTCGTAGCAGTCACGTGTCGGGATAACAATAATGCGCATCATCCAGCTAGCATTAACTTAGGTTTGCGTGATACGCACCATTATATCAGCACGAAATAATAAGATAGGCAGCTAGGTAGATACACGAACGAACCTGCACGACAGATACCTACACATAGGTGACTAGAATACAAGCAATTTGCATTGTCTGACGTACCCAATCATCTGTTGGAACATTATCGTACTTTCTATTCGCATAATCTTAGCTGTGCGCCGCAGAGCTGTACCCACTTAAAGGCAGGTATTCTATATCGCTTTCGCGGATAATGTAAGGCAAATGAGCGGTTTTCGTGCTTCTCTAATGGCGATGTTACAGTTCCTTGTAATTGAATTAGCGCTAGTACGTTGAATGTAAATTCAGCAAGCTTCGTTTACCGGCATTCGCACGATTTACGCTCCAGATTCAAATAAAATCTGGCTCGAAAATTAAATCATTTTTCAAGAACTCATCTAGTAGCAAATTGCAGAGTTAAAAAAATATTGCATATTTTTTGCCATTAGTGGCAACAGTACATGAAACATACTAATGTACTAAGAGGAAAGGGTACAAATAAGAAAATTATGTTTTCAAAGAAACGACCTTTTTATAGCTCCGTACTACACAAGTTAAATTGATTAACTTTAACTTGCGTAGACGTGTTGCCTTTAGAATGCTAGAAATCCGCGACGTTTTCTTATTCAATTTTTCCCATTTTTACGAAAACATTAACGTTAACTGTTAAGCATCCATCAAGCCTGATTCGAAATATTTTCCATCTTCATCCTGACGCTTAAAACTTTTTAGACTTTCTCGTATGTTAAGAGAAGTAGAAGACAATTTTTACTACCGATTGCAATAAGATTGCATCAAAAAGTACATCCAACATTGGAAAAATTCAATTTTGGGTTATTTCATTGATTTTTAACCTATATAAATTATTACAGCACTGTTTCTCTTTCTTTCTCTCGTTAAAAACTGCTACTACATAAATGTTATCCATTTCCTAATTTTTCCTTACGTAAGCTCGATGTTTTAGATGAATCATTGCGATTCCAGAGAGAGCCTGCATACGTATTTTAGTCAAAACACTGAGTGCGTTAGGATTACTCTTCTAGTAAGAGACTGTAATAGACGTAAATCATGGAGGCTTAGTAGCAGACTCGTTCATGTTTATTCATGTGCCACGAGATGGATATTCCGCCAACATGAACCCGGTGAGATTGGAGATACGCTTGAGTTGAGCAGTAAATAGAACTCATCTGACCGTAAAACTTGAGCACCCGCGATGGGAAGGATCCGTTAGAGAATGTATTGAAAATGAAATGGCATCGTAAAATATATTTCTTATGTCTGAAATAAAAGATTGAACTATAAACGATAAATATAAATATAATTTATGTAAAGGTATTATCATTGTTTACGTAGCGGCACATGTTTTCATTTGCGTAGGGGATGGCCTTAAAAAAACTATAACGTGTAATACGACGCGGTGGGAGGCCATCAAATAGTAAAAATATTCGCTAACGTTCATAAGCCTATTATTTTTAGAATATTTCTTCCGATTACGACGAAAAAATTGAACCAAAATGGGTGTATTTTAGCTTTGAGTACTATTAGAATACTATCATGTTCTTAACGCATCCGCCGGCTTTGCTGTAGTTGACTATTAAATTATGTCTCAGGTCAAATTGATATTGTTATGACGTTTTGTGCTTGATTCTGTTGTTTATGAAGAATACAATGTGTTATGTCAAATCTCAATCAAGTTCTTTCGAAACTCATCGTCTTTATCGAGAAAGATATACATTAGGACATGTTCCTAGTACTAGAATATTTATTGACGCGTATACGCCTTTCGGAGAAGATGGCTGTTTCAAGAAAACAAAAGTTAATAGTGGGCCACCCGAAACTCATTGCACTATTACTACACTAATGTTAACCTTGAATCAGTGAAGAAAGTCTTCAAAGGACAGCTTCTTCACCAGTTACATTTCTAACAAATTCATCGCCCTAGAAATCAGGTTTGTAAAGAAAAACAATGCGGATTGTACAAAATTTTAAGTCAAAATATTGTAGGCACTACTTGTTTCACCGAGAATAGCCAGTTAATTAAATTAATAATTAGTATATGGCATTCAACGGTTTGAATTTTTTGGTTGTCGGTGAAAAATAAATTTTATTTTTAACAGCTTGTTTATAGTCTTTTCCGCAAGACCAAATAAAGATCCATGATCTCGTAGGGTTCATAACAAACACAGAATTTAAGAACTTCACCAAACTTAAACCTTTATGGTGGAGATCGAAAATGAATCAACCACTATACAATTAATTTTAGCAGAAAAACTTGGGGGATGTGTATAAATTGGTCAAAGAGCCGACAGACTTGCGAAGAACAACATTATTTTAACTTATTTTAAAAGTCGTCTTTATCTCAGAATGTTAACTGCTGAAGTATTAAAACCTACGACTCAGAACCAGAAGACTAAAATTTAAGACGAAAAATTTGAAAAGAATGTAGCAAAATCTTCAGTATAAGATAATTTCTTCAAATCATCTTATACGATCCAGTATTACCTTATACCTACATCCCCGTCTCTTTTAAATATACAACTTATATAAGATCTTATTTCCCATAGCTCCGAGACATAAAAAAGCTCCATCTTCTATCGAACCTAAGCTGCAATCCAAAGCACCGCTGTACGCTCGGGACGAAGATTCGCAGAACACATCACCAGCAAACAAATACAAATCGTTCCATCTTAACAAAACCCGACGGCTATAAATTCCCTCAACTCGCGTACGTTATGCGGCGTTGTAGTTGCGACACCGAAGTTCGTTAAGGCGACGAAATAGCCTGATATTCCGGTGCATGATTCCCGCCAAATTTATAGCCGGTTATGCATAAATTAAGACGGTTCGCTAAATATGGCGGTGTTGCGGTCGTTGTCGACGACGTAAGTATTACACGCTGTCGTGGTATAGTTGTTTATGAAGGCCATTAGCGGGGTAAATCGACGTCGCAACGTTGGACGTTGACGATAGATAGCATGCGTATCCAGCGTAATTACGACTATTGAGTTTGCTACGAATTCAATTTTTTTATTTACTGTTTCATGTAAGGAGCCGTTGCTACCTTTTTTAGGGAGGGAGTTATCGTGCTTCCAATTATTAGAAAAGGTATGCGGCTCCCAATGTTTCACTTTGCAAATATCAATCAATCTCGCAGCTTACGCGTATCTGAACACTCGCTTTTGCGATAGCTCATATATTCACCCAAGAATATACAACCGGACGGATTTTTGAATGATGTCCTCCTGCGTTTGCTCGACGCAAAAATATCCGCTTCTCGAATGTAATCTTCCCAAAGGTACTTGAATATTTATTACAGCTACCGACCGGTAAACACTGCCGATCTCCAGTCGGATCGTTGTAGAATACGGTATGCGATAATTTACACTTAAGCCGCAGAAATCCACATTCTGCACCTACTTTGAACGTGCAGCCGAAGAAGTTGCATCCGAAGCATACGGCGGGATTCTCAAGCGCTGTACAACATTTCATGCATACATGAATTGGCGATGGGAAGCGTTCGGAATTTTATTGAAACGCGATTCGATTACGCCGAGGAGCAATCTGCTATTGGACGTCAAATTAAAATGGTTTTCGTCAGAGCGATTGGACTAATGTAGTATTTTTAGGAGTTTTATTGGGCACGAACTAGACCGGCACCTGTATATTATTACAAAATTTTGTTGAATTATCTAATGTTTCCGTCAATTTTTTATTTTAGGCGAATGTTTAATGAAACTCGTCTTTATTCCGTTTAAAAAATTCGATTTTTGATATGTTTTGTACTTTTGGGACATTTTTGGGTACACTATGAAGACAATTCCAAGATGTGACTCTAAGACGCCAAGATGACATTCTTAATACCCAAGATATATATATATATATATATATATATATATATATATATATATGGAAAATTGCTAAAGTATGTTTGTAATTGAGTGGACGGATACGCCAGGATCTCGATTACGTCCTTCTCTTGAATAACGGAAACATCGTCAGGAATAAGTTCGAAGATTCTTTTAGTTTGTCCGCCCGACGACAACAATTTCTGAGCCGACGTCTATTATTTTGCACATATACTTTTTCTTACCCAGTTACGAAGTAAACTTTCCGATAATATACTGGTCCACTTTGAAACTTCTTGGTGAAAGCTGCTGAAAGGCAAGGTCTTGTTCTATATCTCTGATAAAAGATCTAGAAGAGAGACTCTTTTCTGCAAGCAACACAACCAACTCAGAACAATCATCCGTTTATTGGTTTTCTATTGGAATATTTATAATTGTAGAAATGCTACATCTAGGTGCAACGTCGAGTCCTTGCTGCCTTCTTGGTGGTGTAATTAATTCACTCTTTAGGCAAGGCGGTTAAATTATTTCCCACATCATTAGCAGAATCGATATCTACTTCTTTAGAACACTTGGTTGCAATCTATGGAACTTATCTCTTTATTGCTGATACCGCGTTAACATTTCGCCCTTCCCAATATTTCCCCTGTTTTCATTTTCATTTCGTACTTTTACTAATGTCCCGCTAATAGCGGAACACAAGGCTGATTAAAACGCAGGAACCGCAAGCTTTCCGCCAAAATCGAAACATCAGCTGCCTCCTCCTCTCTTACGCTATCCGCATTACAATTTCGGGTTTGTACTTATGCCTACCGTATACGGCGTGGAATGAATCTCTTGGCCTTTGAATAAATCATCCGCTTGTCGGTGCTCGATTTCTGTATGTAGAAACTAAGCGGTCGGTCCCTCGCCTTCCGGAAGCTGTCATAAGCAGCGTGCCTGTCCGACCGTTTTCAGCCGCGTTTATTGAATTATCGGCGTGATCGCGGCCGGTGTGGTGTAATAATCACTCGCCGATCGCTTTTCGGTACGCCTGCTTCGGGCTAGGTTAGACAAAACTGTTTTATGTAACTATTTAGTTTTGAAAATGTAAGCATGTTTTGGAATGTTAGATGCAACTCTCGCATTTTAGATACATCGTTCAGTTATGTGTGTTTGAGTCGGTAATGCCATGCATTTTTTTTTATGGATTATGGTTTCTATTCTTTTTTATTTCGACCACTCCTACCTTAAGTATGCCGCGTGGTCGGGGACATCATAACTCCCTGCCTCTTTCTCTTTCTGAAGATACCTCTGAGCTGTTGCTTAAAAGAGTTCCTGAACAGCATAAAACAGCTTTCTAAACACCCTGAACAGGTCCGCCAAGAGTTTGAACTGATGACAATACGATCAGCAGAAAAAAAGCACTTTTTCATCGTCAATTAATAAGCAATAAGTTCAATGTTGCGATCCAATATTACCTACTTCGGAAATTGGAAAAATAATTACAAAATTCATGATATCTCCTGCTTCGGCATCAAGAATGTTCATCAATTTTGCATTTGCTTTGTGATGTTCGTTCCGAATCGATTATTTGGAATTGTCACATGGCTAACACCGCCCGTTAACGGATCCAACAATGAAGCACAAACAATTACAATCGACTGTCTCGCCCATCCATCGAAATAGCCATTACAATATTTCCCAATTAATATCTGGTAGCGGATTTCGACTCGGCTATTAAAAGCGGAAGTGCGGCGGGCGGGTTGCGAGCCAACTGATTTGCGGTCGAAAACTCGTTTAAAACTGCCATTAAACGCTGGGTTTCGTGGCGCAGCCGGCCGACCGTCTCGCAAATGGGAAAAATAATTGATATCTCAGGCTTAAAATTGACTACGACCGCAACCGAACCGATGACCTGACGGTTCTTCCTGACGTTTGCGAAATGCGAATGAGCACATGTAGTTATTTTCAGGAGCGTCGGATCAATCCGGACGAGCTATGACAGCGTGATGAAAACGACTAATTTGGGAAAAACTCCGGGACAGCTCCGGTGACCGTGAAACAAGAAGTTCATCGGAGTAATCAGTGGTATCAGTAATGTGTCAATCTTTATATTCGTTGTTCGGATGTGTATTTTTGAATTCTCCTTGATTATATTTCGTTTAACGTTGTACAGGAAAGTTATTATTTATAACCTTTCTAATCTGCTTTCTTTTGATTCGTTTTTTATTTTATTTTTTTTACTTTGTTCTCGACTTGAATATGAAAGTCTGGAATAGTTTCCTATATACCAAACAAGGTTTCTCAATTTTTCCACTCTTTCGACTTTATCAACAAACAACATATTTCTCGCCGGTTCGTGAATCCAACATTGACGCGCTATAGGAGCGAAGTCCCCCAAAGAAACAAAGCAGTGCTGTGTACCATTTGATCAAGGAACATCAGCATCAGACATATCGCAAGGTTAAGACATCAATTTCAAAATCCTCATTCAAAAAAATTCAGCACGATGAACTGGTTTTGAGAAACCTAAATTCGACTTTACAAAGAATAAGAGACACAAAGTCCCGGTCTTTTAAAGCTTCCACTTCCGTCCAGAAGAAAAGAAAGATAACAAAAAGTTTACATCCCCGATTCGCGTCACTATCGAAATTAATGGCTCGCCAGCAACTGAACTTATCTCGAACCTATTTAAATTTGAGAGCGTCGCCCACATAAAAAAAAAAAACAAACTTATCGGGAGCGCTGCGAAAAAGAAATAAACTTGTTATTAAGTCCGTATCATTTCCGGTCTCTCTCGCCGACTTACCTCCCTAGCAGCAGCTGTAACTCACTTCAGATAACCGTTCCAAGTTCTGCAATCCCTAATCATTAAATTACGATTTAATTCGGCACGTCTAGATTCCTTCTTGGCCTTACTGGCAAGATCTTTTGCTTCTTTATATTCTTTATTTGCGGATGTAAGGATCTATTTCAAATGAGTATTTTTTGAAATAAGGAAAAAAAACAGAATACATGATTTTATTTCAGAGAACACGACATGCAAAAATCCACACGTTATTAATTAAACTTGTGTGACACGCAGGTGGTGATACTTAATGAAGTATCTCAATAAAATTGATGTTTTGAGTACAAAATAAAGCTATGATGTTCGAGAATATATCAGAACCCTTCGTGTGCCCCACCCTCTCCTATTTTATTAAAGAAGGGTAAAACTAAAAATTACATTAATATTGAAGTTGAACAATCCGCGCTGATCAAATTAGCAAACGTAACCATTTAAAATCATCCTTACATCTTATATCTACATTACGTCCTATTTTACATATTTCGTTTTTTTCCCCCGACGTGACTCCAATAACTTGAATTAATCCATCTTTTTCCCGTCTCGTTCAACGCTAACGACCTCCTCGCGAGCGAAGAAAGAAGACAGCACTTAACATAATGGAAGTGTCATTACTTTGAGCGATTTCTATAGCAAAGCACCATAAAAACCTCCCCTTATCCGAGAATAAAATCTAACGATGTCGCAGGATCGAATGGGGAGGTGAAAATAATTACCTTGTGTCCGTCTTTTCGAGTGTCTCGTCCGCTCACTTTGCTCATCTACCTCCTAAATTTTTCGGCGAAGTTTTTCCACCGCTACCGCTTGTTAATTGAAATCTCGTTACTAGACACGGAAGAAAATTAGGTTAATTAAAAACAGCGACGGAGATATATCATTTAGGATTTCTTTTCGGTCTTAATTACCCAAACAACGCCCTCCCTGAGTCGACTGAGACGCGGCGAAGGTCGGCTATTAATATCTGAATGTATGAAACAAAAGCAGAGGGTCGGCCGTCCGTCCCAACATTCTGTCATCTAAAAAAGACGAATTATCCTTTGCGAGATCTATTTAGGCCGACAGTCGCTTCGGGGGACTTCATAAAAGTTGAGAAAAAATTTTCCATCAACTTTAAAGACTATATAGGGAATGTCCCAAATTCCATTAACCTGGCCATAATTCTCTGTAGTGTAAATACTATCGATACTAAACTTACTTTTAAAACTTACGTTTAAAACTTACTTATACTAGTTTAAAGGCAACAAGTGCAAGAAGAAGTCTTAGAAATAGAATTATTTTAGTTGCCTCTTAAAGTATCGCGTTTTTAGGCGAGAATGTGATTTTCAAAGATTACTTGTAAATTCAAATTAAGAATACTACGCCACAGCAAGAAATTCCGTGAAATTTGTCCCAAGATGAACTAGAGCAAATCACTGACTTGTAGTAAATCGTCACGGACGTTTGTCCAACAAAGTATATATGTAGAAAATTCATCAGATTTTGTTTCAATCAATTTTTGGGAAAATTCGGCGGGATCCTTCAATAAATCACTAAGAAGGTATTCGCCTTCGTTAAGCGGTTTTCTAAGCTCATCCCCTTCGATCAATAATACGATATCTCATCCCTCTACATCTAATACATCAATTCATATCGAGCATATTTATTTTTTAATTCCTCGACTAGGTCAATGCGAACCTAACAGGTCAGATTATTAATTTCCCGGACAACCCTCGATACCCGTATAATAACACCGTATGAGGAGGATTCCTTTTGCTCGTGACAGGTTTTTAGATGTACTCTCGGGAGAGAACGGAACTTGACCGCTGTCATGCGATTGTCGAAACATGAGGGAGTTGGCGATCAACTAGATATTAATTTATTATATATCGTGGTGTGTGATAAGGGTTGGAAATGGAAATTAGGTAACGCAAGTGGATTTTCTACCGTTCAATGTAATCGGTTTCATCATTGTGTCGATATTTCTATTCTGCGAATATATTGTAATAAAGACAAGAGGTGGAATAGAAAGGGGGCAGCTGCATGATTATTGTCTCTAAAATACAGCTGGCGCATGAACGCTCAGGGGAGTTAAGAACTGCGACTGGTAAAAGAACCGATATGGAACTCTTACATTAGTCACTCACTATTACATCGACATCAACATCGAATGATTTTATAGTCATATACAGCAACAATTCCAACAAATTTAGGCAACTTCATATCTGAACATAACAAAAATTATAATTATCTATTCCATAGTAGCATCAATAATCCTGGCGTCACATCACATCCACATTTAAAACCACGTTTTATCTTAGCAGAGTGAAGAAATTAAAGCGTGGAGGTCTTAGAGGATATCTTGAAGCCCTTAAAAATCGCCACGTAAATTATCTGATTCACATTGCAAATGATCCCCATTGCAATACAATTTTGATCAATCTTACAAGATGCTTAGAACCACTCGGTGAACCTCAATGCAAAAGAGTGACCTTGCTATGGTACACAGATAGAAGGAGTCGGGACAGGTCCTAAATAAGCCCGTAGGGCCTTTCAAACGGAGACTTGTATTTTAAACTTATACGGCAAAGAAGTTCGTGAAAGAATTGAAGACTGTTAGTCTACATATACGAATCGAAACGAATCTGTACATAATCTAAGGCAGCTAAAACGGAATAACCACGTTACTTTTCGGTGGTTCCCATGCTAACGAGGGATTGAAAGATATGAAAAAGACAAATAAGCTGGCCACAGAAGCAGCGAACCTATATCTAGAGGTTTGAACGTAGCCCGCATTGTGATCTGCTGAAGAGTGACTTGTACCAAGCAACGAAAGAACTTCCCACTGGAAAACATACCAGGACAAAATCAGGCGAAGACGTTTATGTTAAGCTCGCCCAAGACAAACGTTCAGCATCTTAGATTACTAACAGAACTTCTTACAGATTGTGAAACTTTGAAGTACCATTCATTTGTATAAACTAAGGAAAGCTGAAGATCCTATGTCGAGAAGATCTGGAAGCGGCAGTACACATTCGACAATAACTTTCGACTATTATTTAAGTCACAGTCGCAAAAGGCATCTGCGCCCGCCCTTGCCTCGCCCATGGCAAGTACTTCCGTTTCCACCTGGAACACTTTGTATACTATTTAGTGAAGTATTTACCACGACCTTTTCAGGTACAGAAGCCAAAATCCACCGAAAACGAAGCTCTGAAGAGGCGTCACGCAGTTTCACGAGAATTCACCATCAATAAAAATATTTTTCCCTAGCGTATATCGATTCTCTCTTATTTACTACGTATATATCAATTTATTTTTAGCCAGCGTAACTTCTGCTATAGATACATGATACAGCACGTACACAACACCAGCAGAAAGATCAATATGGAAGGTCAAGCAAAGTCCAACTGATGAACGGTCTACGAACGCAACGGACGAGAAAAAAGGAAAAAAAAAAAACGCTTGACTTAATCGAAAAAATCAACAACGTAGCCCAAAAAACAGCTCATCTTACGCCCCGAAACGTTCAACGTTCGAGGAGGAAAGCGTTTCTGCTCAGCAGAGCAGAACCTGCGTATACATAGCGATTGTTTCGACAACAAAACCCAGAAATGAAGAAAAAGAAAAAAAGTAGGTAGAATGCACATAGAGTAAATGCTAAAATATGTAGGGCAGTCTAGGGGACTAAGATTACTCCTTTCCGACAAAGGGAGGCGTACGAAAGCAATTAACACGGAGAAGAACAGGAAACAGTGGGCGGAACGATGGGAACTGCTACTTTCCGACAGGGTCCGGTCTTCCGGCTTTCGTAAAATGCGAGGAATAATGAAAGAAATTTCTGTCAATGATACCCTTATTGAATTTTAATTCGGGATTGCTCTTACATCTGGAAGGTTGTAACTGAAAGGGTTAGAAATCCTTGCTGCTGGCGTTCCGAATTGATGTTTAAATTAGAAAACGAGATGAAGTTGAAGTTGCAAATTCATATAACGTACAGTACGTTCGAAAAGACTAGAAAACAGGCACAAAAAGTGGACACTTAAAGATTGGTCATCGGACAGAACAAAATTTTCAGTTTCAGAACATCGCCGGCAGAATTTTTATATGCTTGCTCAGAAAGCAAATATTTCCGTAAACATGTATCTTTGTGGTCATGAAATATGTTTATGTATTTTAAAATTATTATTATTATTATCATTATTTATGTGAGGTGACAGCCAAATGGGGTATATAAGCTTTTCAAGCTTGTCATAACCTCAGAAACCTTTTAAGGTGTAAGTTGAGTGTGTAGAGTGTGTTCTATGGTCTTCTTAGTATCACCCCCTCATCATACAAGCTGAAGCACAGTTAGTTGCGTATGGTGACTCGGGAATGTACCGAACCCATTAAGAAAATTTGTTGATCCTAGCGGAACTCGAATATGAAGCGCTTAACTGTGTCCAGTCATGTCTAGGCCCTCTTACCACTGGGCCACCCGGACATTATTGGGAAAAATAAAATTTTTAAATTTCCCGTCGTCCCTGTCGTCGCTTTCGGAGCGGGCAACTTTATATCTTCGGACCCGGAATTCGAGAGAAACAAATTACGTAACCTCAAAGAAGAGCCGACGGAAAGGTCCAGCTGAGCGAAATAGAACTGATGAATATATATTTGTTTTTCGACTTCTACTACTTCTTGCTTCGTTGAAACTTTACGTTGTCGAGTTGAAGAAGGGTTGATTCGTCGACAAGTTTCGCAAAATTTCAAGTTAGCAACCGAAACGGTCTTCCTACGCCGTAGGATATACACACAGGATGCATAAATCCTTACCTACTATATTTCCACTGCGCGAACGCTTCCCTCAAATACGAGATTTTCAACTCCTAAACACGTACATATATACAAAAGTAAGAGATAAAGTTTGGTTCTTTCAGATTCTCGATCCTTTCTTTCGATGTCGCCATACGTTCATTTTTGTTGGATTAGAAAAAGGGATGATGAGAAAATATTACAGCTAGCGGAGTATGAAATTTTTTGCTGATGTTCTTCGAAGTAGTTGAAAACGTATTTGCGTTGAAAGGTCTTGATATGATTTAATCGATTAGAATTTATTACTACTGTTGTTTCAAACATGGTCAAAGGTTTCAGTACACATAGAAAAGGATTGTCTGCACGAAAGAAAATAGAGTTTCTTCAGTGTATTCTTTCATTGGAGGAGAGTATCCTCTTGAATTCAG
Source organism: Oryctes rhinoceros (assembly GCA_020654165.1). Lineage (NCBI taxonomy): Eukaryota > Metazoa > Arthropoda > Insecta > Coleoptera > Scarabaeidae > Oryctes > Oryctes rhinoceros. Next base: position 6,979,647 of record JAIOKQ010000119.1, read on the forward strand.
AACTTCTAGCGTCGATTAGAAACTTAGACATACCAGTACATTTCTTACTCAGCCAAAACACAGCCGAAACAACGATTTACAGAAGGTGTTGCTAAACGTAAGTTTAATGACGACATCCATTACTACATCTATAGATTACGGTACAGCATTCGCTTTCAGAGTAGCTCCATAATAAGCGGTGTAGATACATAGTTATAGTAACCTTTTTAAAGATTATAGCTTCATTCTGATTTCTATGTCCATTTTTAAATTGTGTTTAGACGCCTGTAAAAAGCGTGATGGATTTTTGAGGGGCGATAACGTTCATCGGCACTGTACACGATCCAAATAAGAAATTAGAATGTTGTTTCCTCATCTTAACGTTGTAAAACGATTCGCCGGTCATCTGGAGCTTACTAACTATTTAATGGTTTGACAAGATGCGTTTGAGAGGAGAGGGTTCAAATATAACAGAGGTTTACCTCGTTAGTTCTTTTTTTTTTATAAGTTGGCTGCATTGTTTTCCACTATCTAAGATTCGTACTTTAGCTTTGCCTTATCTTAATTTTATTATTGTATAACTACCGTACCTTGTTACCACTACACTTCAACGATTTTCATAGACACTGTATCTTATCTAGTCATAAAGTTGTATTAATCGTCTATCTTGTAATATGAAAGACGCTATTACTCGACAACCTGAAAGTCTAATATTTCAGTGGTCGCCATGATAATTAATGATAATTTTTTCTGCTTCCCGGATACAAAAATTGGCTCTAATCGAATAGGGAGTCCATCGGGGAGACGTTGGAAAATATAACGGAATTTGACAGAAAAATACGCGTTTCTATATTAAGCTGAAAACTTTTCAGGCTGGCCGCGTATACCAGCGAAAAATTCGTTATAATTCGTCTTTCTAAACAATTAATTCTTTGTCACAGGACCGTTTCAAATTCACCATCCTCAACGCCGTATTGGTCTCGAAGAAGAGCGATTTAACGGCGTTAGTCGACGCAGAGGCACGGGTAATGCTGCTGTACTGCACACGCGAGGAGGCAATCGAGATTCTCACCGCCGCCAAGGATTACCACATCACCGGCGAGAATTACGTGTGGGTGGTGACGCAGAGCGTGATCGAAAATCCGTTGCAACCCTCTAATCAGTTTCCGGTCGGCATGTTGGGTAAGTTTTGCGATACTTTCGATCACGATGAAATTGTTTCTTCGACGTGACGCACTATTTTCTCTGTGCGAAGACGCCACGTTCTCGATTAATTTCTCAAGAGATTATTTCCAAGCTTGTAATAAATATTAGAATCGTGTTATCCTTGTTATTGGCTACCAACTCTTCCCCGTCCAATAAATAAACATATTTCTTTCACCCTGCGTTCGGCATAAACTTCGCAATAGCGATTAACTGAAACTCGGGAGGTCTTCCGAACAATTAAGTTTGCTCTGCTGGCTAACCCTTACTTTTGAAGATAATCTCTCTGGAGGATGGTGAGGGGCAAGGTATACAGCTACGGTAGCGCAGAACCTCCTGATTAACAAGACGAGGTGATTGTTAGATTTACAGAGTTCGTTACGCCGAGAGAAGTAACTTCATAACGAAAGTAAATAACCTGTCGTATCTGGCGTAATTTATTCGGGGTGGCCCCAAATTAATTCGATAAATTCTTTGGGGGAAAAGAATCCCTCCGAAATTGGAAAGAATCTCTCCTTTTTTCAGGCCTCGTTCCGACGGGAAAGAAATAATAGAGACGAGGGTGAAGGTAGACGTTTCTTTGTTGCCATTACAGCGTTATTGATCCGAAACAACAGGGATTCTTTCGATTAGTTAGTTAATTGTCCAACTCAAAACTAAACAAATTCAAATGCGCTTTAACAATAATAATAATAATTTCCTATAATCAGGGTGTTCCAATAAAGAAGAATTAAATTAAGTGACTTATCACTTAACATCGCTACAACCTTCATTTATAAACAAATTTCATGCGATCCAGAGTTGTCGAGTTGTTGTTCCATTCCTCGTTAAACAGCCTGTATAGTTTACAGGTTTAAACCACTAATTACACGAAATTACGAACTAAATTTTTTCCAATTTAAAATTTCTTTTTTGCCCGTTTTAATTAGCACTTTGTTAAATAAAGCCTCACATCGGCTCTTGACTGTACGAAATAAATCCGCGATGTACGCCGCATTAACTTTCGAATACAGAGCGTTTAACCTCTGCGAACAGTCCACGCGGGACGTTTAATTCTTCTGCAGCGCGTCGCCAACGACTGACAATGGTAGTAAACATGTCAAATTACTAAAGTTTCGCCGTATATCGTGCCTGTTCCGCGCCATATTAAAGTACGTTCGTTTGACGTGTTATAGTAGCAGTGGAACGGCCCTGAATGGCTGCGAGGGCTGTCCTCGGTCCTCGTGATAAATTTCAGACGATGCGAAGCGGCGGAGAACGGAATTAAAGTGAATTAATTTCACTTTAACTTTACGCTATGTTATTATAATTCGAACCCGTGCGAGCATGCAGAAGCGTGAGACTGATGACTGAAAGTTTTTGATAGTTGACTTTCCTATAGACTTTCTGCCTATTTAGGAGATAATATGAAGTTGAATGTGGATAGAGTAAAATGGAAAAGTTGTCCGTTATGGCTCGCAACAGTTTGGACTTGCTTTAGGACCACAATCTGAACATTTTTGTAGAGAAATGAAACTAGAAGATACATCTAAGTTTCCGTTGGTACGTGTTAGGCTTTAATCTACCTATCGTATCAAAAATACCAATAAAATTACTACATTAGTATTGTTCCGCCACATAGTAGTTCCCTGTAGCGTATTTTTCTCTTAATATGAAACGTCTGAAGCGACGCCCTATAATGTGCGTCATAAATTATACACACTACCCATACAAGTTTGTCTAGTCGCTGCAAAAAAGGTATAATTTCACTCGCTTCTGTACTCTCTAATAATTAGTAGTCACATTTAAGATCCGGTCACCGTGTGTACCAACGTTAAGCCTCATAAAACTTGCAATTTTGGTATTTACCAAATAATACTTTGCCAAACACTAGAACTCACCTTACTCTAACCGTCCGCCATATTTGAATGGAATTACGTCCTACATTAATAGTTTAATTTTCGTCAATCTACTTTTCACTTTGTATTTTTCTTGCACGTACATACATCCTCTTTTCCTTCTCTCTTTCGTTATTCTGGCCACCCAATGGCGCTCAAAAGAAGATCCAGTTGTTCGAATCAATCGATTCCCGGGCACTTCAACGCTTCATTGTCCTCGACCCAAAGGTAATCGACTCTCCGCGACCGATTTCACTTAATAAATAAGTAAAACTGTTTTATCGAACCGATACCAACTTAACCTCAAACTTATTATTTTTACCGTTTAAACGATGTAAATTGTTAGTTCTTTCTTTTGTTTTTGTTAAATTTACCAGATAAACTTGCAAGATATTCAAACCTGTCTGTTCTTTCTCTCTTCTTAGTTTCCGCGTAGTACCATGCTCTGTAAAAAACAAAGAAAAACAACTGAGTATGGCAATTCAGTTTAGCATGTATTATGGTGATGGTAAGAGACATCTGAAATCTTCAAGATGGAAACGATCCCCCAGGAATGCGCGAATAAACCTGGTAACCACGCACAGAACAAGGATCACATTTTTCCTTGTTCGAAATTAACTAACTTCACAACTATTACCTCTAATTGTTTGTCATCCTCGGTTGCAATTTTTCGCACTGCATACTTAAGAAGGCTGTTCATATGATCCATTTCTCCAAGATTTTTGCTTTCAGTTATTATTGCAAACCAGAGTTAAGTTTTTATGTTAAATTTGTCAACTTTGTCTTTCGATCAATTGTTTGGAAATATTTTTTGGAGGACCATTGGCCAATCCCACTCACAGCGTTTGTCCGTACAACAAAAACGAAATAGTACATACCTATGTATGATATGCTTGCTGCCAAAGCTTGAACTTCCGGATTCGGGATCGTCCCTTGCGAGAAGAACAATCGAAGGTCTGATCTCAAAGTCAATAATAATGGTAAAGATAAATAATAATGATAATAAAACATTTTTGATGTGTGGTTTTAAGATAAACAAGAAAAAAAAGATCAAAGCACAGTTAATTAATAATTTTAACATGAAGACAATGGTAACTAGGAATCGTATGTCTATCCAGATATGTAGGCGATAATATGCATGACATATATGGAAACTGGCGAATAAGGTGGGTGTGGATCTAGTAATTAAATTCATTGTCGCGAACCGAACCGCTGAAAATGAGCTTCGCACAAGCACGTCAGACCTCATAATTACCTACCTGCCTGGTGTATACGTACATACCCGTAGGGCTTCCAACGCTACCGTAGCTATAAGCGGGCGCTATAACACGTCTACGAAGTCGGCACCGGTCATCGAGCGTATCCCCCCATATAAATTGGAGCTAATCCTAGACTAGTTTCCCCGATGCGAAACATTGTTCTCTCCAGCTGCACTATATTCACATTAGATTGTCCCGTAGCGGTGTATAAATTTTGATTAAAATTCTAGCCGAACAAGAAGTTATATGGTAAAGAGGTAGGGCGACAGCGGAATAACGTACGGTTTTATTCTTTGTTTCTCTGTTTTTTTTTTTTGTTTTTGATTAAGTCAGATCGTCCTATTTTGTTGTCCAAGCACCTGCGTCGTTCTCATGGAGACGCTCAGAATTTTAGTAATATTAAAAGTGCTCCGTGAAATTGTAGTTGAGTTCTGCAGTTCAAAGGAAAGTTTTCAAATAAAAATTATAGGATTATCACAAGTAAGCAGGATTTATGGCGAATAAGATAACCGTTACACATCTACAGCAAAATAACAATACATCGCATTGACCCGAAAAAAGGAGGGATCTTTTAAATTTTGTGACAGCAACACTTTACCTTAAATCGAACTATGGTCAACAGTTTTTCAGAGTTTTCACAGTTAGAATCTTAGCCTAGTTCTGAAAATTTATTATACCAGTCAACAAGCCTATCGTCTCTTTAGAAAGCATTATTTTAGGCTCGTGTTACTTCCGGTGGTACCTCTCTCAATTTGTTCAATTCCGAGCCAGACGTAGCGCGAAAACAAAATAGCTGACAACTTCGTCCATAAATCGTCGCGGGTTTTCACGCTGAAATCGATAAATTCGCATTCTTCTGATCGGGCGATAGTCAACGTCACATAAATAATGGAATTCGTGCCGACGAAACAAAACCCTGGCCATCTATTATGATAAATTACGTTTCCGAAACGTTAGGTGTGCAGTGACTGGCTAGGTCACTGCCTGGCCGTTAATGGTATGCATTTTGAACATTTGCTTTAGATTTTTTTTAATATAGTCGGAAAATTAATTTTAAAAAAATCAATTTGCGTGCGTTTAAAAGAATCCACAAAACATTTTGGCAAACTAGACCGATTTACCAAATCATACCTGCGTGGTTTACAACGGTGTAACCAATAACCTATCAGCTCTGAACAAGATGCACTTTGTCTTTGAACAATTTAAAACTAGGCCATTACCATCCAACCGGTCTTCCATTGTCCCCATAATGTCACTGCCGCTAGAAACAATGCCCACATTACGAATTATTAATGGCAACAACGCCATCCAGTGCTCGCTAAAACGCTATCCTCGTAAACGTCATTTTAACAGTTGTAATTAGATAATAACCCGAAAGGTTTCTAAAATCTCGCCAAACAAGTTGCATTTGAAATCTGTGGTTGCCTTTTTAACATTACGTCAATGTTTTGCGCGAAACTTCAGAAGTAAGTAACACGCCGAAACTCGAGAACCGCAACGACCAGAAGTAATGACCATGAAAGCCAGAAGTATTAGAAGACCAGTACATGTTAACGAACAAAAAGAGCAAAATAAATATTTCCATCCATCTTTATTTTTAGTGATGGTAAACATCACCTAAACGAATCACCTTTACATAAATAATAATAAAAAGGGTTACACTTATGTATGTACATAGCTCTCTCCCATGCTAGCATCCGAGCAGCGTGAAAGAGAGAACGTATGCAAAACGAATGCATCCGCCGCGCTTATCTTATTTGCGCAGACGTTTTCCATCTCCAGAGCGCTCTTCGAACGGCAGTTGACTGTTAGGGAAACGCTGTCCATCCGCCCTTATCTTTCCGCACGAATTCGTATCATTGCAAAGCTTGTCCGCATAAATTTCCGCATTAGCGGCGACACGAAACTTTCTATCAACACTACACCTCTAATGTTGTGGATCCTGCACGCTGATACACAACGTTATAACATCGACGGGCGTCAGGTGCAGGCGAACTTATTAGAATTAAAGGTTTAACGTGGCGTAAGCAAGTATCTGCGGTATCGATAGCGGTTGATGTAATAGGAGGAAGTTTGTTAATTGTATATTTCGGCTAATGGAAATGTTATATGTTTTATTAGCGTATTGAGTCAATAAAGTTTGAATATATTTGGAGTTTTATATCTTGATACGTACAATGCCGGAGATAATTTGCGGAATTGTCGTTGATACCTGTTGGTACATAAGGTCGATCACAAGGCGACTCCTAGAAATGGTGTTAATTAATTAGTAGAGTGATGACGTTCGGTGCGAGTGCTAGTCACCCGAGCGTCGATCGCGTACATGCAATAGCGTGGATAAATTCCATGTTATATTTTGCCAATCGTCAAGTATGCTTTCGATACGATCGTAAAAAGATATATTCTCCTAAATTGTTCGTTTGCAAATTGGTGTCGTTGGTAAGTTAACATATTTTTAAATCTAGAGAAAGATCGTTCAACGTCCCGCGAAGTAACTGGTGCGAACTATACAGTTGAATCCTTATATTTTAAACGTAAACTTTCACAACAATTACGTACTGGCCGGTACGGCCGTCGCTCTCTGCCTATCCCCTACGTGGCAAATTACATAGACACGAACGTAAAGACAATGACAAACTACACGCAACGTCGCCACTCTATTAATGAGATGTCATCGTTTATGTCAACATTCACCGCTGGTGCTTACGTGACATTTAGGGACTGGAAAGCTATTTAAAATCTGAAACAGGAGAACGCGTTTTACGCGATTTATGTCTTCAGATATATAGAAATTCTGCAATCCCTACAGTTGGCAACGATAAAGAACGATAAAGAGACATGAAAAAGAAAGTTTTTATCTTGCGGAAAATCTACATTTAATAACAGGAAGAAAAGGAAAAATGTAAGATTTCATCCGCCGAATTATTTACATGCAGCTACTATTAATTTACGTTTTATACACGCGTTGCCTTAGTCCCAGCATATATCACGTTTCCATCCAGTTTAGCAATTGTGATATGGCACGTACGCGTTATGAAAAGCAAACCTTGATTATTAATTTTTCTCCGTACAGAGAAATTCCTTCCTTTTTTCCCCCATGGATTGTTATTAAAATTTCCTTCGCAAACACGTACGCTCTTAATACAATACATCTTCCCTCCCTTCTTCTTCCGACCCTTCAACGTTTTCCCAACTAAGCGATTAAGCAGACGATTTCGTTATCGTTAGGATAACTTTTATTTCTCTGCGAGGCGTAATAAATCCGCCACGGAACGTACTTCGTATAGACAAATGAATTCGTGAAATTTCATTCCAACAGCGGTCGAAACTTTGCCCGTACTTACTTATTCGTCTTTACGAACGTATATTAGCAGCGGTAGACTTCTTGATTCCGCCCCGCTCTCTTCGGCCATAACTCATAAATTTAATTTCGGAACAATGTTCCTGCCTCCAGATAAGTTTACCTCCGACGTAGTTTTGAGGTTTCGCGTTCTACGTCTCTACTACTATGGACGAAGGCTAATGAAACAATTCGAAAAGTTCGACGGCTAACGGAATTCACTGCCTATCTCTTCCCACTACGCCTCAAGAGCGACTCCGCAAGTAACAAAGAGTATCGAGATATGGGCAAAAAAAAATTGCTCCAACGAAAAAGGGCGAAATTTACAGACGAATCAACAAAATTCGAGCAATCGTATCAGACACATCATTTCTTGTACATTTTGATACTGATTTTCGAGATATTTTCACTTGAAAGTGCCAAAAAGGCTGGCAACTGCCCACAGTCGATCTCTACGAATTTTATATGGTGTAGTTTTAACCAAATGCTTACGAAGTACCACAAATTGAAGTTAGTATATCTCGAGACAGATGAGAAGCAAAACGAAGTCCGCGGCAAAAAATAAATGAAGAAGTATATAACACTGAAAAAAGTAAGATAAAAACTTACCTAAGCAGTAAATATGGCCCGGCTATAAATTACTGTCGCGTGCAGCGTCTCTACCCTCCCGTCTACCCTCAGTAAAAGTTTGCGCGCATTACATTAATCCGCTAGAGGGAGCTAGAAGCTAAAGCAGGACTTGGAAGACGTAATAAATTTATCCCACATCATTACGATTTCTCTCGGTTTCTTCTGCTCACGACGTATATAATACATGTATATAATATATACATATACATACGTCCGTATCTCCAGTGCCACCACCAGAAAAGCGTCAAAAGTTCCCATTCGTTCTGAAGTAAAGCACCAGAAGAATGACGATATCTGCAGGATACTAGCGTACTCCCGAACAATGGAGATTTATACTAGGAGCGCTCATTACGATCTATTATTTTGCCGAAGCCCGGGCATGGAAAAGATATAGGGAGGTGGGGAATACGAAAGGGGAGGAAGTAGAAGAAAAATTGTTTCATCTCGCTCCTTTTTTTACCGAAATTACTTAAAGAGATGTTCTCCGCGACTTTGAAATATCGCTACTATTCTTTCCAGTAAATAGAACGAGATACCTGTACGTAAGTGGTGGAGATCTTTTCGTTTGTAGCGGAAGAGGAATTCGTAGATTGTAATTCGTGTAATTCAATCACGAACATAATAGATTTGAAAAGACTATACAGGGCGATAAGAAGCAAACTTTACAAACATCGGCGAATGATAATAGTGATGATTACAAGAAAAAAATTCTAATACACTGAGGTTTAATATTCATTAGCTTTGGAAATATGAAATTTTTAAATTTTTATTTACTGAACGCAATACCGTATTATTTATTTAAATGAACGACTTAACGGTGGCGTTACTAATTGTTTTTAACTAAGCTTACTTTCGCAACGGATCTACGGATTTCATTTTTAGTTTAACCTTCGTAATTCGGTCGAAATTAAACTTTTATTTGGGCTTATGAATCTGTTTAAAGAGAATCTTCATTTTGGGTTTGCATATGTTATTGCGGGTTTGTAATGACGTCGAATTTCTTTTGTTATCAACTTGTCCAACTCAATTATTGTGGGTGATTTTTTGATTGCGCCATTAGATGGTATTAGAAACATGTATTTTATGCATGTTGGAGCTCCACCACACTTTTTGCATAACATAAGTAACTACGAGAAAGATTCAATAAATACACGTTCGATATACGTAGGCGGTTTAATTAAACCAAACAAAATTGCCATTAGTACACAGGCAGGCATCCCACTGCTTCCCATTCCTCTGGCTGTTGATGGAACCATGTCAGAACTGCCTGCTGGACTTCGGCGTCCGACTGGAATCGCCGTCCCTTGAGTGCCTTTTTCAATGGTCCAAAGACATGGAAATCACAGGGTGACAGATCGAACGTGTATTTATTGAACCTGCCTCGTATTTAAATAAACAATTAATAATCAATTCTAAAGCAGACAGATTGGTGAGGCACAACCTGTTATGTAGGCGCCAAGATGGGGTCTGAATTTTGGCAGAGAGTAGTAAACAGTCGCCCACGACTAAAAAATCTTTCAATTATCAAGGCTCTTTCAATCGAGTGCGTGAGTCTCTTCGATGACGGCTGCAACCTTGTTTTACAAGGACAAGGACGACAGTTTCGCGATAACTTAAAACATGACGGTGAGCTGAATGCGTTGTTCGTTGTTAAGTTTTGTGGCTTTGATAAAACTTTCAAAGACGACAAAACCCGAAATTCGCAACTTCATTGGTAAACTTAATTCTTAAATCTTCACCCTACCGAATACAAAATTCGCTACTATGAAGGCCTAAACGTAAACCACTCAGGATTATTAAGTGGTCCTATTCGAATCCCAACCAAAATCGCCTAGTGGAACTTCTTAATTTAACCATCCCCTTAGCGAAGTCGACGTCAAAGCTCCCTAAATTTCTGAAGAGGGTCCTTCCGGATGTTTCGCATCCCTCTAACTAGTCGTCGTCCTTATTAAACATTGATCAGGTCGTAATCGAGGCACGACGTTATTGTTTCTGATGCATTGTTTATTTGAAAGGTCCGTAAACTTCGCATCGCGCGGCTTCCCTTTCCCATCTGGATATAGCAAAGGAGAGAATTTCGCTTTCGCGCAAAGCAAACAACGTCGAACATCATTTAGGGACCAATAAAAACAAGGTTTAACGAGTTCTACCGCGAGCTAGGCTATGTAGATGCTACGCTTCTGTGCGACACGTTCCTTAACTTATACGAGAGCCACCGGCTGAACACAATGATTTTCCGACTCTTCTTTTACCGCGACAGCCGGGAAATAATAAGCGGAGCGAAATATTGAAGCTATCGTTTGTTCTTCAACGGAGCATTGCCTCTCGCACGGGAATCGTCCTATAGCGTTTTATGATGTTTTATGCGTAGCGAGTGACTAGGTTTTATGTTCTCGGAAATTCTGTTGTTATCGCAATGAAGGTATTGTAGCACCGGTGAAGTTTATTTAAATGAAAACTTATTCGCGAGAGGTGATTGTTATTATTTGTCGAGAGATGGGAACGGGAGATGTAGAGAGAACTTATAATAGTTTATTTAAATCGCACACAAAACCCATCCGCCAACTATGGCGTAAGATTAAATCTACGGCATTTGGACCGCAAACATTTACCGGCACGAATCATTAATTTTGTTACAATTTAACACAACTCGCTGATTTCTTTTCTATTCAATTTTACGAAGAATAATTACGGTCCTTGTCACGTCTTGTATACGAACCTTGTATAACGCCATTAATAATGTAATGAGTGAGAAAGGCGAACATACTAACGACTCCTTCCAACAAAAAATTATTCTAATAAAGAAAATGCGTTTTTTCTTAGAAACCCATGTTTTCTAAGGTAGAGACAATCGGCTGCGCAAACGCTCTACTAATGTCAAAAAGTAGCAGTAAACAAGCCCACGTTCAAAGACTCCATTGATCGTCACGGCGAACTACCTACCGTATATTATTTCGTCTATTCTAATTAGTTCTTTTTCCAGCAAAAAACGAACATTTTTTCCTAATCAATAGAACATGTTTTCAGTTTTTGCAGCATTTCTTTTCCAACAACCAAAAAAAAACCGCTGCCGTTGTTTTTCGTTTAGTTTTAATTTACAATCATACGGTCTGGAGAACCGGCATTCTGGCGATGAAATATGCCAGTTATTCTTTCGCGTACGTGGCGATGTTTATAACCGTTACGTATGAAAAAAAAAAACGCTACATTCCATTTCGCCCATCCGTCGACCCTTGCCCGTTCCTGCCGGCAGATGGAGCTAGCTGTTAGGAAAATTACCCATAACGTACAACGTTTCGGGCACCGTTCTCCTTATGAAACATACACATACATGCTAAAATCACCACATTGTTAGATGATATGTTGTACCTGTATATGTATAATACGTAAATATTTTTATTTCTCTTTTCGCGTTTCTCGCTTTTATTTAAGTTCCGTTCGCTGCCTTCGAAGTATTTTTTATACCGTGGTCGCTTCCTTTCTTGAGCTTTATGTTTTCCAACTACAAATACGCATGTTATTCGGTGCTTCCATATTTTGCTCCCGTAGCCAACGCCCTTCTGTAATATCGAAATAGTAAAAGTCGACTTCTTGTTATGAAGTTTTTGGGGCTAATCGAAATATGAGCAGCAAGTTTAATAAATATCATGGCAATAAGAAAGGCGTACTAGTAATAAATTCTGAATCAATTTTTGGTATTTACACTGCCGTCCTCGAAAGTTGACTAAGGAAGAACTAAGGAAGACCAAAGCGTTACGAACAAGAAATTTCATTACACATTTTGTCATCCGGATTGTCCAATCGCATTTGCAGCCAATAGTATAAGATTATAATAACAGTGTTCGAAACACCCCGTGGTATATCAATAGATCCGGCATAAAGAAGGTTGCTCCAGTAAACAAATCGATGAAAAACTAAATCTAACCGCGTCAATAATAAAATAAATCTGGGCAATCGAATGGATAGAACTACATTCAAGGAAAATTGAAACCAGACGCTTCTCAAGAAATACTTCTTCGTCCGCTTTGTGTTTTCGCATTGCTTTTATCGTGAATGGCTCCATAAATACTACAAGCTGCATTTTCGGAAACAAAAAAGTCCTTCAGCGATAAATCAAATGAAAACGAGCAATAAATCATGATAAAAGATGATGAATTGTTTTCCCTGATCTTGTCGATTACCTCTGCTATTCTTGGATCCTCCAATACCGAGATGTTCGGTAAATCGAAAGAAGCAAACAATCATGTCCTTGGAAGTACGAATTTTTATTGATTCGATTCATTCGGTTCCAGCTCATATGAATATATCCAAATTTATTTTGAAGATTCTTTTTCGCGCTTAAGTCAAATTACGAATGAACAGAACTTTTTCACGCCTAAATGTTCATGCTTCGATATGCTTAACGACGTCTCTATCTCGCGGTAAGTTACGTGCTGATCCTTTTGAGCCGAGATATTTGATGTTCTTTGAAGAAAGGATCGATGATTTTTGGAACAACAACCGATTTTGATTGACCTTCATAAAATACATCGCTGACTAAAGCACGGTCACGATGAAACTCTGCAAATCAGTTATAGAAAGTCCTTCTTTTTGGTGGTGCTTCATTAAAAAAAAAAACGCTCTGAATAGCGCCACTTTTCTTGTGTTAAGCCTTTATTAAAATGCTAACTCTGTAGGAAGAACTAATTTTGCTTCAGAAATATTCCTCGTAGTTTTTTTTTAATATTTCAGATTAATCGTCAGTTCAAAAACTTGCTAAAGAACGTTTTAAAACGAATTAACATGATACACTAGCTAATAATTTGACAATTAGCAAATGCATACAAACCCATCTTAATGCCAGCCTATACGCAACTAAAAACGAAATCCCAGTATTTTCCTAATAATTCGCCCTTAATTCTCAACAACAACCAAAAAAAAAACAAATCAACGCATGCAGATACTGAACGCGAAATTAATCCACGAACATGGCATACAATGAGCCGAAAATCGTCAGAAATAGCAGACTGAATCCGAGCGGTACGACGTTTTTTCCACCCCCGAATACGAGCGCTGTAATGACGCGATAACATTGTACGATGCGACGAACGGTAAGAGGCCGAAAGGAGAAGAGGTGGAGGGGAAGAGCACGTTTCGTTTTTAATTTTAGGCGGAAATGTTCACCGTTCAACGCGATTGCGGTAATACCAACGAGACGGGATGGAATTGCTTTAATTAGGAAAAAAGAAAGCGGATGTATTCATGCTAGAATGCTGTAAATTGAATGGAAGGAATGTTATTTAACGGCCCGATAAATTTTATTTTCGACGGTAGTTGAATAGGGTGTATTGGAAAATTGCGTTTTCAAATACGAGAATAGTTTGGCTTCTATACCTTTCCCTACGATGCAAATAGTCGGGATCTTATGCAAAATAATAATAATATCTATTTCTAATAATATATTATTCTGCATAATATCTGATTCTGATAATATCTTATTCTGCAAAATATGCTTCTTTATTCAAAATTGCTACCTCGTAAGGCTAAGAAGCTGAAGAATTTCACCGGGGGCCAGTTCCAGAGAATAGGATGAAAACTTCCTTCGTCTTCAATCGTAGCCTTTTTTTGCTATTTAAGCTTTTAATTTGTCAAGTACTAATGCTTAGTATTCCCCAGCTATTATTTCTGCTTTTTTAAGGCAGTCTGGAGGGAGAGCGCGTATCGCGATCTTAGGGAACTACGCAACAGATTAGCTTATATCTGAACTCGAAGCATATATTAACTTAAATTTTGCCACCACGTCCTCCTATTCAAAAATGTTTTCAATTGTTACGTAAATTAGCTAATTCCCGTAAGCTTCCCCCATGGCTTAACCAAACAATCGGGCAGTTAATTAAACGAAAGGAGTAGTAAATGAAAGGCTTCTTTGTCTAGCAAATGTTGAATCCATCATCCATCAAACAAATTATAAATTTAGGATTCTTGTTCATAGACTTCCGATGTTTTCCCTATTCCAAAGCTTTCCGACCACGTCCGTTTATGAATTTTATCTTCTCAGCAAATAGTTTTCACTCATTTTCTTGCAAATTTCGCTAATTTCACGCGATGAGGTATTTATCTGTCTTTCTGAAAATCAAGTCCAGTAATATAGATCATCATTATTACTATTATTATCAAAAAACTGCGAGAAAACTACGAATATTACACAGACGTATTGAAATCTGGTCGTTTCCCCCCAACCACAGACATCGGCACCTGCATAGATCAATATGCTAACCGTTGTAATTAGTGCCCGAGATTTACATGGTAAACAGTCTAATACCACGGCAACATCCATGCGCTTAAACCCTGAGATATTAATTATTCATAGGTGTATTATAGTTGTACAGCAATCTGCGTTGTCTCTTGTGAATAAAGCTTTTCTCTCTTATGTTGCTCTTGTAATTCGCGCACAAGTACAAGCGTGTAATCTTTTTCCGCTCCATTCGGTTAGGTTTTTGAACGACGCGAACGACATTACGGCTTGTCGTTCGCTGTACAAACACTTCAGCTCAGAGATGTAGCCCCAAGCGACGTTCTACCCGAGCCTGGTCTCGGTCCAGGTGTTAGCGAAGAGGCTGTAATATGTACGTAGCTCGTTAATAAACGTAAGTACCTGACGATTAATTGCGAGCGCTTCCAGTTATTTGTTTTTGTTTCAAATCGATGCTACGAAACGATTTTACCTTTATATGCGACGATCTTAAATCAAAGTTGTAAGTGTTTCTTCGTTTCACTTTTGACACTAAAATTGCAAACACCATACTATACAGTACGTTCACTTTGAAAATAAACTTATTTGTTTTTAAAGCTATACGGGCGATCAAATTATAAAACAATTGAATTTTTTGCCGTAGATTCAGCATCTCATTAACAAACAAATTGTAATTGTGTGGTAATTGATCGTACCAGTTCATCGGAAATAACTAAAGTTTTGGTCTTTTATTTTGACCATTTTTGTAACCAAATACTTTCACCTGACGGTGATCGACTATCCCAATACATAAACCTATCTCAACAACAGCTGTTCCGTGTGATATCCTTCAAAGTAAGCCAATATTAATTGAACTTTCTTCCTTATCTTGGCGATTTCTATGTATTTTAAATACTTGTTCGAGCTGTATATTGTACACATCCAAATTAACCACCTTTTCATTCTGGAGTACTTGAACCAAGTACTTGGTTCATGTCCTTTTAATATGAAAACTTTACCCGTTAAACTGCGATTGACACATTCTACTCTGTTACGACACTCTTGACCCTGCCATGATCCATGCTTTAACCAATTCTTTAAAAGAAGTAACTAGAAGTGTTTGTTTTCAAAAAGATTTTCTCAGATGCAGAATACCTCGTAGATTCCGAAAATATAAAAATATAAGTTGAAAGGAAAAAGTTGAAGAAAGTGTCCAAAATGTTCCTTCATTTCAAATTAGTTGTTAGACAACACCGAAACAGGCTCATTGAAGTAAGTGCGCAAAAATTGTATATACTTGAATGGACCTGTTCATTAGGTAACTTTGGATGACGTGTTCCCTAATTTTAATATTTAATAGCAGTAACCAGTAGTAATTCTGAACTGAATTCAATACTCCTACTGAAGATGACAACTTAGCTGTCGAAGCCTAAAGCGTAAGTAAAGAAGAAGAAAGAGCGCTGTAAAAACAAACATTTTTTCGTAAATATTTGGAAAACAGCAATTGTGGGCTTCATAATAAATAAATAGCGTTATCAGTTAATTAGCTTAAAAATAAACATAAATAATACAAAGCCCCGCTTTTTTTTGTATAATTTTTACGAGCTCCAGCATTATATATCATGCACACGTGTATCGCATACGCTTAGGAAACACCAAATTTAACTTTTGTTCCATATTCAGTCGTTGTAATGCATACCCCACAATGTTTTATATTTACGATGTACAGTTCCGCATTATATGTAACGGTTCCCAGTTACGCTGACGGTAATGGCCGGATATTAGGCGATTTCGAAATTATAAGCTTCCGGGAAACGGGCGAAGCCTTTTCTACGAGAGTAGTCTGCAAAGTTTTCACACTAGCACAGAAATAATTTTTTATTATTTTTTTAATAACATTCGAATAGCAACAACAACAATAATAGCCAACAGTTCCCTCAATTACAGAACAACTATGAGTTCATTTTAAAAAAAATGAGGAACTTTCGAGTAAGGCTTGTACGAGGAAAACACGCAAAACACGAAATGCAAAGTACAAGGAAGTTCGTTAGGGAGGACATGCAACATAACGGCGCTGTTCGAATCGTCATCTATACCATCTTCCAAATACACACCGTCAATTTTGGTATTTCAAAAAGCACCATTGTAGGCAGCTGAAGATATACATAATGCGGTGATTAGACAGTTGATACGTATGCTTGTTTTGCATATGGACTTGCAAAAATAACAGTTGTTTGTAATTCTCCACTTACCCCGGCAACTAGAAACTATACCATATCAGATAAGTACTGAATTATTTATTATTTAATAATCATTTATACAACTCATCTACTCCCCCCATCTAATCGTAGTTCCCGTAAACAAACGTACCTTACAGTCGAGATATCACTAATCGCATCATCAAGGTCCTGTTCAGGAACAACATAAAAACCAATTTCAATCTACCAAACTACTTTCCTATCAGAAGCCGCAATCATCTGGAAGCCACCGGTGTCTACCGAATCCTACGTTCGTGCGACAGCGTATACAGCACGCGGTCGTGGAGTGTAACCGAGCCGACACGCAGTGGAACGAAATGATGTCTTATTACTTCTTACGTCAGCTCGGTCAATCCTGGACCAAATCCAACGACGTATCGATGATCGATTGAAGCCGGTTAACCTATCGACATACCACACGAGACGTTAGCTTCTCGGATCCATCATCCCGGCTACTATTCAACCTCTATCCTCATCGTCCAGCTAGGCAAATTGATGCGGGCGCGAGATTAAACCCGCAGCCGAACCCGCATCTCGTGCAGAAAACGAACCTGTTTCCGTTGAGGAGATTTACGAACACGATGTACGTTAGCGAGAGGTAGTAATAGGAAGCCGTGGAAGCTACGGAAAAGGACCGAAACGGAAAAAAAGAACCTCAGAACGGGAGTGGTTCGTTTCGTTCGATTTTCGCATTAACTTTAGGAATGGGAATTTCTTAATTTTTATTAGATGCACACGCTAGAAAGAAGTTGTAAATTACATAGCTCCGACGTTGTTCCGTTTTAGCCTTTAAGGATGTTTTTCTCTTTGTTAGCTAATTGTAACCCTTACTCTTACTGCTAATGATCTAGCTTCTTCTGCTATTGATTATAGATTAAAGGGTTGCTCTATACATTAGAACTTAATTACGTTACGTTATTTTGCAGCGGGAAAGTCGTATTAAATGTTTAATAAATTCCCGCGGAATGGCATTAATATTGGGGATGTACGAAAAAAAAAAAAAACACATGTAGGTGTTGATCGACTGATAAAGGTGCAGTGTGCTCCATTCACCTATTATTGAAGAATTTAAGAACCTTCGCTCAATCAGTATATTCTTGGCTTTTCCCATCACGACTGGTATTTGAATGATGACTACTACAATTACAACTGTGTGTCAATGAAAAAGCAACCGCTCTGTCTTTGATGAAATCCTGGTGCAGACAGAATGCAACAGGTTACATTGAACGAGTCTCTGTCTAGCAAAATAAGCATCTCTACGGGAGTTCAACAAGAAGCGATTCTCAGCCTGTTCTTGTCTTCAATATACACCATCTGCAATCAAGCAAATACCATACATACGCTAACGATACACAATTATATCTTTTAACCCTTCACAACGTCCGAAAGTTCAGGACAACATTAACGAGGACTAACATTATCTATCTCTCTGCTGCGATGAACATCAATTGCAAATAAACCCTTTGAGGATCCAGATGATAATATTTGGAATCGAAACATCTCGTTAATCTAGACAAACCCTAGCTGGATATTCACATCACGTCAAATAGAATTGCATCCGTTGAATGTGTGAGTGATCTTGACCTGTTTGTAGACACGTCTCGGTTTCCTACGTTAGCAGAAAGGCAGTGCGCGATCTCAAAATCTATATTTATTCGCGGACATTTGCTTAGAACGTCCACTAAGATATCTTGTGTTAAGCGATCGTATTTGATCATTTTAACTACGCAGAGAATGTTTATTCTAGCTGTCTAACAAGGGCTACAACGAGTACAACGAGTTGAGGAAATAGCGTATTCAGAATAGCTACACCTGTTTTATCGATAGGATGCCGGATAGACGAGGGATGGTGAAGTATACTGAAACATTGAGATGCCAGGAACATCCTTCACAATTATCTTTTGTCGATTCCAAAACATAGGAATGAGGAGAAAAGAACTCTTGGCCATTACTATGCCCGCTACGTGATCCACGTTTGTCTATAATTAGACCTAACTAACTACGACACTTTTTCTTATTATTATATCACTATGATTGCCCGATATATATTCCTTCACAATCCTGACAACTGATGTGTATACTGTGTGTTTATTAAATTGTATGTTCTTTGGTTTGTGTAAAAAAAGATTTGTTTGAATTTTGGTTTCAATAGCTTTTGTTGACTTTCAAAGAATTGTTCTGTGTATGTATTTTTCGTTTTCTTCTTTGTTCTGTTGTTATTTGCGTTTTGTACAATCTCCCTTTTTATATATCATATAACATTACATTCCTCTGAAAACGTAACCCAAACAAACCAGCATTTCCAAAGAAAAAGAAAAACAAATTAAAACAAAAACGTCAAACTGGAGGACTAGTTGCTTTTTCATTTGTTTTTCTCGGTTCTGTTTTCCTTTCGTTGCAACCCCCTTTTTTAAACGAAAAGGAATTATTTGTATAAAACGAATTGAAGTATTGCAATTTGAAAAATTCCAATTTAAATGTATTGCATAAACCGCTTAAATGTTATCGACGATATTTCAATTAAACAATATAATTCTACGTCCAAAATTCTATTGAAATCATTTATGTGATTAAATAGATACGCTAGTTCTATTTAATCACGTAGTTCTAGATACGAAACAGGGATGATTAAATGGATTTACACGTTCTACGAGTACGTAGTATATGTACGTCTAAGTTCTCCCTCGGCGTACGAGATCATTTGCGAATGCAAAGACGGTCACGTTCGCATATCGAGCATATGAGTTTCGCGGAAATATATCGCCTGTATTCACGAACTAAACGTGTCCATGTATCATATGCAGCTGGCTTCCGACCATCGCTCATCAATTACCCCATTCCATCTTCCAAGATCGCATGTTTATAAATGCCAAGTCGTAAAGTTGGTAGCGCCGTGTGAGCGACACGGCGTTATACGTTTGTTCCGAGGGAATGGAAATTGGCGCTCCAACGACCGTAGAACTACTTCTGAATCAATTCCGAGATCGTTCCATCCTCTTAAAGCCATGATTCTCTTAAGAAATAAAGAACCCACAACCGACTACCGCCCACTTTTCAGATATGTACGTTTCCTTTCAATCTAGAGAAAATTTTTGTCGTCATATCTACTGGAGAACTCGTGGAATACTGCCTTCAGATTATTGTTCCAGATATTGTGGAGATTATTTATAGTTTCTTTTAACTTCATCCCTATCTCCCGGCAAATTTTTGGTTTTGGCGGTACATAACAGAAAAGGCATAAATGACAAAAATGGTTGAGGATAATTTTAATTCTGTTGCCAGGAACTTCGCCCCTAGATTACACAAACGTATTCACAAAAATCGCTACAACTTCGATAGTCAGTTAAAAAATTAGATCATTCGTTGTTCTAATTATTCTGCAACATCTTCAAAACGGTTGATACACACTTCATCCTTTAGATGGCCCCATAAAAAAAATATCAAAATGGCTGTCTTGGTATACGTAAAACTTGCTCTGCAGATGTGCCCAATTTTATCCGAATTAAAATTTTCGAGGTGAGGGAGTACCATTAAAAATATGAAACGTAGAAGAGAATTTTGTTCTGTGGAGTACCTCCATTGAAATAAGAATCGTGGGTAACAACTAATTTTAACTTCGGTCACCTAGCTCTTGTAATCTTGTAAACCTTTTATAAAAGTAACGAGATTTTCTCGGCGACATATAATAAATTTTCCTGAAAAAAAAAGACAAAGGACAAGAGAGAATTATAAAACAGCGAATGGATCCTACATACACATTTGTAATTGAGGAAATACCGACAAGGGATTTTACCGTCGTATTCCCGGTTGAGTGGAAGGAATAACTCCGCGCCTTTTTTTTTTTGTTCTATTCCATTACGCGAACGGTATCCTTGTAATTAAAAATCCATTACCGCCATTATTACAGCACTCGCTCCTTTTTAATTACGTTCCGAGCGAACATAGTTATATCCTGTTCGAATGAAAGCCGGTGACTATTACGAGGATGGAAGGAGGCTTCGACGAAACCGCTCAGATATCGAAGGAGCGGGTTCAAAATTAAAATAAATGGCCGAAGCGAACGGATTCTCATCGATTAAAAGGAAAAGAGGGAGAAAAGAATGTCGATGGATGGTGACCAGACATGACGCGCAAGGATTTTTTTAGGTATGGAAATTTATTAAGCGCAATGCTTAAGCTGCAAGTTCAACGTTATAATCGAGCATTTTCTACGAGCTTTAGTATTGATCCTCTTTTAAATATACAACAACACTATTGCCGGTTATTTTAAAAGGATTTTCATGAATATTCGCACGTTAATAGCTTGCCATTTAAATTAACACTAATTGACGTTATTAATACCATTCCTTTCGCGTCGGTTCTACCAGAGTAGCACTGGCAATTATTTAACTAAACGAGGCGTCTTACATCTTCACGTCCACGCCGCGGCTATATGATGTAGTATCGCGTTACTGTTAATATCTGAAATTACCGAACTTAGCATCCACGTCGCTATAAGCATCGTATTTAAGAAGGTAGGTGCTATTTTTCATCGTTAATTATTATTCAATAACTTAAGTATTAAGGGAAATTATCTTCACGATGATTCGATGTTGAAATCATCATTCTAGCATATTGCAGACCGCAAGGCTTAGGGAACCCGTGCATTTAGTGACTAATAACAACCATTTATCTAATTATTGCTTCAGTAAAGATTGGAAGAACAACGCACTCTTTCAAAAAGCCGCAGTTCAATAGGCTGGTACACTGAAATTGACACTACAGCAGAAATCAAAGCCAGATTATTATAGCTCAAAACACCCAAATCATATAAGTACGAAGCAGGACAAGACAGCAATCTGAAGTGTATCAAGCTATCTTACAGGACGATGTTGACAAATTATACAGAAGCCACGTCGATTTTAATTTGCAAGATGGGAACACGTCGGTCTCAATAATGATTTATCTAGGGACAGGATGGCTGAAGCTGCATCAGCATTTTTGAGTTGAGTTGTTAACGTGGACGCGTACCTTTCACAAACTACACTATTTCTAATCGTTGGTAAAGCGGTTACGGAAATATAGTTGGTTGTCTCGTATTAATCACATGGAATTCATTTGTGTTCTAGAGAACTTATTAACTTAACTAAGTACAAAACGCTTTATAGTATACTTATTCTATACCGTTACTCTTCCTTGCTTTGCAGAAGATTGTTTCTTTAATTTGAACATAAAGCGGTTGATTACTTCCACTTAATAGTTTTATTACGAGTTCATAAAAACAGCGCGTACTGCATCGTATATCCAACGATAAAATTTTCAGTCTATTGCCGGGACATATCTATCCTGAAATTGTCCTATCTTTACGTTTATTTGTCAAATAGAATTTTCTGTATTTGCAATTTTTAATTAATTTAATTACTAAAAGTTTAAACATGAAAATTAACGATTCGGTGATCAGGTGATACGTGGGCTTGCGCTCAACTGGAGAGAATTAAGCGCTGCGTGTTCGCGTCCTGCTGGGACCAAAACTTTCTTACTAGGTCCGATACGTTCTCAAGTCACCATTCGCTGTTGAAGTAGCAATTAATTGCACGCACTGCACGCTTTGTGACAAGAAAGTGCTAATAACAAAGCCACAGGGCATTTTACGCGCTTAAAAAGCTCCTGAGGTTGTGGCAAACTTTAAAAATGTATTAACCTCGTTGGGCTGTCACCGCACACAGAAAAAATCCCAAAGTCTGATTACAATTTTACATTAAAAAGATCATTAACAGTAGACGACCAAGAGCTAATACATATAAAATCAGTGGATATTTAGTGCTTTTATAGTGGTTACATTGTATGTCTCGCCGACAACTGCATCGATATATATGAAGGAAAATTCTGAACAGCTTATTTAAATTGAGCACCCTATATATTTAAATTTCACTTTCTTCGGAAACGTTATACAGCGTGTCTGTCAGTTACGATTAAATTTTAATGTTTGCGGCAATAAAAAAAAAGGAAAGCTGAAATTTGAGTATAATCATGATTTTTAAAAAAGACAGATATCCGTTATCATTTAATTCAAACTTCCTATAAATAAGCTTCCTTATATTCGAAAAAGCCGCCGCCATAAAAGATGATACGGTCCATGATAAAACGTTTACGATTATGATATATATAAAATTTATATTTCATCGTAAAGTAAAGACAATGTCTTGCCCTGGACGGGCATATATAGAGATATTCATGGAACAGAACGAGCTAATGTTATCTTTTCATTCTTCTTTATTAAACCTATTTTCTATTAAATGCTTCATCGCAAAAGATTTACATTTCATTGCGTGTCCACTGGTTGACAGCGGTTTCGACTACGAGAAATAGAGTGTCAGTGTGAACAAAATGTCACATGTGTCTTTAGACTTTTTTATTTGCCTGTCATTCAACTCATGTGGTGCCCATTTACCGGACTTGCGAATCTTTCGCATCTCCCACGGTCGATTGGAAACAGCCCGTTGACTAACGCCCAATTGTTCGGCGAGTTGTTTTTGTAACTGCGAATACTCTCCGTCCAACAATGGTTGCAATTCCACATCTTCCTATTTTTCCACATTCCTTGTCTACAACATCCAAGTCACACACAATTTTGAAACCGTTCGCCATGAGCTTCTCGAAGTAATCGATATGATTCAAAAGCCGTTTTCGTCAAATGAAAACAAAAAATTAATGCTGTCCGCCAATGCTCTTTGTTCGATGTAAATTTCGACATTCAACACAACAACACAACTCTATGCACATACTTTTCCAATTGATCACTCGTGCGTATCAGACACTTGTTGATAATACAGCACAATGGCGGAGCGTCAAATCTTTATAGAACAAACTGCATTGGTGCAGCATCTATTGTCTGATATCCATATTTCATGTCTATATACCGGGTAAATACACAGCATTCCAATTAATGTAAGAAATTTATTTGAGTTTAATGACGAGTCTCAACCAAAGTATATACTCTTTCCACCCTGTCTAATGTCTAGGTACCATCTTTCTTACCATTTAAATTTTCACAACTTTGCTGCGTAACTTTCTTTTGAACCAACCAGTGTACATACATCAAAACAATTTTAAGAGTTGCTCAAATGAACTGACATAGCTCTAAACAGTAATATTTTTCGTATATAAGCCGACACAAAGAAGTATTATTATTCAACGGAGCTCGGTTATAATAGAGTCTTATACGAACAGTAAATTCAATGTAGAAAAAAAAAAAAAAAAACAAGGAAAGACTGTAAGATCATCAAACGAAGCTTAGCTCCATATACACAGTCGCCTAATCCGAAACAAAAATCCCTCATTCGAATAAATTCCATATTCATTCCCGCTTCGAATATGATGATAACGTTCCATACGAGAATATTCAACATTCTACATTGTGAATATCTACATTTACAGTTACTCTCACGAATTACAGCAATTATTAACCTACATTCTTGCATATAGACGGCACGCTGTTTTTAATTTCCTCTCGCTGGGATTTTTAATCAAGGATTACGTAGGAACTTCGCTTTCTGGCATCCCGAAACGAACCCATCCTTCGCGTTCGTACTACCTGTCCTCGCACGTCCTCCATCCAACGCTTACTGTTGCTTCTGATTGTCAATCAAATCCGATGTAATAAAAATTATACACAAAAAGTTCGTACGAGAATATGTTTGAGATAAGGTCGTTGGAAGACGCAGATTTGGGATGGTTCATTGCGAATAACGTCCCAAATTGAAAGTAAACCTACATGGTCAACAGAAAATCCAGAGGCAATTGCTTAGGAAGGTCTTCATGGCATGAAAATTAGTGTTCCCTACGGAAATACCGAATGACTAAATCGTAACAAAAGCACTTGCTGATAAACGATACTTGCAAATGTTATTTATGAAATTCAGGCACAGTTGGATGCCAATAATGGAGCACCAATCGCTTACGAACTGTTGTTGCATTCCAAGATTGAGTTATATGCAGATATTTTAAAAATTTTCCATTGATTTCTTTTGTTGGCTTAATTTGTCGAGGTTATACAATAAAGTGAAATGTAGTTCCTACCAAACCCATTTTTTTCAAGTCGACCAATTGTGCGTTTTGAAGGGCAAAGTCTTGCCGGGCATCCATGTTCATTTGATTAAGAATTGTTCTAAATCGGTCCTCTCAATCCCTCCTTCATCCATTTGCGCGTGAATCTGGTGTGACCTCGACGAAATTTTTCAAACCAAACGTGGTCAGCAGCTGCTAACTGAGGAAATTAAGCCAAGATGCTTCGCAGCGAGAAGAAACGAATGAAAACATACGGAATGGTAGATTATGATATGTGGAAAACATGACTGCAGTCCTCCGCTGTACATATATCCATAATAAACAACATCAACAACATCCAAACCTCCCTAACACAGGACGCAAAGTATTTACATAATATTTCGTTGTATAGTACCTGTGAACACAGCGTAACCACAGAGCAGAGGCGCAGACCAAAGCAATAAATGAAAATTAATGGTTTCGGTAACGCCGGCCCGTCCGACCATATTAAATTTTTGGATTTATAGCGTGGGAAATAAAATTTACCATTGTACTCGACTGGACCAGCCCAACAACAGGCGAAAGACTGGGATTGGCACGGTGATTAAGGGTGCTCTAGAAGCACTACCCTGTTTGATTAAATTCACTTTTCCATCGGTCGCCCGTTGTTTTTATTTTAACTTGAAGGAACGAATGCGCCTCCGGCGAAGAAGCGTGGCTATGTCGGAAATCGTTTCTTCCCTTTTCTCGCTCCTGTCTAGTTTCCTGATGGATAATTTCGAATATAAACCGTGAAAAGTGAGCATTTCGAACCGACTGAAAGATTAGAGACGCGAGATTTATCGCGCTGCGCTGTTTACGTTTTTATTTCGATTCGGATTACGTAAATGAAATGCGTATCTGTTTCTATTAGCTTCGACAGGACGTCTGCGTAGACAGAAAAGCTTTTATTCGCTTCTCGCCAGATATTTTAAAACTGAAAAGGTCGTTTTCTTCAAATGGATACAACGGTCGCGGCTATATTATTAGAGTCCCATTACGAAATTATTAAAAGTTCTAAGTAGCGAGTTCCGTAAAGTACCATGTACGAGCTGAATAGGTACTTTTAATTCAGCCTCAACAATGGTTACACAATTTACTAATTTCCTTGCGCTAATAAAGGACCAACTGCTGACTCAACAAGTTCTTTATAACGTTAACAAATTGTTTTACTTGTATAAAACGCAAAATGTAATCATCATTTAATTAAATCCTGTTCAACTCTGATATTAAGCAATATATTTCCGCACAATGTTTTTTTTTTCGGCGTACTGTTCCCCACCACAATTTTCGTTAGGCTTTCCAATATAGCCGAATGGAATTTTTTAATTATTTTCGCAATCGTTTACACCGAACGACGTCTCTGACAGGCGAATTAATCTCATCCCCGCGTTATTTGCTTTCCGTTCCTAATTAGGAGCTATAACTTCCATAAAAAAAAATAAGCCGCCATGTTTTCTCCTCTTATTTATTCCTTCCGAGAAAATCGGTATCATTTCCTCTTGATCTATCTTTTCCATCTTAATTCGATTGTAATTCGAATGGCCTGAAATGAGATCTCCCGAAGGCGGACGATGTCTCGGAAAAGACGTAAAAATCGTTACTCTAACTTCGTCGACGTCAGACTGCTCAGCTCCTTCAGGGCCCGTCCCTAATAATATGGGCAAATCTAATTTCGAAAAACCGGCGCTGACAAAGCCCTGTCTAATCATCGGAGGCGAAGGCTTCGCGGCGAATTTGTCGTTGGTCGCGTCGTCCGCCTACATCCCTTCCCTCTACGTCCTTAATTAATAATAAACAATTAGGAGATTCGGGGCGCTGTTCGGTCCTTTTTGATGTTAATGACGACGATGATGGTGATGATGATGACAACGAGCTGTTCCTTTTAGACTCTTAGCTAACTAACGAGCGTCGATTGGATGAAAAACAAAGGAATGCTAAATGAAGAAGATAAATAAACTGTAAAGCAGATTATATTATGTTATTTATTTCAAATGTCATTGGTACGTACTGTTTAATATTGTTGTTTATTTTATTCGAAAATAATTAGCGTCGTCCTTGAGTATATATACTTCAAATTATCTTTCAAAATTGCAAGGCGTTCTCCAAGGCAACCCTATTGATTGAATACTTATTGACGAAAATTATTATCCGTCTTATTTTGGTTACATGTTTTCCGGTGACCGATGTTCGTAATCTATCCCACTTCCTCTCTGTTTCCAGGCGTCCACTTCGATACGTCCAGCGCAAGCCTAGTCAACGAGATCACGACCGCGATCAAGGTATTCGCGTACGGTGTCGAGGACTTCATCAGCGACCCGAAGAACGAGGGCCGCGCGCTAAACACGCAGCTGTCGTGCGACGGCGAAGGCGCGGCCCGTTGGGACACCGGCGACCGTTTCTATAAGTACCTGAGGAACGTTAGCGTCGAACAGGACGTCGGAAAACCGAACGTTGAGTTCACACAGGACGGGGTGCTGAAGGCGACCGAGCTGAAGATCATGAACCTGAGGCCGGCTGGTCCCGGACAGGTTAAGCAGCAGCTGGTGTGGGAAGAGGTACGTGTGTGCGTGTAGACGTTGAGAATTAGATTTATAATCTAGTAAGTACAGAAATAAAATCTCGTAAATATGGTAGGGACGACGTTGCAATTGATAAATCACTACGGGTAGGATTCAGCACAGAGATTAGCTGCAATCACTGCAACCGTAAGTGCTGACAAGTACCGGTCAAATTATCTCTAACTTCAAATTCGATTTCCAACATTAAATGTAGATTCCAGTGAATAGGTCGATTAAAAAAAAAACAATCATAAAACTGGAGAATTAAAGAATAAAAGCTTTTAATAACAAGATTAACTATTAGCTCAGTAAATTGTAATTACCGATTAACATCATAAACGCACCCGTATATATTTCGCGCGAGGCTGAAAAGAATTTGCCGGCTTTGTCCGTAATGAACAGACCGACGCCGTATATATGCATCTCATCCGTATGTGTTCGCAAATTTCTTCTCGCCCCCTTAAAAAGAAAAAATGTTCCAAATAACCTGTCGGTCTGCGTAACGTTATAGACGAGATGCAATGTACTCGTACATGATGTGTATACATACATCCAACCATTCGAATTTCACATTTCCAATTTTCAAACAAATCATAGCGTCGCGTCGGTAATTTTTTGTCAGATGCGTCAAAAAGAGATCCGAGACACATACCCTCTTCGCGTGCACGTATTACGACCATACAGACAAGTATATAGGAGAGCCATAGACGTGTCGAATCGTTATTAAATCGCCTTTGATCCGCATTCGGCGTCCATGCTTTTATTTTTTGTTTATTTTCGTTCGTCGTCGGCGACGGTCCTTTTTTTGCGGATATGGATCGCGTTGGAAACGAAATCCGGTATTTTTTTCCTTCTCTCGCTGCGGGACGAGCAAAGCAGCAAATTGCATTCGTTAGGTGCGAGATCAAAGGGTCTATCAAAGGGTGTATACGATTGGTCTGTCATTATTATCGCCGAAAGCAATGTAATTGAACGCCACAACGAATAGTTACTTAATCCATAATGTTGTTAATAATAAATATGCTTCGATGATTAATGTTATGCCGCGTATTCTTATTTTTTAAAGAGACTTTAGGATGAATGATTTTTTTTTGTTAAGCGATCGTTTATTAGATACACCCGCTTACATCACGTGTATTGCGCTTCTGCTGTACTGTATTTCTTTTTATTTTATTATTTAGACCGCTTCAATTATCGCTTAATATCCCCCAATGTAGACGGCATTTATTAAATCTGATACGTAGGTTTACGCGGACGTTAATATCATTATACGCTTGGTTTTCGGGTTGGAACCGTGTCGTTTATTAAACTTAATTCTCTAATTACAACCCAATGTACCATTTCTTTCTTTAACCTGTGTGCTCTTCAATATACGGCATTCTATTATATTATTTTAATACGATTTCATGATTATATACCAGTCTTCAGTTGAAGATGAGGATAAACATGCCCATTATAAAACCTAATAATCGTTTTGAAAAATCTCCGTTCGTAAAGGCACGATCCACCGGGTTCGCCGAATGATTCACTCTACCTGTATTTACATACATACAGCGTTAGAAAATAACGCCAGCAGCTAAATTGAAACAACTATGTATAATACAACTAGCGCGATCTCCAACACTAAAAAACTAATTGACAGGACCATCACAGTAAGAAGGGAACAAAGACCTACGATTAGGTCTATTTTCGTAAAAAAAAAAAAAAAAAACAGTGCAGCACAACTTTATTAAAACAACCATCTTCCTATCCTGAACTAATTAACTCCATATCTCCATCTTTATAAACGAAAACTCCCAGTAAATAGAATGAGGAACTTTTACCCCGAGGACAAAATGGGAACCTCGGGAAGATAAGGAGGAAAACGTCCATAGTGTTCGTGACAGCAGTACATTGTATATAAACGAACAAACGTAGAAGAACGCTATTCATTCGTCTCGAAGAATAATTGCCCGGCTTTCCGGAATGACAAAATGAAGGATGCGACGCGTATCAGGCGTTTTATCCCGTCCCACGAAGCCCGCACATCCCTACCGCTGTTACTGCTAGTAGGTACCGATTCCAACAAGCTCCAGCTTCATACGTTCCGCTGTTCTTCCCTTCCGTCTAGATGTGTAGAGGATATAATTTAATAGCGTCCTCATCCGTATGTACATCAGTCCGTCAAGCTGACAGTCGGGCGAATAGATCTGCTCTGGAAAATCTGGGTCGCTTAGTCGGAACGATGCGAAAGAATCGCACGTGTCTGGTCGAAATGGGTAGCTTTATGTGCTCGAGCGGCGAAATTTTCCAAATTAATTCCTAAATAGAGCAACACAAATTTCGAGTTTACTTTTGCCACCCTTGGCTTCATTAGTTGGAGGTGTATTAGGGCGTTAGACGTTTTTATCTCCAGATAACCTTTCGCAAATCGAAGTAGAAAGCGGGTCATTTTGGTGGGAACATAGACAGCCAAATTTCCGTTGCGTTCCGATTCTCGAATAGATTTTAAAAAGTTTAGACAAAATGGATGCAGATTTATCGATATCTGAGATGGTAAAGCGGCTCCACTTGTAGGCCAAAAAAAAAAACAATATAAAATAGGATGTGAGTGACCAGAAAATTGTTATTGTTACTTTTCTTCCTTGAGAGTTATTATAAGTCTTTGTTCGAGGCTGATTGGACACCTACTTTTTAATATGTCCACCGCCGACTGCCAATAACTCATTGAAGAAGTTGATGTACATTAGATAATAATTGTGAAACTTATCCTGATGCCGTCGGATATTTGCAGCGACTTCGTTTTCGATTCAGCGTTAACCAATCTTCTACTTGGAGAGCAGCTACTACAATCAATTGCATAAAAGTAAAGCTGTTTCGATACTAGAAAAAATGACTAGCAGCGTTTCATATGCTTTCGTCACTCGTGTCATGACGCTATGGCTTTCAAATACAAGTGCGACGAAGTGCTTTGTGCAACGAGTTTTCTATGCTATTTTTTTCTATTTGAAAATGTTATGATTAAAAAGATACAAGAGACACAAGCTTGTATGATATGAAGGTCGGTCACATTAACCAGCCGACATTAAATAAAGGTGCATCGAATAAACATGTTTTTCCAAAGGGATTGTTAGTACAGCAATTCTGAAACATCTTAGGTTTTCGTCCGTATCAAGCCAATTTTTATAAATTAATACAATACTGCAAATGATCTTTAAATAACGATGATATTTAAAGCAAGACGTTCTTCGCTCATGACTCATGAGGCTTGATTTCTGGCAACTGAGTCCCACTGCAGTATTTCTCAAGTGCACTCTGCATATGAAAGGACGAACCTGTTCGAGAGCATTAATCGCGGCAATCGATACCCGTTTAGTATACAAATGCAACACCCCAAATTCGGAAGAACCTCGCGTCGGCGTCAGGTGTTGCTGTAGCCATTCCGAACCGCAAATAGTCACCAACCAACACATTGCGGTAGTCTTGGTTTCTTTCCAAACCCCTCTCGAAATCGGGAATTCCTTGTCGCTGGTGTTTAATCCCTTTTCTCTTACTAACTAACGGACCAGAAACAGCAACGGGTATTTCGGTATTAAGCCGAGCGAGGGATTGCGACGACATCGGAGCCATCTACACTTTATACGTAGTCCCCGAATGCAAATGTTATTAAAGCACGGGGAGCGTCGGTAACTTTAATTGCTGAGCGGAAATAACAGCAGCAGCAGTAAGGACAGCGAGGCTCCAATTACGGAGATGTTATTATCTTTACAGATACGAAGAAGATGAGAAAATCGAGGAAGAGACTGATAGGACACGCTGTAGTTTAAGAGGAGAAGACCTATAGCGTGGTAATGATAAATTCAATATTGAGTGATTATCCGATTACAGAACGACATCTGATAGTCTTCAAGATTAAAAAGAAAAAAAAAAACGCAGAATACGGGGTAACAACCCGGCCGACTGGATGAAAACCTTCACGAACATTTAAATAATAAAGTTGGAAATACGTAACCTTCCTTATTCTGACTAATTTTGTCAATCCGTCATATTTACGCACGCAAACAATAAAATAAAATTCCAACTGAATCTCCCGCTAGGCTACGCTTTTACTGCAATTGGTTCAAAACTCGAAACACGCCGAAACTATTCTCGTTTTCCCTCGTGCAATAACCTCGGGAAACTTTAGACAAAAACGATTCAAACTTTGACTTTTTCTTTCTCCGTTTTCCACGAACAACATAAAATTTTACCGCTTACGCGGTCCCATCGGCTCCACCTTTATTAATAAGTCAAGTTCGTCGGCAACACGAACGACGTGAAGGACGCTAGTAGCAGCGGCACTGGTGACGACATCAATTCCTCCAAATTGCCTCAGCGGAGGTACACGTCACCCTCCTCTACTTTATTTTATCTGTTCCCACTTTCTTCTATTATAATACCAGCGCGACTCATCATAGACGCAGGACATAAAATTTCGAATGTAGATTACCGGGATAAAATGCCGCGCAGCGGCCGTGTTTAATCCCGAGGGAGATGAGGCTATAGTAGCGTCAGAGGTAGCCGTCAGCAAGTCTCATTCCAAATTCAAACGACACTTTTAGGTATATATGGCTACGTTCCAGGCCTCGGCTTTCTTAGAAGCGGACGAAGATGCTTCGGGCCGGTGGTGTTTCCATGAACTAAATTAGCAATAAGGAACGATGAAGCGACACATACATGAAGATGTAGACGTGGAAAGCGTAGTAAGAGATTTTCTCGTAAGCTATAGTATTGCCTAGTAGAATCGAAGCAATTTGTGCAGCAACCGTGTCATTGGTCTACCAATATATCTTTTTTATATATGTAAACGTACAATGGATTATTGCGCATGACGATGAAACCCGTCAAAGAAATATTGAAAACACGAGAATTTTTTACACCACACACATCGTATGTATCTCAAGTTGGCTGCTTTTAATAAGTATTACGAGTACCCCAAGATCTTCTTCCTTCAGATGAGTAGATACAAGAAATGCCGCTGTCGCGTCCCACTGATGGTATGATCCTCAGCTTTCCCCTACTTAATTAAATAAATGATACGTTCCAAGCACGTGGACTTCTCAAAAATCCTGGGCCTAATCTAAAATCCCTGATGCTGAACGATAGCGATATTGCTGTCTTTGGTAACCCTGGTATAACTACTTTGGCCGGTTTTTTATTATCTTCCCATGTTTTAAATGCTTGCTTTATGGGAGTTTTATTGACATGACTACGATGTCTTGCAAAGGAAACGTTGGCTCCTTGACTAGCTTATCCGTACATTTTGTTTTATAAGATTATTTTTCATTTAGTTAATTTATGATACAATTACTTAAGTCGAACAATTTATCAATTTACCTACAATAAGTATGGACAATAAATATCGATGCAGTACAATACAATATAAAGGTAACAGAAAAAAATAAATTCCTCCTACTAAACGTAAAATGTTCACAATAAATTGTTTGTTGACGATTAATTTCCGAGCCGGATGTGTAGTTTCGCAGAGAATAATCAAGGTATGTGAAAAAATCGCAACAGAATTGATTCTAATTAAATTTTCCGGCCGATTTTCGAGCTCTGTTTGCTACTGACTCTCTACTAGCTCCCCTGGCGTACTAAATCGTTTACCACCGATGTTCAAATATTTACGTTTAATCAAAATTTCCAACCGGGATTAAATTAACGACATCACGAACATATTTACCGTTTCGAACGATGAAGAAATATTTGTTTTTTATTTCGGTATTGTTAACGATGCGATCTGCGTTTTTGATATTTGTAAATATCAATAAATACAGATTAGTAGAATTCGAAAGAAGAAATCGTTACCATACTTCACGCATTTTAATGAAGAACAAACAAATAGGAAACGGAGAAGTACAAATCTGCACTTTTGCTACAAATAAATCTAATCATTACGCAACATAAAAAAAACAATTCAATTTTTCCAGAAATCAAAAGATTTCTGCCCCCCTCTCTCTCTCACTCTCCTTACACTTTTCCGTTTAATGCGTATTATTTTAATATTTATACGGTAAACAACGAACGTCGCCCAAGTCGGGGGATATTAATGGAGCGGATGGAGTGGTTGGTTCTTTGTCTTCGTCGCCTCTAGCTGTCCGAAAGTGGATCTTGACGAGACTGGGTAGAGTGAGCAATGAGGGTGAGGGCGTGGAGATTTTATCATGTTTGTTTTTAGAGAAGCTCATCATTAACTAATTCTTGTGCAAAAACACTGACTACAGTAGGAGCTTAATGGATTCGACATTAAGAAATATCCTCCGGAAGTAGTCGTTTAGGAAAATGTATTCATAGTGGTACAGGATTCTCCAGAGTTGCCTTTGATGCTGCATACAATACCTGATGTGCTATATTCTATAATTCCTTAACAAACAATAACGTAAGAACAACATCTTCATACTTTTATCTCCGGTTTCATCGGTTCCGCGACCGCCATTTTTTTTTTCCTTTCCTAAGGTTGCTTTGAATTAAATCAAATGCAATAAAAAACTTGAATCTACAGAAATATATAAAAAGATAGGTGAAGTTATTATTTCTTTGCAGCGACTAGACAAACTAGTGTCTATTCGTCTCCTAAGAAAGGGTACGTGTTGCCCATTGGTTCTCCGAGAGTCGCTGCAAATAAGTAATATTTTCACCTACCTTTGTCATCTCTAATAATAAATAAAATAAATAAACGAATACAGAGGCAGGTAAGAAGCAGATAAACGACAGGTAAAGTTGTGTGAAACAGAGGTAAAAAGCGAGTAATAGGTAAGTCAAAAAGCAGATAAAAAGCAACTGGCAAAAAGCATGGATATGGTTGATAAAAGACAGGTAGGTAGCAGTCACGTAAAAGGCTAATGAAAGGCACGTAAGTAAGGCTAGTAAAAGGCAGGGAAAAGAATTGTAAAAGGCAGGTAAATGGCGGATAAAGAGCAAGTGAGACACGGGTAAAAGGCGAGCAAAAAAGCAAGGAAGAGACTGATAAGAGGCAAATAACAAGCAAGTGAAAAAATGATAAAAGGCAGGTAAAGGGCAAGCAAAATGCAAATATGTACTTTGTTCAAACAGAACCAAACTCGCTAAGATACAATACATTGACGTATTAATTTCAGTATATCCGTTTGCGCTATGTATCTTTAGGGAATTAATTAATTATTCTCTTAAAATTAAAATTGTTCACTTTAAACAACCGTACACAACGCAACGTTAAAACTGAAAAGTCCTTCTTCGGTAAAACCGCTCTCGTGTAGTTGGAGAAAAGTAGGAAAGTAAAAAAAGAAAACCCACACACGCTTCTATACTAGAAGTGTTTCCTTTGTAGCTCGCATTTTCCTGATAAGGAATATGCAAATATCTAGATACGTACATTTATACTAATGTATACCTGTACTGTACTCTAACGTAAAGCGATCTAAAACTGACAGGCCAACTCTTCTCGTCTCCTCGGCTGGCTGCGTTCCGGACCAGACGTCTTTGCCGGTAACGCTGGATGCTTCGGGAACTTACTTTGCCGCGCAAAAATTCCCCATCGCGTGTGTGTTTATCGTAGCATGCACGCGCGACATTCTAACCTACTGTTTTCCTTCTTGTTTTGCTTCCCGGGTACCTCGTCCGCCGTCGTACTTGTTGAGTGACGTACGGGATAGTATTAAGCGGAAACTCGGCTTCGCTAGCAAGGTACACAAAGCCGCCTCCGACGTTGGTGCATCCAGTGGAATGTCTTTCGTTTCGGTCGCTGAACGTTCGGCATCGTCGCTGTTGCGTTTGTTAGACGTGCCAATATATCGCGCAGCGAGGCGCGTTCAAATACGAAATGGGCGTCGGTGTTTGCGTCTTTTGTTCTGGAATAGAACTTATGCTTCGGGATACGTGTTGCCTTAGTTGGCCAAAATGCGCGGTTGAAATCAAAAATTGTAACGTTCTAAGCGAAGCATTGAGTTATAGCCGATATAAAGTCTCGTCTGTTGTCCACTCTCCTATACTATAAACCTATATGCAAGCTTAGTACTTTTGGCAAAGCTCAGAAACATCTTGTTGATGAAAGGTTATTCCCGAACAACATTGGTTCCTTCAAAATGGATGCCCACTTCAGCAAAGTCTCAGGTCCCCTTTGCTGAACGATGGCCCTATTTTTGCTGTCTTTAGCGACCCTGATGTAATTGCTTTCCCCCATTTTTATCCCGGAGCACCTCCCCATTACATGTCCTTTGATTGTTCTCCCATGTCTTTGTTACATGTTTTAGAACTTTAGAACTGTTTGGCTATCACTGAATATATTTGTAGTAGTATTTCCCTATATCGAGAATCTTTACGGCTCACGAGTTCGCACGTTACGTTGGTGTGAATTCCTGCAGGTTACTATATACGGTGGTCTGTTGAGTAGATATCATTCTATATTTCCAGTCGGTTGCAAAAAGTGAGTCCTAAAGTTGTTTCGTCTCCGCACGTTGGTCACTCTTTCTTCTCGTTTATACTAACAGCTTTAGTTTTCATTTTCGAACGTTTTAGCGTTTAATCTGACGATGTCGCAAGTCGAAATGTATGTATATTGGGTAGTAATAGAAGATTACCAAGATTGTGTGACTTCAATATGCCGGATAGAACTTTAAGATTTTCTTGAGCAATCCTGTAGAACTACTCACCGTTTAAATAATAGATTTCATGATGCAGACTATCTATTATATGTTAATAAATATTTGTTAAGTTTAAGTGAAATCTTCGTAATTTTCTCGATAAAATCGTTGAATACTTTTGCTGTTGAAATGTTCTTAAAATTACGTCATTATCATAGTGTACTTCCAGGTATAATTTCCGACCTAAGCCTCCGACAGCAACAAAATGACAGCATTATCGGCGTTCTCGTCATATTAGATTTCAATGCAAATGTTGTCGAGCGTTAAAACGCCGATATATTAATAAAACGGCGTCGTTTTCGCCCGTCGCAACGGTTCTGGAATTAATTTCACCCGACCGGCAATCTATTTATTACCATTAGCGGCTTTGTATGATGAGAATAATCGAATAATTAACGCGACGTAACGTAATTAAATCATTATCCGCCGTTCCGCTATAATATCTAATTAAATCTTTTCCGAGAGCAATATCAATATATAACCTGCGTCTTGAGCAAACATAACCCAACGATAGGGGACCCCAACCACTTAATATACATACATACTAACACACGTTCATTCAAATTCTAGTAGGTTATCCCTTAAAGTTAAAACGCAAGAAGTGCATTCCACTACCACCGCGCAGCCTACATCCTAAGCCCATATTCTTTGTGTATTTTGATCCTGTCAGGCTTGGATAACCAATCCACGAGCAAAATACCATTGTAACCTAATTAATGGATAACGAGTCAATTTTATTACGCGAAACGATCGGCGTCCACGAAGGTTGTTTTAAACCATTCAATGGGTTACTACAAGGCATCAAAGTAAACAATCTCAGACAGGCATATTACAAGGGAACGAAAAATGAACTGATGAGCGACAAAAAGAACAAAAAGAAGTTAAATATTTGACTAATATAGAGAACGAATCCGTAGCGTTACTGTAAAAGAAATATGCGAAATGGGTTCCAGTTAACTAAGCGCAACAACATTCAACATCCTTTCAATGAAGAAGCGCAATCCAAATCTATCCATTAAGAGGCCACACTAAACTAATAGAAATATGAAGGGGTGGCAACAAATGGAAACCTTAAGATCACCTTAACCTAAATGGAAACTTAACTACAACAACAGAAAGAGGCGTGTCTCTCAATGTCAAATGTCTCTCATCTGCGTGTATATATACGAACAGCAAGAATTTGAAACAGGACTACCACCAAGCTTTACATGAAAATGGATGGATGGATAACAAAAGAACTTTTTTCCCTTAGTTTCGCAAGTTCGTTGAGTTCACAGGAGGATAAAAAGAGAAACGCGTACTATTCATTCTTGATGGTTATTCAAATATTGAGTTGGTAGGCCTAGCAAGAGACTCTCTTGTGCTTGCCTCTCATTGCTCACATTGTTTGAGACCGTTTGATTTGTGTAAAATCAAAAATACGTTAAACAAAAATAATTAACCAATTTATACTGTTCAAAATAAAACAACAAGAAAACAACGAAATTCAAAATCAAGACAATCAAAATAATTATGTTGTTCGGCGTAATTATACTAATTCAATATCTTACGCAACGCGATGCGACGTGATGTGATAATCAATACGCTCTAATTAAAAGAATTACTTGTCATTACGCGGAACAGACGTATCATCACGCACGCTAAACAACGTTCCTCTATTCTAGACAACAAGGGCGGCGGCAGTCTCCTAATTACGACAGTACGTCCCTCCACTCCTCAACAATATACCTCCTTATGTTGCCTTCGCGCCTTTAGAGACCGGCGAATGCGGTAAGCGTACGATCATAATTCTGCAAAGACGGATCTCGCTAATAAGTTAAAGTGACGCGAGGCGGTTCCCGTTACTATTACTGGTTACGACGCAATACGACAGCTATATAACGGGGCAAAACTCGAGAATCTAATCCGAACTTTGCTAACTCTCCCTTTATACGTACCATAAGTTTTGTTCGCACTCCTCTTATACTGTAGTTAAATTTGCAAGAGACCGAAAATGCGCTTGCATTTGTCGTAACTGCATATATCGAAAATGAGTTCAACGAGCGTCGTTAGAAGCGTTAAGTTATATAAGATCGAGTTAAGTTGCTAACATTTCGAATAGAACATTTGCTAGCTAGCTGGAAGGTATATGAGTTTATTTTATACATATGCAGCCAACGACGGATTTATCCTCAACAGATCTAAAAATACAGCTTTATACAATTACGTCAGATGAATTGCTAAATCCAATAGCGATACCTGCAGCTATGCTCCAAAGCTTTTGACTGCGTTAGTTTCTATTCTATTATATAAATTGGGAAGGCTTTAAAACGTTTCCCGAATTATACACTTCATCCCTACTACATATGCCACTGTACATCTTGTACATCCTAATTTTGATCTTGAGTGCCCATCTTGAATTCTCTCGTTAATCTACAAACATACTTCTACTGTTTCTTTCTTCTATAATTTTGTCCAGTACTGCACCCCTTCACGTTCAAACGGTGCAACTGTTATTTTTCCTAGTTTTTGTTATCTTCTACATTCAAGGAGAATCGCGGGCGAACGAGTAGATAACATCTTCGCTCCATTTCTTTTACGTTTAACGTTAAAAGTTTCTTTGCAAAGATGTGCGGAACAAACATTATTTTGTATTTATCATAATTTCGTCAATTATCAATAAGATGCCGAGCCCTGTAGGAAAACTGTGTATTTTACAAGTATTGATATTCACTGACATCGAAAGAACAGACTTTAGGCTTTGCGAACTCGCGTGGCATATTTGATGAGAGAGAATTTTTAAAGAAAAGACATGTTAGTTGATTGAAACGTCATAAAAAACGTTAAACATGATCTACTCGAAACATGCATCATAATTCTCCGCGACAAATGCTACCGCTAACAAGGGAGCGCCATCAAAAACTGCCTGTTTAGTTCAAGCTTCCGTACACTGGTCATTCCACTAACTTTTTCAAACAAATTCAAGAGTACCTGTTTAGTTAAAACGTCGTAATTGTAAAGTACACCTGGTTACCAAATACTGCCAAAGAAATTAAGACAGCTGTGTATCTAACAAGCTAATTCCTATCTACATCGCCGCTTTCCAATTCAAGCAGGCGCACAGCGTAGATAATAATTGTAATAATAATAATAATAGGAACGATGATAATTATACTCTCTAATTAAATCTAAATCTCGGCAAACTGCGGGTGAAATGCTGCAACCTAAGAAATAAAGGCCATCCCATATCCTCCCGTAATTCTCTCACTCTGTCCTTTATCTGTGCAGATCGGTGTGTGGAAGTCGTGGCAGAGCGAAGGCCTGGACATCAAAGACATCGTCTGGCCGGGCGACAGCCATACGCCGCCGCAGGGCGTGCCCGAAAAATTCCATCTGAAGATCACCTTCCTCGAGGAGCCGCCCTACATTAATCTCGCGCCGCCCGACCCCGTCACCGGAAAATGCTCCATGGACCGCGGCGTCCTCTGCCGGATCGCTACCGAAGCTGATATCACGGAGTGAGTATATGGTATTCTATATTCCTTAGCGTTCTACGTTTCGCGCTCATTATAAAGACGGAAAATAAGCTCGCGCGTCATAATCTCCGGTGAACGTCGAATTACGTCGGCTTTGATGCGTTTAATCTGATGGGTAAATTTGCGAAAGTTATTAAAGAGGGGCTCCTCCTTCTGTTGCGAGAAACGTGAAAATAAAAGGAAAAGTAAAGGTCATCATTTTGTTCAAAGTACTTATTGGGACATGTGGTTTCAGTTATATGAAGAAATGTTGTTCTCAGTAGAGAGTTTAAGCTTAAAAAAATTAAAATGCTTAATTTTTTGATGTTTCATGGAACTTCACGAATTCCAAACTTCCTAGCTCGTATCCTGCGATGGCGGAGACATCTATGTCTGATGTGAAAAATTGAGAAACCAGTTGATCGGTCCATATTTCTTTAACGGCATTTTAAAGACTTCACATCATTTCACAAATTCAATTTTTGCCATCGCACCGCATTAAATACAATTGCATAAAGTTCACAGTCGCCTAAGTAAAAAATCATAATGTAAAACCCAATGCCAACGATGCCGATACGATGTGCTGCTTTAACCAGAGCTTGCTACATGGCTAGTGACCGAATCCAATTAGCATTTAATTGCGAATCGTATGTATGTGCAATTTATGTACATAACCCGCTAAACATACAAAATTGCATACTTGTGTTCGCGGAGAGAGTTCCGCGAGGGTCGACAAGCAATATTTATACGTTGCTGGTATATTATAATCCGCTTAATTGCGTATACGTACACGCACGACGACAACAAGAATATGTAAAGGCAACAATAACAAAAGTGAACGTGGAGCGAAAAAGGTCCGTGCGGGTCAGGTTGGCCCCGGGAATGATACATATTTAGGTCAGCCGCTTCAGACAGGCGGCCATGTTATTGGTGCCTTGCTTTGGTTCGACGATATTAGATTTCAAACATTTGAGGAATCATAATTTGTATCGACCGAAACCAAAAAAGGTTACGTAAATATATTAACGTTTGCTCTATTAGTTCCATGGAAGATGGATCGTAAAATTATACGACCATCATCACGATTGGTTAGTAATATCTTTTTTCAGATCAAGTAATATTAATACGTCTACCGATTGGAAGGCCATGATTAAAAGCATCCTCATCCTGATAATCAACGCGAATTCCCTATTTTAAAGAAAATTGGCGTGTAAAACAATGTGGATTTGCGGTATTAATAAATTTATAATTCACGGTTTTTATTACTCAAACTCAAGAAGAATCTAAGGTCGAATTAAGGTTTCCCTAATTCTACTTAAGATAAGACAAACGGGGAAATAATTTAGAAAAGAATCAAAACAATTACAAGAAACAAAAGAGAAAGCTTAAGATTAATTAATGATTAAATGAATGTTTAATCATTCCAAATTTGTCGTTAACGCTTTCTACCTATTACTTGAACCCCCGATGAATTCCGGAATAAAGAATAAAATAAAAAGATAAGAGTTTTAAGTAAGCATCCAGAAGGGGTAAGCAT
Organism: Oryctes rhinoceros; assembly: GCA_020654165.1. Classification (NCBI taxonomy): domain Eukaryota; kingdom Metazoa; phylum Arthropoda; class Insecta; order Coleoptera; family Scarabaeidae; genus Oryctes; species Oryctes rhinoceros. The sequence continues at coordinate 7,020,699 of JAIOKQ010000119.1, forward strand.
GAAGAATATATGCATATCTACGTTCAGTTACCAAATCAAACCAAATCAACAAAACCCAAACCACAGAAATACGAACTGAATGCTTCACGTTCCGCATATATACCGGCGCGACATAATTGATCTTCGGCGGTGAGGTAACGGCGTAGCCGGCACGCTGCTTTGACGGATTCCGCAACGACAGGTATGTCACGTATGCGTCGCAGGTGCGCACCGCACTAGCGCCGTCTAATGCGAAGCACGTAAGACATCCGATTTGTCCGAGACAAATTCGCGTTTAATTGCGTTATGATAAGGTTCTCCCACGTTTTATTGTTGCGGGGGAACGTGTTTGCCGCATACCGCCTGCTGGATGTCGGAACAAGGTGAAAGGAAACGCGTCTCATCATGAATGCAGGAATGGTTCGCATTATTGAAATCTTTCTTTCTTAAAATATTATTATTTTTGTTGTACCTCATTTCATTCCATAAGTAGAGATGACAAAAGCAGGCGGGATTATTGCTTTTTTGCAGTCACTAGATAGACTCGTGTGTATTCGCATCATAAGAATGGATTCATAGAACAGTTAAACAATTGCAACTTTTGTAAAAAAAAAGAAGACGTTAAATTCTATGTCGATTCCATGATACAAAAACCTTTAAAAAAACTGTCGCCCGTTCAAATCGAACAGATCTATTTTCCAGCACGTGCAAGACGACTTTGTGATATATCGTCTCGGTTTATAGCCGTATACATACATACATATATTCTAAAAACTAGCTACACATTCGAACGTTGCCGCTTGACGAATGTATTTACGAAACGCCGACTCGACAGGTGGCAGTTTCCACAGTTTCGCCCCCTTTTCCGAATGAAAATTTTATTCTGATGGGGGAAAAGATCGCAGCGTGCTTAAACGTTTTATAGCCTACTCGCGTCATTATATGGATGCCCCCTGATGGCTATTACGATGACCTTCTTTTTCACGGAGGACGCGCAAACGTCATAATGGAAGTCAATTTGAATATTACAGGTGGCGAAGCGATGCACACAGCCGAAGGTATGTGTATTCAAATTAGGAGTATTTAGGATTTTATTTGCTGAAAACGTAGATTTTTTTACGCGGTGACGCCCCAAAAAATAAATTAAAAGTTCATTTGTTACACAGTCACGTAACCTCACGCCACGAACACGTAATTGTTAATACCCACTCACAATTACCGGGCAGTAAAATTAAATTGTTTTGAAAATATTCGTTTTGTTTTTTGTTTGTTGCATAAAATGGCACTTAAGATTGTATGCTATAAAGAGACCTTGTAAAGTTGAAAAGTAAGTCAATAAAAGTTGGTATATTGTATGATTTAACAATCAAATCAATTTTTTAAATGGCAACCTAATATTTGCGCTCAGCAGAAGCCAAAAGGGTATTGTTATATTGAAGGCAAAGAACGCGACTAGCAGAAACGAAAAGGAACTTCCATGACGATATATTAGTTCTAGTTGCGTATTGTCAAAGCGAAATTTGAATAAAATAAAATAAAGTTTTCTTAATCATCAGCTGTATACCGGAGCAAAGGAAGATAATAATAGACTTTGAGGGAACAAAGGTGATCGTATCGAAAAATTACGAGGCATATATAACATTCAAAAACGATGGCTAAACGTGCTGTATAATATTTTGAAAATCATCAAACACATATTTGCCACGAAGAGTACGACCGAAGAAAACATCTGTTGGAGTAATAATGATAGCAACGACTGTGGCGTAGTATGGTAACAACACATAGGCATCGACACTTTCCGGTGTGCAGGGTGCCGATACTTATGTGTTGTTTATCTGTTGGAGTCGACAGCAGAACGGTGAGACTGCCTAAAAAAGATCCGTTCCAAACTGTTGTACAAATCCAAGGTGAAATCAATGCAGAACTAAATACATTAATATCTGTCTAACGTCGCTGGCGACAAGTGAATTTTTATGGTAGGGTAGTCCGTAAGAAGCCGTGAACACGGGCATTAGAACGTGGAAGAATGGAAGCGAGTTACATATTCCGATAAAGCGAAAGTAAATAAGATCTGTTGTAACGGTCGAGTTTATGTCCGCCACCATTGCAATCAAAAGTTCAACCCTAGTTGTACAATGAAAACTATTAAGCGCCGGGGAGGCAATACGAACGTATGGGCTTACCTTTCGTGGAGCACTGTTGGACCCGTATTTCGAAATACCGGAATTTTGTAAAAGGCGTGTATACCTTCTGGTGCCTTATTTAGATAAATTCTTACCCATTGTTTGAGTTTATCAGCATGACAATTACCCCCAAGCATACCGTCTTCTTGTAGACCTGACCTCAACCCCATCGAAAATTTATGGTGTAATGCAAAGAAAACTAGAAATATTTAAATGATCTGTACATAGCCCTCGAGTGTGCTTGGCAAAGCATAACCTTCGAACATTGTAAGCAATTAGTTCAATCTAGGCCAATTCGGTGTAAAGCAGTTATATGAAATAACTGATATCGTGCAGTACATTGTGAGGTGCTTATTTAGTTGACACCCTATTTGAGGGGTTTAGAAACAATCTCTTTTATTAACTTTTATTAAAAAAAAACTATGAAACGTACTTCCAACCTAGCAGATTACAATTGATTGCTTTCACCACTTTTCGACTTCGAACTAAACGATGATTCCGTCGTACTTTTACTTAACGCGATGGTGGATGTGATATGATGTGTGAAATAATAAATCACGTGGATTAATGTTTTCGTTTCATCGAGATTGCAACAAGAAGACATCCGGGCGAACGATGAGTGATGCGAGCGCGTCAAATTTCCGAAGGTGCTCACAAAATAACGATTTTTTTCCTTCGAGAAGACACAGTTCGTTGCTCGAACGATTTATTACTAGCTCAATTTCAATGGAGATGCTGGATTTAAGAAGATTCGATTGTATCGGTTTACCTATACTATTCAGAAGCTCTACTTTCTAAATAAATAATTAATTAACGAATATGCAGGCCAGACGATTTGTACTCCTTGTATTTGTGTCTTTAGCGTACTGTTGCCAAGCTTATGTTTAGGAGGTGAAATCTGCCCCTGAAATTTCGAGGATTTTCGAATTTTTGCAATTTACATCGTCTGCACATATTGGGTGCAGCGATCGTCATTATTTACAGCTGGTATCTTTATTATATTTATAATGTTATCCAAATCCTTAAAACAAACATCTACATTAAGCAATCTTCAGTAAATCTTGTTAAGATTTCCTTAACGGCAACAGCAGCAACTAATTAATTGTAAGTGTATATTCTACAAATAATTACCAGCACTATTCAAAGCACACTTCATTCCTTTTCTAACTAAATACCCGTATTAAACCTAGTATTTGACGTTTAAATGTTCCGGTTCCGCCGAGAGAGATAGCCTTTACGTCCAATTTCCTAATTTTAATGCTCTTTGCATTAAAGGAAATAACCTCGCATCCTATCCTATTAATACGTACTACATTCTCGCTTGCGCACGATTTGGCACATAGAAAGCTTTTCGAATTTCTTCGTCGACAACGCGACATTCGTTACGCTGCGTTAGGTAAGTAGCTTTATAGGTATCGGACGAGGACGGCGAGATGAGCGCGAAGCACGCGCTTGAGCGCGCCAATTAAAACACACAATTGGCCCTAACTAAATGATTACGGCGTACCTTCCGACGGGTGTCAGCCGACCTTTTACGGCATTTAACGTGCACCCAACGAATACGAAGCTTTTGCATCGAAGACCCTTTTCCGTGCCCTTGCATAGATATACAATTTGGGACTCGTTTGAATAGAAGCGCCCTCTGTCGGGAGAGAGATGGGATGGAACGCGGTTGAAATTAAATCTTTGTTCCGGTCGGACGTAGTTTCAGGATGTTCGTTGTTAACTTGAGTTGAGTTTCACCGATTTTTCACGTTTTCTCTTCCACTCTTCCATAACTCTTTTTTTTTTCTTTACAAAGAAATATAACTTTTGCTTCAGCAACGAAACCATTTTCAGTTGCTGCGTGAACTAAAGTAAACCTTTGACAACGACCACGGGGTGATGTAGTTCCTGCTGAGATACCTTCTACCAATACCTGTCCCTTTGAATTTACATTGCTATCAGCCCATATTTTATTTGCAAGGAGTCCTGTATTAACCCATGGTTCATCCGTGTACAGGTCTTTCAAGTAACTATCCCTCTGTCTTACATTGTCATCTCGCTCATTCATAACACTTTTTCTTTTAATTTCCTCAAATATCTAGCAATAACTTAAACAGAGTTGTTCGCTTGAAGTTTGAAATATCGTCATCCTTATTGACGGACTTCAACAGACTGCTCATCGTAGGAGAAGTATTATTTAAGAAAAAGCTATGTATCTTACGACGAATAACGGCTCGAACCTGCTCATCATATACTTGTGTACGCGCGTTCTTTTGAATTCCTTTCCTTTTCGGCTTTTCCTCCGATTATATTTTTAGTGGTCCTTGCTGCTTACGCAATAAATACGCAATTCTCTCTCCAACAATCAGCAACAATCAAAGTTTTGCTAGAATAAAACGCATTCAAAATTATCTGCTTTCCTCTACTCCGATACGCTTCACTTTGGCGTCTCTTCCTAATAGAAAGATCCATATTCTAAAGCACGTGAACCATTATAATTCTTCACTTCAGAGATATCGCTAACATTTACACTTGTAAAATCTAAAGTATTAAATAACTCTTACAAGAACTCTTTTTTTACTAATAAATATTACCAAAGAAAATAAAATCATAAATAAAACGCAAGTATATACAAATGACTAAAATGACTGACAATAAAACTAAACAAATATTTTTTTAAAACAAAAATTACTAATGTGAGGTCTTGGCAAATGCGCCTGTGTCAAGAAGAGATGTATATACACCAACATTCTGTCAATAGGAAGAGGTGACAATAGTCCATAAGACCTATAGTGTTTTTTAAGATGCGAAAAAACTATAGATACATCTTATAAATGATCAATATGTGTAAATAAATGCAAAGAATTAGTCAACGCCGTACAGATGGAAGGTTTATCAAAAATGTATTATGAATATTAGGCACCGCCGAGAGTCGGAGTATGTTAACGTAAAATTCTTTTCTATGTTTGAATTGAAAAATTTTTTTCGTTCAACAAAAATGTTGTTTAGTTTAACATTAATAATTTTTAATAGTTTTATTACGGAATACTTTTTGTTTTAAAAGGAACAAAAAAAAAGAATGTCAAAAAACATGTATTAACTTAAAATGATCTTAATTTACAAATGTGCATAAATATCATTTTTATTTTATCGGCCAAATAACAATTAAATTTAATGAAATTATATCAAGATGGTGGAGAATTCTGCTTCACTTTTTTTATCTATTAAGACTTGTTCACATTGCTTTCCCCATGGTTATGTTCAAATGCTTTACTAGGTTTTGGTTACATGAACCTTGATCACATATAATTGATTTGATACTTAAACCGGCTTCTGTTGTAGCATGTATACATTGTTCCAATATGTGATAAATATTAGGCGTAGTTTCAGCTCCACCCAAAAACTAGTATCCAATAACGTGCTTCCAGTTTTCAGCAGTTCCTCGAAACATACATACTAAGGCTGATTTCAAATCAGCCTTAGTATGCATGAGTAGTATGCCATTAGTATGTATGAGCATACAAATCAGTGATTTGTATGCTACTTGCTAAAGTTACACCCAAATACCAACAAAAGATTAAAAAAAAACTGTAACAACAACAATAAACACGTGAAAAACGGTAATGGAAAAACACATTCGTTAATGAACTACAACTACAGGATGCTTTACATGATAGATGGCGCTATAATAGAACTGGTCGCCTACTTTCCTAGCTTAACCTCTGTATAATTTTTGGATACAACAGTAACGCGTGTTACAATGGTGCGTTTGAACAATCATTATCGGCAATATTTTTCCTAGATAAACATTTCGGGTGTTGTCGCGTACCTGATGTTTGACTTAATATTTCGCTGATCATTAGAGAAGGCGAAGACAGATGAAATTATTACTTTTTTGCAGAGACTAGACAGACTCGTGTTTTGTCAGCGACTAGATAGACACGGTCTGTCTAGTCGCTGCAAAAAAGGAATAATTCCATCCGCCTTTATCATCTCTACTGATCATACCGTCATCTCGTATAGTAGATTTCTAAAGATAGCCTTTAGAAGTCTTCTGAAGAAGCTAACAGCACGATCGGCGAAACGTCAAATCAAACATCAAGCGTGCGACAACACCCGAAAGACATTTCTACTGTGGATTACGGTCGTGAAAACTACTATCTAGTCATTTGTTTATTTTTCTTTTAATGTTTGTTTTTCTAGTTATTCATCTTGAACGTTGTACTTTAATAATCATCTCTGATTTATTTAAAAGTACTGTGAATAAAAAAAAAAGGAGCCTTCCCGACCATGGTGGCATGTCACTCTGTATAGTTATACGGGGCAGAGAGATCATAATTAATATATGTTCCTATGTTTCCATATACATAATAATAATAATAATAATAATAATAAGTACATACGTACGCAATTTATGTACACGGCTATATATAAAATTTATGTGTACATTTCCAGCTCAAATTTTCAAGTTACCGACCACTGAAATTCGAACTACCGCAGCGCCCTATAGTATTAATAACGGATTAGATAAACGATTAACGATAAATTTCCGCGTCTCATACATCATCATTAACTACGGGGACGTTATGTGTGCCGAGGATCGATGGTGTACGCGGGCGCTTGTTACATAAACATCTGCATATTAGGCCGGGTTAGACCGCTATGAACGCCTAGTGAAGGGATGCCTCGTTTTCCGTTTTCGGCGTTGTTTAAATTCTTATTAAATGTCTACAGCGAGCAAATTCAACGGTTTTCACGTGTTAGTTGCAAACGAAAAACAATAGGAGATTGTCCTATTTAATGAGACCATAATCTGCGACCTCGTTAACTACCGTCGGTTTCGCTTTTTGGTAAATGGTAAACGGCAAAATAGTTTCTATGCGAATTAGCGAAACAACCAATAATTTTAAACTAAATACAGACGAGTCGCAAGCCGTTTTACAGTGACTCCAGTCAATAGATGAAAAAGTAGAAAGATAACCAAGAGGAAATTCTACTTTCATTATGCAACAGATTTGAAGAAAGTCTGTGTAAAAATGTAAAAAAACACAAAAAAAAAGAAAAGGAAGAAAATGTTGCCTAAACAGTCCTATTTTGACATCAAAAGACTTAAAACTAAAGCACAGATAAACCTAGATAGGCTTTCAGTTGTTGTCAGTTGAATCTTACCTCCCAATAATCCTCAATTGGAATAATTTTACCTCATATCTAGCCTGCTTTCAACACAGGCTGAAAGCAGGTTGCAAAAGCTCGTCTTGCCAATTCATTCATAAATTCCTTTCTTCTGTCCAAATCTAGAGAAATTGATCCAAATGGTTAGAGAGGACGAAAGCGAGTGAAATCATACCTTTTTTTGCAGCGACTAGACAGACTTGTGTCTATTCGTCTCATAAGAAAGGGTTCGTATTGCCTATTGTAATACGATAAGTACGAGTCTGTCTAGTCGCTGCAAAACAGGTACGATCCATTAGATCTAAAACGGCAATCACGATACTAACAATATTTCTCCCTCTCACATCGTTCACTGGTGGCGCCAATTCAATCCTTCATCCTTAATTTTATTAAAAGACGAGCAGGCGTAAATCTTCCTTATCTCGCCATTGGCGGCCCATGCTTCCTCTTATTATTTCTATTTTCCGACAGTAAATAGAAAAAACTTTCACGTTTAAAAGTTTAAACCCCACCGATCTTTTGCCGGTTACCCGGAAGATACGCGAACCAAATTACCAAATAGCTCGCGATAAAACTCCCCGACATCGAGCTTTTAAGAAGCAGAGAAGGAGGTTGGTAGTCTGGGCGACGTTAATCATCCGAAAAGTTAGAGTAGTTTGTTCCGTGGCATAGTTTGTTGCGGTGCAGAGCAAGGAAAAAAAGGATACCTTTAACGCGATGTTGAAGAAACTGTAAAGCGGAGAACAATAGTGGTAAATATATTACGGCGATGTATACGGCAGGGTGGATTTTGAACATCGGAATTTTGCAACGTAATAAATTCAACGAGTTTATTGACTACACTTCGGCAACAAAGGTTAGCAGCTCCACGGAGAGAAGTTCTGGATGAGATAGCAGGATTTAGGTTTTACAATGGTTTAAGATGACTTCAGCTTCGCTTAGCTCTATATAACAGTGTAACTATCAGAAGCAAAAAAAAATATCTTTAAGGCGAAACCATTGCGAACGTATTCTCCTTTGTGGAGATTTAAACAAAGACGGATTGCAAATTTTGGCTGTTATTTTCATGTCCTATTAAAGAGAATCTATGATCGATAACCAAACCAATCTTCTTCTAGTCGTGGGCTCAACAACTGATTATATTATAACAAGTAGTCCGGGTTTTCAATTTGAATCCAGGAATCTCAGAGCATTTCGCACAAATGGTTGATATTGGTGTTTCTTGTACAATAGGCGTAGTTGTTCGTGTAGAATAGTTAATGATAATTCTGTTAAATGAATATTATTGTTTAACAAATACGTAAAAATATTCCACAATGGTACTTAATTGAAGAAACCGAACACATGTTTATCCTATTTGGTAACTATTTCTCTACATTGGTTCAAGACAATGTGCTGAATCTCATTGAAAATAAATATCTATCAATCTTGCACTAGCGGTAAACTCGCCCCCAATACTTTTTACTTCGAACCCGTAACCATCCCCAAAGTTCACGATGTTATACGGGATTTAGGTGCCGGGAAATCGAGACACCTAAGTCATAAAGACCGCACAGAACTATTGAATCCCTTAACATTAATTAAATTACTTCTCATAAGTTAATGCGATGGAAAAGTACATTCGCTGATCTTCCCTCAAAAGAAAAACGCGAGCAGAACGCAAAAATAAACAAACAAAAATAGAGCGAAAGCCGAATAAGCGTAGGTACATAAAGAAGGAGAAAGAAGCGAAGTTCGATAGCGAAGAGAAGTCAGAAAAATTGGATTTCGTGTCTCGACGAATTTGCCCGTCAAAACCTCAACATACACATACACATACACATACCCATGGTTTTCAACGATCCCGATAAATTAACGCCAACTTGTATTTGCCTTATCGTTGATGCTCTCGTCTACCCACCTTGATGTTATCGCCTGAAAAACGGCATAAAAATCAAGAACGGCGCATTAGCCGTCAAGAATCAGTTCTTTACTTACGTATGTATACAATGTGTGTATAACACGGATAGAATTCGCGAAATCTTACAAATCTCCTCCTTTTTATACAAAGAAAAACAGCCTGTATAAGCTTAATTTGCGAGTAACATCATATTTTTGATAAAAAAATAAATCACAATTTTTGATAAAAAAATTCCCAACGTCGAAATTGCAAACTTACACCCATGCAAATTCGACGGACTTTTCTTGTCGCTGCGACGAATTTAATCACGGCTACCAAGGACGCCATCGCCGCCAAGTCATCTTGAGATCCGGAGCTTCAATGTTTGCGAAATCGGTTCGTATTACAGGTGCTCACCCTTATGTGGCACATACGTACAGCATTAGATGCGAGCGCTACTAACGTCGCGACGGATGTAGTTCCACTTATCGGAGACGAGACGGATTGACGGCTTATGTACGACGCAGAAGAAAAGAAAACGAAGGAAAAGATAGTACGATGACGTATGCTCGTGTAGAAGATGGATGGAAAACCACTTTACCATGCGTTGTAAGTAGTATAAGTTCGCATTTTCTAGATATTAAATAAAGGATGTATGGATTTTGCTGGTAATAGGAGAATCTACGCAAGGAAAATGTTGATGGTTGTGAGTGAAATTTGGGAATATACAAGATGCCTTATAAGAAATGACCGTGGATAGAATAAAATATTTTAAATATAAGTTTCATCAATTGAAAACTAGCATATCTTTGAATTATTTTTTATTACAGATTCTACTGAACTAAACTTCGTTATTTTAGTTGGAACGCCTTCTACATTACGTAATTTTTTTGAGTCCTCGCTCAGTTTTAGGACGACATGTACCATGTCTAAAATGCGCCGTTCTCGCGGTATTCAATAGTTTTTATTAAAATTTAACGCATCGTTATTAAAATCTTTTTGGGCCTATGGTCCACTAATCATCACCTTTACCTTTCTTTTATTTTTCAAAAAAAGACAATAACCGCAGATGTTTAATGGAAAAGCCTCATATTGGAGAAATTATATATCACACCTGAATGCGCCTTGTCCAAAATCTGTCATTTTCCTAGATGAAACTTTGATATTTTAAAAGGAGCAAGTCATGGCAAGTTGATGATCCGAAAACCGGAGCGATATGAAGATAGACGGTTTATCTGACTCTAAATCAGGATTTGCGCAATGTCTCGTTATTGTTTGCTCTATAATTAGGACGATGTCATCTTTATGCCTCTCTTTAAGGGATGTAATTAGCTATATAGTCGAGGTATAAGTATTTTTCGGCCTTCATATCAAAAGAAATTCCTTCCAAAACGTAGTTGGAATGTTTCCGTTGCGTTGATAAAAACAACACTTACGGGGAGAGACGGAGGACGTACAAAGGAGGTCCCAGCCTAACCAAACCTAACTAACAGAGGGAACCAGCCCGTATATCTGTGCTTTAAGTGCGCGCAAGAGCGGAATTTTAAAACAAAAAACTATTGTACTAACCAGTTATTAACGTTTATCTAAATTAAAATCTGATTCGGTCCGAAGGCCCGAATAGTATTGTATGGGACGTGCATATACAATAAAATGCGTGCACGCACGCGATTGACGAACGCCGCTAGTCTAAATAATTGTCCCAATGGACCCGGTCGATCGACCCCTCTGTATACGGGTCGGACATTACATTAATAATGTAATCCCGATGGTCGTGTTTAACAAGCGGATTCTGTAATAATGTCCCGCTGAGCAATATCTGGTGCTTGTACCAAAACGATTACGCGATTGAAACTGTGATAAATAGGGACAACAATTGGAATCGATAAGGTTTTTTTTTAGGTTTTTTTTTTAAATTAAATAATAATTAAAAATCAAATCCTTCCGAAGCTCTACGGAGAATCAGTTACGCAAGCCCTCCAAGAAACTATTCGCCCATTTCATTTCTCACCTATTAGAAGAGCAAGTACCGAACACAATTATAGAGTCTAAAACCTGCTTCATCGGGAAAGAAGATTTTGCCCTTGATTTTCTAACCGCTCGCACTATTGTACGCGGGACAAATAATTCTGTTGTAATATGTGATAAACATTGGACTTTACCAAAAATATATAATGCTAGGATAGCTTAGCTTCCTTGTGGTATTGATTGAATAATTCACGGCGAACGCAACAAAAGCAAAGAAAGAAAAGTACACCAACACGTGGGCATGTTTCTGCCTCTTACTTTTTTACTTCTATCTTCTGTCGCTGTTGCCTCACAGTTAATGCCACAACCTTCAAAGCGACAAGTTCGACATTTCTTAGCGCTCTTATTTCTTAACCAAACCATCCCTCGAGCAGTTCTCTGACTACTTAATAACTGCATATGTGAGGCTGTGCTGTAAGGCAACAGCAATAGAAGGTAGAGATAAAAAAGTATTCTCGAAACCACGCCGACGACGCCAGGTAGGCAGAAACATGTCCGTGTGTTAGTGTACCCTTTCTCTCCTTTTGTTGCGTTTTCCGTGAATTATTCCATCAATACTATGAAGAAGCTAAACATTTAGCACAAGACAGCTTAGAACAGCTTTTTGTTGTACCAAACGTCTATGCACATAAATAAATGCTCTGAAATTAGCAACGTGTGTTGATTAATATATTTCTCATCCTTGTGTCCTGTGTGTAGAAAAGTGAAAGAAAAATGTAGAAAATCATTTTCAAAGGCAATCTAAAAGAAAGTTGCCTGAAACGGAATTAAACTAAACATTTCAGTTTATCGACAACTTATGTATTAAGCATGATGTCACATTCACACTGCGTTGTAGCTAACGCAAAAATACTTCTATAACGCTCGCTGTTCGACATTTTTCATCAGACATCTTTTCCGTATTAAACACTGTATTTTTTGTACGAGTGTTTTTTAGAGCTATCGACGCTACTGCTTGTTTGACTCAATTCACGTCGAAAACTGCTCCATACCATAAAGACAGGCCGAAACAACACCATCAACCTGAAAGTAGGCTCTACTTTCACGAGGCGTAAGTAAATGCGTCGTCGACGACGCTCGCAGATTGAACGGGATATCACCATCAACCGAATAAAATTGGAAAGGAGTTAATGGAACAGCGCGTAGGAAACGTCGGTTATAATGGACGGCTACTCTCGCTGCGAATTGCGTATACATTTTATAAAAGGAACGAAGAATTGAAACAAAAGGGGAAGAGTTTTTCGGGAAAGGAGCGATGTCGTAAATTGCTGTCTAAATAAGATTCTGGAAAAGTGGAAAAGCGTAGATCAAAAGCATTTATTATTCGATTATGTCCCGATGCAATACTTCAATCAAAGGGCTGAAAGAAAAAAATTGCAGACGGCATATTCAGTGTGGCGGCAAACGCAACGTTAATCAGTACATCATTATACTAATTCGTTGAAATGGGAGCGGTTTTGTACCCAAGCGCTCAGGCGGCTAACGGCATGCTTGCTGATGACATATTCGTCTAGTTTTGATGGAAAATCCGAAATAAAATGGACAGAAACAAAGTTACCTTTTTCAGTATCATCTAACAAAAAGGATTTGAAAGAATCTCCGAAATCTGTGCAAGGATGTATCTATCTTATTTAAGGCAATTTTTGCAATGAGAAACCTTAGAAATCTTCCTTTCTTAGGTTTATCTCTGTCTTTTCTTTTGCTTTTTTTGGCGTCTCTATCAAAATTCCCGAATTCGCTTGGCGTTTAGAAACTTGAATACATAGTTGGGAAATGGCCAAATTTCTAGTTTAGAAAAATCGGATGTTTACTAAACATTTTTAAACCTTAATGAACGGGACACAAAAACAATCATACTCGCGCATCCTATTGAAAAATTGGCGCCACGCTCCAAGAAAGATTGGCTTACGGCCGGCGTCGCTATTGTTGTTATCGCCCAGTTGCACCGGCAGTACGAACGTTAAATGTTAATGGAATTATCGTCAGCTATTTCGATGGCGCATCATCCTCAATTAGCGATACTGCGAATTTAATGAACTCGCGATTCGAATCGAATTTTATACTCTCGTCGATATCAATTTTCGTTAGGCGCTTCGGCATTGATGTTAAACGAAGCCGGCTGACGTTTCAGGAACAATTTTCGAGGGACTTATTTAGTTTGTTTCAATTAATTTAGTCGAAATTTAGTGATATTAAATCGAAATAATTTCGATATTGTTCGACGATAGGTACACCGTAGATGCGAAGGTAATTTGTTAAACGTGATTTACAATTACTTCAGAATATAAAAATTCTTCGCTATCGTTACAGGAATCAGTGCTAGTTGTGAAAGATGTACACGCACAGCTTTGTTCGATAGAAGATGCAAGAAATGAGTGTGTTTTAAATAAGTTTGAAGGTGTTTTAGACAAAGATTTAGATTTTGCCACACTGAGACAAATTTGTGAAGATACATCTACAGATGCGTTAAGTTGTTTCAAAGATTATTTTAATTATGCAAGTATCGCATCACCAGATGTAGAGCGATCGTTTTCTTTATACGAACACATATTTTCCTCACGGCCGACGCGTTTGCGAGAGATAATTTTCGAGACGCACCTTACGTTAACAATATTTCATCGCGCTTCTCCTGATTTTTAAGTCATGGAAAACGCTTAAGATCGTAATTTTTTTTAATCATCTAATTACATACACTCTAAATATTATTTTTTTATACGTATCATCTAGAACGTTTTATAACCTACGAAAACCGTGCGGCATGAGAATGAGTAGGAGCCTTATCGCATACTAAATAATTAGAACTGTCTAACTTTATGAATAGGACGACCTTTTTGTAAATATTGCCTTTTTTTCTAAAATAGACTGCGGTACTTTTAGCAAAACTAGACAGTTCTAATTATTTGTTGTGCAATAGGATCGGAACACCCCGTATAATACCACAGTTTTGAATGCCTTTTTTCAATCCATGTCAACTGTCTCCAACATTCCCCATACCCACCTATCTTAAATTTTAAGATGATGCGCCAATATCTTAAACGTTTTGTATTATTTATTCGATACGTTCAATGATCTTTTTATTATTCTTCAAATGAAACATCATCTCGCTACTGCCACTTTTTAACATAATTTCCGGGCTATAGATTACAACGAGCTATGGGTTTAATTAAACACATATAAGTTATATATAATTTCGTGAAATTCTCTTCCTTGGAAGTCCTTCCGAAGGCGTCGTCTAAATCCCATCAAAAATTTTTCTTAATTTTTCAGCTTCATCGTCTAGAAAAAATATCGGTTCGAACGCTCGAAAAATTGCCGTTTCTTCATCCCCCTCCTAACTAGAAATATGATCCCAACGTCACGTTCGCGGCGCACGAAATATGCACGCGGGAGCGAATAAAATATACCATCTTTTCGGCGGAAAATAATAAGGACGATAAATCAGATCGACACGAGCCAATCTAATCGCGGGGACCGTGCTACTGGGGATGTTATTATTCCGCTACATCTCGCCCGCTGATCTATCAAATTTCGGCGCGGGTTTAAGCCAATAAAGATGGAAATAATGCTTGATTTAGAAGTGTAATTTCGGAATCTGCCATCGATGAAGCGACCTGAATAATTTTCCCATTCTTGTCTCTGGTGTCTGGTTGGTTGGCCCCAACGCCTTCTATCAAAATTAACGCCGGATCAACTTTAGTCATACGAATCCTACGGCGCTGATTTAATTATGAATCGTTAATATTACCTACAAGTGAGGATTATGACGTTTTCGGAAATTATAAGATGATATTACGAACGCTACTTCCAAATGGTGGTTCACACATACCACATAATTCCTCCCATCCCACTGCCGCTTCACGATCGGTCCTGTTTCCGTCACTGGTCGCCAGCGCTTGGCGGAGGTCCCGAAGAGCTGATAGTTGTCACACTTGGCCGATGAAGGGTGGACAAGCGAACTTCTTTCGTAGTTGGTTGGTAGTGTAGATGAGAAAAACAGGTGGAATTATCCCTCTTTTGCAGCGACTAGATAGACTCGTGTCTATTCGCCTCATGGGAGTGGGTTCGCGTTGTCCACCGGTGTAACCGAGAGTCGACATAACACGAGTCTACCTAGTCTCTGCAAAAAAGTAATAATTTCATCCGCCTTTGTCCCCTCTAGTTGGTAGGAACCGACTGCTTACGTCGGCGGGTCAGCAACTTTCTGCTAAGTGACTATTCAACTTTCATGTTTAGAAATATCTCCTGCGCCAAACGGGATCTGTGAACTGAAGCATAATTCTGATGCATCAAAAATGAAAGGCAAACTCTTGCTGACAATTAAAGGACACTTGAATAGGGATTGCCCTGAACTGCTTGTCTCAAAGCACCTTCGCCTACTTGAGACGACCTTCTCCTTCATTTTCGTTAAGGTTGCTTTTGCACTAACACACTTTTTCCAGTAATGACGCATAGAGTTGCTAATTTGCTATTTTCTCTTCCACTATAATTAGCAACATGTCAAATCGTTGGCAGGGAGTCGTTACGCCATAGTTACCTTAGGCAAGTAAAATAATGGAAAAAAATGAATTCATGCAAAGCTACAAAAACGTTATTGATATTTAATGATTAATTTTATTAATCTTTAATTAATTTAATCTTAATAAACTGCACTGTGTGTAATTGGCATGTATCTACCACAAGACTACTTTAAATACGAGAGAAGTAGGAAACGTCGCACAGATTTGCTACTAGTGTTTCTATTCATCTATTGTCGCTTTAAAATAACTTACACTTCCCTGGAGATATACGCAAGCCCCTATATTCGCTTTACAAAGACATCCATAGGTAGAAAAATGGGAAACCCGACAAGCTAAAACTCCTTAAAGAAAATCTGATTTTGACCTATTTTCCGGCAATACAATAAGACGATTGCTTACATGCTTCTACAATACAACAATTGCAACAGCTTCTTCTTTCGACCATCGCGAATATCCTTCTATATCCCCAGCAGCAGATGTCAGCCGGAGCATATTCCTTCCATATAACGGACTACCCTGCAAGCTGCGCCAAAAAGGTAACGTCGATCGAAATCGACAATGTTTGCGTCGGAGATGATGATATTGGATGGGATTCGACACCGATTTGTTTTTCTCGTTTCTTCTCAACGCTCCGACGCGATGCGAAACCCTTTTTATGTGTGTAGTTGTAAACGGGGGAAAAGATTGCATTTGAATGTTTGATAAGCGATGTAAACGAAGTTATTATATTCCGAGAGAGTGTGGGAGGGAATTGAAAGGGATGTTTGCGCTAGTTCCTCTTTCTATTTTCGATTTTCTGAGCGTGGGAGTTTTATTGTGGTTGATGGCAATTATAACAAAAGTTAATGCAATCTCTTACTTGACATTTAATAATCACCATGTAGGTAGGTTTTTTGCGCGAAGTATATCTAAACGCGGGGATACGATGATTTTAATTAGAAAGGATTGAAAAGAATTTACCGTCCCCCTTAGGTATCCTTTAACTATTCTGTCATTTTATAAATCGCCCAAAGCAAATTTAGATATCTTTTTGGAAAAATTACTAATTACTCAATCCACTCGAGAATAATCGCGCGTCTTTGATGCATTCCAATTAAAAATTTTATATCACAAAATATGCACATGTATAACAAACCCTTCAAAATGTTGGCGATGCGCTGTTGCACGTTGCGTTGTTTAAAAAGCACGATTTTCTAGTTCATTAACATCAGCCACGAGTATTTGGTAAACTAGTACTTTCAAAACGACCCATACTTAAAAATAGCCTCCAATCTGACGATCGAGGTGGCCAAGGTAATTGGATCATTCCTGCTAATGCAACGTTCAAGGAAAGTATTGTCCAGGTAATCTCGTACGATTTCTACAAAGCGGGGAGGAATAACTCCCATGGTATCTTGGGTAAATAAACATTCATCCGTTCACAGCATGGAATTTTAGGACCTCTCACAGAATGCTTACGGCGTGTGTGGACCGTAAATGCCGTACTGAAATGTGAGATGATATAGATGCTGTTGGTCGCGCCTTAGAGCGCTCCACGCGTAAACTTTTGTTCTCCGTTTTCTCGCAATGCGCCGTGTACTTCGTGAAGGAACGTTTCTTATCAAATCAACGACTGCGAGGATGGACAGTACTTTTGCCTGAGTGCATTGTAACGCATTCGGAGAAAATAATACTAGGTTTAACTTCCCCCCATATTCCGTGTCCGCGAATTTCGTAACACCTCGTATAAAGTATTTGTATACCGTATGTTTCGTATAACTAAGCAAATTATCTCATATTACCTCGTCACCGTTTTGTGACCATTTACTCCCCAATTTTCCATATGACAACAAATTTCCGGGTACTTCCGAAAATTACACACCTAAATACTTTGGCCATTCGAGCGCATCACCACATTAGCGGGATGCTGAACCACTATATACATATACACAAGTATGTATAATTTTCTCTTATTACGAATGTAAATTTCGCCTGAAATATGCGCCGGCCTTCTCAATGCGACAATCTCCCCTTTCTTCTTCTTCTTGCTTTTTATAGTGGAAACGCTGCGCGGCGTGAGAGACTTGATAAATTCTTCCGTTCTTTTTCCTTTTCCTCTCCTCGTTTTTCTTTTTTTTTTCTATTCTTGTCTCGACTTTAATTCACTGTACGGCGGGTGAAATATTGTCCGGTAGGGAGTGGCACGGCGTCTCCACGACAAATCGTAGCGCTTTTGGTACTTTCCCGTGGTGATGAGGTACAAAGGCCCATATTTTTGCCGTACGTGCTCGGTCATCGTACAGATGTAACGAGGCGAGGAGGAGAATTAATGAAGCGTAGAGTGATTAGTTCGCCCGTAAATTGCCTACTAAACACGTGAACTTGGGAGTTGTTTTTACCACCATCCGACGAAGATAAACAGCAATATATTAAAAATATAATATTCAGTCGGTGCTATTCGAGAGGAACGATACAATAAAAGATGGAGTTTATGACGCAGTTTTATAGCTTTAAAAGCTTAACTTCGTAGTGAATCCGATGTTAGAAAAAGTTTATCGTAACGAGCAGTTACATAAACTACAAACTGAATAGGTCGAATATGATGGTTTTCTTCACAACTGTGACGTAAAGATAGATTGAGATAGATTGTTTAGCTTCAATAAAGTTTGGTTTACGCATACAAAAGAAATCTTAAAGCAGATGTTTATGTGAAGCTATTGATATAATTCGTTCTGCTGAACCTACATGAATACGACTTAATAGTTCCTAATCGTGTAAGAAGTCTAAAGAAATAGAATATATAACCGTAATAGCTGCCAGTAACAGACATTTTTGCCAACAATTTTTGATATAGACTGGTATAAACTGGATAGACAGAATTATACAGAATTTGTATGACCTATCCCGCGCTTGGCACTATTCTGTCAAAATAACAAAAGCTAATCTCTCTTGTCCTTACGTCCGACTTTCTAATTTCTAAAAGAAGATTAAATATTAACAAGCGAAAAGGGCGAAGCGAACGCATCTCTTTCCATTCTACCATGATCCCATAACCTCGAACGCGCTACCTACTTGCTTTATTTCTTACGAAGCGTCGTCTTCCTTAAGTAAACCGCCGAGACGCCGGCGACATCAACATATCTTCCGCGACATTAATTGGACAGTACACAACATAGCATCGTGCCACCGTCTCGGCTAATTAAGTCCCGACCGGATAAATAAATTACGCGGATCTCTGCGAACCGCAGAATAAATTAGCCGGAGTTTTATCCGACTTGTCACTGCTACGCTGTCATGTTAACACAAGAACAACAACAGACGGGGTCGCGCAAATTGATCGTCCTCAATAATTCAACTGCGAAGAAAGTAAAGGTATACCGCGGGCACGCCCCTTAACCTAACCCGGAGTTGGATCCGGAGCATGTTACACGCGAGAGCCCCTTTTTTTGCTGCTGTACAGTAAATCAAGGTGACTGTTCCGTTCGATTTCGTTTTATTTCGCTTCGATGAAATAAATAGGGGAGAAAGGAACATGAAGTGTTAGCGATATTGCGGGAGATAACCTCTGTTTCTGTTGTCCATTTGCTTACACTAGTATTGGGAGGAACCTAGCGAAAATTACATCGTGTTGCGAAATCTATTGCAATGCGTGTATATGCGCGTGCGAAATCACTGGACGCTGTACACTAACTGCGATATGAAAAATTACCCGTGTGCTATGGTAAAGACGTTATTCCAACACTAGTTCGAACACGCTGGAAGCTATTACTTAGAGCCTATACCGATTTAACGAAGGTCGAAGAGAGTGGGATTTCGATTATTTTAGGAGCATCAGGATAATTGTACTTATATTGTTTAATCGTTAAAATTATACAAACAAGTCTTATTCTTCATAGAATCATCTTTTACTGCTGTTAACATTCATCGGCGTATCTTCTTCTTCCACTGATACTTTTTCTTCTACATCTTCTTCTACTTTTCCTTCTGACTTCTTCTTCTTATTGTTCTTTTCCTTCTTTCCCTCCATCATTCTTTTGATGTTCTTCCTTTTCTTATTATCTCCTCCTGCTTCCTGTTCTTTGTCTACTTGTTTCACTCCTTCTTCTTGCTCTTTTCCTAGTTTCTCGTCTATTTTTTCCTCTTCGTTCTTCTTCTCCTACTTCTTTCTATGTTGATTCTTTTTCTCTTTCTTTTTCCTCTGCAGCAACTTTCGCTTTTTCTTTTTCTTCGTTGCCCCTTCTTCACGTAAAAATTTAGCGGCTTTACCTTGAAATAAACGTAAATTTCGCAACCTTTCGAAACCTACATGCATAGAACCAAATAAGAAAAGTTTCGGAGTCGTTTATATTCTCATGTAATGTCGTATTTCACCCGGTTAGGGCACAAAATTCCATCTCTATTACACATTAGCGACGTATACGGACCGTTTCGAATATTTAACGTAATCTTCCCCATGCGTGCCTTTACAGTAGCATCGTGGAGCGTTTCGAAATTGTCTTTTTATAAGGTTCATATCCTTTAAAGGTCTTGATATCGTAATGTGCGAGCATAAATTGCGCGAGACGATGGTAATTTTATTCAATTTCTCTGAAATCCCGATTGCCTCATCGGCATACATTAATTTATATTATCTTTTAATGCATACCGGTTAGACACCGTCGAATTCCGTCTTTCTCATAGGAGACGATCTGCGTCTCAACTAGAGAATACATATGTCTTATCGATGTTTACATACCATACAGCACATAGAAGGACAATGCTGATGATTATGTACAGACGTAACATTCCGGAAGGAATCGTTTTTAGTACGTATTGTAATGTATGTTCCATGCAACCGTTAAAAAATAAAAGCACTGAAAATGAAATAATCATTTAAAACCAAACGTGTTCCGGGTTAATGGAATCGTTATTTGAAAATTGATGATAAATTTCTCGACAACCGCTCCATTTACAGAATTACAGTTTTGCGTGAACG
Organism: Oryctes rhinoceros; assembly: GCA_020654165.1. Lineage (NCBI taxonomy): Eukaryota > Metazoa > Arthropoda > Insecta > Coleoptera > Scarabaeidae > Oryctes > Oryctes rhinoceros. The sequence goes on from JAIOKQ010000119.1 coordinate 7,041,396, forward strand.
TGATTTGAAAACAGGAATAAATGGTGTTTCATTTTATTTTTAATTGATCAGCTTTTAAAAATAACGTACCTAGATGTACATACGTGATGTGTTAGCTCCCTAATATTTAAAAATCGTGCTAATATATTGAGTTCACCACCTACTTCGCATTCGAATTTATAAATTTTTAAATAGTGAGTTTATGTAGGGAATATAACATGAATGTACCATAATAATAGAAGCTATGGAAGCGGTTAAATAATGGATTAACCGAATGCATTTGCTAAACACACAGGGATTGCAGAACAGATCAGAAAATACCTAAAAACAATAACCAAATATGTATAATGCTAAGTTAGCTTAGCTTCCTCAAGGTATTGATAGAAAAATTCACGGCAAACGCAACAAAACGGCGTCATCAGCACGGTTTCGACAATAATTCTTTATCTCTACCTTCTATCGCTGTTGCCTCGCAGTTAATGCCACGACTTTCAAAACGACAAACTCGACATTTCTTGGCGCCCTCTAGTGCCAAAGAAACGCATGCCTGCCGTTCAGGAAGCAACGACCTAAACCACACATTATTATTCCCCGAACCATCCCTGGAATCATCCCAAACCAATACGTTATGGTAGTCGTCGGAGGCGTCCTTATAAACTACATTCAATTTTTCCTTGATTTCTGCACAGTGTTTCCCATATTTTACTCCCATATTTTTAAATATTAAAAAAAAATAACAAGAAATAATAGAAAAGTATATTCCAGAGTTGTCTTGATTCCCGAAAACTATACTCAGCTTTGTGCACGTGTAGAAATCTAAGAACTAAAGAAGCATGGGCTAAGAACTAAACAAGCATTAATACAATCCGATTTACTAATGAATAAATTGAATTTCAAGGCTAGATAATTTCGTTCGTTTTTCCTCCATTTTCGGGATTCATCTGTTTGTGGAACGGTCTTCTTGTACGTACATAATTTTTCGATTGGCAGGCGAACGTAACTCAGCGTCCTCGATTTAACATAGCGCACAAAACGACGTCGTCGTGACGGGGTTTACGACGATTTTCCGTCCTGTCGCCCGCTGCATGCAATCTGGTTGTTGTTGTAATCGTCGTTCTGTCCTACTTCTATTATTCAACCTACAATACGATTTCGCGGAAATAGATGGCCACCTCGCTTATATATGTATATCGCTTTAATTATTTAAGTATCTAAAAAATGAACGAGTTAGCCAATGTTCCCAAGATCACTGACGGTTCACCTTCTATCGTAGCATATACATAAATATCGTCTTTTTCACCGCTAATTAAATGCTCCATGAAATCGCAATCACAATGGCTTGAATTTTGTGGTTGCACTGCAAGTGTCCCGGGATGAATCACTTGATCTTGTCAAGAATAAGAGGACAATGCCACCTACAAAAGACGTTGGAATCAGTTCGGAACTATTATAAAAATAAAAATTATTATAAAAATATCATCTTTGCAACTCTCCATCGCTCAACCTCAACCTCTTTTTCATCGATTAGCCCTCCGGCATCTTCACCGTTGGCTCAAGCATTCCACTTGTATTCCCGTCGAGTAACCTAATAACGCCACGCCATCTACCGACCAAATCTAGCGGAAACTCATCGATAATGTAATACTGCCAAGAAGAAAGAGAACGATGACTGCAGGGCGGCGCATTATTTCTTTTATTATTTAATGCGGGTACACCGTCGGAGGTTCAAAAGGTCGTCGGCGGGTAGAAAGGAAAAGAAGCCGGAGCGCGCGAAGGCGATGAATACGCCCCTTTCTTGAAAGCAAATGTTCTTAAATCGACTGTCGCCGTGTCGTTTTTAAATGCGGCCTCTCAGACCTGATGGAATTCCGTTTCTATTACCAAGTTTATTGTCCTTTTGTGTTACGCCCGGAGGAATGGGACTCGGTCGTTGATTGCTTTTTTCTACACGTTATTTGCATACTTTTCTTTATTGCCAGGCTGCTCTTTTATTTTCATTTTTGATTTAGACCGCTCAAATTGTCTTCGACATTCTGTAGATTTCATTAAGCTTGAACCTATTACATAAATAAATTTTCTTTCCAGACGTTCTGATTGAACTTAAAAATTTTGACATTACCACGGGACGGGTTCAATGTAACAACGCTGAGGTGACGGTAAATCAAATGCCAGAAATTAAAAATAAAGCGGGTGTTCCCGAAATAATAAAACCTATAATTTTTTATATTACTGACCTAACTACATAATAAACCGAAAACAAAATTCCCACCATCATGACACAAGAAATTTTATACGACACATTTTATATCAACACAAGTGGAGTGTTGGCTTACCGTATCTGGTTAAGTCACCCTTATTTTAACGGGGCATCAACAGGCAACCGTTTTCTACTGCCAAACAAAATCCTATTTCGTAGTTCCACTTATGTACGACGACCGCTCACGTATACCGCGTTACGTTCCTGTCGCGTGACAAAGCGCAGCTTTGTTATTTTCGTTTCTCTTTTCTTTTCTCCTTTGTTGACGATGTCCGCGCTATTTTCAGCCGGCAATATTGGAATTTGGTCCTGGCGTGTACGTCGTTTACCATGTACGCTCGACTGGCCGATGATAAAGCTTTTATTCGCAATTTTCACTTCGTCCCCGTTGGCAAGGAATGTTACTCGAGCTAGGAGAGAACTTGGGTATTATTTCGTTCGCGGAAATACGTATGTATATACGCGGATGTAAGTTTAGAAATGCAGTTCGTTATTTTAGTTTTAGTACGAACACATACAAATTAAAAAGATAAAACGTTGAAATAAGCATATTTATTTAAACTATAACGTCTAGAAGGGCTCCTCGTCAAAGATAACGCAAAGATAGATGGAGTTACTAAGACATTTTAACAATGATGTGCTTTGACACCATTCGATCTTTGGTTGAAGATTAAGAACGAATCGCAAACTCGAAACAACGATCCGGGATTAATCAGTTAAATTTGTGCAGTGCGGAATGTGCCGATACTTTCGTGTTCTGCGCCATACTACTCCGCAGTCCTTCCTATCATTATTAAATTTGCATGGCTCCAAGATTCTCTCCGTGCCGAACCTTCACCTAACAGAGATATTTACTAATCCACCCTCGTAAATGGCAGATTTCGCGATACGAACCGTTTCGTAACAAGGGCATGAGAAAAGCTTACAACTTAGCGACTTTCTAGCCGATGCAGAGCTCTCTTTCCCGTGTCGGTTCAAAATAAAAATGATCATTGTCCAAAACAAGAAACCGTGTCAGAATACGAACGTTTCAAATACGTGTGCACTTGCACACATACAGCGACTACAAAGACAAATGGTTTCGGTCGCAGAAAAATTCGCCGCATTGCCCCGAGCAATTTATTTCTTTTCCGAAGTCTCGCATGACGGTGTGCGACGTAGGAAAAAGGCGGTAATGGCAAAACGCGAATGTTGCCCACTTATTGCAGGTCCAACCGCGCCAGGGACATGCAACGACAAAATTGCCCGAATACATCATTTCGGCGAAAGCTGTCGGGAACAATGGATCCAAGCGTAAATGTTAGGACGAGAGAGAAGAGATAGTACTTGACAAATACGCTTTCCATTACATTACTACGTAGATATTTATTGCGGCGTGTTAAAGTTGTACACTATTCTGGCCGAATCAATAACACGAACGTGGAATGTGCCAGCGGGCTTCAAATTTATCACAAATGCCGATTGATTTGTACTGACACCTTCCTGCCGTTAGAGGTTCTTTTTTTCGTTTTGTTTGATTTTTGTCTGTGATAATTGTCCTTATATCTGTCGTCAATCTATCTGCTACACTTTCCTGGATAATAATTTTTTTTATATAAAGTCAACACACAACATGAAGATGAAGATATAATATACAGAAGATTGTATTCTATAGAGGTAACGAACAAACATGATCTTATTAAAACGAAAAAAAAACATACCTCAATGGCTCAAGAGGAAAATTGACCATCTTATAGAAATCGTCACGGAAATACACTCGCTTACTAACTTACTTCTTGTCTTGTTAAGAATACATCTCTAAGTCTACTGCAGTACTGTCTACACCACATATTTATGTACCTTACCACCTTTGAAGAAATTAGCTTCTTCCGTCCAATGCGGATTTTCACATGACAAGTAATATGAACTATAACCTCTGACTATTCCGTTCTTTGAAAAGTTGCTACCGTCAAATCACTGAACAGTTCCATAGAATCTTTGGTGATTACTAAATGTTCGGTAATAAATAAAATCAAGTGGATTTGATGGAATTACCATTCGAATGATCCACCTTTACCTAAACTATAGTAACACCTTTGTCTAAATCAAACAATGTTCAAGAATTTAAAGACTTAAGGTCTATAAGTTTGCTTCCCCGCATGTTTAAGAGTCTGGAGAGTATCATGGAACTTCAAATTAAGAGATATGTCGCGGAATCTCAGCTCTTGTCGACAGTTCAGATCGCAGACTTCTTCTTGATTCTCTGAAGTTCTTTGACATGGTCACTCATGGAACTCACCACACTTCTCAGTTTCGTCATCTAGCGCTAAGCGTAGCACAATGATCCTATCTTGTTTTCCAGATGTCATGCTGATGATGATGTGTATCCATAACATTCCCAAGCTTGTGTAATTTTGTATAGCAGAATCCTTAAAAAGTGTTTGAGATGTCCTGAAACGAACCGATGAGGATTCCGAAATAATTAAGGCAATTTTTCTACTGAAAACCTCAAGATAAAGAAGAAACGACTTTTAGCCAATAAAAAAAATAAAATCTATTTTTTTTTTACTATTTTCTCAGGGTGGACGCTTCGCAAGCTCACCGTAACGGCAGCTTCTATCAATGCTGTTCCGGTTTCTGCATCGATCTGCTGGAAAAGTTCGCCGAAGAGCTGGCGTTCACCTACGAATTGGTGCGTGTCGAGGATGGCCGCTGGGGGACGAACGAGAACGGGAAATGGAACGGCCTTATCGCCGATCTCGTCAACAAGAAAACGGACATGGTCATGACCTCCTTGATGATTAATTCGGAACGGGAAGCGGCCGTAAGTACTGCGGATAGTTTCCGGCCTCTGTCGTTTACTTTTTTCCCTGTATGAGACTAACTCGACTAATGGAAACTAATACCAAAAAAGAAAGAAAGAAAAAGGCGGCTTTATTTCGTCGGGCTAGTTGGGTAAGTAAGTGTGGCAGAATTAAAAGGAGAAAACGAACAGAAGGAATCATGGTCGCGCGCAAGATCGTAAATGAACGGGTAATTATAATACTGGAAGCCGATAGTTACTATCATATAACACTTATGTACGATATCATTTTCGAACGTGATACATATTTATGTACCTGTCAATACACGTATAACTTTGCGAGGACATCCTGAAACGTTGTTTTTCATTCCGCCACGTCGTCCAGTTGTTTCGCCGTTTCGTTCTTGTTTTGTTTGTAATCAACGTGGTTGCTTTGTTCCACGCGTTGACGACCTCGTCCAGGGGAAACTCGTTCCAACTTTTCAAATAAAAATCACATCGCAGCAAGCGAGTTTGAGCAAACGGCGATAACGGAGGGTGTGCGGCGAAGGGGAAGGAAGGAAAATTTCGCAAAAGTTATCCTACACCTGCAGCGTGCATAAAAATTCTCTAACAGCAGGGGCGCGCGCGGTCGTAAAAGAAGTAGGGGGATAGCGCTTAACGCCAAAGTCATTTTTATTCGGCGTTTCGCCCGAATATATCGCAAGTATTCCGATTTTATTGGATCCGAATAAGTTTTACGAGAGAAAAATCCGTGGGAAAGGGGCAAACAGACGTTCGGCGTTTTTTCCGTTTGATCTCGCTTTGTTTAAGTTTTGTGTTATGGGAACGTTACCGTTGAGAGTTATTTTGAGTTGTAAATAACGCGATTATTTGTTTTACGAGTGAAAACAAAATGAATTGGTTCAGTTAATAAAACGAAAATGTTGTGTAGGAAGTGGGCGAAATGTATATCCTTAAAAGTTCAACCAAAAGATACGCAGCTGCCAGTATCCCTTCCTCATACCGGAAGTTGACGTCAACTTCCCCATTTCAAGTAGTACCGTATCATATCCTTTACTCAACTCCTTGGACAGTTGGGGTTCGCCGATGCTGAGATGTTAGTCACATATCTTACCGCCTTCGCTGGGACAAGACATTCTTTTATCGTAGTACGCTTGAGATGACATCATCTAAACGTTGTATCACCTTTCGTAATCTCTCTGATGTGTTTCTTCAACGTTAATCAAATGATGTTATGAAAACGTAATACATTCTGCTATTCTCCCGGTTGAGTGCTTTTAGGGGACACCTCGATCGAAGGCGATCAACCATTTTAGAAACTAACAATCCACAGAAGAACTCTTGCTTGAAGCTCGAAAGGACGAGCAATAGTAGCGTAACATCGGTATACTACAAACATTAAGATAAGGAAAGCCACTGGGGTTAATACCGTCAGACAATTCTTATGCCCGGTATACTTACAGGAGATAGTTGTATTCTTTTTTCCTATTGTTTCCCTAGTTATTTAATTATCTAAAGGAGCTGCTCGCTGCGGAAGTGAAACTAATCCCGGCGCGCGTCTGCTATTGTTGTTTTTTTTTGCTTTTCGCTAGCTTCTTTTATTTCTTTTTAGTTTTCTTCCCCGCATTCACCTAATCTGCTATCCGAAGAGTTTCTCGACCGTAATACCGAAACGAGGACACCCAAGACAACAAAAACCATATAGATTTCCGAGGAAAATGATATGGATATATAAGTGCATACGGATTTTTGCCGCTAAGCTTAGATACTAGGCTAAATCTGTATCACATTTAATGAAAATCCTTCAATGTCAGTACAACACCGATGTACATAACACACATGAACGATTTACTGATATTTTTACTAACGATGCGTTTCAGGTGGACTTCAGTGTTCCATTCATGGAGACCGGCATCGCGATCGTGGTCGTCAAACGCACCGGAATCATCTCGCCCACCGCCTTTCTCGAGCCCTTCGACACGGCCTCCTGGATGTTGGTCGGCGCGATCGCCATTCAAGCGGCCACTTTCACCATATTCCTCTTCGAATGGCTGTCACCTAGCGGTTTCGATATGAAGCTCTCATTAAATCAGGTAAACAATGCGATCGTCGAACGTTTACGTCCAAAACGGTACGGTGAACTATATGCAGCCATTCAAGATCCATTAATCAAAATATACGTTATCGAGCACAATCTGCTTTTATAATCTTTCTCGTCTCTCCTTCTCTTCCGCTTTTTATTGCGGCAATTATTCTTTATCCGAAAACACAAAAGTCTAACGTCTACACTATATTTTGGAGATGGTTCAAGCATGGAAAAGAGAAAATTAAAGCCGTTGCGAAGCCATAAATCGTATAGTTGAATGCGCAACCTATTTACAAAAGATTTCCAACAAGCTAAACTAAAATATCTAAAAGATATTTCTGTAATAAGCATACGTAACAAAACAAACAGCACAAAACACAAAACCAGAATGAGAAAGACATAGTATTATGTGAAATATGAAGCACTTAAAATTAAAAGTCGGAGATGTTGGAAATATCCTCCGTTTTGTTCGAGACACTGCTTCTGTACTTTTCCTCTTGTAATTCTTGGAACTTGAGATCTGTTATGTGATCCCATAAATAAAACTTTTCTAAATATACATGTGCATAGGTGCAGGTAACGTTTGAGTACTTCCGCAGGCTCTACTAGATCCCCCCCTGCCTAAAACGGTATCCAGTCACAAACCCGGTAATGGTCACAATCTCTTTTTGCTGCGCCTAATCAAATTAGTAGAGAACTTAGTATCTCCATTTCTTCTTTAGTGTGTAGACTTTGTTTGTAGACAATTCAGCCTTGATTTCTTTCACTAACCAAGACTAGATCTCGCCTTTAACGGAGTCCTTTGTAATTTCACGTATGGCGCTGTAGAAAATCTACACATCATTAGAGAAACAAATTTTCAAAATAATTTTAATTGCGTTGTATTTTGTCTTTTCTTTGTTGTTTATTCAAAATTTCATAAAAGAAGAGCTACGTCTTAATTTATTTCGAAATAATTGGTATCAAATGGAAGGACGGATCAGCGCATTTCCAAACAGTGAACATATTCGAAAACTATTGATTCGACCGCAATGAACCGGATCCCGTTCAATTTTAATACAAGGATTGGAGTGAAAGTTAGATTAACATTTCTTCAGATAAACATTTTATAACTTCGGGAGGACTTATAGAACAAAGGTTCAGTTAAAAATGAAATATGCAAAAAAGGCACAGCACCGTTTAAAACAAGAAAGTTGACGATTTCAATTTCGTATTGAGAACCGTTGACTTTCGTTGGTCAGAAACTCTATATCTATCATAATACGTCTTAAACCTATTTTTAACTTCCAACCCATACCCCAGCACCCCGTATCGAAATCGGCACGAGAAACCAACGGCTAACCCGCACCAGTGATATAATAACGACGCGGACGCCCTTCGATCTCGTCTAGTTAGTTTTTCGTCACCGACATCGCATCAGTCAAAACCGAAAATCTGCATTAGAAAGATAGCGAAGTTAGGAACCAACATGGAAGGCGAGATAGCAGGGTACAATATTAATGGATCGTACTCCATCTGGGAGATTGGAACAAAGACACGACACGTAAATTCGGCGTCTGGGCGCAAGACGCGTCGCGTCATTTCGCGACATTAGCCAACTTTCGTGGAATATGGGGGATGAATAGGTAGCTCTTGCTTTCATCCTTCTTGGGGACACTATACGATCGCTGAACACTTCATTATGCAAGATATGACACTTTCTCCCGCCGTATCTTGTATATACGTTTATTTCTATAGCGCAGAAGAAGCTTGAGCCCCTAGGGCACTAATTTCTCGATGAATAACAAGTTTAAATGCCGTAATTATACTGAAATTGTGAAAGGGATACGGAATTGAGTACAATACGGTCTCTATTGTTGTATTATATTGGCTACATACGATATATTACTTAATGGAGAGGGGAATTTCGCTGACAAAATCTTGCACACCAAAATACCACAATAACTGAATTCCAAGCAATGCCCTGCAATTCATCCCAATGTCTAAGCATCTCCGCACATTTTGTTTGGATCCATTTCTCGAAAGATTTCGAAATAACCTTATTATCTTGATAATACCGCCTTTTCTGGTTTATCACCAATTTATCTTGCTGTATCGGAGCCGCTTCCCCTTTTATCCACCAGTTTACTCCAACATCCATTTTCATACGTTAGAAAAGAACAAGAAAGAACTGAATTAATCTCGGAATAAGGATAGCAATAAACACCGATGACTCAACTAACATTTTCATTAAAAATTTATAATTCTTACGTTTACTAAAAGTTCATTTCGTTACATATTTTTGAAGTTACAAATAATGCAACGTTAACAAACAACACACCGAGCAAGCGTTAGCAGTTCCATTCCAAGGGCTTCCGTAAACACGAAAAACTCTGACATCGTCCGGCAAACCGAGCCCTAACTAAATATCAACAAATTTTCGGCAATTAAGATGATTTAGCGAAAATTAACGCCGCAACCGCCGCTTTAAAGTCGTCCCTTATTTATACACATTCACTTACACCAATAACACCACGTATATGTATAACGTATAAAGCCGGCGAAAACGATGTCCGACATTGCTAGCGTTCCTCTTAAGCGTCCGTGCGCCGTTTCGCGATCGGCTCGGGAAAAAGGTCAACGGACCTTCTGTGTGCGGAGCTTACAGAGCTTCGTATCAGAAACTTTGATCCAGGTTCGACCGTAATTATATTAATCTAGACGTGGTTGCAGCCTGAAATATAATGTATGCCGCATATTGGAATAGACGGCGACCGGATTAACCCTTACCATATCGATAATTAATATAGAGCTTGAAGGGGGATCTCCCCGAAGACATACGCACGTGCATGTTGCGCGAGATAAAACGACCGCCGATGGCCCGATGGCACATTAAAGTCGATAAATTAATAAACGAACCGCAACTGTACGTAATCTATTAAGCGGATTTGTAGGGAAAGCCACCCCGAGGCCGATAAATTAAGTAGGATTCGATGGGAGCGTGTTGAGGATAATAATACACTAATAACAGGGCAAAAATAGAAGCAAAAATATTTATTTTATTAGACAAACAGCGTGTTGAACGAGCGTTTTTAATTGCGGCCAGTGTATATTGCTGGGCCTATCAGCGTTAAGTTTGAAAAATCATTTAAACGCTTTCAAATCAGGAGCGTAAAAAATGTTCATCGAAATATTTGCAGTAAAGTCGGACAAACCTGCAGAGGGGCGAATGTGACAAAATATAAAAATCACTTTGTACTTACCAACGGAACATGTATCTTCCAATTCATCGTATTCTTCGCCAGAGATTCTCCGAACATACACTAAATTCACCTAACACGTACCTAAAATCAAATCCGATTAAAAAGAGAACCGACTAATTCAATTTCCTTTCGGCGTAGTGACTCCGCCCATTATTTCGCCAGCTCCTTCAATCGATCTGATGAATACCGAGCTACCGTTAACGCCACCGCCGCTAGTATCTATCAACAAATACATAACACGAAAGGCCCTTCAGAATAATATCCAATTTTCGATGGAACAGAAACGATCTGTCGGATTTGCCGGTGGCTTCACGAACGGGTTTCATTCGTGAGCAAAAGAAATAATAAAAGAGAAAAGAGAGGAATTACTTTTAGCGTTCTACCCTACTTCTTTTATCAATGCGGCAATCTTCTGTAGTCTAGAAAGTCGTTCAGACTTCAGTTCGGAATTCAACCAGCCTCACGTGTTAGGATGATCTGTAACTTTCCTATCTTTTGTAAATGAAATTAAACCAACATTGATCTTCATTTCAGGTCTTATAACGTTTATTTTTATTCTTTCATTTATATTTAAAATGTTTAATTCTGCTCTTATGTCTCCATTTCTTATTCAAATGTTGTATTGTGGAAGAACTCAAGCTCATCGATCCCATAGTGTGGATGGAAAACTCCAATTCGTCCAATTCGTCAAAAAAAAATCACATGAATGATGATAGCATCCTTCACAAATCCTTCTTCTAGCACAAACAACATCCAAAGAAAATCTTCCAAAACAAACAAATTTCTAACCTAACGTCAAAATTCCTATTCACCCACCCAATCATTTTCCATCATTTCCACAACCACAATCTTCATCATATCGCGATCACCTTTTACATCTGTACTGTTACTTACGTACATGTATGCATATCGACCTTCTTTTTCTACTTCGTCTCCTCCTTGTCTTCTTCTACCTTCTTGTGCAATGTTTTCTCTGTTTTGTTTTTATGGTCGCCAGTCGACACCTTCGGCGTCGCACCGTTTCTCGTTGTTCCGGACCTACTGGCTGGTATGGGCCGTGTTATTTCAGGCGGCCGTGCACGTCGATTCGCCGCGGGGATTCACAGCCCGCTTCATGACGAACGTCTGGGCGATGTTCGCCGTCGTCTTCCTCGCCATCTACACTGCCAACTTAGCCGCCTTCATGATCACCAGGGAGGAATTCTACGAATTTTCAGGTCAGTAATCCCCACAGCATAAGTATGTATAAGCAAATACTTTACGCAGAGTGGTTAAAAGGGCTACGTATAATATATGTAATAAATGAAAACCTTTAAAGTTGTGTTCGTAGAAACGACTTATCAAAGTGTCCTCTGAGAAAGAAAGGCTTAAGCCTAAGATTTTATTATAGGTAGTTTTAAGAAACAAAACCCTACGTTCCTCTTTGGTAAAACATACGTCTTTGAAAAAAAAAAATCTGGAAAAAAAAAGAATGTACGCAACATCAAAAACAAAAGTTAGTGTTTCATATTCCTTCTGTAAATTTTCAAAATTTAATACTTGTAATTGTTATAGCTCGCTAAAGACAAAAGTTATTGTCGAAGCGTCGCAAGTTGAAATAAACAAAAATTCGGCCGAAACTGCGCTCTTTTATTAATTTTGCTTCCTATTTTTGATGTAAAATTCTCCTACAATGTAATACGCATTACGATACTTTAATTAAAAACGGTATCGCATTCCCAACATCCAGCCCATGTTGTTACCCGTTTTCGAAAGAGGAGAACGCTTAATTTCTCATTTTCGATCGGTCGCCCTCTACATTGCCTGTTGCGGTTTCCGTACGTATGTGCAAACAAGCATGCAATACGTTACCGAAATCGTACCCTGCATCAATAACATTATATGGACGTAACACGCGCGTGTAACTGATACGCCAATAACAACTAGCATATTATGCACGGATCCGTAAATAGACCACGCTGTCATATCAGGAATACACTTCCTATATATCCAGATTCTTGCGATATATGCGGTATAACAGGTAATACATACGTAAACAGTGGCGTTCGCTAGAATTGTGTACGACTGACAATGTTTTGTCGGTAGCCAAACGACTTATCCACGTCGCTTATTAACGTAAAGCGCGTCTGCTCCCTTTATGCTTGTTATTAGGTACGAGCTGCTCGAAGGGTAGGTAATTTGTACGACCTATGTGCTGTTTCAGAAACACCTAAGACGTAAAGGGAATAATAATTCGTACAAGCATTATAGAGAATATCAATAGAAAAGGCGAATGTTTGAAAACATTGCTATTTTTTTTTAACCTTCGAATATTTCCTCCGTGATTTCGTTGATTTTTGGTTTAACGGTCAGGTGTCGAGAAAAGAAACCAATCACTCACACACACGGAAGGTGTCGCATAATGCCGGTGTTGGACTTCCTTACGGATATGATCGACAACAGTATATTTTTCATAAATTGGATTTCTTCATTATATCTAGTTGTATTCAGATTTTTTTTGCTATGATTAATTAGTTAGTAGAACATCGGACACCAAGTTCAGTAAATTTAATATTCCAGCAACTTCCACTATATAACACGGCTCTCGTGCTCCTCTACTAAACTTTAATACCGCTACATTAACGGCAAGTACGGTTAAGTTTCCGCGAACCGACAAGGGAGGTAATATGTCGTATTTGAGTTCGTAGATGCGGCCGTTTTACCTTCGCTTTGATGTCAACCGCAAATTGCGTGACGCCTTGGGTAATGGGACACGCGGACGAATAGATGACGAAGAAGTTCAATGGGTTCGGCGTGGTTGCCGCCTTGACTGCTTGCTAACTTTTACCGCAGCTTCGGCAGATTGTACGTATCAAACGCGGCCGCCGATATTAACGCAAACTATTAGCCAATCTAATAATGTTTCTGAGTTGCAAACGCTGTATTGGAGAAAGTCTGTTACATCAACAAGAAATTACGTAATCGTATTAAGTAGTTACATAGTATTAGTTTCTATACTGTAGCCCCTATTAACTGTTAAACCTTACACTGGAAAACCCATTCAGTTCACCCAACCAAATTATAACTGATCTAACTGAAATCCGTACTTGAATAGAGGCACGAACAGCGTGCCCGTATTATGCTTGACTAGCTGAAACTAAGTCTATTACTATTACCTTACCTAGTCGTCCTCGCTAAGATTGCCTCCGCCTTTCAATTTTTAATGCCTATACCCGCTACAGCTCACCCGGCCACTTGAAGTCGGTGAGCTACAGGTTTCACTTATTGATGCTCATCCCACGGCTGTACTAGATATTATTATGAAGGGACAACATTCGTGTCAAGCAAGAAGTTTCCGTTGGTTTAACGGCGAGGTAGCTGCACGAAGTGAACGTTGTTCGGCCTCGGTTTGGACGCTTTAAAAATGTATCAACTTGTATGTTAACGTAGTATCCCATATTTTATATGCGCAATTTAAAATCTATGTCTTACAGATTTATTATATACAAGGCTGTTTGATTTGGCCGCCATCATGAGGATCTTTTTCGCGTAGAAAAGATTTTATAATAATTATGAAATTTGTATTTCTTTAAAAAATAATCGATTTGTTTGTATGCGACGAAGTGTAGTCCGTCTAATCCTTGAAATTTCGTTTCGACACTTGTTAATACACAATACCGCGCACGCTACTACGGATATATACGGAACGAGGAATACGGGTGGGGACATAACTGTCATCAACATATTCTGCGTTTCGAAAGAAATGAACCACCCCGAAGGAATAGACGCAGAACTTGGATCATGCAGAATGAGTTAGTGCACGGAGACAAACAGAGCGATTGCCTTTGTCGGGAAGATTCCCGGACTTAAACCCTATTGAACATGTCTGGGATATGATGGACAGAAAATTGCGTCGATTACCCCATCCTCCCAACACTTTAGGGGAATTACGGCAACAGATACAAGTAGGCTGGGATGAGCTGCTTCCAGACGCAATCGACCATTTGATTTCCAGCATGCCACGAGGTGTTACTGAAGGCATAAGAGTACACGGAGATGCAATACATTAGTAATGATATTGTCAATAAATATTGTCATTTGTTTCTGAAAATTTAATCATTTGTTTGTCTCTATGCACTAACTATTTCTACGTAAGTTCTGCGTCTCCCCCTTCGAGGTGGTTCATTTCTTTTGAAACATAGTGCATTACAGTAACATGAGGAGCCCGACATGAAGTGCGTCGTTCGATGTGCACTCCCTACTCCTGTTCCCCTCTCTTTATATATCCGTAGCCCTCTGAACATTATTGTATATTCTATGCGCTGTATACTTTCGGTGAATATATAACGCGAGCGACATTCGCGCTACAAACAGAACAAGCAACTTATCCCCTTTTTTCTAATCGAGAAGAACCGTTGAAATTATACGCCCGTTTGTGATACGCGCTTTTCTCCAGTTCACCCTGCTACACTTCGCATCTACAGCCCCAATATTACGACGGACTTTAGTGTTGAAGTCATATCAGTCAATTACTCTTTTATAGCTTACGGAAAATGACAGATTGCAGTAAAGTTAATTGAACTGCCTGCACTAACCGTCCTAACGTTGGAATACGTTCTTGTTTAAATCTTATTGACCATGTTCGGTAATATAAAATTCTTATTCATCGCTTAGAAGTGGAATTTAAATACATTTCGTTTTACGAATTTCGCTTTGATCCTTGGAGTTAAATTAGAGTTTCCGTACTCAAATGTAGGCGTGGACGATCCTCGCCTATCCAGACCGTACTCGCACAAGCCGATGTTCCGATTCGGCACGATCCCGTGGTCGCACACCGACTCAACCATCTCGAAGTACTTCAAGGAGATGCACAGCTACATGAAGAGCTTCAACAAGTCGACGGTGTTGGACGGCGTCGAGGCAGTGCTCAGCGGCGACATGGACGCCTTCATCTACGACGGCACCGTCCTCGACTATCTGACGTCGCAAGACGAGGACTGCCGCCTGCTGACCGTCGGCTCGTGGTACGCGATGACAGGGTACGGCCTCGCCTTTCCCAGGAACTCCAAATACCTCAAGATGTTCAACAAGAAGATGCTGGATTTCCGAGAAAATGGGGATCTGGAACGGCTGCGGCGCTACTGGATGACGGGAACGTGTAAACCGGGCAAACAGGTTAGTCGCGAATCGTCATGAACATATAGGCAACGCCACAGAGTAATACATGCGTGACAAAGCTCAATATATCCCCTATCAAAAGAGATATCAAAGAAACTTGCTTATGCAGGGTGTTTCATAATTTCCGTGCAAACTTAACTTTTTTTAATGGGACAATACGGAGTTTCAATTCGTTATATTGGATATTTAAAAGGTTATAGTCAATTGTATTCTAAAAACAAGATAAACTTAATAGCACGCATCTTGGAAGATTATAAATTCTTCTTCCTTCTAATACGACCACCAGTTTAGGAATACATGCTTACTTTGATATCGAACAGGAAGTGAAGAGTTCGGATCCATTGGCGCTCGAACAATTCCTGTCCGCTTTTCTGCTTCTGATGGCGGGCATCTTGCTCGCCGCCTTGCTGCTCTTCCTCGAACACCTGTACTTCAAATACGTTCGAAAGCATCTGGCTAAGACCGACAGGGGCGGCTGTTGCGCCCTCGTCAGCCTCTCGATGGGCAAATCGCTAACGTTCAGGGGCGCCGTCTACGAGGCGCAGGACATCCTGAAGAACCATCGCTGCCGGGATCCGATATGCGATACACACCTATGGAAGGTAAAACGCGAACTGGACATATCGCAGATGCGCTGCAAACAATTGGAGAAGGAACTCGAGGCGCATGGGATCAAACCGCCGCCTGCCTGTAAACGGTAAGTCTGCTTTTTGCGTTCCTTACACGATCCAATTAGCTTACGGTTTTTAGCCATGTGTTCAGATTATTTTGTACGATACTAGCGGCTTTCCACTCCACTAGTACCGCCTCCAGATGTAACAGGGGATCACTCAAACTGTCCTTGTTGTTGTAAATGGCACTGCGAAAATTGTCATCGAAACGATGAAGTAATTGTCAAATTAAGTATCGTATAAAGTAATATGAATATCACGCATTTCACCTATCCAATCACAGTTGTTTTCGGTTTGTTTCTTTTAATTTTGTTTATAAGTTTCGTCATTTCGTCTAATCGCAAAGACGATGTGTATAGCATCTAATACACGGTATTATAATGTAAAGACACGTGTTTAATTGTACTGTATAATTTATAAATTTTGACGAGTTCTTGAAGCGCACGAAGCATGATTCTGATTATGACAATGGCGATGAGGTTTTATCATATTGCAAGTAATCACTATCAGGTATACCGTCACTGCACACATGTCACATCAATAATAATAATTATCTTATAAACAATCCCGTTATAATATTGTACTAATTAGTGTTCGTTTTTCTGTTCTTGATAGACAGGGTGGGCCATTGGCGTGAGGAGTTCTTATAAAATTTAGCGGTTTTATATTTTTAGCAGTCACATGGTAAACAACACAAGAAATCATAAATTCCTAAATTTTCTAAATTTTCCCCTTCGTAATACAGAGAGAATGTGCAATTAAAAAAGTATTCTTCTGCTCTGTACTAATTGAACGCCCTGTATATTTTGGCAATTTTTTTTTTAGAGATATGCCACACGCAAGTCCAAATATAGTAAATTCTATCTAAAACATTTTTCCTATATTGCACATTGAAGAATTTCCTCGCACTAAAAGGCCAGCTATATGGGTCTACATGAACGCTTCATTTCAAAAGCTCAGTCGAAAAGCAGTAATATTAATCTACAAGGATCGCTTGACATTTTTGCTGCGCGCTATATTACATCGCATCATATCAAGCGATTTATCTCGAGATCTACTGGATTAAAATTTCAATACACTTAACTACTCGCCCCATGAGACACGAGCACCCATACTGTCCGTTGTACGCAGCTGTACATACGTGAATAGATAAATTAGAAAACTTTTTCGTACGTACTCGCGGTGCAGCAATAACTCCTACGCGGCGCCAATTTTCAATAACAGCGTAACGTTCGGTTACAACGTATGCATAATGGTGTCGTCTTCCATATATGTACCTCTTTCAATGTAAACTCAATAAAAGCTCTGCGAAACGATAAAATGGTCAAAAAAAACAACGATGAAATTGTGTTTCTAATATTTAAAAAAGCGCTTCCGTTGTGTGTTGAAGTTTATTAACAAAAAATAAATACTATCGCAGATAGGATTAATAACCAAAAATATATAATGCTAGGATAGCTTGGCGCTCTCTTGGTATTGGAGGAGGAGAGCAAAAATTTGTTCTAACATACGGACATGTTTCTGCCTACCCGGCGTCATTCCTTGGCGCCCTCTGGTGCCAAAGAAACGCATGCCTGCCGCTCAATAAGCAGCGACATAAACCGGGTACTGTTCCCCAAGCCATCCCTCGAGCAGTTCTCTGACTGCTTAACAACGAGATGGCGACGCTGGTAGCGCTTTGGGAAACTGCATATGTGAGGCTGTGCTGTGTGATATAATATAGAGATAAAAAGGTATTCTCGAAACCGCGTTGATGACGCCGGGTAGGCAGAAACATGTTCGCATGTTAGTGTATTTTTTTTTCTCTCCTTTTGCCGTTCGTTCACCGTGAATTATTCCATCAATACCATGAGGAAGCTAAACCATCTTAGCATTATATATTTTTGGTTGTTGTTTCTGGGCATCTTCTGATGTATTCAGTTAGGTACATTCGCTTCTTAAGTGTGAAATAGATCTGTTCCCAATGGACTCCGCATGATTTTACGGAAGGACAAGAAAGGCTCGTGTCATTTAGTGTAATAAAAATTATCAAGATGCAATAACTACACGCTGTATGATTAAAAAGTTCTGATTGCGTTGGTACACCCCAACATCATCTATCGCCACAATAATGGCTCGTCCGCGTCTTGGCACGGAATCCACAATTTTTGAGGCTAAAAATTTAATGTGGTTTTTGCTCATAATGCTGGAACTGAACGCTAAAGATCGTTACGCAACGAGACTTCCTTACCTGATACCATAACGTTTCAATAATGATTGACGGTCACAATAAAACTTTTAAAGTATGCTCTTTTTCGTTGTTTTGTGCACCGTCTCGTTAAAATATAAAACTTCATTTTCAAAATTTTGTTCTACTCTTTGAATTAAGTTCCTTAATAAAGTATACTCATTCTTTTCTACAATCACTGAACTCATATTTGCCAACCCCCTTACTACTCCTGATGAAACGTATCAGACCTTGTATGAATCACTCTTCTTCGACAATCACACATGTAAACATCAAGCTTTGATGAAACAACATTATAACATTTAGACATTAGACTTATGCGATCAGAAATCTACCTCATCGCCTGGCGATATTTAAGTAATTTAATGCTTGGCGACAATAAATAGCTCGTACAATTTTTTTTTCAATTCTTCTAAAATAAGTTGACGACTTTAAGATTCTTATTGGCAGATGGCGAACATCGTATATGCACATATACTCTTCCCAACATTTAATCTGATTGAAACGTGAAACCTTGAAGAACTTCGGGCGCCGGTAACCTTCAGGCTATATCATGAAAATATTGACTCTCGTAAACATCAAACCAAAACTTCTCGCGCGGTACCAGTAACTCCCACTCCACCAGCGCTCTCACTTCCGTAACATCGCCGATGCAGTGTTGCTTATTACTTCTTGCCCATTAAGATTACCGACTTTATTTGTAGTACAGACGTAATTTATGATCGGTGGAATTTTGAGGGACTTTTCAACCTCTTTCTAGTGTTATATAAAGAAGTAAAACTACCCTACTATTCCTTTACAAGAATGCCGTTACTGCTTTTCGAATGAACCGTTCCCTTTCTTTTGCAATCTTAAGCTTGTTAGCGGCATTAGTCAAGTACAATATTATAGAAGGATATTGCGGTACTTCATCGTAAGTTGTGACAAATATACATAATCTTACCAGTTGCCCAACTAATATTGTTTTGATATTTCTCTTACAAGGGGACACCGGCGATCCGAAATTCAGATTTCCATGAAACTGTTCGGACGGGCAGTACTCCCGATTTCGAGATGCACGCCCCCATAAATCTTCGCGGTTTTTAGATTCTTGTACATATCTAGCAAGTTATAGCAGATAATTTTGCTTGAAATAATCAACGGGGGACCGGACTATCTTATATCTCCCGCATGTTTTATACGTTCTTATTAATTAAAAAAAAAAATGTAATGGCAGCGATTAATATAACTTGTAAAAATAATACAGTTTCGGAAAACAGTATAAAAATATCGCTTGCACCGCCAACAACGCAGAATGATAGGTTTGATAGGCTGAATGATAGGCAAAACAAAACCACAGAAGATTTTCAAACGATCCTGGTCGTATCCACACTTATACCAGAAATAGTTCTTACAACATTTTTCCATAGCCTAAAACCAAACACATACGGCAGTTGTACCATCGCTGCTATTTTCTTTTTGAATGCCCAAAAGTAATGTCATAATTTGAATTGGGCGCCATTTTTGCAGTTGGCGCCAAATGTCATTGACATTTTTGATGCAGATATAGCGAGAATTAATTGTCAACAAGCCATGGAACGATACACACCTCAAGAACGTGGAATTATCGTTACGTCCTCATCATCGACTACTAGGCACTTGAAAAGAATATACGTTTTCTAGGAAGTAGGTATGGTGAATGCAAGTTTAGTTTTAAGAAAACATTTTTTCCTCTCACATTATTCGGCCACCGGTGATGATGATGATGAGGACCATTCGTGTCCTCAAAACGGCCGTCCCGGAATAATTGTTATGTGACTATATAACAATTTAAACTTGTGTAGTGCGAAGGGTGCCGATACTTACGTGTTGTTTACCGCAAATGGTGAGCGTTACAGACAGATGCTAAACGAATATCTTTTGCCGCGTTGCGTCTCGATCATTGTTGGTTTGAACGACACGGAGCAACCGCTCATACAGTTCGGGCAACTGTGGAGATTTTGAGACACCAATTTCCAGGTCGAGTGATCTCCCGTTTTGAAGATTTAAACTGACCGTCCAGATCGCCAGATCTAACAGCACCAGACGTTTTGCTTTGGGGCTTCTTAAAATCTCGCGTTCACCACAGCAAACCACGAACCTCGCAAGCCTTGAAAGCTAACATTGAAGCAGAAATCGCTAACTAGATCGCGAAACATCTGGAGCCAAATGTTTCGCGAACAACAGTTCAAAATGCAAAACGAGCGCAATTATGCACTAACTCGGGAGGTGGCCATTTGAGCGACATAATCTCTTCCAACTAATGTCATCAATTTTATACTGTCAAATAAACTTTTTATGAAAACAGAGCTCTTTTTTTCATTTATAACAAAATAGCAGCTAATTCAAAGTATGACATTACTTTTGCGCCACCTTGTATATTTAACATAAACATTATTAACGATGTGCCATATGCATCACCGGTGATGTCACCAATAATGTTCAGTTTTTGTCATGTTGTATCCTTATCTTGATAAATAAAGCTCGTCATAAGTGTGCACAACCATGGCCATGTAGGTAAGGCCAGAACTCTCATATGGTAGCCTCTACAGCTTCATCGAAATCTGAATTCGCCGGTTGCCAGTGTTCCCGCACTATCGGTAGGATTGTTCTTTTTTTTCAATACAAAAACGTACGCTATAGACATGGTGTAAAATTTAATTTGAGATTTTCAATGCTGTGATGCGTTTATTGACTTTAGTAATTCGTTTTCCATTACCACAATTAAACAAATATACCGATCTCTGTCGCTGTATAATACTCGATTAATTTATGCTAAAAATGTTTTACGTTGGCAATTGATAAGTGTTCATTACATTGATGATGATGTAAATTTCTATATTTTCTATAAAATGTATAATTAGGAACTTATAAATGCAATGTTTTATAGTTCTTGCAAGAATAAGTTAGATAACATTTGGTATTTTTGGAGTTTCAACTATTAGTTTTTAATCTTGACGATGCGACGTCTAGGGCGATATGTACGTTTAACGTCGCCGAATAAATCCGAACAGGATTGAACGGAACCAGATGCCACCTTTACCGACTCATTCTTGTGGAACGTCGTTTCTGATGTGTCCGAATATGATAACGATGTAAACGAAATTTGAGGAATAGAAACGTGGAAATTTATGTTATCATCCTGTCGAATAATATCGCCTGCTTAAATAGGGATCGGTATATTTTCAGTACTTACACGCTAGCTTTTAATTTCGTATACAATTGCCCTGATTTTTTTTCTTTTTCTATCTTTTTCTCCTTTATTAATTTGTCGTATGTAGTGTATCGTTCGTCATTTCGTTAATTGTTGTTAATGTATGAGTAGGCGTCACCGACGCTGCAACTGTTTCACGTCCTGTCTGGGTTCTTCCGGTTCACCTGAGTAAGTTTTGATTGAATTGAACGTTGAACGTGATCCTGTAGATGGCGATAATATAATGATGATGATGACCGTGTCGCTAAACTTGTGTTTTTTAGATTAGAAATGGCAAGGATTGAATACTGGAATTCGAAAAGAGAAGGGACGAAAAATCGTAGATGCGACGATGCAAAAGCAGCACGGGACGGGCACGCGAATTTCCATATCACCATATATAAATAAATTGATAAGCGGTATGAATAATAGCTAATTGGTAATCCTGGTTGGCGAAGATAATCCCATAATCGATTTACGATGTAGCTAACTAATTTCAACACTCGGAACGAAATTAACTGCTATCGTCGTCTGTATCCTCTGTGCACGAAGTTCAATTACGTTCAGGTGCTGGCGGGCACACCTCCACGGATGCAAAACTGTTACACATTGATGCCACGTTTCCAATTAAAAATTACATGAGCGTACTTTTCATGTGACGTATTATTAAGAAATCCGGTAGGTTATGTACCTAACATGACACCACCTTCTAAAATCTTACGCTCGACACATCGACCCTTTCATTCAAAATTCTCAATACTGACATCATTCACCAAACTTCCCATAACGGATACAGTATCCATTATTAGAGAGTCTCCAACGACCAACCGGATAATCTGGGGCCTACTTAGTTGAAGTTATCCTTGTTCTATCTATTTCTAGTTACCTAGTAAATAGTACGAGCAAGCTTCGGGCGCAACCGTCGTCGATAGTATCTAGTTATTTTAGGAACTTCTCTTTTCGAAAAAAAAAGAAAAGCTGCCAAATTAATAAACAAAACTAACAACGAATAGCGTTGCGGATCGTTAATTAATACCAATATAAGCTTTTTGCAGATGTGTGTTGTTGCGTCTTGTGCATGTATCACGTAAATAAAGTTGTTTCATTGTCGAAGAGTTGCTAGCATGTTTGCCTGACATAAAACTTGAATGGCATATCATAGTAAACCGTAGCTATTCTGCACACTTACAAAACAGAAAAAATAAAAAACTAAAAAGAAATAAACTATAAAAAAACCTGCATCAAACCGTAAGACGAGTACACCTGAGTTTATAAGCTATAAAATCAACTTCAATTCGTTACAAACAGTGTAGCCAATTGTAGGGAAATAATCCTAATTATCAAACGTTGATAACGTACAGGATCAATCTTTATCTTTGTCTATTACCAACGTACAATATGATCTTAAAAAACGTTATCGACAGGAAAAGTTCCATATGAAATGCAATGACTTTCTATAAGACCGATATAAAATCAGCATTCAGCAAAGAAATACAGAATAGCGTCTTTTAAGATACTCGTAGAAACTTCCTTAGGTTGGCATCCATTTTTGTACCATATACTAGTAAAATTTGTTTTTCTTATATCTGAATCAGATATGCTTACGTGGATTCAAACAAAAAAGCGTCGCCGCATCGAAAAGGTCGTCATAATTTTCAAACACTTTAACTGAAATACCTGAACTGAAACTCTAAGATAGGTGCCGTTGGTCCTACACTAGTTTGGTCTATAAAGCCACATCTGCCAACCTTTCCTTGTAAGTGTTACGAAAATTACATACAGGGTTTTTTCTGAAATAAAATTCACATTGTTTGGATTCACGCATGAAATGCTAAAATAATTAATTTTACTTGAATTTCTTATTCAATCACACGTTGTTTTACATCGTTGAAACGAGAATAAAAATATAGCGTCCGCCTGACGTAATAGGAGTACTTCGAAAGCCGCCATCGTGATTTCTTGTTCAATATCAATCGGTCCTATCGAAAGTAGCGGCCTTCACAAGAAACTTTTTTCATACTATTCCAATACTACGAAGATATTTGACATACATTTGGCTCCGTCATTTTGAACTATTTCAAATATTTGCATCATTTTCTAAAAAATTATTTAAAAAATTTGGATAATTATTGTCTAATATATTCAAAGTTCAGATGTAGTTGTACCCAACATTAAAGATAAGTATGGTGTTCGGGGTTATGTCACTTTATGAACATATTGTATTTGATCATTGTCGAATGAGCAACGTCAAACATTATTGCAGATTTGTTGATAATTTAGTAGGATCAAAAATTGCTTTCTTACGCCAATAAAAAATGTATCTTCTTAATTTTAGATTATCTACGTCCGCTTTAAATATACCGCAGGATTCTACATATATAAATCTGGCGCTTCACCCTAGCCCGAAAGAAATCCCAACAAAATCGGATAAAAGCCTAATATTTACGATATTACCGTATACCTTGTATGTTCCCTATTCTAAGCGCGGCATAGGTATTCATACGGTGAATGTTTTATATATACGTACGTAGCTACATAAAAAACTTTAGGTCCTCCACACATTTTTTGTACGATATTGTTCTCCTTTTATTACGCCGCTCTCATAATTCTAGCACATTAGAGGCTCATTAATAGTTACTTTATAGGCTTATGGGTATGGAAGAAAAAAAAGAGAGAAGGATATTTTTTAGGGAAAATGCGATTACCAACTACCACCACCGGCAAAAAACGCTAGCGCTTTGCTCACCAAAATTTGAGAGTCGCAAATACCAACGATGTTTCTAATTAGTTAGTTTTAAATTATATTTGCCTTCAACTTTTGCCTTTTGTTTCTGAAGAATACATCGTCTTCGGGCAGATACCATTCTCCTCCGGTACAGTTCACTACATTCGCTTCTGCGCGTACTTTAGTTCTTGACTTTAGTTCCTGACGTGTTCACTTCGCTACACAATCGCGACAAAGAGAAATGATGACAGCGACTTCTAGCAATCAACGCGAAAGTACGCCGATCTCTTTCTCTACCTATACATAGATGGAAAAGTTTGTCAAAAGTCAACAGTGTGTAAAAGATACGGCATCGCAAAATAAAGAGTTTCTGGAAAAAGAAAAAACGAAGGCAATATGATGTTGAAGCAGGTTTACAACGGTTTAGAAATCGACGCGGTACTGTAAACAGGAGACTGTTTGGTGAAGCGCTAAGTGGCAATAAAGATAGCGTTGAGACTTGACACTAAAATTACCAACTTAACTTCATCAATCCATAATACTAATTTTGAGAATTCTGCGATCTGTTCGAATTTTATCAAAAACCATTCCAAAGCCTCTATCCTTAAAACAGGATCTTCGTTTCAGTTAAATTTGAGGAGGCAAATCTTTGTATCGCGCAACAATCTTGTTGTTCTAGAAAATTATCAGGAAGTACAGTTAGCTACGCTGGTTTGCTAATAACCTACTAGACGTTTCTTTATTTCGAATCTGGGAATCGAATAAAAATTCAGACAAATGACGTGCATGTACCCATTTATTTAAGCTAAACAGTGCGCATAGTACGAAGGTAGTCTGAGATGTTTCTATCCCTTCTATTCGTCCAAATAGCAGTTAGCATCTTGTTCTGGATCTCTTCATCTTCATGGGATGAAAATCTCTGTCCTCCGAGCGAAAGGTTTAAGATAAAGTAAAATAATTGTTATGGCGATTTTTACGCAGATTTAAGTACTGGTAGCGGTTGCAGCTTTTAATCGCGCCAAATTGTCTTCGTTAACCAAGCCGTTACAACCACGTTGAAATTCAGCTGTCCAATATTTCACTGGGCCCAATGATGGCGTGGTACTCCCATAAACAGCGTTCAGTTCAGCTGTAATTACGAGAATTTAATAAGTTGTTTTTTTTTTTGTTCTTACCGATTTCTTAGCCTCTACTGACACAAAAAAAGAATATATAATAAATAAGAATAATAAGACGAGTAGCACCATCTTCGCGTTGAGGTGTACAACTTTTCAGACCACCCTCGTACGTCGTGTACCATCTTTTTCAAATTAAACGAGAATCGAAGCTCGGCAATTCTTCGATGTGTTATTTGTGTGTGAATGACAATTTACCAGTCTCGAATACTCATCCTCGTTACAAACATTTATTATCGCGTTCAATAACTTCAGGAGGTTTTCTTAATCAACGTCGAGAGTATTTACGTGTAATATCTTTGCATAGTAAAAAAAAAAACAACTCTATTAAAGCCCTCTCGATGTTCACTGTAATAAATCGTATGGAAAGTGATGATAAACGTTTGCAGCGAGTATCAGTGTTCGAAGTTAAAATCCACATCCCTCGGCCTTATCAGATAGCCGTAGGCTGCGATAAGTTGGTGAATGCTGGACTGTGTGCATCCTTTTCTTACATACGCTGCTTCGCTCTAACTAACGCTATACATTGGACAGAAGACAAAAGAAATAACAGCATACGGCAAACTATTAATTAAAAATTATTTACGAAAAACTCAGCATTACGTATCACAAGTATGTATTTTCCTGTAATTTCTTGCTGGGATCCGAAAAAGATGCTACATACAATGCTAACAACGTGTAGAACTACCAGCCCACTGGTAGCGCCCCTTGCCTGTCGCACAGGTAAGCGTCGAGCGTAAATATTAATTTTCGTAATTAACGTTTGCAGTGTGATCGTCTCCGGGGAGCAAACAAGAACTAGGCTAAGAGGTTTGAATCCAGACTACATCGGCAGCAACACCGACCTGCACAAGTACGTATCCACCGTTAGATTGGCTTGCCGCGGTTTTTTAATTCATTTTTTAATAACGCTCGCTCTGTTACGCGTAGTCTGCCTGAACTACAATTGAAACAAAACAAAAAATCAAGATGAAGATGCAGAATGTTTGCTTGTTGCAAACATTCAAACGTCTAGACTAGATCGTTCCCCTAGCTTATAGAAAATTCTAAAAATATACTGAACAAATCTATTAGAATGTTTATAGAACTTTCTAATAGACTTACGTAGCATATGCGCCTGAATGTTGGCTCTATTTAAAAGTTTTAACGCTAGAGTCTCCCATGTAAGCTAAAGCGACTAAATTACCAAACAGAGCTTAACATCAACGCGTTGCTAGCATCTCTCGAGATCGCGTAAAGAGTGGCGAAGTGCAAAGCTCCCCGCACCATTACTCGTCGAAAAGTCATCTAGCTCAGGTTCTCAATGATCGAGTGAAAGCCACAGAATTTGTTCTGCTACTTGATAAGGCTACTGACGATAACAAAGGTACATATCGTATTTGTTAAATACACTTCCTAAACGATAATATTATCGTTGAACACCTCCTGTTCTACAAAAGCATCATGCCCTATAAGATGCTTGACAAGTTTGTAACCGAAATTGATTTGGATTGGAGAAAGCGTATAGGTAAACGTATTGATGGAGCTCAGTCAATGTCTGATCAATATGGAGGATTCCAGAGGCTTATTCGAGTCAAAGTATCGCATCCTATGTGGACCTATCATGATCCATAAGGAAGGGCTTGCATCAAAAGTCGATAAGGTCTGGGCTTAGAACGTGTCGCAAACGTAATAAACTACATAAACACTAGGCCAGTGCAAACTATTTTTTTTTTTTCATCGATATGGCGCTACTACACTATTGCAGTTCACGGTAACATTTACGTGGCAACGTCTTTAAGAAATTCAGATTTTTCAGGAAGAAGATGAACCCGACTTGCTGCTGAAACTAGCATGTTTGTGCGATATATTTAACAAACTAGTATCTGCACATTTCATGGAATGGCGGTCAGCATTATTCCTCTGAATGTCACAAATACGTCGTCTCTAATAAAATCTTTGTTTCGCAAGAGTTGCCATCCCTTTTCAAGGCTCTCAAAGCTCACTCTTTAGTTTGCAAAATACTTTAAAAAAGACAATATCGAGAAGTTTGCGTGGATTCAACAAAATTCCGGTTCAGTGGACTACTTATGGAAAGCCGGATTTGAGCTTCATATTGTGATCCTTATCTGAATTGTTTTTTTCTTTTCATTTCTATGGACGGTTTATGTCATTGCATTTGGATGAGGACGCCAAGACTGTTTGTTTTGGAACCCCTAGCGTAACGTTATTGGGTGAATGTTATAATTACTTCTCTATTAAAGAATATCTTATATTTATATCCGGTACAGGGCAACACGTAAATACTTTCATCAATTTTTTCTATGCTGATTAGGCCACGAACGGAGATCGCAGAGATGGAAACGGTGCTGTGATGGAACAATACACCGGACGTGCCGCCGTCAAACACCAAGCCGCCGCCGCCGCCAACATCGCGAACATCTTCCGCATCGCTAACTTTCCACTTCTTCGAGCCGGGCACCTCCGATTTGGCGGTGCTTCCCGCTACGTTACCATGGAGGAGGTCGACGACCGCGAACGACATCCCGTCATCTTCCTCGTAACGCACACACCAACACACGCATTCACACGCAAACGTACACAGAACAAAAATTATCTCTTATGATCGTGGTGCAAACTCTTTTATATACAAAAATCGTATTATGCAAATTTTCACATAGATACATGCGAACCAAGAAAACAAAAAAGGAAAATAAAATAAGACATAAAACGTTTTCTCTGACGTAAAACGAAGGACCCTACTAGTAAGCCTCAGTGACGTGCGTGCAGGAAAAACTTTTATATGGAATTTTTTTTTTAAATATTCGAGAAAGAAAAGAGGAAAGCTTGTAAAGATGGCCAATTAAGCATTATTCGTACCTGTTTAAACTTAAAAATTTTGTTTTTTATTTGGATCTGGAGGTTTGGAGAAAAGGCGGCGATCCTTGTTGTCCTAAGGTTTGTTCAATATGCTGCGTTTGATCAATTCATTTTACGAAATTTTCGCAATTAATGTTCGTATAACCACCTACCGGGCGCTGTCAAACGAGCATTCTCAACAAGAGAAAAAAGAATACATTTTTGAAGTTCACAATTTGCAACCTCGACGAACAAATTGCAAAGTGTATGTGCTCGTCCATTTTTACAAGTTTTGACCATTGCCCAGACTTTGAAATCCAAGTAAGAAACGACATTTTCAAGATAGGATGTGAAGGTCAACGATAAAATCGGAACATTAGAAAAAAAAAACTGAAAATGTAATATTTTTAAAAATAAAAAACAAAACAAGAACGATCTCTAAAATAAACGACACTTATTACCTACTACCGTAGAACAGCGAATTTCTAAGTGTTACTAACGATAATAATACTAATAATAATGACTATATAATATCTAAAGAACATTAACAAAATAAAAAATATAAATGTTAAATGAAAATGGAATAAAATTACCCAAGTACTGTAAATAGATGGATTTTTTTTATTTTTTCTTTAGATAAAGAATCTCTGGAGAAATGTTCCGAAGTAATTTCGGAAAGGCACCGCGAATAATTGATAATATCGACAGTCTCCCTTATTCCTATAACGCATTGTGGCTGGACCAATACAAGTGCATACACACGTACAATATATCGAATTGTTCAAAAAGTATTCGGCATTTTCTCCGTCGCATAGTGAGATCGACAGTTACTTCCCAGATCCAATTCAATTTTCTTTTTTTTTTTTGTGTTGTTTAAAAAAAGTATTCGAAAGACTTTCAAGAAAAAAAGTACGTATTTGCAAAACCTTTAACTAAAAAACAAAGAAATTAAAGGTAGATCGTCACGTGAAATAATTCCTCCTCCTTCTCCTTGTCCACGGGCATCGCCTACTTAGATAGGAATCAATTACTTATCTCTAATTAGATAGAATTAATCAATGTATGTGTGTCCTCGACTTGCGACCAAAAAAAAATGCCAGAATGCCCATAGAGGAACAACGGGGAATAGTATTCGTGATGATCCACCTCCGTTAATATCGTAACGCTCAGTTATTCGCTAAATGCCGAGAAAGGGATTATCCTATAATACGAACGAAGGCAATTTAAAATGATATAATAATCTATGAACCTCAGAATATTAAGAAAATTTAAAAACAAAAATATATCGTTGTTGCTATAAAAATGTTGTTGCTGTTATATTTATTGTTGTTATATTACTACCACTAAACACGAAGGAAGACGGTAAAATATAAATAAATTAAATAACTTACTGATACACACCGAAACACATCTGCAATCTCATTACATCCAACGGAATACGATTCGA
The DNA here is from genome assembly GCA_020654165.1 of Oryctes rhinoceros. Classification (NCBI taxonomy): domain Eukaryota; kingdom Metazoa; phylum Arthropoda; class Insecta; order Coleoptera; family Scarabaeidae; genus Oryctes; species Oryctes rhinoceros. The sequence continues at coordinate 7,071,196 of JAIOKQ010000119.1, forward strand.
CGAACAAAACAAAGAAACCATAATCCTCATTATTCGTATAGATGTACGTTTTAATCTTAGTTTAACGTTCTGTTAGAAGGATCGCAATTTTATTGTTAATAATGAGCATTCTAAGATTATTCCAACTACCGATATAATTTCCGCTATGGATTCCTTACATTTTTTACGTATTGTTCCCATCTAAAAAAACTGTCGCAGCTTTACATTTAGGAGCTTATTCTTAGACATTATTCCGCAATATCGGGGAGAATACGGTAGTGACGTTATTTATGAATAAAATCTGTTTTTGATCAATTTTGATAACCTCAACATGCTATTGCTCGCTGCATTACAAGGCTTCGATTACCGCGTGTATTTCCGTTGCGTATCGCGTGTACATTGTACTACGCCACTGGAATACACGAAGAAATCGAAGCGTTATAATTTACGTCTATTGCTCCTAATTGTTACCGTTATAAACGTAACGGTAACAGAGTTAGACGATATAGATCAGACCATAATAAACGATGACCAGATAATCTAACTTTAAAACTTATAGTCTCGGATCAACTGAAAGAAATAGTAATTGTGGAGGGCACTTTGCTTTCCAAAGCAAGCGTACTATCAAATCATTAAAAAAAAAAAATCGTAATGTAAAATTTTCGCAACAACCAATAATAGGTGGGACTTTTAATCTATATTCTAAATGCTATTCTAAAATCGTATATTCTGTTAGACTTGTTCCCGAAGCAAACACATACAATTCGCGGACAATTTCAGTTGGCAATTCCTATGATAAAAACAATATTCGCATATGCTAACTTAAATTGACAGCGGAATTTAAAAGTATCTAGACGGGTGAAATCTGTAACTAAATTTATATACCTACCTATAAGTATACACTATTCACGGGAAGACTTCCGTTAGTTTTTATATTACGAAAAAGTTTTCACTTAATCACTAAATTAGTTCGAAAAGCACTAGAACTAGTGAAAAATCATCAAATCTATCATTAAGTGTGGATATTACCATATTCTCCCTACATTCGGATTATTTTCTAAGCAACTGTGCCAAATTAAAATCACCAATTTTATGTCACTTAACCTCGTTAAAATACCGTTTGACCAGTTAACAATCACGTATAACAGTTTTACTTTTTTTATTTAAAGCTTGTTCTAAATATATTGCTGCATGCAGATTGCTGTATTTTGTACAAATTCCTGTACGCATTTTTATATTAAACACTATGCTAAAAGCCGTTGTATCATGAAACGGCCCCTGTATATTTATTATATATTACATTGTTTTCACTACAACTACCAACATTTTTGAATTCGAAAGATGCTCAAACTGAAGAAAGGAATGTTGAAAGTGTTCCTTTTAATTCTTTAATGGTAATGTTGCCGTATTTTGCGCTATGCTGAAGAAATTATGATGATTTGATGAGAATAAACACTCGATACATCCTAAGAATTAATTCAGCATTTTCTCGTCTAAGCTTCTTGTATTTTCCAACGTATTTAAAATTTGGTATGGTTTCTTTTTCCTTTAAGAATCTTGAAAGGCCAATCGGTGTCTATCACATTTGAAAATTATTCTTTAATAAAGCGAAAAGATAATTTTTTGAGATCAACTTAGTTTTTCTTATATAATAGTACCTATCTATAAGCCAAGAAATATCCCCGTGTTTTGGAAGGTATGTAAACTGAGGTGAGATTAATTATCCCGGGTGTAGCCAGAATTTGGCCAATAAGGAACGATAGTGTAACATTAATCCCCGTCAAGAAAAATAAATAAACGTACATACCTATAATTTTTTTTAAGAGCTAAAAATATGTAAAAATAAACACGCTGATATACAGGTAGCTTTTAATGCAACCTGGATTTATAACATACAGCGTGTCTACTATTAAGTATATTTTTATGCCGGAATATCTTCGTTAGATGAATATACCAATGGTGGATATGTGTTATTTCCGCGTGTCCCTTCAAAATGACAAAGATGAAGAGATTCATCGATATCTATCAAATGTATAAATCATCGGTAGATATCGAAATGTTATTATGAGCGCCAAGCATATTAGAAGAATGCAAACATAAATTGATAATTTCAAGTCAATAAATACGTCATTCTGCCTTGGTTGAATAACCTACGCAGCATTTTTAAATTTCGCGAATTACTTATTACTATAAGCTGGTAGTTCCGGTAATAAAAGGCATATTCCCATACTTTACAGAAAAAAAAAAAAATAGCAAATATGCCGTTTATTGCCGGAACTACAGATTTAATTTATCCGCGAAATTTAAAGAATGCTGTCCGGGAATATTTCAATATCTGCCGTCATGAAATTGGTAAAAATATTAAAGTATAATTTTAAATGTAAATAGCAACGCAATAAATCTTAAGAAAATACCATACAAAATCCTTAAAAAAAATAATCGATAAAACTCTAAACTTAAACTATGTGTAATAATAAAACTGATGTAAATGTAATATGGAAGATTGTTTCACTTAAATAAAATGATTGTTTAAAATGATGATTAAAATTATTTCTTTCTAATGTGTACCACACAGGCCGGCGAAAAACAGTTCTTCGATACGAAACGTAAGTACAATTATTGGTTGTATTTAAAAGCGGAATCAAAGATTCATGGTATAAACGGATCCCTTCGTCTAGTGGAAATGCTACCAACCGACTAAATTTTTTTAGCAGGCACCTATAGTACGTTCGCACCTTAGAAATCGGTACAGCTCTTATCGGAATCGCGAACACGCTTGTCAGTTCTTATTAAAATTATGTTTATAGGAAGTTTTAAATTATACAATTTATGAAGAAACGACACGTGGCACACAACATTTATTTTTCATATTTGTTAGGTTATCTGTGTATTTGTTTAGTATTATCTGCCCACAAAACAGACACAAATTCAACGGAAGCACGAAATTAAATGAATTTAACCAAAATACGCCAATAATGTAAACATCGGAGATGGGTAATCATGGGTAATACAGTTGTCAAAAAAACTCACAAGTACAAGATCACGCAACTCTGGTCGAATTGGAAAGAGATGTAACATACACAAGCTCCCTGACAATGGAAAGAGAGCGTAATACTCTAAAAGACCCAATACTGATTTTTACGGTGCGAACGGGCTATAGAAGAAAATAATGTATGCAATTTAAAGAATTCCACTACATTGCCCGTCACTGACTATAAGCAGGTAAGTTTCAGAAAACTAAGTCGCAATTCGAGAACATCCTAATTGTACGGTTACATAATAATAATAATAAAGGATGACTTAAATTTGGGGACAAACGCATGTTGCCTAGAGAAGAGAACCCCCAATTATTGTTTGTTTTTGTTGTTTAAATTATTGTTTACTTTTAGTAACTTTTGCTTTTACATGTAGCAGTGCACCACTACCTTACTTTTTTTTACAATTCGGCAAAGTTCCAAGCTAAATCATGAGAAGATCGACATATCTTCCAATGTCATCGAAAATTGAATAGAGCTATTTAAAAATAATTAGAGCCGATTTTTTTTCTCAGAAAATATTAGTTTCTCGTTCAAAAGTGATTAGGATCATCAGTTTTGGTAATGGTCAGTTGTGACTACCAGGAAAAAAAAACAAAGAAAAAATGACATTCACCATGAAATATATTTCGAGAGTACTTCACATTTATAATTCTTTTAAGGATAACAGTTACACAATTTCGTCATGCATTTTGTGTCCACCATTTGCCAATACATAATTATGTAATTTCAGTAGCGTAACTAGCGTACTAAGAAAGACTGTTGATAAATTATTGTTTCAATAATGATCGAAAATCATTTCAAATAAATGTACTTAATACAACAACAGGTGCAAAACAATCTCAATTAACTAATAAATTCAAAAGAATAAATATATTCTTATTCATATTAAAAGTTTTTTGCATCTTGCACGGCTCATTATGAAAAAAAAAAATGGAGATTAAAAATTAGACAAAACATAAAGATTTTTCTTAAGTTTAAGAAAAAAATAGAAAAAGTCAAGGCTATTAGAGAATTGGTAGGAATGCCAATTAAATATAATTACATCAGTAAAGCTTGGTCGGATGTTTGCACTGCGATTCTTTTATTCATGACTTTCATGACACTTTCAAAATTAAAGTTAGCGAAATATTACGTGTGTAACTCTATGGCACAAAAACTTTTGACCGGATTAGCTATAATGAACATTGAAGCCGAGACAGTTTTTATAATTCTGTTAAATGCATGACTGTCAAGAACGTCGATAATAAGTAAACGTATTCGACAACATCAAGTCAGAATGGGGTGCCTTTGTACTCTACTAGAGGATCAGAAAGGGTAAATGCTGTCTCATTTCTAAGATCACTGGCTGGTTATCGAGTAGTATTTATCCTTAAAGCTTAGGAACAACACCTCCGGTAGAGAATTCTGCGCCTCCGTATAGATCCGATGGAATAGCTCTTTGGAGACGGCGCCTCGTCTATAATCCATATAGTACTGGATCCAGTTTATCCACACGTCGACATCTTCCCTGCCGAACTGCTCGCACGCCAGCTGATGGACCTTCTCCCAGGCGTCGAAGTTAAAATCGATCTCAGTTGACTCCAACTTCGACATGGTGTTGTGTAGCTCCTTGCAATACGGCTCCTGTCTGGCGAGAATTAGGTATTCCTCGCGCGCTCGGCGCATGCTCTTGGTGATCGCCAGCCATTCGATGAACTCCGGCTTGAGTACGTCGGACACTTCGGGTGGTTGCCGAACGCCCTCGTAGTAAAGCTGCTCCAGGGTGTTGTCGTCCGACGATAGAAGGTGATAGCGGATGACGCCCGTCCATAGTGGCAACGCCTGCCCCTGGAGCGCTCTCACGCTCGCGCGAAAAATCGTGTCGACGCCTTCCTTGTTGTCCGCAATGATCTGCGTTCGCAGATAAGCCTTCCACAGTTCCACTGATTGGGGATACTGCTTTACGCCTACGAAAGAACAAATTGCACAAAAACTTGTCAATGGGACAAAAACTTTTTACTAATTTAAAACTTCACAACTTGCAAGCACGAAACTAGCCGCAAATTCATTATATTAAAGAATTTGTGAGCAAAGGGATCCAACTTTTTATTTTACGTTATTAAAAAAAAATTATGACAAAAACACATAACCTTAATATATAACCTGCTTAAATCTTTTTAGATAGTTTACATGTTCAAAATTAGCGCACCGGTGAAGTAACTGTATTATTTATGCCAAAATTATTTGATTGCGAAATAATTCCTTCTTGAGTGGAAACTAAATGACGGTTTACTAATCTTTTTTAGAACATCCTAGAGATACTCAATCGGATTAAGTCTGAGCTTCATGGTGATCAGTTCACGATTCGAATATAACCTCTTGAAGGTTCAGGGTTGCCACGGAAATTTTAGTTTTAATTTTCCCAACCATATATTATAATATAATAATAATGACTTAATAAAAAATAATATATGATAACAACTTTAACTGACCTATTATTCAAGTGATTTTGTATTTGCATTTGTCTTTGAGCAGTTAATGTATCACATTCAATTTCACTTTAAGGTATGTTTGATTGTCTTAAATAAGACCTTAAGACAATCAAACATACGTCAAAGTAAAATTGATTGTCTTAAGGTCTTCTTAAAATTTTTTGATGAACCAATCTTTGCTCCAAAATACACTAGTTTACATTTTCATGTTAGCTTCATAAAAATTATTATATCCCCGCGAAGTATAACAATAAGAAGTTATCACAAATATCTCCCCACCACTTTGTAGTATTTCAATCTTCCTCGTCTTGTCCACCAGATCAAGCCACTGCAGATAATGCTTTTCGCCAAGATAGCCATTGTTATACGCATCATCAAGTGCTTCCTGCAGGGAAGTAATTTTAAAGTGACCAGCAACAGTGTTATCCTCTTGTCGACAATCGATTAGCAGGTTGAGATAGAACGCCCATAATTGCTCCTTTTCCTCTGGTGGCACTATGCTCAATCCCTCCTTATAACGATTAATACACTTGGTTAACTTGGCTTTTGTTGTTGTCAGTGGAGGATGCTCCTTTTTCGGGATCTGATAACCTGGATGACATAATAAGGTAAAGAGTAAATTAGCATTTAAAAAACAGGTCTTACCTTTGTAATCCCTCTGCGCTATGACATTCCAGGTTTGCGCTTTGTTTGGGAATTTGTCCATCAAGTGTTTAACAATGATGTCCTGCACCTGATCAGTACCATTATATTCTGACAAATAATTCAGTAAGTAGATATAATATTCGTAGTCTTTGATGTCCAATAGGATTCCGTTGACGTAGGTCTTAAGTTTCTCCATCGACTCTGTATATTCTTCGGTATCATTCAATTTCTTACAGAAATTATCCCCATATATGTGAGATATTTCCAAATTTATAGCATCTGTGTATAATGCTTTGCTATCTTTATTGCATGTTATTCCTTTACCTAGATATCTTCTTGCTTGATTAATGTCTTTTTTATTAGCATACCATTTGGCTGCAATTTGCCATGCCTCGGCATTTTTTGTATGATTCTATAATCAATTATGGAAGTTTGAGTTGTTTTGTAATCATCGTATTTCAATAAAAAAGGGAGTCCATACATTTAATAACATCAACTTTACTGAGAATAAATAGAGTTCACTTTAGGTTGCTTCACTATGTTGTGGAAATGAAAAGTTATTCAAATTGAATTTCATAATAAAGTCGATACTATCAAGAATAGCAGATTTGCTTTTTATTAATTCTGTAACTCATTAATAGAAAGGACAAAAGCGAGTGAAATCGTACCTGCTTTGCAGCCACTAGACAGACTCGTGTTTTGTCATCTCTCGGGAAAAGCAGTAGGTAACACACACCCTATCTTATGAGACGAATAAACACGAGTCTATCTAGTCGCTAGAAAAAAGGCATGGTTTCACTCGCTTTTGTCCCCTCTACTCGTTAATTTACTTTCAAAATTTTTGAGGAAAACAAAAACCAAACTCACCTTAGTCATATTGTTAATAATACGAGCAGCACGGTTTTCGGATTTCACATGAATGCAGAATTCCAAATGAGCAAGTAGCAGAGATTCATCATCTCTATATCTCTCTGTCACCTTATCATATAAGTCTATAATTTTTTTATGAATACTAATTTCTATACAGGTCACAGTACGGCCGGATTTTTTCAGAGAAAGAACAGCCTTGAGTATTCCTTTCTCATATTCTATATAATCTAGGAAATCCTGTTTATTTTTCGATGATGCAGAAATTTTATGTTCATAATGCCTTCGCATTCGTAATATGTCCCTTTACAAGTGGATGTTGAAAAAAAAATTGCCAAAAAATGACTTAAAATTTACAAACATATTTGCCTACCTGTAACGCGTTGGAAAAATCCGACGTAGGTGTTCCATTTCCTGGGTCTTCTCCATACGATTCTGAGCCCCGGACATTTTTCAATATTACCTTAAGAACGCCAATAACAATAATTAAGACTGTTTATAATATTTTGCGACTGAGACGACTGTAGTCTCAAAAATGTATTGATTAGAAAGTCGGAAAGGAATGACAACAGCAACAGTTTAATTACTGCCAACATATAAAAAAAAAACACATAGCTTACTCACAGTAGTGGAAATTATTACTTAATAGCAAGATAAACAACACAAAAGTGTCGGTAGTCTTCGCACCACAAAATTGATCCCGGACAACCGTTTCGAGAATACGAATGATCCACATTCTCAACCGGCGAACATTTCTCTCCTGGAAACGGCCGTGCCGGATTGATTAACGAAACTTGCTTGGTACCAATTTTACTATAACTACCTAATTGAATCATGCCACGAAAAGGAAGGTAGTGTGAAACTAATTATTGATTATTAATAAGTAGGGAGGACAAAAGCGGGTGGAACCTCCACTCTTTTGCAGCAATCAGACAGAGTTGAGTTTTGTCGACCCTCGGGGAAACAATAAGCCCTTTTCGTGAAACGAAGACACGATTCTGTCGCAAAAGAGCAACAATTTATAAGCCGTTGGATATGTTTTCTACTACTAAAAATTACAGACAATAATGCGGAATACCAAAAGTGAAATTGAAAATTAACATTTTTTTAATCTTTATTTATTCTTAACAAATACAAATACAAAAATTGTTGTAATATTTTCGAACTAAGAGAAACTGAAATAAAGTATTGAATTCCTTAACTAACTGTTGGCAACCCTGAAAATTCCAGTGGGGCAACCGAAGCGTAGAAAGAACACTTGAGTATTTTGTAAGTCGAAGTCTCATAAAACCAAGTGTTGTTGCGTGACTGACTAGAAAATTTAGCGAAAAACTGATTGACTGGTCTACATCTGGTGCCAATATAGGAACTAGATGACGTAAATAATTAAACTGATTGATAGCATATGTATGAACTTGTAAACAAAAAAAAAGAATTATTTCCAAATTATACCAGGTCGCCCAAAAGTAATGTCATAATTTGAATTGGGCGCCATTTTTGCAGTTGGCGCCAAATGTCATTGGCGATACACACCTCAAGAACGTGGAATTACCGTTACGTCCTCATCATCGACTACTAGGCACTTGAAAAGAATATACGTTTTCTAGGAAGTAGGTATGATGCATGCATATTTAGTTTTAAGAAAACATTTTTTCCTCACATTATTCGGTCACCGGTGATGATGATGATGATGATGAGGACCATTCGTGTCCTCAAAACGGCCGTCCCGGAATAATTGTTACGTGACTATATAATAATTTAAACTTGTGTAGTGCGAAGGGTGCCGATACTTACGTGTTGTTTACCGCAAATGGTGAGCGTTACAGACAGATGCTAAACGAATATCTTTTGCCGCGTTGCGTCTCGATCATTGTTGGTTTGAACGACACGAAGCAACCGCTCATACAGTTCGGGCAACTGTGGAGATTTTGAGACACCAATTTCCAGGTCGAGTGATCTCCCGTTTTGAAGATTTAAACTGACCATCTAGATCGCCAGATCTAACAGCACCAGACGTTTTCCTTTGGGGCTCCTTAAAATCTCACATTCACCACAGCAAACCACGAACCTCGCAAGCCTTGAAAGCTAACATTGAAGCAGAAATCGCTAACTAAATCGCGAAACATCTGGAGCCAGACATTTCGCGAGCAACAGTTCAAAATGCAAAACGAGCGCAATTATGCACTAACTCGGGAGGTGGCCATTTGAGCGATATAATCTTTTCCAATTAATGTCATCAATTTTATACTGTCAAATAAACTTTTTATGAAAACAGCTATTTTTTTTCATTTATCACAAAATGGGAGCCATTGCAAATTATTACATTACTTTTGCGCCACCTTGTACAATCTGGATCCCTCACAATTTGGTGGAAATTAGTTATCAATAGTTTCCATATACAGACTAGATGGCGCAGGTTATTAAATAACATATTTGGATGTTTTACTCTACGAGTGCAAAAATTGACAGATAGCATATCCGTTCGTATGAATTTATTAAAAAGAAACAGAACTTTTTAACTTAAGAATTATTTACAATCTGAGTACGCTAAAATTTAGGGAAAAACTGATTTTCTATGGTTTACGATACGCAAACTAGATGGCGTAACTCGTTCAATAACACCATTCACTTTTTCCTGTACGAGTGAAGAAATTGATCTACTTGTATAACTTTGTAAAAAAAACGAAATAAATTAAAAATTATTTAGCTCAATATTTAGTGAAAATTGATTCTACATAAACATAGGAAGTAGATGGCACAAGTTATTTAGTAACATTTACATGTTTTTCTCTGCATGGATATAGTATATCTACTAATATGAATTTATAAAAAAAAAGATTTTAATTTAAAAATGATTTACAGATGCATCAAAATAACAGCTTTCAAGAATATGATAATTATGATGGCTATAAGGTTATTTGTTATTTTGAGGCAATCCTCGGTAAGATTACATGGCATCAATGCGTGTAAAACGATTTTGCAAGACTCGAATTATGTTTACTTAACGCCAGCCCATTATAACTAAACCAATGTATTATAGGTTAGAGGTTACATTTTTGTTATTTTGTTCGACTTTGGGTCCTTAAGATACGTGTATTTCATAGTTCAGACATTCGGGGCTCGTATTTGATACTACAGCGTAATCCAAAGATCACTAATAGTGCTTCTCCAAGCGCCTTGGGAACAAATACTTCGAAGAGGTGCAGTGGTAGTAGTACGATGGTGTAATGTGCATTGAATTGAACTAATAGAACGTTGCTTGATCCACCGAGAATCGACCGTTTGGCACTCTTATTGCTTCGATCGTTTTATTTTAAGAATAAAAGCGACACAACGCGTCCCAATAATAAATACCGTGACTTATTCGCATGTGCATACGTATCATACTACTTATACCTCGCAGTTGTGCCGCAATCTCTCGAGATACGCCGTTCGATAATTAAATTTTCGATTGATTAGGATTGCGGACGAAGGAGAGTTTTTTTGCATTAGACAGAGCCCCGTACGCCACGATGTCGGCCGGGAAAATAGTGCTATCGCCCCTTATCTTCCATCGCCATGGTAAAAGAGTGTGTAATGCGCTGATCGCTTCAGTTCGCGATAGAACAGCTGATACGACTAGCGGCGCTGGGCGGTGCTGGTCGCCTAATTTCATACGTAAAATGTCGGCGGCGACGGCACAACCACGAAGATGTCTGGACATCGAAACCCTAAATCCCAACATCAAAGTGATGGAATACGCCGTTCGGGGTCCCCTCGTGATACGCGCGGGGGAAATCGAAAAGGAGCTACAGAAGGTAAAAATAGCATGTCCAGCATGTACGAGTACGCAAGTAACACACCTGTTTGTTAAAACTTTTGTATATAACGTTTATGCTAAACACGTTTTTTTTTTTTATTATTATTATTCTGCGTAGTTTGTTGGTAACTCTTTTGATTCATGAAGAGTACGTCAAAGCTCCCATTTGTCGATTTCTACGATTTAAATGATATATTTATCTTAACGAATATGCAAAAATCTCTGTATTTTTTCCCTTTTCAGTTTCCTTTCGTAAGTATTATTAATCAACCAGTATAATTTCCAAATGTAGCATCGCTAGATCAATACAACCTTCTTTTTGCAGCTTATTTCCTTATCTCAATTAATTTCAGGGAACTTCAGAGAGAAAATATTTATTTGTGAAAATAATATGGAGGAATAATCGTAAAACGATAGAAGATACGGGTCAGTTCATGTTCGATAAGTGTTGTCCCAGTATCGTATCTATCAATCTTCTTATATCGGTTCTAAAATGTCTGCTTGCATTATATTCTTGAACTTTGAATTAATATATATATACGTGCATGTGTCTAGTTTATTAATCTCATTAGAATGGAATAACACTTACGTACGCGCATGCAGGATTACAAAATGATACAGTTTCGAGTGTTCTGATTGTGAATACTCTTGCTACTCGAGATAGGTAATTTGAAAAGGTTAAAGTTTATAAGTTTACTATTTCTCTGATTGTTTCTTCGACGGTTTGAATTCAGCGTTCGCTATCCCACATGCTTTGAAATATCTACTAAATATATGGGTGAGGGATAGGTATAACTTGTTGTAAGATCATAATTTCTTCCTCGATTCGTGTTCAGCTTTTGTTTTTCCATATGCGTTGAAATATATACTCTAACTTTTATTTAAAGCACGAACGTTGCGTTAAAAACACGCCTCCAGATTTCCTTACTTTGTAATTCTTCTCATCTTTACAATCAGCACGTCCTCGCAGTCATGCGAAGGCTCAATCATACCACCAATCAACCAATACACACCATACAACCAATCAACCAATACACACCATACAACCAATCAACCAATACACACCATACAACCAATCAACCAATCATCTGCCCACCGTCGATATAAAACCGTGTTGCTCCCATTATACTGTCGCAGTTGGTATTCAGTTCATAAGCGCGTGAGTTACCGTGCTAATTGGCTTACCATCTTTCCCTCTCCTGAAGAGATCCCATATGATTGTGGGTGAAACGTCGAGTTTTCAATTCACATGACACGGCCCAAACCAAGACCACAGATGCGCAAATTTTTAGCTAAATTTTAATACAAGGTGACGCAAAAGTAATGTCATAATTTGAATTGGGTGCCATTTTTTTATATATTAAAAAAAAAAGAGCTCTGTTTTCATAAAAAGTTTATTTGAAAGTGCAAAATTGATGACATTAATTGGACAAAAATTGTATCGCTCAAATGGCCACGTCCCGAGTTGACGCGTAATTGCGCTCGTTTTACGGCATTTTGAATTGTTGCTCGCAAAACGTAAAAGCACAGTGACGTGCTCATGTCATATAGGTATGACATTACTTTTGCGCCACCTGTTAGATAATAATACCTAATAATCTTTTCTGTTTTAACGATAGGGGGTTAGTAAACCATTCAAAGAAGTAATCAAGGCGAACATCGGGGACTGTCATGCGATGGGTCAAAAGCCGATCACCTACATAAGGCAAGTGCTGGCGCTGGTAAGCTATCCGGAGCTGATGAGCGATTCCCGCTTTCCTGATGACGTCAAACAGAAAGCGAAATCCATCCTCGACGGTTGCAGAGGATGTTCGGTCGGATCTTACACGGATTCGCCCGGAATCGAAATCATTCGAAGACACGTCGCGCAATACATCGAAAGGAGGGACGGGATACCGTCTGATTGGCAAAATATCATACTCACGGCAGGTAAATCAAAAATTATATTAAGCCGAAAATAACGGTATTTTCCTGATGCCGTCTACATAAGTCGGTCATTGCCACCCTGATTATTGCTTAAGGAATTTTACGTCAATCCTACGCCCATAAGGACGTACCACCTTTCCGTCTCCTGAAGAAGCTCCATATCATTGTGGGCGAAACGTCGAGTTTTCGTTAAAAAAATATATATATATATGTGACACAGTCCCAACCCTCTATAGTTAAAATTGTGGCAATCGATTTATCTTCTATCGCCAAACAATACGAAGTTTATTCAATGTAAGATGATTTGCAGTATAATTTAATATCTTAATACGCGCGGACTTAAAAAGGTTTTACGTTTATTTGTCGTTCGTATTAATTTTGTTGACATTTGACGTAAGGATAAAAAAAGATTGGCGTACAAGTTAATCCTTTGGGTACATATTTTTATTTTTGTTCCGCTTTAGTTATTATTAGATACTTAATGGCATATCTTGGAGTAGTTATCACGTCATTGTCAGCTGTTGTTTGTTCGCGATGATGCGATAACTACGTATTTGTGTAGAAATTTCTTATCAAAGCATGCGTATGCGTCCATATACAGAGAGATCTAAAAATGACGTACATCAAAGTAAATGTCTCTCCAAGTTGAATTTTTTCTATCGACATTGCGGAGTCCACTGCTTCGCCAACATGTACACGGTATTTTTCTAGTCGATCATATCCACGTGTTGTAGATAAATTTCTCGAGAAATTTCCAGACGCCGCTATGCCTAACAACTCGACAATAGCGACATCAATCGCCCCACCAGATGGAACTTGTAGACAAGACGAGAATCGGGAAACCACCAGCCATTTTGACCGACGTTAAACTGATTGAGATCAGGAAATGTGATGCTGCGTTCGCCTTCAAAAAGCTTGAGGAAGCTATCACCACACTCGGAAACGTTAGAATTTCGTCGCACTCAGGAATTGAAAGAGCCGGATAAACAAACACGCCTGCTGTACTGCAGACAACCATGGGATTGAAGAGCTCGACCGCGTTTTCTTCACAGGTGTGGAGTGTAACGTCCCCTTCTTTTTGAAACTGTACAGGATCGTTGGCTATAGTAAGACGAGGCTTACGCCAGTTTTTTGGCGAACGCATCATCTCCCCCACAGGTTACACACACTGGGTGCATCGAAGAAGAACATAACAACGGAGATTAACAACATCTATACAAATGTACTACGTAGTAGCCTCAAAACGTGCACATTTATTTTGATGGGCGTCATTTCTAGATCTCTCTGTATTATATCGTTTACATGTAAATACTAAATTAACTAGTTATTTCTTTGTAAATATTATCTAGTTTCTCATTAGGAAGCTTCGGAAAAACAATAAATATCGTTCATTAAGTCTTAGCATGGTAATATTAATATATTCTCGGCTGATATACGGTATATAACAAGTTGTATGCTGCGGATTATTATAAACATTAGAGAGGATAACATGTGACTGTAATGTTAGTTCAACCTTGACGTTTAAATTAAAACGGAAGTAATATTTATCTAAACTATTATCTATGTACAAAGTACACTACCGTCCATAACTATTTGTAACTTATATAAAAATATAAGAAAACAAGGAAGATAATTAAACATAGCGCTCGTCTACGTGATTTCTCCTTTCTGCCCAATGATTTCTCGACACAATCTGGGCATTCTTTCGATGTTAACGGGTCTATGCGTCTCCACGCTGTTTGTAGTTGGTCCCCCATTTTTGTTGTAGATGTTAGAGCCAATTGTCGAATTTGTCGACCGAAATGGGCCAATAAAATCTCGATGGGTTGATGTCTGGACTCTGTGTTGGCCATTTCATTATTGTCAATCTCCCATCATGAGGTAATCATGGCATAATTCCGATGTTCATTATCCTGCTGAAACAAGCAAGTTTTCGCCGACTATGCGCGTTCCTGTTGGAATTGCAACTTCCTCCAAAATTTGTTGGTAGCGTTCTTTCTTTAATATCGCCCCGATTCGCGCTAAATTCCCTACAGTGCTCCCGGCAAAACACCCCCAAATCATCGCCGAACCTTCCCCATGTTTAACTGTAGGCACTACGCAAGGTTCAGTTAGTCGTTCTCCAGCTAATCTCCGAAAAAATACGCTTCTTCTCGAACCAAAAACTTGAATTCATCGGTCCACAACACATTTTTCCACTGTTCGATAATCCAATCTTTATGTTCTCGTGCCCGATTCAACTGTTTAGTTTTATTTTGCTCGCGTAACAAGGGCGTTTTTACAGCAATTCTTCCATCTAAACCAGCTTCCTTTAAGCGTTTCTTAACCGTGGTCGGACTGATTACTTTCTGGCGATTGACGTTCACTTCGACGGTAATTTTTGGCGCTGTTTTGCGGCAATCTCTTCTACTGATTAAAACGATGTTACGATCTTCTGCCGGGGTTGTAATTTTAGGACGTCCGGACCGTTTTTTGTTTAAAATACCGCCAGTACTTTTAAATTTTTTAATATTACAGTTTACTGTTCTCGGCGAAACTTTAAGTAGTTTCGCAATCTCGCGATTACTTTTACCGGTTTTGTGGTAACTAAATATCAGAGCAGGGGTCTCTGTCGATAATTCTTTCGTTTTTAGCATAATTTCAATTTTACCTCTTTTATACCCTTTAATACACACACCTCGCTTAACGCTTGTAGCGATAAAACTAAACTAATAATTCTTCGCTTTAGGAGCCCAATAGTATTTATAAGCTTTCCATATTTCATTATTTGTATTACTTGCTTCGACAGCATGCACATTTTTCGAGAAATGATTCGTTACTTGGCTCATCTACCTTATATCTTAAAAGGATGTTATTCCGTTTACGAGATTAAAATATTTGTTTTTAGTTTGGTCTAGGAATATACGTGAATTATCGCATTTACTTAATGATATTTGCACTTGTACCGGGAAATAATATATCAAAGTTAAGCAATACGTAAATATACAGGTGGGCAAATAATTATGGACCGTAGTGTATATTTATAGAAGTTAAACCGGTCGTTACTAGATTTTCTTTTCCTATTTTACAATACGTATTCTAAATGGTTAACGTTTATTTGGTCCGCTAATTTTTATATCATCTCTTGCATAAATAGCAAAGACATTCTGTATTTTATGTTTCCCGAAATGTAGGTGATATACATACATAGAATGTATATTTACTGTTCAGATATTAGTGATATTACACCTCTTGTACAGAGTGTTCAGCGACGAACGGAACCGCGCAAGTAAAATCGATTACATACAAATGTTCAAAGGTGCTCCATCGCATCCTACACCATGTAACTAACGCTATACTAGTTACGTTTTTTTAATTCTTCGAAATTTCTGGAAGGAGGAAGGAATCTAAAAGAATCTTATAGGACCGTTTATACCAAATCCGGCCATAGGCGGTAGGCAAGATAGGCGATCGCCTGAGGCGGCAACGTTTAATATTAGCAAAACACAAAAATATATTTCGATTATTTAAACCTGGTAATTAAATGATCAGGCGATCATTGCGTTGAAGATACTAAATAGCCATAACGACTCTTAATTTTTTTTATGATCGTGAACTTAAAGACGCATAAAGAAACTTTGTGAATATCTCGAAAACGACTTCACAGATGGAGATCCCTCCGATCTGACGAAATATGCAGTGTTTCTTCGCTTTTTACAAAGAAATAAGGCCAATTGGCGCCCTTAAATTCTTTACTTATAGGAAAATTGGGCCATATTTGAGCACTGCTTTAAGAATTTTGCTAAAGCTGCGCATACCGTTGCTACCGGCGAAAAAACTGTTACTAAATTTTTCTGGGTTTTCCTACAGCATTAAAAACGCTGGAGCCGGCCCTGTTAGCACCTATCTCGTAATACCTACATACGTAGTTGTTCTACAAAGTTCCATTCGCGATATCCCCCTTTACTCTCTATAGTGTCCTCGTAGGAAACCCTCGGAATAGGATGTCATGGCGAACGATTTTTAACTAATTTCGTTTTGCGCTCTTATCATATATCGGTATTCATTGCGACTTTAATAAAAATAATAAAGATAATACTTAAGCGTATTATTCATTCATGTCTATTTTAAATTTAAACGTAATATTTGTCTCGTTATCTGCTGAGAGTTACAAAGTTCGTCGCAGGATAAGTAGGAAGACGACGCTTCGATTAGTAAAGAGATTGTACGGATTGGTGTTCTACCATTGAATAATATCCCGTCTGGTTTCGTAATAATAATAAAAGAAAAACTGGTAATTGGAGAAGTGAACCGCGTCATCGTTATAAACATGTAGAAATATCCGCTGGCCCAATCTTAATTTGATAATTCTGTTTAGTCATGCAATAATAATTGTTTTGCAACGGTTTGTTCGCTGATCATGTACGATGGCTTGTCGAACCACAAAGTTTATAACTTCGTAATATTGGCATTTGTAATTATAGATGATTTATTCCTTATCGCTGCCATGATTTCACAAAAGACACACTTATTGATCAATGTGGCTACATTTTGACTTGCTTACGCTTAATAAATGATGTCAAATTATATATATACGCCAACGACCACGTGATCTACGGAAAATGTCACGGAATAAAATTACTTTTTTAAAATTTTTTACCAATTTGCAAATTTTATATTTTTTTCCGTTGCATCGATAACATCATTGGTCATCTATAGAGAGCGATTGAAATCGTACTTGCTTTGCAGTGACTAGACAGACTCGTGCTTTGTCGACTCTCGGGGAAACCAGTAGGCAACACGAACCCTTTCTTACGAGACGAATAGACACGAGTCTATCTAGTCGCTGCAAAAAAGGCATGATTTCACTCTCTAATCATGTCCTCTCTAGTCATCTATCTTGCTACTAATTTCTATTAACATGCAGCAACTATAGTTTAACGGCGATTTGATAGCAACAAGTTTATCTAACAATGAAGTCACCGTTGAGTTTACTTCATATATTTATTTGTCTAGGTGCCAGCGATGGAATAAAAGGTATCATAAAACTGATGATATGCGACGTCGGCAAGAAAAAACCCGGCGTGATGATTCCCATTCCGCAATATCCGTTATATTCGGCCACGTTAGCGGAATTCGATATGCAACAAGTAGGCTACTATTTAAACGAATCAACTGGATGGGGATTAGAAATTAGCGAATTAGAAGTAAGTGTGGCGATAAAATGCGAACGATATTCACTTGTCATTTTGATTGACGTTTTCAGAGAGCGATCGCCGAAGCTAAAAAGACCTGCTGTCCGCGCGCTCTAGTTCTAATCAACCCGGGAAACCCAACCGGTCAAGTGCTTTCGCGCAAGAATATCGAGGAGATCATCAAATTCGCCCACAAGCACAAGCTCTTCCTCCTAGCGGATGAAGTGTATCAGGATAACGTCTACGCCGAAGGGTCGAAGTTTTATTCGTTCAAAAAGGTCCTCACCGAGATGGGGAAACCCTATAGCGATCTCGAATTGGCCAGCTTCATGTCCTGCTCGAAAGGCTACATGGGAGAATGTGGCCTGCGCGGCGGCTACGTTGAGGTGATCAACCTATGTCCGGATGTTAAGGTGATGTACTTGAAAGCACTCAGCGCGATGCTGTGTCCCACCGTACTGGGCCAAACGGTCATCGATTGCATCGTAGATACGCCCAAGAAAGGTGATCCTAGTTACGAGCTTTTTATAAAAGAAAAATCAGCGGTTTTAGATTCGCTAAAAGTAAGTATCCCTACAGATGCTTCTGCTTCCTTGAATTCTCTAGTTGCGCTTATTACCTGAACAGTAAGAAGCTAAAATTTTGTGATGACGTAATTAGACATCATAGAGCATCTTATTGTTATAAATAGAGATGACAAAGTCAGATGGAATTAATCCTTTTTTGCAGCTAGACTAGATAGACTCGTGTCTATTCGTCTCATGAGAATGGATTCGTGTTGCCTACTGGTGTCCCCGAAAGTCTACAAGACACGAGTCTGTCTAGTCTCTGTAAAAAAAATAACATCAATTGAAGAAGAGCACCAAAAAACGCAATACTTCCTAACATTTTAACGAAGCACAATCGCGATTAATTTCGTTCTTCTTTATCGTACGCAGCTGAGAGCGAAGATGGTCTACGACGCCTTCAACATGTTCGAAGGTTTCAGCTGTAACCCGGTGCAAGGAGCCATGTACGCCTTTCCGCAATTCAAACTGCCGCCGAAAGCGGTTGAGGAGGCGAAGAAACGCAAGCAAACTCCCGACACGTTTTATGCGTTCGAACTGCTCGAAAACACCGGCGTTTGCATCGTGCCCGGCTCCGGATTCGGACAACAACCAGGAACTTTCCACTTCCGAACGACGATCCTACCTCAACCGGAGAAATTGAAGACGATGCTCGAGATATTCAACAAATTCCACAAGGAGTTCATGAAGAAGTACAAGTGAAAAACGAAATACACGGATTTTTAGTGAAAAATTGATATTTTATTGTTATTATATTGGTACCAGCCTATATTATTGTATTAGTTAGTAACGAAATTATTTAGGAAATTGACCGAAAACTGAGCAACGCAAAGCGCAATGCGCGAGGTATAAGCCGGATAGGAAACACAACGTTGTACATATTTTTTATTATTAGTTATTGTAAAATATATAATATATCCGAGGTGTACTAGGACGAGCTTTAAATCTTTTTGAATCACTGTACATATATTTATTTTACCAATATCTCAGTGTACTAAAGATTTCTATTCCAATTTTTTTTTTGTGTAAATATTATTTACTCGATTTGTGATAAGATACAATACGCCGTTATTATTAGGCATCTCTTTTGTTAATGTTTCGGAACGTTTTCCCAATTGATCGACATTATTATACGTGTTACTCGATTTATATACACACATGGTTTTAGGCAATAAAACGGGAAATGCTCTTGTTTCTTTATTGTTTTGTTATTATCCTCTATTACTTGTAACACCTTCAAAGCCTTGTATGCAGCCAACTGTGCTAAGAGAAAGGAGTGTGGTTAGTTCGATCAAAATTAGTAGAAAATACAGTATAAAACATTGAGGTGTTTCCCAAATAGAATGTACATAGTCTAATGGTATAGGCAATTCCACTTTTTTTATTTTATTTCTGTAACAAAGTAAGGAAGAAAAAAATACCACGTACATGGGCGTAGCCAGAATTTGGTCAAGAGACGGACCAATCCACTTGACAGTTTCGAGGCTTCGTACGACCGATAGAGAGTGTAGCAGAAATAGAACATGAAATTATTTCAGATATTTAGATGCTACGCCCATAATCAGGTACATATTCCTCTCTAAGAACAGCTCTGCAGTTATCTTTTTTTAAGACAAAACTCAAAGAATGCGGAAAAATAACATTTAGCAAAAGAAATACGAGTAATAATAAACGTTGAAAACTAAAGAATATGTTAATAAGCAGTACGATACACATTTTCTGGAACTCTTTCAAAACGAACGACTAATAATTCAACGAATTTATTTCAAATTAAAACTAGTCAACAAAATACACAAATAACAAAACAGAAAAATAAATAAGTTATTTACACCGTTAATGAATTTACTTAATAGAATCACAGCTCTTTAATTTTTGGAGTATGTACGATTTCGTGGCAAGCAGATCGTATGTCAGGATAGAGAAATTTGAAACCGAGACTCTGTGTTCGTTTGGGTTGGACGCGAGGACCGGTTGTTAGCATGCTTGCTCTCTCTTCGCCCAGTATCATGTTTAAAATGGCCCGTGGGACTGGTATCACTGCAGGCCGCCAAAGTGCTTTAGCAAAACACTGGAAAACGAATTAATAATAGGTAGGAATAAACCAGAAAGTTTAAATAACATACAGATGAGAATTCTTTATTAGAAATCTCTTCTGGGGCAACGCCATTCAGAATGCCAGTTATATTCGTACTTTCAATGGCGAAAACAAACAATCTCACAAGATCAGCAACATGTATCCAAGGTAAGAATTGATTTCCCGGAGCAATAGGGCCTCCTAATCCTAAGAAAAATGGCAGATACAATTGCTTTATCATACCGCCATCCGCTCCCAAAACGACGCCGCTTCTTATTGTGACTTGCCGTGTTG
Source organism: Oryctes rhinoceros (assembly GCA_020654165.1). Classification (NCBI taxonomy): domain Eukaryota; kingdom Metazoa; phylum Arthropoda; class Insecta; order Coleoptera; family Scarabaeidae; genus Oryctes; species Oryctes rhinoceros. Next base: position 7,092,029 of record JAIOKQ010000119.1, read on the forward strand.
AAACGTCACTAGGAAGCTTTGCAGCATTCTCCCATTCAAAGCACAACTTTGAGAAGAAATCAAATTCGCTTACAGATACATTTTCTGAATAAATGGTTTGGTTATCGGGTTTATAAATTCCAACGCCGGATATTGTAACAAATACTGCCGGTTTTTCCCTAACCGCTACAATCGACTTTGCTAGAGCACACGTTGTTTGAATTCTTGAGTTCCAAACATTCTGCTTAAATCCTTCAGTCCAACGCCTGGTCATATCCAGTACGTTTTGACCGGCAAGATTCACTACAGCCGTTAGGTTATCAGGAATACCGACACGATGTATATCGTGCCATGTAATGCGTTTCGGGCCGGGCATACGCGAAACCACTGTTACATCGTAACCTCTGTTTTTAAGAATCCTAGAGAGATTTTTCCCGATAAATCCTGTTCCTCCACCTACAAATGGGATATATATTATGCGGAAAAGTATAAGTAACATATGAAAACAATACAAACCGATAAGTACATGTCCCAAACCTTCGATCATGCTGAATACTTTTTTAGTCGGATATTTTTTTAATACATAAATTTATCTTTAACTTCGTAACGCTGCATATTTATAACAAGAGACGCTACAGTTTATTTTGCTCTTTTTTTAATCGCCTATTGCCAACCGACTCGAATGCACACAAAAATACGCAATTGTTACGTAAACTTTTGGCAAGGTGATCAATGTAATCGATGCAATGTTAAGCAGTCCAGTATAGTTTTATAATAAAGGGATATGGCGATTAAACGTCCTTGATAAGCTAATTAATAATGCCTTAAAGATTAAATAAGATCATTGTAATATTTTAAATTAAAAATTTGTAATTCAATGTGACCAACTCTAGAACGAAGTTGCTAATGGAACTACAACATACTAATTCCTTGTTGGGTTTATTAACTGTACGTCATTAATGGTCAACGGTGATTTTAAATCGTGAACTTGATCAACACGTTCAATATATCTAAATGAATGTTAAGTGAAATAATGATGAGCGAAAATCACATACGTTAGTTACCGACGATTTTTAAATAGCAGTGAAAAAATCACCGGCAGTTAAATAATGGCCATCACTAGTTGTAAATAAAATCCTAATGTTAAAGTTTATATATTGATTAATTCTAAGCTTATTGAAGTTTAGACTTATTACCTTACGATATACAACATGACCGATCCTGTAGAATTATTATTTTTTGATACATTTGCTCACGAGAACAGCGAGGTAAGAATAATAAGTTAGGATGTATTCATATTCGAAAGCGTTAGATTATCTATTTAAATAGGAGTTGAATTTAGATCTAGTGCAGTTTCCAAAGCCAGTTTATGTCACGGAAGTTAGAATAATACCACTAGGTGCTAGAGTTCAAGCAGATTTTCCCGGCGGCGTTAGGTTAGGAGCTACGAACCCCAGTCAATTTCGCATAGAATTTTTCGTAAACGATTTGGGAAAACCCGGCGCTAGCACATTTGAGACCTTAGGAGGATTCGAATATAATCAAAACGGCTGTATTAATTTAGATTGTGTTCCTGATGAAACCATTAGGAAGATACCTACCGATGGTTTGGTGCTGCGAGGTACAATTCATGACTATCTTCAGTAAATACAATGTTATCCTGGATTTTGTTATTAGGATGGTATACGACTATAACTTTAGCTGTTTATGGTACTTTAACAGCTAATATTGCCGAACAAATTGTGTCGCCAGTCGTAACACCTGCATTACCCGTGCAACCAAATACTATAGCCGATGTCCAGCAAATAGTTCCTCAGAATTCTATAGAACCTGAATGGCCGCAAGAAAATGTGCAATCAGTTCCTCTAGAATATCCAGCGCAGACACCTGCTCCTTACAACCAGCAATACAACCAAACAGAACCATATCAACAGGAGTATCAGGAATATTATAATGAGGTGCCGAAAGATCCGAGAAGCTATCATCACACTCCGGAAAACGACTGGGATAATAAAAATCGACCTCGACCTATTGAGGTCGAACGCGATAGGGAGCGTCCGAGAGAAATTGCATATACAGTAAGTATTTTCTAAATTGTAATTTGAATTTTACAAGTGAATTTGTAGAAATCTTCTGGTTCTGAGCATGAACATAGCAGAATCGAATCAGATAGGAGAGAACGAGAGAGGGATAGATGCTATTCAAGATCTCACAGTCGGGACAGGGATAGAGAACGATCCTCTAGAGACTATAGTGAATCCAGTAGGGAAAGAGATAGAGATAGGGATCGAGACAGGGATCACGATAGGGATTGGGACCATGAGAGACATGATTATAGAGATCGATCGAAGAAGGACTGGGATAGAGATAGAGAACGAGATCGAGAACGTGATAGAGATCGAGACCGAGATAGAGATCGAGATAGAGAACGAGATAGGGATCGAGAGAGAGACAGAGATCATCGTGAGAGATCATATGAACATCAGGAGAATTATAGTAGCAGGTAAAAATCTCGTCTTCTTTTATAATGTAACGTAAAAGCGTCATTTTATGATATCGAAAGGTGCATCTCTACGAGCAATTTGAACAAAAATGAACTCATTTTTGTGTGTGTTATTTGTAGTAGATTAAAGAAAGGAGCCATTGGCTTTTGCATAATGCATCTTTGCCTAAATCAATTCCAGGTGAACTCTATTAACACGCCTCCCCATTCACCATGTATGAGTGTGTATACAGATTTTGGTTCTTTCAAATTAATCTGGGGTAAATCTTTTGCGGATTCGTTGATCCTCTTTTCGTTTGACCAGTTTAGGTTTTATCACAATCACTACATGCAATTTTAGTGTTGTTTGCCATACTACTCCGAAGCCTCTGCTATCATTATTGTTTTGATTATTTCATTCTTCTTCTCTTAGGCGATCGTTCAACAGTCGCGATGACCGCGAGGAGACTCGCAAACGACCACGTACACCTCCTATCCACTCACCGAAACGACCGCATACGCCTGAACCGGTGCACAAAGAGCTCTCGCCGCAAGAGGTCGAGGTTCTTTCCGAGGAGGAACCGTTGGCGAACATTGCGGAGCGCGACAAAGCCAAGAAGGAAGTTAAAGAAGCGAATCAAGAAGTCGCCGTAAATAAGGCGGCAGTGGTTGTTGCGGCGACGGCGACGACCAAGAGTCCGTTGAAAGAAACAAAGGAGGTACATTCACCGATCAACGATAGCGGAGTGGATGCTCCGTCTATGGACGTGGAGGAGTTCGAACCGATTCTCAGCGATGAAGATATAGTGGATGATCCCGAACATTATCCTGATGTTGATTATGATTACAACGCTTACACGAACAACGATGATCTGATCAAGATGTTCATACCAGGTATTTGTCAGGCTTCTACTTTAGCACTTCCACTGGAAAACTATAAATATCCCGTAAGCTCTTAGAGATCTCTATACATAACATTCAGCCTGCCCCCATGTAACGCTGTCGGAAACACCTGTATAAACCATTTTGGAAACGTACAATCCGGGCTCTTTTTAAATTAGCTAAACGACAAAATGCGCATATTTTGATCTACAATTTTATTGTGGGAATTTTAAATAGGGGCAACGGAATTAGAAAAATTCAAATCCGGTACCTTATACACGATCGACGACACCCGCTTCGAAATCGACGAAGAACTGAAGACGACGATCGGCATCGCCGACGACTTCTTCAAGTCCAGCATTACGGAGTACAACCTGCGTAATTTCATCAAATTGGATCGTGAGATCAAGGAAGAGCTGGTGCATCTCTGCGAGAACGTGATGACCACCATCGCTGACGTTAAATACTTCAAGAGCTTGGTGGAGATCTACGCCAGGACACAGCATTCGAAAAGGAGTTTCACAACGGCCGAATTGGAAATATTATCTCAGGTATTCAATTTAATGTAACCAAAATGATGTAACGCATGATGTTGGAAGGAAAATTCCAGCTAACGTACATGTTTCTGGCCATGCGTCCTCGTCGGCGTTGCTCCGAGTACTTTCCTATTTGCCTCTCAGCTTATGTCACTGATCTCAAAAAAAATCGACAATAAGCGATAGTATGCTATATAAATATACTAGAAAGTTCTGTACTTTGCAAAAAATCTCCAAACTACGAGAACGATCTCCAGAAAATTCTATTCGCTTCGAAATTTTCTTCTAGAATATTCTAGACCGGTATTATCTGGTCACATTCGTGGGGCGCTCTACCACTTTAAAAGGATTCGTAGCGACCAAACACGATTCACCGTTCAGGGTACGCCGTAATAGTTTCGAAAATTTAAAAATCCTTTAAATGAAAAGTTAACGATTTCTTTCGTTTTAATTTATTTATTTACGAATTAAGTTCAACTAAATATTGCCAAGTGACATTATTCTTTACAAAATATTATAAACGTTCGTTCTACTAATTGTTTAGTTTCACTTACGTTGAAAGTAAAATATTGATACAACATTTGCTAATCGTCGCCTTAATTTTTATATATTTTTTTCTTTTCAAAAGACACATTTATTTACAACACGAAATTTTTAATTTTCGACCAAACGTAAAAAATCTTTTTTTTTTTTATTTGATGGCATTGTATGTACTTCTTAGTAATATCAAGGTATATCCGTAGATAAAACTAGTGATTACCACCCTCATCGATTGGATAATGATTGCGCTGAACTACGAAATGGCCACCGCCCAAGATAAAGCCTGTTACAAGATTCGGCACATTAAATGCGGCGTGAAGCTGGCCGAATGGTGCTGCTACAGTGGCGAGTTCATCCGCCTCCTCTGGGAGAAGAAATTCTACGTGTCCGACGTCCTGCTCGATCTGTATCAACGCGAGTACATGGCGCTCTCAATCAAACTGATGATATTACGTTCGCTGGACCGATATTTGCAGAACAAGGACGCAATGGAAGGCTTCGTAACGGGAAGCCATTGCGAGAGGCGCACCAACGGTTACCAACAGGAACAGCAATCGAACGGTTACAAGCTGCTCGTTGAGCTGGTAAGGAGAAACCCGCTCGTCCGCCTAAAGTTCGCGTTGAACTCCATACTGAAGAAGGTAAATCTGTACGAGGTGTTGAGCAAGTTGCGTTTCGCCGTGCGGATGTTGAAGAACGACGAGGACGACGGCGAAACAAGGAAGTTAATCGTGAATTGTGCTAACGAAATCCTGCGCACTCTGCAGAACGACAGTTTTGCGTTTTCGCAGCCGAAAAGATTCCTGCCCGTTGCAGCTCAGTTCGAGATGAATCGTGGCGGCGCCGATGGAGACGGTGTTCTCGTAGAGTTCTTCAAGATGCGCGATCTTCTAGCATGTTTCGCCGTGCTGCTCGCGCATCCGAGGACGGCAAACGATTCGGCGATCAAGACGGCCGTTTGCGAAACATTGAATCTACTAGTGGCGCAACGAAAGGGGTTGGAGTACCTGTCGGAGAATTGCGACGCCGTCAACGTGCTGGTAAAAAGCTTGCTTCGATCGGAGGAGGATATGCAGTACTTAAGCGATACGGAGGTAAGAATGTGTACCGTAATGTTAATTAAGTAAAATCACGAAGAAGAAAATGCAAGAAGAAAAGTGTATTATCGTTGACAAAAAGGTAATGATAAACAATTACCTTTATCATTACCTTTTCATGCGCTAGTTTCTTTTATTTCACAACAAAGATCGGTTCCCACAATTTTTGCAAGTTATAAACAAATATTAAAAACTATTGGAAAAACCGTGAAGTAGGCAATTATATATTTTTTTCTTTCTTTATATAAATATATGATTTGCATTGATGAAGTAATGCAATAATTCCTTTTATATAATAATGGTAAAACAATACCTTTTGTTTTACCATTATTATTATTATTATTTTTTTTTCACGCTAGATAAATTCGCACAATCTCGGCCTATCGCTCGCCTACAAACTGCAGACCCATTACCACGTGCAACATCTCGCCGATATCGGCAAGCAGACCAATTACGATTGCGACTCGTCGGACGCAATCAACCAACTGCACGCCCTCTACTGTCTAACATTCACGAACGTCGGAAAGCTGGCTGTCGCTGAAACGTTGGGCATGACGGACAACGCAGACGCCCTCTTTAATTTCGTCGATATCACCAAGGATGTGAACAAATCAGAATCCGTCGGTAACAATTATCGCGTTCGAAAATCGCCTGCAATCGGCTACGTCAGCGATCTCCTCTACGCGACGATCACGTCCACAGCCAACGTTCTGTTCCTGGAAAATCACGCTAAGAAATTAACGCAACTGGTGAACGCGCAGGACCTATTCGAACCGTACGTCGTGATGAAGCTGAACGAAATCGAACCGTACCTCAGAGCATTTGCAGGGAATCCACAATTGAATTACGACAACATCGGCGCGTACGTCGATACGATCCGTAAATGTTTGGATCACGTCACGTCGTATCCGGGCGACTTGATCGCGTCGCTGCAAATTTTGCAGCATCTCGGCATCTCGCGTTACGAGAACAAATCGCCGTTGGCTTTGGAAAATCCTCTTAACAATTACATCGAGTTGAAGTATAAATATGTCATCTTGCAGTTGCACTCATTAGATGGCGTGCTGATACTAACGAAGATATTACAGAGGATAACTGCTTATTACGAACAACCTGCGTTGTACACTTACGTGTTCGCTTCGACGCAAGGGATCGCTATTATAAACGTGATTCAACCGGTCGTCGAATTGTTGAAGAGGATGCTGACGTACGTCATCCAATGCAGGAATACCAACTTCAAGGATCTTACGACGATTCCTGTTCTACTGCAGACCTACAATCTCTTGCAATGTTTTCCGAGCAACGCTTTTCATTACACAAGGGCTAAGAGGATCCGCAAGGACATCATAGATACCCTCCTGGTTTACACGCAACCGGTCTCCGAGGAGATTCACGAAAAAGACTCGCTGAACAAGACGTTGTGGACGTTGATGTGTGGCGAAGCAATCAAATATATAACGACGGCGCCTTACACATTCATCTCCGGATTGCTGATCTTCTCCGAACTGTTGCCCCTGCCGTTGCCGATCCATACGACGGAGGAGCTACGCTCAGAAGAAGTGTCGTGGGCGGTCAATTTACGCAAGCTGTGGTCAGCGCATCTGCATTCGCACGCTGGCGCTATCCAGGAGCTGATTGCGAGGCTATGCACGACGACCAATCAGCTGCTGTTGAATTTGTTGCGACGCGTGTGCGTTCAACTTTCGGATTTGGCGGCGAATTCAGCCGTTATGATTGCCAGAGGAATTCTGGATAGTATCCATGCGGTGCTCGTCGCGAAAGACGAGAAACCGATCGTGCCATCGGTTTGTACCAGCCATACGGCGCGTTTGTTAAATTTTTTAGGTAAGAAGAATCTTTCATTGCTACGATGGTAGTCTGAAACGTTTATAGCCGAACACAGAAACAACAGGGTACTTTGCTTCTTAATAAGGGCTCTTCGTAAATCTATATACTTTTTCATCAATTCGTACCCGTAATCATTTATCAAATAGAAGAATACAAAGCGAAGAACCTGCCTTTATTCGATGGTATACAAGTAAGCGTACATTCTGGTTAGTGTTGAGTGTACATCTACGTCTACAGTCACACAAAAAGTATCACCACTTTCAAATTGTATATCAGTAGATATGTATCTACGGATATACAATATCTGATAAAATAAAGTTTGTATTTTTCGTTTATTTATTGACTTGATTCGCACGCGCCTAGTAGCTTCTTTAAGAATGAACGTTTACATTATATTGTTAACATATATTTATTGCTAAGGATCTGCTAATCTGGCTTGAGTACAATGAATTTTAAAAGACAAAGTTGTTGAGGCTTAATAGGGAAACGTTTCATACAATCCAGTATTGTACTCTTTTATATGAAGGTGTGAAAATGTGTATTGATTTTTAGCAACGCAATTAGTATACTTTGTCTCTTTTTTATTCGTCAGCGTGCCTAGTGACGCACAGTCCATTGAAATGCGCAGTCCTACAGCTGCTTCACACCAACTTAACAAATGCCTCAATGACAGCACCTTCGAAAGGCGACGAAAAGTACCCTGCCCTAATCGAAAGCTTCTGTCAGATTCTCAAGTTAAATAACGGCACCCCTTCACATGTGCAAGCGCAGGAGTGCGTTCTCAGCATCGTGCAGAGCTTCTGCGACACCGAAATCACGTTGCTGCAAACCTTCGTCGAAGAGGGCGTGAATTCCGAACATTACCTGGCGAACGCGCTGCCGATGAAGGAGCATCTGCTGCTTTTCATCGCCACCATCGTCGAACATTTAACTATCGACAATCAGACGTTCGTGACTTACTTGCCTGTGGTGAGAATCCTTTTATTGTTGACGGAGCGCGATTACGGCTTCTACTTCGTTCGGGAACAGCTACTGTTAAACAAGAAGGCGGGTGGAGGCGATGGAACGACGCCTCCTTTCGGTAAATTACTGAAGTACATCGAGAAGAATCTGTCCAAGGACGCGGACGATTGCCTCTCCACTTTAAACATATTGGTGCAATTCTTGAAGGTTTCGTCGACTTCCGAGGAGGTGGATGGGCCCATGTTCGTCAAGTCGAGATCGATGAAGATGGCTGTCGATGAATTAAGGACGCTCGTCGGTTGGAAGACGTCCGGAGACGAGAGCGAAGCCGAGACCGAAACGAGCGAAGAGAAACACTCACTCGTTGCTATCGAAGCGCAGTTAAAAGTAAGATTTATTTTATTAAATGCGGTGCAGTATATTGTCCGTTTTAGGAGATCCTCAAGGAAGATAAAAACTTTGAAAACCTTTTGGACAACGTAACGTCGCTGTTGAAGTTACTCGACAGCACCAACGGCAATGGCGAAACGAAGGAGATATATCCCGAACCGGTACTGCCGGTGCCGGAACCTCTACTCGTTCAATTCGCGGGACGTACCGTTTACACGGTTAGCGAAACTATAGACGATAGGCTAACTTCCGCCTACTGGCTGTCGATGCCTTCCGACGAAGGAGACGCCGAGATAGAGAATGTGAGCACTTTAAATTGTTGTTGTTACGTTAAATTGCCATCAAGCATTTAAACATCAGAATGCTATATGATGTCATGTTATGATTTTTTTTTTCAAAAAGCAAGAAATTGTGCATGACAAAACTAGAAAGGATAAAGGCAGATGAAATTGCAGCGACTAGATAGACTCGTGTCCATTCGTCTCATAAGAAGGGGTTCGTATTGCCTACCGGTTTCCCCGAGAGTCAACAAAACACGAGTCTGTCTAGTCGCTGCAAAAAAGTAACAATCTCACCTGTCTTTGTCCTTTCTAGTTATAACCTTTACAAAAACTCTTAATTTAAAAAGTCTAGTTGGAATGAAAACATTTATAAAGTTGCATAGCAAGACTTTATTCATTTGAGAATTGTCTATCTATTGCATCAAAACATGCTCTGTATGTTCTGCGTCTGCTTGTTGTCCTGCGGCTACCTAAAACTTGTATAAACCTCCTCATAAATGAAACTGTAGATACGTAGGATCATACAGCAAAAAAAGAGCAATTGCTTCTGCCTCATGCTTCTCTAGAGATCCTTACCAAAAGTACGTGAAATCTTGCAACAGGTAACCTTATCGTTACCATATAAAATAGATCTGACACCAGCTCCATCTAAGTACGTTAAAGTACATTACAGCAACTTATGAATCTTCGATTCTACACCCTACCCCTTCCGTCAATATGCTTCACGCTCTCCTATTAGGCTCGACTAATTTTTAACGGTTTATGTAGGTAACCTGCGACTTAATCGAGATATGTCGGCAAAACCTACCGCAAGACATAAATTTGATCCGAGAAGTAGAGAAACTATGCCGGATCTATGCCATTGATAAAATGGAGCAGACCGAGAAAGGAAAATGCATGGACATGCAAAAGGAGAAGATGAAGCGACCTTTCGGTAATAGTAACATCTCAACATTGAATTCGTATGCTTACCTTAATTTTTGCTCTTATCTTATAACAGTCACGCCGGTGCGTGGTCGGGGATTTCCTCGAACCATACCTCAGAGACCGGATCTGTTCAGGTCCAGACCGCCGAATACATCCAGACCACCTTCGCTGCATGTTGACGACTTCGTAGCGTTAGAAACTTGCGGGGCACAGCCGACAGGACCGACCGGATACAATAAAATTAGTAGGGAATTGTTGGCTACTAGTCGAATCAGCAGGGCGACGAGAGGAGGACGGCCGTTTATCGCATCGGAAAGAGCGATGCAATGCAGGCAAATGTAAAGATTCGAAATCGACTTGAATTGCCGTTTCCTATGAATGTGTTTTTTTTTTTTTTGCAGGACTTGGTGGGGCAGCGGAATGACCCGAGGTCTATATCAATGAGCGTGTTGCACGTCACTTGCACATCAATTAAACTATATAATTGTGTAATAATTCAGTTTTTACTTTGCTTTAATAAAAAAAAATTAATTACGTAATTTTTTCGTTCAATTTATCTGTAATAGTATATTAGCTAATTAGTTCGGACATGAGCCAGTACGAATATACAACATTATGTGGCGAGTGATATTCTCATCGTCTTATTACTAACCTGTTTGGAGTAAATCATACAATAATAAGTTGTGTTGTTGAACGTTTGAATGAAATGAGAACTTATCGAAGGCTAGGGCAAAGAACGAAATGATACATTAGTGTCCAGAGGTGAGCTTTTGGTGTAAAAAAATTGTACTACTAAAATTAAGCTTTATTTCATGGAAAAACGCTTTATGACAAACTCTTAAATTTATCTTGGGTTAATTCTAATGAGAGTGTACTTGGTTCTTTTTTACTCTACCAATATACAAAATATAAAGTGTATACACAGATAATAATCCAATAAATAAAAAACCTGTGAATCCTAAAACTAATAACAAAGCAACTGGTGTTCCTAATTTGAAGAGATTATCATCATCTAATGGTAAAATTGGAAGTATAATTAAGCGCATCAATAGATAACCCCCAAATATTACACTCACAACTAAACCTAAAGTACCAGCAGTTCTATCGGTAATCATTTTGTTACCTATTAAGATTTACAATGCTACATATTCTGCTTCAAACTTCTTGAAATCTTCTTCGGTGAATGCTGTCTTCTCTTCCTTCTTTTGGATTTTCTTGGACTTGAGATCCACTGGCCTTCGCGTTACCGCTCTCTCATACAACTATATGAAAAGATTCAGCTAAGTAAAACATACTGGTAAATCATATTATACTTACTTGGGATATAACCTCACTATCTAAATGTATAGTACAAATTTTTTTAATTAACTCTAGTTTTTTCAGATTAGTTTGTAGTATCTCTTCTTTTGATTTCAATTTGTGACGTGCTTCTCGTACTGTTAACTTCTTTGGTTTTATCAGATTGTCTTGTTTCTTAGCTTCAAAGATACATATGTTAAAACAGCACAATAATAAGATTTGCATTATGCGTACCTTTACTTCTCCTGTGAATGTTCTTGGCGAATTTCTTATCATTAGGCAGAAAATCGGCAGTAGATTTTTTCTTCTTGGATGCTAAAGTTACATAATTAGAAACAAAAATGTATGGTGAAATGGGCGGCTTACCCTTCGAATCTACAAGTTCTAAACTCTTTCTGACTAAAGCGGCCGACATGTCTACTTTCGAAAATTAAAGTTTGAAAATGAGAGCCGAATACACATTTGTTTGTGAATAAGATCTTCGTAAGGCATTTAAATGTAGTAAAGAGGTTATAAAGAATTTGTAGGTTACATGATTGTCAACTCTGCAGATTCCTGCAAAGTAAAGTGACCTTCAATTAATAAAAATCAGTAATTGTTCGTTATTACAATGACCGAACCTATTTCAATATTTCTAAATACCGCCTGTTTTTCCGTTATATACCAATATGTAAAAAAATATTGTTTAAAAATAATTTTTAGCAGGTGATATTTTGCAATGGATCTTTTGTTTCCTTTTTAAACCACTAGATGGGGCATGACACCTAAAGAAAAGTCCGTCTTCTTAAGTTTTTAAAGTTAATTTTGAAATAAAATTTATAAGCTTTGCCATTAATTGAATTAAAAGAATTTTCAATAATTCCCACCTATTTTAAAATTGTTTATTTAGTATAGCTAATATACAAAATAACTCAACATCACATGCCCTATTTCAAGAAATTGAATTAGAATTAGGTTATTTGTACAACTTGAACTTTAAGTTATGTCATTACGCATCTAGTTGTTATAAATAAAATTCTGGGACTATTAAGAGAAGGGAACAGCTTAAGAAGTAATTAAATTATTGGCAAAATTTTAGAACTTCGTTGTTGCTAGATTACAACGTTCTTACTTCATGAATCAAAGTTTAGCTTTTCTTTGGTAGTGGAATATAGCAATCGCGTGTTTTATTACTACACGTACATGCACAACAACCGCTGATAAGGTCTTCGTTATCTTCGTTAAGTGTGGAACCGAACGGAAAAATACAAATTGCATTAAGTGCAGTGCAGAACCTCAAATATGTACAATGTGAAGGGACCGAGTAAGATCGTAGCAAAAACTACGAGAAGAGGCAGGATTTTATACTATTGTGAATTGTCAAATAGATCACTATGTGATTCTTTTAGGTCTTACTCAAAATATAGAAACCTTCCGTGATCATTCGAGAAACAAAAATAGTGAGTGTGAAGACCAAGAACTAATCAAGTAAGAATGTTTACCCTTCAAGAAAGCAAACTATCCTTTCATATTCACATTTGTAATTATAGCGGACCTAAACCAGTATTTCAAAATGTCACGAAGAAACTGAACCAGCAACGGACTCAAGAATGCATAACACCGCAGCATGAAGAAATAATTAAATATGTTAACGAGTGTAAGTTGTTCAAATTAAAAACGTTATTTTAGTCAATTTGAAATTTTAGCTTGGAATTCTATATATTCGGAAATTAAACATGCTGCCGATTCACCGTATTGTAGAGGTAAGTAGTTTGCTATTGATTGTACATTAATGATCGCAATTTCTTATAGAAAAACAATCAATTTTATATTATAAAGATGATCCATGCCCTTCATTGCAAAACTTCAAACCTTTTGACCTGGAGGCTTGGTGGGGTAAAAGGTTATATATGTACATAACCAGCTCAGTAAATACAAAAACTTAAAAACAGCATTGTTCAACCATAAATCATTGCGATGATGCTCAAAGGAAAATAAACTTTAACAAACGATTGTTTTAAAATTCGGACAAGAACGTACGCAAGTGATTAGTCGTGATATTATACTTTGTGATAATAGGATGGTAGAAGGTATTAATGGTTATCATAAGAATTAATTCAAATTATTGCTTAAGAGAACGAAAAATGTTATTTGTTTGATGCTAAAAGTTTTCCGAACTTATTTGGTGTGTACATATTATCACAAAGTGTTTAGTTTAGGTATTAGTATAAATTGTTTCAACGTTAGAACAAAATACACTTTTTTTCTTTGATATTAAATGTATTGGTTAGAAACTAGAAATTATAACTATACAGTGATGTTAATAGGTTTTTTAATTAGTGCCATTTTTTTTCACACCATTTCGTAACCTACCTACAATTAATAACCTAGGCTTCCACGACTAGAGTCGCTTAAAACTCTCCCCGAAGAAACCACGTATGATTGTGGGTGAAACCATGACACGATCCGAACCCGAAACAAGTCTACTTTTAACCTAAAATTAGCCGTTACTACGATAAGCACATAAGCAACATATACTTTAAGTGTTTAATTGGCTAAGGTGCCAGAATTAAAAAACCTAAAGATGCCTTAAAATTTTAGAAGCGACTGTATTTTTTTTTAAGGAAACGATGTACGGTACTTCGTTAACGTTAAAGCCATAAAACTACGCTTTTATTTATCATCCGTTAAACGTTACAGCTTGTTTTTTTTTAAATTAGGTAATGTATTTACGTAAAAAAAAATTGCGCCCTAATATTTACTGTGAGAGGTTTCTGTTGCAGATTTTAGACGTTTAGAGATTAGACTGATTAGTTTAGCAAAACTAGGTAGACATTTTGTAAAGGTAAACGAGTGATCCGACCCAGTTGGTATTTCGGCGAGGAAGAATACGCCGAATTTATCTTTTATTGTTAGAACTATCAACGTAAATCATCCGGGAAGTTAAAAAAAAATCACAAAATCCCTTTCTTACATACTTTACTGATAAATATTAACGAGATAACCTTCAAGAAAACGTTCTGTATCCCATTACGGCGATGGTAACCGTGATAAAGACTAACTAACATTCATATTGTTTAGAGGTGTTCAGTGAAGATGTATGTATGTACATGGGCGTAGCCGGAATTCGTCAGTTTATCGCTTCGCCTCGCATTAAGCAAATAAAAAACGAAAGTGAAATTATTTCGGAAACCTATGCGTTGGGAAGCATGGCCTCTTCTGCCTTCTCCCGGCTACGCCCATTGACGGTATACATCGTCGTTTTATTGTTATGAATTAGTTTTAATAAAACATAATATTATGAGTTGTTTTGTCCAAATCGTTATTAAATTTCGTATCGCATATCGCAAATGCAACTAAAGCAACTAGATCTTTAGATTCAACCAGTGAAATTTGTTGCTGTACATAGTTATCGCCCTCTACCCCCCCAATATATTTTAATAAATGACGTCATAGATTTAGTAAGTACATGTAAAATCTAAATAACTTCCAAATATCAAACGGCGACAAGGAAAAATTTGAGTTTTTGTCTTTTTTTCTTTTTTTTTACTTTTCGAATTAGCATAGCGGACAAAGTTTACTCCTTTCTCAAACAATTGACCCGTTTGGCGTTATTTACATTACATATGCACACAAGACATCTCGATACCGTTTTATGTAGGTAAATAATGTTGTTGTTATTATAGGAAGTAATGCGTATCGATTATAAATACATTATTTATAAAGATAAACAAAGCAACTGTAACTGAATTTCAAAGCGAAATAAACCCGAATAAATTCTATATTTATGACGTTTATTTTCTCCTACAAAGCGAGTTGTTACGTACTTAAATGTAATTGAAACTCCCAAAAATAGTGCGAGCTTAGCGCTTTCCCTTATCGACGATGCCCAGGCGCGATCTTAGAATTCGATTTTCCTGGTTGAGCCGCGCGTTCTCGTGCTGCAATCGGTTACACTGCCTGATCTCGCTGAGGAGGAGGGTGCGCGTCGGTTCTGTTGATCCGCGCAGCTGAACGCTCAATAGACGATCTTCGTCCATGCATTTCTCGTGCAACAGCTGCACCAACTGATTGTGGACTTGTCGCAGCGTATCCCTTTCGTATCTCAAATTAGCGATCTAAAGAAATTGGGAAATTTAAAGACGCGTTCGCCGGAAGATACAATTATTTAATTTCCCTAACACGCCTATCAAATTCCAGCTGTACCAGAGATCAATACCGACCTACATAAGTAGGCCGGTATCGATCTCTTCACTAGTCTCCACTACTTATTAAAAAACGGGATTTAATGTAAAGTATAAATTGTAGAAGGGTTCTTCCATCTTAGGTGGGTCGCACTAATTCCCAAAATATCAGAAACAAGCCGCGGGAGTAGTTCGATTGGAGAACCCGTATCTATAGGAAAACCGACCTTTTTATCCTTCCTCTCTTTCAAACTCAAATATTTGTTGCATAGCGTTTCGATAGTTCGCTCGTGGTTCGACAGTTGCAACATGAATTTCTGTAATTCGTCCCGTAGATCGCTGTTTTCGCGATAGCATTCTTGCGACTCCTTGATTTTCGACTCTAAAACCTTCAGAAGACCTTCGTGACTCGCGAGTAATTCTTCATATCTAAGCGAACGCAAACCCAGTTGTTAATGGTTAATATAAAAATATACGATATGCAAAATATTATATACTTATATTGGAGGTGGACCATGCTTATGCTCGAATAGGAAGACGCGCGATCCAGTTGACTCCTGGACGCCGACCTCGACAGTGGATCACGATCTCCGGATTGCTGCTGTAGAATATCTACGCGTAAAGTAAACAAACACGTTTGAGTACATAGATAAGCTCGAATGCAACGTAGACTATCACTTAATAGCTGTTTGTTCTCTTTACGCGCCTCCTCCAATTCGTACGCCAACTTCTGATTTTTCGTCTTTTCCGATTGCGCATTCGCCTCTATATGGCGATCGTGCTGCCGCGACTCCAGCAAGCTGCGCTCCAGACTCCTCACGACGCCGTCCATCTTTGAGATTTTCTGTTGCATTTCATTGGGTCGTTTCGATTTCTCCTGCGATGAAATGGATATGTCAAATTGGTTGGAATCTACTGGCAGATGAATTTACCGCTAGTCGGGGCCGTACTGTATTCGAATGTATCAGAACATTTTCGCTCTTACTCTTGTGCACCATTTTCATCACCGCGTAATGGAAAATCTTGTTTCGTCGAAAACACGAAAAACGTCATTACTTAACGTTTAGTATGATGGGTGACGACTGTCGATATTGACACTATAAAATTATTTGTCACTACGGAAGTAATGCCTTTATTTCAACTGATTTAATATCTGTGTTCTTTTACTGACAGTCTAAATAAGATTTCAAAACAGATGTATTTAAACTAGATTCGGTTGACTAAAATTTCCAGCCTCACATTAGATACTTCATATTTTTATTCTTAAAGGCAGCAGGAACAACCACTGCCACTTGCATTAACTTGTTTTTGGAAGCTAATTTAATGCATCAACAAAGCAAGCACGATTATATTATTTACGGCTCTATTTTTTTTTAACATCTCTCCCAGGAGCTCCCATCGTTTATTTTACTCACGGCAACTTCTACCAAACGAAGAAGTTATTTAAAAATTATCTGCACCATCAATCCTCCAACTACATTGAAGAAATTAGCAAATATGACGGATAATACCACTCTAAATTTCAAATCTGCTTAAAATTGTGTGTATTATCTTCCTCGTGTACATGCAAGAAGTACATGGCGAAGTGTAACATCCATTGTTGAAAAATCCAATAAGTTTTCAAGGGTCTTTTTTGTATATTTAAGATCTTTATTTCAACAACTAACGAAAGATGATTTCTGAACAATACTGATCCGATGCGCTTATCATTTAACGAAAATATCACAATCACAAAATGCGTAAATGCTGTTCTCCTTCTCCGGTACCTTATCGCGTCGTAGTTCATCGATCCTCTTGTAAAGAGGACTCTTCGATCGATTTGGAAACGTCGCACGTGAAGGAAATGGTAACCGCGTACCTGGTGCCCGACTCCACCCTCTCCACGAAATGCACATTTTCGGCGCCGGATGTGAACATGGCGACGCGCCCTCTTCTTGGCTCCAACGTTACGTTGAACGGCTTCTTGGGCTTGCCGTCGAGGAATATCAAGCGGCCCCCGGTGAAATCCACACCGTAATCGGTCAGATATAACAGCGACGTGTAGAAAAACGAACCGTACGTATCCTATCAAAAACGTAAAATATTTCAGATCATCCAGACGAATAATAAGAAATAAATTTATAGATACAATTAAGAAAATAATTTTAACTAATCAAAAATAACAAAAAATTAAAAAGCTTTTTTTAGATTTCCTAAATTTATGATGGGATATAAATATTTCGGTTTCTTCACATTTATAATTAAACAATGAGATTTTTTTTATAGAATTCGTAGATCGTCCTTGAGTGTAGGGGATGCCTTACTGCGCAGTAAGAGTCTTTGTACTTCATAGCACCAGCTTCATCAATAAGGAAACGGCTATATGTAAAAGAAAGCAAAGCGCAGGTTCGTTGAAAAACTAGGACGACTTTTTTGTTTTACTTTGCATAGAAAATATTTGGAATCCTTCATAACATGAAATTATATTCAGGATGTTCAGCTTCCGCTAGAAACAATACATTTTTTTTATTGGACATCCTGTATATGTATATTTCCAGAATCTCAGAGAAGCTTTTCTAGAATGTTTTACAAATGTTTCCCTATACCTAAAACGCATCCTTCTCCAATTGCACTAAGTTTGTATGAACGAAAAAATTAGGCACACTTCGAATAGGTGTGTTCATTGATTAATATTTACATTTCACTAAACTGTAAATTTCTACAAAATATCTACTAATGAATAGAAATGTTTATAAAAAAAAAACCTATTTTTATTATCTAAATTTATTTATTTATA
This sequence comes from Oryctes rhinoceros, assembly GCA_020654165.1. Classification (NCBI taxonomy): domain Eukaryota; kingdom Metazoa; phylum Arthropoda; class Insecta; order Coleoptera; family Scarabaeidae; genus Oryctes; species Oryctes rhinoceros. Next base: position 7,110,192 of record JAIOKQ010000119.1, read on the forward strand.
TACATGCACTGAAATTATTAAAAAATTGGCAATAATTTATAAAAATAATAAAGAATGTAGCTGTCAATAATTAAAACCATTATTTTTAATATGAGCGCCATCTATTGCAATTTATTACAACACGAAATTCATCTCAGTTTAGACATATGAAGTTTCCTTATTCAAAAACTCGCGCTCAACACTCAAGGCACGGTCGGCGTATGAATCCCGGTGTCAAATACTAACATAATCCTCATTTTTGAAAACTTGAAAAACTCGCGAAATTAAAATTATCCAAGATCCGTTTCAGAACCTCAAGGCAAAGTTCCAGGGAAATTATAAAAAACTTAACAATATTCACCTTATCAACATGTATCTGCCAGTATTCATCGTGCTCGGTTTTTGGGTCGCGGTTATCTAATCTAGAGAAAAATGTTGGATGGGTTAGGTATAAAACATCAGTGCTAATGCCGAAAAGGTCTGCAACAGCTGCTTTAATCTTCTCTTTAACAATCTTATAGGTAGCCATATCTCCTTTTTTAAAAATCTCTGTGGATTCCTCTAACGAGTAGACGTTTATAAATTTTGTCCCGTACGATAACGCTCCTGAATGAAGATCTAATATGGAAGCACCTCCGTCCGATCCGCCTAACGCGATGCCTACTCGTGAATGGTAAAATAAGAATTTAAAGCGGAAAAATAGAAATCGGATGATATACCTTCCCTCGCCAATTTCAGTAAAATATCTACTTCATTGTCGGTAATGATCTTATCGGATATGTATCTCCCGCAATGTTTTGGAAAGCACTGTGGATACGTAGAAAGTTCTTGTTCGTAATCCGAACTGCAAATCACAACGTGTCCTCGCAGATCGTACTTCTCTTTTTGGAATCCCAAATTTGACATTTTAGATCTCGTTGCGAAGTACCATATGTAAATGACCAACCCGATTAAGACTACTATTCTGCTCCATATTCTTTGATGTTTAAATGAAGGCATCGGACCGAATTTTCTGCTGAAATTATGGCCAACACAGTATTAAAAATGTACTTATATATTTGACTTACGGTAATTCTTCATCTTTTTCTCGAGGTGGCTTTTCCAGATGTCCTTGCTCTGGACTACTCTTCGTAGTTTTATCAGTTTTGCGTTTGGTTATTACAGTTTCTTCGCTCATTTTGCGGTGAGGTTATGGTATTTACACCGGTATAATTTGTTTTGATATATTATCCACTACGTATTTTTAATTTACATATGGAGATTTACAATGCAAAGATGATACTAATTGAAAGAACAGGAAATTTTGTCGCATTATCCAAAATTTCACCCGAAAAGATTTAAAACTTGGTTGTCAAAATGAACAGAGAGCGGTCGATAAGTAGGAAATTGGAAATACACGTCACGCTATCCATTTAAATTCTACAGCCGTCTCTTTTCTTTCGGGTAAGTTCATAGTAATATAGAATATTTACTTATTCATAAGCGTAGTAATAGAGGTGCAGGCAACGATCATGATCCTTTCCAAATTTCTATTTTTCAATTTTTGCAACCTCCACCTACGCTCATACAAACGTCTCCAAAATGTCAACCCTAAATAGCCTGCCAATTGACCAACCCTGACTACGCCCATGGATAGGGGAGAAGATTAGAAACAATCGATATCAAGAAGGCCGCTCGCCCGCATATCTGCGTGGTGTGCGATTTACAATGTGCGCTATATATGAAGGCCCAGTTTTAAAATAATCATCATTACGAATCGAGCGGTTTATTACATCGTTTATTGCGGGAACTAGCGCACGTTCAATCTGCGTATTCAATTCAAATCCAATCAGATTTCAACAGTTAGGTCGACCTGAAAACCCCCATTGCGTCTACTGGAAGCATTACTATTCTTTCTAAATGAAATTTCAACGTCAGGTCGAAGTGCGTCGAAATATCGTTTCGTTGCGTTCAATTTCAGAATGAACAGGTACGTCACGTTGCACCAACTAGGAGATGGCACCTACGGGTCCGTGGTGCTCGGCCAAAGGAAAGATACCGGCGAAAAGGTGGCCATAAAACGCATGAAACGGAAATATTACTCCTGGGAGGAGGCGATGAGTCTGAGAGAAGTTAAAGTAAGCAAAAAACGAAGTATTTCTATATTTCCTGTAATAGTTAATACACTGGTATATACAGGGTGTAGCGGTTAAACCGTAGTCTAGCCGAATACTGAGAATTATCATGTTTTCATTTTAAATAGATAGTTTTAGTTATCTTGTATCTATCAGATACAGGTATATATAGAGAATAAAAGGGCAAATAGTATACCCTAATAACTAGAGAGGACAAAGGCGGATGAAATTATTACTTTTTTGCAGAGACTAGACAGACTCGTGTTTTGTCGACTCGCGGGAACACCAGTCATGGCAAGACGAATCCATTCTCGTGAGACGAACGAGACACGAGCCTATCTAGTCGCTGCAAAAGAATAATAATTCCACTCGCCTTTGTCCTCTCTACAAATAACGTAAACCGTGCTGCGTTTAAAATAAATGCAACCTTTTTTTGTCGCCCTGTTATTATTTTTTTGAAGAGCAGCACGGCGAACTAGAAAATGTCAAGCTCGCGACTTTAAATTCACCTGACTGAGGGCGACGCATCTCAAGCTCTTTTGTATATCGTTATCTGATTTAACAATAGGCCAAATTGCAAATTACATCAAATGTAGACAAATAGTAGAACATTCTGTATATCGTAATGTTTCGACGGGCAATTTTTTCGTCGGGAATTACGAGCATATGTTATTCTTTTCTTCATAAAACTAGATTTTAGACTATTAACGATAAGATTGGCTGAAGCGATGGTAAAAATATTTATTTATACTTCAGTGTGTAAAATGTGGCTCACGAGTTTTTTTTTTTCATGTTTGAACAGTCATTGAAAAAACTTCACCACACGAACGTCGTAAAATTGAAGGAGGTGATTAGGGAGAACGACGTCCTGTACTTCGTGTTTGAATACATGCAGGAGAACCTCTACCAGCTGATTAAGGATCGTCGAGTACCGTTCCCAGAAGCTACCGTTAGAAACATGCTGTTTCAGGTAAATCGATCAGAAAATATCTATAACTGAACGATACATACAGATGTTGTACATACAACAGGGTATGACGTAGTCAAAATATACCGTTATAACGACTATCTTGTACGCTGTCGAACTAAGTTTTTAAAATTTAGGAAATTGTCATAATATATTAGAATGCTTACTTTATTGGAGTACAATTTTGTCTCTGCCATTCATTATTTGTCTAATTTAGTGGCGATCTACGAATATTAGTATTGCGAAGGGAGTTCGATAATTACATGGGCTCGCCAAAAAAATGGCGCTGCTAGAATCGATGTAGCTACATTTTACGCAAGACTAGCACCTGACGAGAGTCCGCCCAAAGTTTCCAAACCGATACGTCAGTTATCGCCAAAACATTTTTTTCAAACTAATCTTTTAAGTGCTTCGAAAGAAAATCTAGTCGGGAGGTGGTGCTTCTGGGTGCGTCTAAACCTACTTCGTAATACGATCGAACGATTACGGTTAAGTCTACGCGAAATTTCGCGGAAACTAACACCGCTTTTATGTACCACGGGCGGGCCCGTAATATGAGCCTATACAAGAGATATAGTTAGGCCAAAGCCCTACCTAAATCATGCCTACCGGGATGTTCGTTGCTCACAAAACCTAGGATTTAGTCAAACAACGACAACTAGCTGCGGTCTTGAGAATGCAGGTAAGGAGTTGCTGCCATTAACCAGGCAAGATGTGGTCGGCGCTTCTTCCCTTATTACTTTGATTGTAACCAGCCAGAGATTGGATAGTGAAGCTGCAGGGCTTTATGAGTAAACGCCGTAGGATAAACGCTTACCCAGTTTGCCATGTACAAAGGCAGCTCGTCCGATATACAAGCTGATGTAGCTGAATATAAATGAATCGGCATCGATTTCAGAAAGTATTTTTAAATGGTATTTGACGTATTAATCTACGCGGTAAGGATATAAGGAATGAGACGTGCTAACGTAAAACTTTAAACGTTTACCTCGATAAACTCGGCCTATTATGTATATCGATGGATGTACATATGTACTTAGAATGCGATGAATTATTAACGAATCATGTAATAGATTATTCTGTGCGCTACAAATCAATAAAAAGCAGCAATGGGATAGCATACATACAATGTGCTAGTGTTTTACGATTTAATACATGCAGAGAAAATGTAAACAATAGGTTTATGTTTTACATGAAATCTACTACAATGAAATACATTTATCATTTTGTTATTTCTGTACTGTATTGTACATGAACGATACTCAATATAGATGATACTCGTGACCTTTTCTTATTTCAGATTTTACAAGGATTGGCGTTCATTCACAGGCACGGCTTCTTTCATCGAGATCTGAAGCCGGAGAATATCCTCTGTTCGGGTCCCGAACTGGTCAAGATAGCCGATTTCGGGCTGGTACGCGAAATAAGATCGCGGCCACCATACACCGATTACGTTTCCACAAGATGGTATCGGGCACCGGAAGTACTCCTGCATTCCACCATCTACAGCAGTCCGATCGATTTATGGGCGGTTGGCTGTATCGCCGCCGAAGTATACACGTACAGACCGCTGTTTCCTGGCACCACCGAGACTGACCAGCTGTACAAGATATGTCAGATAATGGGAACTCCCGATAAGGCAAATAAAAGTCTAAAACGATGTATTTTCTAAGATCCTGAATTTGTTGTATTGTTGGTAGAAAGTTTGGCCGGAAGGATATCAGTTGGCGGGCGCTGTAGGTTTCAAGTTTCCTTATTTCGCGAGTACGCCGCTAGGCAGTGTGGTGCCGCAAGCCAGCGGCGTCGGTATTAAATTTATGGACGTTCTCCTAGATTGGAATCCTTCGGGTAGACCTACTGCTCAAGCGGCGTTGAAACATTCGTATTTTCAGGTACTTTATTAATGCAATACATGTTGAATATATATACAGAATGTTCCAAAACTTGAGGAAGTTATTAGAATAATTTATTTTTTTTGTTCGCCAAATTGTTTCCTGCGACGTCGGGTTGATCAATAGCTGTTGTCGTAACAATTACTGAATTATCAAATCTAGATTCAAAAATTGTTAATTACGATTATTCTTGTCATTTATTGTTATCGCGGTTTGTGTTTTTCATACCTCGTCCTTCGTTTCATATATCGAGTTTAATTACATTGGAAGAAACAAGGGGAAAAAAAAACGTTTCTTTACTATGATCTGGTTAATTTCTTACGTGTAATAGTAACAGGCTGTTATCCTCCATTGAAATCTGGCGCTACCTCTAAGAGGAGCGATGAAACGTCGGTTTTTGGTATGAAGTTTTTCGAAATTTATGTAGGTTAGACACAAACCAGATATTTTCAAAAACTCTCATAATATTTCAATAACTTTTACATCTTATCAGATTGGACAACAGTATACTGTCGTGATGAACAACAGCGCGTACAGCCAACTTCAACGGCAGAACGGTATCGTGCAGCGGTCCCCTACTAGAACGATTACCAACGGAAACCAGCAAACGCAACAGAATACAAGCAGCGTTGATAATCGAAACCCAACTAACGATGCTAATGACGTTCCCCCACCGCAACCTTCCCAACCCGCTCTAGAATCTATCGTTCAGATTCAAACTCAACCGCTAGCTAAACCGGCCACGAGAAATCAACCGGTTCAGGCTGTCGCGCCGATCATATACAGCTTCGGACAGACGGATTTCTCGAACAAAGTGTACACGCACAGCAAATTGGCCGGTCTGAACGGTTTCAATAACAACAGCAATAATAACGTCACCAATAGGAAGTATAGTAAACGTATATCGTGGGGAAAGGGCGATTTCAATTATGAAGAAGATAATTTCGCAGATATTTTAGGGTAAGTATATACATATTAAATGAATATACGAGGATAGTCTGAATAGTGTCCAGTCGAACACAAATAAGTTTTTCTTCTTTGTCAAAATCGGTTCTGTAACTCTATTGACTTTCCCTGGCGACGCTTTCATCTTTTTCCGAATAGTAGTTGGCATCTTGTTGTGCAAAGTAGGCGTCAACTAATTTGATTGCTTCTTCGTTTGTTGTAAATCTCTATTCTCTGGGTGATAGTTTGAGACTAGAGCTCAGAAAAAGCTTGGTGTGAAACGTCTCGAGACTACACTCGTACCGATAAGAGTAATTTTTTTTTATTTACCAAGAAAGCGAAACAATTCAAATTGCTTATGAAAATTGCACAAGGAATAGAATCAAGCCGTCCGAAAAAGACGCTAAAGACTCCAACTTGGGCCAATACAATCTACAAGACATACTCAATCCTTTGGCGAAGGCGAGCGCCGGTACCGCGAAGAACCAATATCTGAGCGTGTCGAGGTATGTGGCCGGTCAGTCGAGTTTAAAGAAGGACCCTTATAACCTTCTGGAGGATGCGAACCGCCGAAATAGCGGAATGTTCGTGAAGAAGGCCGGTAAGAATCTCTGCTATATACAATACGTCTACGGCAGGGTTGCCAACTGTTGAGATCACTTTTCCCGTACTCGAGCTGTTCATTATAGTACCGGTAGAGGCAAGCGTATGAAAAAATTTGAAACATTTTTATAAATTTGTATGTTGCGAAAAGAATGCCGTACGGTTGGCAACCCTGATACACGAATAAAGTTCTGGAAATACAAGCGATACCTGACTAAGTAAGTGGTAGTAAGTGTTGTTACTTGTTATCTTTATCCGCAATCAATAGTTATCATTTTTATACATGTAAACAACTCGATTTTAAAGAAAAAGTCAATTATTCCGTTTAACCATTAAACCCTTCCATTATGTCAGTTGTCCTTATTGAAGCGTTCTGTATATTGATAATAAACCTCGCTTCAAGATTTAGACATAACCGCCTTACTTAACGAAACGATGGGACTGTCCTCTCTGATATCGGGGAAACAGCATTTTAATGCGTATAGCTTGAACAGCGCCGCACACGGTAGGACGGATTGGTCCGCCAAGTAAGTCCTGTTTATTATCGGACGATTCATCATATTTGATTGTGTTGCGTTCCGTTTTAACTTGCAGATATTTAAAATGATTCTCTCGAGACATCTTCGTGAGCTGAAAAGAAAACCGTCCGTACGTGAAGAATGTGTTAACCCGACTGTGATAAAAACAATTTTCTTACTGTTATATTTAAATCTTGTTAGCACTTCTATTCGACACCGATGAAAAACCAAAGAACCTAATAACTATTATTAGTTATTTATTACTACAAGAACTAAATTAGATTAATTTTCTTGAAATAAAAATTCTACATACAGATGTTGTTTGTTTCTTTTATTGACCTTTTCTCAGTTATCCTGACGTAAGTTAAGTACAGAATCATTAATAGCGATATTTAATTAAAAAAAAAACACTCCATGGTTTTCGATTGTATAAATCTAGTTTTTACGGGGAATTACTGAAAAAAAAAAAACGAAGATATAATAAAAATACCTCGATATGTTGAATTTTATTTATTTACGACACTGATAAGGATAATAAACCATACACTACATACATGTAATATTTACATAAAACGTAAAACAATAATCACACGTACGATCTAATGAGAATGTTCGAAGTTTTCCATTCTCTCGTTAACCAGCGTATTTTTGCAGTCTGTGACGATGATGCATAAGCGGTCAAGCAACAAACCGTGCACCATCACCAGAGAACATACGATGACGATCGGGGTACTTAAGGGATGTCGGCGTTACAAGGTAATCTTTGGTCTTTACGTTTGATATTTCTATTACGTACCGATCAATATAGCAAATAGTGACGATTAGATACACATATATATATATATATTTGTACAAAAATAAATGTCAGTCGATCGTAGTAAAAAATGCAAAAAAAAAACCATTCGAAAATTTAAGAAAAGCTATTTTCTTCTTCTACATTGGACTCTTTAATTTACCTATTGATGATATTAAATTACTTCCGATAGAGAGCGACTCATTTCAATTATTTCCCATGATTCCACTTTCGTGTACACTACGGCTAATCACTATAGCTACCATTACTATATATATAAATATATATTTATCTTTTTTTGTAAATTGTATTTACATTAAAACACCCGGGCTATAAATAATAGATAAACAATAATAATAAGATAACTAACCAATAATTAAAAATACAATAAATAATTGTTTCTCGTTCTAAAATATAGGAAGAGGCGCGTCTCTTGTTCACATATTACTTTACGACCAAAAGCAACATGCGATAAGAGGCAGATCACAACAAGTAGAGGAATGGACATGAGTTTGTTTGTCGTCAACTAAAATTAATAGTAGATAGAATTTCGATGGGATGAGGACGTCGATCGCGTGTCCATTTTTTTTTATTTTTTGTTTTTGAAGTAAATTAACTAGATCTGCTTAAGCTTTAATCATCGATTGGTGAAGAATGTCGGCGATCTTCAGGACCGTCTGTCCTCCCAATATCGATCTATGGTTGCCCTCTAGCGGCATTACGGATACTTTACCCTTGCACACCTAGAATTAACAAAAAGAACATTATAAACGAGCAAGCACGTCTGGTAAGTATCAGGAATGCGAAAATCAAATTCTAATCATCGTACGAAGGTACTCCAAGTACGTTTTAAAGTTTCGAGCCACAAACGAATTCTTACATCAGCCTATTTGCTGTTTTAAAATGAAGCTTTTACAAAGCCTAACTTACCGTGCTCAATCCGTAATCGTCGCCCATTTGTACGTAATTATCGATAGCGCGCACCAACGTCACTTTACCCTTGAACAGTGCGCTAGGCTTGTACTTATCGGCCGCGTCTAATTTGTAATAGAAACTAGCAGCTGCCGACGCTAGTTCATCGGGTGGGAAAGGAGTAGCGCCGTCTAAGATCTGCGTCGTCCTCGCTATCCTATCCTCCCAAGTCGGCAGCGATGTCAATTCGCTGACGGCCTGAAAATGCACAAAAACGATAATCTCTTTTACGCTTATACAACAAGAACTTGTTATATACATGGTATATAATATGAACATACTATACTTATAAACTTATACAGTGGTATTTCAGTAATGAACGATACAAATTGTTGTCGCTCAAAAACGCTTTGGTTTCAGGATGTCACGCAGGCATCCTTATGCTGACATCTGGTCAAATATTAGAGAGCATTTTGTAAACATTTGTTTTTAATACTTCGTTTGATATTTATGAAAATTTATTTGATCGAATTGATCATCGGTCTCCGTTGACGAAGACAGAATCATACTGAAGAGGTCCCGATCATGTCTTACAAATCAACATCGAGTCATGTTTGTTATGGGCTTTCGCTTCGCTTTATTGGGGTTAAAATTTAATTGTGCCGGAAAAACCAAGATAACGCGGACTTTCGAAAAGCCAATATATATCCATGAATAAATTTTGATTACCTTTTGTTGATCGACCTCTTTAAACTGTAGTATGAAATAGACTAACGCTTCGCTCTGTTCGGCTACCGTATCACCCCTGACGATCTTTTGGTTCCTTGCCTTTCCGGTGTGCGTCGCCACGTACGCCGGGGATCCGTCCAACAGGAAGAGCTTCACCGTTTCACCCGCCGCTTCCATTTGAACGCCCATTTCGAATGCGACGCACGCACCGAACGAATAACCTAACAATGTGTACGGGCCTTCGCTTTGCACACTTTTCACCTGTTTCACGTAGTAAGAGGCCAGATCACCGATACTGGTCAGCGGCGTTTCGCTTGTGCACTGCAGACCGTAGACAGGCGCTTGGATCTGTTGCGCTAGTTCTTGCAAAGCGCTGACGACACCTATTAGAAGAACAAAGAAGAGACGATATCTCGAATCGTTTCGCTCCGGGGTAAAATTTGCTATTTACCTTCGATCGGATGAAGTACGAAGACTGGTCTGATTTTGTTATCAGCCGATTTGCTCGCCATCTGTATCAACGCCTTCCTGGGCATCAACTCCTTAACGCTATTGTACTGCACTTGATCGTTACCTGTAGCAACGGTATTTTTACCGTTTTCTGACGCTGAATCGCCACCGTTCACCGATAGGTCGTTCAATTTACCGAAGCTAAGCGCTCGGATTTCCTGCGCGCTCAGCACCAGATCGTAGTTCCTCTCCAACGTCTGCTTGATCTCCGAACCCATCAACGAGTCCATACCGAGATCGGCAAGGGACGCGTGCGGGGGCACCGATTTCGTATCTTTAATTCCCAATATGTTGGCGACGGCGTCGATTAGGCTCACTTGATTTGCGTTGGACGTCTTGCGTTTTTCAGCGAGTACCATACTGGCGACGACAGGCGCCGGCTGTTGCAGGAAAATATCCATGGTAGCTAAGCAGGAGGACATTCTTTGCGGTAGGGTACCGCCCACTTCCGTGTCATTACCGCCCATCGTTTCGAGGATCAGGCCAACGTCGCCGATGGCGCCCCATTGAATCGCCAAACCGGGAAGGCCGGCGCTCTGGCGGCTCTCGCAAATACGTTCCATTGCGGAATTGGCGAGACCGTAGTTCACCTGACCGGCATTACCTGTAAATAAATATCTATGTGTTATTACGAAATTTTTCCAGAGCAGACTAAAGTTCAGAAAAAATTCAATTATCTTTACACAACCGTTCTTTTAAAAACTTCTAACTAAATATTTCCTTTCGTTACCTGTTACACAATTTGTATATCATATCAGCAGTTTTTTTCTTATTCAATCAGCAGGAAGTCGCTAAATATAAGCGATAAAAAAGATAAAAAGGTGAGAACTCCAAACTATTTAATAACATGATCGACTTACCTCTTCCGCACGATACGGACGAGAAGCAGACGAAGTAATCCAATTCGGGAGCAAGAGCTCGCGACGCCGCATCCAAATTCTTTGTGGCGTCCACCTTCGGCCTTACGACGGTCTTAAAATCGGCCTCACTCTGATTTTCCATCATAGCATCTCGTAAGACAGCCGCCAAATTGAAGATGCCGCCGATCGGTCCCAGCTGCTTCGCCTCCTGCAGCAATTTGGTGGCTCCGCGTTCGGTGGTGCAATCCGCCGTTGATATCAGCACCTGGAAGCCGGCCTCCCTCCATCTTCGCACGCACAGGCTCTGGTAACCGGTGCGAATTCCGCTACGCGATGTGAGCGCGATCTTCGTCGCGCCTCTTTGGAACAACCACTTCGCCAGCTCCAAGCCGAAACCGCCCAGGCCTCCTACGAGGACGTAGGTCTTATCTGGGTTCATGTAGGTGCGCGGAATCGCCATGACCGCCTTGTAATTCGGCCGTTGCGCTTGCCTGCTCTCCTCCTCCCTGATCTGCAACGACACCTTGCCGATGTGCTTACCGGACGCCATGAATCTGAACGCTTCCTCGATTTGCGTCTCGCCGAATACGGTATTCGGCAGTGGCCTAACCGCACCGTTCTTGATGCCTTCGCTTACCAGTCGCATCACTTCTTTTTTCTCTGCCGTGTTCGTATCGAACAGCGCGTCCAGTAATATTCCGTGGAAGGAGGTGTTCTTTAGGAAGACGCTCATTCCGAGTGGACTATTATTCGACAGGTCCACCTTTCCGATCTCCAAGAATCTGCCGCCGTTCGCCAAACAGCGTACGGACGCTTCTAACTGGTCGCCGGCGAGAGAATTCAACACTAGGTCGACGCCGCGGCCGTTGGTCTGCGTCAGGATCAACTGTTCAAAGCTGGTGTCTCTCGAGTTGCCGATGTGATCGTCGGCGAGTTGCGGGAACGTCTTTTTGAGGAAGTCCCTCTTCGGCTGGCTGCCCACGGTCGTGAAAACTTCGCAACCCATGTGGAGGGCGATCGCGATCGACGCCTGTCCAACGCCGCCGCTTCCCGCGTGTATCAGGACCGATTCGCCGGGTCTCATTTGGCCGCGGACGATCAACGCATAATAACTCTGAAATCGAACAGTAAACGGAAATTAGAGAAGAATCAAATTTACTGGATTATGTAGGATGTTCCATTTTCAAAGAAAATCATTATCGATACGGAGTGATATTTTAGCAATGTTGGTAGACAAAATGAAAAAGTACGCCAGCTACCGATTGCAGAAATATCAAGCTCAAAGCATGCACTGTAAAAATATTTAAAGCTTCGCAAAGCGACTCAAGCAAAAATAACTAAGAGTGTGAAAGACTTTCGTCTTACCGTTCCGTAAACAACGGGAATAGTAGCCGCTTCCTGAAGGCTCCACTTTTCCGGTACTTCCCATAAGAAGCTAGGATCGGCCAGCACGGTAGTGGCCAAACTGCGCGCGGCCACCATGCCCATCACGCGACGTCCTTTTGTGTCACGTCCGGAAAATTCCAGACCCAAGATGCAATCTTGGCCTGCAAGATCACCCGGTAACGCATCCGGCGGCAGTTTTCCTGTAGCCAGCATTACATCGCGGAAATTCAATGGCGCGTAATAGACTGAACATAGTTCGGCCGTATCGTCTTCATTCCTATGAAGAGGCAAACGAAAAGAATAACGATATCAAGGGCTGTGAGGTGTACAGATACAAAAACGTGTTTTTATTAAACGAAAAGGTACAGTATGACGGAAAATGCTTAACGAACTTACTTGTAATATCCAAGAGGTCCTTCGATCCACTTCAAACTAGAAAGATCACCTCTGACCAAGGTGTTGATGTAAGCGTGCTCCACCTGTAACTTGCCACCGTCCATGCTCTGATCCAACACGATATGCCTGAACGATCCCCAATTACCATTCTTAAGTACGTTATGGACGAGATCTTTACGCAATTGTTTAACGTAAAACGCCGAGCTCAACGAGAATTTTTCCGCTCCCTTATCTTGGACGAAGATGGCGCGAACATTACTACCACCTGGCTCTTGCTTGACGCAATTGATCATCCCGATCAATCCGGTATGTTCCTCTCCTTCAGTGACGATGTAAATCCGAACGCCGGACGTCTCGGATTGTTTCATTGCGTCCTTTAATGGTTCCACCCAATCGAAGTGGTTTTCGGTCACCTTAATGACGATATTCTCATCGGGAATGTCGCTCGATTTCCGCAAAAGGGTGTACGTTTTCGCGCTGGTTGTTAGCTGCGATACTATTTCGAAGTCGTGTTCTTTGATCAGATCGTTAACGGGAGATGGGTCGCACTCCGCCGATAGGATGAAACCGTTCTCACGCAAGGAAGCGACGGCGTTCGCGAAAACCTCCTTCTGCTTCTCGCCGAAGACGTTGGACAAAACGACCAGATGTACGTTTTGCTCGAAAGGCCCGGTAGCCGCGTCCTTCTGCGAGATCTTCACACCCTTGCCTTCGAAGTAAGCGTGATCCAGCTCTTCGGTGCTTACAACGGTCGTATCGACGCTAAGCATCGGTTCTGATTCGAGTATATCCTGTATGGATGGCGCAATGAATTGCTCGGTGAAGCGGCCGCTTCCCACTTCTGCCACTTTCAGCTTCAGGGCGTTGTTGCTGTTCTCGGTGACGATCTGCGTCAGGGTGGTGAGCGCCACGAAGGTCTCATTGTCGACGCCGACCGTTGGGAATTTGTAATTATACGGGATGAATTGGTACTTTTCTAGTTTGGGCGGGCTTTGAGTCTGTTGGCGGCGTGGCGCTAAACTCGCTTTCATACCGCGCAGTTCGACGCCGCCTGATTTGATGATACCGATGTCCCTGTACATATAAACGGGGTATCCTACATCAACAAAAAAGGGTTGATCGTTAATTTAAGTGTTTGAATGTTTTTGCATGTTGTAGTATTTGGATTTTTAAATTAAACGTTAAAACCACATGAACCATATCGGAATTTGATATGCGTTGCCGTAGAAGCGAATTAGAATTGTAAATATATGGGCATTGGTTTTGACAACCCCTCTTGACCTGAGAAAAGTAAACATGTCTCAGTATAATATCGGCCATTCTTCAATTCTTACTTAGTAATTAATTTAAGAAAAAAAAATAATGTTAATTGTGCATTAACTTAATACAGAATTAAAGTGTTTTATAATCACTTAATCAAAAATCATAATATTGTAGGTTTTATAGTTACTTTCAAGTCGCATTAAAATGCTGACCTTTGGTATTACTTACGTTGATATTCTTCATTTTCGCTGGGTGCGAATCCGCTTTGTCCTCTCGGATCAATAACCGCCTTGTGTAATCTCGTCGGCAGATATAACTCTTTCGTATTTTGTCCCAGGATCGAGAATTGTAACATCGTATCCATATAGCTGATCCAGTTTCCATTCCACTTCAGCTTACCGTTGACGCCCTCGTTGTCGGATTCGGTGATTCCCTTAAACTGCCCCTCATAATCGTAACCTCTCAAACGCAACTCTTTGTAGATGTCGCTAGCGGACAACCTCAAAGCGTCGTTCTTAGCGGATCTAGGTTCCGGTAACAATAGCGCCTCCTTATCCACATTCTCCGGTTTGTAGATCTTACCGGAGACGACCACCGAACCGCCTTCGCAGATCTCGAATTCGCCCGAACCCTCGAAGACGTTAATCAGAAACTTGACGGAGCCCTCCTTCGGCATAATCGTGGCGCGATGGAATTGTACGTCTTTCATTACGATCGGCATCTTGTCGTAATTCTCGTTGTGCAGTTTGGCGAATGTTTTCCACGCCAACGTCTATTTCGAAAGGGAAGAGTTGAATACCGAGGATGTGATAGCGTTAAAAACGTAATATTTACCAAATATCCAGTAGCCGGGAACAGGACCCTTCCGTCGATCGTATGGCCGGCTAAATATTGGTACTCCTCCTTGCTAAGGTCAACGTCGACGACGTTCTCGCCGGATTTCGAACCGCGACCGGAAAAATTTGCGATCGCCCAATCGATGGAGTGATCCCATTCGATCATGGAAGCTATCATGGGCGTACCTTTGCCAACGGGGAACGAAACCGCGTGATACAGGTTGCCCAGCTTTGGCTGGGCACCGGCGTTATAGATTCTAAAAAAAAAGAGGACCGCAATTTAATATGGCATCCTAAGTGTTTACTTCAACAGAAAAAAGAATTTTACAGGCAATCTATGTAACGAAAAAATCAAGAAGGAGAAAAGAAAATAGGTCCATTTATAGTAGTACTCCACGTTTACAATTGTTTTTCATGGATTGGCGCGAGTTGAAACAAGTTATTGAATTTGTAATCAACACTACATACTTTTAAATTTCTGTTGGTACTGTTTCCGTCAATATGATTTTAGTTATTACCTGCATAATTTTTCTTCTGTTCAATGTATGTTAATTGCGCTTGTAGGTATATTCAAATATGTACTTATAAGTAAATGAACATTCTTTTAAATTTTGATCGAAGTTGGTATTTCCGGCAATAATGGAAATATTTGAATTTCGTAGTCTAGTTCTAGGTCGCCAGAATAGTCAGCGAAATTTAAAAACCTTTAGCGTGACTATTATATACTAATTTACATGATAGTCACGCATTATTGTTGTTTGCACCTCTAAGGAAG
Organism: Oryctes rhinoceros; assembly: GCA_020654165.1. Lineage (NCBI taxonomy): Eukaryota > Metazoa > Arthropoda > Insecta > Coleoptera > Scarabaeidae > Oryctes > Oryctes rhinoceros. Next base: position 7,125,670 of record JAIOKQ010000119.1, read on the forward strand.
TAAAATCAAGGCCAATAATCATTACCTTACATAATTAGTAGTAGTAACAACACAAATAATAAATTGAACGTCAAATTAATTATTGTTTTCAGTGTACATTTTTTTTCAGTTTCGATTTTTTTGTTGTTGTTTATTTGGGAGACAATTGAAGATTGGTAAAACTGCCATCGATTAACCTTCAATTATGAAACTCTAGAGTAAGGTGAAATATGGACGAAATTTAAACAAGTCAAATTTTTTTATGATTCTAGCTGCCATCTCGACAGCAAGAAACCCGTAATTGGGCGCTCGGATCAACGGTCATTTTGCTTATCGCCGATTGTACAAGTGCAGACAGCAGTGATTGCATTGCATATCTAAACACTTTTTTCTGCGATAGAACAACAGACAACTTACTTTCCAATATTAGACAGCAAGAACTGCACCATATCGGCCTGACCCTTCTTAACCAGACCGATGTTCGTCGCGTCCGAGCCGAGTGCCCTTCTTAATATCGCTTGCAGCAGAGCGTGCGGTGCGATCTCCACCACGATCGCGTTGCTCGGGATGTGCTTGATCGCCTCGTGGAAGAGCACGGGCGATAGGAGGTTGTTGACGTGATACGCGGCCGAACTGAACTGCGCCAGCGGGCTGCCCCACTGACTCTCTGGGATCGACGACGAGATCCATCTGTTAGATCGCGGTTTCGGACTGGGGATGATCTGGTCGAGCGCTTTGCGCAATTTCGGCCCGGCTTCGGCGATGTACTTGCTGTGGAAGGCGGTACCGGAGCTGTTCACCGCCTTGGCGAAAACGCCTTCGGCGCTGAGCTGCGCAACGAACTTCTCGATGGACGGTGGTGGTCCGGAAATGGTGACGCTGTCTTCGCTGTTGTGGCATGCCGGGAAGACGTCGGGCGGGCAGCGCCGTTTGCATTCCTCCCAGGATAGGCCGACGGCGGCCATCGCGCCGATTTTCAAGTTGCTCTCCAGTATAGCCCTGCCTGGAAACGAAATTGATAGATTCAGTGACGTAATCTCTTTAAATGTGTTTTTAGCCGTAAGAGAAAATAAAGCGTTTGCTCCTCAAGATTTTTTACCCAGATTGACAAGCCGAAAGGACTTAGCCAACAAAAATTTATAAAACCAAAGTGTTTTATCCCTGACGCAACTGTTACGTTACAGTTGCAAATAGAAACGCTGCGCGTACTCAATATCTCAAAAGTTTATTATAATGAAAGAAGCAGACTCACCTCTGGAATACGCCGTCAGGATCGCCTGCTCTGCCGTCAAAGTTCCATCCGCGTACGCGCAACCGATCTCGCCCACAGAATGCCCGACGATACCATCCGGCTCTAAGCCCAACACCTTCAATACGTCCACCAGCGCGATTTGTATGGCGGCGATCGAAACGAACGAGTTCAGCACGTTGTTAAAGCAGGTTTCGTCGCCGGTCACAATCAGATCTTCGAGCTTGACGCCGTGCGATCGCAGCACGTCCGAACACACCTTGATCGAAGCGCGGAACGGATCGATGTTCATCAGTTGTTTCGCCATGCCGGCCCATTGCGAACCCATGCCGGAGAAGACGTACCATAGCGGTCGTCTCTCGCTGGTGACCGGCGCTATTTCGCGGATCGCCTGCGCACCTAGGATGGCGTAACCTCTGTACGCGTGGCCGGCTATGTTATGCGAATGGATCTGATCGATGAGACTTAGGAATTCTTCGTCGTTTCTGTTCTCTTCGATCTTGTCTAAGAAATGATTGACGGCGTCTTGAGTTCTGCCCGATACGCCGACTATACGCGGCAAGGGGTCCATCGGCCAGTTGGTTTTCGGTTTGGGATTGGAACGGAGGACAATGTGGGCGTTGGCGCCTCCGAAACCGAAGGAATTTATGGCCATTATGCCGCCGTTCCATGGTTCTCGATTAGCGACGACCTAGAAAACGATTTAATAACTTTGTTGTCCAAAGTTTTTTCAAATGCTCAAAAAAAAATCATTATTTCGAACAAACGACAATATTTGGATAGTTTTTAAATAATTATGGTTAAAATAGAAGCCGTAAGCTGTATTATGTTACAGGAATCGTGTATACTAATAAATATAGTACAATCACATGTTATCGAGGAATACAACAATAACAACACTAAAAACCAGTAAACCTGTCTTGGACATCTCATGTTGTCATTTAAAACTGTGAAAAGCATAATAACTCCAAAACATATTGCGTTAGAGAGAATATCTATTTGACCGAACCGTGTACAAAACATTGTATAAACACTCTTTACTCTTTCATAAGACGTATTGAAACGCGTAAGTTATTATCTGGAATTATGTTCGTGTACTGTCATCATAATAAAGCAGTGGAGAAGTATAAACGTTTGAAAACAAATTAAAAATACGAGCAAAATAAGCGTGTAGAATATCTTTTATGGGATATAAACACACAAATAATTCTACTTTTCGCAAAACCAAATAATTAAGATTAAATTAAAAATATAGAGCTCTTCTTTACTTCCTTCGCTTCAATTACAGTAATTTAAGGAACGGACAACCGTTTGGATGTTCCCAGGTGAACCGAATTCAGCCTAAATGGGTCGTTCACGAAGTACTTAATTTGCATTTTTTTTTTTGGACACGTTGCGAGCATTGCTTCGGAAGATCGAAGGTTAATGCAATCGACAACTTCGTATCATCCTACAGTATAACAACGCTAGCTTTCGCAGAGCACTTCAAACGATATACGAAAGTAATTTTTCTTGGTGGCAAATGGGAGTATTCGGGTATTTTGAGATTTTTATTTTATTCGTCGGTAATATCATCGATTTTTAGGATCACTATTTAACTTTTCGAATGTAACTAAATCGATTAGTAAAAGGCTTACCTTCAATTTACCATCGTTAAGCGCCGGTATATCTGGATTGGGATTCCGATAATGCAAATTAGGCGGTATAAAGCCGGACTCCATCGCGATCAACACCTTCGCTAGAGAGCAGAGCCCGGAAGCGGGTTCCGAATGTCCCATGTTGCTTTTAACGGAACCGATCAGCAGCGACCCCTTGCGATTCTTGCAGAAGAGATCGGCGATCGAATTCACCTCTTGCGGATCGCCGACCTTCGTGCCGGTTCCGTGCGCCTCGACGTACGACACCTCTAAGGGGGAGATGCCCGCCTCAGCGTACACTTCACGCATCAGCTTATTCTGCATGGTTCCCGCTGGATACGTGATGCCCTGCTCCTTGTTGCCGTCGGTATTGGTCTTGGCACCGAGGATGGTCGCGTAGACGCGACGCGCCGACGAAGATTTCTGCAGGAAAACGACTACGGCCGCTTCGGAGCGTACGTAACCGTTACCGGACGAATCGAACGCTTTACACATACCTTCCGGGCTTAACATGCCCAAGCGATGGAATTGCAGAGACGAGGTCGGTTTTAACAGTAGATTAACCCCGGCGACGATCGCTGAATCGCATTGTCCCGTCTTCATCGCGGTGACGGCCTGTTGGAGGGCGAACAAACTGCTTGAACAGGCCGTATCGATCGCGTACGAAGGGCCGTTAAAATCGAACGTGTAAGAGATTCTATTCGGGAACATCGCCCTGCAACAACCGGTCAAACCGTAACCGTTAATTTGATCCGGATCCTGCGTCCAATATTCGCTGGATTCGCTGTCGGAGACGCCGACAAACACGCCCGTCTTCGATCCTTTCATTTCCGCGGGGCTTATACCCGCGTCGACGATCGCCTCGTGCGTCAGTTCGAGCAGCAGACGGAGTTGCGGGTCCATCACGTTTGCCTGTTTCGCGTGGACGCCGAAGAACGTCGCGTCGAAGCTAGAGATATCCTTCAATTTACCAGTGCGCGTCGGTAAGCCGTGCAGGCCGGCCGGCCAGCGGCGTTCGTCATCGGTAACGAGGTCAACGCCGTCGAACAGCTGTTGCTTGAACTCTTCGACGGAGTTGCTCTCGGGAAAGCGGCCCGACAATCCGGTGATCACGACATCCTCGTCGATGCGGTCGTGGATGCCGTTCTGCATGTCTGGTACTCTTGCCGGCATACTGTTGGTTGACGGTAGTAGAGGGTGATATACGCCGAATGAAATAAATATGCCTGAAGGCTAATCTGCAATTATACAAAACGGGAAATGTTTATTAGTCAATTTAGCTTTTGTCTTTCAAAAAATTACATCGCTTCATTAAAATACACATTGAAGAAGTGAAATTATAAATCAATACCACCTATTTTGTTTTTCATATTAGTTTAGCGCTAACGGTACACAATATTTTAGTCCACATTAATTCGCAAACTGAAAAAGCTTATGGAACAAGCCGCAAAAAAGAGAATTGGGTAATAGTAGTAATTGTAGTTTTCACGAAGAACGTTATAAAAGAGAGGTAGATATGGCCACTATAGCAACAGTAACTTTTTTTCTATTAATCGATAATGTAGTTGGATAGTAGAAATCCTTTAAATATCTAGTTAAACCCCAATTACCGGTCATAAAGACAAAATATGTTATCATTGGTTTAATTGCAAACGCTCCTAGATAAACTGATATACCACTTAATATTAATTAATCTCCAAATTGCGAGCATAAACGCGAAACAATAGTCGATTTTTTCATAACAAATCATGTCCGCAACAACCAACTTATACTTGACATTGATAGCAAGGACAGTGGGATAGTACGGTAAACAACACAAAGGTAACGGCACGCTCCGCACAATTAATTACCCGGGACAGCTGTTTCGTTTCGAAGATCAACGGTTGACAGTGAGGATCGACGCATCCTGAAAACGGCTATCACAGATGATGTATTAAACTTGCATGTTTGTTCAAATATAAACATGCTTCTACTCCACTTGGGGTTAGTCAATATGATACGGCGTCAATTGATTGAGTATGGACTAACATACGGCGAAAATGAATTTTAGCAACGAATCGAGCGATCACACAGTAGATAAGTAAAGCTGAAGCGATCTATAGAGTGAGAAAAATCGCGAAATCAATGTGCGCGCTTTCGGTTTTATCCGTTACATAATAACGCGCTGTCTTTTTGTTTATGCAATGTGATCCTACTTATTTCTCGGAAAGCGGCAAGAGCTACTCAAGGCGCGTACAGTAATATCCATTTCGGATCTCGGGACTCTCGCAAACCTCACACATTGCTACGCGTAGTAGAAGGAAAATCCCGACATCTGCGATGGACATTGCTATACGTTATCAACGGAATCATGACTAACACGTTTTATCGATTGCCACTATACAATCTGAGTAAATATTTCAGATATTAAAACGCGCCATCCGTAATACGCGAAGCGTACGCGCTTAGAAAAATGCTGAACAGTTGGCAAATGATACGAAAAGATGCCATTATTCGTTCTTCCGTTGCCTTGTTGTTTTTGATCGCGTTTATTGTTATAAAGAGCGACACGGGACCGAAAACATATCGAAGGAGAAATCGAAATTTCTTATCGGCGATCGTCGAAAACAGCTTGCACAAACCATTATTATTCTTCGGCTTCATTTCGCCGTATGATATTTGGCAAACAATACGTCACGAGCTGAGGCAACCTTTATTGTACGCTGACTGCCGCAACTGGCGGATGTTCTCATATAGAAAACGTCCACAGAAGAAACGAACTAACATTAGAAATAATAAGTTTATAATAGCCTTCAACAATATCCATTGTCGGGCACATGCAAGCCTGTACTCTATACTTTGTAAGTAGAAGACGAGCATGATCTGGGTCTAATTTTTGTCGGTCTTAAAAAAAAAAAAAAAAAAAAAAACAAAAATATGCCAACTATACCTACATGGCATGCGAATAAGAATTTAGTAATATTCCGGCATTACGTAAGCCGATTTGAGATCGCATAAATTATTATTAGGCACACTGACATTGAATTTTAAACAAAGCATTTAAACTTTTGACCATATACTCTACATAATGTGTAAACGTATGTAATTGGTAAAAACCTACTGCAGTGATATGGTAGCGAAGAATAGACTTTGCTTATATTTTTTGTACAGTTACCTCCAATTTCTTGTTCCAGCGTCGTATTAAGTGCATATTTAAAACGTTTTAAAATTTAGTATCTATTTCGAGTACCCAATACTGAAAAGAAAAAATTTAATGGGGATCGCTATAGGATACCTAAGTTGCCAATGGTGTTGCATATTACTTTACCGTTAAGTATTTCCAAGCTCTTGGAATTATGAATAGATGCAACGTGTCGCACGCAAGTTGTTTCTTTTTTCAAGAAATATATTTTAGAGAACTTTTAGTTAGTTAGTTTAGAACTATTAGTTGGTAATGGCACTGCGGCACTTGTTACCTCTTCTTTTTTGGATGAATATCTACAATTTTGAGTGCTCACGTTCGATGTCGCATCATCAGTCTGTCTACAAAGAACAGTTAGGAATATTCGTATCGTAAATAATATTTAGTAACAGCAAATAATTGGAATGGAGACTTAATAACTCAAACAAAGCCCTGTCAGTATGAAGAATATTGAGAAAAAAAAAGCAAATTTGTACCAGAACGTTGAAAATAGACCAAGCAACTTTTCCCGACGTACGCATACGTAAATAAATTTAACCATCAATACAACAAGCAGGGGTAAAATCGGTTGAATTAGCAATGACGTCGTCAAAATCAAAACAAAAAAAAAGGAAAAAAATTGCCAATCCATTTCTTCGTTTCCATTTCCGGTTGCATCTCTGACATCATCTTGGAAAGAGTTTATAGCAACCTATTAATTAATTAAACCATCCACACACAGTGCATTAGAAATGTTGAAATGTTATTAATTTGAAACGAATCAACGCGAACACTAGTCTTTTCATAGGTCTTTTGACCCACATTAACACAGGATAAAAGTCAATTAATGAAGAAGAAAGTAAGAAACAAGTGACGAAAAAAATAGAGCAAAATTTCAACATTATCTATGTGTAGGAATCTAGAAATTAATCGTTCATTCAATTGAATAATCGGAGAGACAAAAAAAAAAAAACATTACAAACAAAGAAATAACTTCCGGTAACAAAAACGTCAACGATCGTGTTTTATGTTTGACAGTATTCTATCCTTATTACATATGCTTTCAAATTGATCGGTAATAAAAGGCAGGTAATATGCGGTATAATTACTTAGTAATTATCGTTAAAACTTAGATTTTGACGTACTTAAAAACACAACGGCACTGTACAACTGAATTTTAGTGAAGCGTTTAGGTGAAAATGCTACGTTTTATGTTAATTGACGGATTAGACAAATCAAATTTCAACTCGTCTTAATTTCGCACTGTTAACATGAGATTATTGCGAGATTATAAGTTTCCTTCTAGATTAGAAAATAGCTCTTTATCGGAAAGGAAGGCATCACACAGCTGTTTCGGCTCATACACGTACGTTAACAATTGAAATTGTGTACCATTTTCTAGAAAATCAATAACGCAGATATTGTTCAAAAGCACAAGCCTTCCTTAAATCAAAACGGAGATAAACCTGAAAACTCGTATTACATTCGTTACGGTAAAACATTTCGTTGCAGGTAAATAATACGGTTATGCGAGTTCCTATTACCTCTATATTGCCTGAATTTCCCATTTTGTACATTAGCAGCGTTCCATTACGACATGCCGGCTTTTTTTAATAACCAATAAGTAAATTAGACTATAGCTCTACCACTTACCGATTAGAAATAGTAAATTAAGACACGTGCGTTGGATATGCCCACCAAAGTAATCCAAAATCGGCTTCTTCTCCTCTCGAACGGGCGGCACAAATTCGCAGAAGTAAAATAAACGTATTCGAAATGCACAAAAATTACGATTTGAGATGAAAAAAAAAAGAACCGAAAAAATGTTAAAAAAAGAAACTGCTTTTTAACGGCGAAAATACGTTTTACGTGGGTACGTATTTATTATCAACTAACAAACGAAATTGAATTACAACATTAACAGGTGCGTGTAAGTCAATGCGCGAATGTAGCAATGAGTAATGCACCGAACCACCGATCTGGTGTTACAAGCGGCCTAGAGTTTTGGCGCTTCTAATTTATTCGCGACGAGCTTGCGGGATGTGGTCCTATGTCAGACCATGCGGACGCAGCCAATGGGACGATGGCGTGTTGGGCTCGTGAATTACGAATGGTGTCGACGGACGTCGATCGGCGACGTCGCGTGTCGCGCGCCTCTTCTTCGCCGATTTCGAAGGGGAACGCGCGAAAAGAAGATTCCTCCCACTACCGTCGCTGCTGCCGCCGCCACCACGTTCGATGATCGATCGACGCGCTGACCGGCGCTTCGACGTTTCATTCGAACTGCGAATTGTAAGGATTAACAAATATGCACGCCGAGAGGGTAACGGGAGAGGCACGCAGAAATAGTCTTTTATTACTGTTTTGTTAAATTTCTGTCAATTTCTGCACAGCTTTGCATTAAATACGACCTTTTTAAATATCTATATTCTCTATATTGAGAAGATTAAATGAAAATAAAGGTATTAAAGAAATAATAAGTATTAAACTATTCAAGTTAATGTCACCAACCCGTGCGGGCAAAATTTTACCGAATTCGAAAAAAAAAAAAAAAAATAGAGGCCTTTTTGATTACTTTTAACGTCTGTAAAAATCTTTGAAGCTGTGCGCACAAGCAAAATTCAAAATTGAAATTCAAACATTTTGGTGTTTTTATTAAATTTTAGGGTTTTTATTAGTCTCTTTATTTTCTTTTGCGTTAAATCCAGGCTTCTCTCCCACTTTAAATTTTCTTTTAGCGTAGCTCCCCAAAACTGCCAACCTTTGCTAGACTAGTGGTCTGTGTTAAAGATTCGATGTTCACCGGACTAAAAAAAAATGTCGCTGCAAATTTTTCATGGATTTTCATGGAACATATGAGAAACCTATTTCAAAACTACAAAGCATCTTGCAGAAGTACTGAGGAGATTCACATTAACTAATTCTGCAATTTACCTATTGAGTCGCTATCGAAAACAAATACAAATTCCCTTTATTCTGCGCGCGCGCACAACGAGAGTGTGAGAAAGATAAGAGAGCACGCAACCAGATACAGGTTAACTTATTAGTCTTATTACTTATTACACTGATTGCAAAGCCCAATAATAAGTTTTTTTTTACAAACATATTCATATGTTTTTATTACTAAGTTTTCATTTTATTCTAGTTAGAACGGCACTTTTTCAATAGCATTTCCAACAACTGTAATTTTTATATCACAATTAAACGAGTCGTCTTTACTTGACCGGGATAGAATCATTTTGCCTCCACTTTTTCCGGCTTCTGTTGCACCAGTTGAAGGAATTGTACACTAGCGCCATCTCCTTGAGTCGTTAGGGTAACTTAGGTTAAGAAAGTAGTACGCAGGTCGTGTCGGGCTCGTTGTGTAATTGTCAATGTATTAATATTTGTTCAGTTTTCCCAATAACGAATATAATAAAGAAGTAACAAAACAGCTTCTGCTCATTACCGTACTTAAGAACTTAACAAGGCAATATATAGGTTAATTTTATTAAATTACATTTTCTGGGTAACCATTCGAACAGATTTTCTGAAAATTTCGGTGAAAGCGAACGTTTCCAGACATAAAGACATAAAGTCAATGGAGCAAAGGTGTTACGCAAGGTGGGATACACACAGGATGGCAGACTATTGTTGGAACCTGCAACTTAATCGTTTTCATTTAAGTCAGACAGACGGCATTTAACCTAGCGTTTATATTGATATGTTTTCCTCTTACTAGAAGCAAATCTTTTAGTTTCTAATCTTTATTTTATTTTATATAATTATAATTTGAGGAATTTTTCGCTTGTCTGCCATTAATTTTCTTTTTCTTGTTTATTGTTCATATCTTTAAAAAAAAAAAAAACTAACATAAAAGCTAGTTAGTAGTTAAAGTACACAGAGTTACCCTGAAACTGCTCTAATTACTAAAGTGGCGAGGTTGCGTGCAGTTTGTCATTGGTGTTACGTTTGGTACCAGGTTAAGCATAATTCGCCAGGTAACAGATAGGCAGAGAGCGACGGCGGTATTGGTCATTATGTATCGGAGCGACGTTCAGCTTAAAATATCTTCGTTAGCATTTATATAAAATAGGTGCCCTTTTTGGTATATTTTGAAGTATTAACTGCTGCATTGATACATGGCTAGAAGCCGCATTTTTTTTATATCAAACACTCTCGTATTTTAAAATCTTTTGTGTTAAAAGATTTTAAAATATGTTAATAAAATACGTTAATAAAATCTTTTGTGTTAAAAGATGTTAAAATACGTAAAATATCAAGTTAAAACGAGAGGTTTTTTTAATTTTTGCCTAAATTCTATATACTGAAAGCACAGCTAACATAATTTTTAAAGATCGGTCAGCAATCTCCAATAGAGCTTTTCTTTTTAAATTCCCCAGACAATTTAGGTTGGTATAAAGGCTACTTGCGAATTGTCTGCTAAGGATGTTCAACGTGGGATACACTGTTTGGCAGCTTGCTAAATATTATCGATCTTTATTGCTCTTGCTGGCTACAGTACTAATATGTTAATTCCATTAATGGTTATCCGCTGACATTTAATTGATCCGTTAAAAGCTGCGGATAATTTCAACCATCGGCAGATTCGCGCAGAGCGACGTGTGCCGATACTTTTGCGTTGTTTGCCATACTACGCCACGGTCCTTGCTATCATTAAGAAGGGTAGGAATTTTTTAGGTGCTTTTTTTTCAAAACGACCTACGTATATCGAACGTACCGTGTATTCTTCCTCTCTACTAGTCAAAGTAAAAAAGTATCGGCCGCTCTAGTTTACTTTAGTGAAAAGGATCGTACTACTTGCATTATTCGTATTTCTGTCGTAAAAACATAACAACAATTCTTTACTTGAAATCAAGTATATCATACTTCGTATTTAAGACAAACGACTGATATTAAAGCACTTTAGGATGCTAAGTGATCTTATTTGCAGATATATATCATCACTACTTAGTGTACCTGTACATATAAGTTTTTTCTGCTGTTACGTCGCGTAATAATTGTCGAAATTAGCATCTTTCCGACGCAGTTTATGTTTTACGAATTACAAGCTTTGTTCAACTAATAGGAAGGTTATATCATTGTTTCTATCATTGAATAACAGCTTGAGTGTATACTTAACTTTCTTTCGATCTTATCCGATTGGAAGAAGGAACGAGGTAAAAATGAAAAAAATTGAGACATCCTGAATAACAACTCAAATTATTCATATCTTACTTGATTTTTTTTTTGTATATAATTTTGCAGCCTACAACAACGTATAATTTTTATTATAATCACTTATTTATAATCGCAGAAGCAAAAAGAAAAAAGTTGCCGTACAGAACGAACGTGTTAATCGTAATACAAAAAGCGATAGTACCACTGTCCGAAGAAAAAGAGTAACAGTGGCCTGATCTTTGCTTCGGTTAAGAGTTTGAATGTACGATTGCCAAAAAGGTTATCGTCGAATTGTGTATTTTATCTCGAATCGCGCTTTGGGAACGAACGATCTGTCCCGCGTTATCGTTTCGCGATCGTGCAAAAGTTAGAGGTGACTTTGGTCCTCACGTTCTTGCAAAAGTACAACGTACTTACATATCTTAAAAGATCATACACGATTCGTTCGCATGGTACGATTCAGTAAAACATCCGTACGATCTGTTATGCACTTATTTGGAGAAACCAAAAATTACATAATAACAACATGGACGACACAATCTTAGGACGTAACCTGCAGTTGTTGCTAAAATTGACTGAATTTTGACATTCTCTAAGTTGCTGTAAGACGGCGCAATTTGTTGTTTGATTTTGATTAACTTTCTGCTTATGAAAGAATGCGAAAAGTAAACGTAAAAGTAGCCGCTGATAATTATCTATAAGTTTGGCTGATGGTATTTTGCGATTCCATCGGGATACCTTGTTGAAGAGAAGTATATCTCGCTTCTTGTTACTGAAATTTTCGAGCTATGAAGGAAAAGGTTGATGAGAGGGAAGCAAGAAGAAAAGAACAAGGAAGCAACAAAATTAGAAACAACGAACGCCGATGCGAACATAACATTTGAAATGCCAAATTAACAGTTCCGTTGTTATTCGGGTAAGAAATAAAAGTTACTAACGTAAAAAGCGACGCGTTAATGAATAAGCCAATCCTTTTATTTAAGACAGAATTCTCCGTAGATAACATACGTATTTAAAGTACACCTTCCATATAGTAATAAGTATTCTCCGACGTTGATGAAAAGTCAAGGAGGACGATATAAAGGAGGAAGCCATGGCAAGTACTGAAGCAAGCCTAATTGCCTTCTCGATGCGAAAATTCTGTGCCGAAACGCAAATGTATGCAGACGCTTAACGCGTACGACCTTGACATTTGACGATATCGCTGCAATCATCTACTTTCCCAATTACTTACTGCTGTTGTTACTAATTGCAATTGCATAAATGCATTAGCATCAGAATATTTCATCCACATGATATGATCGTATAAGCACGTTTTGAAGTCGACGGTTATTTTGTCGAAGCTCTAAATTCAGTGGTGTGGTATTTGTCGGTTTCTAAAAAATCATGTTTTTCTTTTAAACAATAACGTTGGCTTCTACGATCAGAGTCGGCTAAAACTAAACATCTTCCGGGTTCGGGCAAAACGAAAACTCTGCGTTTCGCCCACAACCATATCCAAACGCGGAACACGTTTTAAACGTTTTTCTTTTCTTTTCTTTTATCTGCCTCGTAAGTCAGAAATTGACAATTTCTTCAAGAAATTCGCGAATTTATCCATTGATTTTTATTCGTAGATTCGACCTTGATGAATAGGTTTTGCGCTACCGACTTGAACGAAGTAGTTTTTTGAAGCATACAGTTAAGGCGGATAATATCGAAATTCGGGAAAAAATTAACGAAACATAGAACACGTTCCAAATTGTCGAAGAAATTCACGAAATTAGCAAGGTGTACCACTCTTAGGTAGACGATTACCACATTTTATTGTTCATGTATTTTATCGTTAGAATTTATTGATTTAATCGTACATTTCTCAATTTTTTATCCAAAGCAATAGTAAAAGGAAATATCATTTTAACTAATCAATAAAAATAATTGCTAAATTTGATTTTTATTCTTGAATTAACGTAGTTATAGGAAAACGTAGTAGCGGGCCGTCGCTATTGTCCTCTTAATCAAGTTTAATAAGCGCGTAAAATGAATGTTTTTAAACGAAATTCATATTAACTATCGCCGAACAAGTACCAATATAATCTATACGGTTGGGTGCAACACAGACAAGTATTCAATTAGTACTATCACCAAAAAGCGCCTTAAAATATGAAAGAACAACGAATTGCGAATGTCGATCGATGGAATGCGCATACAATATGTCGGAATAAAAATAATAACTAGCAGAGATCAGCTGATTGTTTAGAACACGCGATGATTCACACGAATAGGAACGAACGAGCCTAGACTGCTCAGGCCATGCGAACGCATGGCGTGGGCAAGTTGCGAAAAATATGCAAAGAAAAACGCATTTTTGGCTAAATACTGCACAAGCACATATATACATACGTGTATGTATGTACTGTGTATACTTTACGGTGTAAAAGCATACACCGTAAATCTACGAATAGTCTCCAGATATAACGATGTGACTTGTTAAATAGCACTCCATCTTCAGAAAAGAAATGTAATCCAACCCGGGCACGGATGGTTTTACAGGGACGTATCCACAAGAGACTATTGTACTACAAGGTGGCGCAAAAGTAATGTCATTATTTCAATTGGTTGCCACTTTGTTATAAATGACAAAAAAAGAGCTCTGTTTTCATAAAAAGTTTATTCGAAAGTATAAAATTGATGACATGACAACTGGGAAAAAATCATATCGCTTAATTATTAATCATTATCGCTTTTACGGCATTTTCAATTGTTGCTCGCAAAACATCTGGGCTCCAGGTTAGCGATTCCTGCTTCAATGCTTCAAGCTTTCAAGGCTTGCAAGGTTCGTGGTTTGTTGTGGTGAACGCGATATTTTAAGAAGCCCTAAATGAAAAAGTCTGGTGCTGTTAGGTATGGCGATTTGGATGGCCAGTTCGAATCTCTGGAAATTGGCGTCTGAAAATCTTCATAGTTGCCCGAACTGTGTGAGCGGTTGCTCCGTCCTGTTGAAACCAACAACGATCGAGACGCAATGCAGCAATTTGCGGCAAAAAATATTCGTTTAGCATCCGTCTGTAACGCTCACCATTTACGGTTACGGTTCTTGCGACATCTCTAGTGAACTCAATTTGCACGAGGCGCTTGGACAAACGTTTAATTGTTCGAGCACACGTAAAACGACGGCGAAATTCACGCTGCGTAAAAACAACAAATAAGAAGTAAGGATAATTGCACGTTCTTGAGGTGTGTATCGCTCCATGACTTGTTGACTGCTAATTCTCTACATACCTACATCAAAGCACAGTGACATTTGGCACCAACTGTAAAAATGGCAGGCAATTCAAATTATGACATTACTTTTGCGCCACCTGGTACATTCCTGCAAAGGATTCTTATCAGAGTTTCGAGAAAATCCAGTTTCTCGAAATAAGCCCCATCACCCCACTTACGTAATTTCTCGGTATACCTACGGCACCAGATTGTGGATAATGACCGACAATCCTTTTAAACCACCAAAAATCGAATCGTTGTATCGATAGACATACTGTACAACGTACGTACGAGTGGCGTGATTCGTTAGGAGCCGACATTAGAAATCGGCGTTCCAAGAGATAGAAGGTAAGGTAAGGTAGGCAGGTAGAAGAGAAATGGCGTATTCTCCAAAGAAATTTGAATGTGTGAATATCCATCGTGTTCTCATTAGATATACATTCATGCATTCTAATTCATCGATTCTGGTACATTACAATACGGAATAGTTTATTTATGGAGAGACAGCGGTAACCAAAGTCATTTAAGATAATATTTAATTAAAATAGGAATAGGATAAATGGGAAGAAGAAACTTAAACAATGGATTCGGTACGAGGCAACGGACTCTCGGACTCGGTGAAATGATCGAGGATCGTAGCTAATGTCAAGTTCAAGGTCAATATCAATCGCTACGCTTGTGTGTTCGCACGAGTGGATACGATGAAATAGTAAGATGGCTTACCGTTCAGATGCAGAAGGGTAGATGCCTCCGAAACTACTTGCTATATATGTTAAGACGCGTTGTTATTTATTATATCTTTTCTTACTGTATTTATTTAAATAATAAAATATAACGAAAATATCCATATTTAATTCGTTTAAAGCAAGGAAATTGCTTTTAACTAGCTGTCGTTGTTTATGTTGTTCATATACTATCTTTTATGTACTTTTAGTAGAGCATTCTGCAACGTTAAGGAAAAATACAGGGTGCGTCAGAAAGTGCATATCTTGGGAGGCAATAATAATAACCATTTTGAGTAAAAATGTTCGTAGCAACAACAACAACGTACAATCCAGGACCGGTCACCGAATAAAGTTCCCGAGCATCCTCGAAACGGCCGTTCCGAATTAATTAATTAAACTTGTGAGGTACGGAGTATGCTGATACTTTTGTGAAGTTTGTCGTACTACGCCACAGCACTTGCTATTAACACAATTCGACAAAATTATGGAATAAATCCCTTGAATTTTGAGCGACTTATTTTTCGAAGAAATACTCCCATAAGTCAGTTTAATAAAAAAAAAAAAAAAAAAAAAACATTTCTAGATTAGCTCCAGGTTTCTCATGCATCAGGTTCGAACTAGTAATTACTATCAACATTTTGTAGTCAGCTATATTCTTTTAATGAGAAGAAGTGATTACTTTAAAATTTTTTATCGAGATACCTGTTAAGACGTTATGTAAAATATTTTTAAATTCGAATATCCCGCCTACCTAGAACCACCACGGTTGGTATTACCGTTTAGCGGTATTTTTTTTTCTTGTATTGTTTTTAGCGAGGGACAGATGCGTGTAATTCTCCCATGTAACGAAGTTACGTACTACGAGATCAGATTGTAAAAAGTAGAAATAAATATCAGGTGCTTTCAAGTGTCGTTTTTTTTCCTTTCACAAGTAGCAAATCAATTCAATTTTTATACAGTCCAACTATTAACAATACCTATTTGATCGGTAAAAACTTATCTTTACTTTTTGCCGGGCCTTTTGATAGTAGCAATATTAATTAATACATAGATAGAATTTGATTTAAAAGAAACAATTATTTTATTTCTTGAACAACAAGATTTATATCTTCCACTCTATTCAGCTATTTTGCTCGGTAAGGTTGATGGTACCATTTGCACATGGTTTAATTAAAATTAAAAGTCAAAGCTATTGCGCATATCCTATATCATACGACAAAATATGAGACGTTGCTATCTTATATTTTTCCTCGCGCTGTCAAAATCATTAGAATGTTTGTTTTGCGTCTGAATATCGGTTCCTTACTTAATTCTTTTAAGAACTCGTGCATATCAAAAAATGCCAAAAGAAGAAAAATTATCAATTCTTCGATCAAGTACTCCGAAAGCGAACGCGATGAAAGCAGACCTACGATACCTGTCACAGCAGGTAGAAAAAGTATTGCTACAGTTTTAAATACAGAGAGATCCTGACAGAATGTCGGAAAAAATACTGGTTTCCGCAGGACGTGTTATCAATATCTACTACCAATTTAATGAGTGAATATAGGCGCATAGACATATTTACGATTCAAAATATCACCTATAGTAACCGTTTTCTTATCATTGACTTACGTAATATATTTTATCTTGTTATTATTTTGCAATTTTCACGATTTCGTTATTAATTAGTATCATATATATATATATATAAAGCTTTTCTGATAGCTACTAATACAAAAGTTTTTATTTGGTGTAAGCCATACCTAAATATTAGAATATTAAAAATATTTTCATGAATTGTTTTTTTAGGTTACGTTTAAAACATCGTACAACATTGAGCGTTCCGCTACTGATTTTGTACGAAATACAATTTCATGAAGGCGGCACAGCCATAATATATGCCTCTAAACATAGTAACGGTTTCGACAATCTTTCCGGACCTCTCTGTGTTAGCGTCTCAATAGTTAAGTCAAATATAGCAAACTGTGAATGATAACCAACCATTGTCTTCATCAAAAAGGAAAAAGAACTAAGGCAAAACCACTAACAAATATTATACATATGTGTACGTGTAGCTAGGTATCTTATATCATAATCGTGAGTATTTGACAATTGCCTTAGGCGAACATATTACTCAACATTCACTTCCCGGACCATTAAAAAAAGAAGTACATTTAATGGAAACATTTGATCTCTTGGAAGAATTAAAAAAAAATTTGGCTTTTTTATGGAGAAAAGATGATTCCCGAAGAAAGCTATCATGTTACTTATTTTAATTAATATATTAGGAATATATGAAAACACGTATTTTCTTACGTTACTTTAATATCATTTTTCAAATTTTCCCTTTTTTTCTGAAATTTTACCGGTAATCAATGCACTACCAAATGCGCCTAACAAACCTCTTAACATACTTGCGATTCCTTCTGAAACATTCTGCAGATTTATCGCATTTCTATTGAGAGTCAACTGCAAATCCTTTCCTTCTAAAATACGCCTCGCAAGGAGAAACGCAAGTCACATTGCGGTTTCGGCAAATATTAGCACTTGTAATAATGGATAAATTGCGATGAAAATGACGTACTTGCATCGCATGTATATATATATATATATATATATATACATGTTACATCATCGAATCAGTGTTAATTAATAATATACACCCGAATTAATAAACGTATATTCCTAATATACACTCGAATTAATAAACGTATATTCCATCAGAGCAAAATGTTTAAAAGGGAAGATTCCACTTATCGCGCGAGGAACCCTGCAAACGCGGCCAGACCATCTAGAAACCTTCCAAAACATCTAGATCAGATCGTTCCTGGAGCTTGTAGAACTTTGTGTGGAATGAATGTGGAGCATTCTCGAAGCACACAAACTATTCCAGAAAAGTATGGAACTTTGGTGAAGAACATTGTAGTCGAATAGCTAGAGAGGACACAAGCGAGTGAAATCATACCTTTTTCCAGTAACTAGACAGATTCGGGGACCCTATCGACTATCGGGGAAACCAGTAGGCAACACGAACCCTTTCTTATGAGACGAATATATACGAGTCTGTCTAGTCGCTGCAAAAAAAGGTATGACTTCACTCGCTTTTGTCCTCTCCACTAATAGCGTAAGTCGACAGTTCGAGTAATCAAGGATCGATGAGTGGTCGGATAGCAAGGAAAGCTAAAGATCTTCTGTTCTGCAAAAGTATCATTGGAAACTCAAAAGCTGAAAATTTATTAGATATCCTTAACAATATTTGATTTGAATTGGGAAAGGTAAATCGGTATGTGCACTGACGGAGCGACGGAACTTTTCGTGCTATATACACGCACCCATTGGCTTCATCCGTAGGGAAGCACTTGCAACAAAGTCGAGGAGCACTCAATTGAATTTTGTCTTACAACGTATTGCATGTACACGTTGTTAGGTGGGAGAGACTGAAAACCAGATCTTTCATTCAGTTACGGATGAACATGGGAGCTGAACACTCGGCCCTGCTATACTACTACACTTCACGATGGTTTTCACGCGGTGAGAACGTCTTACCTAATGACATGCACATTTTGAAACTTTTGGAAAAAGATGTAGGATTTAAAAAGAAAGCTGCAGTTGCAGATGAGAAAAATCAATAATGGTGATCAACATTGTTTTCTTGAATTGTATAAATATGTGACCTCTAATAAGATGGTTGTGTTACACAATGCTTCGAGGAAAGCATTGTTGAGCGATCTGCGCGAAATCAAGATCCTATCCATGTTCAAGGCCCGCCCGGTATTAGTATTGCAATTGAAATTATAAGTGCGGAATTGGCAAAATTAAATCTCTGCCTCATTTTTTAAATCTCATTGCCATTTTTGTTAGATTACCAATGTCAATCTCTCTGAAAGCTGCGCATTTCTAGCGTCCATGTGTCAATGTCGGATTAATTATCCGCAAATAGTACGAAATTACGTCAAAAGTTGCCGTTCCAACAACAAAAACAAATGGATATTCTTCAAGTACCCACTTTAAAAGGAAAAGTCGCCATTGACGCATTGGCAAAGTGAGGATCAACGAAAAAAAATCATGTTTAAGTGTACGTTGGAGAAGAGTCGATCATAGATCAAATGTTACGCAACGCTTTAAATAAATATTTGTTTCTTAATCGCAGCAACGCACGCGAAAAATATCGGCATGTACTTATTTATATTGGACAATAAGTATATTTTCTACTAACCTTTTCTGTAGTTGTCCGGTGAATGCATAAAACACGAAGACGTCAATAAAAGGCTATTAGCGGCTACCGGTAGTAGGAAATTCGCGGAAACCACGATCCTCCACCTTTGTTAGCATAATGTGTTTGTCGAGTGTACAGATACGAAACGTCACACGACAATGTCGTTTTTATTATTGTTTGTATTCTACACGTTTCATCGCAACATATATATTAGGTGATATTTTCCATTTTACTTTCAATAATATCATGTCGAAGATTGGTTTGTACATTAATGTTTATTGATATTACAGCGTATAATAGAAATAAACCGGAGTAATTTTACGCATTTATCCTTTGTTTTCCTTACATTGTAATTTGTTTTCTTACATTTCAAAATATTTAACAAAGGATAGTTAAAAATTAACCTCGTCATATAGACATAAATATTTAATTGTTAATATCATGGGCGTAGCCCTAGGAGGCGGAAGGGGCCATGGTCGGTTGAATTTTATTGTGGGTTATAACTAGAGATCACCAAAGCAGATGAAATTATTAATTTTCTGCAACGACTGGACTATTCGTTTCATAAGAAAGGATTCATATTGCCTACTGGTTTCTCCGAGACTCGTGTCGATAAAACACGAGTCTGTCTAGTCGCTGCAAAGAAGTAATAATTTTACCCGCCTTAGGTTTTACAAAATTTCCTGGAAACTTCAGGTGACATTACATCGGGTAATAGCATGAAACAACAAATTCTGACGAACTTTTGTAATACAGCCGCCGATTGCACGGCTACCTACTGCGAATGGGCAACAGGTCTCTTTCTTTTTAGTAGAATACGTCTACGTATACCAGTTTGGTCCGCAAAGGGATTCCTTCCATCGATTTGGCGAACTGCTTGCGAAATATACGACCGTGACATCCGCAGACATTGGGGAGATAGCGATTAAGTTGGTAAATGTTGACGCCAGAATCGTCGTTTCTACTGAGTATCTCGCCAACATCGCATGTGTGTACACGCGAACAAAAGTATTCAGCCAATTTCCCCCTGTTACTGCGATTAAAGACCATCACGGTCGGTGATAAATTGACGAATCGTGAAGAGCACATACTTATTCTCGTTACGAGGAGAACCCTAAAAAATTCCAGAATTGACCGCTAAATGACATTTTAATTTCTCGACAATCCATCGGTCGACTTCATTCGGACGTTGATGATGAAGCACCATTCAAAATCACAGTTTAAAACTGGTTTGCAGAATTTAACTGTGGACGTACCAGTGTCAGTGACGAATTTCGTGAAGATCGTCCATCAACTCCTGTTGTTCCGGTAAACATCGATGCTGTGCGAGAAATGATTGAAGCGGATCGACATGCGACACTGGACATTGGTAAAAACGATTTTACATGAACATTTAGTAATGAAGAAACTTTTGCAGTCGTTGGATTCAATGTAACCAAAGTGCAAAAAGTAGTCTGAGTTGGCGGAAAATAACCGTGTATCACCCCCTCGCCGTAAAAGGTGAGCCGCAGTTAAGTGCAGTGCGAGCGGTGACTCTGAAGTGCAGCGGACCCATTAAAAACAATTTTTTGATTGTAAACACCCTCTTACACTGGACCACCGAGACGTCTGTATCTTTAAAGAAACACAAAATTACGTCTTCTGTTACTTCTGCACTCGATTGTACATATCCCGTTCGGGAATCTCCTGCGTGTCAAAGTCCGACGTGATAAGCGAGTGAATGTCATGACCGGTTAGGTCGCGGACGCCGCCACCCGCTGCTAAATAAAAAATCGGTTAGCATGATGCAATAATGGCATTACAGATAATTCACAGATTATTGTTATATCAACGCAAACATTACATATGTACGTATATATCGCGTACATAATAACATATATAATTATATTTTGTATATTTAGTTGCGCAAGGCACTTTTGGACGCGAAGATATGGCGTTAATATATTTTCGACCCGTGAATTCTTCTCGTTATCTCGCGTAGAATATCCAACAAAGATAAGGGATGTCCTCTGTATACTAACTGCGCTGTATTTTTTATTACGATATAATGTTGATAACACAAAAAAGATATTAGGAAATCACGATAACACGAAAAATTTGAAAAATTTTGAACAACAACCACCTTTCTTTCTAGAAAGCTCGCTCTGAGCCCGTTTAGTAAAAAGACTATATTTGCACCAGAGTTATTATATTTCTGTGTTATGCTAGAGGCGATTTCGCAATAATTTTCATCCCAAGATTAGAAAAATAACAAAAACAACAACGCTTACAACAAAGAAATGCTACAATTTAGTCACTGGGTTCCGACATATTAAGTACATTTTCCAGGTTTGGAAAATGTACTTAATGTAATGTAATGTACTGGAAAATATTATAGATGGTTAAACGAAAACTCGACGTTTCGCCCACAATCAAATGCTAAGCTAACAGTTGATTTTCACCAGTCTGGCAGCTTTCACACGCTGAGTTACCGTGATCAACTGATTCTCGCTCAGATAGTTTTCCCTTTGGCGTGGTTTACACATTAAATTACCGTTCCCTCTCCTAAAGAAGACCTATATGATTGTGAACGAAACGTCGAGCTTTCGTTTGACTATGACACGGCCCGAACACGAAACACGTTTTAGTTTTTACTGCGCTTGTCGCGTTAAACGATCTTTAGTAGACAGCTATTAGCTATTATCTTTTAACCCGTGATAACACGTTGCCGGTTATTGTGTTCGCTACACATTAAATAAAATACCGTCCCATGTCAGGATTAAAAACAAATACAAAAATTAACGTACTCCAAATTTAAAGCAAGTATTAGCACATATTGAAGAAGCAGGTGTTATTAATTGAAATGATTCAATTTTTCCAATTAACTCAAATTCACTGATAAAACGCGGATAGAACGGTCTATCAGCCGAATAGACCTCGCAGGTGTATGGTAGAGGCGCGAATAGGCCGAGTTGTTGTCCGGCCGAAATGCGGGTCGGCAGAAAAGTAATACATTCATCCGCCTTTGTTCTCTCTAGTCATTTCCTTTATCTTCTGCAGTACTACTTTCTTATCCGGATTAAATAAGTAAGTAAATTGTCGGTAAAATTGTTATTCAATTTTTAAATACTGAAAGTACTGCAATACTTTTTCTCTGCATTCTTCGAAGCAAAATCAAGCGCGGACTTAATCATCTTATTGCTCAACAATTGGCGTAGGTTGCTCGGCCGTTGGGCTGGACCAGGCTAATTGGAAGTCGAACCGGGTTTGCAATAATCACAAAATACCCAACTCTACTGTACAGGTGTTCCAGTATCCTAAAATTAGATAGATGCACGCCGCCTTTGCGTAATTAATTAGAGAAAAATGTTGTTAAACTGATAAACGAATTTCGCAATTTTGATTGTCAGCTGATATTTATACATTTGCATAAATGCCTACGTTTATTACAAGAAAAACACGTGTACAATAGGTAAATATATTTTATCTAGTCGTATCAATCGGTTATGCGTTAGATCATTATCGAAAAAAATTACGTGCTAATCCTAAAAATATCAAGTTTAATTACCCAATATTTACTAATTAATTGAGTAAAAACAAAGTAAACAAAAATCCTTAGAATCTATCCATTTTGCAATTACATCTAAAAAGGATTTTGAGTAATATCGTGACATCTAGTGCGTGGTTGTCAAACTATTATTCATCGGTAATACAGATATCTTTATTTTTAATGAACGGTAATGAAATAAAAAAATCGGCTTATAAAGAAGATTCTAAAAAAATGCAGTTAATTGTAATTCGGTTTTTTTCTTGCTTTAGGGAAACAATAGTAATTTTACAGTAAGTAAGTATAGGGAGCATGGCGTTAGCATCAGCGATTACGAGGTATTTTCTATTCGCTTTTTTTCTGAATAATTTAAATAAAACGATTAAGTTTCATACATTGTAGGCACCTAACTTGTTCTTTTACCTCGATAGGAATTGCAGTCTAATACAGCAACATGATTTTGTTGAAACCGCTGTGGATACGGCATGAAGGTATATGTACTATCGATTGTTAACCTTAAAAGTACAATGCATTGTGTAAATTATAGATAATAGACCGATATTTTCTGTGGATATCCATCCAAAAGGTGGCAGATTTGCCACCGGCGGCCAAGGTGGTCAAGGCGGTAGAATCGTAATTTGGAATATTGCACCGGTACTGTCAGAGGCAGAGGAATCGGATCCAAATATTCCGAAACAACTATGTCAAATGGATAATCATTTAGGTGAACATATACAAAATGAGTATTGAGCAGTGACCCTAAGACTAACTTTAGGTTGTGTGAATGTGGTAAGGTGGAGCTGTCAGGGGCACTTCTTGGCATCAGGAAGTGACGATAAGTTGGTAATGATATGGAAACTGACAGGAGAAGGCAGTTCGACGGTCTTTGGTGGCGGTGGAAAAGTGAATGTCGAAACTTGGAAGTGTGTTTATACTTTAAACTCTCACAATGGGGACGTATTGGATTTAGCATGGGCACCGCACGATGGATGGTTGGCATCGGGGAGTGTGGATAATACCGTTATTATATGGAATGCTCATAAGTTCCCTGAGAAAGTCTCAGTCCTTAAGGGTCATACGGCAATGGTAAAGGTAAATATGAGTAATTCACATATACAAAATTAATTAAAGTAATTCCTTTAGTAAGTTAGTTATCTTATACGGTTTGTCGAGACTTGCTTATTCCACAACAAACTGTTGGTGTTAGGGCGTTACGTGGGATCCCGTAGGCAAATACATCGCGAGCCAATCGGACGATAAGACGCTGAGAGTGTGGAGGACGAAGGATTGGACGCAGCAAGAGGTCGTCTCGGATGCGTTCACCGATTGCTCCGCTACAACGCACGTTCTGCGGCTGTCCTGGTCGCCGGACGGCATGTACCTGGTTTCGGCGCACGCAATGAACGGCGGAGGGCCGACGGCGCAGATCATCGAAAGGGACGGCTGGAAGCAGGATAAGGATTTCGTTGGACATCGTAAGGCCGTCACGTGCGTCGTAAGTTCCAGCGGTCTTCCCGTTTGCGCTTTAGAAAATACCAAGTATTGCATTCGATGTTTAGTTGTTTCCAAAACTTAGACGAATTACATCACCGGTTGTATCTGCATCTTTATGCCGCTTACCATCGCACCGATAAAGATAAACCATATGCTTTCTTCTTGTTTTGATAAGCGACGTTCGTACATCCTGTTGGAAGATGCAAATGCATTCTGGTCTATAAAAAGTATATTTCGTCTAAACCTTTCAGGCGGTAGTAGTGGTGACGTCAGTATGTAGGACACCATCGTGGTATTCGTTTGGATAGTGTGTATTTTGTATATCGTATGCTTTCTTTTATTTCCCCAATGCAATTTGATTCTGCGCAGTAGATCTCCACTACCCGCCGGAGGGATTGAATGGACTGTATGTACATTGACTCAAGTAAACATGTGAATCTTCCTTGTAGCGATTCAACTCCAACATCTTAAAAAAGTTCAGCCCGTCGAGTCCGAAAGCTCAGCAGTACTGCAGTTGTGCGATCGGCTCGCGCGACAGGTCGATCAGCGTCTGGCTGACGTCGCTGAAGCGGCCGCTGGTGGTCATAAAGGATGTGTTCGACGACAGTGTGCTGGATATATCATGGAGTAGTAGCGGCCTGCAGCTGCTCGCCTGTTCTTGGGATGGAACCGTCGTCTGCGTTATATTCAATCCGAATGAAATTGGCGTGCCGCTTTCCGCGTCCGAAAAGGTACGACGTCTAAGTGAACAACTTGAATTTAATTTTCCATTACCTAATTTAAACGGGTGTTAAATCACCACGAACAATAGAAGCCGACTGCCAAAAAGAACCACCGCAAATATATATACCTTATCGGTATCGATAGCTGTACAAATACTGCTGTTTCGTGCTTTTCGATTTTTTTCTTTTTTTTAACGGGAAAGAATCCACGATTAATTAATTTATGCCTTTCTCGTTTTACGAGGGTAGAACTCACTCTATGAACGAATGTACGGAAAATCGCTTCAGCAGAACCTGCTCAATCGGAGTTTTTCCGCCAGTCAGATAATCGAGAGTCCGGAACTGTTGCGGGCCATGGAGGAGGGAAACGCGCCCCCTTCACCCAAGAAGGACACGATGGAGGCCGAAGAGGAGCACATGCCGACTGTTGCTGTGTCACCAATTCAACAAGAGTCGCCGAAGACGACCGGCAGCGTACTGGTACCGATCAACCAGCAAACTGAAACACGACTGCCGAGCGGCAAGAGACGTATAACACCGATGTTTCTCAAAGCAGTCCCTTCGACGTCCGCCAAGTAAGTAGTCTCGATTGGCGAGGTAAAGTAGACCTAAATTACGAAAGTACCACTACCAATGTCAAATACTCTAGTATTATCTTACTTTTCGATATATTATTCGATTAATTCGAATAACGTTCGTTGGCCGTTTAGGGATAACCTGGACGTACCCACCTTCAACGAATCGTCAGCGTTGAGTACCTCCTCGCCAAACAAGAGTAAGATCATCGTCGTTCAAGAAACAAATTCCTCCGCGTGGAGCGCTGTTACCGCCCCGATCCCGCCGATCGTGTACGTATTTCGTATTTTCTTCGTATAAAATAAACGGTTTCCTGTCATGTTATGCCCTTTCTTTTTGTGCAGCGGCAATAATCAAGCGAAGCAATCGACATGTCCGCAAGGGTTGCAGATAAGTCAGTTGATGTGCTCGGAAGTTCCCGGCGATCAACCCATTGTAAAATTCATTGACGTCATGGAACCGTTGAAGATGGCGGCCGGAAAGACCGTCTCGAAGAAGGTCGGAATGATGAAAATTCAGGTATGCAGAGGATATGGATCCTTTAAAGGGGAGGGGATCATTTTTTTAAAACAGCGGATAAATCTTAGCTAAATCACAAATTTTCTAAAGTATGTTTGACGTATTTGAAGTAAACATGCTTTAAGGTATAAGGTTTATAAGGTACGCCAATAAACATTAAATGTGATGTGATTTTCCAAACTTGTTAATAGATGTTACGCGTAATTTAAGGTTTCAATTTTGGAATTAACTGCTAGATATATTTGTAACAGACAGGCTAGCTAACTGCTCACGATCCATTTCAGGTAACCAATTCATGTCAGTCCATATCGCAAGGCGTATTGGCGAGATTGGACGTTTTCCGCAACGAATTCGACACGCAACCAATCTGGGAATCGTACATCGGTGAGTAATCGATGTAGTGGGAAATAGAAATATTTGTTTTGTTTTTATGTTAAAGGTTCGACCGTGCGCTGTATAGAAGGTAACCGTAAATTGGTAGTCGTCTGCTGCGAAGACTTCAGCGTCAACGTGTACCTAATCAAATCGGGCGCGAGGGCGCTGCCGCCACTGTTGATCGAGGACGTGGTAGCTTCGCTAACGCTTTCCGATAGCAGCATCTGCCTGGTATTGACCAAGACCGGATTAATATACATGTGGGATCTTGAAGTAGGCAAGTCGTTATTGAACAGAGTCTCGGTACGGAGTTTGTTGACCAATAAAGGTAAATACCCCGCTCAACCTAACGAACTGACAACTTGTCATCAAAGTTGCTTAAATATAACTATAGTAAAATATAAATATAGTAAATTGTAACGATGTTTTCTTCTCAGCGAACGTCGTTAGCTGTTCGCTGTCGTCGGAGACCCCTCTGCTGATCTTAAGTGACGGAAGAGCCTACCTTTACAGCACGGATTTACATACATGGTAGGATTTCAGTTGATCTTGCGTTTCAAATACAATTAAACTATTGTAAGTCGAAAAAGTTTTTTCTCTCGGAAAAAAAAAAAAAACATGCCATTTGAGGCATTTAGTAAGTCTAAGAATACTTTTTTCGTAATACAAAGACGTCAACAAAATTATATTCATGTACCTCAGTGAGTATTCCAGCATCCTAAGTAAACTGCTTGTTACTCAGTCTTGACACATCTTTTGATTTACTGATGCTTTGTAGTAAGTTCTAAAGCCTTCTGTTTAACTAAAGTTAGAGATACACGCATTTGCATTTCTTGTTGCTCAAAACCACCGCGGTTGTGTTTGATCATTTTTCTTAAAAAAAAAATATGTTTGCTATTATTACACAGATGCCTTTGATCACTGCGACCGTAATAAATCTATTACATAAAAAAAAATGTAATACACTGTTTCTTAAATATCTATTCTAGTCTAGTTAGGATTCTTAACATGTGAAAGTCTAATCGTAATTGTGGAACACGTTGTACAATGCTTTCGCCTAAACAAACAAAACAAAGGAAAAACGGTGCATCATCAAGACATAACTCACAGCAAAACAAAAAAGCAACAATAATAAATCATTGGGTTAAAAAGATCAGAGACCGCTTTCCAAATTCTGTATCTAGTACCTTGTTGATATATCAAAAGGCGTAAATAATAGCCCCAGAAAATAGGATAAATATAACAATAAAAAATAAAAAAATCTTTTTAACTTTGTATGTTAAAGTACATTATCGAATATCTTCTAATAGTCGAGTAACCTATTTTGCGCTACTGTACATGTAAATCAAGTGCTGTCGTCACTAGATATATCATGACGTATGAATGTGCGACTGTGTTAACGAACCTACGTTTTTAGGATTCTCCTAAGCAATCCGCTGGATCCGATGAGCCGGACAAGCGGAACGGTCGTGCGAACGACGTCCGGTGATTTGCCGCTTGCCTCGCTGCAAAGAAAAATGCCCTCTCACTTCCACAACGAGAATCTGCCGGCTGGCGTGAAGCTAAGCTTTCTCGAATCCCAAATGTCCGCCAGCAGCGTACTAAGATCCGGTACGGAGTTCAAGCATTGGCTACTAGCGACCGTCAACCATTTACTAGAAAA
The DNA here is from genome assembly GCA_020654165.1 of Oryctes rhinoceros. Lineage (NCBI taxonomy): Eukaryota > Metazoa > Arthropoda > Insecta > Coleoptera > Scarabaeidae > Oryctes > Oryctes rhinoceros. The sequence continues at coordinate 7,153,896 of JAIOKQ010000119.1, forward strand.
AGGCAAGAACAAGTGCTTTGTCTTTTATGCATTTTATCATTATCCTTACGATTAGGGCCCGAATGTCGGTTGCGGGCGATATTGGATGATCTAATTGGACCGATACACGATTCTTCCAGGAATACTAACGAAGATTCGATATTGGTATATCGCCTAATAGGATAGTCGATTTAGTTCTAACGTGTTACACTTGCAGGGTTTATCGAAACAGAAACTGTTAGAAGAAATATTATTGGTAATTCGGATGAAACTGCCATGGCAACGTCTTTATAAAGAATACAGCGAGTTGTTGTCGATGGGACCGTTGTAATTAGGATTCGTTTTACGTGTTATTATACCGATGTTGCCCAGATGTGAAATATGTTCGTGAACAATTCTTGCATCATCCCGGATTGTGTTAGTATGATCGTTGTTTAGGCCTTAGAATATTTAATAACGTGTATCGTCTTTTAATAGTATTACATCTTTTTTTTAATTTCACGGAGTTAAATTCGTAGTTCCAGCAATGAAGGGCATATTCAGCAATTTCTTATAGTAACGCCTGCAAATACGTTCTGTATCGCTGGAGCTACCAACTAACAAACGTCTGCGAAGTTTAAAAAATGATGATAGGCGACTTCACATCGTTATTTTAAACCAGGAATCAGATAAAAACTCCAAACATAGATACTCAGTTTGGACGTACCGAGTTTTAAACCTATACGTCAGTATTAGTGTTGATAACCCCAGAATTTGAGACTTCATAAACAAGTGTTGTTTAGTCACTGAAGTTCCAATAGTGGAAAGTCGAATTATCGCAATATACCGATAAAAATCTAGATTATATAAATGAAATTTGTTGTTATATAAAATTTGTTGCTACCAAGTTAGTAACACTCGTCGGAATACTGAACCTTTTACAGGTGTCGATGTTTTTTTTTCTTTTTTTTCCTTTTCCGACAATCTGTGTTGACGGAGTTATGCATAAATTTAGTTTTGGGGAAGTAAATAGTTATGGAGGGAGCACAGCATAATTTCTGATTTTAATCCGTTGTTTTTGTCACACAATTTCTAATATACGAAGTGGATCCATAATGGAATATTTACGTAATTTTTTGTTAATTCCATAAAATTGCATGAAAGTTGTTACAAGCAAAACTCAAAAAGTTTATGGTCGGCTGCACAAGCATATTTTAAAATCTAACTTTGGATTGCATCAAAACATCAGAGTAGAATGTAACAGCGTTCCTACTTAATTGATTGCAATTATCATATGATTTCGGTTCTAAAGTGCATTTTCTTTCATTCTTGACAATACAGCCGATTATAAATAAGATTAATGTTCAATTAACGTTTTCACATTTGTTATTTATTTTCTTAAATAAACGAATTCCCACAAATTTCCTAATAATACTGCTATACGCATACAATAGCTTGATATTAAATATTTGTGTAATATAGTAAAGCACGTTAAAAGAAAAACGAATCGGAACTAATGTTAAATAATTGCAAGGAAGAGAGAATTTTCTGTATACTGTCCCTTGCTGATATTATTGCAGGAATGTTTTACGTCATTTCTTACCGTAATGATAGATTCGTCACAAACAGTTCGGTATTGTCATGTCTGATTACGTAACTGCGACCTCTATATAATTATTAGGAGATAATAATTACACTGCCAGTTAATATTATGATTGATTATACTTTATGTACTATAACTGCTTTATAATCTTTATACCAATAAATTAATTAAATTCACAAATTACTACAATTGTGTTTGGTCTAACTTTCTTTTGGATTTCTGAATTCGGATTTTGTCCTTTCTTCTTCAATGTATCTATCCAAATCTTTTAACGGTCTATAATACATATGAACCATCTGAGAGCCAGCAAACATTGACAACATAGCGGCAGCAAAAAATTTCAGATACCTCGGCCACGATACTCCAGCTGGCATTATTATTGAAGGTTCGTTTAGTGTGAATGGTGCTCTTCTGCAATTATATTTTTAGCCTCCCTTCGTTTGTACGTATTGTCTAGGAGGAAATACAGATGTAATAGTGATAAATATAAAACAAGTAATACATACAGAAATTTGTATTGCCTACTTTCCAATTTATCATTGAATATTCTAAACTAGCTCCTAATAAGAAGAATAATGGTAAGAATCTATATTCACCGAGGTATCTTTTTCCCGGCCAACGATCTAAAAGACGTTTTAATCTCCAACTGTACAACTTTACAGCCATCACTTGAAATGAAAGGAAACCTAACCTATGCAAAAATGTCGGTTACATAATAATTTTCATAAATTTCCTTATTCTATATATTTAATTTTTATTCAGGATTTCTCTTGTAGATAGATAATATAACTGGAAACTTTCATTCAGGTACCTTCATTTTCATTATTCTTTTTTCTGTTCTCTGAACGGTTGGTACTGTTAATCCTACCAACGCCAGATTCTTTTTAAAAAACCGACACAAACTGGTAACTAATACCGTCTGTTATTTTGTAGGTTATAGGCAATTTATCGCCTCCTTTTTGCAACTGTTAATTTAAATTGTAATTTGTACAACATTGTTGCAAGAATGCAAACGAAAATAGAATCAGTTTGCAATGAAATATTCGATGACATCGAAGATTTAATTTCTGCCCAAGATATCACCCCTAAAGAACGTTATAATAATCGTAAAGCAGTTAAGGTAAACGTGAAGCGGAACAAACAACAGGTAGGTAGGTAGCTCCGCGCAAGCAGTGAAAGTATTTCTTCTCTAGTTATGATTTTTGGTGTACGCACTTTATTACTTCTCTTATAGACTGCGGTATCCTATCCTGTAGCATTAACAGATGACAAAGTGCCCGGTACACAAAGTATATATTTGAAAACATGGGGTTGTGCACACAACAATTCTGATTCGGAGTACATGGCAGGTCAATTGTCTGTTTACGGTTATAAACTCACAGATGATAAAATGAAGGCAGATTTGTGGCTGCTCAACAGTTGCACAGTGAAGAACCCGGCAGTAGATCATTTTCGGTTTGTACATACTACTCATGTATTGTACATGTAACATTTTTATTTTGCAGTAACGAAATTGAATTAGCCAAACAAAATCGCAAGCATGTGGTTCTGGCTGGATGTGTTCCTCAAGGTTCGCCAAAAGCAAATTATCTACAGGGACTTAGTGTGATTGGCGTACAACAAATTGATAGGATTGTGGAAGTTGTGGAAGAGACCTTGAAAGGCCATTCTGTTAAACTTTACGGTATGAAAAAACAAAATGGAAAAAAGTTAGGTGGAGCATCTTTACTATTGCCGAAAATTAGAAAAAACCCATTGATCGAAATAATAGCTATTAATACAGGGTGTTTAAATCAATGTACCTATTGTAAAACAAAACATGCAAGAGGTGAGTTAGGTAGCTACCCTCCTGAAGAAATTGTGGCAAGGGCAAAGCAGGCATTTGAAGAAGGCGTCATTGAAATATGGTTAACTTCAGAGGATACTGGTAAGCAAGTGATACTTCTTAATTATTGGAATGTTGCAGTACATATAAATTGGTTTGCAGGCACTTATGGCAGAGATATAGGGACATCTTTGCCTGAACTTTTATGGAAGCTAATAGAAGTCATACCGGACGGGTGCCGGTTACGACTGGGCATGACGAATCCTCCGTATATACTGGAACATCTGGACCAGATCGCGGAGATTATGAATCATAAGAAAATATACCGTTTTCTCCATGTGCCCGTTCAATCTGGGAGTGATCAAGTGCTGTACGATATGAAACGCGAGTACAGCCGTGGTGATTTCGAGCATGTCGTCGACTTTCTACAATCTAGGTGCCAATGATTTTGTTTGGTTTTTTAGGTTTTAATAGGCAAAACATTTAAATACAACAAAGTTTTCTTAAGATAGTTATTTAAAATCTAGAATCACTATGTGATAGAATAGAATAGAATCACTATTTTTAAAGGGAAGAAACGGCAAGAATACAAAAGTCCAAATTAACTTGTTGAAACATGTAAATTGATGTCTTTTGTTTTATCAGCGGCTCCCTTTGCGTTTATTTTTCGGCCTCTTTAATGGAGCATTATTGAGAAAAAAAAACAATTTATAAAAATGGTTTCATTTCTCGATTTACGATAAACCGTTACTAGTTGTAACTAGTCACTCGATGTATGCAGATCATAATTTTTGCTTAACGTGATCGTTAATTTCAGAGTAAAAGACATCACCATCGCCACGGACATCATCTGCGGATTTCCTACCGAAACCGAAAAGGATTTCGAAGAGACGATGACGCTTTGCGCCAAGTACAAGTTTCCGAGTCTCTTTATAAACCAATTCTACCCTAGACCTGGTACGCCGGCTGCCTTGATGCCGCGAATCTTCGCTCAGCACGTAAAGAGGCGAACGAAAAGGCTGACGGATCTCTTCTACAGCTACGAACCGTACGGGCATAACGTCGGCAAAATACAGGAGGTGCTGGTCACCGAAATCTCTCACGACAAGAAGCACTACGTTGGTCATAATGAGTCGTACGAGCAAGTGTTGCTACCGATTGGAGACAGGTATATGGGCAGGCTAGTTACAGTAAAGATCGTCAATGCCGGTAAATTCTCGATGATTGGTGAACCGTTGACAGATCAAATATCTGCTAGTCCCGGACTGTTCGAACCGCTAGCGAAAGGAGTGGTGTCCGGAGGCGGTCGGACGGCGCTAGTCGAGAAAAGTCACAGTTTGCAAGCGCCGATGTATGCTTTAGGGGTTATTGTACTCGCCGTCATATTCAGAATATTCTGGTTGGTGTTATAGAATATATAATTTATTATGTTGAATAAACTTTACTACAAAACAGGTTTTTCTGTTTTTTCGTTGCCTTGTATTTTTCCCTAAAACACTATAAAATTGCTCGTTAGATTATTGCAAATTATGGAGGAATAAATTATTTGTTAATTTAGAAATGAGAAAAATGACTTAAAATTCTGCCGGATTTTAAATAAAAGATATAGTGCTTTTTAATAAATTGTAGGTACTAAACTTTTTCAACCACGTTGGATGTACCGCGTAGTGAAAAAGTATCTCCCAATCGCTATCTTAAAATACAAAGTACTTCTATTATTTCATTATAAAGAGCAGCTTTTTAAGTTCAGACATTAATTCTTAACTAGTTTTTGCGTTATTACAATGACACCTAAATTATAATGTCAATACTTGCTTTAACTGTAGTATGAAAATGACTGCTTATTTATGTCAAATAAAGAAGCACTTTCGAATATCCACAACGCCCCTCAATTTTTCAGGTCGAGTGATCTCCGTATTGGAGATTTGAACTGGCCGTCTAGATCGCCAGATTTTTTCCTTTGGGGATTCTTAAAATCCCGCGTTCACCACAATCAACCACGAACCTTGAAAGCTAACATTGAAGCAGAAATCGCTAACCTAGAGCCCAGATGTTTTGCGAGCAACAATTCAAAATGCCGTAAAACGAGCGCAATTATGCATCAACTTTGGAGGTGGCCATTTGAGCGATATGATTTTTTCCAGTTAATGTCGTCAGTTTTATATTTTCATATAAGCTTTTTATTAAAACAGAGCTCTTTTTTTTCATCTATAACAGAATGACAGCCAATTCAAATAATGACATTACTTTTACGCCACCTTGTACGTAAGTAAGCACACGCAGTGAATACCTTAAGGTCGGCATCAGATGGAAAAAAAAAATGATTTGCTTAGGAAAATCAATTTCCAACAATAAAAGATGCTTAAAAGTTGTCAACTGACTGACCGCTATCAACAAAAATATTTTTTTCCTATGAAAACACTGCAAAAATTTCATTTACTAGATTCCTTTAGAAAAACGTTGTCTAGAATCTAATTTCTTATCTAGATACAAGTCTTATCTCCGGTTTACAAATCATTTGGAATTAAAATTTAAATTCGTAATCAAAGTAATTACCGTTTGTAGGAGTATACTCTGGCTGTTGACGGTCAGATGCGTACACACGGATTTAATGTGTAATTTAGATTTATGCGATTTCCCACTCTTCTACTCATTTTCCGATAAAAACGGTAGTATTTCAAAAATTAAACACGTTGCGTAAGTTACGTGGTCTTCTGGGCTCTCTATTGCTCAGGTATCTAAAACAGGATAATTTGTTGATGGTGTAAAAAACTGATGATTTCAGACAAGCGCAAGTTACAACTGTACTTTTTTAAATTATGTAAGGATACAATTTTTTCCCATAGAAATGGGAGAAGGAAGTAAAACGAGACGATAGGTTCGAAAATAAAATTTTTAGAAAGCATAATATTGTACACAGTAGGTAGTAAATGATATAAACAATGACGATGTATGAACGATATTAGCTATAATAATAATGTAATAGTAGTTGATAATTGTAATAATAATAATTATTATTTTACTTCTCAATAATAATAATGATAATAGTATGAGAATACAACGAGGAGAGCCTACACTGCAATAATAATAATTATAATAATAATAATAATTATAGTAATCATAGTAATAAAACAAAATTAATGTCATCGAAGATACAAACCACATTATACTTTTAGCCGAATATACAGTTATTATTGTACAATATTACAATATTGCCGAAAAAGAGAACGAAATGGAAAAAAAAAACCGGCGGAGGGAAGCGAATCTCCGTTCCGGTCTCTGTCCTTTTTTTCTTTTTGTTTTCTATTCAAGTTTCCAGTTTTTTGTTCCGCCCTTGTTATATCTATATAATAGATTATGTGTAGTATTAAGGATGTACATCATTGTATCGTATGTCTGTCAGTGTCTGCGTGCGCGTGTGTAAGTATTAATCGTTGCGCACTGCCACTATACGGTGTTCGCTTGTTTCTTTTAGTATTCCTATCGTTCTAGGTACTGGTTCAGCCACCTTCATCATCTGCGTCGCAGCCATCATCGCTACCGGTCCCTCCGTCGGCGTGATTTTCTTCCTCGCCATAGTAATCGCTATCACCATCGTCGTCGTCGTCGTCAGTTGTCGTCACCAACAGCTGATCGAGCGACCGCTATTGCCTGAACGCGTAATTGTTCTTGTGGTAGCTGCTGCCGCCGTTCTTGCGATGGAAACTGTTGCGTTTGTTCCGATGCTTGCCGCTCGTGTTGTAGAATTGCCTATTGGCGTTCGGGCCGCCGCCGTAGGATGATGACGTCGAAGCGCACGCGGATGCGCCTCCGTTATTATTATTTTGTTGGTTCCAGCTGTTTTTCGCGTTGTGGTATTCCTATGTGAAAAACAAAAAAACATACCAATGAAATTAAAGATTAATATTTTTAAAATTGTTATTTATTCTTAACAAATTCAAGTACAACAATGAGATAATAAAAAGTCTGAGCCGAACTACGGAACGGAACGGAAACAAAACATATGTATTTTACAGTCAATCGACCGATCGCAATATTAAGAAAGAAGTAATTTTTGAGACGAATGTCTAGTAGTTTATGAAAGTTACTGCAGAGGAGGTGGTTCCATTACTTACTTGCAGTCGATTATATCCAGGATTTGAGGGGCCGTAGTTATTCACCGACGATAGATTCGTCTTTACGTGTTTGACACGACCACGGTCCGAATTGTCGCATAGCGTCCGCTTGCGTTCCTCCCTTCTCTCTTCGCCGACCTCCTTGTCGAGACCGGCCCTCGTACCGTTCCACGAACTCACCGGCGCCGAATAACCCACGTGTGACATCTTCAGCAATTCGCTTACGGTCGATGCGGACGCGGAACAATTCGAGGAAGAGCTTCCTCCTCCTCCTTCCTCTTTTTGAAATGTTTTTTTCTTATTCCAACTGTGCCCTGTACATGTATTTTTTAATTTAAGAACATTGTATGAACTTGCAGCTTGAAAAATTTCAAACCTCGACATTTTATACTCATCCATGATATAAATACCGGCACAGGAGTAATGACCGCACAGTAGATAAATAGTATTCTCACCTTCGCTGGACGGTATCTGTTCGCTGCGATCTATGGAAGACGTCACCTGCCAATCGGCGGTCGTAGCCTTCGTCGGGACCCTCGGCGTATCATCCGCCAGCATCAATGTCGTCTCGGAGGCGATTATCGGTTTAAGGGCGGTGGTTGTGTTCGTGCAGGTCGTCGTCATCGTGGTGGTGGTGGTGGTGGTGGTGGTGGTAGTGATGGCGCGGGAAATTGTCTTGCCGTCGTCGTTATCATCTACCGCGTTACAGCCGCCGCCTCCCTTGTCTACAAAAATACAACAGCTACTGCTGCTGCTACCGTCGCTGTTGCTGTTTTCGCAATCCATAGCGTCGATCTCGTTACGAGGGGTCGCCTTCCCTTCCTCCCTCTCCTCTTCGTATTCCTCCTCCTCGTCGTCCTCGTCCACGTCGTAAGGTACCAGTAGTTTGGTGATGGAGCCGGTGGCGACTCGTGACGTGGTCGTCTTCAGCGAATCGGTCGTTGCCTTCGGACTGTTACTATCGCCTCGCCCAACGTTACTCGAGAGGCTCGACACGCTCGACGAAGAACAAGAGCGCGCCGGCGACGACGAATTGCTCACCGCCACTGCCGCTTCTTCGCTGTTTCGCGCCGACTGCGTCGTCGTTTTGAAAGGTTGGACGCCGATCAAGGACGAAGTAGAGGAAGTTGATGCGTCGCCGTTCTGCTGTATCATCGTTCGATTTCGACCGATGAGCGTTGGTAGGATGGCCTGAGCAAAACAAGAATTTAATACAGGTCCCTCGGCCAGAACTATCAATATCTGGAAATGCACGAACTCGACAAATTGAAGTATATCTTTGCATTTTTACGTACTCACTGTATTCTAAAGCTAATATACAGCGACTGGCATAAATGTAGTAACATATGCGAAATTGTTTAATTGTTGAGATATGCGCTATGAATGAACGTTATGAATCGACAAAAAGTAACGTTCTACTATACACTTGATTGTACTGTCTGAAAGTTACCTGATGTGAGTGTTTCGAGTTTTTCCGATACGTCTGCTGCGTGCAATCATTTTTCTCCGTGGATGATGACGGCGATGACGTTACGACGGAATAGTGGTGGCGATGTCTTTGATCTATTGAATTCGTCGCGATCAGCTTCGTGTCTTCGTCGTTCCTCGTCGCACTCGACGAAACCGCACCGTTTTGCTCCGGGGACGCGGTTAAACTAGCGCTGACGACCGTAACGTTCGTTGTTGTTGAAGTCGTCGTCGTAGAAGTGACCATCGTCGTCGCCAACGTCACTAACATGTCTAAATCGGGAGGCAACTCCGGTCCGTACACTACTACTCTCGCGGTACCGTTCACTTGTAATTTATTATTATTTATACCAACGCTACTATTGCTACCGCGGCTTAAGCCGCCAACGCCATTGTTGGTGGACGAAAGCAGTTTCTTTCCGGAACTATTGCCGCGATCCGATTGCTGAATCTTATTCGTTGTATGGACGGTAAGGGTGTTGAGGATGCCGCTACTTCCAGCGCAATCGCCGCTATTCGTCACCTTAGCTTTGCTCTTAGGAGAACAGGACGCAGCGATAGATGTGGAGGTGGTAGGGGCGGAGTTGGTTGCCGCCGACGAGACGCTGTTGCAGTTGTTCTGTGTTTTCTGCGTGAACGGCGGACACTCCAATTCGTATAGCATGATGTACGCGTTTGTGCTGAATACTGCCTGGTGAGAGATCGGACGCACCTAATTTGCGAAACAATACAACGGTTATCTATCGTTAGTAATCTGCAGCGCCTTAAGTTCGAAGTTATCGATCTTATGTGGGAAGCACTTAGAATGATAATCGTCGTTCAAGAATGTTTCAAAAGTAGTGCATGAAATTAATATTTCTTTTGGCGACTCTTGTATAAATAATAGTTATACGTTATTTACTCAAACAAACCATTTTCATCAATTAATTTGGAACATTTTTTAAGTGAATATAAGTTTTTTTTTTGTTTTTTTTTTATTGTTATGAATGGCATATATATAAAAACATTGACCTTGGACTTCTATCTACGTTACTTCGGGCCCACCGTATAATTTGTTATTATTTCCAATATATGCATAAAAAACAAATTTTAACATAAACTAAATAAACTCATAGGCAAGAAAGAAAAACAGAAATAAAGCGCTTAATAAAAGAAAATAGAAAGATCATTAAAAATTATCGCCGCCTCCGTAAACTTACCATACTGTCGTCGAATTGGTAGTAGTTGCCGCAGGGCGCTTGCGCGACGGCTGTGTAATGGCCGCAGCCAACCGTCGGTCCCATGTGCGTAACGAGCGCCACGAATCGATAGACGAGCGGGACCGGCGTGCGATGCCGCGCGAACCTTGTTAATTCGAGCCGTGATCGGAACTGCACGTGCTTCGTGATCTTGTTGTTGCTGACCGAGAACCTCTTCAGCTGAATGCAGAGTACCATAGGGGCACGTTCCAACGAGAACTGTTTCGTCGCAGGTACCTGTAGTACGCACGCAATGAACATTAAACGTAATCTCTTTAAAGAAAAGGAGGTACATATATACTATGAATATTACCGCCCATGCGATACGATAATGGCGCTCATTCTTACCTTTTTCTGACACGATTCGCAATGGTAGGATTCATCATCGAGCTTCTCCCGGGAGAAGTAGCCGTCCAACGCTTCCTCCACCGTCTGCGCTTTCCTTATGTCCAGCAGCAGATCTTGGAAATGCTGGAAGGTGGTGCTGACGTGACCGCACTCCAGACATCTCACCGCCGATCGAAGGTAGCCGCCGAGGATCTGATTAAGCGGGGTCGTCTCTTTCGTCCGCGAATCGAACTCGGAATGATTCTTGAACCGTCTCAAGTAGGCTTTCTCCATCGCTTCGACGAGGTAGCGGAGGAATTCGTGCGCGTCCTCCTGCCGTCCGGGAATCAGATTTCGACAAACCATGCGCAGCTTATTGTAGATTAGAAATGGTCGGATCGAGTTGGTGTTGCGCTGTTGGGAATCTTGAAGCGTCTTTCTCATAGCGCATATTATGCATAAACCGCCTAAAAGAAAGTACAACGATAAAAAAAATCCGTTTATTTCTGTTCTGATTACCATAATGCATAACTAAGTATTGGACTAGGGAACTTTGCGATAACAAGTATTAAGTGCTTGAAGTGACAAATACGATATTTGAAAATGTAAAAGTACCAATTATTGATAATATAATAATAAATAAGTCAATTGAAGTTGACATTGTGGAGACTGTTGCATGACCGGCAATTAGAAACAAAAGCGGAATTATTTCAGAGATTGAGGGGAAGGGTGGAGTGGTATTAGCCCCTCCCTACTTCCCATCTGGCTACGCCCACGTGATTAATCAATAAAGAATATAATTGTAGTTGTATCCATAATAGGTACAGACAATTATGCGCAGGCCCATTATACTTGCGTATACTATTCGTAATGCACGATCGAAAAATGATAACATGCAATTTTATATGTCGGAAAGAAACGACCGGTAAAATACCGGTGCGGTTAATCCTGCAATTGGTTAAATTGAAAATGTGACAACAACGAAATATTACGGGGGGATACGTTCAATTACATTCGGTATTGTATGGTCATAATTCAAATGGAATCGTTGCGATCGCCTCCGCAAAAAAAAGAAAATGTTGCATTAGCAAATTTTTACCATATGGTGGGTAAATCTATTATCTGTAGCCAGAGAGTAGTGCCATCTATCGGTAGGAAATTCCAAAGTTTAGTGAAATGCTCGTAGTAGGATTTGATAAGAGTTGTCATACTTGTCAACCTTTCATGCACATGTCTTTTGAACTGATTTTGTTTAGTTGTGTAAGCTTTACGTATACTTAAGAAGTATGCTGCAATCATTAAATTGTTTCGTACTTACAGATTATTTTCAACTAACCTGAATCTTCACATCTAGACATATGTTGTTTATCAGAAATTAACCAGTTGACAAGCGCAGGCACATGAAAAAGGGCTTGTAGGGTGGAATTTAAATAGCATGTGTTGCCCATGTTTACCATGCCCGCACCGACCACCCATTCAGAATTACTCCATCCCAATTGTACAGCCTCCAATGGATACAATTCATGTTTGGCCAACGTCAGTGTCTCATCGGCACCCATTTTCTCTGTTATGCTGTTGATAATAAGGCAATCATTTAAAATGTGCAAACATACACTTTCAAATAATGCATATTAATTATTGCAAGTTTACCTCGTCTGCTGCGATTCCGGAGATTTCAAAACAATGTATTTGGTCTTTAGTTTGTCCAGAACGGATGTCTGGTAGCTTCCCGCGACTTCAAATTCAATATCAGCAAGCAAGGCTTTTTTGGTCGCCCCAGCCAATTGCACGTCTAAGTTCGTCTCCGTAGCCGTTTTAGACAACGAACTGCGGATAGCCGCATTAACGGGATCTAAAGTGGATGCCGGCATTCCTATAAGAATCGCACGTGCAAACTTAAAACAGAAACCCCGCGTTGATCGCACCACCTACCGTATAGAGTGGAGCAAATTAATGCTATCTTTTTCTCAAACAGTACACAAAATGCATAGTTGCCGTTCGGCGCGCTAATTCGCGAAAAGCCGCTCTGCTGCAAAAGATATCGAGAAATTAGATGAGCGGCGAAAGATATCCTTCAAAACAACACAAAGCGAATCCGACCACCAATTCGTAACACCACACGTATCACAAACGAACCACAAACACTACTCTTGCTTCCCGTTCTCAGTCCATCCGATACAATCGAGTGTCTGTGCGCAAGCCCATTGCACTCTTTCTCCTAACAAATCGTACAACATTCGATCTTCTGGCATATGGCGATAGAGAACATATTCGTCGTCCGCCGGTCGAATTTTGGTCGAATCGCCAGCACTAGGAATTGTAAAAGGCCGGACAGGTAGATTGTTCGATATGTGTCACCCTCTATTGTCGTATAGCCGTAGCTACACTAAATCACCTGGAAGGAAGGGTTAGGTCTATATGGCGCGAAGTGTAACTTAATATATAATTTTGTTTATAATTTTATGTATATTTCGCCAACTACTAATTGAATTGCGAATTTATCTTGATCATAAACACATAACCTAATGTTTATTTTAGTATAGGGATTTAAATATGTGCGATCCAGAAGAGGAACTAACTCTTTCGGCAGCAAGTGTAATGGTTACCTATGTAACATTAATATTATATAATATAATAACATATTAATACAAAAAAAAAAGAAATAGACTCAAAAAATTTGTTGTCTTGGAAGAGGTGCTTTATCACTTTTAAACTTAAGATTACAAATAAAATATCTACTAAGTGCAATCTACTAAGTACCTGAACGGGGTGAAATTGATTGGTGAAATTTATGTTTTGCCATAGTAAGACTTTTAAGAAGTGGCGAAACTTACCGCTCATTATTATATGCACGAATTAACATTATCAAGATCGATCAACTACAATATGTATTCTTTTCGTTTACCAAATACGTATTCAATAGTAAGTAGACGTATTTATATTTTGAAATTGCAAATGGCAATAGATGCCGAAATTTCTAGAATCAGATCATTACATTGCGAAAAATACTATAATTTTCCATATCGTTATGGTGTACTTGACGGTCGTCACATTTACCTTTAGAGTCTCCGACAAAAAATTATTCCCACGATTGCAAAATATTTAATTACAGGTTGTCAAAAGCTCGGAGGGTGATGGAAAATACGTTGTATAATCCAATTGTGTCCAGAAAAATTAGAATTAATAACATTGATATAATTATTTAAGATGGTTAGATGAATCGTAATAATAGAACTTTACCGCGAATCAACAAACATAGATAAAAAGATGGAGCTCGACTTACTACTACTACAGATGAATTGAAAGCATAATTTTGGCTTGCAGGAGTTGTTGAATAGTAAAAAATTCAATATAAGTATGTGTGAAAAGTATCAATGTATATTTTATGTTTATTTTAAAGAAACGTAAATTATAAATGCTATATTTGCTATTTCAATTAAACGATGTAGGTATCGAGATTTTTATATGTTACGCTACATAATTGTGCTTATATAAACTTTTGTACATGTGCATTTTTTTTTTGTTACTGGCTATATTTTCTTAGACAATTTTCAAGTGTAATAGTGGCAATAAGGACTGTGGCGTAGTATGGTAATCGACACAAGTATCTTCGCACCACATAAGTTTAATTTATTATATTGCATATATAATAATCAAACCGGGACGGCCGTTTCCAGAGCACGAATGTGTACTTTTGCTTTTTTCTTTTGTGTGAAGCATTGCTTATGATATTTCTATTTATAAGAATTGAATCAAAGTAAATCCGACTTCTAGCTACTTACATCTTCATTTACACCAAAAAATATATTTTGTATGAACTATTAGAAAGTCCTGCTATAAAGCATTTATTTAATGTGATCTGAGCTCAAATTTTTCAACATGTATTTAATTTACTGATCCAAATGAGGCAAACTGTACTAATGTATTATTTCTCTTCGGCAGTGGTCATACAGCTCACTAAATTCGAATTATGTTCTTATATAAGGTAGATATCTTAGCCAAAGTACTTTATTAATACAGACTCTGCAACTTCGGAAATTTAGAAATCTGCAAACTTGTTTACGACAATGCCAGATAAATATTTGCAGAAAGATTTAATAACCTAAAAGGTAAAAACAAGCAACTGTTTTAATAGTTTATTAATTTAATAACATCTATTAATGTAGTTTCAACAAGAAATATCGGTATTCATATGTGCTTATATTAATACATAACATAATATTCGAAACACCTGCAACAAAATACAATTTTTAGAACTCTTCAAATCAACTTTTAGATGTTCTTCTTTTTATTAAATATCAGTAAAATTGTATTAATCAACGCAATATTCATAGCGTATATTAATTATATTGCATCATATTTGGGCAAATCCATAAAAGTCGTCACAGGCACATTTCTCACCTATCCAGTTGGTTATGCAGCAAAGAGTAACAGCCTGCAGAAAGAAATCAAACTTAAATTGTGTAAGTTCATAATGGTTTGATTGAAAATTTAAAGTTTTTTTTGTAGATTCAGTGAGGGCAAGTAGGAATCAAAGTTTGTCATAATAGCGTATAGCGGTCATCATATAAAATATTAAACACATTAGAATGACAAAAAAAAAAAAAAAAAGGTAAAAATAAAGTTTTGTACCTGCTATAGTTCGACAATATTCTCTCTCCGATTTCCACCATAGAAACCTGTAAATGGTAACAATATAAATGTAACAATAATAATTTTTATATAAGAAATTAAATTATCCGTATCATCTATGTCAGTTGAATATTTCTCACCATGAAAATATTAGCAGTAAGACAGGGATAACTATAAATCATCATTTTGAAAATACATATATTACTCTGCGTTGATTTTATAATTAGAAAGGACAAAAGCCAATGAAATCATACCAGTTTTGCAGAGACTAGATAAACTAACGTTTTGTCGACTTTCAGAGAAACCAGTAGCCAACATGAATCCTTTCTTACGACACAAATCTATCTAATCGCTGCAAAAAAGTTTTGATTTCACTCGCTTTTGTCCTGTTTAGCTATAAATAATAATAAAAAAAAAAAACAAGCAAATATAACATACCCAAAAACATCTTCTTTGTTACATCATTTCTTATACAGAAACAGTGCCTGAAAGATAAATGCAATAGATAAATACCAAAGCATGAAAATTAATTATAAAAACAATCACGTAAGGTGTCAGATGTAAAAAAAAATAGCAGCCATATGTTATAATCACATAAATCAGACGGTAATTAATATCATCATTTTAAATAAAGAGAAGTTCCCCGCAAATAAGATGTAGTTTTAGCAATACAACACTATAGACTTACCATTGTAGATGATAAGAACCTCCTGTTTAACGTAATTCATCTTTATGGTCTCAAATTCTGTAGATTTCTGCAAAAAGTACAAAGTATAAACATGAAATACATCATTTTCACCGGAAATATTACGCTACGCCAACAGAAATCAGTTAATGTATTCAACATAGAACTTCAGTCATATGCTTGTCAAATTATAATAATCATCATAAATAAGGATTGTAAATTAAATGCATTGAATTCGCAAAATTTACTTCTAAGCGTCCAACTACCGTTATTTACTTACGGCATGATATTTGAGCTGCACGGAGATACATCGGCCCCCATCTAATAAAATAAATACTAATATTAGAACCACGTGCTGCAACACGAAGATAGATGGTTGATCTCTTGTAGTTATTCAGTTAAAATATTGTTTAATCACAAAATTATCATACGAACGAGACATGAATCATCCTTTTCGAAATTACGATCATCAAAAATAATAAAAAATTATTGTTTACCGTAAAGTTTGGCGTTATTCGAACGAACTGACTTATATCAACAACCTGATTCTCTCACGGCCAGAAAGGAAATGGAAATTCTGAAGTCGTAGGTTTTATACCACATCAAACGGATCTGACGTCAGAAAATTTAATGATTAATGCCAACATAATTTTATATAGTTTAACTCTCTTCCATATTCATTTAATGCTGTATTTTTTTTTTTATCGTAGAAATACGAACCTGTTTTAAAAATATTTACTTCATTGTTTATATGCAATTACGTTTCGTGTTCGATATCGAATATGGTTATTTTGTTTTATTACCATTTCTCCCTTGCGTCATAATTAGAAGCTAAATTTACTGTTGTTCGACTTACTGTCAATCTGTCAAAATTTGTAATGTTCTTCGGTAAAAAGAATTGAAACATAAAACGCATACACGTGCGAATTTGATCTACGGTTTGTTTGTTAGGTGTTTCCATTTCCAATCTTTTACCTTTTACAAGGAAGATGTGTAGTAGGTACAGGGATTACACTGTTGTCATCGATGCGGCAACGACACACACGGCAACGGTAAGCTTTAATGTGCTAACAACAGACCTGATCAACTTTTATTTTTTTCGTTGTTATAGTTAATATTTCTTCATGGGCTAGGCGATACCGGGTAAGAAGGGCGATAGCCTGTAGTACTAGTACAAACTGTTGTTTATATTATTGAGCATAATACTCTATACCACCTTTTGTGTGATAGCCCCTTTGTATTGTAAACTGTAGTTTAAAATAAGCGATATAAGTTTGTATCACAATTTTGTTTATTTATAAAAATATAACTGAACGTGTGTATTATTTAGACAAGGATGGTCCAGAGCAATGGCAGCGATAAGACCATCGTGTGTAAAGGTAGTTTGCCCAACAGCAGAAACAATGCCAGTAACTTTGAATGCCGGGTATCGTATGCCTAGTTGGTTTGATTTGAAATCTTTAGATATTGGCGGTCCCGAAGATGAGGAAGGTTCAAAGCTCGTAATGTCATAATTCCTCAAAAACTAACGGTATTTATTTTAGGAATCAAATCTGCTACAACTTATGTTCATTCGATGATTGAAGATGAAATTGAAAGGGGCATTCCAGCAAATAGAATTATCATCGGCGGCTTTTCGCAAGGCGGTGCGTTAGCACTCTACTCAGCTTTGAAATTTCCACAAAGATTAGCGGGAGTTGTTGCGTTATCGTGTTGGTTACCATTACACAAGAGTTTCCCGGCCGAAGTGAGATGCCCTACCGATTTACCCGTATGTATACAACGTTTTGGATATTTAGCATATTTTTACTTAATACCCATATAGGTACTTCTGTGTCATGGAGATTGCGATCCAGTCGTCCCGTATAAGTTGGGTCAAATGACGGCATCCCTTCTAAAAATGATTTTGAAGGACTTTGAGTTTAAATCTTACCGTGGGCTAATGCATACATCTTCTGATGAGGAACTGAGTGATGTAAGGCAGTTTGTTCATAGCAAATTGCCTTTAATCTAAGCAATGTCTAATTTATTTTACGTAATTAATTATTTACGGCGCTGATACTCTTCCCCCTTCAATAGGGTGGTGGATGTATCGCGTTTTATAGTGCTTCAATGTTTTTAGCAGAGAAAAGGAAAATTACTATCCATTACAGTTGTGTTTCACATTCCTGCGATACGAATGGAACCGAGAATGGTGTACAGAATGTAGCTGCTCTCGTTCGTTCATTTATTTGTACATATTGTTCTCTCTCCTAATTGATTGGTACCCTTAGTACTAATTTTAAATATCTTGTTCGATGGGCGTATCCTCATCGTCATATACCTATTTATCTAGCGGGTCCAGATTCTACTAGAACGATAACAGACACACATATGACTAGTACAAGTTCTTCTTATTATTATGTGATTAGTGTTATGTACTCTACATTGATTCGAACATATGTATTTAGTCTACTACTATTATTACTATTACTAATCTATAATCTACGTAATGTATGGTTCTCTTTCTTCTTAGTTTATGTCGTATAAAGTTGTAACCAAGATGATGATGTATGCCTGGAATAAAGCAGTTTTAACAGAGCTAATTTGTGTTTGTTTTCGCCGAATTTTCTACAAAAGTGTTAATATTTCTAAAATTATTAGATATATTCCTGGTTTACACGATATTTTTAAATCCTGAATTAAGTTAAACCCCTATTAAAATCGGTTAATAAAATATACATTCAATACTAAGTTCGATCTACAACCTCGACAGTTCACATATCTGGTTTTAGTGGTTCGAAGACTAGCGATCTCATAAAAATATGTTAATCCGTGGTTAAATGTTTCCGTTATTTTATCTTTTTGTAATCCGGAGGTTAAGATATAACGCACACATAGAAGTTTATTCATAAAATAACAGCCTAGAATACAAGAATTATATCGTAGATGGATTTATTAAAAGATAGCGCCATTCTGTGAATGTAATCTCCGTGGAGTTTGAAATAAATGCTTTCAGGGTATGCAGCAATAATTACTTGTTTGGAGAACAAATGGATTTTGGTAATTCGATAACTCAACCGGTACGTACACAAATTGTAACAGTGTCGGGACTGTCGTAACTCATATGAAACATAAGAGATTTCCCAATGTCCAGACACCTGAGATAGATATTACTGTACATTGTTCAACGTATGTTTCGGAACTGCATGAATCTTTGAGGATTTCGGAGGATTACTTTTCCTCTTTCAACTATCCTCATCAGTAGAGAGAACAAAAGCGAGTGAAATCGTAACTTTTTTGCAGTGACTAGAGAGATTCGTGTCTGTTGGTCTCGTAAGAGAGGGTTTGTGTTGCCTACTGGTTTCCCCGAAAATCGACAATGCACGAGTCTGTCTAGTCACTGCAAAACAGGTATGATTTCCCTCACTTTTGTCGTTTCTGCTCATCAGCTTTCATTTTTTCCCTGTATCTCTAGGTTAAGTTACCGTAAGTAGGCTTATAGGCTTATAACTAATTTAATACAAGAAGATTTTTGTTGTAAATCGTCCTTCATGTACGTTTAATGTAACCACTAATACGAGTGAAGGTGAAAGAACTTGTTGACACCAACAAAGCTTTCTCAACATGAATTATGCGTTCATGACGAATATTCGCGTGCAAATGAGCAAGAATGTCTTTTATTTATACATATATGTTTCAAATTAATCACGACCGCTTTTGAAAAGTGCGACGTCAAGAAATATCACGCGAATAACGCCGAAGCGGCATGGCGTGCAGGTTCTTTGAACTGAACCAGGCCCAAGACGCAAGTCCGGCGACGGCCGACGCTGAAGGCTGCCTCCTTGTTAATTGCCTTCTACCATAACGCGTACATGACGTGACGCGACGCGACGTATCGACGAGCGTCCCCATAACCCGATGCAACATCCGTAAGATGGGTTGCGCCAGCAGCAATCCCATCGTCCAAGGCGGGAAACAACTCGTCGAAACTGCGAAGGATTCTGTAACGGAGGCGGTGAACAAGGGCGAACATGTATTGCATAGTAAGTTTGTATATGCACGCACAATATACCATTATAAATCCGTTATCACTCATCTTGGTATTTTTTAATAGCCTATCTAAGTAAGTTTAAAGCACCCATCAATACCGAAAATGCTCGCCATGTCGTATTTTCGATGTTTTTGTTATCAAAAGATAATGTTGGAATCCTTAGTTATACAGTTTACACAAATGTACGATATTTGAAATATAGGATGTTTAAGGATTGACTACTTCCATTAACGTTGAAGAAGAATTACTTTTTTTTATTAAAAACGGATTTAACGCTTTTTGAGATTTAAGATTGGGGGTGTTTTGTAATGTTACTATAATTAGACGTTAATTTAATGATAGAAGAACGGAAAATACGATGTTACAAATATTGTGGTGTTCTCATATGCAGCTACATCACTGCATTAACGCCATTTAAAATCCTTTTCCTTGTTCTGAGTCACAAAAAGTAGGCATTTCTTTCCACGAATTTCGGACCAGTAAGATGAGCGCTTTTGTTTATTCGCAAAGTAATTCTTCAAGCACAAGCAACACACAAATCAAAATTAAAGGCGATAGAATATGTTATCCGTTCGCCAGCAATTCTATAGAAGAGCGAGATACCTTCATTCCAGACACAGACTACTGCAGTCGCAAGTTTTATCTTCCAAATATCTATGCGTGATGGCTTGGTAACATGCTCAATAGAATTAATAGATAGCCGCCATTCATTTCTGAGAGAACGGAACAATTCTGAGTCTACAATGATGCAACAGAGAAGTATCCTTTGGCATTGGTAAAAGTCAAACAGATGAACGCGTATCATCCTTCATCACGACAACCGCCAACTCTTACACATCACATCAAACAGTCGATTATTTAAACAAGAATAACGTTGATTTGAATACTTGTTGTCCGTATTCGCCGGACTATCACCTAACAACATCTTCCCGTTTCCTTTTGTCAAAAACAGATTTCATTGTGAGCGATTTTCGACACAGTAATAAGCCGTTGAAGCGTTTAAGAGACATGTTTCTGAGATATTCGTTTCAGATTAGAACAACTATTTCGACAATTGGTTTCTTCGAATGCAAAGGTACTTAAAACTTGAAGGCGAATATTTTGAGAAACGATGATGTTTCTTTTTTTTCGATAAAATATCAATTGTTTTTCTGGAAATTTTTAGGATCCCCCTCGTATAGTGTTTCAAGAAAAAAGACCCGGCAAAGGCCGTCGTCTATTGATTAAAAATATGCCAGTGTCCCAACCTAAGTGTGTTCAAGCGAGCTATAATAATACTTCTTTTATAACTTCACTTTACCTACATTAGTATGTATGTAGGTAAGGAACTATACATTATATACCTAAAGCATAGGTATACATATGTATATATGTACATATGAATTAAAATTAATGGAATATGCAAATTTGTCAGGTACGAAATGGATGGTAAATAGCCCTGGCTCTTTTCCCCTCTCTTGACTACGACTTACCGCCGCGACGTCCGACGAGGCGCCCTTTCTACTTGAAATACTTCATTCGATTCGGACCTCTTATCTGATGATGCGAGTATAACGACCGCCGATTCTTATGGTATTTCTTATTACTCTGCGCCATTGAAATGGGGGGAGGGACAAAAATTAAAATCACCTAAGGTCACGTCGTGCGTCCGCTGCCACATGAAACAGAGGTTTAACCAACCAAACGTTCACTAACACCATCTTCTTTTTTTCTTTTTTTTAGTTTTCAGAGAAAGAATAATAATAATAAAGTAAGTGAAATACAAGGACTGTTTCAAAAGTATATTTAAAGAAACTAAACGTGTTCCGGGTTCGGACCGTGTCATGTCGTTGTTAAAATAACATGGCATGACATGACACGGTCCAAACTCTGAACACGTTTAGTTTCAACAGACCCTGGCCGTGGAAGCCTACGTTTTTATTTTATATCTAAAGACTTTTAAAAATTACAAGATATGGTCGTTGTGAAAGCATTGGAGCTCTAAGCTCACATCCCGTCGCACCACGACTCCACTGATCGTCCGATTATGGTATATTTAAAATTCAGCGGTGGTAACTTTGTCTTCTCGTTGGAAAGCCGGATGAGTATTCGGGTTTGCGAAAAATGTCTGACTTTCCTTGGTGAAAGCAAAGGACAGTAAAATATAAGATATGGACAATTTCCGCCTTTAATATATTGCTACGATATCATAGGAAAGCTGACCGAAGATGTTAAAAAAATGTGCCGTATACAATAAATCGGGTCTGCTTTATTGTAGTATTAATTTAACCTAATTGAAAAGTTGATGCGAATAGCAGATATTGTTCCTGATGCTTTTAACAACATTTTCTATATTGGTATAAAAAAAGTAATTTCATCGTCAGGCACATTGCGTTAGGTATTAATATCGTATTAATTTCACCATCTAGACAGTGCTGAATTAGATTAAACAAAAGAAAGCACTATTTTCGTGTTTTTGAGTAATGATGGGATAAGAAAGGTAGTGGGCGAAAGGCAGACGTCTAGTTTGCTGATTTTTTTTAATCTTGTATAAATACTCTAGGAAACTAGGAAAGGAAGCAGACGTGGAGGTTTCTTATTAAAGATTTAATTTATTCTTTTACTCAATTTTTACGTTCATCAATTGCCGCCAGATGATGAAATCATTTAAAATTCAGCATCGCCCTAACTGTATGCGACGACCTAAAAAATATTAGGGCTACTTATGAACCAACAATTTGGATTTACGAAATACCAATAGTGGAGCCGCGTAAAGAGAAATCGGTCCGCAAGAAAGTTGTGTGTGTGTGTGCGCGCGTGAAAGTCTAGTTGATCCTCCAAAGAGGAAAGGAAGGACCTCCACCTGGACAGAACAGGTGAAAAATTTCAGTCAACATCAAATTGTCTGTTTTAACGATGACTATCGATCCAGGATACTAGAGAAATCCCCGAGAAAAATCTAACAAACAAACTTTTGTGTACAAATATGGGTACGAGTTTTATATGACCTTGTTGAGCGGACGCGCGGACGCAAAGGAAACGTTAAACGGATATTTTTAGAAATCGCCGTGTTTTTGTGAGCTGCAAATCGATTCGCCGACGTCGAAGAGAACTTTTATTCATACGTTTAACGAAATAATTAACAGTAACATCGAAAAATATGCGTATCGCAATAGCGTTGCTAGTAGAAAAACATTGATTTGGAGAAATTCAGGATTGAAAACCAAAACAAACGTTATGTATTGCGAAAGTGAATTTCGTTATTGTCGTGTTTTGATGCAGAACTGCACTTATCCAGATAAAATCATCAGGTCAAAACTGGTTTGCTCTATTTGCAGTCAATTACCACTGTTAACAGTTTCTTTCGTTTTATTTTATTTTATAACTTTAACCACTTTTATTTATTTTGTCGAAACGGTATTTTGTTTATGTCTATTTTATGACAAATTAAATGTTTCTAATTTGAATATTTTCAATAGTCATCTGTTATATATATCTGTTTGATGTTGCTATTGCTAATGCGCATATCAGATCAAGCGCTTCTCCGCCAGTAACGTCCACATACGTACAAAGTATTCAAATTTCGTTGGAAGTCGAACGTACAAACTGACACGACTGTCTGCCGTCGCTCTTTCGCTTGTAAGTAACACAGCGCTCAGACCCGCACTATTGTTGGTTTCTGATTTTTCCGCTTTTACATGGTGACAGCAGCTCAGAGCGAGATACTAGAGGTGCTGTATCGAATAAGAACGCGAACGTTTGGTTAGCCGTGAGTTGTATAGCATCTTCTTGCGGTAGTGAGCGGCTATTTGCCGCTGTCGCCCAACCGGACGTTTATGCTCCGGCAGAGCTTGGTGGTAGCGCTAGCGTGTTAGATATTGAACATTTGAAGGCGTACAGAAACCGAATTTTGAAATCCATATGTATTCGAATGTTGATATATACGAAAAAGTGCCATATTTATTTGATTTTTTGTCAAGGGAATTGTTTATTTAATAAATAGATTTTGCATATCCATGTACAGTGTTTAATTTTAAGATCAACTGCAAAATAGAGTAAACATGTAAGAATTACATGTAAGCAATTGGTGCTTTCGGCGAACAAGAAAGATACACCGAAGCAGTATTGTTCTTCAAACTAGGAGAACGTAACAACCACAATTATATCAAATGTCTTTTTTTTTCCACTTATGTGCTGTATGTGCTTTCTACGTGTTTTCCAATTAGTGGGTCAGTACTTCCAAATTATTTAATCTTTACTTTATTTTAAGTAACAATCGATGTCCTCATGTTTTAAAAATAATGTCGTTTAGATGCTTTCGTCGATTTCGCCTTATTGAATACATTCTGGAGGCCCAGAACTTTGCAACTACTCTTTCACGCATATCGCGTAGTACATTTCTAACGGTGCGTTCTGTAAACCAGAGGTTTCATATATCCTCTGCATAGGAAAAATCCGAGGACGTGAAATCACATAATCTTGGTCAGTTGACGTGAGTTTCGTCGAAGTAACGTGTCAAGGAAACTGTCAACATGTGAATAATTGTAATAATTTCACATCGTCTTATTGAAAGAAAATGTACCTTTTCTCTCATTTCAAACTGTTCTGGTCTTTAAAAAAGGCTATTATTATTATTATTATTATTATTATTGTAAAGTAAATGAATTGTTGTTAACGATTATGAAATGTGTTTTGGAATCTATTAATTCCGTAAACCGAGATACTACCGTAATTGAAAGTAATGTCGCATGTTTTAGATGCTGGTGAAGCGGCCAAAGAAGGAATGGAACACGTAAAGGAAGCAGTCGGAACGGCCGTAACGTCGGCGGAAGCCGGCCTAGAAAGCATGGTGGAAAAAGTCAGCGATTCGTTTTCTTCCACCAAGAAAGAGGCGGAAAGTGTGGCGGAAGAAACGAAAACGAAAGTGGAGGACGAGAGTAACACCGCCATCGCAACCGCGATGGAAACCATCTCGGACGCCGAAACGATCGTAGCGTCCGAAGCAGACAACGCGAAGGATTTCATGGTGAGAACGAGAACTGCCGTTCTGAAATCGAAGATGGACGACATCGATTTAAAGAACGAATTCGGGGAGGCGGTGACGATCGAAGACGATGAAGAAGACGAGGAGATAGGCAAGAAAGGATGTACGGCTAACGAAACGGGCCTACAACTGGAGGATCTGGAGGATGGCGCACCTCTGGGCGACATCGTTCAGAGTAACTACAAATGCATGAAGAAGAAGGCGGAAGATCTAATGGCGGGCAGCGGATTGCCGCCGGCAATCGAACCGGAAACGCAGATCGCTATGGAGGAGTAAGTGATTTGATGTGAGTGACGCTGATGTTGACGCTAACAGAAACCGTAATATCGTACGCCATGATAATGATATCTACCACTTAGCTATGATATTGATTCTTTTGACGCGATACGAACGACGGATTTCGCGCTGTAGAATCTACACTACCGAAACATTTCGCGCCGTGCAAGATTTTTGATTAATTCTGAAATTCGCCGGGATCCCCAATGGTGCGGGAGAAAGTTTTTAATTGTAACGTGCATTCTGCTACCTAAGTGTTTAATGAAGAATTCAGAAACATAAATTACGAAAAGAAATCATTAAAACAAAAAGAAACACCGTCGCTTGGTTGGTCTTTCTCTTAAAAATAATTTCCACTAAAACGGCTAATCCTCTTCTCATTTTCGGAAACAACCTAAACACAAAACGCAAAAACCAATTTGGCAACGTTATTATAACTAGTTTAGGAAAACTTTCATTTTTTTTTTTTTTTGTGAAGACGCTGACGAAATTTATCCCAAGATTTTAGTGGAAATTATGGCGAAACACTCTATTTGTCATGTAGTAACGGTAGGCGTCGAGTGTTAATGTTGAAAGGTGGTTTTTATTTTAGGCCTCCTTTGTTAATTCGCTACCGACATCCTCCCTGTAAGTATGTTGTAGTGCCGAAACGTTAGTAGAACCATTTCCTTTTAGAGATGTCTCTTAGCAAGTCTTGATTATCGCTAAGCGTATTTTTTTCCGGTTTTCCGTAGTGTACTAGATTAGAATCTATAACACATAACAATAGTAAACATGTGTACATACAAATCGATAAGTCTATGATGGCTATAATAAGATACATACAGGCTATTTTCTATCTAAACATACGGCAATTTTATGTTCTGCGTTCCCGCTTTTCATGGGAAGGAAATATTGTTATATAAAGCAATGCGGATAAACTACATAACATGAATACATACATACATACAAGTATATCAATATACACTGCGCGTCAAAATTACGGAACAAATGCATTGAATTCAAAGCAATTTGCTTTTCGCAGCAGATATTCGGACAGGTCAACTTTGAAACTGTTGCTTACAAATAAACATTTTCGCATCGATTTTAGATTTTCCCTACTTCTGGTTTTCTCTAGTAATGATGTTATCGACACGTTCTTTTTAAATGGCAACTCTCGATTCTTTTTTCTATTTTAATAGATGAACATTTTAATATAAATGACTTATTCAAAGATTTTATTTTGCGAGGTATTAAAATTTTGCTGTTGACATTTACATAACTATCAGGATCTATGAAAATTCAGCAAAAATCGAGAGTTATCCATGACATCACTGAATGGTGGGGCGAAACTTAAAGCTGATGTGAAAATGTTTATTTTGAGAAAATACGATCAAACTATACCTGAACATGTCTTCGCAAAACAAGTTGCTTCAAATCTAAGGGATTTATTCCGTAATTCTGTCGTGCACAGTATGCATACAATAGTACCTACATATCTTCCGCTTATTCGATATACCTATGCTTTTATTTTATACGTCTTTTCAATCTTTACCTTAGTTATGCCCTTTCTTTGCTAATCACCAACAAATTTCCATTTATCGTATTAGAAGTAGATAGATTTGTGTCCACGTATTTGACAAGACGTACGTCTCGCATTTTTAAGCATTTCTCGTCATAGATAGATTTTCGTTTTTGTCATATAAAAATCTATAAAAAATTCATTGTTTTGCAGTAAATCCGTGGACACGTCGTAGAAATGCACATATTATAGATATATATATATTGACATAGTAATGACCGCCATAAAGTCGGAAAGAAGTAGATTTTTTTCTGGAATTAAAAAGAAATTACATTACTTTTTGCTTATCTGGAAATATCAGATGTACCAAGTAATGTTTAGTTACTTAAAAAATTTTCCGGAACTGGGCAAAATTTCAACGACGTTTCAATGTGGAAATTTTGATAATCGTATGATTCCGAGGGGTACCGGCATTTCATCCGGAACGACCATTTAAAAATAATAAAAGATATAGTATTAGATCCGCGCAGGAAAATGTACCTTCAAGAAGATAAGGTGGTGCTCCATAGTAGGGCAACTGTTGAAATCCGTAACTTTCTCGACCGGCTCTTTCCTTGTAGATGAATATCGGAAGATTTTCGCAAAAACCTTCACAATTTATTTCTGTTCATTTTTGCTTATGCTACTATTTAGCAATCTTATCCGCTTTAAAATCTATTTTCGTTTGTTCGATCCGACTTTCTTCTCTCTTCGTAAGTATTTTGTCAAAATTACTCTACATAAAATTTGCAGATATCGGCGATAGTTGATGGCGAGATCACATTACGGGATTTAACACGCCGTCCACTTAAAATCGTGAGATTAAAAGCTTTTCTTCTATCCTTTATAAAGTTTATTTCAAGAGATTTTTGCCAAAATGCTTTCCTATAAAAAGATATTCTGACTGCAGATTAGATCTTTTTAAACCATTTTCCGAAATTAACAGAAAAAAATTGTCTAAAAATTGTGCGTTTAAAAGGGGCACATTAACTAATATACACACATCGAGACAAAACGTTAATGAAAATAATTTTTAAAGGGAAAAGAATAGTACTAGATGATAGCACAAGCAGAAATGATTCTGTTCTTATGATATAAATCTTCAATATCACTGAAAACTGTCTCTTTGCACTTTTAAGGGCGGGACATCTCAGAATACTGACGCGCTAAAGCAATTCCCTGGCCGGATTTGAAATCTAAAACTTCGTTGAATCGCGCAATTGGTCATCCTTGCTCAAGCACCGGCAATCGAAAAACGAAACATTTTTTTTAACGTTACCGACTTTATGGCAATTCACTATATGAATGTCAAATAATGGATCGTAATTTGCATGGTTATCAAAGGCCGGCGCCGACGTTCTGGGAAGCGGCGGCCGACGCCATCGTCCAGCAAAGGTCGCGACACCCTTTTCGTTTCGATCCCGAACGGCCGTACGACGACGACGAAAACGCGAACGAGGAGGAGCAAGAAGGATACGCGCTTCATCATCATCATCATCATCACCGCCGAGACACGTCACCCACCATTACGGCGGCGGACGATCCGGAAGACGCCATCACCGTCGGTTTGGACGCCGAAAAACCCATTCGCACCGCTTTCGAAGGCGAACTATTCGAGAAAGAGCATATCCGTCCGCCGGAAATCATCATCAATAGTGAAAATCTATCGGTTAAGTCGTACAAGAGCGAAATTTAATCCCAATTTTATCTATAAAATATGGATGTTTACACATTATACTATCTCTATCTGCATATACATATTAAGTATTTTCGATAATCGGAGCGGTAGGTGACAATAGATATTGTTTAATAACTGGAATGAACGAAGACAAAACAAGAACTATTGATGGTGATAGCTTAAGTAATTGCGCGAGTTAACATCATCAATCACTATCAATTGATGTGCGATGAATTGACGTAGAATTATATTTAGTAGACTCTCTTCACCGTTGTTCATAATGGCTTTCCTTTGAAGAAACCGATGCCATTCCTCTTAGTACTACGTACTACTGCCAATTTCGGAGTAGACTGCAAAATACGACACAGAGGTTTATCCAGTTGCTTGATTGCTGGAGAGAGTCTAATTTTGTACTCGATGCTTTGATGCTAGAGAGAAGGTAACCGCAATAGGTGTTTCGTTCTCCTTAGAGAAAATCGAACGTTTCTGCTATGTAAATTTGATAATCTTCACGTATTCCGTCAAAGAACAGAAGATTGCGCTTTGTAAGTGTCAGAAGTACTGCAAGCATTTTCTATAGCACAAAACACTTAGAGCAGAATAATTATTTAAAGTACGTGTTCAGGACTTCAAGTGGTCTTTTTTTTCCAAACAAGTATGAAGGTAAACAAATACTGAATATTTTACTTGAAGTATCTACGATCTGGTATGTATTGTGGGTATCGATAAAGGTTATCGACCCATAGACAGTACAACCGGTAGATGTATCGTGATACCTCGTTCGAAACATCAAATTAGTTTCTTCAGATCGTACTTCATTGGTTTTCCTGAGACAGAATGGGTGTGTATATATCTTCTTCGATCTCTATATGTTAAGAAATGACACGTACACACTCACCCTATCCCACAACAGTCAATTGAATACGCTGCAAATCTGAGACCTTATATTGTGATGGTTAACTAAGCCTTTTGCACGAATACTACTTATAACTTGTATAATTGTACTCGTCTTTCATTATAATCGTCACGAGACAATACGGTAGCCGTTCCGTATTACTTCATCCTTTTAGAAGTTTACATTTGACATAACGAAGATCTAAATCGATTTTGATACCGACAAAATTTGTTCCCGAAGAATAACGACGATTACTCAGTTTTTTTTTTTTTCTTATGTGACTTGACAACTTTTTGAAAAGTCAGACCTATAAGATCACACAACGAAGATGCGGCGTATAAATACGGAACAGCTTAATATCCACGCACAATTGGCATCTCATTTACTGTAGTATTGTAGTAACAAAAGAGGCTTTCTTTAATGCAATTACCGTCTATTTATTGTTGCTGCTTATTTATACGTGTGTAGAAGAATTTGTTGTCTATAAGTTGTACATATAATCAGTCAGGTATATCGAATGATATATCTAAATTTATGTAAGTGCCTTTGTTAAATAAATAACATTCTGTATACGTAGTGCTTTTTCTTACTATTGTGGCCGATTCTTTTATATATTTTTATAGATTAAAGTAATATCTATGAAACAAAAGGATGACAACCATTGGCAAAACTAAAAAGATTCTATCGTCCATCTATTTGCCACATGATGGCGCTGTTGATAAAGTACGAATTATCGAATCTTTGAGAATTCAATATCTGAATTCTTGTTGTTTGGATATCAAATTCGAATCTCGAATGTTAAATAAATACTTATAATAAAACTACGTTATACCAGATGGTGCAAAATTAATGTCATAATTTCAATCGACCGTCATTCTTGCAGTTGACACCAAATGTCACGGTGCTTTGACATTTATGATATCGATATATAGAGAACTAGTTGTCAACAAGCCATGGAGCGATATACGCCTCAAGAACGTGGAATTATCGTTACTTGTTGTTTGATACATTTTCATCTGTCTGTTTTATCGCAGCGTGAATTAAGAAGTGGCCAGCCTGGTATTGCTCGTTCGATGGCACTACCGTGTATGGCCGTGTATGGTGAGCGTTACAGACAGATGCTAAACGAATATTTGTTGCCGCAAATTGCAAACTGCTGCATTGTTGGTTTCAACAGGACGGAGAAACTGCTCGCATGTGTCGAGTTGTTGTTTTTTTTTTGTTGATGCTGTTAGCGATCACATTAACTGTATATTACATTATTATGTATTCTGCTTTTATGCTTTTATTATTCGGATAAAGTTTATCTACATGATTAGTTGAATAATACACATACAAGCAGGGACGCAATTGTTAGGCACCTCCAATTTTTTCAATTATCTTTAAGATAAACAATGAACAAATAAAACAAATATTATAAAAGCAATTTTTTATTACTAAAAACTAGAAATTCAATATTTGGTTGGTCCCCGCGGGCTTTTATGACAGCTTCAATCCTTTTAGGTAAACGACCACTAACATATGGCAGGTTGGAGTTGGCAAGTTGAAATGTCCTCCCATAGTCTTTTAAGTATTGCTTTTAATTCTTGTTTGGATTTGCATTTGTGTTCGCATACTTTTCGCTTAATAATAGCCCACAAATGCTCGATCGGATGTAGATCCGGGTGGCCATTCCAAGAAACCAATGTTCGCTTCCCGGAAGCACACTAAACTTGCAGCCGCAGTATGGCATTATCTTGTTGAAACAAAACTTCGTCAGTATTCATTCCGAATAATTTTTCAACTGAGGGCAGCAAAACTTCATCTAACATGCCGGCGTAGGTCCTCCAGGATTTCATTCTACCAGTGCACACAAACATCTCTCCCATCAACCCCTGTCTGTCATCAACCCATGTCGACGTCGCACATCCCCATATTATGACACTACCGCCACACAATCAGCATGATATTCTTTACCAGGCCTCCGACGCACTAGCACGACACCAGGTGTACCAAAAATTTGTAATAAGCCTATCCAGTTAATTCTTTCAACTCTCGACTTTTTTTTACATAATTCGTTTAAATTTCTATAAAATAGTTACCTTATTACAGAATATAAAGCGATTAATTATATTTACCTTTATATTACACTCATCTGTCTAAATCACATTCGGCCAGAACTTTTCTGTCCACGATTTGTGTTTATCAGCCCATGCTAATCGTTTATTTTTATTTTCGTCCGACAGCCACTGTTTCTTTCTAGCTTTTCTCGATGATAGACCGATTTCTACTTACTGTTTTAGGCGATGAATTAACGTTGAGTTGTCAATTTAACGTGCCAGCCAGATCTGTTGCCGTTTGACGTCAACATTTTGTACAGAGTGTCGTTGTAACCAGCGGTCCTTCCCTTCTGTCGTTTTACGTTTTGGACCTCTTCCCGGTCTTGATTTAGCATCCTCAGTTTTTTGGTAACACGCTTTAGAGTTGTTTGTACGGCGCACCGTGAACATTTTACTTTTTTACTAATCATCACTTCGGATAGTCCCTCGGCACGTAGTGTAATAATCTGCGCACGTTGAGACTCGGAAAGTTCTTTAGATTTCGGCATTTTCAGTTATATACACATAAATTAATCACGAATAAATATTTTTATTTACCAATAAGAAACGCACATATAATTTGAAATCAAAATACTGATGTTCACCGGTCACTTTACCAAACTATACTAAGTGTAAAATACAATTAGTTCCGCAAATACAGCAATAAATGGATTAACAACGGCATTTCTCCCACCAACCCTTCTATTTATACTACGGGTATTTCTAAGAAGCGGCAGGTAAAGACTATTTATCCCTTAATACCGCCATATTAAAACATCTAAAGGGTGACTAATATTCGTGTCCCTGAAACCAAACCGGCAACAGAAATATAAAGGATGATCCCGGCAGATTCGAGAACGCACTTAAGACGTTTATGCAACGGTAGTTTGTAATAGATCCATCATGTTGTTAGTATCGTGAATGTCTCGATGAACGCATCACTAACATACTTGATGGTTTTCGCGTGAATCCACTGCTATCCATGTTGTGGTTATTTTTTAATATTCGCAACTTCTTTAAGGACAACCGGTACAAAACTGGACAAATGGTACCACGATTGTCTACCTTTCTTTTGCCATTTAGATCTAATTGTAAATCGACAGATCGCATAATTTCACGATACGTTTCTACCATTCCCGATATATTGCCAAAAGTTCTTCTTTTGACAATATCTATCTTGGAACACTTAAATTCAACAGCGGTCTATCAGATGTCAGAATAAATGTTATATACGGAATTACAAAGATTGATTACGGTGCAGTTTAAAAAGCGCACAATGAAAGGAAAATTACACACGCGATGTAATGAAACTAATGAAACTTATTTATTTGTATTCTAATATTTCAGTAGGTTGAGAGAGTAGTTTACAAATTATCTTTCGTGTGTGGGTTCGTTCCACTATTTGTAGACGTTACAATTTGGCTGGAACGGTCTTCACGTCGCCGCTAGCCGCGATCACCTCAATTTCGACGTTGGCACCCATCGGCAGTTTGCCGACTTGAAACGTGGAACGTGCGGGGAAGTCCTTTTTGAAATCTGTCGACACAATGGATATCTCAGTTGTTTCTTACCTACTACACTTGTATGCGATATCGAGTACGTACATTCTTTGTAAACTTCGTTTACGGAGGAGAAGTCGTTGATGTCATTCAAGAAGATGTTCGTCTTAACAACGTTAGCGTAGGAGGAACCAGCCGCTTCCAAAATATGACCGAGATGTTGGAGGGCTTGTCGAGCTTCGGCGGCTGCTCCACCATCTACCAGCTTCATCGTCTCCTTGTTCAAACCGAGAACGCCGGAAACGTAAACCGTCTTATCTAATACTACGGCTTGACTGTAAAATAATGTGTCGTTATCGATAGACAATTTTAACAACTTTATATTTACAAATATTTAGGTGTGAAATAGGACTCGATCCGTCACAATAATATGGCGATCGTATTGAGAAGCGATTTTGTTTTTGCAATTGTGACTGTTAGAAGGCGGGTATTAATTCAATCGATCGTTCGTAAAATCGTTCTTTTTTGCATGCGTCGTAGCATCCAACCATAGACCGGTCGATGTACGTATTAAATTTTAATGCGCTTTTGATCTAGCTTTTTTTTCAGCCACTCTTTAAAAATAAATATGCTTGCGCACATTATACTCTCTGCTATATCTACCAGTGCAGTACGCGTATTGTTGTTAGCAATTTCTGGTTTAAAGACCAGTGAACATTAAAGGTAAAATTTTATCGTATTTTTTCAATTGCGTCCTCCCTCATCAAAAACTCACGCACCGCCAGTGGTTATATATAATCGTTCTATATCATGATTACTCTATACTATTCGCAGAACTAGTAGAGAGTAGAACTAGATGCAGAACTTTGAAATTATGTAAAATGAGTTAGTGCATGGGGACAAACAAAAGATTAAATTTTGACGGCTATCTGTCGGTACTAATGGAAGTTATTTCTCTGTTAGGACCTGAAATTGTGTGTTGTTGAATAGTATAGTTCGCCGTTTGTTTGTGATTGTTGTTATTGCATTAGTAAACTTAGTGCCTCAAAAATGCCACTAGTTCGAAGACGTGCAAATTTTCGCCATCTTAAGCCCTTTGAAAGAGGACGAATTATCGGGACGCATGAGGCTGGTTTGTCTTCGCGAAATTGGCGGACGCATGGGCCGACATCACGCCACTATCAGACGCACTCGGATGGATTGGCAAGAAGAACGCTTGAAGACTCGTCGTAGAGCTAGTGGACGTCCTAGAGTGGCAGCAGCACGCGAAGATCGGCTGTTAAGGGGAAGTGCAATACAGGACCCAGTAGAACCAGCGCGTGCTGTTGCAATCAATTGGGTACGAGCAATTTTCGTCTTTCTATAACTCAACAACATAAAGATGCCAGACTGCAGTTTAGCCAAAACCGACAGCATTGGGAAGATGAATGGAAAACTATCATCATCGGCGACGTATCCCGATTTTGCTTATGGAATTCTGATGGACGTTTACGGATCAGACGACCTAGTGATCAGAGGCAAAATTTACAGTTCGCTCAGTGTCGCCACGCGGCTCAAACTCTTGGTGTAATAGTGTGGGGAGCAATACGTTACGGTGGCAGGTCTCCTTTGACATTCATACAGGGCAGTCAAAACGCGCGCCGTTATATTGACACCATTCTGGAGCCCGTGTCAATAAGTATTAACGATATTAAAGATATTGTCATTTGTTTCTGAAAATTTAATCATTTGTTTGTCTCTATGCACTAACTATTTCTACGTAATTTCGAAGTTCTGCGTCTCCTCCTTCGGGGTGGTTCATTTCTTTTGAAACGTAGTGTATTAACGCTATATGTATTATATAATGTATCACTAATTGTTATCATCCGTAAACAATATAAGATAAGAATAAGAAACAAAACCGATAAAGAAAACGAAAACAATCGTCGTCAATTGATCGAACAAGATTGACTTACTTGTAAGGTGCCACCGGTCTAGGCGCTTTTGATGTAGCAATTATTCTTCGTATTACGCTCGACATCTTGTCCTTTTTCTTCTTTTCTGCTCGGATCCTTCGACGTACGGACGATAGTTGGGCATCAACTTGTGACGACTGCAACGCAATTTGATTCCATCAATTGGAACAACAACATGAGTGTATTTTTGCCGCGTTATCGGTGGACCGAAGTTCATTTACCATACGTACGTACGTGTACAGATGCTAGTAAGAACGTCTCCCCTTCAATGGCAGTGATGAGAGCCATATACGTGGAAATGGAACCGGATCGATGTGCATTGTTTTGTCATCTTGTACTACGCAATTATTCGTGCTCAATCTGGCAAATTTCTAAATTTTGTTCAGTCAGGGTATGTGCTCTGACTGAACGCAGGTGCATAGAAGGTGTTGCGTTGGATTAGTGAAATACATGCTGCGGTATGTGCGATGCCTGCTCCGCAAGCCAATTGTGGAGTTAGACCGCGTTTTTTAACTGTGCGTTTTTCTACAAATAACGTAGATTAACTGCACGTGTTCTATATAAAATATAGTTTCGCAAATAAAACTTAGGAAGCTCCCATCGCAGTATGATGTTTCAGAAAATATCGTCGCTATGTATGTATAGACTTGGGTATGCTTACGACGAAAATAAAACGATATTTCTTACTAGGTAACATTTAATAAATCACTAGATAATATAATTATTGTTCATTCTAATCTTATGCTTTTTAACGATGAGTATGTACTACACAACGTAATGATCTCACGTCGATTAATATTCCAGCGGATT
Source organism: Oryctes rhinoceros (assembly GCA_020654165.1). Classification (NCBI taxonomy): domain Eukaryota; kingdom Metazoa; phylum Arthropoda; class Insecta; order Coleoptera; family Scarabaeidae; genus Oryctes; species Oryctes rhinoceros. The sequence continues at coordinate 7,189,533 of JAIOKQ010000119.1, forward strand.
TTAATAAAAGGAAATAAGATGCGTTAGAAACCTTATTCGGCCACCATAAAGCCGCTGCTTGTAACATTACATCAGTAGTCGTCGCTTTCAACGAACGTTTTCAAATAAATCTTGTGAATGATCATTTATCATTATTATTAATCGTTACTCCTAAACTTCGTTTAAAGTTACAGGTTTACTTAAGAACGGATTACATTGGTTACTTGTATTGTAACTACAACGGCATGACGTAGTTGTCGAACATTAACGATTTCCGATACGGGTGTACTGATATCTTAGGCTTTAATCGATTACAAGTGTACCTGGTAGTGCGAAGTCGAGACGATAGATATTTATTTACGTTATTTCAGATAACGTAGATGTTACGGGCAAAAGTAACTATTTAACGATAATTTCAGCGCTGGCTAAGAGTCGCAGAAGTAGAATAGCATTACAATGAAGTAAAATGGGAGATTCTTATTTATTCACTTACATTCTTCTCAACGTAATACACGTACGTATGTATACGTGTTTGCAGATGTTGCTAGAAGTTGTACTACCGAACGCAACCATGCGAGCTTGTCTTATATTGAGGTTCTACAGTATCCTTGGAACATATGTATACGCATTGACAGATAGAATGAGAGAATATTCTAGTGTCGACGTTGGATATTATCGTGTAATGTTTATATGTTTATATATCAACAGAGTCCGGGTATTTGAGCAAATACATATCAGGTGCCGTCTTAAAAAGAAAGTGCGCTTGCATATTCTTCCCGCCTTCCATGGTTTCGAGGCGGCTCAGCTATTGTAACTTATAAGCGCTAAGTTTTGTACTTCTGGAGACATCCTTCTCTTTTAATATCTTGCTTAAGCCTCTTGTATATTGGTATGCTTAGATCAATTCCGCTATTTTCTTCGCACTTATGTGTCGCACCTAAGACACCCAATTACATGTAACTCTCCGCTTCAAACTCCAGCATATTCATTACAATTTCGTTTCTTACTTTTTGGATTTTGTTTTGTAAGATTGCTGTTCCTGTTGTTAAGTTCCGCGTATTTCGTCCCGATTATATTCAATTGCAATATTTCCGTTGCCGATTTCATTCAACAACTCCTTTCGTTTCTTCTTCCTTCTTCCTAATTAGTTTGGTTGGTAATTTTAGTTCATTTACTGCGTTCATTAACTCTTTCTTACGCATATTATCAATGTACAGCATATTTGGTTGGAATATTATATTCGCAACAGCAGAATAGGATTTAAATTAACATGAAGACTTGATCTATATTCCATAAAGCTTTCCTTGTAGTCTCCCAGTGCTATTTCTACATATTTTTTAGTTACGGTTTAATTAGGGTGAGCAGCACTTTGCATGTAACATCGAATAGCGTTAAACCGCTGTAGTATTCGTAATCTTTTTCGTCGTCTTTTTCGTATAGCGGTTAGTTCACTTATGGCATGGTCTTGGCATTATTTTCGTTTAGTTTTAGTTAGATGTAGGGTTGGTTATTCCGTGTTCACTTGGTGTTTGATTATTTTTGATTTTCCTGATTTATCGTCAATAATTATGGTATTTTCCACTCTTTCTTCATCATCAACAATATTTTCCCGATCTTCGTCTTCTTCAGATCCTACTCCTTCATTTAGTACTTTCTCAAAGTATTGCTTCCACCTTTCTAATATCTTTTTGCTACAAATAGACACTGTTGTTTGTATTTATATAAATATTTTCGGGGTTGTTTCAATATTGAAGCAAATGATTTTAACTTGATTGCATTTTTATTGCCTTTTTTCGCTGTACGCTGTCTTTTTTTTTACATTTAACTTTCTTTTTATATTTTTGGTATTGAAAAACCCGGACTCTAGTTGTTAGATACGTTTGTATCTATCTAAACCAAATTTGGTCGTCAACTTTTACTTTCCGTGACACTTTAGTTCGCATATTTTCCGTGCCTCGAAGCTGTTTACCGGCGCTGTAAATAGAAATTTTAACCTGTAAAGGCAGTTAGCTTGAAACTCGATAATTTTTGTATATGAGGTCCATATCTTAAATACCTTCAAATAATAAGCGTGTATCGCTATACAGTGAAGACGGACGTGTCTACATACTAGTCCTTCATATCATTTAATCATTATATTTACTAGCTAGATATATCGTATTATGTACGGTAGCTCCTGTATTCGAGAATGCTGATGAAATTGACGATAACCGGTTACCACTACCGTGTTGAGGTGATGGAAAACAGTTGAAAAAAAAAAAAGAAAACAGGTTCGAGTTTAATTCATTCGCTACTACTGTACATATCGACGATTTAGGCAGCACCATTCATTCTTATTCAAAGGTGTATGTAGGCACTTGGAATTTTGCTACTTTTACGTAAATAAGTTACTTACACATATTACGTACATATACAACATTAGGTTCCTGTAGAAAGACGAATAGCTTTTAAGGGAGAGACTTGCATATTATATTATTTCCTTTTACCTGCAATAGTTAAATCGGTAAGATTTGCCGTTATTTATGTAAACCTGGCTAAGAATTACCAAATTGTTTTGGGACTTGTCTCAAATTTTTCCCTGCGTACGATCCTAGTTAGATCGAAGCACTATATATATATATATATATATGTATAGGTATGTATATCTACGCTCTAATTTAGAGACCGTACAATTTTACTTTACTCCTGTTTTTTCTCGCAATGGCATTCAAACGGATGTTCTCTCAAAGACATTTAAACGACAAAGATTCCAACGGTTTCGTTTTTAATATTAGTCATATTGTGGCCTAAATGTGCGCAGTGGTCCAGTCGCGTTTTAATTTTAACCAAAAGTCGAGGAAGCTCTAATATGCATGGGTGAAATCGTAAGTATACTTCACCAGACTCACTAAGCGATTTCCCAAACGTCCTGATTTCCCTTTGAAAGTATTCATAGACATCTTCATGATACAAGCTGATTTAAACGAAACGGGGGATCAGGAAGACCGATCACCTTATCAACGCTAGAATTGGAAGAAAATGTGTTGTGAAATCGGAGAAATTGCAGTTACTTTCAGTTTTAGTGCGCACGTATCGCGGATGAGTGAAGAATAACTGTGAGATGAATTACTTTAACAGACTAAAGCACCGATTATTACATTATCACACAACGTTCTACGTATCTCATTACCAACGAGGTAAAACTATATTCATTCTAACAGTTTAGAGCGCTCGTAACAGTAATTTAATTTAATTTAATTTTTGAATGAGTTGATCGTTCAATCATCGCAAAATTGATGAAATGAAGTAAAGGACTGAGCAAAGTAAATGATATGAGCAATTTGTTGCCTTTAATATATCGCTGCAAGATCTTGACAAAAAAAAGATGCAACTCCAAAGATGAGATATAGATTTTTCCTAAACCACATAGATGTGAAATAAATTACGTACTACTAGGTACCTAGATTGCTAACAGCTCCCTAAGTATAAGTAAATAATAAACTTATTAAAAGGTTTCGTGTCTATTGTTTCTTGTATAAAGTAAGACTGCAAATTTTGCCGCCTTAGCTATTTGACCAGGGTACGTGACTATATGTTGGCTTCCTTTAATGGCTCCTCGAATGGTAGAAGGGCGAGCCGATGCCGATGGCTTGCGACGATAGGCCTTGTACATCCGAATCGGAAAGGGCAGTCTCGGTGTCCTGATCGGTCGAGGTGTGCGTCGGCGAATGGTGATGTGACGGCGACGCCGAGCAGCAGCAGCAGCAAGGCGAAGACGGATGACCAGCGCCCGCCCCCTGATGATGATGATGATGATGGTGATGGTGGTGGTGATGATGGTGATGGTGGTGCTGTTGTTGGTGGCATTTCGGTATGGCGCCGGTCAGGCGCGAATCTGAGCTGATCGCGCGCTCCAGCCTACCACGATTGCCGTGGCAATCCTTTCGGGCGGCGGCGCGCGAGCGATGCGTGCAGTCGGAAGCGTTAGAACTGCGTCGTCCGTTCGACGATGCACAGGAATGGTGCTGCGACTGTTGACCGCAGCAATAACGGCCGGTCGAGGATGACGATTGGTAGATGGACAGTTGGTACGTCGATCCGGTACCTTCGAAGGATGTTTTGCCAATGTCGTTAGTATAATATACGATTATCTTACCGGATAATAAGTCGCCGACGGTTACATCTTTAGGATTGAATTGTGCCAGTCTGGGCGAATAAGAATGGGAGCTCCTTCGGCTAGACGAATCTTCGTGGGAGACGGCGGGAATGACCACCGTCCTTTCCTCCTCGTCTGCCACTCTGCGTTGTCGCTTGAGTGGGTTGCGTCGCCGGTCGCGCACCTTCAACGTGACCGGACATTCCAGATGCAAATCTAACGCCATCGAACCCTGACTGCCGCTAGCTTGAAGCGACTCATGGCTAAGCCTGTTTACAATACGCTACTTACTCTAGTCGGCAACAAATCAAACGGAAAACAACACATTATGCGGCGAGATGCAAAACAATAAAGACTCCGACTGTTTGGGCTTGCTTTGATAAAAGGCGCATAACAAGAAGCAACTTTAAAATTAACTCTAAAATTAATTGAAAGAATAATTATTAGGGTCAGTTGTACCAACTATAGCGGCTCAACTAATCTACGTATCATAAAAGACGCTAATTATGAGACACGCGTCGTACAAATTCTCGTCAAATTGGGAACACCACCATGGAAATGCTATGTTTGGTAAATAGGATTTTCAATTACGGATACAAAAGGCGTTCTTTTTCTTAGCGAAAGGTTTATCAACCGGCGAAATCGGCTGGTACAACTGGCCCTTAGATTATCTTTAATTTTGAAGACAAGCAGAGTTATACCTAATACGGAAAAATTAATATCGTTATTACCAAAATTCGTCACATTCCCTGCGCTTCGCGAAATTAGCACATACTAGACAGACTCGTGTTCTGTTGACTCTCGGGGAAACCAGTAGGCAACATGAATCGTTTTTTATGAGACGAATAGACCCGGGTCTGTCTGGTCGCTACTAATTTGAATTTGAACTAAAGATTATAAAGATACGTAACGCATATTACGTCGTGATATAATAACTAAGTGATCGGAAAGCATTTTATCGAAGAGAATAACATTACTCGAGCTCTAAGGTACGTCGTAGCTGTGCTGCGTGTATATCAATGCGCATACCTGTAACTGGCGGCGGCAGTTTCATCCACCGAAAGTGCATGCCTATGTAATAGGCCGGGGTTGAGCAAAGCGCAAGCAGCAAATGTACGTCGGGATGTCTTCGGTGTAAGCGACTTGTCCCGAACTATCCGATGGCTCGACGTTGTTGGCGAGGTTCTTTCCCCGGCGTTAGCGGCCGCTGCCCTTTCCAATGTGGAGAAGTCAGGCGCGGATGGACTTTTACATATTGAGCCCTGCATATGTACATTGGAAACAATAGAAAATCATTTTTGTTATTAATTTTAGGACGAAAAGTTCTTTATGGATAATTCCGTTTTTCAAAGTAAATACACCTCATCATCATTACCGGTATTCGCCCTGTTCCGTTTTCATACTTCCGATACCTTATGATCACGCGATATATATATATATATAAAAGATGGATGGTACTGGATGAACTAAGTACTAAGAGAGCGGAATGAGCAGATGAGCAGGGCACCTGTCTTGCCGCTAGAAAATGTAGCGTAGCATTTCTGGCTCTAAGGTTTTGAGAAATAGAAAATTCTCCAAAAAAATGCAGTTGAACATGTTGATTTAGATGTTCATCGATAAAGTATGAATTATAACGATTTGATAAAAAAATATATATATTACGCCAAATTTTCACTTTTTAAAAACGTTAATTTCGTTTGTGAATGATGAAACAAATGAAAAGTACTTTTGGATTTTCGAAACATTGAACAAAATTGCTTCATCATTAAAAAACAATATCATGTGAAAACTTTCTTGCCAACCTACAAATAGTTCGATCACTCCGTTTAGTCTCTTGTGTTTTTTTGCTGGCCTTACCGGATGATAAAATTACTAACATTCCTCACATATATTAAACTTTTCTACCAGGTGGCGCAAAACTAATGTCATAATTTGAATTGGCCGTCATTTTTGCAGTTGGTGCCAAATGCCACGGCGCTTTGACATTTATGATGTAGATATATGGAGAATTAGTTGTCAACAAGCCACGGAGCGAAGTCCACCTCGAGAACGTGGAATTATCGTTACATTTTTCTTTTACAAATTTTATGTCTGTTATTCTAACGCAGCGTGAATTTCGCCGTCGTTTTTCTGCTCGTCGTGTTCCATGTGCTGGAACAATTAAACGTTAGCCCGAGCGCTTCGTACAAACTGCGTCCACTAGAGATGTCTCAAGAAGCGGCTGGCCTCGTAGTGCTCGTTCGATGCCACTATCGTAACCGTAAGCGGTGACCGTTACAGACGGATGCTAGACGAATATTTTTTTGCCGCAAATTGCTGCATTGCGTCTCGATCGTTGTTGGTTTCTGTTGGTTCAACAGGACGGAACAACGGCTCACGCAACTCGGGCAACTATGGAGATTTTGAGACACTAATTGTCAGGTCGAGTGACCACCCGTTTTGGAGATTTGAACTGGCCGTCCAAATCGTCAGATCTAACAGTGCCAGACTTTCTCCTTTGGGGCTTCCTAATATCTCGCGTTTACCACAACAAACCACGAACTTTGCACGGCTTGAAAGCGAACATTGAAGCAGAAATCCCTAATCTGGAGCGCCAGATGTTTTGCGAGCAACAATTCAAAATGCCGTAAAACGAGCGCAATTATGCATCAACTCGGGAGGTGGCTATTTGAGCGATATATATTTTTTTCCAATTAATGTCATCAATTTTACACTTTCAAATAAACTTGACCACTTTGATTAATTGATCCTGGTTATTGGTTGTCAGGATTACTATTAAAAAATAAAATTTCACTACATCAGAACAACTTCCGCAATAGTGACTATACTTTTATTTTAACAGTTCCAACTTTGGAGGTTGAACATAATACACAGAAATATTGATAATTTGGAAAGTCATCTTTTACGAAGGTCTATGCTCTCTCTTTGTATTTCCATTCAGTAAGATCTATATATACCTACCACATGTACTATACATTAGATAACTGTTCTCTTGTGATACCTGTGAAACTTTAAGCCCGCCAGAATTCGAACGCGACTGCGGCGTTTCCAGCCCTCTGGCGGAGAATTGGATGAACGATTGGGTGAGCACGCGCCGTTCGCCGCTGGGGCCATACTGAGCACCGCCTACGCCCGTCTGGGAACCGGAATGCCGCAGCGAACCATGTCGAACCGGATAAAGAAAGCCGCTGGTCGGAGGACCGCTGCCGCTGCCGTAAGAGCCGTGATGACGAGGCGTCAACGTCGAGGAGGAGGGCAGAACCGCTGCCGCGGCGGCCGCCGCTGCGCTCATTTTGAATCGAGCAGGAACGACCTTCGCCGCAGAATCCCGAGCCTCGAACGTCATCACGCAAGCGGCAACCACAATAAATCCTAAATCACGATATTTATAGCGTTGTAGTAAGCAAATAATAATTAACAATACAAGAACTAAAGCGACCGAAACGCTTAAATGTAGCAACGTAAAAAAGATGAGAAATAAGCCGCGATGTCTGCTATAAATTGCCAGATCCGAGTTAAAGTTAAATAAAATCAAAACAAATAGGAACAATTCACAAAACAACACTAAAAGAAAATGAATAAGGGAAAGTATTAGCATCGACAAACAAGTTTTTTAGAATTACAACTGCGTGTCGCATTAGACAATTTGGTACAACGTTGTTGAAAAATAAGAACAGTTTACGGTAACATCGTGTCTGAAACATTTGAAGAAATTCAATACTAAAATGAACGTTTTATACCTAATAGCTCAGATTATTATTTTTTATTGTTAACAATAAAAACATCTTATTTTTTTTTTATTTAATTTAAAAAATAGCAATTGGTTTCATTACACTCAATTAGTGCAATATTTTCTTAAAATGTTTACAATTTTATATTATAATAATAGTAATACTGCGTACGTATATAGATATACATTGTAAAAGGCAGTATATTACATCAAGCCTCCATAGCTCAGGGGTTAGAGCACTGGTCTTGTAAACCAGGGGTCGAGAGTTCAAATCTCTCTGGGGGCAGACAACATTTTTTTTCGTTTCCTCTTTTTTTTAATTGTAAAACATTAAAATTATATGCTTAACAGTATTAATCACACAACTGCAAACGTAAAAGGTATGTATTTACCTCCTACTCCCATAACAATTGGACCGGCGTAGGAGAGATTGTTCAAATGGAAGCCGCGAGATTCATTCCTTACTCGGACTGTATGGTTGCCTCGCATTTCCTGAGCGATCGATAAATGATCTGCGTAATAACCTGAAAATTATCGTACATCTTGTAGAAATTAATTTAAAATGTAGTATTTAAACAAGTAATTTGTAGTAAACATACAGCGCCATATACGTGTGACTAAACAGAAGAGATTATTTACAAGAAATTATCCCATAAATTGTCGTAAACGTGGTTGACACAAAGCTCGATGAATAACTTGTTAAGTAGTTGATTTAGATATTAAATAAAATTGGATTAATATTACGACATCTACGAGGATGGTTCAAGAAGTCACCAAAAAATGTAAGTATATGCGATAAAGGAAATGGTTTATCTTTAATAAAGCTCACTAGTCACTAGAGGGCTGTCAACATCTCAATTATATCCATCACTCGGTTTCATCCCTATTATAAATTTAAACAAAGGATTTTCGTTCGCGTAGAAAAATAGAAGAAAAACGAGTTCCGAGCGGTGATTAAACAGTTATACTTAAATGGCTTAACGCCGAAAGAGATCAATGCTGAGTTGGAAGAAATTCATGGCACATCTGCCTCTGTATATTAGCAATTGTTTACAATTGAGAAAACGAATTTAAACCTGGCCGTACAAGGGATGATTGATAAAATCCACGATATGTTTTTAAAATGGTCGACGAATCAAAGTGCGCGAAATGATTGAGATCGCAGGCATATCGCAAGGTACAGCGTTTTCACTTACTTTTGCACGAAAAATTGGATGTAAAAAAAATCTCGGCAAGTTGGATGCGGCGTTTGCTCCAAAAAACGGGACGCTAAAAAATACGTGTTGAATATTTTTTGGTGTTTAACACTTCTACTAAATCTTGTCAAAATCGAAGAAATGCACTTTCTTTATCAGTGGAGAATAAACGCGATCGTGTGATTGGCAATTCCGGCGAGTTTTTCCGTCGATACTTAACAGTGGACGAAACATGGATGCACTACCACACTTCGCAGACAATGAAATAGTCAAAACAGTGGGTTGTTGATGGCGAACGGGTTTCGAAGGAGGCGAAGACGATGACAAGTGATGGCCTCGCTTCTTTGTGATTCTCTGCATCGATTACTTGAAAAAAGGACAAACAATAACTGGAAAGTATTATGCGTCGTTTTAATGGACTGATTGAATGAAGAAATCGGGAAAAGACGTCATCATGTGAAAATGAAAAAGATCCTCTTCCATCAAGACGATGTACAACATTTACCACCGTATTTACGGGAGTTAGCCCCTAGTGACTCCTTTTTATATTCCTTATTTGAAAAAATGGATCTGTTGAAAATATTTATTCATGCTGCTGCAAACCTTTAAATTTCAAACTGTTTAATGATATTCGTTTATTTTATTCAAGTATGGTGTTTTGATGATGATATTTTTGGAAACATAACAAGCGGCATCTTTCTTTCTACTTGTGAAATGTGATAATTGAGACTGAGATTAACCTTAACGCGTTATTTACCTATGGTTGCCATCGCAGCGCCTAACAGCATAAGCAGAAGGCCCAAGCTGAGAGCTTTGCAGGCGTTCCAAAGACATTTCCCGTTTACCTTCCCTTTGACCACTTGCACGTTCCACTGGGCGCCGGAGGCCGGATGCGCTCTCCGAACGACACCCGATCCAGCCATCCCGCCGCGCGCCCAACCGCTCCCACCTAAGAAGGCCCTCTGGTGCATCTCGGATTGGAAGGAGAACTGTCCTCGTTTAAATATTCAAATAGTTCATCTGGCAAACTGTCGAGGTGCATCCGCAATAGTGAAGATTCTCGCCATCACATATTATGTTGGTCCCTACTATTTGCTTTTCAATTTTGTCGTCGATCGTACGCGACATTTACACTGATTTCGGGCCTTGCGCGATTTCAAACAACGGCATCGTTTCATTTCCGGCTCCTAAATTATTATTACACTTTGTCGTTGTTTTCATTCCATGTTTCAGAAATTTCGCACTGTTAGGATCTTCGATAGAGCCGATACCATTTTTTAGCTTACCATGAAGCGAGTTGTTTTTCAACATGTTTACCGCTTCTGGTTTTCCAGCAATGATATCGTCTATTCTTTTCGGTATTGATGGATCTAGGCAGTACCATTAATATTGAATACCTCACCTAGGAACATTTTGAAATAATAATCATTTACGAACTAAGTGCGTAAAAAGACATTTCACAGAATTAGCGGTCAGTTTAAAGCGCGAGCCGTCAGGCGAAATCAGGAGTCGAAGATGGTAGTGTTTTTGGGAAATTTCTTGCACGAATAATTAGTACCCCTTATGAAAAAGTAATCACGTAGTTATATGAGACTAACTTACAATTTTTTAGTATTCTCAATTTTTACGCGCTTATTTTCCTAAGAAAACGAATGAGGATGTAAAACTTGATCTGTAAAACTTGAACAGTATCTCGATCAATCGCAGCAGCAGGCAGTGAAATGTTTCCGCGATCAGTATCATACGTGTATCAAAAAAAAGGAAAATTCCATCCTTACGAAATGCGACTATTGAAAGACGGCAAGGAAGACGATCTTGACTTACCAAATGGCGAAATTTAAAAGGAACAATCATTTCTTTTCTCGAATAACGGCACTTCTCGTCATCGTACATTTAAATTTAGACGACCCATGGGATCCAACAATATAAAAAGAAATCGGGTGTTGTCATTTAAAAAAATTGTCGATAATGTCATTGCTGCAATGTCATTAATGAAAACCAGAAGCGGAGAAGATTTTAAATTGATGCAAAAAATGTTATATAAAGGACAGGACGATTTCAAAAAAAATAGATTGTCTTGTCTTGTTTAGTTGTTTTTAGCAACTCTTTAAAGTGTTGATATTGCAGGACTCTCACCTATTTGACGCTAGTTAAATTTAGTGTGTTTTCCTGAATTCTTGAATTTCGTACAATTCCGATTAATTTAATTTGCAATTTTAGTTTTACCGGATTTCTTATTTAATTATATATTTAGCCATGTACGTATGCATTCTGTTGCCGCATAGGTGTTGAATAGAAATATTTAATAGACTACCCAACGAAAACATTGTTTATTAACATTTATTCTGTAATTCCACCGCTTTGCATAAGACATAATTTCAAAATTTACAGAAATTACAATGTTGAATAGTATTAAGAGATTTATATCAAAAGTTTTGTTGTTGATTAGAAAGAACAAGCAAAATTTGGTTGTTTTTTTTTTTTTTTTTTTTCTTAAATCAATGATACAAAACTGATTCTTTCTGGCGGTACCTATCTGACAATATACACAATATAATTGTAGGTTGATGTATTTCAAATATCAACATATGTTGCTAAATTTGCTTATCATAGACAGGAGAGGCGTCCAAACTTAGGAGAATGACAAAAACCGTCAGTCGCGATAGGAGAATAATGAGGTGGGCTCGTCATCTCAATGCAGATTATTAACGAAAATCGAAATCATCACGAAAATAACTAATATCGGCATGGTGGTTAGAGATTTTGTACAGTGCACTACGCAGATTGTAACAATAACGCTTTGTATAAAGGCAGATCGGTAAAGAACGGAACAAAGTCGCCAGCGGAACGCTTCACTATCGCTCACCATACATATCACGCGATAAACTGCGAACTTAAAAACTTACAATTTACACTTTCAGGCACCTTGTCACTGTAAAAACAAAGGTAGTTACGTTCGGACAACACCAAACCACGGGTATCCGTATTATTACTTGGTATTCAAAGGAAATTCTCATATCGCGTTCACTCACCCACATTGCACACGGTCCGACGTACGTACATGTATACAACCAACCCCTACACGCCGCTGAAGTTGTCGCTACGCCGACGGCTTTACTACCCGGAATGGATCTTCAGGCGAAGCCGCTTCACCTTCACATCCGCCACAGCGTTAGATATTGTCAGCCGGACGATGAGTACAACGTTTGAATAGAGCCACGTCGCGAAGAGGGCGGTCGACAGACGCTGCCGAACGTCGAAAGGGGGATGCTGCGTGCTCGCGTCCGAGAACGACCCGCTCGGCAACAGGTCCGTTCCGTATCCTTTTCGCGTTATACCATGCGCGTTGCATTGATCGGGGAGAAAATATCGACCTACGCAGTTACGTATTCTCGCTTGTAGCAGAGCCTTATTTGTTCTTCTGACCATCATCCTAAGAAAAGCATGCATTAAACGAAAGAAATCCATCTATTTCCATTAGGTATACGTTAAATGGCACGAATAATAATAATAATGCAAAGTATTGGGCAATTCTTAAATAACTTGTCCGCGAGGTCCAATATACTTTTTTTTTCAAAAGAAAAAAAAAGAACAACACAAACACGATATTTGGACAGTACGTTCCTTTAAAGGTGTAAAATAGGGAAAGTTCGTTTGGGAGTTTCGTAATTTTTTAATTTAGAAAGATGAAATTTGATACAAGGCTTCTGATTAGAAACCACCGATTTCACCCCCTAATTTTCTAAAAACACCTTTACACAGTTTTATTACTATTATTATTATTATTATTATTATTATTATTATTATTATTAACTGAAAGCCTAAATAACAATTTCCATGTTTCTTACTTCCAAATTAATACAACTCTGTTATAGTCAAACGTAGGCTTCCACGCCCAGAGTCTGTTGAAACTAAAGGTGTTCCGGGTTTGAATCGTGTCACGTCGTTCTTAAAATAAAAACTCGACCATCGCAGTCGGTTTTCGCCTCTGGCACGGTTCACATGCTGAGTTACCGTGATCAACTGCTTACAACTCAGTTAGTTTCGCCTCTGTTACGCGTTGAGTTACCGCGCTAACTTTTGCCTATTACTCTCTTGAAGAAGCCCCATACGATTGTGGGCGAAACGTCGAGTTTTTATTTTAACAACGACGTGACACGGTTCAAACCCGGAACACCTTTAGTTTCTGTTGTAGTCCTTTAGAAGGCCAATTCAAAAATCGGTTGAAATACGAAGGTGCACAGATAAAAATTTCTTAGAGTAAAAATGAGAAGCGCCGTAGCTCATACATTTTTCACCCAAAAAAAATGTTACCGTTTATTACTTGTGCAAATGGACGCGAGAGAACGACCAGGTGGTTTTAAAATGGTGTTAGATCTGACATCTGTCTGTAGTCTACGTTTTTTTCCTTTTTTTTTTGTGCGGCATGAATTTCAATTGAAAATTCATCTTGAGCCTTTCGTGAAATATTTATAAAGATAACACCTTCCAATTCGTATCAGGGAATTCTCCGCTAGCAAATTTTGAACCGCTTACGTTCCGTATTACCCGTATTCAAACCGCTTGCTTTTCCATTTTTACGATGTTTATAATGATTAAAATCGTTGGGGTTAAAGCACCGAGATAAATTTCTCGTTGTGACAATCGCTATGCGCGTTAGAATTAACACTTCTTTTTGTTGCAAGCTAAGCTGCACGATAAAAGTTAACACAATGTAGTCTTAAAAACGATACCATAAAAGAAATATAGTTTCACCTGAATATTTTATGCTATTAACAACAACTGTATCGTGGATTAAACAAACATTTACCACTTCATTAATGTACAAGCGATGTCGCAAAAATTGTCTGTTTTAGTTGCTTTTAAGCCGTTAGGTTGGTCGCCGTGCCACTTCCTGTAAAACGCACCGTAACCGAGCGGGATGATCGAACATCAACGCCTCTCGTCTTATCCAATCTCGGCTCGTCAAGACGAGATATGTTTGTAAAGGCGCGTTGTATAGTTGCATGCAAAGATATAGGCGATATGTTGATTAACGTTCTATAGTGTAGCGTCCCAGACGTATGCTTTTATATTCGAGAGGACGGCGCGTTGCGCCGTTTAAAATGTAGATATATTGTCTAAACGAACGGAAAGTAAACGACGTATCCTGCGATGCGAGTCGCGAATATAATGGATACGATATACATACCTATATACGCTCGTCGACTCCTTACAATGCAGGACTCTCGGCGAAAGTTCTCCGGTAATTTAGGTCGATTAATTTTTAAATCGTCGGAGAGAGAAGCCCCATTTCGGTCCGGTCAGCGCTTCTGTAAACACGAAACCAAGAACTTGATGCAAATATGCTATGTATCTACGTACATACTTACATGTAAATATATCTACATGCATATAGGATGGGAAGCTTTTTATATTGGTTGGCTCTTGTGTAAGATACCTTTGCGTCTACATACAAACGTCTGTTATACGCCAGGGAGGTATAAACACTGTTGAATGCTATTTTTAAATATTCATTTTTGGATTTTCTTTAATCTCCAGTGAAAAGGCTGAAAAACACCTTTTTTTAATCGGTGTGTACCCGAAGCTGCTTTTCTTCATTTCCATCCACTCTTTCGAGTTTAATCAATAATGAATTACGCTTAAAAAAGTTCCACGTACAAACGATTTACGGCTGGAAGAACCCCGCTACTATTTTTGTTCGCTAAGTATGGATCTCGACACGTTTGAAGGAAATGATCGAGCGAAATGACGTTTGCTGCTTTCATTTGTAACTGTGGTTTATTAATTATATAATCATGATCCGAGTCGTGATATTTCTTTTCCCCTTCTAAAAATTTTAAGATTCTCCCTACTCACCCTAATCATTTTCGTGTTTATAGTGATTGACCTATGTAGATATTCACTAAAATCGTGATTAGTACGATTGATACGAACGAAAGCAGCTTTTGCGAACATACTCTACAGCTTTCTACAGTACAATTTCTCCAAAGGTGGTGATTTTTATCTTTATATTTTTACTCGCGAGGAAAAAAATGAGGCATCGAAGAAATTCCGCGTTCCAACTTTCACGATGTAATTTTAGTTCAAGACGACGCAACAAATCAGCATAAAGCGTGGTTAGCTTCAAAATTCAAAGTTTCTATTTGATCAGAGCTGCTTCTATAGTATCTAATGTGAATGTACGTATATGTAGGGTCCGGTGATAGAATCGGATGCTCTTTAATAGGCCACTTTGATTAAAAAATATATTCTGGCCAATTATTACTAAAATTAAAAACATAAATCCTGGACATTTAACAGTATTTCTACTTTTTAAAGATAACATGTCCAAGATGACCACCGTCTCCTTCTATGCGGTGCTGTAATCTGTTTCTTCGTGTTTTCGTGCATTCCTCTTGGGCTGTTTTCATCTTAGCATCGAAAGTTTCGCTTTGTTAACGTACCGACTGAGTTGAAAATGAGCTTCGTAAAACTTGGCCAGTTTATTAAGTATTTCTAGCATTGTGGCAATTCTGACCATTTGAATATTCTCTTGTGTACGAACTTTACGGGTACGATCGAGAAATTTTGAGTCTGCACTATCTATTTCATTAATATTTAGAGGAAACCTATTTGACTTGGTATAACGGACCGAGTCAGAAGAAACGATTTTATTAGCAGAGATCCGGTTATTAATAGGCCAATTTGTAAAACCTTCAACAGTATAGCAAGTATCTTTTAATTGTTAAAAAAAAAAAAAATTATTACAACGAAAGTTATCCAATCCTATTGACAGATACTGAATGTATGGTTTATTTCAACGAACGTTTTCCTCCCAGCGATCGCTTACTTATGACCCTCATATACATATATTCGTAAGCTCTGGTGTAATCCTTTCCGTGTTCCGGCGCGTACCTACCGATACATTATTCGTCGGCCGTCCCCATTTGCGCGAGGGTGGTAGTCCGGCGATGAAGTATCCGCGGCGTCATCAGTTCGATATCGGAGTGCGCGGCGTGCACAACACCATTGTACCATTGTCGTGGTCTTCGTGATGCACGCGGTCAAAGCGCGATGCACGGTAGTATCGAGCAGGCAGCCGGTGGCTGCAGCATTCGGTAAGAGGGGCAGGTGAGAAGGCGATGCGGCCGACGTGATGCTAGAGGCAGGCGATGGCCGGCAGGGGCCGCTCCAGCCCTCTGAGCCCGTGGAATCTCGACCCGGAACTGAGAAGTCATATCGAAAGCTGTCCGTGTCCTTGCGATCATATGGGCTACGGAAATTATTTAGACTATCAGGTGAATAACGTTTTTTGGTGCTTCGTATGATGTTATCCTTTACAGGGAACATATTTGGTCGACTCGTTGTAATACCTAAATCGCTATTTTACAGCGCTTCTAGAACAGCATTCCTTCTCCGATAGTCTAGATGAAAACGTACTAAACTAGAATATACCACGTGTTGAATGTATACAAAACCCTACCAAGCGAAAAAAAAAATTAAAACGATTCTTAGCAGGTATTCCGCGAAACTGACTAGTTAGAAGTTTTAACGATGTTATTAAGAATAAAACTATGAATTTCAAATATTTTCGCCTACGAAACATTTCTGGCTGAACAGGAAGTGGTTGCAAATTCTTTTAATTTAAATACACACACATAGCATGTGTTAGGCGAAAAAAATTAAATCAATGAGGCCAATGCTGAAGCTGAAATTCCGAAATTTTCGTTAGTAAAACTTCTAACTTCCGAGTTTTGTGAAATACTCGTATACCTTTCGTCTAAAAGCGGTTATAACATTAGAGAGAGTCGAAAATCAAAATAATGCTACGATTTCGAAAATAGCATCAACAACAAAATTTTCTTGTATTTCGTTAAGTTTGAGATCTTCGTATCAACACGTTATTAAATCGATTAAAATATTTCAACTTCAGGAAACTTCCTTTATTCCTACCGCTTCATTTAGCTACGTTTCGTCGTACGTATTGTCGGCATCTGCAGACACTTAATAAGATTACAATTTTTCTTTCGCCTTCCTAATGTTCATATAAAGTATTCTGTTTGATTTCATGTATTTTTTTTAAATTGCTTACCTTTTGCTTTCTCTCTCGACTTCTATGTGTTTTATATATATATATATATATATATATATATATATATATATATATATATATATATATTCATTTCTCTCTGGCACTCCTCTTTCATTGTAATTTTTAGTCATCATTTTTAAGGTTTTTTATTTATGTCGTGTTATAAATACGTTCATACGATTCCTGTTTCGTGCGTATTTTTTAATTGTCTTTATTCCATTTAAGCACTTTCTTTTTCGCCGTATGCATCCTAGAGCACATCAGAAAATGCCTAGAAATAATAACCAAAAATATATAATGCTAAGATAGCTTAGCTCTCTCATGGTATCGATGGAATCATTCGCGGCAATCGCAACAAAAGGAGAGAAAAAAAGTACGTTAACACACGGACATGTTTCTGCCTACCCGGCGTCATCGGCGTGGTTGTACTTTTTTCTCTCCTTTTGTTGCGTTTGCCATTTTGTTATAAATAAAACAAGGCTCAGTTTTCATAAAAAGTTTATTTGAAAGTGTAACATTGATGACATTAATTGGACAAAATATTATATCTTTTTAAATGAAAAGTAACGATAATTCCACGTTCTTGAGGTGTATATCGCTCCATGGCTTGTCGTCAACTAATTCTGTATATATCTACATCATAAATGTCAAAGCCCAGTGACATTTGGCGCCAAGTGTAAAAATGGCGGCCAATTCAAATTGTAACACTACTTTTGCGCCATATGTTGTTAATAAAACAAAATAATGATGTACCTGACCAAATCAAAATCTGCGAGTAATTAGTGCGGTTTTGATCTGTAGCCGATTGTATCGCAGTAAGACTTGAAATTGACATTTTAAATGCAACGAAAGAAAATGAAATCGATTTACTAAATGTAGGGACCAGGGTTACGATCGTACACGTATAATCTCTGATTATGTTCATTGTGCAGCGCAATATATTTAATTTTAAATGATGTTGCTAAATACATTTCTGAAGGTTGTGGTTACCAAATACTATAATTTTTGGCTATAGCGGTAAATAACAAAAGGCTTATTTTACTGTGCCTACCGAAGCATGAAAGCAACCATGAACGAATAGAAGAAATAAATGAGAATAGTTTCAATTCCATTGCCAGGAACATGTACATAATCAATGAAAATAGTTTTAAAGGAATTAGATGCTCTGTTTCCGTTTTTTTTTTTTTTTTATTTGGATTTGTTAAAAATAAACGAAATGTTGAAAATGTTTCAATTTTACCCGAAAGCAGCTTCGTTTTCCAGATTTTAATATTGTAAAGTTTTATCTTATTGTTAATAGTAGGACTCGCCCTGTATATACACTATAAAAAAAATTAGAAAGAAAACGATGTGGAATTCCTTTGCCAAACGTTGAAGATATATATGTCAAAAGAAAAAAAGGCTGCCAATTCAGGCCAATTCAAAAATAGGGCTTGGCTTGGCAAAACAAACAGAAATTAGCTCAAACAAAGCAAAATTTTCGTTTTAAGAGATCCCGTTCGAATTTGTTGAGAATAATAAATTATGGGAGAACAAATTCCAGGATTATCATTAAATTAAACTTGCCAATGTGTATGCAAAGTTGTTCTAATAATATATTTACTGAATAGATCCAACAAGTATACGGTCAAGAAGAACAGACGTCAACCCAAGACACGACATCGTTTGACGTTTCGCCTCACCATCGCTACCATCAGCAGCGCGTTCACTACCATCAATGCTACGACGGTAGCGCTATCGGCGGCACGCAACGCCCCCTATATCCTGTTGCCTACCGTAATCACCGCCACTACCATTTTCCGAACTACCATCATCAGCGCCGCCATCATCCCTACTACGACCGGCAGCATTTTCACCAGTACCGGTCTTCCTCGCCGCACGATTCGTGCTCGTGCAGCAGCGACGGCGACGATTCGGACGACTCCAACAGAAACTCTCTGCGAGGTCCGTGGTGCCTTTGCCTAGTGGTATGCGTCGTGATCGCGACGCTCGGCGCCGGTCTCGGCCTACCGCTCGCGCTCAACCCTACCCGATCGGAGCCGCCGAGGACCGCGCAGGAACGCCTCGAAACGGTGTACAGGTTACTGAAGGAGGCGCCGCTCATCGACGGACACAACGATCTGCCGTGGAATCTGCGGAAATTCGTTCATAACAAACTGCTCGGCTTGAACTTGAGCGCGATTGCGGCCGAGGAGCCGTGGTCTCAAAGCAAATGGTCCCATACGGATATTCCGCGGTAAACTATTACGTTCAACTTAGCAGTCGACCTCCGACGCCGGCAACCATTTTATCGTTAAAATTTCAAGTCAAAACATAAATCATGATTTTATTGTCCTCACCTGTGTAGCATATGTTGAAATTAAATACGTTCGCCATCAGTTCCTTTAGTAAAATTGGGCAGTTACAATTTGAGATCGACAGTTATGAATTATTCTTACGTTGTAATATGTTGATCGACCTCTTATGTTGGTTAACATGGAAAATCCGACTTCAACATTGAAATGACTATGACTTTTTCCAAGATTTAAGTATCTACATTTCTTCGTTCAAATATCTAGAAATTATCGGGACACATTCTAGCGTGCTTCAATTTGTTGCACATCCTTTGATTGTGCCTACCATCATTTCTACACATTGTTGTCGGGCCAAATTTAAATGTACCAAGTAGGTATTAATTTCGCTAAAAATTGCTTCTCGTGTGGTTCTTGCTGGTAATTCTTTGTAACGCATAAATCCACTGACCATTCTATTTTCCTTACCAAAGCTACTAAATCCAAGTAAAACAGACATTTCACTAATATTGATAGATAATGATGGCAGGGACTGCGGCGTAGTATGGTAAACAACAACGTAAGTATCGGCACCCTCCGCTCCATACAAGTTTAATTTATTATACAGTAATGTATAATACTTATGTTGTTGTTTATAATATTGTTGGATTCGTTAATTGGAAGAATGTCACACGATGATCACATGCTACATCTAAGTCGGTGACTTCGCAACAGGCTGGCAAAATCATGGACTCGGCTTGATCGTCTATCTCTAGTGTGTATGATTTTATCCCACAATACTAACATTTTAGATCTGAATCATTATCTTAAAAGTTGCAATATTACAGACAATAACGGTTATTACACATTATATACAATTACATACATTTTGCACAATTTTCATGCTACGTTGATGGATTAAAGCTATATTTAAGAATTGTGAATTGTTTGAATATAATTTTTTTTGCAGAACATTGTTAAGATTATTGCATTTTGGCAAACATTACGTAAAATAAATTTGATATTTCGAGAAGATCCTTTCAGAACGATGTTCCTTGTTTTCGAGACAAATAATTTTGACTCCTAGTTATTAGCTTTTGGAAATCTAATAGAATAAGTATGCTTTAAAAGTAGCTTGGAAATAGTGCTAAAAAAAAATATTCATTAATGACAAAGATCGACTGTTAAGTAGAAAGAACTACGTAGGTGTGTACAGTGGGCAAAGTAAATTATGTCTTCCCCCTTGAACGTGTCATTCTTTGTATGGTGGATTGGCGCGCAAATATATCTATGTGCTTAACAAAGTTATTTATTTCAGTTCAATTGGATTTAGCGAAAGTTAAAAGAAAATCTGCATTGGTAACTACGGAAATCGTAAATTGAAATTGCAATGATACGCGATCAAATGTAATAATGTAAATATATAATTGAACCCGATAAATAATAATAGTAATTAGTGTAGTAATAGCGGTGGGGAGACATAACTTGCCTACCGTATACATATACGAATACATTTACCAATACTGAAGGATGGAAATTTTGAAGGTTGAAGGCAGGAATGCTGGGCGCCCAATTTTGGTCCGCCTACGTGCCTTGCAAAGCGCAGCACATGGACGCCGTTCAGATCACGTTGGAGCAGATCGACGTCATCCGTAGACTGGTCGAGCTGAACTCCCAGCACCTGGCGTTGGTACGCACCTCCGACGAGCTCGTCAACACGCATCGTGCCGGCAGGATCGCATCCCTGATCGGCGTCGAAGGCGGCCATTCGCTGGGCAACTCGCTGGCCGTGCTTCGGACGTTTTACAACCTGGGCGCCCGCTATCTGACGATCACGCATTCGTGCGACACGCCGTGGGCGACCGGCGCCAACACTCACGACGATGATGGTCTAGCGCCGTTCGGTTATAGCGTCATTAAGGAAATGAATCGATTAGGTACATAAGTAGGAAAAATATATGCACTATTCGTGACCACGAAATTCGTACTTGTCGGGATTTCGCAACGTATTTAAGATATTTGAATTATTGTAGGAGCCGACGGCTATTAATTCCAATTACCATGTTTCGAAGTACCATCGAATTCCTTTTTAAATAAATAAAATTAGTATTAAAGCACCAGTATTAATTTTGACTAATAAACATGATGTACTGGGTTTAGGCATGATAATCGATCTATCGCACACGTCTGTCAACACGGCGAAGGCGGCTTTGAACGCGTCCCGAGCGCCCGTCATCTTCTCGCATTCCTGCGCTTACTCTCTGTGCAACTCCAGTCGCAACGTGCCCGACGACGTGCTGCAAATGGTTTCGTCGAACGGCGGCGTCGTCATGGTCAACTTCTACGCGCATCTCGTCAGCTGCAACGAGACGGCCACCGCCAAGGACGTCATTCGTCACATCAACCACATACGGGCGGTGGCGGGCGTTGAACACGTCGGCCTCGGTGCCGGCTACGACGGCATCAATATGACGCCGGCCGGTCTCGAGGACGTCTCCCGCTATCCGCATCTGCTCGCCGAATTACTCGAGGATCCCGACTGGTCTGAGGATGATATCGCGCTGTTGGCCGGACGGAACGTCCTTAGGGTGTTCGCTAAGGTGGAGGAGGTACGCGACCAGTGGAAGCTGGCCGCCGTCCGGCCGATCGAAGAGAACCATCCGCCCATACGGACGCTGTGTTCGTCGGTTTACTCTTGACACGTATACTTGTGTACCACTGCCAAATAAGAAATTTTTACTAATACGTCTTTTACATAGTTACATCGTTAAGTCGGCTACCATTACCGCAAAACCTTCGAAGATACGTATCATCGTAATGGAGGAAACATCTGTATCACCATGTGTTCTTGGATAAATGAAATAATCCCCTCGTTACTGTTATCGAGTAATATTTGACGATATTTAAAATATACGTCAATATGTAGGATGGTCAAATAGGAACGGCAGCTGGCTATATGCCGGAAACTAGTAATCACAGAGAATTGCGTTTGATAGAGCAAATAATGCTTTTTTAAACGAGGCCAGGATTATTAGGGTTATTAGGATCGGTTAAGCATAGCAAGAGTAACCAAGTCTTCTCACCACTTCGTTTTAGAAGATACAAAAAAAAAAGTCAAGGCAAAAGAAAGGCCAGTGGGATGGGAATAAAAAACCTACGTTTTCGTTAACCCTCGACAAAACAGGATGGACATTTCCAATTAGTCATCTTACAAACTGCAAAATCGTTTTCAATATTTTCCCTTAATCCCATTTATTAAAAACGATCGTTCTCGATAGATCTGTGATTATTAATTAATGAAACACAGGCGACTGCCATTCCTATTTCGCCTCACGGTACAGATCTTACTTATTTAATCAGAACGGCGCATTAACGTTCTACGAAATACCATTCGTTTTACATAGTGTGAGTAACATGCACATCCTATAGGCTCGGTCATCGGTAATCGGTAATCACCTAGCTCTATATATAGCTCCTGCACAGAATGTCTCGTCACGAACCGCGCATCGATACATGATAGGAATTCTAAAAATATGGCGGTACATTAAAACCGACGTGTATCATTTAATAATCTGAGACTGAGACACTCGACAGTAAATCCAACTGACTCATAATACACACGTGATCACGTAGCGACACCACAATTTAGAGAACCGGCATGTCGAAGATTTGATTTCATTTTCAAAATGGTCTAAAAAAAATGGCTAAAGAGGGAGACAAAGGGACCAACCGAAGATAAGTTGTAAGGAAAATTGAGTGTCGATACGTTCTGCATTTGAAAGTTTAAGCGAAATTATCGGGCAGGTTGTATAATAATAATGATAGCAAGAATTGTGGCGTAGTATGCTAAGCAACACATAAGTATCGGCACTTCCGCACCTCCGAATGATGATTCGGTCGCCGGTTGATAATGAGGACCGTTCCGTCCTCGAAACGGCCGTCCCGGACTAATTATTATGTATTACTATATAGTAAATAAACTTGTGTGGTATGGAGGTGCCGATACTTGTGTGTTGTTTGGGCTGTATAATATATCCGAAAAATTTATTCTAATACTAGCGCGTACAGTTCTACGAAATGTCAATTTTCATCTGCTAAAATTTTCCAAAAATACGAATATTTGAAGTACGATTCAAAATAGCAACAAGGTTGTTTCATCAAGTAAACTTAAAAATTTGATTCGCGAGTTCAAAAATATGGTGATATATAGGGTATTAAAGCTATTTTCGCCATAATCGCAAGTGCTAGGTTATACAGTATACATATTTTAGTTAAAAAACATACGTTGACTCTACTATGTACTCTACTAATAACTCCACATAATAAATGTCGAAGCACAGTGACATTTGACGCCAACTGCAAAAATGGCGGCCAATTCAAATTATGAGATTACTTTTGCGTCACCTGGTATTTATTTTCCTAACTGTGAATTGTAGTTTCTGAGGAAGATGACATAAATGTTGTCGAAACGTTAGACGTTCCCTTTTTGTATCTTCTCGCATTGGCCGCCACTAACCATGAGAAACCTATCGCATTTGTTGTTTTAGAAATTTGAATTTACTTTGTTAACGTAAGTTAATGTTAGGAAACGATCGATTTACCAATTACTGCCAACCCTGCGCAAGTACGATATTTTGCCTTTTAAAACCAAACACACTATAAAAATGTACAATATCAGAAAAAGTCAGCAGATACAGCTTCTTTGATCGATTCTTTGAATCTGCAAAGACAAGAACAACGAATTTCCTTATTTCAATCGTATTCACCGCATCGTTGAGGGTTTATTAAAAAGAAAAAAAAAACCGATAGAAAGTTGTAAATATTTTTGTCTATTGAGGGAATAGACAAAGATGCGCATGTATTCTCAATTCTCCTACTTGGTTGCGTCCATTTACAATTCTTTCACTCGACGGTATAACCTAAAAGTGTCAACGACAATCGGGAAAGTGATGCACATATAAATGATACCACAACAATTTACAATTTTAAACCGAGTCTCTATTCTATAAGACGATCGTATGTACCATGAAAATGTCTTTCAATTTGTTTTTCTTTGGGAGTGCTGGTTTGTTTGAAACTATTTCATTACATCGTTACGCAACCGAATTTAGTGATTCCTTTTTCAAAATGCATTGCCTGCAATCGCTATAAAATTATTAATTCAATATGCGGAGCGCATTGTCGTTATCTTGTTGAAATTAATGTATAACTTGCGAACGGATAAAACGAACGGTAACATTAACAACACAGAAAAAAAACTTCTTGTCTCTAATAGTGTATTCATAGGATCGACGGAGAAACTCGTTAGGATTGCGACGAAAGAAGCGTCAAAACCGCCTCAGAGTCGATATTGAGAGTAAATACGGAACCCATCTTGCCGAAATTTTTTCGTGGAAAACTGAGACCATTGTACATCTGTCGATTCTTCACAAACCATACCGCAGATTTTGTTTTCTCGTGAAGGGCAGTCACTTCCACTGGACGTCTACTACGATGTTCATTCTTTATTGATGTACGTTTAAACTCATTTACGCAATTGTAAACAGTTGCTAATGTGCAGGTGCGAACTTCATCGAACTCGGTTTTGATCTATTTCGATGTTAAGCCTTTTAAATACAGAGCGATCCAGAAAGATTGTCCGAAAAAATATTACTCTTCGCAGGACGCGTTATATTTTTTATTTTGTTATTATTTTTTTCACGATTTCGTTTGTAACGTTTATTAGTATTATTATGTATGTAAAGCTTTTCTGAAAGCTACTAATATAAAAGTTTTTATTTGATGTAAGTAAGCATACCTAAATAACAGAATATTAAAAATATTTTCATGAATTGTTTTTTAGGTTACGTTTAACACGCCGTACAACATTGAGCGTTCCGCTACTGATTTTGTTCGAAACACAATTTCATGAAGGCGGCACAACCATAATACATGCCTCGAAACATAGAAGCGGCTTCGACAATCTTTCCGGTTCTCTTCGTATAAATGTTTAATTACCGCGCGAAACTAAGTTTTTTGGATTTTTGTACGTAAAAAAATGCTTTGCTTAAATCGATAATACAATCGAAACCCTCTGATGGATAAAATTAAGACTTTGATAGCTGTCTCCCGACTCACTATAAACCGTGTCTTAGATTTCTTGAACTACCCTTGCGCAACATACAATAAAATTGTTCGCAATATTTTTCTTCAACTATTCATGAGCTTTCTTCTTTCTATTTTTGCTTATTGGTACTTTTGTAAAGTTTTATTTCTGTCGTTTATTCAGCTCTTATGATTTTTTTGATGTGTCACATTTCGTCGAATAACCTTTATGATATCCTTAAATTCCGAAACGTAACGATGTAATTAACTAGTCTTTTAATTAATCCAAACAGGCCAGCATCCTAAGAAAAACAAATTAAAATCGAAATAATTCCGGTTAAACAAGAAGGAAGTAAGGAATTTACAAATGTGTCTAATTTATGCCCAGATAATTTACTGTAATATTCGTCGAGAATGACAAACCATCGAGTTAACCTGTACATAACTTCGTAATTTCCACTTTTCACGAGACGTTTTTACTGTATAACTTGTTAGAATATAAAAAAATCCTCTTTGTTCGTATAAGGTATACACCTACACTACGTAACACTAGAGCGCAACAAATCAAATAGAATGAAATAGGTACCTAAAAGTAGAAAAGAAAAAAAAGAGATTTGGTAGGGTTTTAGAAAATTTAGCGAAATCAAAATGACTTTCCGATTGGATGGTGTGCACGATGTTATATTAACTTGTAGAAAACCCCCGTTCCATTCGAAACTGTGAGTTGGATCCTCTTTTATTATTTACATAAATACATAGATTTAGATACTATATACATAGCTATATGTAGATATAGAGCACTACGTTTACAAAGAATAGATAATATATGTTTATTAAGTTGTTATTCAGGTATTTTGGTGTGAGCAAGTGCGCAATTCGAAAGTGTCTCGCGCAAGATCAGTGACAGGCACATCCCTGAAACGATCTTAAACGAAAAATTATATTTATCTTGTTGGTTGTTAATTATTGTTTATTGTACATTGACACTTTGTGTGTCTAAGTTGCTTCCCGAACCTACATTACAGATCAGATAATAATACAGATACGAAATTCTCCGTCAGATCTCATGCGACCAAATTACCCGTAACCCTGTACTTGTGCCGCCATGTTGTGAATTGGGTTTTCAAATTGATGTCACCTAATGTTTCTCGATACATATTTAATTTTATATTTCGCCGTGAATAGTAAGAACATAATACTCTAAAGAATTATGTTCTTACTATTATTATAACAACGAAATGGTTATACAAACGTACAAAAGATGAATAAGTTGGCGTAACATTTAAGTGCATACGATTGCTGTACGAATACATCATATTTCTGTACTTTACAAATTACTACTAATATTCTACATAATTATCCAAACAATGAATTTAAAGCAGAAATTCAATTGAAAGTAGTTTGATGTCCCTTTGCAAGACTCTTGCGTTGAATGCTGGATGCGGCATTCAACTCTAAATGTTTTGATCCTTCAAATCTTATTTAATATTTCCTAATTTTGATATCGCAGTATCCAAATTGATTTACTACGTTGTTTCTAAACTTAAATGTTGATGTAGTTCCGTATTTATCAATCGGAGAATTTTACAAGATTGCCCTTCGATATAAGCATGTTTCTCTCGACTATTTTTATTTTCTCATATTTTTCTTATATCAATGTAAAGTTTCCTACGCGAATAGAATCGAGCAGCACCTCTTCTGAATTTAATAGCAGAAATGCTTAGCTCTTTTCACACATTGAGATTTTTCAATTGTTTAGAAATCAATAGTTTCCAACTGCACATAAAAAATGTTTAACAAACGATAGTAATACACAATTCGAAATGCAAACAAGCTGTTACACAAACCAATTTACAACTGGAGCCCAACAAATCGATCGGCTAACAGTAGCGTCACTGCGTTGGATGAATAGGAAATAAACGTGCGCGAACAAAAAACAATAAGAAAATTTATGAAAACGCAAGCATAATATAGTAAACAACTTGCCGAATATATTCAGATCGCTGAAAAGAAATTCGCAAGTGAACCCTTCAACAGCTACATCGTAGCGTACGTTTCTACAATGCCCGTCCGTTGCGACGTATATATCTGATTATTCGCAAAAACAGATCGTTCTACATCTAACGATGTAATATTCGCGTACCTGAAGTAATTCTGGAAATTGCCGGAAATACGTGTTTATCTTAATAGCAAACAGTGGAGTTGATGCATTTCTATGCATTTTCAATAGTTTTAATACTCTCCCTTCAATTCCGACACTTATCAACTTCGCACTGCCATATGTATTATACATGGTACACACCATAACGGCCGGGAAGTGCGGACATGTAACTAAACAGCTCTGTATCCTCTCAATCTACACCACTGACGGGGAAAGCCAGAATGTTGTGCTCGATTAATATCATCACCGCGATTATACTAATAGAGTTTCGTGCCTGTATAGTATCTAATCTATGACACGATGCTGCGTGTATGCGCCATCTATGCATCGATGGCCATACAACAATGATACAACCCTTAACTGTAAAGTATGTATGTATGTATGTATGTATGTATGTATGTATGTATGTATGTACACCAACAAAACTTGGTGGTGTGAGTGCAACTTCTTAAACACACGCAGCGCTTGTGGAAATTCATGCATGACGCTCTTAATAAGTATAATGCAGGCTGAAAATCTAAGAATGGTAAATTATTGGATGTGCTAAGAATACTCGCTTCAAATTATACCAACGGAATGCTATAAAATCCTTGCTGGCCATGTGTGACGAGGATTATAGATATTAGAGCAATAAATAAAAAAGATACGTTTAATTTCTGTATTTTTTAAGCAATTCGAATCGACTTCGGACATGTTCTCTCCTCATTACGTATCTATGATCCTTGATATGCAGTACTGCCCGAATCGCCGTATATCTTGTAGCCTTTTATGTGAAAATTTATAGATTATAAGTGGATATCCCCTGACACAGATAGAAATTTTTGCATGAGACATATGTAAATATTTATAAAAATTATATACATATTTACGTACGTACCTTGAATTCCGACCAATCTATATTTTAATAGGTGAAAATAAAAATATTTCAGAAAAAGCTTAAATTAGTTTTATTTTGACGTGTGTATGTATCACCCGTACAAAAATTGCGGCTTAACTTAATCTCATGATTCAGAAAAATAGCTTCGTTTGAACCCGATTTCATCCGACTAAAATCAAAAATACCCGAGATAGCATATCATGCAGTAAAATGTAGACTTGTTACTGCAGCCAACTTACAACTACTCGCATGATCTAAACTGTTTCCACCGCCTAGTATGTATGTCGTAAACAGCACGTAAGGACCGAAACGGCCGTCCCGGATTAATTATTATAAAATTCATTAAATCTGTGTGGTGCCAAGATCGCCGATACTTACGTGTTGTTTATCATACTACGCCACAGATCTTCCTATTTATTTATATTGCATTTTAGTATTAATCAATATTTTCGTTATCAATTAATTTATCAAATGATTCCTGTAGGATTCGTTGAAATATATCAATGCATGGATTGTCGAAGCCGCTCCTACGTTTAGAGGTACATATTATGGTTGTGCTGCCTTCATGAATTTGTGTCTGGTACAAAACCATTAGCGGAACCGAAAGAAACGAAGCATTACAAATGTTAAATATGACATGTTCTCACGATATAATGGCTCTTATGTTTTTTTTTAAATGGTATGATATTGAATGTGTATAAAATAATCTGAAAATCTGTAAAGAATTATAATTGAAGAGAAGAGAGGTTGAATGCATAGAATAGACTTCTATACCACAAATTAGGAACATTGATGATGCTTTATTTATTTGGGCTAAAGGAGAAAAATAAAAAAGAATGCTAAATAATATTTAACTAAAGCAAGTTTATTACAAAACGAATTATTAAAATTGTGAATACTTATACTAAGATTTAAGTATCCGAACATAAAATAATCCAACGAAGTAAGATCTGGTGACCTAGGGGGCTATCCTTGAGCTCCAATTATTCTGTCAGTATAGATTTTTTAAGAAACATCTGTGTTTGTCGACTTGTATGGCTGTCACAGTATCACGTTGAAAATAACTTTGTAGTTCACTTGGCCGTAGTTCAGCAACAAATTTGTTGATAATGATCAGCATTTACAGCTTCTTAAAAAAAATCGGTCATATTAGCCGTTGTCTTGATATAGTGAGCCATACTCCATCTTTGCTAGGATGTAATTGCGTATCATGGTATTGGTGCAGATTTTCTGCTGACCACACTTGATAATTTTATGAATTGACATATCCTATCAAATTAAACTAAGCTTCAACCGACGAAAAATGATATATCCAAGGTATCGTTATTTCTTAAATTAGCATTAAACCAATGATAGTATTGCGTTTTATATATACGAATGGAAACTAATAAAAAACGAAATCGTGGAAACTCCAAAATTAATATAAAAATATGCAATAAATTAAAGATTAAAAAATATTATGTACAGCCCGATTATTGAAGCAGAATGCATAACATTCAAAAATCCCTAATCTTGTCTCCTCCGAGTTACAAAAGATTATTTGGTAAATAATAGTATGTAAGTTACACTGAATTACATTTAACATATATGTCCATAAATCGTAAAAAAAGGAGTTTAGCGCTAATACATGGTTTGTAAGTAATTCTAACCTAAAATAGCCTATTCTATTTCTGTGAAAAACGTCCGTTTCATATTGCTATGGAGTCAAAATCGAAGAAAAGATACGGTATGAAAAAGAAATATACAACATCGAAACGATATACGTTGGGATGCGGTAAAAGAGGTTTTTTATGCAGTTGTAACGGTCATGAAAGAGAATGTATTAGGGAATGCTATAATATATTGAATAAGTACGCCGAGAAACTGTACCCGAGCGTTCCGCCTGAAGCGAACGTTGATAATAATTCGGAACAATTACCAAGTAAACCATCAGAAGATATGGAAGTCCAGCTCCAAGAGGAGATAGCTATGTTGAAGTCTGAAAAGAACATAATTGACCTCAAACGATTTCAGGTAGTCGATTCCAGTGCAAAGAATTTTTTGTTTATACAAACAACTGTTGCGGACCCCGTGACACTTGCAACTACTATAATGAAAGATATGGTTGAAACAAAGCAGCTACAAAGTCGTTATTTGATCCGTTTGATACCTATCGAAATAACCTGCAAGGCTTATGTTAGTAATATTACAAAAGCTTGTGCTACACTATTAGAAAAACATTTTAAAGAGGGTGCTAAAACTTTTTCTATTGCATACAACCATCGAAACAATAACAGCCTATCGCGAGATGTGATTATTACAGAGATAGCAAGGTTAGTTAGTGAATTTAATCCAAAGCATGTAGTAGATCTTAACAGTGCCCAAATAACGATTGTGATTGAAATCATAAAGAGCGTGGCTCTGATAGCTGTTATTCCAGAATATCTTAAATACAAGAGATTTAACTTGAATCTATTATCACATGTTTAACTTACGCAAGTTACCCACGCATTACATCATTTTGAATTTAAATATTGTATTGCATACACTGTCTAATTTTCAATAAAAATGCCATTGTTTTAATTGACAGAGTTTTATATTTATAATATTGCAACATAGATATGATCGATGGTAAGTAGAAAGAGTCTGGAATCTGCAGCGTAACTGCCAAGTATCTCTTCATAAGGTAAGGTGATGACATGCTGCTGAGCAATGTGTTTAACCGTTCTTCCTGTAGCTCTGTTTCGTAATTCTCCACTATCAATTGTCTTCTGCTGTCTGTAAACTAGTATGCGTCTGGTTGTATCCGAAATTGCACAGTAACCAAGATTGGGTGCACATACTGAGAATTTTCGCTCCTCTTTTGAGGCCTGAAAATTATATATGAGTAAAGTGATATACAGATCATTCCATATAGTATGTATATAATTGGGATGTTGTACGTAGAAAAATAGTTTGCTGGCTTACATGTACGTTAACAGAAAGCTTCGCTGTTTCACTATGTTCAAAATTCTGATTTCTTTTCTTTTCTACGAATCAAATAGAAGTAAAAAGAAAAACTAGTTGGAAAAATGTACCATTTCCGCCTAATGAATATGATTTTTTTTTGTTTTTTTCTTTGCAAGAACAAATTTATAAAAAAGAAAAAAACATAGGTGGCTAATGCTGAGCAGACTGTGTAAGCAATATAACCACCTACTTGTACATATCCGAAAGCGTGCAGTGTACCCTCGTGTCGTAATGTGAAATTTCCATCTTCGATTATTGGCTGCCAAATATAGGCATCTACATCATGTCGAAGTGCAATAGCAGGCGGTAGATTCGCATGCCTTTGTACGATAAGCACCACAGCATGAGTATTTATATTTACTCTATGTGTTGTTGCCTTAGTCGACTTTGAAAATCGTTCGAATGTTAAGTATTTGTCTCCCTCAAAATCACATTCTTCGATTTGCTGGCTACTGAATGTGACCCCAGAAGGTACTAAAACCTAATTTCAACAGCTAAAATTTAAATTGCACATTACACATTTTGCTTCCTACCTCGTGCTCGCTGAAAAGGCGTGCTAATTTTCCATGGGCATCAGCAGTACAATTAGGGTGTGCAATGTAATCCCCAGTGCCATCGCCAAGGATTAGGTTTGTCCAGAAAAGCCCTTCCTGCTTTTTATATAACTGCACTTCTAGAAGATTCTCTTGCACATACCAATTCGTTAAAGTTTCGTCTATCTCATGTGATAATTCTCCATTCAGAATACTTCGCTCATTAAACATGATATCGATGTGCTTCGACCATGTACTTACTTTAATCGTGTGAGAAAGGGGAACCTTGATTGCTAAGGTTATATCATCGTGGGTTTGCGACCAACAGTATGTTTTTTGCGAAGCAGGATAAGATATCATATTTGTAGATTCATCATTCTGATCAGTGAAAGTAAAAGATCCGCTACTGATTATATATAGCGCTTCACAAGAAGGTTCCAAATACACGTAGTCAAACGAGCAGTTTACAGCGCTAATCAACTTTTTCATCTCATTCTTTTCCCAAATACTATTTTGCTTAGCTAATTTTATCCAATATAAGGCATTTACATATTTTTGCTTGTTTGGTGTCTGTTCGACACTATATAGAAGGCAATGAATTTCCTCTACATCTTTTGTATTCAGGAATCTAGCATCTTGAATCACAAAGTTAATATTGGCATCAGTAAGTTTAACAACAGATAACTGTTTCCAAGGATAATGTAGCGATCTATTTCCAGTATCCAATATGTACATCTGACCTATACCGTCAGAAAATAATGCTAAATTGTCATTTACAAGCTTCAAAGAATCATTGTAATATATGCGCGCATTTTCAATTGTTCGAGGGATCCTTATCATTTCGAGCACTTGAATTAGTTGCGAGGAATCGTCGACGAACGCCTTTCTGATGCACCAAGACTCGTCAACAAAGTAAACGGATTCTGTGGA
Organism: Oryctes rhinoceros; assembly: GCA_020654165.1. Lineage (NCBI taxonomy): Eukaryota > Metazoa > Arthropoda > Insecta > Coleoptera > Scarabaeidae > Oryctes > Oryctes rhinoceros. Next base: position 7,222,490 of record JAIOKQ010000119.1, read on the forward strand.
ATTTATCGTTTCGCCTACCAAATGATTGTGAAGCGCAAATAGTTTTGCGTGAAGAAACGAATACTGGCTAGAATCTGGAACAATTCGACGGACAGCGATATCCAGTTTCTTTTCTAGTGTAGGTACGGGATCTAAGGATAGCTTGTAACTGCTAAATTGTGGATCAATAAATTGCTGATTTGGAGTCAATTCCATCAGTTCAAGAGTCATTTTGTTAAACTAGCAGTTACCGATACATCGAAAATCGAAACCAAACCGTAACCCAGCCTTGCCAGACTACTTCAAACACGAGATCATTTCAAACAATAAACAAGCCAACAACCAACACCAATATTGAATGTTGGATTAAGTCACCGCCGGTATTGCACCATTAACACATTTACCACTTCTTCATTGACACCACACACAAGAAATAAGAAGATACTAAAAAAAAAAAAAAAAAAAAACTAAAAGAAATAGGCTTGCCAATAGACCGAATTAGTTGTATTCTATATTAGTTTGTATTCTATATTCTATATTACTTCTATAGTTGTATACTATAGAAATAAGTAGTTACTGCAGTAAATCGAAACCACTTAATGATTAGAAGGCATGTTGGCTCTTATATGGAATGTCGAGGTAACTGCGCGTTAAGGAGTGTAGATGTAACAGCTGTTTTACGCCACGGATAATTGAAGAGTTCAATGCAAAATGTACTGTGTCCTAGAAATCCCGAACGCGAATTAAGTTGGCATCTCTACAAATATATGAACTTTTGGTGGTAACATTGCTGCTTGAGATGAGTACATAGACGTGTAAATAAATTGTCTGTAATTGTCAGACAAAACAGATTAATTGTGCTGTCAGTTGTCATTTTCGGTCTTGTACAAATTATTTGGTTTGATTTTGTCTTATCTTCTTTTCAGAGCTCATTAATTCTCTTTTTCAACTTGTATTTTAATAATCACTATTTTAACCTGTTTTCAGTATTAACCGGAAAGCAAAGATGTTTACGTCTCAGCTAGACGCATACATTCTTATGGCCCACTTTCGAAGTGCAACTCGTAACCAGGATAGAACTTGGTCGTACAGTTTACAGTCTTGCTTCGATCAGTTTGTGGAAGCGTTTCCTAATGAAAATGTTAACTATAGAGTTTTCGGCCATCACAAACGTCAGATTATAAATCGTTTTGAGAGAAAAAATTGTATTTGTAAGGATAAACCAACCGGAAGACCTACAACATTAACTGAAGCTGTTGTTAATGATATTGAAGAGCGAATGAATCAAAGCCCCAAGAAATCACTGCGAAGGCTCTCTGCACAGTCAGGTGTAAGTAAAAGTAGTTGCGCAAAGGCTCTGCATAAAAATTTACATATGTATCCCTATCGAGTGTCAGTTGTGCAGCAATTGTACCCTCGTGATTATGAACAACGTATACTGTACTGTCAATGGTTCAACGAGCACCTTAATAATAATGATTTGCTGGATCTAACCTTCTTCACTGATGAAGCATGGTTCTATTTATCTGGTTATGTAAATAGCCAGAATTACCGAACGTGGGCTACAGAAAACCCTCACACTTTTGTTGAAAAAGAGTTGCATCCATTAAAAGTTGGAATTTGGATTGCGATATCAAGAAGAAGAATAATAGGGCCAATATTATTTAACGATACAATTAATGCAGAACGATATCAAACTGACATATTGGCAGAATTTATTAATCAGCTGCATGATGATGAAATAACAAGGGGCTATTTCCAACAAGACGGAGCCACTGCCCATACTGCACAGATCACCATAGATTATTTGCAACAATTTTATGCAAATCGTATTATAAGCCAAGGCTTGTGGCCACCGAGGAGTCCAGATTTAACACCACCAGATTATTTTCTTTTTGGACAGCTGAAGAATCATTTCTATAAAAACCGATTGCATAATTTGAACGAACTTCAAGAAGCAATTAGGCAAGAAATTCAAAATATAACACAAGAACAGCTCGGCCATGTATTCAAAAATATGAAGCGAAGAATAGCATTGTGTTTACAAGCAAACGGAGAACATTTTCAACAGTTTTTATAAATAAACGTATTTTCTACTCATCAGTGTTATTTTCATTGAATAATAGTGTTTTTAATAACAAGTCTGTAAAAATATAACCTCATTCTGATTTATTGCTTGTAATTATTCAGAACAATATGATGTTGTCGTGGTTTTGTACCACGCCACTGGATTTCACCAACTGTAGATAAATAAAAACCGGATTACCAACTTAATTCGCGTTCGGGATTTCTAGGACACATAGTACAATAAAATAATGAACATGTAATTAAACAAAAACAAACTCTGCCAAATGCGTGCGCACCTATAGTACTTATCATTACACACACGAGAGCGCCGTAGGGTTCAACGCTATAATATTAGAGTATAACATTCCTTGTTTTAACATCATAGTAAACTACAACCATCATGCTCTAGTAAATTAAAAATTGCCTTTTCTGTACGATATTATTGCCAAACAACCGTTAACCGCAAAAAATTTGGATGAGAAATACTTGTATGAAGTATGGGATTCGAATTAAACCGATTCCAAGGAGAAGTCGACGAAGAATTGGTCTGCCCTATTTGTTCTGGAGTACTGGAAGATCCATTACAGGTACAGTTGTAACAGTTCAGACGCAATGATTTTGATGTTCAAAGATTAATTTAGGCTCCGGTATGCGAACACGCATTCTGCAAAACTTGTATACACGAATGGATATCTCGCCAACCAACATGCCCAGTCGATAGGCAGCATATCACGTCAGCGCAACTAAGACAAGTTCCTCGTATTTTAAGAAATTTGTTATCTAGGTATGTAAAAATGTTAAACATTTCCCTGATAATGTTTGTATGTTCTTTTTTGGCAGATTATCGATAAATTGTGATAATGCTCAATATGGCTGTAATCGTACTTTAAAACTAGACGCCCTGGCATCACATCTAGAAGAATGCGAACATAATCCCAAGCGCCCTCTGCCTTGTGAACAAGGTTGTGGCCTAATTATCCCAAAAGATGAACTGAAAGATCACAATTGCGTTAAGGAATTACGAACACTTATATCCAAGCAGCAACAGAAATTTAATGATTTCCAACAGGAACTAACGGAGCAGAGGTTTATCATTAACGAACAAAAGCGGGAATTGCAGTTATTGAAGGTAGGTACGATATTTAGATGAGCGTGTTAAAGTTGAGTAGCTGACCATTCGAAAGTAATAGTCCTCCTCTATCCTACAGGATTTCATGCGCGCAATGAGGATATCTAATCCGGCGATGAGAGCGATAGCTGATGCCATGGAGAGGGACGAGGTGTTGAGGTGGAGCAATTCGTTAACGAGAGCTAGGGTCACTCGTTGGGGGGGGATGATATCTACACCAGACGAAGTATTACAAGTAAGTATCTTAAGGATTATTTTTACAATCGAGGAGCTCAGAGAATGACAATGTTCTCTCACAATAGAATTAAGGAAGTGGATGCTCTGATGTTCAAAGATGAAAGAAAAGTAGTAACATTCCTGAGCGATACAGTGTACAATAATCATAATAGTAATAATTTAAGATTTTAAAAACTATGGTTTAGGTAGATGAAAATGCGTTTAACTTTGGAAAAGATCGAAACGTCGCTGGTTGCACGTACGATGGGTATAATAAATAGCTTTTTTTTTTGCTTAAATAACAATAGTAACATCGCAATCCCTATAGATGGCGGAACCAAATACCTACTTATGTTTGTTGTTTCATTTTGGAGTTTTCAAATCAAAATACGCGCTGTCTACGCAATGACTACATGTACATACCTGTTTTCACGGTGAAATTTGTCCAATTAAATTAATCACTTTATGCCTTAAAGAATGGGCCACACACTGTATATTCAGAAGCTAAGTCAAAACAGGAAAGATTTATTGAAACTCTTTGTTGAAATAAAGGTCACCCAGATTTTCTTCATTATTAACAGTTTATTATTTAACAAAAACATAAAGAAAACGGAAAGCACAATTACAAACAAGACATAGCGATAGATAACTTTAAAAACGATTATCGGTAAAAGTACAGTTCAATGATGAAACAATAAAAATTAAATGTGCGGAGAAAAGAGAACACAAATAGGAGAATACAAATAAAAATATTTCGTGTTTCTGTTTGTGGGCGAGCATTTAATATCAGTTTCTTGAAAAGCATCCAGCATTTCACTTACGAAAAGCAATATAGATAACAATGTGCAGAGAAAAATAGCTTTTACTAGATTTTACGCGGAGATTAATTTAATTCTGTTGATATTTGCACATGCGAGCAATGCTTTTGAACATAATTGTAATAATAATAACTTAGGCGTGAAATTAGTAAGTAAGTTGGCATTGTAGATGTAGAAGTTATGTTGTGTTATCATGTTTAGAAAACAATAAGAAGAATATACAATGAATAGAAAACAACAAAATCGTCCCTAGTGGGAACGAGATAACTAAATTTGGTCGGTTTGCGTATAGTAGCGCCCTCATGAATTCATTAACGCATTGTTTTGTGTTGCAGTTGATGATCAAGCGGACGCTGGTAGAGATCGGCTGTCCGTCGCACATCATCGACGACCTGATGGAGAACTGCCACGAGAGGCGGTGGCCGCCCGGTTTGTGCTCGCTCGAGACGCGTCAGAACAACCGACGCCACTACGAGAACTATGCGTGTAAGCGCGTGCCTGGCAAGCAGGCCGTGCTCGTCCTCTCCTGCGACAATACGCATATGAGCGAGGAAATGATGGTCGAGCCGGGTCTTGTTATGATCTTCGCGCACGGCATCGAATGAGCGCGAAGCTTTAGCAAAAATAAAAACATTAAGCGTAAGTTCGAACGCCCCTTCGCGAGGTGATACGCTCTAATCATCCGTTCTTCCGTTAACCGGAGGAGAACTCCATCTTCGCCTAGAACGCTCGACTGAACTACTGAAGTTACGTTCGACCTCATTACAACTAATCTGAGCGCAAACGTTCGCGGTTTGGTACGTACTTCCGTTAGCGGAGCCGTTGATGTCTTCCTCGAAAAAGGTGTATCACACGCGAACGGAAAAATAGTCGGTGACAGCACGCCGGATCATTCTCGTCGCCGTCGTCGACCCTCATTCCCCGGAGCGACGCCGTGGTTCTTCAATAATCGATCGAAACCTCTTCTTACTTCGAATATTTTTCCATACTTTTCTTTTTTATTTTTATTCTTCTGTAAGAAACATTGTACTGTTAGTTTTCGTTTTTAGTAAAAAAGTCGTCAATTGTACGTGTACGTATTGTCTCTCCCGCTTTGTTCAATCCAGATACATAGGAAGATTTATTAAGGAAGACAACGCAGCAGTTTTGCATTTAGTACATTTATCTCTTGACATGAGCTCCTTTAAATTGTATATACTTAGTTACCAACCGACAAAGAAGTTAATCACAGATTTAAGTAAGCCGTAATTATAGGGAGACAGATTGGCGAAATAAATTCTCACTCGGAAGGAACAAGATAAGAGAGCGTAAGCTCTAAGTACCGATTCATCTAGAGAGAGAATTAGCCCGAACTCCTAATCCTTAGATTGAGGTAGAGATATATTGGAGGACTGGTAAGAGAGGTGAAACATATCAAGGGATTCAGGTACTCCAAACTCCTAATCCTGCCGATTGGAAATGCATGTGTTATATACGACAGAAAAAATATTCCTCGGCGCGGCAGCATACGTATTGATAGTTTTCGTTTGTTGAATAGTAAAGAAACAACAAAATTATGTAAATACACTATCGTCCATAGGTAATTAGCCACCTGCGTTTTTTCTCAATTCCTCCGTTATGAATCATCTACTATAAAGAATTAGAGTAGATATAAACAACCCACATACTTGTACACATTTTCAGTAAATTTCATTGGTATACCCTCTATTAGTGAGTTCCTAAAAATAAAAATTCGTTTATAACGGCGCTATCCCCGTTTACGTATTTGCCTTTCAATTTTGATGCAATGAGGTTTATTGCTTTATTACATTTTATGATCCGGGGTTTCTTTGTATCATATCATTGGGGTTTGTGTTAGTTCGAAATTTACCATTGTGGAAAACAGTCAAGCGAATTAATATAATAATAATAAAATAGGCATTACCATTTTATTCGATTTGGTTTTCTTACTTGTTGCAAAAATTTTTCGTATCCTTGGCACCGTAGATCTCTAATACAAACAGTTTATCGATTTCGGATACGTCGGTAGTTCTACAATGTTTAAATGAATTTGCTTGCTCAAAGTTTATTAAATACTTATTCAAATACTGCCCGAACAAAATTCTATCAGCTAGAATGCATTATTACAATATTAAGTAAATAAATAGCAGATGTTACTTACTTCCAGACCAATACACTCTGTACGATACTTTTGCAGGTGTTTTTAAAGTTAATATAAAATCTACAACTAAGTTCATTGCATTATTTAAGTCGCTAAAAGATTTAATTACGTGTACTTGATAACACAAGAAGAAGGATAATCCAAGGTACTTCATAAAGGAATCTGATCATTTAAGTGGTTGTTTCATATTTGGCCGCCCTACCGATCGACGGTTAATTTTCGCTTCGGCTCGTTGTTTGTTGGTACAACATGCATACTTACTAGGATGCGAGCGCTCCGCCCGAAAGTACCAACCTTATCCATTACACATCTACTTACGTATTTTATACCTACTAAATCAGCATTGCAGCTGCAACAAATACTATTCAGTTAAGTTTTCAGGTTTAGACTACGCAAAAATGCCCAGACTTTTTTCATTATCTGATAGAGGACATGATTGTCTACTATTTGCATAAGAAATCTTTGAGAATAAGTCTCGATAGTAGTTTAAACCTTATCTAAGTGTGAGAAATTGTTTATGTGTTTGTATATACCTTGTAACGCTTCTTTCTACCTGTGTTCCGCTCCTACTCACAAGCTAGGAAATTCGAGTATCGGTTTTAGAAAATTTTGGGATTTTGAGAGTACGGAAAATTAATACTAACTAATTTTAGCAAATTTATAACTTGTCCACAAATAAAATAATATATTCCTTGTTTTATCTTATATTCTTTATGATAAACATTTATAAAAATTACAGATACCTGTGCTGTCGGAATTAGTTTCTTCCCTCCCGTTGCGTCGTCTGCCAATAGATGACGCCGATACTCAATACGATTATAGGGTACGATATTTTCTAGCTGTTCGCGTTGCTGGCAGGTGTTTACTCTAGCAATACGTAACTGAACGTAGTT